>JASUAB010000014.1:21437188-22859377 GCA_037013595.1 Dicorynia guianensis | reverse complement strand
AGTTTATTTTATACACTGCTGAAGACAAAATCCCTTCACAGAACCTAATACAAATTAAAAAAGAAGCAGCGGTTCAAAAGTAATGAAGTCCATATATGCTGTAAAACCCACAAACAAAAAGATGTATGTTTATGCTACATTTTTTACACTGCCTGTGGAGGATATCTTATCATCCCTCTTCCTTAGTTTTTTTGCTTCATATAATTATCATGTACAATCAGATCAAGCTTAAAAAGAAAAAAACCCAAACAAAAACAAAACAAAAGTAAAGAAAGATCCGTAAACAAGCTGATAAAATCATTCATGGCTTCTTAAAATGCATATAAGAAGAACCCAGTTACACACATGAACTTCAGCCAGTTGACAAAACTGGTCCAATTACTTCAAAAGCCCCAAATATAATTAATTTAGAAAATTATAAACCATTCAAGCCCCTAAAAACAGTCAATAACTAAGCATAATCTGAAGTGTTCAACTTCCACTTAAATTTCCGATTTGTGTCAGCTCCACATTCTACAAGAACACACTATTGACAATTTTTTTTATCAACTTCAGTGACTACTTTGAACACAATCCATGCGTAGTGTATTTTGTCTAGTGTTAACTCTTTTGCTTGAACTAGTAGAGTGAACAATTGGACAAGGCTACACTCCATATATATGTATCATTTTGGTATCAAATAAATAATTCCTTCTCCGCTACTTACACTATACTTTGACTATCATCTAATTGCTACCCGCTTAGTGCTTACCCATCTTTCAAATTCAAGCAAACACTCCTTTTCCCCTTTTATAATATTCAGAAGTTTCACAATTCTAATGATTCTACAAGGATAAGTTTCATGCTATGCTTTAAGAGCCACAATTACAAAGAACACAGGCTCTAGCTTGCACAAAAAGTATGACATTTAAAAAAATTGCCTTTAGCCTAACAAGTAAATTAGAGGAAACCTAATTTAAAAAAAAAAAAAAAAATTTCATTAAACAAAACAGAGACATCCAGTATGCTGAGCATTACACTCCTCGAAAGATGACAAATGGCACACCAATGATTTAAGGATTGGAACAAAAAAACCTGGTACAAAGGGCTAAAAGCATCAAAATAAAGTACCTGTAGTATTCTTTGATTGCTTTCATGGATTGTTCTTCTTGCCAAACCTTCTCTGAAGAAGAATTCTGAGACACTGCTGGTCCTAGCGCATTAGCAGAAGGAGAAGTTGCAACAGGTCTGTCAAAACTTCGATCAGCATTTCTCAAGTCCCTGTTACTATAATTCATATTACGCTCTTGAGCACTCAATTGGTCATGAGTTGGACCTGTAAATCTATCCGGTATATATCGTGGCATGAGATCATCCCTTGAGCTGTATGGAGCACGCTCTGATAAATTACTATAACCATTAAGACCAGTTGTCATTCTTCGTGAATCTCCAGGCACCTCAGCAACAGGTGAACTTGAAACTGAAGTTGGTCCTCTAATGGACATTCCTCTTCCAAGACCTCCTTGAGGCCCCAAAGTTATAGAATCATCACCAAGTGGTCTTTGAGGCAAAGTAACTGACAAGGTCCTAGCCTCATAAGATTGCCTATAATCCATACGTGCATCCTGAGAACCAAATCCACGAACTTGAGTAGGCACCCCACGCAATCCACCCATCTGAGCATTGGGAGAAGACAACACAGAGGACCCTCTTGGACCAAAATCCATAGGTATCCTTCTTCCTGATTGATTGCCTGGACCACGGCCTAGCCTACCAGCTTGTGCCTGCCTTTCTTGGGCAGCATCTCTGTGTACCTCCTCAATCTTCTTTGGACCTTCAACTTTTCTCTTTAATTGCCATTTATTCTTTCTCAAATCAATTGCGTCCTTCAACATGAACCTCACCCTGGAAGATAAATTCTCGTTGTTTGATAATAATTTCATCCTCTCAAAATAAGCGTCCATATGTTCCTTGGCTTTAGGATGGTCAATCATTTCCCCAATAGTACTCATTAGCTTGCACAAAGCTTCAATGTCTTCCTCATCAGGATCCTGATACTGACCCAGCAACTTCTTGATGCATTCATGCATTATTTTCTCAGTCAACATTTTCTTCTTATAAAGCTCTCCAATCAACCGGATATTACCCAACATGCGTCTCCGTGCCTTAACTCTTTTCTCTTCCCTCTCTTCAGCAGACTGCTTGACCTCACCCTCATCAGCTTTATTAGCTTCTTCTTGCTCTCTTTCACCCCTCTCAAATTCCTCCTGGCACTTGTTCAACAGTAATCTCTTAAAAGTTATCTTCTCATTGTCTTCACTGAAATCAGGTAATTCCACAGCCAAATGCAAACAGAAATTGGCATACATTTCACAGAAAGTAGGCTCCATCAAAGCCTTCTCAAAGATTTGTGAGATAACACCTGTAAGAGAGACTGCATTGTCAATGTTAACAGCTTTCACCTGCTCAAAAAGTTTCTCAAAATTCTGAGGAGTTAACTTGTTTAAGATAGCTTTCAACTGCCTTTGCTTAGCCTCTTCTTCGTCTGTCACCTTACCCACCTCGTACTTCTTCTCAGCCTTGTGCATCATCTGTAGAGGAGTCTGAGGAGATGGAGAAGGAATCAAACCCCTCTGCTGGAAGCTAGCAGTACGCTGCCACCTTTCACCATCAGGGCTGTTTCGTTGCATTCCTCCTTGAGATCCCATCGATTGCATGGGCCCAGAAAGGATCCCTCCAGCATATGGCAAAGGTGTCTGTGCACGTGGATGCCTTAAAACACCAAAATTACCACCTTGACCAGGTCGAAATCCTGTATTACCTCCAACATTAGCATCAAGACGCACATCACGCCCTGAATTATAAGCACCAGGAACTTTACCCCATCTGTCTTCCTCCATCACAATGCTCCCGCGGCGATCCATTCGAGACACCCCACCTGGCCTATCTATAATTCTTCCAGGACTAGGATGTGAGTCAAGTTCAACAAAACCAGAACTATTAATATTAGCACTCATTAGAGCCTCAGCAATATCTGCTGTGATTTCAAAACCATCAGGAAGGTCAGTGCACTGTTCTGCAAATTTCAATAGAAAATCTCGAGAATATTTTTTGGAAGTACTTCCAATTCCATCACTAATATGTTGTGTTTTGTTTACAACTTCCAATTTTGGTGTCGAGATGTCAGCAGCATCTTCCCAATCATCAGGCTCAGATTTAGTCTGCACAACTTTGTCACCGGCTATAGAATCTGGCTGAGCGGCATTTGTAGGCAACTGTCTGAGTCTTCCAGAAGCTGAAGCACTTTCTGTGCTTTCAGAACTTACAATAGATTCTTTCTTTTCCTCAGGACCCTTATATGCGTTATAAAGATCAGAAGTCGAACCAGCAGCATCTGCTTTCTGAAGAATTTCTCTTCTTTTTTTCTTTCCTTTTGACGTCGTTTTCACCTTATTTGGTTCTAAAATAGGTTTATCCTTGGTAGCTAACACTAAGCCACTGCCAGAATTCTCTGCACCATCCTTGCCATATTTAATGGTTGCCTCTGGAGGATCAGCAGACTGCTGATCTGAGGAGCCAGAATTTGCAGAAACAGCTTCATTATTAAGTAACCTCTCATTCCTATCTAGAGAAAAATCTTTAGAATCCAATGCAGTGCAGGTAGACACAGCTAAATTATCATTCATCCTGTCCAATTCTACACTAATGCGAGTGGATTCATCCTGTCCTTGCTGTACAGTATTCAATGCTGGGACCTCAGTCTTCACTTTTGTTGCGTCTTGTTCAATTTGTTCAAAATCAGTGGACTTCAAAGTAACTGATTCTACATGCAAGCCACTGTTGTTAATATTTTGTTTGGATCCTTCAGGAGGTCTTTCATTTTTATCACCAATGTCCACATCATTCTCCTTTAATACCTTATCTTGTTGTGATGATTCCTCTAGCTTACCATGCTTATGATTGTTCAAAGTATCAATAGCACGAGCAGCACCACTTCCTTCAGTTAATATGCTAGCAGGACCCTTTGCAGTACAGGCAGTCTTCACTTCAACAGTATTAGGAACACTACCACCAGTAGCTGGTAATATGCCTTGAGTTGCCGGGACAGTTTCACTGGTTATTGCTGCAGGATGGTTTGTTTTAGTTTCAACAGTTTCAGAAACTCCATTATCATATTTTCCACCGTCAACAACTTGAGAAGGTACACCTGCCACAGCAGGAGATTGTGCAGCAACCTGTGCAAAAACCAAAAACCACATACATACTTCAAGTGAACCAAGACAAAATTAGAAAAAAAAAAAATAATAATAATAATAATAATATACCAACAAATCAGGCAAATACCTGATGCTGTGATTGTCCTTTCTTCCCTGGCTTCTTTTGATTATCTTTTAATGAGTTTGACCTGCTAAGAGATTCCTTCCTCCTGCCTTCAATGTTAGACACAACTGAGACAGAATCTTGAATCACTGCAGCTGAAGACGGCGTTGAGGAAGTTGTCAAATGGTTAGTGGATGCAGCACCTGATACTGAGACAGATTGTTTTGGCATTGACCTTGAAGCTGAAGAATCACTGGCCAATGCAGACTGCTGTGAAGAAAGTACAGATACCCCTGAAAGACTAGTAGATTCACTCTTCTCAACACCAGAGAAACTGGTAGTGGACAATGATGACTCCACCGCACCAGAGCCACCACTTGGCTTTATAGTCACAGTTACTCCAGATGAAGCTGATGAGATCGCATTATGCAAATCACGAGAGTGCTCTGGGTTAGGTGGTTCAACATCACCTGACATTGGAGAGCCAGCTTTAGTAACAGGCAAGGAATTAATAGATGATGGATTCATAAAACCCACATTTTGGGGAACATGGTTCACTGGATAATTAAATCTTGCCGGCTGAGAATTAGGTGTTATCTGGCTACTTGTTAAAGGAAGAGAACTAGCAGGAAAAAAGAGAGAACTTGGCGGGTAATAGTTGATAGGATGAGATGCCAGAAATGACTGAACAGGTTGGGATTGAGAAGGAACACTAGGATGAGACCTTGCACCTGATGACCCACCATCTGAATATCCATCAGCCCTTTTCTCAAGCTTAAGCTCTTCATGTGTCTCAGGATGAGTTATCCTCACAGTTGTAGCTTTACGAGGCCCACCAAATTTTCCTCCTTGTTGGGGATATTGTGGGCTCATGCCAATGCCCATGTTGCCCAACTGATGGGGCAACTGAGGACTCATTTGAGGAGTAAAACTCATATTTTGGCCTTGATGCATAATTCCTTGAGTATGCATAGGATGAGGTTGAAGACCTTGAACAAAAACCTGCTGCTGCACTTGTGGAGCATTTCCAATTGGTAAAGTCATAGGTATTGGCATCTGATGCGATGCTGTTGACATACCCTGAGATTGAATCTGTGGGTTAGGACCACCAAACTGTACAGATGCCTGTGACTGGTGAAATGGTATTGCCATTGAAATCCCTGTCATGGGAATAACTGAAGGCTTCTGCATCTGGCTTGCTGCAGCTGGTGGTGACATCTGAGGATCCTTCTTGGCCTTGCTGCCTGCATGAACCTCCCCAGCATTAGATTGGTCAGCAACCCCTGCATCCTTCCTCGGTGGCCGCTTTGGAACAGGAGGGCTTGGCATTGAAGGCACAGTGCTAAGAGAATTGTGATGAGCCTGAAAGAAAAGAAAATTAGATTGATGAAAATGACAAAAAATTTCTAGCTGTGCCATAATAAAAAAGCAACACAGGCATTCAACTTCAACTAAGCTGTAAATCTAAGAAGCTCAGATATGGGACACAACACTAACAATATATGATACCGATACGGTGATATAACAAAATATTTAAAAAAAAAAAAAGGATATCAACAAAGCATATATTTATAATTTAGCATATATAAAAGAAGCATCAATATTGTATATTTAAAAGTAAATTATCTACTATTATTGATAAACAAAAGATATCATAACTAAACATTAAAATAATTACAACTAAATCATGATGTACCAAGTGTAAGTCATAATCTTTTACAACTGCGTCCCATGCAAAGTGTTAGTGGTGTCTTTTGGGTTCAAGAATAAATGAGGTGTGAACGTGTAAGCCATAAGAGACTTATAAAATTGTATGAGTAACTGTAGAAAAGAATAAAAGCATGAGTCCTTAAAAGTCTAAACACTTTTTTGTTTCTTTTATAACATTAGAATTGGTGACATAGAGATGCACGCCACTCATTCAGCAGTCTCTGTTTCAGTCATTCAGAGCTTCATTTCTGTGTCATGATTGTATCTCAGCTGGAACCTTTTCTCACCGGAGTGCAACACCAGTGAGACGTTTCCAGCAGTGTCATAGGTGTATGAGTATCAGATTTGTATCTGAAACTGAAACAACAGGGTAATTGCCGCATTTGTGCTTCATAGCTTCAAATACTAGGAAAGGGAGACTGGTGTTTCAGTTTCTCATACTCAAACTAGTTTATCATAAACATTTTATTTAAGAAATATATGGGGAGCAAAAAGTTCAGCCCCTAACACTTTTTTACTAAACTATCACAAATTCAAAACAGATCTATTAGGCCCACAATTCAGTCCATACAACCCAATAAATTTAAAGGTTCAGATTCTTATAAGTGCGGGTTTAGTAAAATTTTTGTTTGTGGGAATGGCAGGACTGTATAAAAGAGAGAGAATGACAGCCATTTAGCATCTAAAACTAGATTCTCTGTCCTGATGGAGAAGTGGCTGCTCATGCATACCTGATCACGTTTCTGCTCATCCAAATTAGGAGGAGCTGAGCTTGTTCGAGCAGGAATCTACATAATATAATAAAATCATAATTACTCAGTCTAAAAGTCCAAGCAATATGTAATGAACAAAAACCTCACACATTCATTAGCAGATAAGAAACATACTGCCATCCCATTCACAAAACCAGGACTAATGGATCCAAATTGAAAAGGGAATGCCTTGGACGCATCTCCTGGGACTGACATCAGACAAAAATTAAAACTCAGATTAGTTTAATCTCACAAAGAATAGATGAAAAAGAGTATTTTTGTTTTTCAAGATGTGACACTTTGATATGATGTCAATCTAGCTACAGCACATAAATTTTAGGACATCTTCCATATCTTATGTACCAAGTACAAAACCTACTAGACTAACATACCCTTAGAAGGGGTTGTATGAGTTGCCAGATCAGAACTCACGGGGGGAGGTTGAGATATTGGAGCTTTAGGAACATTTCTGGTGCTCCTCTGTGCAGCTGATGATTCAGTTGTCTTGGCAGTTGCTCTTGCGACCTGTGCATCAGATGCTCCTATTATAGCACATAAATGAAGTCCATAAGAAGAAAATCATAATTTATCAAACACAGAATCCCAGGTTCTTTGAGTATTGCTATTTCTGTATAATGAAAGGAAAGAGAATAACCAATATTATGAACAGCTAAAGATAATTTTTCCTCAAACATACCATGTAATTGTGGCTGTACATGGATACCATTCTGTATCGCCCGGACCGTAGAAGCAGTATTAGACTCAGTTGAACTCTCAGTTGGAGGGTTTACCCTAGATTGCCCACCTTGTGCGTTGTTAGACTTCTTAAAACTAAAAGAAGCGAGAAGCAGAGTTAGTAACAGAAATGGTACTATAACGATGCTGGTAACACAAAAATCATCAACCCCAGTCATAAAACAAACCCAGTATCCCAATCCACACCACCTCACGGTGAAAACTACAGAATTCTAAAGCTAAAACGAGAAACTCAGAAACCCCATATTCTCAATACCTAAAAAATACACATTAAAATCCATAACAGCCGGAGAAAACACAAATTTGCAAACCCTGACTCACCTCCGGTTAGACGCAACAGAGGAACCCGAGGTGATCGACGGTGAAGGCGCGGGCCCGCCGCCGCCGCCTTTAACGTACGCGCCTGAGGAACCTCGTTGCTGATTGAAGCTCACGGATCGCCCGGATTTTCGGTACTGAGAGTCGCTCTTGTCGGACTTTGATTGATTGTAGGACATATATTCCAACCCTTAATTCCTCAGAAAACCTTTTCCAAATTTCCCTGCCAAAAAACACACGGATCCACAATATAATCACCCACAACCAAACACATAAACTTAAAACCCATTATTCATCGCCAACCTACTTGCCTATCCCAATACACCCAGAAAAAGGAAAACAAGAACTTAAATAACAGAGTGAAGCACCTGTGAAGTGGATGGAGTGTGATAAATTAGGGTTTTATTGGGTGGACATGGCAGTGTTGGATAAACAGGGAGAGCTGGAAGTAGAAAAAAAAGAGAAAAGAGAGAGAAAGAAAGGAGAGGAGAGGAGAGAAAATAGAAGAGAGGGAGAAGCGAGGATGCCAAATAAGATGCAAGGGTGATCTGGTAGGAGAGAGAAATGCTAGAGAGAGAAGTGTTGAAGGGTGGTAAAACAAACCAAGCAGTAAGGCCCATAACCATAAGAGTGGTCAAAAGAAGACACTAGGTTTTTTAGGAGATCACAAATCGAATGGGTCACGTTTTTCTTTTGCGAGGGAGACCTCTTCGCTCTTCGATTCCCCTGCTTCTCTCAGTTTTTCTTTTTTGTTTTTTAAAATTTTAAATTAATAATAATTAACTTGTTTAAAATCAATTTTTTTGCTTATGTGTCACTCTTCTGGGATTGCCAAAGAGGTAAACAGCTGATGTATCAGTCCGCCTTACCTCGCCTGCGTTTCACTACCTACCACTGTGGTTCACTGACTTTGCTTACTGCACACTCCAAAATCCATTATGTCCTCTTGCCACGTCTCTCGCACGCGCCAATGGTGACGGGCAATTTTATTTGAATAAAATTTTTTTTATTTTTATTTAATCCTTTCATTTTATATATGTGAGTCTTTAATTAAATAAATTTTATAATTTAATTATGAAACTTAAAAATTTTAATAATCTTAATTATATATTATAAAATTAAAAAATTAGCATAACCAATGCCATTTATACTTTTTAAAGTAAGTTCATTAACAAAATAGTCTTAGCAGAAATTTATATGAATTTATTTAAAAATTTTAAATTATTAAATTTATTGATAAATGACCATTTATAACCTAACCTATACCAACTTAACTTGGTCTATTTAGCAATTCACGTTTAGCCTAAACTTAAAAGAGGCCTGATAAGCCTAAACTTAGAAAGGCCTATTAGGCTTAAGCCTAATTTTATCAATCATGGCTTGCATATTGCATTTCCTATTCATATATATCCCTACAAAAACTTTGGTTGTTGTTGAAGAATATTTTATCCATTGATACAATTTATGTTATAGATAGATTTTCTAGTAAATTATATCAACAAATAAAAATTATTTGCGGAAACATATATCTATTAATAAATCAAATGAAAATTTTTTACCAAAAAATGAGAAGATTTTATTGGCTAATTTATCAACGGACACTTCTACCAATAAAATAAAATTTCTAAAATTCAATAGTAATTCTGTCAGAAATTCAAATTTTTTTGTATTAGTGGTAGTGAGCCATTGGTACAAAAGCTACAATTTTTTTTGCAAATTTTTTTTACTAGCAAACTCGAGCCATTGGTTTTAAAAAAAAAAAAAAATCCAGCTTTTGCTCCAAAATTACAACAAAAGTTACAAATTTTCTTGCCGGCATATGTCTGATAAAAAATTTCCCTTTAATTGGGCACCAAAACTTTTTTCTATATGGAAGAACCCACACCCTCTTCCGCACCCTCTCTTCTCCATTTTCTTTCATTTTTTGTAGGAGCAACTCTCACTAATATCTCTGTTGTCTCTCATCTCTTGGTGTGAAGTGATGATGTATTATCAATGTGGTTCAACCTTGGAATCAAAGCATTATCAAAGTGAGTCAGTGGTTCTTGTAGCTCAACCATACAATAGAGTTGGTGAATGCAGTAAAGTTGCTAGCTATAAACCTGCTGGACTACTAGTTCAAAGTTTAATGATGTTGCAGGATCAACTTCCCTAATTCCCTAGCATTCAAGGTGTAGAAGGTTGAACAAGGAATAGAATTCTAGTTATGTTACCTATCCTTCACATTTGAGGCCTCTTTCAGCTGAAGAAACCAAATTTGAGTCAATCAATTTAAGGTCTTTACAGTCTACAACATTGTCTTCTTCCCACACAAGTTTGTATTCTTTCTAGACTCTAATTCATCAAATAATTTGAACTTTCAAGAGGAAGATTTTTCAATAAAAATAAAATTTTTTAAAAAATAAAATTTCTATGAGATGTAATTTTAAAAGTTAAAATTTGAAATTACTAAAAATTTTTTATTTTACCAAAGGAATTTTTTTATTTTACTACCGAATATCCATCAATAAATAACCGAGGGATGGAAAAATCCACATGTAAAATTTGTCAAGTAGGTTTATATGGAGGTACAAAATCCCTTGGTAAATATGTTGATAATAGTTATTATTAGCGAATTTCCATTATTACCAAGGGATTTTTTCCCTTAGTAAGGAAAATTTTTTTTGTAGTATATACATAATATAATTATTTAATTAAAATGTATAAAATCTTCCTGTATTTAAAAGATTTGCAAATAACCTCCAATACTTTTAGCTTTTACAAATGACAAAATAATGCAAAGTACTACCTTTATCCATTTTTTCCGGCCAATTAGTGAATGGAAACCTCCAAAAAATTGGTCAAACCCCAAGCTTATTAGTATGAAATACCTAAAATGCCCCTCAAAATTGAAAAAGTTTGAATCTAATCACTAGAAACCTAAGCAACCAAGAGCCCTAATTTAGCAAATTTGAGAATGCTAATCTTAACTTCTTTGAATCACAACAAAACCGGTCCTATTTCCTCATCCAAGTCACTTTGATAAGCAAATCTAGTCCTCTACTAAACTTTGAAATAATCCTTGTACTTCATGCTTTTGAATAATGGCTTTTCTTTCTCTAACAACATCAGGTCTAAATAAGAAGCTCTGATTTCCTTCATTAGCTACTACCTTGTTTTCAAGAGCTAGTTTAGCAGAAATTAATATTCTTAGGAACATATTATATGACTAAAGAGAACAACTACATGACATCATCAATCTGATCTATCACTCTCTCATGCATTTTTAACTATCTCTTTACATTATAAACTAGTTAAATCCAATGTGTCAAACTCTCAAGCCCTCTTACTTTTACTTTCCCATTGCAAACCTATTTCTAGTTGACATGTCTTCTTCTCATTTCTTCCTCAACTTTAAATTACATGTCATTCTTAGCATTCCTTTTTCTCTTTCCATTAATTACTCAGTTTTCCTTTCCTAATACTCAACCCATTGGCTCCTCCCGCTATTAAGAAGCTCTTTCATTTTCGAGGAATAATGGATTTATTATTTGCAATCTAAAATTCAAAATTTACTAGTAACATTTATTCTAATGAAATTTATTATTTTTTGCTAAAAAATTTAATTACATTAAATGCCATGACTTGGGTAGAATAAGTTTACAAGGAAATCTAATCTTTTGACCTCCTTCTTGATGACTCTCTTCCACTTCCTCTATCCTTCATTCTTGATGGGTTTGAAGAAAAATGGTTGCCACACTTATCATGCTAGTGACCAATGGCCAAAGACAGTCAATTAGAGAGAGAAAAATTAGGTTGTTTCTATTAAAGATCAAAGCCATCGCAATGAGTTTTTGTTCTTGCTTTTTTTTTATTTTTCATGCTAGATTTATGAGCTAGGTTTGTGTTCATCCTTATAAAGTTTTAGATTGAATTTCTATTTTTATCCATGAAAAGCTGTAATAATTATTTCTCTTATTCTCTTTCTTTCTCTCTGTGTGTTCTTTTCTGTGAGTGGATGGAATCGAAATAGCGCTATATGTTGAGCTCTTCATTGCAATTTAAAAAAGCTCATGATGTTTATTGTAATTAACTATATATTAACTATTTAATAGAGGAGTATTTCAAAAGAGAACAATTGTTGAATGAAATTATGTTGTGCTTTATTGCAATTTAAAAAAGCTCATGATGTCTATTGTTTTATTACAGGAGTGAGGTTGTGAAAGAGGACAAATGCAAAGGAACATACAAGGATTTGCATTTTGTTTCAATTTCTTATGACTGTTTAGGTGAAAAGGTTATTTTGGGCCTTCAATCAAGTTCATCTTTCAGATATTGGGGGGGATTGCCTTCCACAAGGGACACCACCAAATATGTTAGCTTGCAATGTTTCTACATCTGATAGTAGCAATATCCTTCAAAATAATGGCCATTATAGCCTTGATGTTCATTTACTCCAGAAGTAATCTTTGTTTAGTCCTATTGATAGATGGAGAGATGGTTTTGTTGCAAACGAACAATCAAGAGGCAAGTCCACTAAAGTAGGACATGATGATCTGTTGTACTTTGAAGCAATGCTTGAGACATTGACAAGGACTAAGGAATGTATTGGTCCAACAACATGCATAGTTGTTTACCATGCCAAGTTTGGCATTGCAACTATGGTATTGTGATAATTTGTTTAATTTTTGTTTCCCTCCTTTTAGAATATGTTTCAAGTATAATGCAACTACTTATAAATTTAGAATAATTTTACTTTTAACCTGCCAAATGCCTCTATTTAGAACTATTGTTCACTAGTATATTATTCTCTTTATGCTCAAATTCAATATATTTTTGGTTATTAGGTTTTATGATGATATTTTGCTGATATTGAATTCATTGACACATATGCTCTCTAAACAACATACATTTGCAACATCTTGAGCCCTTATTTTATACACTAGCACTGCCTTGGTAAAACCAACAATTTAACCCTTAAGGTATTAGGTGTATAATGTATGCATGCAAACAAAGATATACACAACAAATAAAGAATGTAAAATATCTTTCTTTCAATTATGGATTTCTATTTTGTTTCCTTCTTTTTGAAGAATTCAGGCCTATAAGCTCTTTATTTTGTTTGGATTCATTTTTTGACATGGGTGATATGTATTTTGTTGAGATATTGTCTTCATTACTCTAATTTCATTGTTTCCTACTCTAGGTTTCTTCCTTTTTGATATATTCATAAAATTGAAATTCACAGCTTAGTTGTGATTTTTCTATCAAGGTGTAAACATTGGTGGTCATAGGTAAGAACAAGAGAATGTCCATCTTCATATGGGAAGAGAATGCTTTGGATTTTAAGGTTGTAGTTGAAGGACAACAGGAGGAGGAAGGGCATCTAGGATTATTTATAAAGGCTTCTCTACTTTATGGTGTTACTTATATTTTACTTAGTTCAAACTTTTGAGTAATGAATTGAAATGATGTCATTGACAACTTTTTTTTTTTTACACTTACTTGAGAAGTGATTATATATTATTTATTGGCTTACACTATTTTATATGATTGACTGAAACTAATTTAATGATTAACTACCCACCTTTTATTTCTATGCAAAAGTAGTCCTTTGTCATGAGTTAGGAGAGAAAACATGAGGAAAAGAACTCATTTTGAAGGAGAAGTTGCAAATATCTAACACCAATGGGAAAAATATCCTTGAATTTGACCCCCTAATGCAAGTTTCAATAATTTTGCCCACTTGATTTAGCTCATATAGTGGTTGCCTTAACCGTTTCAAAAAGTTATACAAAATAATATGGCACTTAGTAGACAACTAGTACTATGTTATATTATCAACAAAACTAAAAGGTGTCTTCTTTATGGTTCTTGTTGGAAAAAGGAATTGGTAAATGGAAGTGTGATTTTATTTTGCAATTTTATTTTGTCTTATTTTAACTGTTGGTGGTTAACCTCTAATCATCACACAACAACATTTTATTTCTATTAATACCTTCAATTTTAACTATTTGAGATGACTTGGATTTTGTCATGTGAACCATTTTTAATGGCATTATTTTGCCTATCTTGGTATCTGCTATTTGAGTAAAACATAATAATATTTATATAGCTAAGGAGCTGCCCTCAACACTTGTGAAAATTATATGCTACTACATGACCAATTCTATTGCTGCATAATCAATTTCTATCTTGATATAGCAATAAGAAGACTTCACTAAAGATAAAAAAATGGATATTTTGTTTTTCCCTTTTTTTTTTTAATGTGCACACATGTTAACAATGAAAATTAGTTTAGTTAAGCACTTCTCTATAGGGAAAAATGTTCTTAAAAAACTTTAAGTAAAAAGAAATAGGTTAGTTATGATATCTTTGTTGTTCAATTAAGATGAGGGTAAGAGATAGGATCAAAGGAGGTAGACAAATTTTTTGGCATAAGGGTGGTGTGTTCTTTGCATTTTAATCTGTTTTGATTTTGAGGTATGCATGAAGGGGTTTCTTGAACTGCAACTACATTTTTAGGTCTTTTCTATTTCACATCTAAATAATTTTTTAATATCAAACGATGGATGAAGATTAAAGAATAAGCTATTCAAGGTTGTTTTCTTAGGTACAAAAGCTTAAAGGTTGGCCCTTGAAGATGTTATTTTCTTTTTTTTCTCTGATCTCCTATTTTTGAAAATAAAAAAGCTATTCTTTTCCTTCTTATTACTTTTGTTTTGCAAATTGGTAAATATTTGTCTTAATAGACTTTTAGTCTCTTATATTTTTTATTTTTTGACTCAATAAAATAATGTAAAAGAGGTGCTATCCTCAAATGTCTTTTTCTTATTTTTTAATAAAGTGAAATCAAACTGTTGATCCAAGATTCTTTGAAATAAATACTAAAGTTTTGATGGGCAAGTGAGGCTCGCAATTCCAACTCTTGACCATCAAACCAGCACTTCCATCTAACTATTTGACCTTTGAGTCTTTTACTATGTGTATTTCGGCAATAATATGCGCTTCTATCTAATTGTGTTTTTCTATTTATCCCATTACTAGCATATATATATATATATATAGTGTAGTTCTACATTTGAATCTTGAGCTAGTTACTTGAGGAAAGGTGAATGTGATTCTTGAGATTGATAAGGCTTGATTAAAGCTTTTTGTTAATGTACTCATTTATTGAATGTCATTATAACGTATTTGTTTCAATATTGTTCACACAAATAGTAAGTTGATGTAATTGTTTTTTGTCAATGTAGTCATATCTATGTTTAAGTAGTGTTATGAGATTTTGGTGCTTTGTTTTGAGGTCATGAAGCATTACACATATTCTAATTAGTCAAAAATATCTCAAAGATTTGTCTCTACTTTTTCAACTTGATATTGTCATTGGCAGAAACATTTGTGTAAGGCAATGTTCCTTCATGTAGGCCACTCACTGTATTTTATGGATTTAATTATCATCAAGAAATTGTAATTTTTGGAGTAGCACACCTTTATGATAAGATAATAGAATCTTCTATGTGGTCATTTGAAGGAGTTTTAGCTATCCATAAGCATTAGAATCTTATAACCATTTTCATTAATCAAGGCCAGCCTTGGCAAAAGCTTTGGTTGAGGTGATGCAAGACATGTGTCATGGGTTGTGTCTATAATATCGTGCAAAATGGCATGACAAATTTGGGGAATATGATGAAAGATGCTTCTTTCTTTTTGAAGGAATTCAGAGCTTTCATATATGGTAATGAAGAGCAATCAAAATTTCAAGAAGCATGGAAAGTCTTGCGCCATAAGTATAATATTGAAAATAATACTTGGTTGGAAGGAATATATAAAGTAAATTAAAAATGGGCTAAAGGCTATATGAAGAGGGTTTGTATTATGGAGGCATCTGGTCGAAGGTTCTTTCAAGTACTTCATAAAATTAGTTCCTTAGGCAACCTTCACCTTAGTAATAGTTACCAAGGAAACAAATAATAATGTGTCTTGTAAGTTTTAATAAATTCAATTAGATTTATTAAATTTTTAAATAAATTAACCATTATAACTTTTTTTTAACTTTTTTCAACCCCACATTACCTAGAACAAAGCTTTGTTTGTTGAATATTAAATCACTCCTCTATGTTAACTCTAACTTTTTGGCAACCATGGAAGTTTCATCAAAATTAAAAGATGTTAGCTTAAAGCACCCAAAGGCATAGATTCATAATCCAAAAGAGTTTCATTTTCTTCAATTGAATACCCCAATAGTGATACCAAATCTTGGTGATGGACCTTCAAAAGAACAACTATTTTAGCTTAAAAGTGCTCCAACACTATATTGTTGATAGCTACAATCTCCTTTCTCTTCACTACTACTTTTGTCCCAGCTTCTAGTTTGCTAAGAAATAATTCCAAACCCACCATGACTTGCCTCATTTTTTAAAGAAAAATTGTTGGTAACCTTGTGAAGAACTTGAATAGAGATTATATGAGGATTTTCACATGGAGTTTGACATGGCCATTACATTGGAAGAAGATGTATTTATTGTAATGGAAAATATAGTGTGAGTGATCTAATTTTAAAAGTTAAAATTTGAAATTACCTCCAAAATTTTGGTCAAACCCCAAGCTTACCAATATGAAATACCTAAAATGCCCCTCATAAAATTGAAAAAGTTTGAATCTAATAATAAAAAACCTAAGGAACCAAGAGCTCCAATTTAGCAAATTTGAGAAACCCGATCCTTAACTTCTTTGAATCACAACAAAAATGGTCCTATTTCCTCATCCAAGCCACATTAACAAGCAAATATAGTATTTTGCTAAACTTTGAAATAATCCTTGTACTTCATGCTTTTGAATTATGGCTTTTCTTTCTCTACCAACATCGGGTCTACACAAGAAGCTCTGATTTCCTTCATTAGTTGCTACCTTGTTTTCAAGAGCTAGTTTATTAGAAATTAATATTCTTAGGAATATCTTATATTACTAAAGAGAACAACCATATGACATCATCAATTTGATGTGTCACTCTCATGCATTTTTAACTATCTTTTCACACTATAAACCAATTAAATCTAATGTGTCAAACTCTCAAGCCTTGTTAGTTTTACTTTCCCATTGCAAACCTATTTCTAGTTTATATGTCTTCTTCTCATTTCTTCCTCAACTTTAAATTACACATCATTCTTAGCATTCCTTTTCTCTTTCCATTCATTACTTAGTATTCCTTTCCCAATACTTAACCCATTAGCTCCTCCCACTATTAAGAGGCTTTTTCATTTTTGAGGAATAATGGATTTATTATTTGCAATCTAAAATTCAAAATTTACCTGTAACATTTATTCTAATGAAAGTTATTATTTTCTTCTTAAAAATTTAACTACATTAAATGCCATGACTTGGGTAGAAGAAGTGTACAAGGAAATCTAATCTTCCAACCTACTTCTTGATGACTCTCTTCCACTTCCTCTATCCTTCATTCTTGATTGGTTTGAAGAAGAATGGTTGCCACACTTATTGTGCTACTGACCAATGGCCCAAGATGGTCAATTGGAGAGAGTAAAATTGGGTTGTTTCGATTAAAGATCAAGGCCAATGCTATGAGTTTTTGTTCTTGCTCATTTTCTTTCAATTTTTCATGCTAGATTTATGAGTTGGGTTTATGTCCATCCCAATGAAGTTTTAGATTGAGTTTTTATTTCTATCCATGAAAAGCTGTAATAATTATTTATGTTATTCTCTTTCTTTCTCTCATTGTGTGTTCTTTTCTGTGAGTGGCATGGAATTGAAATAGTGCTGTATGTTGAGCTCTTCATTGCAATTTAAAAAAGCTCATGATGTTTATTGTTATTAACTCTATATTAACTATTTAATAGAGGAGTATTCAGAACGAGAACAATTGTTGAATGAAATTATGTTGTGCTTCATTACAATTCAAAAAAGCTCATGATGTCTATTTTTACAGGAGTGAGGTTGTGAAAGAGGACAAATGCAAAGGATCAGATGAGGATGTGCATTTTGTTTCAATTTCTTATGATTGTTTAGGTGAAAAGGTTATTTTGGGCCTTCAATCAAGTTCATCTTTTAGATATAGGGGGATTGCCTTCAGCAAGGGCCACTGCCAAATATGTCACCTTGCAATGCTTCTACATCAAATAGTAGCAATATCCTTCAAAATAATGGCAGTTGTAGCTTTGATGTACATTTACACTAGAAGTAGTCTTTGTTCAGTCCTGTTGATGGATAGAGAAATGGATCTATTGCAAACCAACAATCAAGAGGCAAGTCCATTGAAGTAGGACATGATGCTTTATTGTACTTTGAAGCAATGCTTGGGACATTGACAAGATCTAAGGAATGTATTGGTTAAGCAACATGCATAGCTATCGACTGTGCCTAGTTTGGCATTGCAACTATGGTATTGTGATTATTCATTTAATTTTCATTTCCCTCCTCTTAGAATATGTTTCATAGTATAATGCAACTACTTATAAATTTAGAATAATTTTAATTTTAACTTGCCAAATGACTCTGTTTAGAACTATTTTTTTACTAGTCTATTATTCTCTCTATGCTCAAATTCAATATATTTTTGGTTATTAGGTTTCATGATGATATTTTGCTAATATTGAATTCATTAACACATCCGCTCTTTGAACAAGATACATTTGTAACATCTTGAGCCCTTATTTCAGATATTGAGCATTTTTATTTCATATACTAAGCATTGCCTTAGTAAAGCCAACAATTTGACCTTGAGATATCAGGTGTATAATGAATGCATGCAAACAAAGATATAGGTAGCAAATAAAGAATGTAAAATATCTTTCTTTCAATTATGGATTTCTATTTTTTGTCCTTCTTTTTGAAGAGTTCAAGTCTAGAAGCTCTTTGTTTTGTTTGGATTAATTTTTTGACATGGTTGATATCTATTTTGTTGAGATATTGTCATCATTACTCTAACTTCATTGTTTCCTACTCTATAGTTTTCTTCCTTTTTCATACATTCATAAAATTGAAATTCCCAGCTTAGTTGTGATGTTTCTATCAAGGTGTAAACATTGGTGATCATAGGTAAGAATAGGAGAATGTCCATCTTCAAAGAGGAAGAGAATGCTTTGGATTTTAAGGTTGTAGTTGAAAGACGAGAGGAGGACGGAGGACATCTAGGATTACTTATAAAGGCTTCTCTGGTTAATAGTGTTACTTATATTTTACTTAGTTCAAACTTTTAGAGTAGTGAATTGAAATGGTGTCATTGACAACTTTTTTTTCTCTCACTTATTTAAGAACTGATTATATATTATTTATTATCTTACAATGTTTTATATGATTGACTGTTTAATGATTAACTACCCATCTTTTATTTCTATGCAAAATTAGCCCTTTGGCATGAGTCAGGAGAGAAAACATGAGTAAAAGAACTTATTGGCACCAATTGGAAAAATATCCTTCAATCTAACCCCCTAATGTAAGTTTTGATAATTTTACCCACTTGATTTAGCTTATATAGTGGTTGCCTTAATAACCATTTCAAAAAGTTATACAAAATAATATGGCACTTAATAGACAACTGGTACTGTGTTATATTATTAGTAAAACTAAAAGGTGTCTTCTTAATGGTTCTTATTGGAAAAAAGGAATTGGTAAAAGGTGAATGTGATTCTTAAGATTGACAAGGCTTGATTAAAGCTTTTTGTGAATATACTCATTTATTGAATGTCATTATAATGTATTTGTTTCAATATTGTTCACACAAATAGTATGTGGATATGATTGTTTTTATGTTATTTCTTATCTACATTTAAGTAGTGTTATGAGATTTTGGTGCTTTGTTTTGAGGTCATGAAGCATTACACATATTCTAATTAGTCAAAAATATCTCAAAGATTTGTCCTTGCTTTTTCTAACTTGATATTGTCATTGGCAGAGACATTTGTGTAAGGCAATGTTCCTTCATGTAGGCTACTTAGTGTATTTTATGGATTTAATCATCATAGAGAAATTATAATTTTTGGAGTAGCACACCTTTATGATGAGATAATAGAATCTTCTAGGTGGTCATTTGAAGATTTTTTAGCTATCTAAAAGCATAACAAGCTTATAACCATTTTCATTTATCAAGACCCAGTCTTGGCAAAAGCTTTGGATGAGGTAACACAAGACATGTGTCATGGGTTATGTTTACAATATCATACAAAATGGGATGACAAATTTGGGGAATATGATGAAAGATGCTTCTTTCTTTTTGAAGGAATTCAAAGCTTTCATATATGGTAATGAAGAGCAATCAAAATTTCAAGAACCTTGGAAAGTCTTGCTCCTTAAGTATAATATTGAAAATTGTTAGAGAAAAGGGTGTAGTTCAGCATGTGCAGGCTTGTCATGTGGTTCTGGTGCTATTAGCAATCTGTTAGTCTAGTCTTGGTTGCAGTTTATTAGTTAGGGACATTAGTGTAATTCAGTAATTGAGTCCTAGCCTGTAAATTGTAATCTCAGCTACATCATTTGTAGAATAATTGATTGAATCACAATTTCCTTTCTAAACTTTCTCATCTAGAAATTTTGAGCTTTCTTTCTTTCTTTCTTTCTTCTGAAGTTCTTGAGAATTCCAACATGGTATCAGAGCTTTGATCCAATGGGAGAGAATATGAATTCGTTCTCACTAGCATCTCTGAATGCTTCACTAGTTTCTTTTAGCCACTCTATTTTTGTGAAATTAGACAGCAATTCTATCTACTATGGAAATAGCAAGTTCTTGCAGCCATCAGAGGGCATGAACTAGAGAAATACATTAGTAGTGGTCAAGAAGTGCCATCAAGATTTGCAGTAGATGAGCAAGGAAGAGTTCTTGGGATCTTGAGTCAGCAGTATGTTCTTTGGAAGAAGCAAGATCAGCTCTTGCTGTCTTGGCTCCTGTCAACAATGTCAGAAAGTATTCTTACAAGAATGGTTGGATGTGAATACTCATACCAGGTCTGGGAAAAGGTAGAAACTTTCTTTGCCTCTCATACAAAGGCAAAGATCAAGCAATTTAAGTCGTAGCTACAGACTGTGAAGAAGGGATTCATGGCAGCTACTGAGTATCTTTTAAAGATTAAGAATCTTGTTGATTCGTTGGCTTCAGTTGGTCATGTAATTACAGAAAATGACCATATAGAGGTAATTCTTGATGGTCTTTCCTCAGAATATGATAGTTTTGTTACATCCATTCTCTCTAGAACTGATCCATATTCAGTAGAAGAAATTGAAGCATTATTGCTTGCATAAGAAAATAGAATTGAGAAACATCATAAAGAAGTAGAGGCTATGACAGTGAATCTTACTACACGTCCTCAGAATTACAATGTAAACAGAAATGGTCATCAAGGTTTCCCTGGTCAGTATGCAAATAGAGGAAGGTTTGGAGGCAGAGAAAATTTTTTCAGAGGTAGAGGAGGTTATAACAATGGGTGGTTTGCTGGTAGAAATGGAAGGTTTTCCGATAAAAGCAACATTCAATGCCAATTATGTGGGAGATATGGACATCAGTCTTGGAATTGTTATAACAGATTTGATGAAAGTTTTCAAGGACCAGCTCAAGTTTCGAGTAACTTCAGCAAGACAGCCAATGGCAGTATCAGAAACACACCCTATGCAATGCTCACTTCTAATAGCAGCAGTAATGACAATGAGCAAGAATGGTATCTTGATTCTGGAGCCACTAATCATATAACAGTGGATGCCTCTAACATTGTGCAGAAGACTCCATATAATGGAAAGGAGAAGGTGCACATTGGTAATGGCTCAGGTTTGTTCATTAAAAACATTGGTAATTCTCAGATTAAGTCTTGCTTTTCTAATCAGAATCTTTACCTAAACTCACTTCTTCATGTTCCAAATATTACCAAAAATCTTGTGAGTGTTTCTCAGTTTGCAAAAGACAATTATGTCTATTTTGAGTTCCATCCTGACACTTGTTATGTTAAATCTAAGGATACTCATCAAATACTTTTGAAGGGGACTGTTAGAAAAGGCTTGTATGTCTTTGATCAATTTCATATTGAAAAGGAACCGTACATCACTACAAAAGTGTCAGCAACTTAGTCACCAAATGTTACTTCACCTGTTGTACATAGTACTCATACTTCTTCATTGCTAAATTCTTGTTCTGAATTAGACAAATGGCATGTTAAATTGGGCCATGCCTCTGTACAAGCTGTCAAGAGTGTACTCACTTCTTGTAACATCAGAATACAAATAAAGAGCTTTCCTTTTGTTCATCTTGTTGTCTTAGTAAAATACACAAATTTCCTTTTGTCTCTTCTCAAACAGAATACTCAAAACCTCTTCAACTAATCCATTCTGATTTGTGGGGACCAACACCAGTACTGTTAAAAGAAGGACACAGATATTACATACATTTTGTGGATACTTTTACCTGCTACACATGGATTTACTTTCTTAAAAGTAAGTCTGATGCATTACAGACCTTTATTCATTTCAAGAAACAAGTAGAACTTTAAACCAACCACAAAATCCTTGCCTTACAAACTAATTGGGGAGGAGAATTTAGAGCTTTCATTGAATATTTGAAAGACCAAGGAATAGTTCATCGTGTTTCATGTCCTTATACACATGAACAAAATGGGCTTGTAGAAAGGAAACATAGACATATAACTGAGACTGGACTAGCCTTGCTTCACCAATCGTCTTTACCTAGTTCATTTTGGACTGAGGCTTTTAGCACAGCTGTGTATCTCATTAATAGACTACCCACACCAGTCTTAAATGGTTCTACTCCTTTCCAAACCTTATACAAAACCAAACCTAATTATTCTTTCCTTAAAGTCTTTGGGTGTGCAGCCTATCCTAACCTAAGGCCCTATAATAATCCCAAGTTTCAATTCAAGTCCATTGAATGCACCTTTCTTGGTTATAGTCCAGCACACAAAGGATACAAGTGTCTGCATCCTGATGGGAAAATAATTATATCTAGAGATGTCATATTTGATGAAAGTAGTTTTCCATTCAAAAGGGTTCCTCACAGTAGTTACTTTCCAATAGCAAATCACATTCTGTTTCTCCACCTTCAGCCATACCTCCCATTCTATCATTCTCTACATTAACTAATGCAAGACATACTCAGAGTACCAATGCATTTACTGAACAAACAAATAACTCATGTGCACTTGCTAATAATACCAATATTATGGATTCTCTACAACATGTTTCAGGTTCCTCTACAGAATTTGAAGTTCCTCAACATCCATTTCAAAATGTTCGCTCAATGGTGACCCGTAGCAAAGCAAGGGCACTAAAATCGAACAACCACTCAATGGTGACTCGTAGCAAAGCAAAGGGAACTAAACCAATAGTACTTACTGTTTCTAGAGAACCTCAGACTCTTGAAGAAGCTCTTAATATACCAGAATGGAAGTGTGCCATGGATCTTGAGTATGCAGCGCTCATGAGCAACAAGACATGGAGTTTAGAAGCTTTACCCAAAAATAGGAGGCCTATAGGGTGCAAATGGGTGTTTAAAGTTAAAGAAAATCCAGATGGTACTGTCAACAAATATAAAGCAAGATTAGTTGCCAAAGGGTATAATCAAGAGGCAGGAGTTGATTTCCATGAAGTCTTCAGTCTAGTGGTAAAACCAGTCACAATTAGGGTTCTCCTTACTTTGGCCTTATCAAAAGGGTGGAACATCCATCAAATAGATGTTAATAATGCCTTCTTAAATGGTGATTTAAATGAAGATGTATACATGCTGCAGCCTCCTGGATATGAATCAGCTGACTCATCTCAAGTTTGCAAGCTTCATAAGGCTCTCTATGGCCTTAAGCAAGCTCCTCGTGCATGGTTTCAAAAATTGTCTGAAACTTTACTTGATCTTGGTTTTACCATGGCAAAATGTGACTCTTCCTTGTTTCTTCAGGTTACCTCCCATCATTCTCTTTATGTTTTAGTCTATGTGGATGATATTTTGATTACTAGATCTTCACCAACTTTGATTCAGAACTTGATTAATCAACTGAATGCAAAGTTTTCATTAAAGGATCTCGGGAAACTTAAATACTTTTTAGGTATTGAAGTCACTTACAGTTCTGCTAGTGCTATATACCTATCTCAGTCCAAATACATTAAGGATCTTCTCACTAGAGCTGGTATGCAAGGTGCCAAGTCTATGCCCTCTCCTATGACCTCAACACCAAATATCTCAGCTAGTAGTGGTTCTCCTATTTCTGATCAAGCTGCATACAGGTTACTTGTGGGAGCATTACAATATATTACCATTACTAGACCAGAATTATCATATAGTGTAAATAAAGCTTGTCAATTTATGCACTGTCCTACAGATGTACATTGGAAGCTAGTTAAACGAATACTGAGGTATCTAGCAGGGACCATATGTCATGCTCTAGTTCTCCAAAGATCATCTGCTCCTGATCTCACTACCTTTGTGATGCCGATTGGGCATTAGACATTGATGATAAGCATAGTACCTCAGGTTTTTGTGTTTATCTTAGTCCTAATCTCATTTCCTGGTCATCTAAAAAGTAAACAACAGTGTCTAGATCAAGTACTAAAGTAGAATATAGAAGTCTTGCAAGTACAGTGGCAGAATTAGCTTGGCTGCAGTCTTTACTCAGAGAACTCAGCATTCAATTACCAAAAGTTCCTAGAATATACTGTGACAATATGAGCATAGTCAGTTTATCAGCAAATCCGGTCCTTCATTCAAAGACTAAACATATTGAACTAGATCTTTATTTTGTTCATGAAAAGGTCAACAATAAAGAAATTGAAGTCTATCATATTCCATCCCTTGATCAAACAGTAGATATCTTCACCAAGGTAGTCTCAACTTCAAAGTTCCTTCAACTTAGAGACAAGCTCAGTGTCATTCCTCTTCCAAGTCATGCCACTGATCTTGAGGGGGGATGTTAGAGACAAGGGTGTAGTTCAGCATGTGCAGGCTTGTCACGTGGTTCTGGCGCTGTTAGTAATCTGTTAGTCTAGTCTTGGTTGCAGTTTATTAGTTAGGGACATTAGTGTAATTCAGTAAGTGAGTCCTAGCCTATAAATTGTAATCTCAGCTACATCATTTGTAGAATAATTGATTGAATCACAATTTCCTTTCTGAACTTTCTCATCTAGAAGTTTTGAGCTTTCTTTCTTCTGAAGTTCTTGAGAATTCCAACAACTTGGTTGAAGGGAATATATAAAGGAAAAATGGCCTAAATGCTATATGAAAAGTGTTTGTATTATGGAGGTGTTCAGTTGAAGGTTCTTTTAATTACTACATAAAATTAGTTTCTTAGGCAACCTTCACCCTAGTAATAGTTACCAAGGAAACAAATAATAATGTGTTTAGTAAGTTTTAATAAATTCAATTAGATTTATTATATTTTTAAATAAATTAACCATTATAACTTCTTTTAACTTTTTTCTAACCCACATTACCTAGAACAAAGCTCTAGTTGTTAAATATTAAATCACTCCTCTATGTTAACTCTACCTTTTTGACAACCATGGAAGTTTCATCAAAATTAAAAGATGTCAGCTTAAAGATTCATAAACCAAGAGTTTCATTTTCTTCAATTGAATACCCCAATAGTGATACCAAATCTCAGCGACGAACCTTCAAAAGAACAATTATTTTAGTTTAAAAGTGCCCGGATGCTGTTTTGTTGATAGCTACATTCTCTTTTCTCTTCACTACTACTTTTGTCCCATCTTCTAGTTTGCCTGGAAGCAATTCCAAACCCACCATAACTTAGCTCATTTTTTAAAGAAAAATTGTTGGTGACCTTGCAAAGAACTTGAATAGAGATTAAATGAGTATTTTCACATGGAGTTGGACATGACCATTGCATTGAAAGAAGGATATATTAATGAAAAATATAGTGCGAGTGATGATGGTAGTGGAGAGTAGGCAACAACTATAATTTTTGAGTAGAAGCATCAAACAAGAGAGGGTGTCACAAAAGAAGGAAAAAAAGTAGGGTGAGAAATTCACATAAGAGGAGGACAAAGAAAAGAGAGAATGAGGGTTATTAGTATGATTTAAGAGAGATGCGGGGGTAATATAGTCAACTAGAAATTGAAAGCAAGTAGCAGTCTAGTTTCTAAAAAAATCATGTGTTTGGATGGGAATAGGTTTCTTGTGTTTGAGAGGAAGTTAAATGCTAAACAAAATTTAGATATCCAAGAAATTCTATCTAAAATCTTTACTAAACATGTAAATACATTTTCCAATACTAATTTCTTAGGAAACTTATAAGAACACCCAAACAAACACCCCTGTAGGAATGAAAAGAACCAAACTTAGTTAAAGTTTTAACAATGACTTAAAAGATTATGTAAGGTCAAGTATTTATATTGTTCAATTTTTCAAGCATCTTGATCAGGTTATAGATGCCAAGTGATATAAGGAGTTAGCAGATGAGTACAATGCTAGGAAAAATGCTATATCATCTAAAGATGGAACATTTACCATTGTTAAAACACGTTGCACATGTTTACACTCTTACAATATTTAATTTGTTTCAAATTGAATTTGATTGGAATTCTGCTAGTTATATTGTTAGGTGTAATGAGATGGATGCACTATGTGTATATGTAGTTGCCATTTGTGATGAAGATGGAGAATATAAAGTCATTAGCAATCCCAAAGTCAAACTATGTCATGTAGTTGTGAGCAGTTTGAGTCAATGGGGTTCCTTTGTTGTCATGCTTTCAAGATCTTTGATGTGTGGGATATTAAAAGCTTACCAAAGAAAAGATGGACAAGAGAATCAAGAAAAGTTGTTGTGAAAGACACTAATAAAAGAAATGTTGAAGTAAACCGTAAATTTAGTACCACAGAACAATAGAAATTTGTGTGCTAAATTAAACAAATTGACAAATTGGGAAGCTAACCTTCAAGAAACATATCATGTTCAAATGTATGACAAGATAGATTCTTTATCCAAACTTTAGAATCATGAGCAATCAAACATTTTGAAAGCAAAAGAAACGGGAAGAATTAAACAACCAACTTATTTGAAAATGTGAAAGGCTTGAAGAAGAAGAAAGGACAAAAAGGCACAAACAACCCAAACTAAAGAGAAATGCCTAACACAAAAGGCAATCATCAAACAAACAAACTTAGGTGAAAGGCATTGTTGTTATGAATGTTTTCTAATTGGATGCTCGTGGTTATATTCTTGTTTTTGGATGGAGCTTTGTTATCCTTACGGAATATCAATCATGTTATAGGAACTTCATTCTAAAAATATTTTGTGAAGTAGGTAGAAACATATTTTATTTGTTTAACAGCATAATATTAAATCTAATGCTCCCAACTTTATATACTTACAAACACACACACACACACACACACACACACACAGAGTTTAGGGTGTTGAGCTCCTTGTGATAATGACATGGATGAGTTATGAAAGTCCATCTTTTGACAACTTTTGTGACTTCTAAACAGATCGCAATTGATAGGTTTATACTCTAGTGAATATGGTAATTGCTAAAGTGTATAATAGTTTTTTTGTAAATAAATTTTTTATGTTTGTGTAATCATTAAAAGTTAATTACATCTTTGTGGATATTTGTAGGGACTAGAAACTACTCTTACTTGGCAAGAGAGACAATTGTTACCAAGTTTGCATAAGAGGGACAAGCTATAATTTTGTAGAAAGCATATCAAAGTAACTCTAGTTATGGCCTTCACCAAGCTATCCAATTTGCTCCTTTCATTTCCATTTTATTGCTATAGCCTAATGAAGTCAATTCTTTTGCAAGTATCTGTTTAAGTTTAGCAAAAAGTTATGAAACAAAAACCCTAGGAAAGAAATCCAGGTCTAGGTCAACATATGATGGTCAACTACAACATTCAATAGTTAATGATGATTTGGCACTAAGGTTAGTGTGGCACTTAATGTTGCAACTTGAGTTGATGTGATGATGAGATGCTAGTGATGTGGATTTAATGATGTGGCACAATTTACCATGGCAGATCAAATAGCAAATGGATGTGTGGCACATGTAATACATACATTGAGAAGGAAGGTGGCATGTGTGCACCCATGCAATGTTAGAACTACTCAATTTTTTGGCTCTTGGTAGATTAAAGGCCTTTGAATCTCTTGGTTGGCTTGTGTCTCGAAGAGAAGTCTAGAAACACAAGTTTTGAGGAAAGGTTGAGGGGATATTTTCTTGCCCTTTACAGTAATCCTCTAGTGCTTTTTCAATGATGAACAGAGACAATTTTGATGAGGCACTATGAGAACAAATAGTCTTACTCTCAAAATAGAAAAATAGATGTTGAAGGTGGGGGTGATTGTGTAGGAATATTGTGCATAGGGAAGACTAGGAGTAAAAAAGAACAAGGCTTTAAGGCCAAAATTAATGTAGTATATATTCCACAATGGCATTATAGGGAAATAAAACTATAAAAGGATGATACTATAGGATTAACAAAGTTGTTTGGCTCTCTAAGGCTTGACACCATATCGGCTATCATTTCTTGAGAGAATCAAAGATCCTTATGGCTTTTCATCTGAACTAATTGGTGCCATGCAATACTAACTTGCAGTTAATGACCATCAAAAGATGGAAATTTTGACCCTTAATCATTCAAAAAATGTATGTTGCAAACCTATCTAAAAATCTCAATGACTTACTACAAGGCTATATACATAAGCACAAATCTTCATTGCTATGGTTTCCTTTGAGTTATTTTTTTTCCAAATTTTGTAACCTAAATTATTCTTTGACAATTCTTGTTGATGATTCATGGGTGGTAGCATTCCCATGTCTCGTATTTTGGCAATCAAGATAGTAACAATTTCCCATCATTTCCTATCTTGAGAACCCACACAAAGAACAAATAGTGATAATAATGACTGATTTAAATGACCAAGAACAAAACCTAGAGGCTTTCAATATGTTCATGAAAGGTGGTAATGACATTGATTCTGATGCAATTAATGCATCCTTGGTACATTTGGATGCAGTTAAGGCTTCCTTAGAGATAATTGCTATAAACATAAGTTATGTAGAGAAAAGCAACCAACCATGCAAGAAACAACCCACATGTGAGCAATAGGGGATGCCAGGTAGCTTCATTGCAGAGTTTGTTTGCTTTACCTTCATAGGCATATGAGATCATAGATGTTAAATATCATAACTAAATGAGCTAGGAACAGTAGTAAGTTCTCTTTCTTAAGCCATAAGAACCAGAAAAGTGGAAGTCATTTTTTATTGATTATAAGAGCCTTAAAGCATCACAGATACCCAAATTTGGTGCTTGGGAAGAAAAACACCTCATGTTAGGAGAAAATTTCATTGAGACACTCCAAGTATTCAAAATGAAAAGCATATTATCTCTAGTCACTTCCCCAATGGTAGTAATTTGCCTTCACAAATAGGGTTTGATACCAAAATTTATGTAGGACAAGAAGCAAATAACATAATTTAACAAAACAAACTTAATGTCAAATTAATTCATTAACAAAACCAATTATTGAGGACTAACAACATTGCCTAATCCTAGTGACTCAAACACTATATTTATACTAAAATTGAATAAGAACTAATTAGAAAATGAATAAAAGCTTTCTAATAGTTCACCCATCTTTAAGCTATTCCAATGTGGGCAAGCTTAATTATGTAATTCTTACATGTTACCAGCCACTTAAGTAAGCTCTAGGTGGTGACCTTATGTGATTTACTTTCCATTTTTAACATTTCCTTCTCATACAAAAAATTTTGAAAGAAAATAAAAATTTTTCAAAAATAGAAAACCCTCCTCGTTAGGAAGAGAGAGAAATTTGGGTTTTTGTTTTTGAAACTCATGACAAAATAGTCAAAAGTTGAATTTCATTTCCATTTTTCACTATAGGTAGTGTCCGTCATGCTTTTCATTAATATGTGAGAGTTAAAAATTGAAAAATCAAAAGAGTAGAGAGAAAATCAGTCCAAAAAATAGGAAAAAGGCTTTTAAATCATGAAAATTATCTAAAGGACTCTAAAAATTCCCAAAATTTTACCCAAGGCTAATTTTGTTGTATTTACCCAAATTTATGGACATTTTCAAGAAATCAACATAGAATTGGCAAAATAAAATTCAAATTATTAATCTTCATAAGGGTATTTTGGTCATTTGAGGGTATTTTTCTGCCTTCAAATTTTTTTTTGAATTACTTCTTGGCCTTTTGTCTTTTCCACAAAATTTTTTCTTATTTTTTTAAACCAATTTTCTGCATTTATCTTTTTTTAATTAATTTCAATAAAAAGAGAGGAAATATGAGACATCTAAAACACAACATTATGCGCTAAATTTCTTCTCAAAATGTGTAGCATTAGATGCTGATATTCTTTCCAAAATGCAATGTTTTGAAGTCCACAATTTAATTTCATGCAGCACCACTAGAGAAGAGAGGCTTGGATGTGAAGAGAAAGAAATCAAGATATGCTGGAGACTGACTTTAGTGTCGGTCTCTCCTATTAGGCCGAGAGGCCAAATCAAGTCTAGGCCTTCTTCTATGCCTCAAAGTTGTGCACTTTGAAAAAACCTTCGCTGATGAAAACCCAGGTTTCTCCCCTAAAACAAAAGTAAGATAGAAAGTTGGCATCAACAAGAAAGCCATGATGAGTATGTGTCCATTGGGTGCAAAATGCAAAGGATTGTGAAGGATTTCTCCTCTTAAAACACTAGCTTTTCTACTTAGAATGGATGGCCTCATTCCTATAAAAGTGCAACACCATTTGATGCTTTTAAAGAAGAAAAACTACATGAAGAGAATGAAAATTCCCTTTGAAAAGAGACAAAATCCAAGCACCTAAAGATTGTGACAAATCCATGGAATTAAGGCAACTGGCATGGCTAGCCTAGAGCAAACAAAAAAAAAAAAAAAAGAAAGTAGCCTGTTTTCTTGGAAAACATATAGCATAGTGTGCCATTGCCTAAAAAAGAGGACCTAGGCATTATGGAAAAGAACCTTTAGAGGTTTGTCGCTTATTTAACAATTCTAACCTATTTTTGTGAATGTTCTCAAAGAAAGGGAAAAGTAGTGCTTTTTAGAAAGATACAGTGTGGCCATTGGTTTGGAAGCAAAGGTTCAATGGTCATTCTTACTATCCAAGTATGGATAAAAAAAGTTCATTCATGGGTAGGAGAAATCTATGATCTTTGATGGAAACTTCATATAGAGGTCGGCATTTTGTCTATGCATTTTTTCTTTACTAATGGTTATGTAAAACACTGAGTGCTTTGGTTCCCTTTTTCTTCATTGGTCTATTTTTATTTGGCATAAAGAATTAAATTTGGTTTGATAAAAATATCAATTTTACTCTAACAAAGCTCTTGGTTTCTCCTTAAATAGAGGGAAAAAAGGGTGGCTTGAGGTCTAGTAGTTTATGCAATAGAAGCAAATTGCCTTTTTCAGATACTTATGTTTTTGAGAGATGAAATGCACTGAAAGCCTCCCCTTTCCAATTTTGCAAAGAGGTTTTAGCTTTGTTCTTTGTCTAAGCCTTCAATTAGTGGAAAAATGTAGACTTTGTGGCTCTAGCCGAAGAATGAACATTGGAAGCTCAAGGGCAAAATGATGCTTTATTTTATATTATCTTCTTCAAAAGTGACTTTTTGGGTTTGAAAAGTTAATAGTCATTCATTTTCTTTATGGACAATACCCACGCTCATGACAATTTGTCACTCATTTGTTTAAAGTCTTATACTCCTCAGCAAGTGTTGGTAATTTACCCATGATTGGATCCCTTAGTATTCCTTTATCTATGGCATGCAAGATTGACTTGTTTGCTCCCAAGGGGTGGTGGTTTAAGTGAGCTCTCCTCTTATATTTTCTTATTTACCTAAAGTTAGTTCCCATACCACAAGTACTTCTTTTAACAACTAAGGAAAATGCTTGTGTATGTCGACCCTAAAATTTTTGTTATTGGAGTCGCCATTGATCTAAATTGCCTAAGTTGCGATCAGACATCTAATTAAAAGTAGTCTACATTTCAGATATTAGGTTTGGGGGTTGTTACATTTTAGGAAAGGTATTAGCATCCTAAACATCCTTTTAGTACTAAAAATGATCTAATTAATTTGTTTTGATTATTTAATTTTGGTTTCTTTAAAAAAGATTTTCAAACATAATCTCTACCTATTCTAGATTGAAATTTTTAAAGAAAATTATTTTTTTGAGAAAAATCCCCTTTCTATTGCAGAAAGAGGTTGTAAAAAATAATTTTAAAAAAATTCCCTTTCTATTCTAGATTAGAGTTTTAAAAATAATTTGAATAAATAAAAAAAGTAAAGAAGAAATGCTTGCATCTCTCATGTAATTACTTACTCCTAATTTATTTAAAAAAGGGCATAAGCTCTTAGGTTCATCTATTTTGTCAAATTTTAACTTTATAAAAACTTAAAATTAAGAGAAGAAAATACTAAGATCAACTAATGATTCATTTTTATTTTTATCTTATTTTTTCTTAAGTAAAAAAATATAGAACTTACCTTTTAACAAAAAAGTGTAGAACCCACCTACTTCTTTAAAAACAAAAAGAAGGACCTAAAAAATAGTAGTAACTCATGCCCATACCAAGAACTCATGACTCATGAAATTTGCAAGGCACAAGATAGCATCCCATACCTTGAGCCATGTGGGTTTAAAACTGGGTCACAACCTTGCATGAGAAAAACAAGCACCTGAAGGTAAGGTCACAGCAATGACTCGTGGCCTTCCTTCACCAGCAGTGGCGTAATGGTCTCTCTGATGGCGAGCAAGGTAGAGACGAACTAGAACCATCTTCCACAAGGTTGAGCTTCAAAGGCGGATGACGTAATAGGCAAAGTTTCAATAGTGCATTTCAGGCATAGGCTTATGGTGGATGCAATGGTCACAAGGCTTAGAAAGCGATAGCAGGATGATCCTCCCTTGAGCTGTGGGGAAGGTGGCACGGTGCCTTAAACATGGCTACACGAATTGGATGGAGACAAACTAGAATTGAGGTCTTTAATGGTAGTGACCCTGGTGCAAAGACTTGTGACGCATTTTGGATAGAGTCATGGGTGAGAATGTGACTACTGCTACTCGATGATATGGTGGAACACTATTGCAAACTTTGGTTTGATAGCAACGATGAGGTTGGGCTCAAGCTTCTCAGCAAGTGCTAGCAATGTGGTGGTTCTATCGTGAGACTTCAAATCTTTGGGTAGAGTAAGGCATGATGTTGGTGATTCCAAGTAAGGAGAGGCAAAATAGTGAGGGTGAAAGTGGCAGGGGTGTGAATGCTATCACATAGGTGAGAATGTAATTGGAAAAGGCTGAAAACTATTTTTCAATCTCTTCTAAATGTAACTGGAAAAGGTTGAAAACTATTTTTCAATCTCTTCTGCTCCATGTCCGATTCTTTGGTATGGGTGGGTTTTTCTACTTACAAAATTTTAAGGTTTCCTTTTTAGTTTAATTACTTTTATTTTTATTTCATTTTTTTATTTTTGATTTTATTATTAGACTTGGGCTCGTTTATTTTTGGGCTTGTTTTATTTAAATTTCTTATTTTCAGTTTAAGTTTGCATTTATAATTTAGGTTAAAGATTTGTAAAGTGGGTTAGATAAAATTGAGTGTCTACAATATAGTAAGCTAAGATCTCCCTTCAAATTGGGTTTTGCCTAGGGCATTTTTTGATTTGAGGTATACTAAAGCTTGAATAGCAACAAAATAAGGATGTCTCTATCATCTCTTCAATTAATTCCATAAGACCCTTTTGGTATTGAACCCAATGTTTGTGTTATTAAATGACTACCATGTGACCCAAAGCAATCTTGTCCGCCTCATTCATTCAAGTTGGGTTGAAAGTAAGGAGGCTTGTTCTCATGAGTTGCTAAGAGTATAAAGAGGTATGTATTTCTTGATTTTGGGATTTGGAATGTGTCATGCTTCTAAGTTTATGTGCACCTTTAGGATTGTTCAATTACATTTGATTAACAAAATCTATTATCCTAATCTTTTTAATCCATTGATGTCTGGCCTTCTTTTACTTGTTTTTGTTTCTTATGAGGCTTGACCCTTTGGATTTTCTTACTGCCCCTTTCATTTTATTTTAGAAAAATACATCAAACCCCTACACTTTAATTCATTTGTAGAAAACCCCCTCTCCTTTCAATTGAATCAAACAAACCCTTACACTTTCAACATTGTGCAACTAAACCCTTTTCATTCAAATCTATTTGGATTGCCATTAGTTGCTAAGAATGCATGTCATTTCTCTCTAATTGCTACACCATTAGATGCCTAAGACAAAACCCTAACATTTCCAAGAAACCCCAAATCAAAGACAAATCACCTTGTTGCTATGAAGGTTGAGCCCTAATCATGTTGCTACGCACCTCTGCTCTCTTGGGTCTTGAATGGTGGTGTTACTAGATGTTCATGGTGGGTTAGTTTGTTACTCTTTGTTCTTCACACCTTTCATGATGGGTCCATTCGAAGGTTCATAAGGTTCACTATTTCAAAGGAACTAGTCTCTTCTTCCACCCATTATCTACAAAATTAAGGCCTTTCTTGAATTCAAGGTTTTTAATTGAAATGTGTCTGTTCCAAGATCATATGTACCGCACTCTAAAATAATGTCTACTGGAAACAATTTGTTGTACCTTAGGTGTTAGGTGGTCCCCATTGACAATGAACATGTGTGTGTTCCAAGACCATTATTTATTTTGTTTAATTTTGTACTTATCATAGAGCATTATTGTATGTTGAAGCAAAGTATTGACAAATCAGTAATATTTGTATAGTGATGTGAAGTCAATAAACACGTGGTCCCCTCATGCATTTGTTGATTAAATTATGAAATTTGCAAGGAATTGAAGTAAGTAAACATGAAGTTTGTATAGGTGTGAGTTGTTGCTAAAGTGGCATGTAGTGAGTAACTACAACTATTTGGCCAGTATATGTTAGGAGTTTGACTATTGTCACATGCTAAATTTCATAAAAATCTCAAAATAATCTAGACTATTAAATTTTTTTACTATAAAACCCAACGTGTCTAACACATCATATTAAATTTTGTGAAAGTTTTATGAACCCAATTTAGTCAAGTTAGTGTTTTCCTTTTAAAGTAACATCTTGCTTTTGAACTTTACAAAGGTATGGTGGTTAAGTAAGTTTCAAATGTAAAGCCCCAATAGTAATGAAAGAGTAAACTGTTTCATACCTTTAGCCTCTTTTGTGGTACCAAACCTGTTAAATGATGTGTGATGTGACTAGCTAATTACTCAACATGGTGATGTCTGCAATTATTTGTTGTTTTATTCAATCAAACAAAATAATAAACTTGTTTTGCTTTTTTTTTTTTTTTTTGGAGGGGGGATGTACCTATACAAGGTTGCTTCTTACTTTTTGTTTGATTTGACCTATTTTCTCATCTTTGTTTGATTATAAAGTTTGTAGGTAGACACTGCTAAGGTTTTAGTTTTTCTCTTATTTGTCTAAAGTCTTAGGGGTGTGATTTGATGAAACTAACAAATAAACAATTCCTTTTAGTCTTAAGTTTCTATATACTTTTTGTTGTTGATTTAACCAACCGTTGAAGCTCCTTTCTAAAATGTATTACTCAAATGTTCCTTGAGAAGAACTATTCACACATATATACGTGCATATGTATATATATGATGACGTAGTATGCCCTTTGGGTGTTGGAATCTATGTTTTATGGAATGAAACTCCCACAGTTTTGAGTTTATTTAATCTTTACTCTTTGTTATGTGAACTGATAAATCTCTTGGATCCTATAGTTTAGTTTGAGGAATTTAGTAAATTTGATTATGTAAATTTTATATTATGAAAATAAAGTAGGAAAAAATTATAAAAATAATGAAATTTATTTTATTGATCTTACAAATTAAAAATATAACTTATACTTACCATTTATTTGGGGTGACCTTTTACATTCGGGATGTCAGTTAAATTGAACATGAGTTGTCTAGATGTGAATAGGAAATTGGAGTGTTGGAAACAAAAGATCTCTTTTCTAATAAAAGTACAATATGGAGTATTACTAACCATGTACCATGAGTAAATGGTTTCTTGAGCTGTCAAAGTGGCATGTGTAGACATTCAATTTTATCCAGTTGACTTTTTAAAACCCAAAACTAAAATTAAACCTAATCTTTAAGAAAACAAGCCCAAAATAAATAAGTCCAAACCAAAAATTCCAAACCCAAGAATAAAACCAAAAATCAGAAAAATGAAGATAAATCCAAGAAATAAAAGATAAAATAAAATAAATTCAAGAATTAAATAAAATATAACAAAAGATAGAAGATAAAATAAAAGATAAAACTAAGATGATAAAAGATAAAAATCTAAAATCCAAAAGCTAAATAAGAAAATGTTAGATAAATGAAAACAAAAGTCAAGATAAAATTGGAAACCAAGAGTTAAATTAGAAAACAAATTCTAAAATTCTGAAACTATAAAAACCATTCATTCAACACAAGAAAAAACACATGAAAATATCAAAGATTTTTCGCCACAGAATAAATCAATTTAAGTCTGAAACTGAGGAAGCATGAAAAAAAAAAAGCAAGTAAACCCACTACCCAGCACCTCCATGGTACTCTTGAATCACCTTCTTCTTCTCCTAGTTTTGAGCTCAGAAACCCCAAACTCCACTGCACTTTCTCGGCACACCAAAGAGTCCCATCATAGTCCCTTGTTTTGAAAAAATTCGTAGAACCCCGAAGTTAAGACTGAGCTTAGAGGCATTTCGACTGACCTCCAGCACACTTGAATCACATCATTGTTGTGCCCTTGTTCAAAGACCCAAATGCTGTCGTGCGGAGAAGTTGCCATTAGCTAGTCCTACCTCACCGTCATTCAGTGACACTACCTTTATCGCAGTGATCCTAGCTCACCCAACTACCATTTGCATTTCGAGTTCATGTCTGAATGGCTCAGGAGGAGATCATACTGCACTGTCGACTTCCTTGGAGGAGTCTATTCTCGCCTCTACTCTGTCTCAGCTCCAACTTCCACCATAACACTAGAACCTATACACTGTTGCGAACCCAGTTCTTGCCACTAGTCTTGACACTGCCTTCGGACTGCCCCAAAAGGTTTCTTGCCATTTTGATATAGGATCTTGGCTTTTCTTTGCATCTTTTCACCAAGACACACCACGAAAACTGGCACAAGACTCACTTATGAGGGGTATGTCATGCAATTTTCGTACTACAATACTAGGGTCTTTATTGTTTTTATTGTTATGATATTATTTGGGAGTTAGTTTTAGTCTTTTTTTAGAAGTTTATGGTATATTGAAAATGTAGTAAAGGAAGGTGATATGGATCTTGATCTAAAAAATATAGTTAAGTTCTACAGTTTCGGTTCTAGGTGAATTTTGTATTTTTAAGAAAAAATAAGAAAAATGGGTTATGTTCTTTTAGATAAAAATAAGTTAGGAATCAATAATCCCATAGGTGATACAAGTATTTCTTCCGTACTTTTCATTCTATTTATAAAAAAACTCAGCTTGGAATAGAAAGAAAATTTTTCTAAAATTATTTTTTAAAACCCCAATGTAGAATAGAAAGGAGATTTTTCTAAAATTATTTTTAAAACCCTGACCTGAAATAGAAAGAGAATTTTTTATGAAATTATTTTTAAAGCCCTAGCCTAAAATAGAAAGAAGATTTTTTTTAAATTATTTTTTAAAACCCTGAATTGAAATACGAAGGAAATTTTTTTTAAAACCCTAGACTGAATTAAGAAGGAAATTTTTCTCAAAAAAATTATTTTTATTTAAAAATTCTAATCCGAAATGGGTAGGGATTATTTTTAAAAATCTTTTAAAAACCAACATGAATTAAATCAAGTAAATTAATTAGATCTTTTTTGGTACCGAAAGGGCATTTAGGGTGCTAACACCTTCCCTAAAATATAGCCAACTCCCGAACCCAATCTCTAAAATGTAGGCCATTTTCAATTGAGTGTCCAATCTCACCTTATGCAATTTAGGTCGGTGGCAACTTCAAAACAAAATTTTAGTGTCAATAGTATGTAGTGAGGAATCACATAGGAAGCTTACTAATAATAGTTGATATTTCTTATATCACACTTGTCTTGCTAGATGGACCCTGCTTTTTGTTTCTTCTTATTTGGAATTAAAGTTGAAATTCTTTAGATTTATTTTGATATTGAATTATTGCCTTCCTAGTTATGGTTTTAATAGATGAAATTTGCATTAATGAACTTAAAGGGCCATATGATGTTGCAAATTAGAACAAGTAACTGAGAAATGATTTTAGATAAATTGCATTTCCTAGAAGTAAGAAGAAAGAGTAGCTTTTTATGATAATACATTAATATTGCAATAGTTTATTTGCCTCCAATGCTCCTTTATATTATTTCTTTAATTATCATGTAAAAATATCTCTTTAAATAATTAATTGGTTGTTGCATTTCTTGCCAATCTTTTGAAGTAATATATGATAATGCATATTAACTAATTGAAGAGTTCCTATCACTTGAATTTAAAGACAAAGTGCGCCAATTTATCAGCTCATGTCAACTCACAAAATATTATTAATAGCATAATAAAACATTAAAGAGATGCTTAACCCAAAAAAAGCAATCTTGTGCTCTATCAAAACACATTTAAAATAGCAAAACCTCACACCTACTTGCAACCAAAATAGAATCCTTTTCCAAACCTTAGTGTAAGTAATAGTTATTTTTTATCTTTTATTTGCTCAAATTTTCTTTTATGTGTAGGGGTTGAGACAATATTAGGCACAAGAATCAAGGAAGTCTTACACTATTTCTAGGTTTTGTGGATTAGCAAATGTCAAAGGAATCTCAATCTATAAAGTTTTTTCAATTATGTGTCCATAAAGTTTTCCAATTATGTGTTTATAAAATTTTTCAATTTTGTCAATTATTGCATTTCTTGCACAAAAAAAGCATGCATTCTTGATCATACCAAGGTCCATTGTCTTAGTTAATTAGTAGCACTACTAACAATGGAAGTAAGGCACTAGTGTTGAAGTTTTGCTATTGTGACCAAATTGCTCCATTGATGATAACAATGACCTCCATAAATGCTGGAAGAAGATTCTTTGGCTATGGGAATTATGGCACTATAGGGTGTGGTTGCAAATATTTTGAGTGGTTTGATCCTGCCAGCAATGGTCACAATTCAAAAATAGGGAAACATTTATTGAGGAATAGAGACTTTCTGCTTAGGGAGCTTGATAATAAAAGAAGGAAAAAGAGGGGGTTAATTGCATTATTATTGTTTTCTTGGTTAGTGCTTAAATTGGTGTTGTATCATTTGGTGAAGATAACCTAGTTTTCTAGTCTAGACATTTGCAAGGCAAATTATAGGCTGTATTAAGTAGTTAAAGGATTTACCCTATGTAATTGAAGTCTAAATATAACCCTATGAAGTTATGTGTAAGTTATGTTAGGTTTATGTTATGTTAACTAGGAGAATGTTAACATTGAAATCATGTATGGATTGTATTAGTGATTGTATTACTTATTGCAAATTGAACCGCTTTATATTATGTTGAATTATGCTATATTTAACAAAAATTTTAATTCCTTCTCTGACTTTCTCTACCTAATGTTCCATATTCAGCCATCTTTATGACTATACAATTATGAGTCAAAGTTTTGAAAATATAGAACTTGGCTTCTTACTTGGCCTACAATCCATAACAATTCCATGGTCATAATAAAGAAAGGTAGCTGCCATTAATTTTGAACCATTTTGCAAGATGAGATTAATGCATGTATTGAGAGCAAAATGAAGAACAGAATCTTGGGCTAAACATTATAGATTTTAATAGTAAAATGAAACCTCCTACTAAGCAATTAATTTCTTCAAATAGGAAATCTGTACTACATGCATGATTCCACTCTTCATATAGCCTATTACATATGAATAAACCTATTGAAATACATTTCACATTCTATTATAGTCATTTGATTTTCTTATACCATATAGCCTACAGTTAAGCAGCATAATAGAACAAAACCACTGAAATTCAACCTCTTAAAAAGAATATTACTTTAGGAACTAAGTAACCACATGGCTTTCATTATTTAATACAAAATTGTTCAAATTACTGAAACTACATCTAACAAATTCAAATTCAGTGTGCATATCTAAATTACAAAACATAAGTTCCCAACAACATATGACAAACTACATCCTACAAATCACTAAATCTAATAGTATTAATAAAGACATTCAATTTGTATATACAATAGTATTTCCCTCTGCCCTTGGTCTTCTTATTGGCAACTTTTTCCTTATGGTCCTTTCCTTGTTTATAACTAAAGAGGATGGTCCTAGACTAGAGGTAGCATATTATGATGAGCTTGGTGCTGTAGACACAAGGTGTCCTACAACAAAATAAGAAAATTTAGTGGTACTATGACAAAATAAAAATACTTATCAATTACATGTAAATGGTATTATGTATGCAGCTAAATAATATACACTGTTGACTAGCTTAAGGAGTGCTCTTATGCTTTTTCTTTCTAATTTTCCTAATAAGGTTAATTGGGCTCTCACATCCTTTGGCATTATAGTCCCACACACCATAATTTACAAATCAAGTCACTGGCCCTTTCTACTAACTCGATAAGGATTGATTGACTCATTTACATCTTTCTTCCTAGCTCTTTTCATCTCCTAGGTGCATTGTTGTCCTTTGGTTTAAGCAAGTAGGTTGATTAGTTTTAGGCCAATCCTCCTCCCCTAGTATAGGGTCCATGTTATGGGCATATGCTCTTTGAAAGGTTTCTTTGGAGTAATATGAATGAACAAAATCTTCAAGAACCAATCTTATCCTATGAATGCAAGCCCTTGCATGGGAATAAGGGATACTGGCAAGATTCCATCGTCTGCAAGTACAAGACTTCTTGTTCAAGTCAACCAATTTCCTAGTTCATCATGTATTCTCCACACATAAAAGTTAATCTATTCTAGAAATAGCTTCTTTCCCTTCTTTAGCTTTGTTTGTATTTGAGGACAAATCAACCCCTTGTAGTTAAACATCCCTTCCTTCATTGCAAAGAACCTTTTCATCAACATTCTCTTTATAATCTCATACATTGTCAATGTTGGTTTGTCTTGAGCCTCAAGTATAAAAGAATTAAAAGTTTAAGCCAATTTATTTTGTAGTCTATTAGACGTTGCCTCGAGATAAAATGCATATGTACTCCACATCCATGGTTGTAACTTAGTCCTCAACCAAGATTCTGCCTCTAAGTCAAGTTTGTTTATCTAAGCCATATGAGACTCAAATTCATGTGTTGTTATTGCCCTTGTCAACATTCCTAAGCCCATCCCTGAAGGCATTGCCTTTAAACTACAGCTTGACATTAGTGTACAAATGGCATACACAAAGCCTATGGTCATAACCATACTCCTTTAAAGCATTCTCCAATCCCTACAATTAAAAGCAAGAGCATTACATTAACACAATAATATGTAAATAAATGAAGTAAATCATAAAGACACACTCTACAAAAAATTATCTTTTGCTTGTCTGACATTATTATTCATCCTTTGTCATCAAATATCCTTATATCCGCCAATAATAGCATGAACCATTGCCAACTATTTGTTATTTCAATAGCAAATGCTACATGGAACATATTCTCATCATCGTCTTTTCCAACTTTAGATAACAACTAGCCTCATGTTGGCCTTTTAGAAAGCAACCATCCATACACATAATTGGCCTATGTGCATCTAAGAGGCCTTTCTTGCATGCATATACAACCTTCCGAATACATGCATTTCTAATTACTCCATTCTTGTGCTCTTAAATGATGTTTTCTTATTGTAGCACAATACTCCCAAACTTAAGCAAATTGTTGCAAATTAATTCCCTTAATCTTATTTATTGCCTCCCTCTTCACTCAATATGCTTTGAATCTAGAGACCTCAACCTTATGGTGTCTTTGCACTTGATTACCAAAGACAATGTTCTTCCAATTCAATTGGTCTCCTATGTTGTCCATGCACATATTGGACAACCATGATGTTTTAACCCTAGAATTGTTTCTCATCCACCCATAATTATGCTTAGGATAATGGAATGTCTTGATTTGAAAAACATCTTTCTCTTGTGTAGATGAAGCATGTATCCTCCACTCACACTTGTGCTTACATTCCATTGAAATCTATGTCTTCGCATTGTGCAAGAAAACAAATTCAATCCCATTATGAATATTATACTTCTTCAATGCTTCCTTATGCACCTTGAAATTTGCAAACTTCATGCCAACTTTGAGCTCAATTGGTCTTTACATTTCTCTTGAAATTCAGAAATTTGGGTTTTCCCCCTTTCTCACCTTAGCCATACATGATCTGCAACTCGATGCTATCTTCATAATCTGATTGGTCTTCTTTGTCCCATTTTCCATTAGTTGCCTTAGGTTGTCTAGTATTGGAATTGTTAGCAGTTGTCTTCTTTGTAAAAATATAACTGCCAACACCTTCAACACCTCTCTCAGAATAATTCAACAACATCTACATCAGTATCATGGACATCACATCCATCTGAATTAATTTCTGCTTCATCTAGCTCGCTATCAACATTATCTTGTTTTTGTTCTTCAAGTGACACATCCATAAGTAACTTAGGCTATTTAACTATGCTAAGGTGTCTAATGTATGCTCCACATAAATATGCATTGACTGCACCTGAGTTGTTTTTCATTTTCAATAGGATGGTTTGCATATCATTGTCATTTTCAAATGATTGTATCTTTGACATTGGTTCATCATCAAATTTTGAATCACAAGTTAGTAGAATTAAGGAAAATTTTTTTATGGGCATGCTTCTTAAGGTGTGGAATTAACAAAAGATCCATATCAAATTGTCTCTATATCTATAGCTTTCCACCTACATATCTAACAACAGGAGCATATTGAATTTTTTCAGTATAACATATGTCCACTGAAATGATGTTCATCTTGGATGCCTATTAATGTAGATGCATGCAAAATTGGCGATTATAATAAATTGAAAATAAGGAGACCAACACAATGGTCTAATTTGACTTCATATAAGGGGACCACATATCTCAATAATGCACTTTTTGTAGGGGACCACATGACAAGTGCTTTTAATGAGTTGCATTTTATAAACGTGTATACAAGATAACATGAAATGAACACTTTAAGAGATTTAAGCAATCAAATCTCCTCCTTGTAGCGCTCGCAAATAGAATGCATGATGCCCATTAGTTGTAAATTTCTTTAAGATGCAATCACATGATAAACTATTTTGAAGAAGAAAAATTTCATGGAGGATTTTCAATTTCTAAATTTTACCCTTGTATGATTTTGAAAAATCTAAAAAAATTAATCTATAATTTTTTTCCAATGCTTACTTTGAATTTTTATTCCCTCTATTTTTACAGTGCCCATAACTTACAAACGAAAAGGAAAAGATTTAATTTATATAACAAAACCAGCATAAGTTGTAATACTCATACAATCAAATTCTCAACTTCTCAGCTCTCTTTCTAGGATGAAATAAAATTCATATATTAATAGTTTATAAAGCATCTCATTCACTTCTATTGCATGACAATGTATAAATTAATCCTAGCCAAAATTAGCATCAACAAGACCATAAACAATAGTTTATCCAAAACAAAATACATTAGTCTATAAACATATATGGAAAGCGTGAGATATCATAAAATGAAAGGCATATGAATAATTGAAATCAAAGAAACTTCAAAGATTCTAAAAAGGTTTTCTAAATTTCTGCTATAGAAATAACAAATTGAAAAACAATAGACATTGTCAAAATCTGCCATAAAGGTTGGGATAATCAAACACCCTTTATCCTTCGTGCTAGTAAATACTTGACTAGGCAAAAATTGTTCAAAAACAAATATCTAATGATACATATAAAGCAAAATAGGGGAGAAATACTAACTATTTTCTAGGTAATTCTTTCAAGTAGCTTATTACTTTCCACTAACAGAAAACTAGGTCAATTAGTTTTCTTTTCTTGTTCCATTGTAGCATTCACCTTTGTAGAATCTACAACCTAATCATCTTCACCTCCAAAACCAAATTCATTTGCACATTTCTTGTCCATTGGATAAACCTATCTCTGGTATAAATATATGAGAATGATAAGATTTACAAAGCATGAAAAGGCACAAGGAATTAAGACAACCATAAAGGCATAGTCAAACATTATTTTAGCAATCAAATTTCTTTTTAGTCATGACTCATAGTTGTAATGACAATAGTATCATCCAATAAAGAAACAAAAGACTGCATTCAATACAAGAAGCATTTCAACCAAGTGGAATGGCCAATGAGAACTCAACAAGGTGACAAACCTTTATATATATATATATATATATATATATATATATATATATATATATATATATATATATATATATATATACACACACACACACATGCAAACACCAAAACCATCAATCCTACCATCAACAAGCAACCAATTTTACTTTATATCAAGGGACCACATGTTTACTAACATCACATCACATCACTAAATAGATATCAATGATTTGTCAATATTGTACTCCAACATACAATAATGCTCTACAATAAAGTTTAAGATTAGACAAAATAAACAATGGTCTTGGAACACACACTAATGTTCATTGTCAATGGGGACCACCAAACACCTAACCCAATACAAATTGTTCCCACCAGAAAACATTATTTTAGAGTATAGTACACATGATCTTGTAACAAACACAATTCAGTTACAAACCTTGGATTTGGGAAAGGCCTTGACTTCATGGACAGTGGGTGGAAGAGGAGACTAGTTCCTTCCAAATGATGAACAATCTGAATCTTCAAGCAAACCCACCATGAAAGGTGCAAAGAATAAATAGCAACGAATAAACCAACCCACCATGAACCTCCAATAGCACTGTCGTTCAAGACCCAAGAGAGCAAAGCTGGTTCACAGCATCATGATTAGGGCTCAGCCTTTGCAGCAACAAGGTGATTCATCTTTGATTTGGAGCTTCTTAGAAATGTTAGGGTTTTGTCTTGGGTGCCTAATGTTGCTGCAATTAGAGACAAATGACATGCATTCTAGCTGCTAACAACAATCCAAACATTTTTGGATGGAGGAAGGTTAATTGCCCAATGCTAAAAGCACAAGGGTTTGTTTGATTCAATTGAAAGGACAAGGGTTTTTTGCATATGACTTAACGTGCAGGGGGTTTTATGTATTTTGCCCATATTATTTTGGTCTTTGATGTTTAAACATGATTATTTTATTTGGTTAATCATAATCCTTCTAGAATATCTAGAGGCTTAAATAGAAATAGTTAGAAAAAAGAAAAACCTTAGACAAAAGTAAGAAGTGGTTTAAAAAATATGTGGACATATTAAAGGTTCATAAATTCTTGAAATCTCTTTTTTCCACCCTTTGATCCCCTTATTTAAAATTCTTTTCAAAAATTTCTCAAAATTCATTATTTTTCTCAAATGAATATGCCTAATCTACAAGAATCCTCTAATCCCAAGATGAATTTTCAAAGAAGGATTTTTAAGAATAGTTAGCAAATTTGGTGATTTCTTAATTATTCTAAAAATAATTGCATTATGGGTCTCACTAAGCAATTGTTGGGCTAAATTAATGCAACCAAGTTCACTAATTTTCTAAAATGAAGTCTTTTAATTTTCAAAAATCCTCTATTTCCTAGATGAATTTTCGATGAAGGAATATTAAAAATAGATAACAAATGCGATGATTTCTTAATTATTTCAAGGATAGTTGTGTTATGTGTCTTAACAAGTAATTGTTGGAGCTAAATTCATGCAATTACAAAAATATTATTTTCTCATAGGAATTCTCTTTTTTAAAAAATCTTCTAACTCCTAGATTAATTTTCAATGAAGGACTTTTAAGAATAGTTAATGGATGCAACAATTTCTTGATTATGCAAATGATAATTACATTATGGGTCTCACCAAACAATTGTTGGGGCTAAATTAATGTAATAACTAAATTCATTATTTTCTAAAATGAATCCTCTTATTTAAAAAAAAAAATCCTCTAATTTCTTAGATAAATTTTTGAAGAAGAATTTCTAAAATTGGTTTGCAAATACTATGATTTCTCAATTGTTTTGATGATAATTGTGTTATGGGGCTCGTGGGCAATTGTTGGGACCAAATTGATGAAATTACTAAATTCATTTTTTTAAAATGAATTCTCTTTTTATGGAAAAAAAAATATGTAATTCTTATATGACTTTTGATGAAACATTTTTTAAGAATAGTTAATGAATGCAGCAAATTCTTAATGGTCCTAAGGAGAATTGCATATGGGTTTCATCAAGTAATCATTGGGACCAAATTAATGCAATTACAAAAATTCATCACTCCCAAAAATAATTTTCTCATCTTTGAAAAATCCTTCAATTCCTAAATGAATTTAATTTCTAATGAATGACTTTCTAGGAATAGTTAGCGAATATGGCGATTTCTTAATTATCCTAAGATAAGTATGATATGGGTCCTCCCAAGTAATTGTTGGGGCCAAATTAATGTAATCACTAAAATTTATTTCTTCCACAAAATCAATTTTGTCATCTTTGAAAAATCCCTCAATTCTTAGATGAATTTAATTTTCAATGAAAGATAATTTAAGAATAGTTATAAAATGTGGTGATTTCTTAATTATCCTAAGGATAAATACGCTATGGGTCTCATGTTGCAACATGGGCACACTAACACCTAAGGAGCAAGAAAGGGGTGGGATCTTAAATCCTTCAAAGATTGGAGTTGAAACCAATTTTTTTTAGTTGGTGTTGTTAGCCACTAGGAAAGGGTATGGGAAGCGTGTGGTCCTATGAACTAGAGTTCTAGGGTTGGGGGTTAGTTATACTTAGGGAATGTATTAGCACCCATATAATGCCAATGGTACCTAGGCTAGATTCCAGTTTCCTTAAATGGTTTTGAATGATTGCTTTGATTAAGGTTGAGTAACAGCAAGAACTTGATCCTTAGGCTAATGATAACTCCATGGGAGATTAGTTAATTGTGAGGTTTTTGAAACCCTAATTAACTAGTTGCTTTTAATCCCTAAGTTCAAGCTTGGGAATAATAAAACTTAATTTATATTCCTAAAATTTTCTCTAAGTTTAATATGAGGATTTTAATTGATACCCTTAAGGTATATAATGAAAGCTTTAATCTTAAGAATCAAAGTCTTAATTAAAATTGTGCCTACCCTAAGGGAAAATCTAGCTAATAAGACCCTAGCTACCACTTAGCTTGACTAAGTTTTAGTTAGGTATTTATAATAATAATAATAATAATAATTATTATTATTATTATTATTATTATTATTATTATTATTCTTATTATTATTATTATTATTATTATTATTATTATTATTATTATTATTATCAAGTACTTGATTTTATTTACAAAAATCCTAAATTTCTCTTAGCTTGATAAATGTTTTTTATTTATAATTTTATTTTTGGATCCTAATTTAATACACTTAGCTTGACTAAGAATTTTATTAAGACATTTATCTTTGATTATTTATCCTAATTTATTTCTTAGCTTGACTAATATTTTTAAATCAAGGATTTTTATTTAAAATAATTCTAGTTAATTATTTTGCTTGACCAATAATTAAGGAACTAACACAAATGCTCCTAATTTTTTTAACTTAATTAAAATTCTAAATAGGAATATTTAACATGTACAATTCTTAGTTTTCTTATAATCCTAAATTCAACAAGGATTAAGACTTAAGATTCATTTAAAGCTCTTTGGTTTTTAATTTCTCAACCTAAACCTATGACAATTCCCTTATATTATTTTTCTAACTCGATTAGAATCTTAAACTGGTTTTAAGGACACTTTTTACAAAGAGGGGCAAAACCCCAAAAACCTTAATATTTGAAAGTTCAAACAAGTGTTCAAAACTCACATAGCATTGATTTGGATCTCATGATTTTCTTTTTCACCTACTATGGTGATTTTTCCTTTATCTTTTCTTATAATTTAATGTGTGAGTTCTATTTTTCTCTTACTATCCTTTTCTCTCTCTTGATTTTGTATCTATCTCTCTCCTTCTTCATACCTTAACTCCCATTTAGATCCCATACAACACTTCCACTGTGTAGAAAAAGGAAAAGACTTTTACTAAATTTATTTGCATATAAATGGTTGCACACTTTATATACAAGACAAAAATATAAAAGAAACTTCATACACCTTAACTAAGATACATAATTGCTGTACCTAATCATTCTCCATAACTCCTATGCACTATTATCTTCACTTCATTGTACATACTTTTTTACCCAAGCCCTTTCATTCTTACTTGAGTATCTATGACAACAACTGTTTGAGCCACTTGTTCAATTGCTATGGTGACCTCTAGATGAGCATGTTCGATTGTGGCCATGTCATTGTCAAGGGTGTATGTAACAATATGGGTTAAGACTTTGCAATATTCCACCTATCCTTGAAAATGTTCCTTGTCCTTATGGTATAATTTTGCGTACAAGCATACAATTGATATGGTAACTCAAAACTTTCCCAATTAACATGCAAAAATTTAGGTTAAATTATTTTGGGGTCCTAATAGGTAGGCTAAGTTTTCAAGTGGGTCCTTTTAGTTTAAAATCGTATAAGTAGATTTTAATAGTTTCTACCATTTATGCCTTAGGTCCCTACTATCACTCTCCATTATAATGCCCTACAAGAATGCCTAGTGTGGCTACTATAAGAACTTACATGAACTTTAAGTAAGTCCTTATGGTTTCAAACAATATTCAACTATGTCCTATAGCTTGTTATAGTAATTACCAAAGTTGTTATAGTAACTATAAGGACCTATTTATAGTTAGTCATGTAAAGCATTTTACATGGCATCATAATGGGAAGTGATGGCAGGAACATAAGGTACAAACAGCGAAAATTATAAGGACTTACTTATATGATTTTAAACTATAAGAATTCACTTGAAAATTTGGCCAAACTATAAGGACTTGCAAAATAATTTAACTACAAATTTATATATTCTTACATTCAAAGGCTTGGTGCATGTTTGGTAATAAGTGAATGGAATGCTCACAACCTCTATATGGTGGAAGTGCCGTGTGAGTTTCAAACACTAGTTTAAACTTTTGAATGATGATTAACAAAGATTAAGGAATTCTACTAGCAAGCAATTCAAGTGAGAACTTTATCCCTTGATCCAAATGGAATAAGTGTCCCATCAAACTTGGTTTCTCCACAAATCCCAAATGGTTAGAGAAATATTCAAATCCTGCTTCATCAAGGGAATTACTTTTTACTAAAAAAAAACACCATCTTATTCTTAACACTTTCTCTAAAATCGAAAATTAGGTAGCCTGCCTATTTTTGACATGAGAAACTACAAATTGTTTTCCCGCAATTCTATTCAATACCCAACATATTGTAGTTTGCCAAGAAGGATAGAATGTTTATTATAATGCCTTTGTTGGTGCCCTAGTAAGTACCACTATAACAAAATACTAAATTTTTTTATAGATAATATATTTGTTGGTAAAAATGTTGAAAAATTATTAAACTAGCTGATTTTCATCAGATAAGATTATGTTAGTAAAAAAAAATGAATTTATTAATGGATCGAGATATCTCAAAGGAATTCCACAAGAAAATTACATGAGAATTTCCTGCCAAGGCACATGAAGATTTTACTGAACATATTAATGGTGGCTTACTGGATGGTAATATTACTGATAGCATTGACTGCCAAAATATTACGCCACCTGCTTGCAAATTACTTGCTAGTAAAAAGTATAATTACCAGCCAATATAGTTGCTAGTAAAAATGAGTATATTTTAAATATTAGCATTAGTTATACTGTTGGTAAAAATGAAAAGTTTTCAAAAAACTAGTGGCTATCTGACAAAAAGTCCACCACTAAACATGTTTAATCTTATCCCTTGGAATTTAGAATAATCCACCAGTAAAAATCCTTTTAAAAAGTACAGACCCACTTTTGTTTCTCTCATTTTGCTCAGTCTTCTTTCCTCTTTTCATTTTCCTTAATCTTTTTTCTCTCTTGCTCCTACTTTTCTACCTTCTATCACTTTTTTATTTATATACCACAAGAAATGTAGATTATTTCATTGATGAAGTTGATTTGGTGGTTGTTATAACTCAAACAAGAGTTAAGTAATTAAACTCTTCTTCTCATCTTCCTAGCTCTATCTTCAACATGTTAGATATATATTTTCTTAGCTTATCTATCTTCTTTGACCATATTTCTTAAATGTTGCAAAGATTAAAAAATATTTATTTAATGTATTATAATTTGATTGTGTTATTTATATAGCTCAAATAGAGGTAAGTAATTAATTTTAACATCAAATGTCATTGACACAGTTAACTTGCATGGCTTAAATTAATTGACTCTTTGCATATCATTTATATATATGCATGTATGATATATACATACATGTGTATTTTTTATTTCAGTTGTGTGACAAAATTGGATTGGATTACTATTACAAGGTAGCAGTTATTGTGCATATCTATTTTGTTGGTACATGGTGAATATTAGTTACATTGTTAGACAATAGAAATTCCACATCACCATAGATGGATGTATAAAAGAAATTATCTGAGTCGAACAGGACTTAAACAAGAGTTTGTTGATGGGGTTGAAGGTTTTGTTGTATATGCTTGTCAATTGGCATTATATCACTCTAATGGGTGTTTTAGATATCCTTGTAATAAATGCAATAGTACAACAACCGTGCATCCTAATACAATAAAGATTCATTTATATACCTATGGTTTAAAAACCTAATTATTGGCATTGGATAGACTATGGTGAAAAGGAATAAACAAGAGTTCAATATTATTTCAACACAAATATTGGAGGTACTTTTAGCAAAATTTTGTGGGCCATGCACATAATATCGGTCACTATCAGGTCCATAAAGTGTAGATAAAGCTTCAAATCTAGATGTCCAATAATTTTATGATCTATTATATGCTTCTAAGCAATGATTGTGGGAGGACTACGAAGAGCATTTAGAATTATTAGTAGTAGTGAGAATGCTGAGCATAAAAGTATATACAAATCACACTCAATACACCTTTGATTGATGGACAAAATTTGTTAGGGAATCATCCTAATTTGGTGTTTGATGATTATTACTAGGCAAAAAAACTAGTACCTATATTGGGATTGAAAAGCCAAAAAATTGATTACTGCATTAATGGTTGCATGTTGTACTACAAAGATGATTCATAAGTAAGGGAATACAAATTTTATAGATCTATTAGATACAAGCCAAGGTGAAAAGATAAAGGGAAAGATGTACCCAATGCTAGAATGTATCATATGCTTCTTATTCTTAGATTGCAAAGGTTGTATGCTTCCATAAGCTCTACCTCACATATGAATGGCTTTATGGGAATAAGTAACCCGAAGGCGTTGTGAGCCACTTGTCCAATGGAGAAGCATGGAAGCACTTTGATAACATTTATCCTAATTTTTCTTGTGACCCTTAGAATGTCAGGTTAGCTTTGTGTGCTGATAGATTCACTCTGTATAGCCAATTAGCTAAGGCATACTCTTGTTGGCCAATCATTGAACTCCTTACAATCTTCTGCCAGAGATTTGCATGACTGCCCCATACTTGTTCTTAACATGTCTTATTCTTGATTTGCATAACTTAAAAGCAAAGATTGATGTGTACCTCTTGCCACTTATGGATGAGTTAAAACAATTGTAATGGTAGGGTGTTTTTACATAATATCTCAATAAAATAGAATTTCATGATATGAGCAGCATTAATATGGACCATTAATGATTTCCCTATATATGGAATGTTATCAAGGTGAAGTATGGCAAGAAAGCTGGCATGCCCTATTTGCATGGAGGAAAGTAAGGCATTCTTTTTGAAACACTCTAGTAAAAACTCTTGGTTTGATTCATATTAGTAGTTCCTTCTCCTTAAGCACCCTTTTTGACAAACAGAATAACTTTTAGGAGGAATACAGTTAAGAGGCATGAGCCTTCAACAAGACTGACCAGTAAGTAAGTTTGGACAAGAGTTGCTTTTTGCGTAGGATACATAAGCATGGGTCATTAGGGAGGGGTTTAAGGTGGCTCACAACTAAACAAAATAGAGTATCTTTTGAAAATTGCCTTATTGGAAGCATAACTTAATCCAGCATAATGTATATGTGATGCATATACAAAAGAATATCTTTGACCATGATGAATGTAAAGGGAAAAACTAAAGAATAGAGAAATCTAGGCTGGCTTTGAGAGAATATTGCAGGCAACAAGAATTGGAGTTGACAATATTGACCTATGGCAAGTTTACCAAGCCTAAGGTTGCTTATACATTGAACTTGGCACAAAGGAGAGTCATATGCAAATGTATGAAAGACCTAAGAATGCCAGATGGTTGTGTCAAACTTGGCTAGATCAGTGGACAAAGAGGAGAGAAAGTTATATGGTATGAAAAGTCATGACTACCATGTATTTATAGAGTGTTTATTGCTGATTGTGTTTAGATCATGCCTAACACTGTGTGAAAGCCTCTCACAGAGTTAAGTTAGTTTTTTCAAGACTTATGCACAACCACTCTTAGGGTAGACAACTTGTTGATTATGTAGCAAAACATTCCTATTATATAGTGCAAGTTGGAAAGAACTTTTTCCCCATCTTTCTTTGATTCCATAAACCATTTACTAATACACTTAGCTTATGAAGCTATGATAGATAGTTTAGTTCAATACTAATGGATGTATTCTTTTTAAAGGTATGTACATAATAGAGTTTTTTGTACATTGTTTTTTTAATTAATTAAACTTATAATATATATATATATATATATCTTTCATGTATAATTTGATTTATATGATATTATACTGATGGGTGACATCAAAAGAATAATGAAAAACAAAGCACAGGTGGAGGGTATAATTTGTGAGGCATACACTATTAGGAAGACCTCCCATTTTTGCTTATATTATTTCAAGCCTCATGTATAATCCAAAATAACTTGAGCCAACCATTTTAATATTGGCAAGCCAAGTTCACCAGCTTTGTCTCTTTCCATTTACAATTAACCTGGCCATGTTTCAAGAAAAGCCAAGAAACAGTGGTTGAATGAAGAGAAGTACAAGTCTATAACCTTGCATATTTTACTAAACTATAATAAAGTCCAGTGATACTTGAAGTAAGTGTACTACATTAAATGCAAGGTTATATTACATTGTCTTATTCCAATTTTCATTATTTTAGTGTTTGCTTGCAACTATCCAGTGTCCCTAACAACTAATCGAAGGTATTGATTCAAGTTTTATATCCTAGTTCAAGAGTTATGGAAGTATTTAAATATTTATGTGCCAATTTTATTATATACTTAAATAAGAGTTTTGTTAGAACATGTTACTGGTAGCGCATTTAATTTCTACTAAAGTCATATATACCCTATGTTATTATAGGTACATGATCTTGCAAATAGAATAAACAATAAGAGTCTGCATGCTTTAGCTTGGGGCCCTAAGAAAGACACTAGGATTTGGTCAACATTTTTCATGAATAGGTGTAAGTTTTGTATGGCATCCTGGTCCAAGGGAAAAAAAAACTAAAGGAACTAGTGTAGCTGGTGATGATGAATGTTATGGCATTCTTAAGGATGTGTTGGAGTTGGATTATCTTGTAATCCATCTAAGAAAAGTGGTCATGTTTGACTATGAGTGGTTCAACCCCACTAGGATAAGGGGGATAAGAGTTCATAATTAGTTTAAACTTGTTGAGATAAACATGACCCATAAGTATGAGTGCTATGGTCCATTCATTGTTGCACAACAAGCAAGACAAGTTTATTTTGTACATTACATGACCATAGATAGATTAGCTCAATTCATAATTGGTAGGTAATCATCATGACTAAGGCTCGGCGCAGGGTGGAGATTATGAATGAACTAGCATCACCTTACTAACCTCATGCACCACAACAAGCTAGGATTGTGCTCATTGATGAAACAATGTCAAGTGCCTTACGTAATGATTAAGTAGGTTTTGAAGAAGTAGGAGTATGGTCATGAGAGTATAAGCCATCATCATGTATCTCATTTAGAAGAAAAAGAATTGAATATGCAACTAATGAAGAGAGTACTAAAGAACCTGACCTATCTAATACATATGACACCAAAGAAGATAAGAACCTTGCTAATATTGAACAAGAAGAAGGAGGAAATGAAGAAGACTCAGATTATTGTAATGTGGATACATTATATGTTGACAATTTTTATTATATTGAATTCTATTTCATTATGTTAGATATAGTTTTTCTTAAAAAAATTAAGCAAAGTTGGACTTTTATTTAATTAGTGGCATATAATAATATATATAATTATATGTGTGAAAATAACTATTAAATTTTACCAGCAACTTAAGTTGTAGGTAAAATCCTATTTACTACCGCGATATATTGATATGTAAGAGTTTGACTTCAACAATTGCGAAAAATCCTAAAAAGTTATTTTACCAGCAATCTAATCCGCTAGTAAAATGAACAAGACATGATTACTAACACAACTACTATAACGATCATTTCTTGTTTTTCACTAGCGGTCTATGTCTTCAATTAAAAGAAATTTACAATGACAATAGTTGGTGCATTGATGGCAACTTTATTATTGGTGTCTTAAGCTGCTAGTTATCTAATACTAATAGTGATGGGCTTAAAATGTGCTAGGCATAGTGTGAAGTGCCATTTTATTAGCCAGCAAATCAAACTATTAAAAGAAATAAATTGATTACACCTATGATGTCATTAATGTTATATAATTTACTAGTGGGTAGTGTCAAAAAAATTAGAACAACATTGTAACTGGCCAAATTGGCAATGAGGTTAACTTAAATCTAGCAGCTTAATCCACTAGTAAATATTCATTAAGATCATTCGTGCTCTCTCCAGTCACTAAAATAGCATGAACATCATTTACTTGCAGATGTATTTCTTGGTTAAAAATTCAAAATTTTTTTATTTTTACTGGCAATATTAGCTACCTATAATGTCATAATATAAAGAAATCCTAGGGACTCTCCCCTCACTTTGTGCTTTCTCTCCTTCTCTCATGTCTCCCTATGTTCTGCTACCCTACCCTCCCTCCAGCGTCCCCCTCCCCCCAGCAAGTGTCCCTCCTTCTTTTGGTGACCTTTCCTCTAAGAGGTATGTTCCTTCTCCTCCTTCCTCTTCTCTTCTTCTTTAGTCTCTCTATTTTTTGTTCTCCCTTGGAATTTTACAAACCATGAAGTAGTTTAGATGACTTACATTATAGGTGTGGCTGGTTTGGTTGTTGTTTATAATGGGGAATTAATTTTATGTGAATTTGTTTGAAAAGCTAGTTTGATTGCTACAAAATGATTGGTAAAAAAGCCTTTGATGTGAATTTGATTGCTATTTAAAAATTTTTAGGTTGCTGTTGATGTATTTTACGAATAGGGGCATCCATTACTAAGAAGAGACTTTGTTGAATTGCTTTTTAAATTTTCATTAAATTTTAGAATATTCATTGATTTAGTTAGTTACTTAGTTCAATTTATAAATTTATTTATGTTAATTTAAGTTAGATTGTTTGTAACCAAAGTTAATTTAAGTTAATTTGTTACCTAAGTTAAAATTTAAGTTAATTTAGATTATGCTATTTATGTAATCAAGTTTATCATATAACAAAATTATACTTAATGCTAGATTATATTATTTTAAATGACATCCAATGCACTCCAACAATTGGGTAAGTGTAGAGGTCGCCCCATAAACTCAATAGTTGATCCTCTAGGATCACCCTAGCCACCACTAGTGCCACCCTAGCCACCACTAGTGCCACCCTAGCCACCACCAATACCACCACAGCCATTGCCACTCCTTCAAAGTCCCAAATGATTATAATATCCACACTGTGGTTTCAGTGTCCTCCCTTCCCCCCTCATTTGACCTCCATACTATCTGTTGCTCCTCTATGCTCTTATCTTTCCCCATCCCCATTTGATGAGGCTGATTAGGAGAATCCTGAGCCATTGATAGCTCTGCCACCCACTAGACCAATTGAGTTGTGCTTGATATGATGTTCAAGTATGTTTTTTAATTATAAGCTTGTTTTTGTAATTATGGTTTTTGTAAACTTTATTAATTTTAATGATTAACATTCATTTAATGTCTTCCAATAGATGGAAGCCATCCGCACTTGGCAGGCATGGCATCATAAATGTCATTTGGGTGCGGCTTTATAAGCCTTGGCAGAGTTAGGGAGAAATCTCTCTTTAGACTTGTCACATACTTTTTAATAAGTGGAAAGTAAGTATACTTAATAATTTTTTTTAACAATTACATCTTATATAACGTAATTGACTTATGCATTTTTGTTTGACAAAAATGGGTTTGTTAGGATAATGATTTCCATGCTAGCATATATGGCAAGCATTTAACAGTTGTAGGTCAAAGCGACTATCTAACCTATATAGGGATACTCAAAATGTAAAAAAAAAGCTCAATTGGATGAGGTCCAGCATTTGGAAAGGGTTGAAGGAGTACCTGAGTTTAATATTTCTAATCACCAATTTTTTAATAAAATTTTTACAACAGATTAAGGCTACTAGTTGAATTCATCTCTTCAATTTACCAAACAATTTCTCCACTGATCTTATTATTAAATAGGTTGAAAACTAATTTTTTATGTTTTGTACCATGGGTTTGATTTGTTGGTACTATACAATAATTTCTTCAATAATAATTTGCCGTCAAGTAAGATAAATTGATATTACTGTCTGATTTAGTTTCATTTTACTAGTAGCAGTCCACTAATAATATTCAAAAATATTACCTACAAATGTTTATATCAATCGAAAAATATTGTTGATCTCACTTATACTAATCAATCTGTATCTACTGAAAAACTTACTGGAAAGAATTTTATTGGTTGATTTGTGATTTTTACAATGAATTTTGGCCACTAAAAATAAAAATTTTTTAATTGTGTACTAATTTGTGTTTGAAAGAGTTATGTACAATCATTGATTGCCGTATTTATAAAGATTACAAATTTTTATTGTTAGCTTAAATTGTTCTGATTTTATATTGGGTAGTTCACAAACGATTCCATCTAATATCAATTGAATTAATCCAAACCAATTCGACCAAAGTCAATTGTTTAATTAGATGAAGTGGATATTTTTTGTAAAAAAAAACTGATAGGTTTGGTTTAAGTAATGAATGCCAAAATTTAAAAACTCAAACATAATTGAATGAAATTGATATATCTTTATAATGTATATACGTTTTTCATGTTTTATATATAATTCATATAAATACAAAGAATTAAATAACTCATCTAAACTCACCTTCAATACATCTATTTATACACACTAGCCTTTATACATAAGTACTACATGTGAATTTGAAAAAATTAAAAAAAAATAACATAAATTCTTTTTTAAAAAATTTAATTATTTTTATATCAAATATTTAATAAATAATAAATGCTAAAAATTATAAAATAGAAATTGATTTGCAAATCTTAACTTTTAATCAAAATACTTTTTATAATTTTTAGCGAATACAATAAATATTATATTAAATACCTAATAAAATAGTACATTTTAGAAAATAAAACATAATAATTTTTTATTAATATTAATATCAAATATGAAATAATATTTAGAGTCAAAGTTAATAGAATATTTTAAACAAAGTAAAATATTTTAGAAATCTTTGTTATAAATTTTTACTTAAGATAATTGGCACTATATTTAATACTTAAAAAAATTAAGTGTTATAAAGATTATAAAATTTTAATTTATTTTAATATGACATTATTATTTATAATAAAGATAAAGATAATAATTTTAAATTTAATTTTTAATAAAAATATTATTTAAATTTTAAGATAATATAAATCAATCATAAATTAATATTTTACAAATAAGATTTTAAAAAATATTTTAATTAAAATATAGTTATGTTTATTTTCACTTTTAGATAGTAAGTATATGTAGGAAGGACAATTTTATTATTTAATTTTTTAAAAAATAATTTAATTTTTTAACTTTTAAATAAGATAAATTCAATTCATTTATAATTATAATTAAAATAATTTAATCTTTTATTTATTAAATTTTTTTATATGATATAGTTAATTAATAATGACTTAAATTTAATTTAATAAAAAATAAATAACTTTATGTCAAATGATGTGTGTTAAAATTTTTATAATAAAAATAAAATTTTGATTATTATTGATTAATTGTATTATATTTAAAAAAAAATTTAATGAGTAAAAAAATTAAATTATTTTAATTATATTTATAAAAAAAATTAAATTATCTTATTTATAAAATAATTAAATTATTTTAATTATAATTATAAATAAATTAAATTTATCTTATTTAAAAATTAAAAAATTAAATTATTTTATAAAAAATCTAAAGAATTAAATGTACCCTCCATATAAGTGTGTATATATATATAAGTTAAAATATATAAAATTTTTTAAATTAAAAATCAATTTTAAATTTTAAAATTTTATATAAATTTCTCTTCAACTAAATAAATCATACAAAAAAACTTTCATTAATTTTTCCATCAAATTGTGGATAAAATGTTAAATTACCAAAAGAAAAAGATTAAAATAACCTAATTCTAAAAGACCCCTCACAGCCGCCATGGATCAGGATTCTGCTGGTTATCTAGCTTTTGAATTTTTCCTTCCGATTGTTCCACACACGCTTTCTTAGCGTTAAGTCTTCTTAATCTTGAGTTAGTTACAGTCATATGACACCGTATAAACAAAACAACCTTGAGCAATTTGGGGAACATTACTAAGAAGTTGTTGTAGATCAAAAATCCAAATATAAACATATATGAGATTCCAATTCCTAAAAGCACTCACTATTCGGAAGTGTCCTAGATTTCGATGTCCATCGGCCATACTGAAGCAACCTCAAGCACAATGAAAATGGGAAGCAGGAACCAAAACACAATAAACACCACAACTCACCAAGACAACCCCTTCAATAGAAATTTGCCACCGAAAGATAGAGATAGTTGAAGAAAACCGGAAAACCAAATTGGCTGGATTAAGCAGACAAAATGCGCAATCCTCTCCCCAAAGATGAAACCTTTAGATTTTGCGAATGAAGTACCTGATATAATGCGCATTTAGTCCAATTTGTTGAGAAAGCGTAAAATAAAGTTGCACGTTGTACTGAAAATTCCAAGTAGAATTCCGAAGCCCATGGTGGAAGCTCACGGTTGTTCCGTCAATATATAGAGGCAAAGATGGAATTGGGTTAGAATATACACCAGTAGAGATTGCGCGCAGAATTCAACTGAGGAAGCTCCAAAAACGGTGGAACAAGAAGGGGTAATTATTCCACCAACAGTTTGGAATATAGAAAAAGGCCACCAACAAAGAGTAACGTATTAGGATTCTACTGCTTATCATCCTCCAGAAGATTCCCTTGCTAGGCATTTTTGTTGCTTTTAGATTTTTTAGAATTATTTTATCTTTTTATTTTGATTATTTAAAATTTTATTCATAATTTAATAAAAAATTAATAAAAAAAGTCTTTTTGTATAGTATAATAAATTAAAAAAAATTATATAAAATTTTAAAATTTTTTAAAAAATTTAAAATTAATCATTTTATGCATTTTAACGATATATATTTATATATATATAGATAAGGAAAGAATACTTCACACATACGCAAAGTTTACTGATTGCCTCCTACCAGCTAGCCCCTTGCATCGTTCCCGTCGCAGTCGCAGATCGCGATCAGCAACATTTTTACTTTGCAGCGCCCTAGTCACTGCTAATCGTAGAATCGCAGTAGCATATCCTTTGAGCTGCAGTAGATTCGCAGCCAATTTTCGTTCACACGTCGCAGATTCAGAGTGCCCTCCACAAGAAGCCGATTCGGGTTGGCGCGGTGGTCAAGTCTTGAGTGAATACTGCAGCGGTTAGCAGGTTGGGGCATCTTAATGTAAGCTCGCATGAAATCTCTACGAAACAGAGCTGTTCTAGGTTTTGTTAATGCAGTAAATTTTTGTTTAATTTGATTTCGATCTGCTGTTTTAATTTTGAAGCAATCAGAAGTTCATATGTCTACACATGTATATGCTTGTGTAAATGAATTAATATCCATGTACATAATCTGGAGTTTCCACTGCCTCTTAAATGAACCTTCAAGTTTTTTTCTGGGTAGGTTAATTATTTATTTATCAACTTTCTATGTACGAATGCGTTTAGCCTTTCTATTGACATGTAAATAACTGAAAGGTAGTGACAGAGTCGATAATTGCATATATCTCCCTTGAAGTTGCCATATATCTGACTGATATGTGCAGATATTGCAGAACTATGGATTTTGTTTGGAAATGAAGTCGAAATAGGAAGAAAAAACAAAGATGAAGAAACAATATTCAACTGGCTTTTATTTGTGAACAAAGATAATCTCTTACTTCTATATGAAATTGCAAATCAGGAAGTAGAAAAAAAAGTGTCGACATAAAATTTGGGAAATTTTTCTTTCCTATGTGTTTGTGCTTTATAAGTGTAGTATTAAGTTGTTTGTATTTGTCTTTATGTTATAAAGTATTGATATGATCATAATATAAAACGAACTAGATATGATTCAAGGATAGAGAAATAAGAAATTAATTCTTTTTGTAAGTATATGAGTTGCCTATGGCATGCAGGCATCTTCTTTTCTCTGCATATCCGGATAAATTGATTTTGGTGGGTATTAATTAAGGGAAGATATACTCCCCCTACTATGGCTGCATCATTCATTCGCATGTAGATAGCATTTTTGATCAAGAAGTGTCATGGAGAGGGTATAGGGGCTGGTGCATATGAAAGTCTGATTCCATGGTATAGGTTGTGAGCAGAGTGAAGATCATAAAATTTTACCTTTTTCTTTGGTTTTATCGTCACATTGCAGAAACTATAAATGATGGAGGAATAATACTGGTTCGAGCTTAAGCCTTGGGCTTGTTGATTATCCCCTCCCCATGTCAGCATGCATTCTTGTTGACCAGGATTTACTTTGGTCTACCAGGATTTTCGTTAGAATAATCCTGGGTAGTGTTGCTCTTGCCTCCACCATCTCATTATACAACAATATCATATCACTAGTACCCACAGAATTTGTCCTTCCTTTCTTTTCTGCTTCTTGTGTTCTCTCCTACAAAATTTTGAAGTCATTTTCCTTTTACATCCCTCTACCTCAAAATGTATACTCTAGGTTAATGGAGAAAGAGGGCTGTTAATTGTCTGTGTACATGGTTGTTAGAGGCAAGGATTCAGAAAATGGGGTGAAAGGATGGGAAGCTGGAATTTTTATTTTGACTCTACCAAGCATAGCCTACATGAAATCAATTGAGGGTTTGTATCAAGATTGGTTTCTCCTAACAATGTGTGGGGAACATAATTGGAGTATAAATAAATGGGGGCTGCATTGATATAGCTTGAAGGAGCTGAACCTTACATTTCTTGGCTGTTTCTTGAAGATTTAAATGCTGCAATTTTAATCTTGATCAATTACCTTAAGGATTAAACAGATTTTGATGCATAGGGCAGAATGATAAGATTAGATTTTGAGCCAATAACTAAGAACAACTTATCTTTATCTTTCTATAAAGAAAATTTAGAGAAAGAATATGAAAAAATTTAATGTTTGTCCAATAATTCAAATAAGACCAACAGATGAAATTACATAATATAAGATGATAGGCTATGGTTGGTAGCTAGCATAGAGTTACAAGGAAAGATAGGCTATATTTGATATGAGTTAAGGGACCAAATTCTTATTCTGCTATGAGAAGACTGACTTGATGCAAGTTTTTGGTTCATAAATGGTTAGAATGCAAATTCCAAACGGTAACTGAAACCTCTGATTTGGTATAAAATGCATTGCATAGGTATAAGTTATGGTTTAATATCAATTAAGGATTTTCTTCTAAGGAAATCTGTTTCCCTGAGAACTGGTTTGTTTAATATTTATCCGAGGAGGCTTTAATACTGAGCTTGTATAAAAACTTTTGGATACCAAATTCTAGACTGCACATTTTGGAATGCAAAGTTCTGGTTTTTCTAAAACTTGCTTTATTGCATATGAGGTTTCTGCCTGCTCCTCACTCTTGATATTCCTTCAACTGGTATTAAAATATAATGTTTCCTTTTTGCAGTTTTAGAATGTGATCTTGGGTTTCTACTGAGATGATAACAACTCTTATTGATTGTAATAGGTTGTTACTCTGCTCAGTTGGTTGCTTCTATTTAATAGCTGTATTTTTAGAATCTAATGTTGGTTAGGTGTTCTAGTGAATATGAGGCTATCCACATTTGTTAATTGATCTCTGTATTACACTTTAGTTTTATAGTTAACCAGAGGCTGATTCAGCTTAGAACAAGCCATATTTTGAGGTTTTATTAGGTTCTATTATCTGGTTTGATTAAATGTGCGTTTAACACTAATAGCAGGCTTTGATGGAGCTGGTTCTATCTAGGATTGGTTCTTGCATATGTGTGCTTCTTTGCTTAAGTTGGTGCTTGGCTGGTGTAATGTGACTTTGTGGTTTCTTTGGCTTGTAAAGAATTAGCAGTTGCACGGAAAAGATCAATGCAGATGATGCACTTAATGAATATAGTGATCATGGGGTACAGTTGTATGGTAGCTCGTAATGCTAAAGGAGAATTCTTGATGGGGACGTACTTCTTTAGGGGCTTTTCTCATTGCCCTGCCCCTTATGGAAGCTTTGGCAATTTTAGATGGAATGAGGTGTACATTGGAACTGGGTTTCTTGGACATATGTTTGGTGGTTGATTGCATTTTTTCCATAAGGAAGTGAAGGTCTTATATATTTAATTCTATCTATTTAAAATTCAATCCAAAAACATTGGAATTCAATTGAATTCTATAAAAGTTGAGATTTGTTCTAAACATAAGAATTTATCATAAAATAGAAATCAATTCAATTCAATATAGAAATTCAATGAGTTCTTGCTAGGAATTGATTCCAATAGACCCTTAAATATCAATGATCCCACTTAATTTGGCAATTGGACTTGAAATATCAGCCACTCAAATATCTTTGGAGGGGAGAATTGGGCCCCAAAATTGGTAAGTTCCTATTGGAAAGTTTTGAACAGATTGGGGGCATTTACTCCCTTGTAGCATAACCTTAATCTGCTCTTTACTTGCTTTTATTTGTTCAGTTGCGGGGGATTCAAATCAAGTTATCATTGATGTGACATAGAAGTTGCTTATGCAACCTGACACAGGCCAAACTTATATACTCTTTCATATAATCAAATATATGATTATTTAATGGAAAAGCGTCAAATATGTGATTATTTAATGGAAAAGCACTATGTTTAAATGTCGACAGTCCTCTTTGATACTTTATTCTTCTTTTAGGTGAATGGTTTTAAAATCGTTTGTTATTAATAATTAAAGAATATGGGCATAGAACTATAGATTTTAAGTACAACAACACTCTTGCTGTGTTGCCATAAATCTTCAGGGAAGAAAAGAATATGTTGAGGATGAATTTCCAAATAGACAAGTGCATATGTAGTGGACATATCTTCATGGACTGAGTGGGTGGGTATGGGTCTGAGGATGATGTGTTTCCCTGATTTTTATCTCCATTGATCAATTTAGGTTTCTTTTTTTTTTTTGCTATTTCTTATTTCATTCTATATTTGTAATTTCAGTCAAATTTTCACTATCTTTGTGAGCTAATTTTGATTATTTCCTTTCAGCTCTTTTATTGGAGTTTTATTGCACAGCGACATCTATGTCTGATGGCAGGTGACAGAGACACATACAACTACGTTTGGCCTGTTAGAATTGAGGTGATCCACGGTCGTCATTGTAATTTTCTTTCCCTTTCTTTAGTTTGTTTTACTTTTTTTCCAAGAAAATTTTTAGCAAATGGTTCCTTTGATAGTCCATTTATTTTCCTTCTTCGCTGGCTTCTTTAAAGATTTTTAACATGCTATATTCTTTGGAGTTTTGATAGTTCTTGTTTTCTTTGCTTTGTTGGGAATGAACATATTCTATTCAGACACTACTATGTTTACAATATTCAAGCCAATAGCTTATTTGTATAATACCTACAGTGCTATTTGTGGCCATGCTTTTGACTAATATCATTGATGACTGAGCCAGTGAAAACTAATTTGAAACTTTTCATCAGGTGAAGAAGAGTTTTGTGAGTTTTAAGATATTTCAAATGATTATGCTTTGGCACTGCTTCAATTTTTTTATGATTGAATTATTCTGAAGATTTGGTTTTTAAGCAAATGCAATGGCATCACATGATCCATATAATTGATCCTATCTAGTGAGATAAGACTTAGTTGTTGTTATTGTTGTTAGTTTGTGTTTTCATTATATGTGTATTTTATGTATTTACTAATCCGGCCTGTTGGTTTTTGTTCTTACCATTAAAATTTTCTTCATATTTTATTTGCTTTATTTATCCAGATTTATTAAATGGAGTATATAGAGACAGATGGTAGTGATTTGGTATCTGTTGGTGACATAGTTATTGAGCTGTTGGAGTTATCATTAACCCAGCTGTCAAATTCAACCACTGCAGCTGCCGCATCGCCGCATCGCAGTCACCACTGCAGATCATTGAGGGCCTTTGACTTTAATGGCAATTGTGTTGATCATTTGGGCAGTGATCACTGCTTTATTGGCCTTGACTCTGGGATTAACTTCTCATGTAATTAGTGGCAGAAGGAACAGGAAGAGAGCCTTTGGGTTCTTCCACCCATATACAAATGATGGTGGCGGTGGCGAAAGAGTGCTATGGTGCGCTGTCAGAGCTTTGCAAGAAGAGATCCCTGACCTTGACTGTGTTGTTTACACTGGAGATCATGATGCCACGCCTCAGAGCTTACTGGGTCAAGCCCTTGATCGATTTGGTGTTAAGCTGCTTTGTGCTCCAAAGGTAAATACTTTTAGACTTTTTCCTTTATTAAACTTTTCAAATTGGGATTGTATTGATCTTGTTGGGGATGAGATTTTATTCTTTCCATTCTGTAACCAATCTGGAGAATATTTAGAGTAGAGAAGCGATGAAAGTGTTATGTCTCCTTCAGATTTTATTTTTAGATTGTTGGAAACAATTGGAGGAGCATCAGCAATGGGAAGAAATTGAAAAATACAGGAATTTTCTTGATAATTTATATGTTGACAAACAAGTCATTCCTTATTTTTATATATTTTTACATAATTTTTTCTTTGCTTTACTAGCTATTCTTGGTACTCATCAGCATTTTGGCCATCGGAATAAGTTTTTAGAGATTTAATTTGCAGCATTAAGTAGAGGATATTGGGGAGGATGGACTTTTTATTCATCATGTGAACTACATTTGTTATAGCAATACATACAGGATAATAGGGAAAATGGAATCATTGTTTATTATCTTGCGTACACTTTATTTGAAACAGAGGAAGGGATCATATTTTTTTTTTTTTTTGAATTTTACTCTTGTAACATGATAAATTTAAAGTGATTGAGCTTGTTTTGCAATGATAAATAGTAAATATTTTGGTTCATGTGGTACTAGAGTCCAATGCATTTCTTATAAACTTGTGTCACCCTTCTTTGAAATTATTTACCTTTTTCTTTTTAATTCTTAATTCTCAGGTGGTGCATTTGTACAAGAGAAGATGGATTGAAGAAACCACTTACCCACACTTCACTATGATCGGTCAAAGTCTTGGTTCTGTGTATCTTGGCTGGGAAGCTTTGTGCAAGTTTACCCCTTTATGTTATTTTGACACAAGTGGGTATGCTTTCACATACCCACTTGCCCGAATGTTTGGATGCAAAGTTTTCTGCTATACACACTACCCTACTATCAGTTCAGACATGCTATCTCGTGTTCGTCAGCGCAATTTAATGTATAATAATGATGCCTTAATTGTAAAAAGGTTTGGTTTCTAATTGTTGAAATTTTCTTTAGTAGTTGCATGAGTTCACCTGTCCTTTGTCCTAAACTTGGATTAGAAAATGATGTTAATAAATTTGTCTTTTTCTGATTAGTTTTAATATAAATGCTATTTGAAAATATTCATTTGTTGAGGATGAGGGGATGGGGGAGGGAGAATATCTGAAAGTAAATTCACCTTAGGCTACTGGTCTGCACTGTTTTCATATAAATTTTATGGTGTTATAGTTGATTTTTTAAACTGAAATTTTTGTCCATGGAAGTTCACATTCATTACTGTCTAATTTCTGTTATGTAACTTCGCTTCCTCTTTAACACATATTATGCTCTGCATCTCATGGTAATTAATTGAGTCTGGAATGTAGCAACTTTGTGATCCATGTTGTTTTCTATATACTGTAGCTGTTCAGAGCTAGAAATAATTATTTTTGGACTTATGTGATTCTTGTGAATGAATCTGTTATTAAATGCAAATGCTTTATGTTACCTCTTTTCCTCTTTGTGGGATCTAATAACAATTTTCTGTCAGTATTTGGCTTTCCAAGTGCAAAATACTCTATTATACATTCTTCAGCTGGATGTATGGGATTGTAGGATCTTGTGCGCACCTAGCTATGGTCAATTCCTCTTGGACCAAATCTCACATTGAAAAGCTTTGGGGAATTCCAGACCGTATTAAGCGAGTATACCCTCCTTGTGATACTTCAGGACTCCAGGTTTGCAAATTTCTTTCTTGTCTTCTATAAATGTTGTTGGTATATAGCCAAGGCCCTCCCTCCTCTGCATCACTCCATGTCAAGTGGACAGCCTAGATAGCAATATTGTGTTATAGTTCCACATATGTGCTTTACCTCCAATATTAAGTTACTAACAGGTAAGCAATATGGGTAGGTGCTTCCTTTGGAAAGACCAGCTGAAGTTCCAGTAATAATATCTGTAGCACAATTTCGACCAGAGAAGGTGTGCATACTTGCATCAACCTTCTGAGCAGGAGTTACAACAGTTTTTGGTGGCTCATTTGAGCCTTTGCTGACTACAGCAAAGTTTACTTGTTTCTTTTCGTTTTAGGCCCACAGTCTCCAACTTGAGGCTTTTTCATCTGCCATTAAAAGATTGGGTTCTTGTTTGCCAAAACCAAAGCTCCAGTTTGTGGGTAGCTGTAGAAATGAATCAGATGAGGAGAGACTGCAAATCTTAAAAAAGAGAGCAATTGAGCTGAATGTGGATGAGCATGTGGAATTTTACAAGAATCTATCTTACAGGTCTGTGCCAATGATTTATATCCTGTCTTCTGTATTCTAATGCTCTGAAATTGACAAAACCTTTTCTTTAAAGTTTTCATAGAAATAGAAAGGCATCCTTTATCTCAGTCCATCTGCTCTTGTGTGGTAATGCAGTGATTGATGACGGTTTTTGTTGTTATACTTTGGTAAGCAAATAAATTATCTTAGATGACTTAAATGTTGTTGAGTGGAAATGATGAACTTCAAAGTTTTTCAATTGTCAAATAAGTTGCATAGCACCTAAGCTTATCTACATCTGTTCTTGCCACCCTCATAATTTGGTTTATTTACATGGCATTCATACCTATTTTAGGTATTATTAATGCATAACTGATGGGATTTTAAATTGTTATGTGATGGGAAGAAGACATGTCGTTCATGATAAAATTGTTGATAGTTGGAGGTGACTACTATTATAAAGAAAGTGAAATCAAATAAAATGTTACATAGTAGAAATGTTTTCTCTTGGCTAGTGTTTTATCATAAACTTTTTTGTGAAAAGTAGGGATGCTTGCAGTAAAAATGTATTTAAACAGTTGAAGCAGTTTGGTTGACCCATTAATAGACTGAGTCAAAAATTTGTGGATTTTCCCCCACTTGGTCCTGTAAGAAAGCTTGTCTCTCCTTTTTCATCTTTAGCTATAGGCTATTTCCACTATATTCCTGCTTATTGTGATTCTTTGATTCTTTTCAATTTGTTCATTTTTTCTTGCTGCAGTATTTGTATCTCTGTTGCTTGATGGAACCCCGTATTTTATCTTTACTTTGGACTACCACTACCTTTGAATGGAATATGTTCTTTATTTGCCTTTTCTCATTTATTAAATATACACCTCAGCATATTAATATCTGCTGTTTCCTGGAGATGTTATTAATATTCCAACATGTTTTAGGTGGGGCTCAGGATAGGTTGGTGAGAGTTGTTTTTGGCAGTTGCAGGGGTTTGTCCAAATAGCACAATTTCTTGTTCTTTGTTTCATTTTTTGCTAATCCCATGGGATGAACTTCAACTCCACCAATTTGATTATTGACCTTGTCTGCCTCGATACCCAGTGTCTATGTTCGGCGCTCAATCATAGTCTTGAACTGTTGTCTTGCTAAACTTTCTCATTATTAGTGCATTCCTCCAACCTGCAGGGATTTGGTGGGACATTTAGCAGGCGCTGTCGCTGGTATCCATTCAATGACAGATGAACATTTTGGCATAAGTGTTGTAGAATATATGGCTGCTGGTGCCATCCCAATAGGTCATAATCATATGTGATATCACATTGGATAAATGTGCTTTATTTTCACAATTTTGGGTGCCTTTACGTACATTCATTTCACTTGCCAATGGTTACTTTTTTCAGCTCATAATTCTGCGGGCCCTAAAATGGATATTGTATTAGATGAAAATGGACAGCAAACAGGATTTCTTGCCTCCACTGCCGAAGAGTATACAGATGCCATTTTGAGAATAATAAGAATGCCGCAGCCAGAGCGGCTCAATATGGCTGCTGCTGCAAGGAGACGAGCTGGGAGGTTTTCTGAGCAGAGGTTCTATGATGACTTCAAAGATGCGGTACGTCCTATTCTCCGCCATATATCTAGATGATGAAATCTTCGTTTGTAACTTCAATTGAAGAGATCTTTCACTGTTCTTTGTAAATCTTCTCTGCCTACCCAATCATCAAAAAATTTGGAATCAGCCATTTGTTAGGGATATAGTTATATATGGTATGCACTTATCCATAATTTACCAGAAATGCGGTACAATTTAAGTACGTGGTACGTCATTGAGCAAAATATGCAGTAGGTGAGGTAGATTTATTTGGTCCATCATTTTAAGAATGTGGTATGTTTAAAATTTTTACTTGGTCCATTCTTAGTATTATCAAATTACGTTTTGGCAAGTGCAATTAAATTTATAAATTTTCTTATTATTAAGTTATAAAAGTTTTAAATAATATTAATGCATGAAGAAAATTGTACTAAAGAATATGAAACAAAAATAAAACTCAAGATGTAAAATACAATAATGGAGTTGAAGATGCACTAATATGATCAAACGTAAAGTTGTAAGACTTAAAATAGCTAAGGGTCATGAAAATAAATTTATTTAACAATTTAGAAGTTCATTGGTTGTCTCATTTATTCGTAAACGATGATTAACTTTCTCCCACATATTCAATTACTCTTTTCTTTTTGTAAAATCTCTTTCTGATTTATCTTTCCAACGCGGCTATAATTATTCAATGACACGGAGACTCGGAGAGTCAACACCTACTTTCTCCGTTATTGTTCATGGGCTAAGCACACTTGCATGTATGCCAGTTCCAAGTTGGGTCTACACTAGGTTGCTGTTAGAAAGAGGTTGCTTCCATGAGCTGGTTGCGAATATTACAAGCTCTTAGGGGTCCTTCCAAAGACATTCCTTCAATGCTTTTATTGAAGACTGCAGGAATCTCACCTCTACTTTTAGTTCTTTTTCAATTTCTCATACTTCGATCTCCCAGTAACGTAGTCTAGCTTCTTCTTTTTCCGATGCAATCTGAATTGAAGAGGCTCTTACAATCATGGAAAATGTTAAGAGCTGCGCTATCCTAACGTTATAACAGCTTTTTCTAAACAGAGAGAAAAGGAAGGGTGAAAATATTAATGTGTAATTTATATATAAAGTTTATATGTACATATATTGTTACCCTCCAAGCATTGTACATCTAGCCTATCAGGATTTTCCATTGGGTCCTATTTCATTAAGTTTTTTTCCTACCAAGAGAAACAAATATTGTTTTGGCTATGAGGATTTTGTAAACCCATTTAAGTCAAAGTTTTAATATGCAAGAGATGTCGACACTTAAAATTTTATGAAATTATCTAAATAATTTATTCTCTGGAAATGATCATCATTCAATTATTAGGATAAGATCTTCCACACCATTCAATTTTTTATTTGCATAATAAAAAATCAAGAGCTCCATTTTGATGGATTTTTCATTGCCATGGTAACGTCCAAGTAAATTTGAAAAACCAAATCTATACCATATATAAAAGTAACATTAAAAACATTTTAAAACTATTTTATCTTTCTTAATTTTAAAAAGATTTTTAAATTAATAATATAAAATTAACAGTAATACGCACCAAAATGGTCATTTACTGAGGTTTGGCACTCGGTGGAGACTCACAACTTGTGGGCATCTGAAGGAACGAGCGTTAGTAAGAAAACGTTTGCCAGTCAGTTTTGTCGTTTATGTGGTTGAATTTGGTAAATATTTTTCCTCTTAATCGTCGGGCTGGAAATACGAACGCTGAAGAACATAGGGCCATTAAATTATTGGAAATGATTTTGCCTATTACCAATTTATTACTTTCTTTAGTCTACAATATCTGCCGTTTTAGAGTTTTTATTTTTGTTTTTTTAATTGTTATTTTTTTAAAATTAAGGTAACATTAATTATTATTTGTAAATTTTATTCTTATTAAAATTATTATCTTTATTAAATATTTAATTAATTGAGTTTTTTTATAAAAAGATTTTAAAAAAACAAGAAAATATTTTATTACTTTTGAAATTATTTAATAGTTTTCTTATTTTTTACATCTATTCCTTAAGCCACACATATTATGAAACAACAAATATTGTGAACTAGAGAAAGTATTAAATACATTAGGTACAAAAGACATAGTAATGTAAAATTTGACAATTTGTTGGAAAAATGTGAGAACTAGCTAGAGAAACATTATCACTTTGTGATAGAAACATGATCTGTATCGACTTTTTGGTATATGACAAAATTTATTTCGTAATGTTTTACGTTAGGGCCAAGTAAAAGTATAAAGCGATTATATCGTCATTTTACTAAACTACTTGATAGCTGTCTCTTCTTTTTCGTCATCTTCTTCTTCCCAAATCTAAGTTCTACATGATTGAGTCATCTGTTTATACACTCGTTAATGGGTTTTATAGGAAGAGGTGCAATTTTACTTCGAAATTGAGCCCTCAGACTCTTGTTGTTACGTTGCAGCAGGGGAAGAAGGAGAAGGAGATGATGACGAAGAGTTGAGGGGAAACAGAGCCACTAATTTTCTAATGGAGGAGTAATTTTCTGATGTTTTCTTATCAGGGAATATTATTATATTGGAATTAGGAAACTTATTTAGTACTTTGTTGCTGGAAGGCTGGTAGTCAACTTAACGTTAGGAAGTAGGAACATAGGTTCAAAATGCATTGAATAAGAAAGAGACTATATTTCTTTAGGCGAGTGATTTCCAATGAATGACCAGACTTAAATTCTTTCTTGTTGGGTGGGGTATTGAAAACCATTTAAAAATGGCCAATATGAATTTGATTTAACAATATATTTCATTACTATGACAATGATGCAAAAAAGATTATTACAAATATAATTATCTGCAGCTACGAGTTACATGATGGCCAGGGTATTCCTTGGAAGCGTATGAAAATTTTCATTTTGTAATTCCACCACAAACTTAGTTTTCCATGGACGGGTCGTTATTCTCTTCTGAATTGGAACCTTCGCTGTTGGGCATCCTTCAGCGACCTCATCAACTTTGAAAGATTTATCAACGTACGATGATTTTCGTTCATTTGTCTTTTTCAAGAAGCTTGGCCTTAGCTGAACCTTGTGGTTCTGAAGTGAAGGATGTTCAAATGCTGGTTGCTTGTAGATATCTACACATTCAAACTCAATACCTCGTATTGGTTGTACGCATCAAACCAAACAGCAATTAACGAACATAGTTTAGAGAATAAAGAATAAATTTTCATACACTTGAATCTGAAGTACCAGACTTCTTTAAAGTTCATCCCCTTCAGGGAATCTCCGTCTTCTTTCTTCTTCAATATTGCTTCTTGCATAAAACACATTGCTGCTTATCCATAGACAAATAATCAGAAGTAGATTCAAACCCATTGGAACCTTGAAGCTTCTTTTCCTCAGTCTCTCGATTTCTACAAAGTATTTATATGAATTACTCAATGTCTGCAGGGAAAATTATTTAATACATACTTTGATTTTAGCGTTAATTGCTCAAGAATACAATTAATATTCTTAAATACATTAAAGGGCATTTATGCTCTTTTTTATTTTGATCTTATATGCATATTACATAGTTGTAATAACTATTATATATTATTTAGAAAAAAAAATATATACATACCTCTTCAATTATAGATTATTTGTGAATATATCCCCTTAGTTATAAAAGTTGACAAATATAACTTTTTAATTATCAAAATAATATAAATACAACCATTCAACTATTAATTAGAATAATATAAATGCATTCTTTCTATCAATTTATAGTTAAATATTAAGAGTCATACATTCCTTTTATCAATATGTTATTAAATATTAAGAGTCACTTAATTTGTATATAATTATTAATGTTTATAATATTTTTTATTAATTATTTACATGAATTAAAATAAAAAATTATACAAAAAAGAAAGGAAAATAAAAAGATGCTCAGGAGTCATAAGAGCCTTGGTTACTCTCAGCGGACACAAACCATCTTCATGAGTGACTGTGTGCTCTCTTTCAATAAAAAAAATGTGCCTATAATTAATATGTACATAACTTATATCAGATAAGAGTATTTCACATTCAAGGAAGTAATATTGTAATGTTTCAAATACCAAACATGACTTTAGCAACAAATGTTAAACATGAAGGTTTGCGCAGAAATTTGTGTCATTCAAAGGCAAATCCTAAAGATTAGTGGTTGTCATAATGCTATCAACCCATCCACTAGAGACCAAACTCGAACTTCTGAATAGGATTAGATCCAAAGTTGATGTATGGTCATATTTGGGTTGAAAACTAATTTTTTTCGCAAAAGCATGAGAACTCCAAATTTCCAATGGGAAAAGGCAAACAGGCTTTAATACCTTAATTACTTGGCCATATGAGTATTGATAAATATGATTATGTAGAATTTTTTCAGTCAAAATAATTAATTGAACATCATAAATAACTCAACAAAAAAACCAAGAAAATAGTATATTTAAGTCCTTAACTATCTTTTCTTAAATGAATATATATTTCCATTTCGTTTGTTAATTTAATTCTCATTAGCTCCTATTGCTCATATTTTTATGCATTTACAATTTGATTATTTTGTAAAAAAGATTGAAGCGGTGCTATTCGTTTCACTCGGGGTTGGGTCTCTTTACCGACTGGGGATTCACGTTTTGCAATTGTCTTGCTTTGATCCAAATATTTGAAGATGACTCTGCACTATGATTCCGCACTATAATTCGGCGGAGGAGTATTCACATTTATATTGTATTAGCTTTTACACATGAATTTAAAAAACTAGTTACAAAATAATATAAATTTGTTTTTAAAAAATTTATATCAAATATTTAATAAAAAGAGTAAATACTGTAAAAATTATAAAGAATATACTAAATAGAATTTTTCTAAAAAATAATTGTTATTATTTTTATAGTTAAGATAATTGTTTTTATATTAGAAACTTAAGTAAACATTACATGTTTAAAAATTATAAAATTTGGATTTATTTTTTAATAGGATATTATTTATAATAAGGATCAACACAATAATTTTCAATTTAATTTTAACAAAATTATAATTTAAATTTTGAGATAATATAAATTTATGATAAAATAATGTTTAAATAAGATTTTAAAATGAATTTTTTAATCTAAAAATGTTTTAAAATATTTTAATTTTATGCATGGTATAGATATTAATATTTATATTATTTATATATATAAATTTGTCTCAAAAGAACCTATCACATTATTGGAGCTTTTAAATAGAACTCAAGGAATGAAGCTCTCGTTATTTAATTTTATTTAATTGTCATAATTTTATGTGTGTATGATTAAATTTATTAAATATTATAATTTAGTTATTACAATTTAATAATATAAATTTTATATTATAAAAATATACATAAATAAAATAAAAATAATAGAACTTAATTCAAGAAGCCTTATGAAAACAAAAATTTTAGTTCCACAATTAAGAATTTAGGAAAAGCTTAGATTTACAAGTTTTACAGCTTGAAGTTAAAATTAATAATTTAAATTTTAAATTATAAAAATAAAAAAAAATAAAATTATAATAGAAATAGAAATATTTTTTCTTTCAGAGTACAATGAGAGATAGAAGTCGTGATCGCTAATGAGTAATGGCCAACTATAAACAGTAAAAGTCGTAATCGCTAATAAATAATCGGAAATAATCCTGCCGCATTTTTATGACAAACATTTCTTCCACGTTGATAACGTAGAAGAATTAAATGTTAAGGGAGAAAATCATATAATAAAGGATCAATTACTGTTATTAAGTTATATAAATAAATGTAAAAAGGATATAACACTTTGAGATTACTGATAATAATGGCCAACTATAAACAGTAGAAGTCGTGCTAAATAATGGTCGACGATAGACGATAGATTTCGTGGTCGCTAACAAACAATGGCCAACCAGCGTTGACTGACGCTGTCATGGTGGAAAAGTTTCGAATGTAATTGACAGATTCTGGTGAACCTGACAACGGATGGATAGATAAAAAAGAAACGAAGAGAATTATCCTCCTGAAACGAACTACAACTTCATCCCGAGATTGCTTGTTATTCAATCATGGCAGCAGCTAAGGAAAGCGTTTTGAACTATATTTTTGTCTTTTTGATAATTGCTTCCTTCTTGTCTTCCATAGAAGCAGCCTCGGACACGCTGAAGCAAGCAGATACACTCAACGCCACCCAGTACTTGGTTTCTGCTAGAGGCAATTTCACTTTGGGATTCTTCAACCCCCAAGATAGCAACAACAGTTATCTAGCCATCTGGTATACAGATGAGCCTAGCAAACCAGTGTGGATTGCCAACAAAGACAGGCCCATTTTTAATGATTCTGGAATTCTGACTATTGACAAAATGGGTAAGTTTTTAATCAACCAAATTGGAGGTCATGCTATTGAGATATACCCAGGTGACACCACAGGTAGTGAGACAAGTGCTACTCTGCTGAACAATGGCAATTTTGTGCTTAGAGTACTCAACCCAGACGGCTCAAGTGGGAAGACGTTGTGGCAAAGTTTTGATTATCCCGCCGACACCCTGTTGCCTGAGATGAAATTGGGTGTTAATCACAGAACTGGGAGCAATTGGACAATCACATCGTGGTTGGCTCCAGATAATCCATCTCCTGGAGCTTTTACTCTTCAGTGGGACACTGAGGAACTTCAATTTGTTATCAGGCGAAGAGGGGTGATTTTTTGGACTAGTGGCCCGTTTCGTGACTTTTTGGAATCAAGGTTGCAACTCCAAGGTCAACTACGGTATTATGATCTGATATCTGAAAGGAATTCGAGTGAGGAATTCTTCAGCTATTCGTATTCCATCAATAGGCACCCTGATATTACTGAGCCTGATTCGAGCCCAAAATGGAGCTTACGTTACGATGGCAGCATATTCTTCGGGTCTATTGGCATGGGATTGCAGGAAGCATGTTATGGGTACAACACAAACGATGGATGTGCAGAATGGACACAACCACAGTGCAGGAGTGACAAGCCAACATTTGAGTTAAGGTCTGGAAGTTTTATGAACCCACAAGGGACTATAGTTTCAGGCAAATGGGATCCGAATAAAACCCTTGGCCCGGCTGATTGTAGAGTTACTTGCTGGAATGACTGTGATTGTTGGGGATATCAAGAAGCTGCAAGGACTGGGTGCATCTGGTACAGAGGAGAAAGACTACAGTTTGAACAAGACGTTAGTGGTAACTCGTTACGTTCATATGTTATCAAAACAAAGACTTCACCTAGCAGTAAGTTTCTAAATTCCTATATATTTCACCCAATAGCAATTATCTAATTGCTTCTACAGATGTTTAATAACAACGCTGAACTGTCATGAACAAATTTGCAGGAAAGAAAAAATTGAAAATGGTTGCAATTATAGTTGCTGTCAGCTTCCTTTTAGTTTCCATCATGGTCATTGTCCTTTGTTTGAGAAGAAAATATAAAGGTAAGAATACCTGTACTCACTGCAACTCAATATTTACTTAATATTTGAAATAACTAAGAACATGTTTGTATGTGTGCAAAACAAAACAGGGAAAGGTGTAGAGAGCATAGAACAGAAATTCCTATTTGAATCAGCGTCAAGTGATAGATTTGCCAATGCAAATGAACTTGAATTTGCTGGTAACTTCGCTCACAATTTAAAATTGTTCAGCTATGCGTCCATATGTGAAGCTACAAATAACTTCTCACGTGAAAGTAAGCTTGGCCAAGGTGGTTTTGGCCCAGTGTATAAGGTACGTATGCTGGTAGTAGTGATTATAGTTCAAGACCCAAAAAAAAACCGAAAAGGAAAAGAGTGAGTTTAGTTATGCATCTCTCAATTAATAACTAATGGCAAACTATCACGTTGATACTATGATAGGCAAAATTGTCTGAAGGGCCCGAAGTAGCAGTAAAGCGACTATCTAGAAGTTCTGGACAAGGATTAGTGGAGTTCAAGAATGAGCTTATCCTCATAGCGAAACTGCAGCACATGAATCTAGTCCGATTACTAGGCTTCTGCATACAAGGAGAGGAGAAGATGTTGATTTATGAATACATGCCCAACAAAAGCTTGGATTTCTTTCTATTTGGTTAGTGGAGCTTTCAATTATCTCTTTTTTTCTCAGAGGTGTGGTTATGGTGAGTTCAATGTCACACAAAGACAGGGGGAATTGCGTGTGTTCCATATGCAATTTTAATGCTACTAAGTTTAGTGTTGATAACACTAAATAAAAGCTCAAAACTGAGAGAAAAACAAATGGAATGAGACATTTCTGAGTTGAAGTAGTAATCAACTTAAACCATAAATGTAAAGAGATAGAGAAGAGTGACACAGGGATTTTGCACTGGTTTGGAAGTAAATCATGCCTACGTCTAGTTCTCAGTTTTTCTTTGAAAACTTTCATTATCTCCAAGTGTTGTTTACTTCACCTATTGTCTCCAAGCTAGCAACCATTTATTTTTAGCAGTGCTTAAACTCTCTAGGACAGCATACTGATACAGGCTTCTCTATCAGCTTGTACAATAAAGCACTTGCTCAATAGGAGCAAGAAATACAACTAAAAGCTCACGCATAAATTCATTCCCATCTAGGGTGCATACACAAGACATGGTGAAATTTTGCACAATTATTATATGCATGCATCGTATTTGTCTATCCTAAGATACACTCCTAGCAAAAATTTTATATTCTAAGGAACACTTTGTCATTTTAAAATTTTCTTCTTTTAAGTACTAGAGATACAGCAGTTCAGCATAGATTGATTCGTACCATGTGCCCTTTTCAATGAAATGCAGATCCATCAAGGAGACACACATTAGATTGGAAAAAACGAGTTATGATAATTGAAGGGGTTGCACAAGGACTTCTTTACCTTCATCAACACTCAAGGTTAAGAATCATCCATAGAGATTTAAAAGCTAGTAACATTTTACTCGATGCTAACATGAATCCAAAAATTTCGGACTTTGGCATGGCAAGAATTTTCAATCGAAATGAACTAATGGCCAACACTCATCGAATTGTTGGGACCTAGTAAGTATTTATATATTTGAAGATGAAGTCCATGATTGTTTTTGCAATGAAAAATGCACCTGCTGTTGCAAACTTTGTTTCCGTTTTACTGATTAGCATTTAACACTCTTGTATCAGTGGATATATGTCTCCTGAGTATGCAGCTCAAGGCATATTCTCTGTAAAATCAGATGTTTTTAGCTTTGGAGTCTTGATACTTGAAATTGTTAGTGGCAGAAGGAACAATGATTTTTATGATATCAATGTGCCTCGAAATCTCATTGGATATGTGAGTTATTGATCTTTGTCTATGCCTATAGCTAGAAATTCCTGTCTTCTCAACTAGTTAAACTGAATGATACAATTGTAGGCGTGGGAGTTGTGGCAGAGAAGTGCTGTCCAAGAGCTAATGGATCCAACATTAAAAAATTCATGTTCAACACAGCAATTCCTTAGATATGTCCATGTCGGGCTTTTGTGTGTGGAAGACTCCCCTGCAAACAGACCAACTATTTCAGAAGTCATTTCTATGCTAACAAATGAAAGCACCCAGCCGCCTTCTGTGAAAAAACCTGCGTTTCTGAATTTGAGCAGTGTCATTGATGAAGATGCTGAAAGGAACCAATTGGAAGACCATTCACTGAATGGTCTGTCTATTTCCACCATGGATGCAAGATAGAGAGAGGTACCAGCCCGAAAAGTATATTGGTGAGTTCATCTTATTCTTTCAATTTGGTTCATCAGAGGATACAATAATTGGGCAAGCCATTTCTGGATAGAGGATAATAATTTGCAGATAATGAAAAATAAATAAAAACGAAACAATTATTGTGAAGATAAGTCGTTGCTCATTTTGCCAAATAGCAATATCCAGCTCCTTAAAAAGAAAGGAAAATGGATATGCCATTTTCTGAGATTGAATTTTAATTCTTTTACTCTTGTTATACTATGAAAACGTTATGTCTTCAATATAGTGTTTTCAAAATTCCACCTACATAAATTAAGTAGGCGTTGTTTGAGAGAGTTCGTATGTAGATGCATACTTTGTAGTTTGTTTTATTTTTCTTTTGTCCTTGGTCCTTCGTTTCTATAATATATTTTTAAATTCATAAAATAGTAAAATAAATAAAATTTATAGTATACATATATTTGTAAGATCATTTTAATATAATTTAAATTTATAATTAAAATTCTTACTTAGAATATGGAACCACATCAGAGTTAAAGCTAAAAAATCTGAAGAAAAATATTCTGGAGTTCATTGATTAATCGAAGATTACAGAATGGGTATATATAGCATACTTATTGTTGTTACAAAAGCTACTAGAATTAGCATATTAAACACATGACTAACTCCCTTTCAACAATTCTAACCACCTAATAGCCGTAACTACCTATGTTGAGCTGGCACAACTGATATTGACTCAGCACAGCCCTTTTCACACTCTATCTCTCTTATTTCTATATCCTCATCATCACCCCTCATGCTCAAGATGTCTTTGTTGACAATCTTGAGTTTGCTACCCATCTGCATAAACCTAGAGCTGGAGGAAGAGCAACTTTGTCCTGAACAAAGAATAGATCTAGCTCGACATGTTTCATGTGAGAATGAAGAATAAGGTTATGTGCTAGGTGAACAAACCCCAGATTACCACAGAAGATTGTGGGTGGCCCAGATTGCTTAATTTTGAGCTCAGAGAGGAAAGATGGTAACCAACAAATTTCAGAAATTGCAGCAACAAGGCTTTGGTACTCAGCCTCTATGTTAGAACATGAAACTGTGTTTTGCTTCTTGGAAGACCAATTAACAAGATTATTACTTAGGAAGCCCAAAGTGGACTTGCAATCGTTTGGATTTGAGCCCCAACAGTATCGCAGTATGCAGTTACCTGAGTATGAGATGATTTTTCAAAGTAAAGACCATGTTTTGTGGTTCAAACAAGTATCTCAGGATCCACTTAGTGGCTTGCCCGTGAGATTCTAAAGGGTTATGGAGAAACTAGCACACCTTGTTGATTGCAAAAGCAATGTCAAGCCTTCTTATGGTGGCGTATTGAAGTGCCCCAACGGTTGATCTATAAAAGGAAGCATTACTAACAAGATCACTACCATAGTTTAACAAGCGAGTGCCAATGGTCATGGGACTTGAGACAGGCTTAGCAAACTGCACCTTTGCTCAAGTGAGAAGATCCATGATATATTTTGTCTAAGAAGAACACCTACATTAGGGATATGATTTACCCCTATTCCCAAGAAGTAGCTCAAGTCCCCAAGATCTTTCAGGGCAAAAGTTTGATCAAGCTTCTGAATTAAGTCTTCTACAGCTAAAGATGAAGACCCTGTAATTAATATGTTATCGACATATACTAAAAGAATTAAGGTTTCCTCACCAACATTTTTAATAACCAAGGAGGTATCACACTTGGCACTCCAAAACCCGAAGTGATGAAGAGTACTAGACAATTTGTGGAACCAAGCCCTTTGGACTTGCTTAAGGCCGTGAAGAGCCTTTCTAAGTTTACAAACTAGTTTAGGATCTGAAGATATGAAGCCCAAGGTTTGGTCCATGTACACTTCCTTATAGAGATCACCATTTAAAAACACGCTGTTGATATCGATTTGGTGTGTCTTCACCCTTTGGACAAAGCAAGGCTAAGGACAACTCTAATTGTTGCATGCTTAACTACAAGGCAAAAGATCTCTGTAAAATCTGTCCCTTGCTATTGATGGCAGCATATAGCAACGAACCTAGCTTTGTGCTTCAGTATGGACCCATTGGGATTTTGTTTTAGTTTAAACAACCACTTGCATCCGATGGTGTTTCCATTAACTGGCAAGAGTACCAAATCCCATGTGTGGTTTGTTCATCGATGCTTGATGATCAATCATGATTGCTTTCCATTATGGTTCTGCTAAAGCAACTGAACTAGGCTTCATAGATGCAATCTAGATTTTGGGCTTAAACACCCCTGCCTTACTTTTAGTAATCATAGGATGTGTTGCGTTGGTACCAGATGAAATTGAAGAAGAAAATGAACAGCAGAGGAGAGGGAGATGGTGCTGTTAGAGTCTGAAAAATCAATTTCTTACTTTTCCCACCGGCTAATATGTTTACATAATAGCAAGAGAAAAATTACAACAATGCCCCTGTAGGGAGGAAAACTAAGCCTAAGTAACTAACAATAACAAAAAGAACTACACAATAAAATTTATCTCCACTCCTAACACTCCCCCTCAAGATGGGGCATAAATATCTCTCATGCCTATCTTGCATACAAATCGAGTGGAAGGTTTTACTTGGCAAGGCCTTTGTGAAAACATCTGCAAGTTGGTCTTCAGACTTCACTAAAGGTATCTTCAACTGTTCATCTGAGATTTTTTCTTTAATGAAGTGTCTATCAATCTCAATGTGTTTTGTTCTATCATGTTGGACTGGATTATGAGCAATGTTAATTACTACTTTTTTATCACAATAAAGATTGAGTGACGCTTCATCATATAATCCTAACTCTTGAACCAGCTTCTTCAACCATAGAGCCTCACATATCCCTTGAGTCATAGCTCTATATTGAGCTTCAGCACTTGATCTAGAGACGACTACTTGCTTTTTGCATCTCCATGTAACAAGATTTCCTCCAAAGAAGGAGCAATAGCCAGAGGTAGACCTTCTATCATCTATAGATCCTACCCAATCAGCATCAGTGAAAACTTCAATCTTAGAATGCCCATGCTTTGAGAACAATAGCCCCTTCCTAGGAGTGGATTTTAGGTACCTCAAAATGCGAAAAACAGCATCTAGGTGTGAAGATCGAGGATCATGCATAAACTGGCTAACAATATTGATCACATATGCAATATCAGGGCGGGTATGAGATAAATAGATAAGTTTGCCCACTAGTCTTTGATATCTCCCAGCATCTACAGTTTCTTTGACACCATTTCTAAGATGATGATTCTAAAGAATAGGAGATTCAACTGGTTTACACCCTAACATGCCAGTTTCTTGGAGGAGATCTAGAACATACTTCCTTTGACAAATGAAAATGCCTTTGTTTGATCTGGCAACTTCAATTCCAAGGAAGTAGCTCAGTTTACCCAAATCCTTGATGTCAAATCTCTCAGCTAGTCAAGTCTTGAGATTGCTGATTTCATTAGTATCATTTCCTGTCACCACAATATCATCAACATAAATAATGATAATCGTAATTTTGCTATCACATCTCCTAAAAAATAGGGTGTGATCAACATTACTTTGGCTATACCCAAGCGTTATGATCACAACACGAAATCTATCAAATCATGCACTGGGTGATTGTTTTAGCCCATACAGTGCTTTCTTTAGTTTACAAACTTTTCCATCAGTTTTATGACGTGTGAAACCTAGGGGAATATCCATATACACTTCTTCTCTTAAATCTCCATGCAAAAATGCATTTTTTACATCTAATTGTTGTAACTCCCATACAAAGTTAACAGCACATGAGAGAAGTATCCAAATGGAATTTATTTTTGCTACTAGTGCATAGGTTTCTTGATAGTCAATTCTATAAGTTTGCGTAAATCCCTTTACTACTAATCTGGCCTTGTGTCTTTCAACCGACCCATTTGCCTTATGTTTGATGGTAAAGACCCATTTACATCCCATTGTTTTCTTTTGTGGAGGTAGTGTGGTAAGTTCCCATGTATCATTTCTCTTAAGGGCTATCATTTCTTCCATCATAGCCTCCTTCCACTTAGGATCTTTAATTGCATCTCTCCAATATTGTGGAACAATAAAGGAGGAAACTACCAAGGCAAAAGATCTATAATTGGGAGATAAGGACTTATATGAAACAAAGTTGGAGATAGGATAGCAAGAGCATTTTCTTATGCCCTTCCTAATAGCAATAGGAAGATCAATATCATTTACAATAGGATCAAGGGATTGAGAAGTGGAGTTACCATCTAGTGAAGGGAAAGGAGATTGAATTGAATGCGGAGGTTGCGCTTGATTTGGTAGAGTAGACATAGTGGCATTATTCTTTGACTTCCATTTCCTTCGAGTGTAAGTCAACAATTCTGGTTCTTCTTTTTTTTTCCTTCATCTAACCTGACAGACTCACTAGATTGTTGATATGGAGACAGCTCTTCTGACTCTCCCTCAATAGAGCTCTCCCCCTCATTTTGATCCTTTTGTGGCAATTCCTCCCCCTGACACATATTTGGAAGGTATTGGAGATAAGAAAATAACTCTTCATCATTATCCTTTATTTTCTCTCCCTGAAGAGATGTTTGGTTTGACAAAAAGCAAGCTTCATCCTCTCGGAATGTTACATCTATACTAATAAGTACTTTTTGTGTAGGGGGATGATAACACTTATACCCTCTTTGAGTTGGGGAATAGCCTATGAAGACACATTTCAAAGTTCAAGGATCTAACTTCCCAATTGTAGACTTTTGGTCATGAACAAAGCAAACACAACCAAACACCTTTGGTGGTATTAGGTAAGATACAGATCCTTGAAGGAGCTCTAATGGAGATTTAAAGCTTAACGTCCTCAATGGCATTCGATTGATGAGATAAGCTGCTGACATCACAGCATCTCCCCATAAATATTGAGGCACCTGCATTGAAAAAAGTAAGGCTCTTGCCACTTCTAACAAATGTTTGTTTTTGCGTTCTGTAACTCCATTTTGAGCAGGAGTATTCACACAGCTAGTCTGATGTATAATGCCATGATCATCCAACTACAATTGAAACTCATTACTCATATATTCTAATCCATTGTCACTTCTAAGAAATTTGACTTTTGCATCAAACTGAGTACAGACCATTGCATGAAATCTTTTAAAACAAGAAAAAACTTCATCCTTGAAGTGCATCAAATAAACCCAAGTAGTACGGCTAAAGCAATCAATGAATGTAACAAACCATCTATATCCAGATAGAGAAGTAATACGACTAGGTCCCCATACATCAGAATGAATAGTCATAAAAGGAACTGGACTTTTATTGTCATTGATAGGATAAGAGTTTCGTACATGTTTTGCATATTCACAGGCATCACAAACTAACTCCATTTCATTACACTTTGAGTACAAATTTGGCAAAAGTTTTTTCATAACTACAAAAGAGGGATGCCCAAGTCTCCTATGCCATTTCAAAAAATCTAGAGTAATTTGGTTTCTGAACCTCCTTTGAGTTGTCAAGCTAGTGATGACACTCGGACTATCATCCAAAAAATATATGCCATTACTAACTCTACCATAACCAATTGTTTTCTCTGTCTCTAGTTCCTGAAAAACACAATAAGAAGGTAAAAAAGTGACTTTACAATTTAAGTCTTTGGTAATAACACTTATGGAGAGCAAATTGTTTGAGAAATTTGGAACATATGGAGCAGACAAATTCAATAGAGTGTACATTTTATAGATCCTTTGCCTATTATAGGGGACAAGGAACCATCTATAATATGAACAGTGTCCTAATGTGAACAAGGTGAATATGTGGAAAATATTGAAGAGTCATCAGTAATATGATCAGAAGCCCCAGAGTCAATATCCAAGAATTAAACCTGGTGCTAGTGCATGCATTCAAGGCAATAATGGGTTTACCTACATGGGCTAGGTGAGTGGAAGAAATGGAAGGTGAGGATGTGTTCTCCTTTACTTCTAAAGAGGCATTCAATCTTGTCATCATGAGAATTTTTCTAAGAGATTGTATTTCCTCTTTAGAGAAATTATCTTCACTCTGATTGCTCTTCTCTATCATAGATTTAATTGCTTCTGACAAATGAGCCTGGTTTCTAGATAATCCTCCCCTACTTCCTCCACGACCTTTTGATGGCCTTCCCTTAAGCTTCCAACATTGCTCCCTTGTATGCCTCAATTTTCCACAATAATCACACCTTAGCTTATCCTTATCACCTTATGATACTAGATGAGTCAATGACCTTTTGTACGGTATTGACATTCAAGGCAGACCTCTCAACAGAAGAAGATAGGAGCATAGATTGTCTTCGGCTCTCTTCTTGTTGAATAAAAGCATGAGCCTGTCCCAATGATGAAAGGGGTTCTCTTCCAAGGAGATGAGCTCTTATTTGATCATATTCAACATTAAGACCAACTAAGAATTCAAAGACTCTCTCGTTATCCTGCATATTTTGGAATTCAACAGCGTCTTCTAAGCATTTAGGTTGATATGTTTGATAATAATCAAGCTCCTACCAAATGCTATTAAGTTCATTGTTATATTGAGATATAGATTTTTTCACCTTGTTTTGTCCCATGAATTTTTTACTTCAACTCATAGATAATTGCATGGTGACCAACTTGAGAATAAGCTTGCTTCATTGCATTCCAAATTTTTTCAACTGTGCCCAAGAGCATATAAGTCTTGCTTATCTCATGTTCCATCGAGTTCAATAGCCAAGACATGACAAGGCTATTTCAGACTCCCATTGATCTATTAAAGGGCTGGTCTCCTCAGGCTTTTTCTTCCAGCCACAAACATGCCCATATAGTCCTCTAGCTTTCAAGGAAAGGGTACAAGCAGTGGCCCATGTAAGATAGTTTGTGCCATCAAGCTTCCTTGGGCTAATCTGAAGCATAGGATTGTCATTTAGGGTAACCACACGCCTTATAGAGTCCCCTGAGTTGAGAACATTCTCAGTCACACTCTGAGTGGGAATTTGACGTGGGGCTCGACTAAACCCTTCACCCTCATTGTTGCTTTCAGACATCCCTTCTCTTCAACAATGCTTCCACACTCAGCAAGAGATGAGAAATGTTAGAAAGCCCACTAGGAAGTCTCGAAATCATGCTCCAGCCACTAACCTGAGTTGCCTATGCCCTTATTCCTAGAACCGAACCATCTGCCACCATAAAGCCACGGAAATTGCACTTCACGAGCTAGGTTTGAGTCGTCTGATGCTATTAATCCCGACCAATCTGTCCATCCTTTATCAAAAGCACTAGATTACAGCAAGAGCTAGGGTTTTCGCTGTTTGGAAGAGGGTCCGATTCTGCAGTTGACGGTTGGAGTTTTGGGCTGAAAGTTTGGGGGTTTTGGTCGCCAGAAAGAGTCGGTCCGGCCAATGGGTAGTTTGGTGTCAATCGACTGGTGATGACATCAGCATCTCCAACTACTGACATTAGCAATTAGGGTTTGCAGAGTCAACAATTAGGGTTTGCAAGAAGGAAGAAGATAGGAAAAAAATCTGAAGATAGGAGTTGTCTACCAGCAAGATCAAGCTCTGATACCAAGATGAAATTGAAGAAGAAAATGAACAGCAGAGAAGACGAGCAACAAAGAGGGAAACAGTGTTGTTAGAGTTTGAAAAATCAATTTCTTACTTTTCCCACCAGCTGATATGTTTACATAATAGCAAGAGGAAAATTATAACAATGCCCCTGTGGGAAGGAAAACTAAGCCTAAGTAACTAACAGTAACAAAAAGAACTACACAATAAAATTTGTCTCCACTCCTAACAGTACCATGACTCATGGACTCATTTTGCTGACTGCTCGATTGTGATGAGCCAACCTATGGAGTTTCATCAGGATCTGTTGCCATATCTAAAAGCAAATGATGATCAGTATTCATGGTAATAGGATTAGATGAACTACCCTCATGCTGGAGAATCTCAAAAGGGTGAGGCAATGATTTTGGCAGAATAGGAATTGAGGCAGAGGGAAGGTTGGTATTTTGTGGCACTGGATTAGAAGCTTTTGCTGATGCAAAGGGGAAGGAAAGCTCATTAAAGGTGACATCTTTAGATATATAGAGCCTGCGGGACAAAGACATTTGTCTCCCTTATACTGTGTACTGTACCCTAGGAATGTGCAGTGGACAAACTTATGTTGGAACTTGAGGGAATTATATGGTCTTAGATTGGGAAAACAATTACATCCAAAGACTTTCAGAAAGTCTATTTATGACATAGACAGTGGTTTGGAAGGCATGATCTGAGAGTTTTAAGGGTAAGTGGGCTTGATGCAACATTGAGAGTCCCATTTCAAAAACACGGTGATATTTCCTTTCAGCAACACCATTATGATGGTGTGTATGGGGTCAAGATAACCTATGTAGAATGCCATGGTTTTGGAGATCAGAGAAGAAAACCCTATATTCACCCCCCAGTCTATCTAAAATATGTATATTTTTGCATTCAATTGAAATTCTACTTGTTTCTTGAATAGGATAAAAGCCCAAAAGGCTTGAGACTTTGCATTGAAGGGATATATCCAAGTAAACTTACTGAAGCCATCTATGCATGTGATATAAAACCGAAACCCAGAGGTGGAAATTGTAGGGGAAGAACCCTATATGTCTAAGTGGATCAGTTGCAAGGATATGTCATATATTGTTTCAAAGGGCTATGTAGGAAACCTATTCATTTTTCCCATGCAACACGAATCACATAATGAAAGGGCAATTTAATTACTTGACTGAATATTACAAGAGTTCAAAACATGATTGATCACATCTCTAGAGGCGTGAACAAGCCTGACATGCCAGAGATCTATGGTATTTTTGGGGCAAGTGTCAGTGACAGATAGGAAGCTAGTAGAATTGGGATTTTTACAAGTATTTGGACTGAAGTGACTTGCTGATTATGGAGATCAAGCAGGTTGGAACTTTTCAAGTTAATACTATCCATTACGGAGCTTCCCTTTCAACAGTATTGTATTGGAATCCTGTGATTTGACATAAACTTGTCAGGGTGGAATTTAAAAAAGACTGAGTTGTCTTTGGCAAATTTAGAGACACTTATAAGGTTCTTTGTAAGTGTAGGAACATGTAATAAAGAGTGTATGGTGAGAAATTTATCTATGTTTGAATAAATTTGAGAATGTCCAACATGACGGATAGCCAAACCTTATCCATTACCAATCAAAGCCTGATCTGGTCTTGTGTAAGCCTTTCCTGTGATTAAATTTTATGAGATAAAGTTAAATGGTTCGTAGCTCCAGAGTCTCCACACCAATTCTGGTCCTCAATCTTCTCTATTCCAGTGATTGCAACTTGTGCAAGGGGTTTATGATGTTCATTGGTGAACCAACGTTGCTCAGGGTCTTTATTAGTGGAAGAAAACATGGCTTGCATATGAGGTCTCGGACTGCTATATTCTTTATAATGTGTATTTTGGAAATTATTAGAATACCTCTTAAATTGTGGTGCTTGGCCTTGAAATGTTTCATCATAGCGGTAATGATAGTACCATTCCAGGTATCCTGGTTTTCCACACACTTGAAACATAGCACTCAACCTATTGCCTTGTCTTCCTCTCTCTCGCTGAGGGGAAGCCTCTTCTAAAGGATCCTCTGAAATTGTCATTATATGAACTTCAAAAGTTTGAATCATGATCCTCATTGAAATTGCTATTTACTATGGCAATTGATTTTGAAATTGATGTTGCTGATAACCTTAATTAGCATAACTACCTCCACTGACTTGTTTTCTTTTTGTTGTGAAATTTGATTATTGCCTAGATTTACTGAAATTGAGAGTAACTCTTTCAGATGCCTTTCTAATCTTGTTTAGTGCTTCAACTTCATCTACACTGCAACTGTCTGATTTTGTAGTAAGAAAGATCACAAGCGGGTCATATTCAAATGGCAAGCCATTCAATATGGCTTCTATATCGTCTATGGAACTTAAAGGATTTCCTACTGATGCAAGCAAAGCAACTAAACTCTTGATTTTTGCCTAATACTCACTGATTGAACTTCCTCCTTTCTTAGTGTTCTACAACTGCCCTCAAATTTGTTTAATCTTAGCCTTAGTTTGTGATGCGAAGTAGGATTCAATTCTCTCCCAAACTTCACATGTCAAATTACAGCCTATCATTCTTGTAAGAACCAAATCTGACATGCATGACAACGGTTATGACATGAGCAATTGATCTTGTTGCTCCCGTTCACTACACTCTAGATTCACATTTCCACTCATAGAATCATGTTTCAAAAGAAATTGAGACGATACTAATGTAGCTGTGAGAAATCAATGAATATTGTGACCTTTGATCGAAGCAAGGACTTGTTTCTACATAAGGTAATTGTTCAAATCTAATTTGACAAAAACTGAATTTGTAAAGAAAATTGGTGTAGTTCTGAGTAGGTCCCGAGATCGCCATTGGAGGCATTTCTCAAAGCTTGGTTCTCTGCCATTAAAGGCTCTGATACCTAGTTATAGCTAAGAAAATCTGAAGAAAATTATTTTGGAGTTAATTGATTAATCGAGGATTACAAAATGTATATATATATAGCACACTTAGTGCTATTAGAGAAGCTACTGGAATCAGCATACCAAACAAGTGACTAACTCCCTTTCAACAATTCTAACCGCCTAATAGCCATAACTACCTATACTGAGCTAGTGCAACTAACGCTGACTCAACATAGCCCTTCTGACACTATCTCACTTATTTATAAATCCTCATCACTCAGAAATTTACAAATAAGAATATGATTTTCAGAATGTATAGTTTTCTTTGTTTTGTCATTGGAATGTCAATGAGTATAATTGAAAATCTAGGGGCCTCTTTGTAAGTGTCTCTTGCTTTTTATTGTCTAAAATAGTCTTGTAACCTTATCTTAATGTGTTTTCAAAATAAATTTCTAAAATAGTGTGTTTTAACACATTTAATCTTTTTGATGAAATATTTTCCAAACTACTTTTGAAAATAATAAAATAAAAGAAAAACTTGTTGGATAAAGTATAATTATTTTCTTGTTCTTTAATAGCTTCTCTGCATCCTCGGTTCCGTAAAAAGGCCCTGAATTTTTTGAGGAGTATTGAAAATGGCGACTTCCTTTGATATCTTCTGTGAGATATTGATTGCAATCTTGTTACCTCCATTGGGAGTTTGCTTTAGGCGTGGCTGTTGCAGTGTATGTGCCTCCCTCCTTATCCTTCTATATGAATGCTTATTGAGTCAACTAACGAAAATACAAGCGTAGTTGCTTTATATTAGTTTGAGCCTACAGCTTCTCCTCATGGTGGTAGGGGAGCAGTTTGGCTAGGAGAAAAGAAAATGCTTTTAATTGCCATTTTGCCATTAATAAATCCATATAATTACAAGGTTGTCAGCTTGCAAATAAGTGAAGTAGAACCAAAACATCTTTTATTTGGTCTCCAATTTTTATTCTTAAAACAAATTGTAGAAAATAATTTTTCAAAAATATTCTTAAAAAAATTCATCCAAACAATTTTTTTGTGTTTTTTATTTTTAAAAACCAAAAATTGCTCTAAAAAATAGAAATCAAATAGGCTCTGGAATTATCATGTTTGGCTGAATATTAATATTTTTTAAAATATAATAATATATCAAAAATACCCTTAATTATAAAATATTGAATTTAGATTTTTATAAAATTTTAATTAACTCCTAATTTTTTTCAATCTTCATCATTATCATTGCCATTAACATTGTTATTATTGTTATTACTACTATTATCATTGCTACTATCAAATAATTGTTGCCTTAGTCATCATTATCGAACCACCAACACTATTGTTATTGTTGGCACTATTATTATTGTCATCATTGTTGCTACTACTACCATTATGTTTAGACTATCAACACTATTACTATCATCATCACCACTATCATCACTTTCACTTGCACCATCATTGTTATCATCATCATTATTGTCGTTATTGTTGTGTCACATAAGCACACATGCACTGCCTCCCCACATGGACACGCAAGCAATGTCATGGAACCCTGATTAGGCATGTTAGCCATGTCATAGCACCCATGTGGACATTTTGCTATCCTATACACTGTTGTCAATAGTAGTACTATTATCATTGTCATCGTCTTAGCTCTACTATAGTCTAATTATTCATCATTGCTATCATTATCATTACCACCAGCATTATTGTATTGTTGTCACCATTGCTATATTAATTACCATCATTGTTAAACCATAATAAAAATAGTAAGTTATATTATTAAATGAAGATAATACAATTTCTTTAAATAATTTTTATATTCCCATGAGGTGGGATTCTCACCTCCACGTGGATATGATATTCCTACATTTTTTGGGAACCCTTCATTCTAAGAAATATTAAATTTATATGAATAAATTTTCAAATCTTATTCTAAATGTTGGAATTAAACATTTTAACTCTCATATTTTAAGGAATCTACCAACCTTCTGCATACCAAACGCACCCTATATGTTTATATTGATTTGCTTGAACAATAATACTTCATATATATAATTAGTAAAATAAATAAGCCCATCTGGTACTTTTTCAATTTTTTAGCGACACTTTTATCGCCGGCCAAAGTTCAAATTTTTCTAATTGTTTTACTTCATGAAAAATCTTAACTTTATAAAAGCACTAGCTATCTTCTAATGTTTTTTTTTTTTTCTTTCTCAAAAGAGAAAAAGGTCATTTTTCCTCCTTAAATGAGTTGAACAATGGTTTAAAAAATGTTTTCTTTGATTGTTATCAATAACAATGAAAACTATTTTCTGAAGAAAATATTGTATACACCCAACGCTAAAAATTAAAAATAAAAAAAGAAACTAAAGAGATAACTTCCATAAAACCAATAAAAAGCAACTTTCATGTGGTCAAACCCAAATCCAGCATGCCATGTGGCAGCCTTGGGGATTTTTATGCAGATCTAATTTAGATGGAATAAAAAGGACTTTGGATCGAACAACATATTTATAAGTAGAAACCTTCCATATAGATCTGTTTCTTAAAGCATAAAACCACTTTCTTATTACAAGTTCAACCCTTTGCGTATTGATATATGTACATTCCGCAGTATTTGTTGGCAGCTTTTAGTTTACGAGTTATTTTATTCATATATTATTTTTTGTACAAATTGTTATAGTAGGTTCATTAAAATTTAGAGAAAATTATCATTTTAATCTTTTAAATATGTAACTTTTATCAATTTAATCTTTGGAAAAATTTTTATCAATTTAGTCTTTCAATATCAAAATCCTTTTTGATTGCATTCTTCGTTATTCAATCCGTGTAGACGAAACTGTTGACCTGCGCTAATAGGAATCCTACGCAGTCATCAATTTTTTTCTGGGAAAATACTTCTCTTAGACCCTAATCTACATATGTAATCGTCGTTATATGGTGAGGGGTTCACTTAATCTAATAGCATACATTTATAATGTAAAAAATTAGGTATGTCAATTCTGTAGGCATAGAATAACTTTTTTCCTAAGGTAGCCAACCTAATCTGATATGGCAAACACGGCTTTGTTTGAGTGCACCACTTTGCCCCAAACTTTTTTCCGTTGGAATTTTCCAAGTTTCTCTCTAGTTCAAGCTCCAGATGCTGTCTTATCTATAAGAGTGAAAGTACTATGTAAATAACAAGACTCTTAAGTTTTGTTTTGTAAGACTTAAAATATTTATGCACCATATGCAAAAATATCATTAATTATTATTAATTATTAAAATGTCATTTCTTAGGAAGATAGACAATTGTAAGATTATGGATCCTTATAACATACTTATTGAAGTTTAAAAGTATTTAGGAGAGAAAAATATTTTTTGACTTACCAAGTTGTTCAATGAGATATTAAGGTTTAAGAGGATGCTAGATAAATAGAAAATGAGTACTTTGATACCTATTCATAAAAATAAAAGAGATGTTTAGAATTGTGAAAATTATTAAGGGATCAAATTCATGAATCATATTATGAAACTTTAAGAAAGACTAATTGAGCATAGACTAAGAAAAAAAACGCATACATCAAAGAATCAATTTAGTTTTATGCTAGGAAGATCAACAGTGAAGGTCACATATCTTTTACGGTGTTTGATAGAAAGGTACCAAAAACAAGATTTGCACATGATTTTCATTTACTTAGAAAAAGTTTATGAGAATGCTAAGTTTTATGGAAGGCTTTGAAAAAAAGATCTTTGTATCGCTTATATTCATACTATGAAGGATATATATGATGAGGTAACAATTAATGTAAAGACTTAGAGAGGGGTGATAAAAGACTTTCTTATAAAGATCAATTTGTATTTAAACAAATGCCTATTCACTTTATTGATGGATGTACTTATTGAATATATCCAAGATATAATTGCCAAATGTATGCTTATTACAAATGATATAGTCTTAATAGAAAAGTCAGGAGAAGATGTTGATTATAAATAAGAGGTGTGGAGAAAAACTTTAGAATTAAAGAGTTTTCATTTAAATAGAGAAAGACAGATTATGTAGAGTGTAATTCAATAAAAGGCAAGTAAATAATGATTTAAAGGTAAAAATTGGAGAAAAAATTATACAATAGGTATCAAGGTCTCGATATCTTAGATTAATTTTACAAAATAATAAAAAAATTGATGAGAATGTTAAATACAAGATTAAGCTTGGTGGATGAAATAGAGAAATACCTTGAGAGTCATTTGAAGCCGCAAAATATCTAACAAATTTGATGAAAAGTTTTACTAAATTATTATAAAATTGATTATGCTCTGTGATAATAAATGTAGAGCAAAAAATAGAGGTGATGTATATAAAAATATTAAAATTAATGAATAGATATACAAAAAAAGATAAGATTTAGGATGATTATATTTGGGAAAGGTTTAGTATTACACTTATTAAAGAGAAAATAATAGAAACTTAATTACAATGATTTAGTTATATATAAAGAATATTGCTAAAAGTTCTAGTGTAAAAAGTTTCTCAAATAATTTATAATTTAATGAAAAGAGATAGATGAAAGTCAAAAACACACTTGAAGGTTATTAAAAAAGATATTTGATTAAATAGTATTTTTAAAAACTTAATTTTAGATAAATTTCATGGTACCATTTAATTAATATAATCAATTCTACTTAAGAGAATAGCATTCTGTTCATTATTGTTGTTGTTTTTAAAAAGTTTCTTTTTATGTAGATGCAGTGACCAAACAAATTAGTGCATACCACAACAGAATCTTCTTGGTGTTCCACTAAAAATAAGTCATATTTTGTAGTAGAAACTTGTATAGTTAGAAAGTTCCTCAGTAATTTACCCAAATTAACTGTTAATAATAAGGTCTTTGGAAACTAATGTTATTACTCCATAACTATACATACTTTTTTAGATTTACTTTGGAAACTTCTTTAAAGATGCCAAAATATATAGAAATTTCTGAACTTTATGATTTATATAATGTGCCCGGGCTTTATCCTTTGTGTTTTAAAATGATAATTCATAACTATTGCTTTTAATTGTGTAGTGGTATTGAGTTATTGTATTGGGGCTTTTCCTCTTTGGGATTATAAGTTTGAAACCAAAACTTTTCATATATATTAAGTGACTTGTTACTCTTTTATTATTAAAAAAATAAAATGACAATTTATAAATATAATTTTTTTAAACCCTTTTCTAATTAATGACGCAGCCTAATATATACTTAAAATGATCATATATATAAAAAGGCGTAGAAAGATAAATATACTTGCGGGCAGTATGTAGAAATAAACTTTTAGGAAAAAGAGAGAAACATAAGAAGTGTCTGAGTATACACACTATGTATAGAGTAATATATGCAAATATTAATACTCTAAAAAAAATTAAGAGAATGTCAGAAACTCGCTATAAATCAGTCTCTCAAATAAAGATTATAATTTTTGAATCCTTTGCAGGAAAATTATTCTGCCACAGATTAATTTTTCTAACAAAACAAATGAAATTTTATGTAATTTTGAATCGAACATAAGTTTGATACTATGGTTTTATATATTCCATGAATTAAGCAAACGCTATGATCATGATGGTCATGTTGCCAAACTCTATAAATTCTCCAAGTGATCATTTACATGTCCGAGGTACATATATCAATTCTAGCGCAATTTACAAAATGCCTTCGGAATCCATTCCGTTGTTTCCATAAGATTTTTACACAGATTATTTATTGATTCCATAAATTTCTTCTTTTTTTTTATTTTAAATTCTACCTTAAACAGATTGTAAATTCTCTTATAATACACATATATCCGACACTAATTTGGACTTCGAAGTAATTGATGCAGTCAATTTAAAGACCCGATGCAGCTTGCCCCACCCATCAATGACATTATTATGCAAAACCCTAACTTTAAACTTATATAAGTTGATAATTTTTTTCCCCCGTAAGCTTTTGGCACTCTTAAAAGGCCGGTGACAAGCTAACAAACAATTCGAATACTTTTTTTTTTTAGGAGAATTCTACTAATGCCTTTGGTTTTTGTATAAAGCAAAGTGTTTTAACGCCTTAAAAAATAAAAATCACAACTATTGTACATGAATATAGGACATTTTCTTTTATTTTTTTAATCTCAAAAAATTATGATAAGATGAGGTACTTATTTCAAAATTAAAATATGACAAATTTTAATAAAAATTTATAATAATATTTATAAATTATTTTTCAAATAAAATTATTAATAAAAATTAAATATAAATTTTATAAATAAAATATTTCAAATTTTATTAATTCAATTAACCGACTAATATTATGAGATATTTTTTGTTCATCTCTGCTCCCATAACTTTTTACTAAAGTTACAGCTACATTTGATTCGTTTGATATGTTATGACATGATTATCAAATTTATAATATTTTTATTTTTTTATTTATAATTTTATTTATAATTATTATTTTAATTTTAATATTTTTATTCCATACACATCATCAATCGAGACAATGACACTGTCCCAATATTTCTTTACAACTTATCCATATACGATAACAGAAACTGACCGCTAGGAGGCTGTGATGGCTTCTGAGGGAGGGTCTAAGTCAAAGTCCGACTTTGATAGGTTGGCAGAGGAGTGCAGGGTGTGGTTCTCATACATTACTTCGTTTAGTGGACTCTCATATCTGCAGAGCATTTAATGCGGTGGTCCATTATATCCCTTCTTTAGCTAGACAAGTGTCGGATGTATTTTGGGTATCTGACATACCCTTGCAAGTTGTACACCCAGCATAAAAGCATGCCATTTTGGCTCTCCTCACTAAAATTTGTTTCTATTGTTTTTACTTAAAAAATAAATAAATAAAATTATTGATATATTGATTCTTATTATAAAAATTTTATTTTTTAAGCCTCCATTTATGTTATATATATTCTTATTATTGACTTTGCAGTTACTAAACCTATCCACTCATTTTTTATAATTGGTTAATGATAGTATGAATGATTAAATTTATAACCTATACACTTCTATCCCATCTATACCACTAAATTAACCATATCTGATGGTTTATGCCTCATTTTTCTTTTTTTTTTTTCCAATGATATTAGACAAGTGAAAATATATGGTTGGCTTTTTGCCTGTATTTGCAGAAACTTGGAAGAGCAGTAAGTTTAGAAAATGAGAACTAGAATTTATGACTATATATTACTTTGGTTGGAGTGAATTCAATACCACATATATGCATTTAGAATACATCTTATACTCTTGCATGTGTGGTAATTAGCCAAAAATATAAAGAAACTGCTGAGAACGATAGGTCTGATCCAGATGGGTCACAAGAGGAGGTTTGAAGAACTTCTTTCTAAGAATATTTTAATTTCTTTGTGGAATAGCCTTAATCGATACTGTCACTCATGTCACTAACTGCTAAGTCCGTGACATATATATGCTAATATTTTCTTTTCTTTTCTTATTGTTTAAGCTTTTGGCAACACACTAAATAATCCCTGTTTGGTTGACTGACTCCGTCTGTGACAGGACTTGTCCAATTCTTGGGTATTAAGTTACATTAACTTGTCATTAAAAAAAAGGGTTTACATCAACTTGTCTTCTGTCCTAAAAGACTTTAAATAAAACAAACCTAAACAAATTGAACTTGTATTACTTAATTCATATCTTCCCAATTGTTGACAAAGCGAACCAAACAAAGGAAGTGGGGACGAAAATGTTAAAAGTTATAGAGAAAGAAGCAAACTGAGCTTGGTCAATAGAATTCTCAGTTTTCAACGCGGAGAGCATTATTCTTTCCACATTAGAGCTACTATTTTTAGAATTAATATTTGATTAAGAAACATACTAATGGTGTCGTACGTACATGCTCAAGGATGGGTACATAGAACATACGACTATTTATATTTAAGTGTTTATGCTGATTTTATGTCATGGACTTGTGCATTGGACTTTCAAAAAGATGATATATTTATTTGGATCTCGATTTCTAATATTTGGATTTAAAAAAATATAGTAAAGGAGAAATAAATATGAAAATGATAACAAAATGAGACTTATTAAATATATTTAAAAAATACATATTATAAAAATAAAAAAATAAAAAAAACTCAAATTTTGTTTATTTATTTTTAATGGCTCGTATTTGTGGAAATATTTAACAAAAACAGAAAAAAATATTTCCATACAACAAAAAGCTCACACATTTATAGATATGTTTTTGGATTATTTGAGTTTGACTTATTAAATTGTGAAATTAAAATTTAATTATTTAAATTTTAGTCATAATTATATAAAAATAGATGTACAGAAAAAAAATTGACAAAAAATTAGCTCCAGACACATACATATTACTGAACCAATTATTGATTCATGTCTCAAAAAATATTATGATATGAAGTAGAGATCAATTAACACCCACATAAGACTTTATTCAATACACTATTTGAAATAAGTACAATGTTGATCTAGCATGTCAGAATTCGTAAAAATTAAATAGGTATAAGTACAATTTGAATGGTAGTTACCGCTTGTGTATTTTTTGCAATGTGTGTGAAATTTATTTTATGTGACTATTATTGCTCTTTCTTAAAGGAAATTGCTAATTATGTATAAAAGTAGAGTACCAATTAGAGATAATAAGAAATAAAGTTTTATAAAAGAGAGAAAGTAAAGAATGAAAGTGTAAAAAAATATATAAAATATGTACAAAATTTTTAATGTGAGTATTATTGCTCTTTCTGGAATGTTGGTTTGGGCAATAACTCATCTTCCACTTGGGTCAACATTTAGAATGGTGGTAATGTCCTGAGAAAAAGGTGTTTGTGGAGGACCGCATGTGACTTTAAATTCTTTGAGATTTTTTACAATTTAATATATCAATTTGAATTTTTTCTTTTTTAATTTTATATTTATCTTATTTTTATTCAACATTTTTTCACTTCAACTATTGACTTCCCACCCAGCTGCCTAGCTTGGATCCGACAGCTGTTGGACCAGAGAACACAGGAGATTGGGACCGGAATTTGCTCGTACAACACTTCAATGATGACTTAATCAAGTGGCTAGGCTGATATCAATTATCCTCCATTCCCGGGTCCGCAGTTCACAGTTTGAAATGATATACTTTTTATTTTGAAAATAAAAGTTAGTATTTACATTATACATGAATACATTATTTTTAAAAAATGCACAACCGTAACTTATGAATATAAAGTTTCATGACTAATTGAAAAATTATGAAGATGTCCATACTTTTCAAAGATAAAATAATAAAATGTCTTTTTTTATAATAATATGAATAACTACAGTAATAATATATTAATTTGTACTCTGTTTTAAAATGTCTTTTAACAAATTACATAAAAATTAAAGAAATCATAAAATTATTTTAATATTAAAAAGCTTGTTTCTTTTACCGAAATATTCTTTTATTTGGAGGTAATTATTGTTGCATTTAATGGAGAAAATTAATTTTAAATAAAATAAAAAAATTAACGTTGTCTTAATTGTAAATAATGACAAATAAATAAAATAAGAAAACAACTCTAAAATGATAAATAAAAAATCATGATGGAGTATTTTTATAATTCTTCTCATAATGGAATGCTTGGTACTTATTGAAAATAATTAGATTTAAATTTATAAAATTTATTTCTATTATTATTATTTTTTAATTTTATATATCTCAATCTAAAATAATTATATTTACTATATTCAAAATGTTATTCTAATTCGGCGGGCATGTGATCGCAATGATTATTGGTTGACTGGTCAATTTGAAGGCCCTAAATGTTTGGCGGAATCATCTTAAGTCACCCTCCTAGGGATATTGTGGGACAGGAATTTGGCTCTTTGACCATTGCCTTATTTGTTTGCCAAATCTTGTTTGACTCTTATATTTTGACTTTAATCATAATGCATTGGCAGATTCAGCAGTTCAATTTATTTCCTCAGATAATTAATTTTTATATAATTTTACTATATAAAAAATAAAACTAACAATTATTTAAAAATTTTCACAGAAAAAAATCTAAAATTTACAGTTTGAAAATTATAAAAAAAAATTCTTGATGTTTGTCGAGTTAATATAGTTGATAAAATTAAAAATATTTTATTTTTAAAATTTAAATTTAAAATTTATCATCAACAAATTTTTTAATAAATGATATACACATATCATTATAATTTTTTATTAAAATTTATAATATATTCTAACCATAAATGAATAGTCTCTACTAATTTTGAATTTTCGATTAAAAAGCATACTAATTTAAATTTTAAGGAAAAAAAATGCATGATGCAGTAGTATGCAGGTCGAGAGAGTCTTTACCTTGCTCTTACAATATTCTTGTTTATCATGTTTATATTATATAATTTATAAACCATTTCAAAACGATTGACTCAGCCCCACGTAAGCAAATTGTCAAAATCCCATCCATTTAGGGATTGCAGTGATTTACGAATTAATTAAGCATATGACTTTCTCTCTCTAAACAAATAATGTCATTATAATTTAATCATATAACTATGTTTATATGCATTAATTAATTAATTATAATAAAATAATGCTTTGACTTCGGGTTTATCTAGTGGAGCAAACAGCTATATAATGTAAAAAAAAAGCTATATAATGTATAGTATAACATACGTGAGAGTGACATCACTTTCACGAAGAGTATTATTGTGTATAATTTTATTTTATTTAACTTTTATAATATAAATTTATATAATAAAATTTATGAAATTTGATAAATTAAATTGTATTATTTATAAAAATAAATAATTTAAAAATATTATAAAAATTATGTAAATTAAAAATTGTGAAAATATGATTACTGTTTTGTGAAACAGCTTGAAAAATTAGTTTAAATTTTATTGCCAAAAAACGAGAAGCATTAATTAGTCAATTAATATCCCATCAAAATTTAATTTATATGTGTTTGTACGATATTGTCAATTAAATATTGATTGAAATCACATTAATACTGCTCAAAATTGGTATTTTTAAGTTGACAAAAATAAAAATTAAATTTTTAATAACGTAACAATAATAATTGTTGTTTTCACATTTTCTATGAGTTTAAATTTAAAATTTGTAGGTGTTAGAGTGATTTTTCATTTTTATATAAAAATAAAATAAAAATTAAAAATTATGCTTTTTTTTTTTCCTGAAAATAAGCAATATTTGTACAAATTAGATCTAGGAACATTTTGCAGCGCAGCCAGCTTACCTACGATGTAAAGAATTGACCAGCGACTTTTGTTCCGTGTACAATCGAACAGATTTTCTTTTCAACGATTAAAGCAGAGAGAAGGTGGGTGCCATTCATTGAAATCCAGAGCTAACAAGGGCAGTTACTAGTTAGCATTTATTTGGACACACCAATCTTCTAGACTTCTGCGGCAGCCTTGTTTTGTGGGTTCCTTCTTTGATTTCAGGGAGAAAGGGCATCAAAGCATAGAGAAAAACAAACTAGGCAGGGAAGACAGTGAACCTTCTTTAGAGTAAGGTAGCAAACCCTTAGAACTCTTTGCCTCTTTGTAGTCTCTTATATGCATTTGAGATTTGCTCTTAACTTGTAAGTTTAACCCCTTTGCTCTTATTTATCCATCTGGGGCTTCTCAACTTCAGGAATTTTTTTTAATTCACTTTACGTATGCTATTTGTCTGCAAAGATCGCTGCTGTTGAATTCTATCTGGGATTATTTTATTACCCAAGTTTCCTTTGTTAATCTCTCCACCTGCTATCTGGATTGCAGAAATTTTCAATCTTTTTGCACTTCTGCATTCCAGACGTATTTGGGATTCATTGATTTGTTCTTTTCGCATCACACGTAGTTTGTTCCCATCTTAATCTTTGGTACTTCTCTATTAGGTGATTATATATCGTGGGTACTTTTTTTTATTGACACTCAATGTTCTGGTGATTTGTTGTATTGATTGTAGGTTGATCGGTGGAAGTGAATAAGGATTATAACTGATTGTTTTAGGATTGAATTGAATATTATATGTAATGAAGTGCTTTTACTACTTCAAAGAGAAATCAAGGAGCAGAAGGCAAAGATCAGCACCTGAGCTGAAAGTGTCGGAGATATCTCAGTATTCAGGTGCTGATAGAGTCACCAAGTCTTCATGCTCGTCAACCTCGCAGCGTGGGATACCAGAATTGTATGAGGAAAAAGCTCATAATTTGCGGGTCTTCACCTATGCAGAGCTCAGGCGTGCAACAAATGATTTCAGTAGGCTTTTTAAGATAGGAGAAGGTGGATTTGGGAGTGTTTATAAAGGTTCAATCCAGCCCGTTGATGGGAATGGGGATACTATTTTGGTTGCGATCAAAAGGCTTAACAAGGATGGATTACAGGTAAGAGACTAAAAAAGTTCCTTTGAAAGTATATTTTTAGTGAATAACACAAGAAAACACATATCTTAAAGCTTAAAAGGTAATCAGACTACAATCTAATAAGTGAATCTGAAGAATATTGATTTAGCTTGGATAGATCAGGCATGATATGATTTCGTTGTTGTTTCCCTATTTTCTGGACATGATGTTTCTCTATGTCAGCCCTCATGTATGTATAATCCTGCAGTTCTGTTTCTTTTAAGTCACTGTTTTTAAGCAGAGTTTGTCTTAGTTTTCAGGATTTGTATCTACGAGATAAAGTCATAAATAACAGAAGTACCTCCAAGAATAATAGAAGTTACTAAAGAAATAAAACAAAGAGAATTTGTAGTTTATAGCATTATGATATATTAGTTATTTTGGCAAAAGTGACAATAGCTATTCTTGGCCATTTTAGTCAAGTATCAAGAAACTATAAAGCTATTTGCTAGCCAATCCCTTGATGGAAAAAATTTCATTGTTGCTATAGTCTGCTTTTAAGTGAGTTAAGTCCAAAATGACATCAGACATTTATGCACTGCGTTTGCATCTTTCAACATGAACCTTAGATTCAGGAATATGGTAATGATGGAAGATGTCTCGTACTGCATTTGTAGCATATTTATCTTCTTTGAAAATTTATCAAGATTAAATTGAATGTGTCATATGTATAGAGATTTATTAAGATTGAATTGAACATTGTAGTGGAAGCCCATGCTAGACACTAGATGAGCTTTCCAAATGTCCGATATAGAATCTTCACCTGTAGTTTTAGTATTAGACTTTTATTATTGCATGATACAGAGACTGTATCTTATTGTGCTAAATAATGAGAAGGAATTATGATGATCTACCAAGGATTTACAGCACATGTTTAGCTATTATGTTTCAATGATGTAATAGACAACATAAATATTGCTGAATTCACTATCCTGAAATTTTAACTGCATGATTGTACATTTGAAAGTCAATTGCTTATTTTACAATTCTGTCCGTGGAATTTTCTGTTATTGACCCAATCAGCTGAGGTAAAGTTTTGCTCTCAAGCTGAATTTGCTGTCTGCCAGTGGCATAGAAAAATCTGCTGGGAAGGATTTGACATTTTATTGTGGTTGTTCTACTTATGTTCTCATTGTCTATCTAAGAGATCATATATGTATCAGTAAAATTTAATATTTCTATTCTTTGATACAGGATTGTTTTAGAATAAGCTTTATGAATATTTGGAACTAAGACATATGTCAATAGTTACTATCAAAGAGAGCACCATGTCAATGATTGCCTCAATGGTGAAGAAACATCAATGCTATTTATATATCATTACAGCATCACTTTAATATAACATAGTCTTTATCATGGCTGAAAGAGGGAAAAAAGCATTGAAAAATATTTTTGCCTAATTATTTCTAATATTTTGATGCATTTTAAGGTTCTTTATTAATCTGTATTCCCATATGGCAATTCTGCCTACCCTTTGTCTCCTTTTTTCTATTAAATGCAGAATCAAGAAGAGGATATCTGTGATAACAAGCAAATTGTCTCCTGAAATTGATAAGAAAAGAATGTTCCCTCTCTCAGATTATATATATTTGTTTCCTAAAAGTTATAATTCATGCTTTGCTATTACTGTAGACTATAATGATATCAGACTTTGCATTTGACCAATTTTTATAAATTCTTCTGTCATGCAGGGTCATAAACAATGGTTAGCTGAAGTTCAATTTCTTGGTGTTGTCGACCATCCAAATCTTGTCAAACTCATTGGATACTGTGCTGTAGATGGTGAAAGAGGGATCCAGAGACTACTTGTGTATGAATACATGCCAAATAAAAGCTTAGAACACCATCTTTTCTATAAGGCATATGATCCTCTTCCTTGGAAAACAAGACTTGAGATAGTGCTTGGAGCAGCTCAAGGGCTAGCTTATCTGCATGAAGAATTAGAAATTCAGGTTCTACTTTATGCAAAAATCATCATCTATTAGGCACTTTTCCCCCTCAATAAAAACAAATTAATGGACAGAAAAAGAAAACAGAATCAGTTTATGATTGAAAAACAAATGAAAGTGCGGTCCTTACCTCTTAACACTTAAGTTGCTTGGAACTCTTAACATAATAATGATTTTTATTCTTTTCAAGAAATCCTCTCAGGGGAGGTGATGCATGCAATCTAGTCACCAAGTAAAGAAGAGAGGTCTTCTCTTGTCCCTCTTTGTCTCATGCTAGCTCAGTCTTAGGCTTGCATTCTGGCTATGCTGAAGCTATTGTCACACTTTTGTGTCAAAATGAACACTTTGATCACTGCTTTTGAACTGACTAACTTCCTGGTAACATGAAAAGAAACTGGAAAACAGAGAGTCACAGAGAGAGAGTGAAAATCTTAAAAATATCCTTTGCATTTGAAAGAATATAAATTTTGATATGTTTCATTTTAACAATTCAGACAATCAATCGCCTTTTAAAATAAATTAATTCAGAAATAGTAATGAACTTTAAGAAAAGATTGAATAATTTGTTCATAAATATCTTGCCCTGTGCTTACTTGCTGGTTGACACAATCTGGTTTGGGAAGATTGTTATTCTTCTTTCAAAGAATAACTTGTACCAATTATGTGGTCTCTTGTAGACATTAAGTACTTTATCTGAACAAGTTTGTAAAGTCTATATACACCATAGATAATGATTTATAATAATGGTTATTGTGGGAATTATGGCGTTCTGAGAGTTTTATGCCATTATTGAGCTGCAAGCTTATGTTTGATATGAATGAAACCTTGGGTTTGTGAAGGATATGTACTGAAATCCGAATTTGGCTACTTACGCGGAAAAGGAGATTGGCAACTGTGTTGAAATTGCCTATTTGTTTGTTATCTATTGCCTAATTTTGGTCAATAATCTACTGCAGTTTGAACCTAGCCATACATGTAGGTGATTGATTAGCATTGACTGTAATTTAGTATTGACTGTTTCAAAATAATTTCTTGTAGTTGCAATTTTCTTCATTTAAGTAATCTTGGATTTCATTTTATGATAGTGGTGACTATGGTTATCACTTATCACTCAATTACTGTTTCCCAGTTTCATATAGATCTTCATGTCTTCTACTACATGCTCTGCATTTAACTAAATATCTCTTCTTAATGTTTTGTATGCTAATGCTGTAGGTGATATATCGAGACTTTAAATCTTCAAATATTTTACTGGAGGAAAATTTCAGACCTAAGCTTTCTGACTTCGGACTTGCTAGGGAGGGACCAATTGCTGGGCATACACATGTTTCAACTGCTGTAAGCGCTTTGTGCTTTATTTTTATTTACTAGCATTTGGGTAGTGTATTGTGTTTGGTTTTTGGTGATCTCACAGAATGTTGAATACTAGAGACATATCATGTTGCGTTGCTCTGCAAAAGTATTTTCTTACACTCTACTTGATTTCCAAAAATTCATAAATTTTAGAGTGCCAGTACTAGCATGAATGTAATTGAAATATTATGAAAGTAATAAAGAAAAAGTTTTATGAAATAGAGCTTAAATGCATGGAAAGCTATGCTGTAAGAGGGATATATTTATTGTTTGTAATGTTAAAAGTATTATTTATCCTTCATGAGCGTTGGTGATAAAGCTCTTAGTGTACATTGTGTATAGTTTCTATTGCTTTGGCTCTTAACTTTGACTTGATTTCATGATGTTGCGTCCTAATGTTTCCACATATATTGTAAAACTAGCAGTGATTGAAGTGATCTCATATATGATCTCTTTTGTCTGTCAATATGACTTTAGATTTATTTAGAATATCTAATAATGATGGGTGAGATTATGCACAGCTATAAGCAAATGACTTTGGTCTCAGGTTGTGGGGACATATGGCTATGCTGCTCCAGATTACATTGAGACAGGCCATCTCACTACCAAGAGTGATGTGTGGAGTTTTGGCGTGGTGCTGTATGAAATTCTTACAGGCAGGCGTTCACTGGAGAGAAACCGGCCCAAAGTGGAGCAGAAACTTTTGGAGTGGGTGAAACAATATCCTCCTGATAGCAAAAGGTTCAGCTTGATAATGGATCCACGACTTGAAGGCCAGTACTCTATAAGTGCAGCAAGAAAACTTGCTAAGCTTGCTGACTCTTGTCTGAGTAAAAGTGCAAAAGAGCGTCCAACAATGAGTCAAGTGGTAGAGATATTGCAGCAGATAATCCGGGCTTTAGATGAAGAAAACTCTGCAGAAAGAAGTGTGGAAGTATCTGAAAATGACTCACCTGAGGCCGAAGAAAAGCCAATTCAATCAGGTCCCACAGAATTGTGGAAAAAGAGAATGGCCCATCTTGCAAAACTTGGTGAGCACGTGGAAAGTGCTAGTAGAAGAAGATTTATGATCCTACAGCGGGCCAACGTTCCATGATATTTTGCAAATATGCATGCTGTCTCACAATTGAGGTAAGTCAGTCCATTCTCAGAAATTGGAGATATAGAGCAGGCTCAATGAACTCGTTATGTACATAATGGTTGGTAGCACTACATCAGCAACGATCTTTTTGTGTTGAGTAGCTGCTTGTTTTGTTGAATGATAATAGTTGTATGCATGGAAGGTATTATAGTGGCTTCCCGAGTTTGGCCTTTTGGTGTTATAGTTAATATAGAAAGTGATTTCTTGGCATCGCTCCTCTTTCTTTCCTTTTTAGATAGTTGATTTAGCTGCAGCTTTTTCCGTAGTTCTGATCATTCAGACTGTTTCTGGAATCAGAACATAGTCTACATCAATAAATGTTCTCGGCCAGACATTTTAGTAGACCCTGATTTTCCTCACACTGCTGTATCATCTGAATGCATTCAGGTTGTGTCAGCTTATTATCCAGAAAAAATATAAAGGCTATCAGCTGTAAGCTGTAGGCGAATTAAGCACATTGACATTATTTGTTGCAGGCGATGATTATAACATGAAAGGAACACCTTGGTGATTTGTTTGAGCTTTTCCAAAAGTAACTTCCAAATTATTCTTGGAGTCAACATTACTTCTGGGAGGCAAACAAAGAACATGTTGAGGAAGGGTTCCATGACCAAACAAGACTTAGGGCCTGTTTGTATCAGCTTATTTTGAGGAAGAAGTCTTTTTTTTTTTTATAAAATAAAAGGACTTACAAGATATGAATGATATAACATTTGGATGAGTTTTTGTAAAAAAGGTCGAAGTCAAAGAAAAGTTTAAAAATTATCTTTTTATACAAGCCAAATATTTTGCTTCTCAAAAAAGTTATTGTAGTAGGAGAAAGAGAAAAATACCGATCCCTTTTATGATAATTTTTAGACCTAAATATCCTCACTGTTCTCGGCATCATCTTCCTCCATTTTTCCGACATTTTTGCCTATTGTCTATTCAACATCCCCAAAAGTTTAGAAGGATGGTGCTTCAAAGAGAAAAAACAATGACACAGAGAATAGAGAGAAGTTTCTATTTCATATACCCGGAACAACACTACAATAGGCAATGCCACCACGGCTGGAGTGGAAGCGGACCAAAATCCCCAGTTGGCCACTTCACTTGGGGAAGACGATCAACGGGAGTGGAAGCGGACCAGGCCACTCCTTTTGGGGAAGATGATTGTCTTCCCCTAAAGTTGCAATTTTTTTTAATTTATTAGTTTTAATTTAAGTATTCATTTAAAAAAATAAAATAAAAATAAATGTAGCATTAAATTATAATTAGGTTTATTTTACATTAATTTTTAAAATTTAATTAAAAGTATTTTTTATTTAAATGTTATAAAAAGTATATCTAAAATGTCTTTTTCAATAATTTTATCAGTTAGAGATGCTTTTATTATTCATACATCTAAATAATTTTTTATTTCAAAGTGCTTTTAATTATTACATTCAAATATAAAATAATTTTAATTTCTAAAAAAAAGTTTTTAAAAAAAGTAATACATTAAAAATTCTTTGTTTTAAGACGCATACAAATGGGCCCTTAAAACATCTCCACATGATAATTTCGTAGCAAAATATGTTAAATAGCAAATAGTATTATGAAAAAAAATAAAGTAAATTTAATTAGTATAAAGAGAATCAAAAAGATATTGCGCCTGCAAGTGTTTTGGGCATTCTTTGACAACGAACCATTATATCTTTAAATTTGCAACTATTTTGATTGGAAAATAGAAAGAAGACTAACCACAATTTGTATATAATTTAGGGCTTGTTTGTAAATTGAATATCATCTTGAAGGTACTTTTAAAGGCAAAGTATTAATTTTGGGTTCAAAAGTCATTCTGTCAGAACCAATTTTATCTTCTGAATGCATCTTAAATGTCAATTCAAGAAAACCAGAAAACACAGATGATCAACAGAAATTGAATGAAGTGGCTTTATCACAACCATCCATTAATTAATTAAATAAATTGTAGTGATTTACATCACAACAAATTTAATTGAGTGAAATTGAAGTTAAAATAATATTCATTAAATTTATCAAAAAAATAATATAACAAAATTTTGTTATAAAATGTAGGTGAAAGAAAAATTATAATTAAAATTAAAATAAAAATTCGTTAAAGTCATCTGACGGAAAAATATATTAAAATTATAAAATTTATTTGAAATAAAATTGAGTCCACAGGCTCCGTGTGCACCTGGGTATTGAGCGAGTAAACCGCTCCAATCGAATCTTATCTAATCTGTGAGGCGTGAGGATTAGACATGCCGCCGCGAAGTCGTCTCTAGAGTAGAGGTTTTCCATCCAAAAAAGAAAGAAGAGTAAAGGTTTTGATCAGCGAAGGGTTTCTACTTTCTGTCTGGGTTTGTACTTGTTTAAATTGATCGGTACAGCTGCTAATTCTAGAGTTCTTATGGCATCTACTTTCCGATCTTTACTTGGAATCTCTTTCCCTTTTCGAAATAATCGTACTGCTACAACGTTGTAAAAGAGACACAATCGAGATTGTGGGTAGGTTTGGTCAAACGAAAAACGATGATCACGCCTGGTGTTAGAATTTACTATATCGTCAGCAGAGATTGAGGTTCCATCAAGAGGTTTTTTACAACTGTGATTTCCTTGATTAAGTGGAGTAAGGGCTGTCTGTCTAAGAAGGTAAAATTTTTTCTCTTCTTTAGTGTTTTCTTTGCAGTGTTTCTTCTTGCTTTAGATTATTCTTGCTGTGTTTAGATTAATTAAAAGCATTTAGTGAAAGGAATCTGTCAATATAGATTTAGGCTTTGGGCCACTGCTAGAAGAAATGTTCCTATCTAATCTCCAGCTACTTACTTTAGACTTTGTGGTTGGAGATCAATATAAATTAGTTGAATTATATAGATGTGTGGTTGACCTGCTTCAATATCTTTAAACCTTTCTATTAATCAAAACTTTAGGGAGTCATTTGCTTAGAATAGATGGTTTTTTGTCAAATTAATGGCACTGCAAACATGAGTACTACTATCACATTCTTATACTTGCACGCAAAGAGGCTTGTAGTTTTGTCGAAGATCGTAAGTAGATTCTATTGATACCTGGACTGGTATAATGCTTGATTCTGATTCTGAGGATGATTTCCTAGATGACTTATATATTCATCATCGTAAAAACACATGGAGTTTTGAGAAATGTTATAGCTACAGCCGATTGCCTACGTTTGTCCCACATCACTTATGTGGCTTCAATTTTTTTTTATAAAAGAATAACCACTCTTTGCTCTCATCTCCTGTTCTCATGAATGATGGACTCAACATGACGAAGTGTAAAATTGTAATTTTAATTCTTGTCAGAACTTGATTTACAATTGTACTTGCTAATAAACAGTTTTTTGATTTGCTTGAGTTATGTTGTAGGTATTTGTCCTGATTATTTTTTATGCTTATTGATTTTGCTTAGCTTTAAGGCCATTTTACTTCTACAGTGTAATTCTAAAAAATATTTACTCAAATGACACTGTTTTGAAAAGTATTTACTTGAGGAGGGCAAATCTGCCATGTAGGATAGCCAACTCAGCTTGTATAACGCCACCTAAGATTTCCATTCTTCCTTCTATTACTTACCTTTTTTTCACTCCGTCTCCCTTTCCGTTTGGCCACATACTACCAGTGATAGTCACTCTGCTCTTATACTCTGTTTTTCCCTCTGGCCGTGCCCTAATTGCTACTGCACCTCATAGCTTCGTTTCTCTCGTCTCCCTTGTGCCCTAACTTGGTCGATCACCCTCCTGCCACTTCACTCTGAAGCTCTCAAAACTCTAGATTGCTCCAACTTGTAGCTCGCAACTCTCTCTTCGAGTGCTCCTGCTCCCACACATCGCCTTCATCTTCATCTTCACTCCTGCTCTCGACTTCTCTCTCAATCATTGAAGCTTGCATTTTCTCAGCTCTCAAGTTTTCAGCAGAGCTTGTAGCCTAAAACACGAACTCCTTCACAACCTTTCCGTAAGTATTTAAATACCTCTATTCCTCTCTCTTTCTCATTCACTGTCACAGAGGCAAAAAGTGAGAAGACATGGAACATACAATTTAACTGTGGTTTTGATTGCATTATTCAGTTTTTGATGATAGTGGTTTCTCTAGCATTTCAATATATTGTGATTTACCATATTCAGTTGCTTGTCAGGTTTTCTTCTTTGTTTGTTGCTGAAAAGGTTTCTTTCATATATCAAAATCCAATGCCCTGATTACAACCATGTTGACTAACCTTCACATTTAATTTCTAAATTTTTGCTTGCCTTAAAACGCCATGTACTGCATCTGTGATCAATGGTAGGTATCTTGTTTGAGAAGTTTTATCCTTTTTATTGAATCAGAATTCTTGCACATTGATTGAGTGAACACGGAATAATTGTTTGTTTGTGTTGGTTCTAGTTAATTTGCATTCATATCAACAAGCCATAAGGCATAAAGTGCGGATGATATGCATGTAAACATATGGACACGTGGAGGTTATGAAAATTGTGCTTACTTAATGATGAAATCTGACATTAACTTAACTCTGGTCTCATTGACTGAATAGCCAGGACACAAATATTAAGTAAATCTGGAGATAGATTTTAGTCTTGCTTTATACTTTCTACCTACTTGACAGTGATGGGAGGTACTGTAAGGTTTTGTTCATAGCAGGTACTCTAGGTCTTCCTTCAAGCAAAGCTAGGTTCCTGGCATTCAATTTAAGTAATTGTGTGATTGGTAAATGTGGAATTGTTTGCTCTATGACATGTATCTCTTTCTCTAGGAAATCAAATATGGATTAACCATAGTGTAGAGAATGCAGATTTGTTTACTTGGCTTAGAAATGTGCTGTTGGAGGTTATTCTCTTAATCAGCTTCTTGTTTGGCTAATATATTTTAGGTAGAGCCAAGTCTCAAGCTAACCAAAGTGTCTTTCTCACCCCTTGGATTCTCTTGTACTAAAAGTCTAAAACAGCCAACAGCTACAAGAACCCTCGACAGCCCCAGTTGATTTCTTCTTACAACAACCAAGTCCTTTTAATTCTAGCCAAAACGCCTTTCCCTAATCTAACAACACCACAAAGCTATCATATGCAAGACCAGACTAGTCTTGCAACTCTTGCCTAATTGTTTTCCTCTATCCAACCCTATGCAACAAAATGCTACAACCTATCATATTCAAAAGGTTTTACTCTCACTACATTCTTGACTCAAGAAAGCCTACAACTAAGCTCCTACATCTCCATTACTATACCAGAATCCAGAAGTTGAGATCTATATTTTTAATTCACAATTACTAAAATGCTCATATTATGTTGGCATCATATACATTTATGATCATGTATCACAATTACAATTTTTTTCTCAATCTTAGCTCTGCATCTACTAATGTGGAGTTTTCAGTTTTTCCAAAGATTGTAACATTCTATTTGTGGGAACCTTACCCTCCATTGGCCCATTATCATGTTATTTATATAGATAAATTATATAGACTAATAGACTTGAACGTGGCAATCTTATATTTCTTAATCAGTGTATTATAAAATATACTGAACTTAGAAGTTGATCACACTTGATAATCATAGAATTCATTTCTTGTTATTATTGATCATACTGCATCAGTTTATGTTTGTCCATGACAGAATAAATCTGACAACAATAATTGCCCAATTTTGACTCAATCATGTTGCTAGTACATTAAATATAGCCATTTTACATAAGTACGAAAGATATTGAAAACCCAAAAGCAAACAATTAAGTAAAAGAAATGTCAGCAAATCCTAACAAGAAATGCACACCTTATCACAAGTATCCTATAAAATAGTCTATCTAGGACTTGCCAAGATGCCACTTTTCCAAACATCTCCACAAAATATAAACATAAGGTGCATCTGGAATAATTAGCACATTACAAAATGGCCAACAAGATGTCATGTTCAACTGTTTAAGTTGAACATATTATATGGTCTTTTAACCCCTTAGTGTAGAACAGGGCCCCCCACATTATCTACTGGTTGAATAATAGCACTTGTAGGTTTTGTGCAATTTTAAAAATAAAAAAAACTTAAATTGACCATATCTTAGATAAGAACCTTCATACAAAGGGCGGACACAAACTTTAGAAAGCGAAAAGGCTAACACGAGCCATTAAGTTGTCAAATCAACATCCATTGAAATTGACGTCTTCCCTCTCTTAGTAAAATGATCATATCTTTTGTATACTAACTTGGTACTTTGTTCATGCATTTCAATACTACTTGCCCACTTACAATGCCTCGCTTTAGTTTTGCCCTTCTACTCTCATGGTCTAATCATTTCAGAATTACAAATGCTAACATCCCAACTGCTCAGAGTCATATTCTCGTTCCAATCACCAAGTATTCAAGTTCCATACTATCAATTACTTCTACACTAAAAACCCATCAAGAAGTGTGTAAGTTTATATCATAGGACAAAGCCTAACAGTAACGTTCTCAATTACCAGACTTGATACTAAAGTAGAGAATATTCAAAATGTTGTAGACTAACTTGTGTCAAATCATGTTCTTAAGAAAGGATGTCACTGCTATGAGCTATCATAACGATTTAGAACAATATACACAACAGCAAACTTACCTTGAAAAGTTGATCAAAGTTTGATTTCAGCAAATTGATTTTCTGCTCACAATAATCTTTTCCTTCAGCCATTGTTTTCTGTTTTAAGCATGAATATAATAGACTTAATCAGAAATATTAGTATGAAAAAAGATAGCAGACTATCCAATTTTGGCACTAAAATTAGTGTATTACAATTAAACATGCTTGAAATTATGAGAGGACAGAATAGACAGAGAAAATAGATAGATAGCCAGAGTATCTCTTGGCTCCACTTGTGTTGTGGAATATAACGTTTTAGACAAACTCTTCAAAGACCATAATTCTCCAAAAAATAATCCATTGTAAAACAATTTTCCAGTACTTGATCAAAGAAGATAAATAGTTGCTAGCAATCAGCAGTGACAACTGATAATTGTTGGCTAGCAGCCAAAAATGGCAGTTTTTGCTCCTAAAATTGACTCTTATAGACAATGCAAAAGTGGGAGCTTACAAATTGTCTGTGAGCTATTTCACTGTGTAATTATTATAGTTTAATAAATGAAAGAAATTCAATCAATTTAATAGTTTGATTTTTTAAAAATGAGAATTTAATAAAATTTCATTATATAAGAATAATAGGAGCAAATAGACAAATAAAAAAACGAAAATAGGTATGTGATTCTTTCATTGGATATAAGATTAGTGTATATTGCAGGTATACTTGCTATATATAGAACCTATTTTTCTGCAGCAGATGCCATTGGGCTGCTTTCCATCTTTTCCAAATGTTTGGGAGGTATAGTAGTCACTCCAATACATTTCTGATAGTAGAATGACTATGCTGGAACATATTGACCTACAAAAGATGTTTTGTTCAATGTCAAATGATAACAGAGTGATAGATAGGGCAGCACAAGCATTTTGTATATTTGTGTGCTTGTACAAATTGCTACAATGTACTGTTTAGCTCTCAGCTAGCTTGTAAATATGGCAACATACAATGATATATCATTGATGACATACTGATTGTAGACTATTTTAATCCTCTAATATCTGGATTCCTATAGTTACATGTCAAGTTTAGGGAAATAATCCAATGCCTTCTTTCCTTTCATTTTTGTCAAATGCTACTTGGCAGTATGTTTAGCAACATGTTACCTTCATGGTGACTATTATAAATGTATGTTCAATGTATTAGTAATTTTTCACTTTTGTGTAGACACACAGTATTCAATATGACTTTAGCATGACAGATGGCTGATAATTTGCATCCTGACCCTCTAGATGATAGTTTGCTTTTCTTACAAACAAAACAATGCTCAAAGACAATATGGCAAGAATTACTTGACCGGGCCCTGAGGATACGAAGGACAACCACAATTGGTCATACATCCACAACATATCCGAGATTGTTAGGATACTTGGAGTAAGCCAGTTTTTTGGGGGTTGCTAAGTTGGGTTTTATACAAGTGGACTAGCATCTCATATCGGCATTGGTGGAGAGGTGGAGACTAGAGATGCATACATTCCATTTCCCCACAGGGGAGGCCACCATGACCTTCTAAGATGTTGAGATATTGTTGGGTTTGTAAGTTGATGGGCAATCAGTCACAGGTTACACCGCTGGTAGGTGGGGCAATATTTGTGGCCAATTACTAGGTCTTGTACCATCAGCAGAGTATATTAGGGACCAAATGTTATCGGTAGAGTGGTTACATAATCAGTTTCTTATGCTAGAGGATGAGGCTGATGACCCAACGATACAACGGCATGCGCGGGCCCATATTTTGGGATTGATGGCTGGTACCATTTTCTCTAACAAGGCGAATGCCATAGTTCATTTGATGTTCTTGCCATTATTGCAAGATTTTGTAGCAGCTGGTGACTATTCTTGAGGTAGTGCTTACTTGGCGTGGCTTTATCAGGAACTATGTCGTGCAATCGATTATCATAGCCATGACATTGCTAGGTCCCTAGTACTAGTCCAGCTATGGGCATGGGACCCATTACCTATGTTAGCCCCTATATGTTGGGGTCCTCAGCCTCATAATATTCAGGATGGGCCTCTTGGTTGTCGGTGAATTTTGTTATTATTGCATTTAAGATCACAACTAATTATCACATGACATTATGGTTTTTTTACTAAAGTGAAGCTTCATATTGAATGACAGGTGGAGGGATGATAAAACCATTACCCACGTCCCCACACACGTCCTCAGCGAGTATAGGATCCTCCTGGACTGCCAATGGCTTGATCAGGTATGTGTACATAAAGTTTTATCTATCAACTATGTAAATATAACAATGTCGGTTAATCTCAATTGCAATTGATTGTTGGTGTTTCAGATGGTATGGGTTCCATATACAGATGGGATGATGGTTGCTCTTCCACATTATTGCACATGAGGACGTGCAATGTGGCAGTCGGTGGTGCCACTGATAGTATTTTATATGATCGAGTGGCATCATCTTGACAGAGTAATGCGACAGTTTGGCATGTTGCAACATATACCTACTCGCCCCTTACAAGATGATAGTTTGCATACATTTGACTTAAGGGGAAAGTTTGAGAATACATGGGAAAACAGACATGCCACTTACATTGAATTGTGGGGACAACATGCTACTTGTGTACTTACTGCTCAAAAAGCGCAAGGTCCACTTTCTGAGGACTCAGAAGACATGCAATGGTACAGATGGGTAACCAGGTGGTGGGTTAGCAGACGGGGCGCTACCTAGAGGATTTTGGTATACTTTCTTTTGTTACAATCATCGCATTTGTTGTAATTCTTTATTTGAAATTTTAGATTGCTTGTTAGTTTAATAATTTAATACTTCTTGATATAAGTATCTTATTGATTTTGATATAAATCATGACTTTTAGGCTGATGGCCTAGAGATGCTTGTTTACCAACTAAGTGGTGAACGACGACACATTGGGGAGATTTTGTTGAAGTTTATGAATGAGGAAAGGCGGATTGATGCTGATAGACATGTCGATGAAGCACCTCTTGAAGTGCAGCTTCTACCTGTGCCTCCTACTCAACCCCAGATCAAGAGAAGGACAGGAATGCCTGCTAGTCTTGGAGATAAGCTGGTATTGTTGCGTTGAAATGACTATGTTCGAGGATCGATTCCAACTGAATATATTTTTCGCTCATCTCGTGCCCACCGACGAATAGGACCCAATGTGGGTAGCACATCAGATGTGCATCAAGCGACAGAACATGATGACCATGCATTGCCATTGGTTTTCCCTAACTCTTCACCTTTGGTCACAGATCCTCCGTTTGTGCCACTTGGCATCCAAGTGGGCACCATCTTGGATGTAGACATACCTGACCCATCATGTACACCGATTGAATGTGGCCATTCTTTACCACCTTGCGTGACAGCCCTATCGACGATCCCACGTGGGGATGAGGCAGTGGCTGTGGCTGTTGATATGGGTAATTGTTTAACATCCTTTGCTATGTGCTATGTGCTATGTTTTTCCTTTATTTATTGTGTTCTCCTTAATTAATTGGTAAATGTGATTATTATTGTGCTGATGGCTGGTATTAAATTTTCTGGATGGGCATGTATGTATAGTGTTCACCCCTATTAGACCTGCATTTGAGGTTAGAGATCTTTCTTCTACATTTGATGTGATTCACCGGTCAATGTCACCTGAACCAAATGTTCAAAAGGATGAAAAATAATGTTTATATGTCAAACGTGTTCTCCCACCACGAAACAGGAGGCACCTTAGATGCGGGATTGAGTGAGTGTAGGTATGCACAAAATAATTTCACAATTTATGTCTTTTAGTAATAAGATGACCCATCTCTACTCTGTAGTTTAGTATCAATGTAAAAGGATTAAATATACTCAGACAAAATGTCAGAAGTGATAATTTTCATCTTTATGTAAAAATACAATGTTTGGTCCTAATCTCAAAATTTTAGGTGAATTTATTTTAGAAAGTATACAAAATTATATGATGTAATGCACCTATATCAAAGGGGATAAAGGAAATCATTTCTCCATTTGATTTGAGATATTGTCTTTAATAAAGGAAAATCTATCATGAAATGAGAGCAGTGCATTTCAGGAGGGTTGTCATCCTCCTAAAATTGAAAACATTCTGCAAATATAGAGAAGAAAAATGAAAGGATCAACATGAGTTTAAGAGAGCTCTCCAAAAGGTTTGCAATTGAGGGTAAGAAAGACTGGTTTAATCTGTGAGTTAAAATCTAGGGACCCTATTGTAAATTAAACAAGTTTGTTCACTACTATTTATTAATTCCTAGAGTAAAATTGCATCTAGGAATAATCCAATAGAGAATTATTGTGAAGCAACCTGGTATATTTGCTTCTTCCAACTTATGAACGAGCATCTTATGCATGTTTTTTACTCCAACTTCATTGCATCTAGGAATACTCCAATTGAGAATTACTTGGAAGCAACCAGGTGTATTTGATCGCATCATGCAAACATTTGCTTTTCTAAACCTATACTTGCTAAATTGCCTAACAACTGAACAAATTCTCTGTAGTTGTCTTTTGCGTATGGCAATAGATTTTGTGAAATTAGTTATTTTTAAATAATTGTCTGTTCTCATGAACAAAATCATTTTGTTTGTCTTCATTGGTTGCAGGTCTTTTTGAAGCAGCATCTTATGCATGTTGTTTTTGACTCCAACTTCATGGTTGATGGTTAGTGTATTTATTTATTGTCTCTTAGTATGGTATTTTATGATCTTCTGTCAACACAAGAAATAATATATATAGGATCATGGGATCTCCCTTGTAATTTTTGCCTGAAATAACTATTAGTACCAGATTGGAATATCTGCTTAACAGAAGAAAGTTCAGTATGAGACAGGAGTATGTAGATGATACAGCAGCCAACTTCTATTCTGTGGAAATTAGTTTTATAAACTTAATTAGAGAGACACCTGTAGAACCTAGTGAGAGGCTTAAATAGATTAATAGTTAGATATTCAGCTTATAAAAAAAAGTTTGAAGTAGTTTGCAACTTGCAAGGTGTTTTAGATAACTACTTATTGTGGCAATAGGCCCTAAGCATGCAAATTGTGCTTTTAAGGTTAGAATTAGAAAAATAATGGGGTAAAAGGATTGGGAAAGTAGGGAGCACATGAGGGTGGAATTATCTTAAGGAATCTGTTTAAATTATTTTACTTTTATTTCTGTTCTTTTTAGTATATGATCTGATTAGGTAAAACTAGCGTACTTTTCTCTTTTCTCCAAGGCAGCACCTCAATGTAAATACTTGTTTAAGGAAAGTTATTAATGACTGCAATTTAGCTTCAAACCAGCCTTAGTTTCCTATCCAAATTCTATTCTAATGCATTTGTAGAGTTTCTTTATAAACTGTTATATGAATGAAGAAGTGGAGCTGTTGTCGGAATGATTTTAATCTCATTCTATTATTACTTGCAAATGTAACTCTTTCTGCTGTAAAATAAATTCAATATTGCTTTGTTGATTGGATTAGGTTGGTACATCATTTCAAGAAGAAAGGTTTTTGAATGACTTATGCTAATTTCATAGTTCTTGTAAGTAGTTCTTAATTAGTAGAGCTCAACCTAGGTGGCTCCTTGTATAAGAAGTTGTTAAAATTATGCCATTGTCACGTAACATGTGATCTGATGTGGAGAAAACTGCACTTGACTCTTCCTAGTTTGTTTATCTTTTTATCCACTGAGTTATGTTTCTAACCATGCATAGGGCTGAAATTGAGAGGCTTGAAGCTACTCAGATAGATTTGCAAAATCTATTTGCAGAGCAGGTAGATATTTGATTTGTTTCTGTTTAACCTTATTTATATGTGTTTTAGAATTTCTATGATGATGAGAATTTCCACTTTTTGTTCTTATTTCTACTTGTAGGTAAAAGGGGATGCCAAGCTGAGGTCTTATTTGGAAAATAAAAAGAAAGCCGTATTAGAGTGCTGATTGGCTCTTGAACATGATGTATGTTCATGATGACAGTTTCTTGCTAAGAGGAATGGGTTGAGCTTATTAGAACTTCAATCTGCCTAGAACAAGACGTTTAAGCACTCAGCCACATGAGACGGTAATAATGTGAAGGACAGGAGAGGGACTACACAAAATGGTTCATATGCTAGTCATCCTTGTCATTTGTATCAAGTGGCATAATGAAGGCATAAACTGTAAAGATATTAGTTGTTGATGGTTTATGCAATATTTCAAACTACAGTGTGGAAATCAATTATAATTTTGGTGGAACTCAGTGAATAGTTGATCTTGTTAAAATATGCTATGTAATTTTTGCAATTTAACTCAGGAGATTGTCTTTTTTATTTAGTGATTGTTATTCTTTAATTGTGAATAATTTATTCAAATGTCTATGTCATCTTCTAATTTACAATTATAAGATTTGTGTGAATAACCTTTTGTCTGCGAAGTATGGAGACAATCAAATAGGTTTAGACTAAGTAGCAATGATTACAGTTGGTGAACCGGTAATCTTTCTTTTTATATGTTATGAAAAGTAAGACATTAAATGTTTGAATGTTAAGAAATAGGTAGACAACTAACGAGTAATTGATTTACCCTTTCCATATGGATTGAATTGTTAGAAATATCTCCTTTATCATTCAATTAAATTGATGAATTTTCAAATATCACTTCCATATGATGATTTATGTCTAAAGCAGTAAATTGCGCTTATATTTGCATGGTTTGAAGCCTTAAAACTTTGTCATGTCTGAGTCTGTTGGTGAGAGGGAGTATCATTGTTTCTCAAGATTGTATTTTGTTTGCATTAAGGAATTGATCCATAAATAGAAAGAAGTATGAAATATTGGTTACTAACTGTGGTTTGCTTAGGTTGACTCTATCAACTTATAATTTCAAAATGATTACCTCACTTCTATCTCATGTCTATATATAAATTACTTTGTCAGATACTTTCGCCTAAATGTTAATTAATCTTTTTATTTTAGAAAATATTGGATTAATTATTGTAACTTTTTAGTTTGATATATTTTACATAACAAAAATAATTAATCATTAATCTCTTATAAAAGATGAAAGTATAAGTATTGATGAATTATTTTTTATTATATCATTTCTAATAGTATTTGCTGTTTTATTATTGTGGGAGAATTTTTGATTTAGAATTTGTGGTTTGGATCCATGAATTATGTTCCTAAATAGAAATTGTAGGTCCAAACTACGAATTCTTGTACCACTCCTCATCTGCCTACCGCTTGGGCACCCAAAAGGCAGCGCCCAAGCATCCAAGAGGTAGCTCGCAGGTGCTTGGGCATTACCTTTTGATGGAACTTTGTCTGCAGTGATACAGAATCGGATCGTTTACTAGTATATGTACTCATTGTTAGTGACGTATAGTAACATGTAGTCATCTTTAGTGAGGTATATCTAGTCATACAAGATGACGTTGTGGGTACTTTAAGTAAAGGGACTATTGTTACTTTGATGTGTTCTGTTTGCCAAGTTTGTTTTAGTCATTCATTAACCATCCTTTTGCCTTGTATTCAGCATTTTGGGAATATAGGTATCTTATTCATTTGATTTTGATGGCAAATGATCTGAAAGAGAAGAAAGAAGCTTAGGGTGAAGTTTTAAATGGAGGTTGTTAGTTAGTGCCCTTACAATGTTGAATTCCAACGGGACGAAGATTCTGAAGTAGTTTGCAAATAGACACTCAATAAGGAAGAAGTGGCTAGTTTCGACTTGCTGTCCACAAGGACTACTACTTCCAACTTCCTGCTAAGGGTCATGAATGATGGTGGATTTCCACTGCTTGCATCTGTCCTCTAGATATCTTAAATACTGTAGCATAATTGAATGAGAGGCAATGCCAATGGTGATGTAGGATTTCAACTTCTGGGAATGTCAAGTTGAAGGCTTTTCTTCCCAGGGTTCATCTTATTCTAGAGGAGGGAGTTCGAACGAAAGAGCAAGCTAGAGCTGATCAGAACTATACTACAGCCCTTCCCCTCTATTGAAAGTTGTGGTTGTCATTGTAAAGACGTGTTTATGTTAATGTAGTTGTAACAAAATTGTAGTTATGGTTTATTCCTATACTGTCATATGAACTTGGCTCTGGCCCACTTAATCTATGTACACAATTTTGAATGAATAGATAACCAATTTGTTGCCCGACCACTTAATTCTTCTAAGGTATTTCCTTTAGGTTGGATGATGCTCGTACTGATAAATAAATGCATCACGTGATAAGTTTGATCAAGATTGTTATGACTACATTCTTCATTCGTAACTTAGTCCAAAAGTTGTATGTTTTCAACAAAGATACTGAGATCCATTTGATCCCATTTGATAGGTACATTTTCTCAGAGAAATGGAACATCATCTTTCCTAGCAAAACCATGTCTACCTACCAACTAGGTGATATATTACAACTATTGCATGTTACATTTCAGCTATCGAGAGGTACATTATAACTGTTGTATGTTATAATTCATTTATTGTATACAAAATTTGACCACTTTGTGAATATGTTTCAAAGTGTGCAAGTGGAAAGTCGGTCCTACGACCTAGTAAACATTCAATTTGAATAATATACTTCATTTATTGCATGATACTATTTACTTAGAAAAGTTACATTTTGACTATTGGGTGTTACACTTTAGCTATAGCCGGGTTACATTTCAACTGTCGTATGTTACAATTTGGCTATTGCACATAAAATTTCAGGATTGATGAACTATTTTCTGGGGTGCAATTGGTAAAAACTTGTTTCTATAGCCTAGTAAACGTTCAATTTGAATGATACACTTCATTTATCGCATGATACTATTTACTTAGGAAAGTTATATTTTGACTATGGGGTGTTACACTTTAGCTATTGCCATTTACACTTTATCTATCACCGGGTTACATTTTAACTGTCGCATATTACAATTCGGCAATTGCACATAAAATTTCAGGATTGATGAACTGTTTTCTAGGGTGCAATTGGTAAAAACTCGTTCCTATAGCTTAGTAAATATTCAATTTGAACGATACACTTCATCTATCGCATGATACTATTTACCTAGGAAAGTTACATTTTGACTATTGGGTGTTACACTTGAGCTATCGCATATTACATTTTATCTATAATCAAGTTACATTTTGACTGTTGCATATTTCAATTCAGCTATTACATATATAATTTGACCGCTTGATGAATTGGTTTCTAGGTGTGTGAGTGGTGAAAACTCATTCCTATAGACTAGTATACATTCACTTTAAATGATACACTTCATTTATTATATGTTACTTTTGATCTAGGAAAGTTACAATTTAACTATTGGAGGTAACATTTTGACTATTCCATGTTGCATTTGATCTATTGCCACATTGGAGACGTAGTGGATGTATGCCAAATTGATGTAGAAATAGCATTACTCAAATTTTCCCCCTCTGCCAACTAAGCCCCTTGACGCCTCGTGGGTCAAACCCATCATTATATACCCCTACCTTGGTCCCCCTTCTGTGATTGGCTGGGCACCCAAGAGGCAGTACCTAGGCATCCAATGGCCAGCACCAAGGCACTTAGGCACCCAAGAGTTAGTGCCCAGGCATCCCACCTTAGAAAAAATTTCCCCCTGTGCCAATTTAGTACTTGGGCACTTAAGAGCCAGCACCGAGGCACCCTTTTGAGACTTAAATTCATGGGTCCAACCCATGAATTCTCATCCCCTAACCTGGTCTTCCCTTTTGCCGACTACCTAGGCATCCAAGAGCCAGTGGCAAAGTGCCTAGGGGCTTGATAGCCAACACCCAGGCATCCCACTCTGGGAAAAATTTTCCTCTTCTACCAACTGAGCGCCTGGGTGCCTAAGATCTAGTGCCCATGTGCCTAGCTACTTAAATTCATGGTTTCAACCTACATATTGTTGTCATTAAATACTATGACCTTGTTCCCGCCCCCATTTCACAGAACCCTTCGACTCTGACAAGTTGCAGTGACTTTTCATACCAGTTTAGCCACAACACCATTTTGGACTCATTTTAGTAGTTGTTTTCACTTTTTAACTCTAAAATAGGTAATTGTGATGATTAATACTTGTATTTTGTCTTTAGTTTATCATTGGTATGTATTTTGGATTATTTTAACCTAACTTTCTATCTCTACATGAAAAAACACTTGGTTGGTGTAATGTATGAATTAAATGTTGTTATTTATCAAATATAGGTTAGTTTTAACATGGGTATGAGCAAAAATTTCATATCACATGATAATTGTAGGATACATTTGTGTAAAAAAATCAAACCCTTGAATAGTACATTTTCTCCTTACAGTTGATTTATAAATGTTGGCTTCAAATTGATACTACATTTTGTGCATTTTGTATGAAGTGTGCTTGACATTGCTCATTGTTGTCTAACTAAACACTTTTGACTTTTCTAGGTAAAATGGACCAAGGAGCTTTCGGGAATTTGTATTTGAATGGGAGTATTAGAGAAAGTGATGGTGGAGATGTTAGTTTTCATGCTCTAACACGTGTAATGGTGCTCATTCCACTTGATTGCAACCTTGAACAGCTAAGACCAATTGTGCATCAAGTGTTAAGAATTCTAGATAATCAAGAAATCCAAATCATGCAATATAGATATCCAGTAGTTGTTGGGCACAACATGAGGTATAATACCTCCATACTAAATGAGAAAACATATGTGCAACTGATGTTGATGATGTATGCACGTTATTCAGATTGGTCTATCATTGAGATATATGTGGAGATAAGATACCATGTGATTAAATGCGACAATGACATGGCACAACAATCTGAGCATATGGTAGACTTGAATATATCTCACATTCCAACATAGCCATTATGCACACTAGTGCTTGAGTTTCAAAGTTTCCAATATCCTTCTCCATCCACCATTTGTGGAGGTCATCGCTATTATCAATGGAGCAACTTGTCCACAATAACAAAATTTTCCCAATCGTGCCTCACTTTCACAGTTAACAGTGCTACCAATTGACTGAGACATTGGACTTTGATATGATCCTGAATGTGTCATATTTTTGTGGAAGAAATGCAATAATAGATTGATTGCACATATGTACTACTATGTCATTAAAATTATAGAAAGTATCACTGCATACGTGGTAAATAGAAACATTGATAAGAGGGTTGACATAATGCATAAAAATAGTAATTGATCATGACCATGATTAAATATAGCACAAAATGAAAATGCAGAATTTTATTTACAGCAGAAACTGAATTGCAGAATTTTAATACAACAGAAACAGAATTGAATAAATTTAACATAGCACAAACAGAAACTAAATTTTAAGACAGCAGAAGCAGAATCAAAAACAGAAATTTAACACAGTAGAAACAGAATTACAGAAATTTAATATGGAAAAAACGGAAATTGCAGAAATTTAATACAGCAAAAACAGAAACAGAATTTTACTATAGCAGAAATAGAATTGCAGAAATTTAATACAGCAGAAACAGAAACAAAATTTTAATACAGCAACCCTTACTGGAAGCAAGTGACAAGACTATTCACATAAGCTACCAAATCCTGATAAATTTTAAATGAGAAAAACTAGATTGCCTGGTCACTAAAAAGCTCATCATAGACACTGATTTTCTCCTCTTGCACGTGGTCTATAATTTTTTAAGATATTTACATTCATCTCTTGTACACGTGAAGCATAAATTGGCAAAAATAATAAGGGACCACAAACACAAACCAGTGACTTCAATATGCAATAATCAAGCATTATTCTTTACTGCCAATGGGGACCACAAACCCATAGCACCGTAAATGCTTCCCACATGCAACATAAGTAACTAAATTTCTGCTAATTCTACAAACTTCCCTTCTACTCACAGTGAGCAATACTAGTGGTAGAAAGTACCTAACCTTGGCTGTGGCAGAAATAGAGGTTGTCACCCAAATCACGCCATCGCAAAAATCCCGTTCTTACACAATTCTGCCATCGCCGATCTCTCTATCGCAGAAGAATACTATCGCAGAAATGGAGCAGTAGCAGCACCAGTCGATAATGAAGGCCAACGAGACAAACTGGATTTGGGGCTTAGCAATTTTTACTGAATGCAACTAGCGATCGATAATGAAGGCCAAAGAGACAAGCCGGACTTGGGGCTTAGGGATTTTGTCTCAATGAAACCAATGGTCGATAATGAAGGCCAAACATGCAAGTGGCATTTAGGGCTTACAAATTGTGCCTGAAAAAAACCAACAGTCCAAATTAGTCATGAATAGTAGTAGTCCGGTTGTGATCTTACAACCTACAGCACGCCGTTTTGAGTGACTTAACGAAAGTCTGTTAATTTTTTAACGGGTGAGTCTTATTTGAACATATGCAAAGTGTTAGGTGTTATTTAGTGAAATTGATAGTGCAAGAGGTTTTTTGCACATGAGGTATAGTGCAAGGGGGTTATGTGTAATTTCTCCTTGAATTTATGATGGTTTTCATAAAGATGACAAGAACAATATAAAATGTTGAGATTTGGTTGTAGGAGTAGCAACGGCATTAGGGTTGATGATAGCAATAGCAATGGTGGTAACTACAATGTTAACAATGACAAAAATGACAACAATGTCAGTAATAACAATAACACTCACAATAGTGGTGATCATAATATTGGCAGTGACAATATAACTAGTAATAGTTGCACAATTGGTGACAGATTTTAGGTTATAATAATTTTTTTAATTCTTATTTCTTTAAAATTAAGATTTTGAGTGGTGATCTCACATATTTGAGTGTGTACGTATCCTATATGTATTGTACAATTAATATGAGAGTACATTATTATACAATGAGAATGCAACTACCTAGGGAATCCTACTTTTAAATAAATTCTTAGAAACATATATCCATTTATTCTTAGAATCATATCTCTTTTTATAATCAATATTTAATGTTATTTACATATTAAAATCACTTTTCAAATTATTAAAAATAGAAAATAATAAAGATCTTTTATTTTAGAATATAAAAATAACTTTATTTTAAATACTTATTTATTTTATATTACATATGGATGATAGATATTGTTTGGTTAAATTCACATTGTTGATTTAATTAATTGAATCATACAAATAATTTTCTAATGTTAAAAAAATCCAAAACGTAAAAATAATAAATTCAATTTTACACCTTCTCCTTCAACGTTTCAATATTGTTTTCTTTCAAAATGAATAATCTGATTTGCCTTGCTTGTATCATTGATATTTATGCACATATTTAAATAAAAAAATAAATATATGTGATTTTGCTTGTATCAATGTAATTAATTTTCACATGTATGTAATATAAAACAAATTAGTATATATTTTTAGTAAAGTTATTCTTTTTTATATTCTAGAATGATGTTTATTATTTTCTATTTTTAATAAATTGAAAAGTGGTTTTAATATGGAAATAACATTAAATATTGATTATGAATGGAGATTTGATACAAAACATAAACAGGGATTTGATTCTAAGAATCAAGTTAAAATTAGTGTAATTATTTTCTTATCCCATAACTTCATATTTATTGTATGGCACATAGGGGTGTGCAGAGGACCTGTAACCTGCCCAAGCCAAAACTGGCCCAAGTCATTCAGGTGGGTTATGGGTTAATAGCTCTCAAAATCGATCAGGTTATAGGTTATAAAAATGCAACCCAAATATATTCGGTTGAGTTTCGAGTTTGAAATCTCTAACACAATTTCAACCCGATCCAAGCAATTAACAATATATAAACATAATATGATATATTTTACATTCATTATACTGTAGTGACCATTGAAAAACTTTGATGGGACCTCTAGACTTCTGTTTCTACCTTCTGGCGTCTTCTTTTCTTTCTTCTCTCAAAGATCAAACACTCATTATTCTACCATCTCGGATTTACACCTTCGGTGATATGCCATCGAGAAGCAACAAAACAAAATAGCCAAGGACGTTAAACTGGGTGAAGAAGATGTCACTTCTAAAGTGGCAACAAGAATCAAAGCATCCACAGATGTTCGCAAGAGAATAAGGCAGGATTCCACCTCCAGTCTGTCTTCAGTGATGTGTCAAGGTGGCACTATAACTAGAGCACCTTTGGTTTGCCATTCATAAGGTTAGGGAGGATGACTTGAGTAGCTCAATCGGTACTGGGTTGGGTTATGTTAACGGAAAGAGGCACCAAGTAAATCGGTTGGATCTGGTTTGCCTTACTTGGATCTTGCTATTCTCGACTCTGCCTCTCTTAGATCTCGCATGGGGAATGAGGGCGGTCTACATCACACTCATGTTCTGTTATGAGTGATTTGCATCATTTTTCTAACAACATGATCTATGAATGGCAAATAGGTGAACTATGGTTTGGGATTAGATCTCAATGAAGAGTTTCAACGGCAAATGAATCATCTTAGTGCTTCATAGTGAAGGAACGAGGCTTTAGTGGTGCCGTCAATTGGCTACCTTATGGCTGAGGAAATCTTCACCTGTTAACTCGACCACAACCTGAAAAGCTTCTCCCGAATTCATGTTTTGATTGGTATTGAGTGACAATGTCTCCAACCTATATTTGTGTGACCTGACTAACTTTTAAAGTGAACTTGACCGTTGCACACCCTTAATGGTACATATAGGGTATGTTTATATTTACACAGGTTTGAACTGGTGAGATCATCACTCTAAAACTTTTAGGGTGTGGATTAATTTTGGAGAATAATATTTTTAAATTATTTTCTAACTTTATAAAATTGTAATATAAAGTTAAAATTTTAATAAAATAAAAATAGAAATCTTAAAATTTAAAATTAAAATGCTCAATTCTTGTTTCAAAATTTGAAACGAAGTCCTATGCAAAGAGAACAATTGTTTATTGTAATATAATCGTGTTATTTTTATAAATTAATTTTATTAAATATTAATTTAAAAATTTTAAATTATTAAATTTATTAAACTATTAAGTTATAAAATTTAATAAATTTTACAATAAAAGTATATAATTTAATAATTTAATTATTAATAAAACTATATTTTCTATTGTAATATTTTAGTTGGATGAAACGAAGTTTCTGTTAAAAGGGAAAAATAAAGTTGTCAAATAGCAATAATAAACAACATGAAAAAGCAACCAAAATGAAAAAGATGTGATTTTATCACGGCCACAAGTTCATTGATCAAAATTTAAGCAATAAATAAATTATAAAAAATTATTTTATGAATATTAAAAGAAATTAGTTTATTACTATCAAATGGTAACGGTTTTACGTTAGATAATGAATTAATGATAAATAAAATATAAAACTTTAATAAAAGAAAACTTGCCTATTCAAATATAAATAATATGTACTGTTTTGTTTTTAGTTTGATTTTACTAACTAATAAAAATTGATAACACTATACAATTATATAATTATATAAATATGTTAAAATTTACAGCAAAACGTTTGAGAGGGTTTAGGAATGGGGTGCCGCTGCAGACTAGTCTCTAGAGGAGAGGTGGGAAGGGGTTTCAGAGAAGCGATTCCATCGCAGCTTCTACTTCTGCGTTTGTGCTTCTCCAAACAGATCTGCTAATCCAGGAATTCCTCTTGTTTATGTTATTGCATCACTGCTCTACTTGATGTGCTGTTATCACGTTGGAGAAATTGATGAGGAAGAAACACAATTCAAATAAAGGGTTGGTCTGGTCAAATGAAATTTAAGATGATTTCTTAGATTTGTCTTTGCCGCTAGATCCTGCTATATTGAGGGGTCGTTGATGCTAGACTCTACTATATTGATGGCTGAGAGTGATTGCAAGAGTAATATTTTACAGCTGTGATTTCCTTGATTAAAGGCAAACGAAGGGCTCTGTATCAATGGTAATGACCTGCACAGGTATTCAATCAAATTAAGGATATGAAATGTGCAAACTTTTAATGTATGTTTTGATGTAGGAATGAGTTTTTTACAATTTTTATTTCCTTGGGCTCTGAATCAATGATGACATACTTCTATATAATAAGAAATTATCAGCAAAGGTATTCATTGTCAAATGGTGACATTACCAACTGTACAAGAGGATGATTTTAGGGGTGCTTCTCTGCCATCAGCTTGTTAACCACACAGAACGCGTGCATGTTTGGGTCTCCACATTTTCTTAGTAGTGAAATTTGGATTCCATGCGATTTTGGGTCACTTTCTCCTAACCATTGAATACGCTACATGGATTTACTTTATCAAATAAGGCATATCTACCTCTGGCTAACGAAGTGTTTTGGACCACTTTATCACTTGACTATAAACTCCATGTACTTTGACTTCATGCACATCACTGTGGTTCACGGCACCATTTGTTAAGCTCTGTTATTTGAGATATTTTTTTTATCTAAATGACTGCATTTGTTAAGCACTATTATTGAATGTGCTTATAGAGGCTAAAGATTTATTGATTGCCTATAATGTTCGCTGAAAACAGTTGACAAGAAGTGTTCTGTCCCCAACAGATGAGTCCCTAAGCATCACAAAATAAAAAGAATGATTAAGACTTTTTCATCACTTCCTGTCTGCCTACAAAATAGGAAAATTTTCATGTTCTAACCATTTACTAGTTGGACTTAGTACATTAGCAGTAATATAAAGTTGCATATTAGAAAATGAACTTGAATATTTTTTAAAGGTATGGCAAGAAGAGTTAAAGAAACTGTACAGCTTCATGAGATGACAAATCAAGTTAAATCAAGTGCACCAATCGAAAGTTCTACCACAGTTTTTTATCCAATCTATATTAGGCACTAATATAGATTAGATAGAACCTTATTTTGAGTAAACGTATGGTTATACCCTGGCTTTAGTGCTTGCAACATCTATTAGCTAGTACCATTAGGCCATATAATTGACTAAATAGTTGTTTGTTTGGGCCTTTTGGCACTTATCAAACTAAATCCCTTAGCTTTATGAAAATGATGGATTTTTTATTTACTTACTTATTTTAAGGTATTGCTTCTGATTTATGTGAGGTGATATAGAGGATATTGATGATGCGTTTCATTGCCAAGAAGAAAGACATTTCTAAGTACACGGGACCTATATGCCCAATAATTCAAACAAAGTTAGAAAGGGCCAAGAAGGATTCTTAGTAGTATATTTGCTACAACACAAGGGACAGTAAGTTTGAAGTGGAAAGCCCATGGTTTTTAAGAAAAGTGATTGACCTTGATAACAGAACATACACTTGTAAACACTAGGACTTGACTGGCATACCATGTGATCATGGTGTAGCTAGCATTTATAAGATGAGATTGGTCCCTAAAGACTTTATGCATCTATATTATAGCAAGGATACATTGCTGAGGGCTTATAGTAATGTTATAAAGATAGTGTCAGGCACGGAAGATTAGCCCAAGACTGATTAATTGCCTCTATTACCACCAAATTACACAATTGGCCTAGGTAGGCCTAAAAAGACAAGGAAGAAGGCTGCAGATAAGCCTATCAATCCCTATAGGATGAGTCAAAAAGGTCGATTAATTAAATGTGAAAATTGTGGTGCATCAGGCCACAATTTTAGAGGATGCAAGGGTGCTGTCAACCTTGATAGGAGAGTACCAAATCTAAAAGTTCAAAGAGGTGGTGGTATAAGTGGAACAAGGCATGGTTCATCCCAACCCCAGTAAGAACCACATAAGCTATAATGTTCACTATTGTGTTGACTAATAGTCTTTTTGCGCAAAACTTCTTTGAACTTTTCTTATACTTGTTAGGAAGAGCCTTTGGTTTCCCTTTAGAATATCTATGGGAATTTATTAAATATGCTTTCCTTGTCCTTTAATTTCCTGTCATGAATTACCAGATAGAAAAGTTTAACTAAGTAGTTGCCCTAAAAGAGTAGAGCACTAACTATACCATGACATTACTTTTTTTTTCTGCAGTATATTCTTACATGATAGTCTATATTAGTTGTGTAGTATATCCCATTTTATTTGATGGATACACCCTTTGCCTGTGTTCATATCTTTCTGAAAATTTTATGATATCTAATTCCCTTTCTCTATAATAATTGAAATTCTATTGTCATTGGAGTTGAATAAATGAAAGTTTGCTTACTATAACATTAAAGTGTCTAATTTCCTTTCTTTTATTTACTTTAGGATTGTTTTACCTATCAGAAATCTGATTACATTGAATTCCAATTTAGAAATTAGAACTAAACTGCTATGAAGTTTTATAGCTTTAATTCAGATTGTACTTTGCATGTCATATTGATTTACAGCAAGTTTTGATTTCTTAATAATAAATTATAGTATGTAGAAATGAAATGTAGATTTAGTTATAAAAATTGATGCTTCAATTTTTAAACTGCCTCATTAAGTTGTACACTTAGTTTTGTATATAGCAGCCTTCCTTTTCACTAAGGATAATTTAGTCAGAAAAAGGATGTTTATAATGGTTCTAGTTTGAATTTAGGTTCATGGTTTCAAGGCATGCTAGAGTATAAAAGAATTTATCTACATGACATTGGAGTGTAATTGTCTTAAAATTGAAAATTTCTACTTTTTCATTTTTTTCTTATTGTTACAAGTAATTGCACAATCTTCAGGGGTGTCAACATGTGGTATTAGCGGTGAAACAACTGCTGAAACATCATCTCAAAATTCAATAAGACTTGATCCACATTTATAATATGGTTGTTTATCACTACTATCAATTGGCTTTGATTAATTACTTTTCTTACTATTAAAAGGCAGCCACATAACCTCTAAAGCATGCTAGAGGAGGTAGTAGTAGCAAAAGTGGAAGACAAGGTTCATCTCAAGATCCAGTAAGATAAGAACCCTAACTATAGTTTGATTGTTGATCATAGCTCTCAAATGGCAATGGTTATTTAGTTTCTTTATTGTTTTAGGCAACTGCATAGCCTCCAATGTATGGAAGTGGTGAAAGTAGTACTACACCCATGCAAGAATCATCTCAAGGACCAATAAATTAGGAACCTTGTTTATGATTATTTACTTTACATTAAATTCATAGTATTTATTATTTTTGTTGAGTCCTTAAAGTAAGTTCATATATTATGATATTTAACCATTGTGTTATGACAATTATTACTGTCATGATTGTCACAAGTAACTATTGTAGCCTTAAGAGGAAGAGGAAAAGGACTATTACTCAGATCAAAAGGAGTAAGACAATAAGCAACTCAATAGATTATTAGATGGTTTATGTAAATGTGGTGTACAATCATGGAATTTTTTTGTAAAGTGATTAGTGTTGGTAGTTATAAGACATTTTTGTGAAGGGATTGGTATTCATAGGTCTTTCGTAAAAGGATTGTATAGATAGGTTTTTTGTAAAGGGATTGGTATTGTGTAAGGATAAATTTTCCCATATTATGTCACCTTATTCTGAATGTTCTTGATATTATATCATATTGGATGATTTGTTGGTCATTTCCACCTAGTCTATACCTTGGGTTGTTTGGTTGATGATGTTTGGATATTATTTATTTTCAGTAGTGTCATCTGCAAGTTTTGTTCATAATTAAATTTACCAGAGTGTACAAATTATAGAAAGACTATGCTTAATTTTTCACATAAGCTTAAGAGGGGCTTTTGCAATCTTTGTACAAGTTGAGAAGGGTTATTTGCAACTCATAATAAGTTTAGGAGGGTTATTTAAAACTAATATTAAAGTTAAAAAGGTTATTTGCATTAAACCAAATTTAGGAGCATGACTAGCAAATTATAAACATCTACTTAACTACATATTTTTGGCACATTGATTCTTTGTTCTTTTTTTATCTATAGGCTACATTGTTAGCTTTCTTAAAAGTATGTTAAGGTTATATTGTTAGCTCCCTCAATAATACTTAAAAACACTAAAAAAATGGAACATAACTGAATCCAAGGAGAACACATTTAAATTAACTAAAATTAACAATACTTATTTATTGCCAATACATATATATTGTGACAAGCTAACAACAACTTCCATTTCATAACTACATTTAACAAATTGTACACAACTTTCTTCTACACATTCTTAAAATATACATACTACTCAAACCATAAATTATAACTGCAAACACTCCTTACTATAGATTTTTAAATCTGTGGAAACTAACTATTTCAACCATTGATACAAAATAAAGACTCATGTTCTCACTAACAAAATCGCTAACCATTTCTGTCTTTTCTTTTAGCATTCAATTTCCTTAACCAAATTTTACTTATTCTTCAGTAGACCATTAATTACAGTTTACACAATCATTACAGCCACCATCATATCACTCAAAAAAATTACATCCACATCTTGTAGGACCATAGTTGCCGTAACCAATGAAATGCCTTCCAAGTTTTGTTGTTGTTGAATGAATTAATGAGGCTACCTAGCTACAGTAATAGAAGTGTATAGATATTGCACCCCTTTCATTTGTTGCAGAGTTCCAAAGGAAGGAGCATGGTATGAATCTGATTATATCATACCTACAATAGTTACCTACAAATCAAAGAACATTAGGTAATATATACGCAATTAATTATACATAAGGTAGCCTACAACATGCAAGAAAGGAGGGCTATATTTTAAACTTTGTTCCTTATATCTGCAGTTGGTTTATTATTGTAGCAACTTGCTTTATAATTTTCTGAAATTTCCAAAATAAATTTAGCTTTGGCATTATAGCTTCCCATCTAAATCACAAAAGCTTTACTCTCCTATAAACAAAGCTTTTCTTACTTCCCAACGAGATTACCAAGAAACCAATTTGAAGGTGAATGACATACAAATTAACAATGAAGTGCAGATGAAAAGGTGTGTTATCTCAACAAAAAAAGTCCGTTGGAACAAAATATTGCAAGGCTGTGAGGGGAGAGGGGCGTTGGACACTAATTGGGGCTGGCTGGTATTGGGAGATCAAAGCTAGGGTTTCAATTTCTAAGTTGGGTGCCAAATAGAGGTACTAGTTCAAAAAGAGGGGAGAAATTGGCAATTTCAAGTTTGGTTTAATGGAAACACTAATGAACACTATTTGGAGCTTCTATTGAGTGGATAGGTGGGACTTCTTCACACTGGTAAGGGTCAATTTTGTCATTTCTCCCTGATCAATTTGGGATTTAACTAGGGGGAAAGGGTATCTATCCATACCCTAACAAAAAATCTAATGAAAGTGCCTTTTTGCATGTTTTTCATAATTTATGAAGATTATTTATAAAATTTTAAAGTTTAGAAGGGTTATTTAAAATTGACCTAAAGTTTAAGAGGATTTTATGCATTTTAACCTATCTTTTATGGGGTTCGATGGAATGGCACTAAAATAGAAAGAAAGACTTGCATATAGTTTTCATTGACTTAAAAAAAGATTATGATAAAGTGTCAAAGAAAGTCCCATAGAAGGCATTGGAAAAGAAGGATGTTCATATTACTTATATTTTTACTATAAATGATATGTATGATGGGGTTACAATAAGTGTGAAGACTCAGGGAGGGATAATAGATTTCTTCGTAAAGATTAGTTTGCATCAAGAGTCATCCTTAGGTTTATACCTTTTCACTTTAGTGATGGATGTACTTACTAGACACATTTGAGATGCAATCCCAAAATGTATGCTTTTTGCAGATGATATAGTCTAAGTTGTAGAGTCAAGAGAGAAGGTTGATTGTAAATTAGAAATATGAAGAGAAGTCTTGGAGTCAAAGGATTTCCATTTAGGAAGGAATAAAATAGAATTTATGAATAGTGACTTGGATATGAAAATTAGGGAGCATAGTTACCACAGGTGTCCAAGTTTTGGTATGTTGGGTCATTTTATAAAGTAATGAAGAGATTGATGGGAATGTCACACACAGGATCCAAGCTAGGTGGATGAAATGGAGAAACACCTCGAAGGTCATTTGTGATTGCAAAATATCTAACAAGTTTAAAAAAAAATTTACCGAACTATTATTAAACTAATTATGTTTTATGGTAGTGAGTGTTAGTCTCTAAAAGGTCAACACAAGAAAAAAAAATGGGGTTGGTAAAGATAAGAATATTGAGATGGGTGAGTGGATATATAAGAAAAAACAAAATTCAGAATGAGTGAACTATTATTAATTTTAGGCACTCTTGTTTAATATTTTCATTCATTGTATTCCAGTTATTCAAACATAATCTTTTATTTTCATTTTAAATATTACTTATATAAATTCAACTTTTGGAGAAATTATTCAATTAATTTTAAGTGGTCATTGCATAATAACTGATGGATTTAGACTGCACTAAAAGGAAGACAATTTTGTTGTGACCATAATAGCCCAATTTAATGTTTAGTTATTGTTATAGATCTATGACATCTCATATGGGACTCTTTGTATGTAATGGAAGAATAGTGCCTTTTTTAAAGTCATTCTTTTCACATATATTGATTGCACCTTTTACTAGCTTGTCATTGTTTGTAGTTGATTTCCTTTTTTTCTCTTTGAACAATTTTTTCACTTTCCAATTATTATGAATACATTATATTTGTTTTATTATCTATTCTTTTTGTATGTATTGTGAATCAGGGGTTCTAGCAAGAAGAGTGTGAAAGAAATATATACAAAATTAAGATAGAAAAAAAGTAATGAGAGAAAAAATGAGACCCATTTATTAAATTATAGCAAAAAATAGAGAAAAAGTCACCAAAGTTAGTAACAAAGAAAGTTAGAGTATCCAAATTTATGAATTCATATGTAATGCCATCTTCATGCCCATGATGAGATTTATGACTTTTTTATATTTGTTTATTTAGATGAAATTCAATATTGACAAGAATGAGTCAAAGTGTGATCTGAATCAATAGTTAACTATTACTATTGACTCTTAATATTATTTTTAGTAAAATACATAATTTATATTGACTCTTAATTTATGTCTATTGATATAGGATCACTTTATTTTGTGGATATTAGCTATCTTTACACTGAGATTCACACTTACAGAGGTGAAAGATATCATGCACAAGAGTATAGAGGTTAGGTAGACAATCAAGAAGTTATTTAATTATAGACACTTAACTTTAAGAGTGACTATTGAATATTAATTTGGAGTATTGAAGAGCAAATTTTCAATTTTAAAATTGATCTCATCATACAAGCTTTGTAGGAACTCTACAACTAAAACCCCACTTTGGTCTTTCTTAGATGGGGTTATTTCTATTTTAGTCTCTCATTGTCAAAAGTTTCTAATCAAATCCTCTATAGTTTAAAATAACTACAATTAAGGCCCTCAGTTAGTTAGCCATTGACAGTGTTAAATAACGTGCAAACGTAGACGATTAATGTTGGCATTGCATATTTATTTTGCTAATGTATAAATAAAATTGCCATGTTAGCTTTTTTATCTACCTTTTACCATGGCACATTTTTTTTTTAATGAAAACTCCATTTTGATCTCTCGCATATAAGATTACTTCTATTTTGATCTTTAACTATCAAAAAGTTTTCAATTGAGTCCTCCATAATTTAAAATAACTATTAATTAAGTCCTTCTGTTAGTTAGCCACTGATTCTATTAAGAAATGTGTTGATGTGGACTATTAAAAGTTTGTAACTCAATCTATAAGGAACCAAAATAGGTTTTAGTTAGTCAAAAAAAAATTTGTAATCAAATTTCTAATTTAACTTTATATTTTAAGGCATTTATGATTAATATCAAATAGAATGTTTCTTTGTTAATATGCTAGATCTTGAACTAACATTCAAAGAGCTACTTCCCAGAGCCCATTAGAGATATTATGAGTCATATATGTACTAATTATGCCATGAAGTTCAAGGGTGTGGATTATAAAAACAAATTGTGGGATTGTGGAGGGTAAAAACCATGCAAGGATTTGCACAAAAAGTGGACAACTTAAAGGCATTCAACAACAAAGCTTATGCAGAGTTAGCAAAGTATGATCCAAGTCACTAGTCTAGGGCTAGATTTTCAAGATACTAAGAGTCAAGGGTTTACCAACAACATGTGTGAGTAGTTTAACAACAAGATCCGAAAGTTTAAGGGCAAGCCCATCATAAGTATACTTGAAGACATCAGGCTATACAACCAAGCCAAAATGAATAGTTAGAGAAGAAAAACGGATAGGTATACATGTCCACTATACCCTAAGGTTCAACAAAAACTTGACCGTGTAAAGAGAGAGGCTACAGATGGGTTCCTATATGGGATGGTAATCCAAAGGGATGTAGATTTGAATTTATCTACACACCTAAAAAGTATATGGCTGATTAATAACAGCAGACATGTGCATGTAGAGCTTGGGATCTTAGTGGCATCCCATGTAACAAAAGTAAATTATAGTAAACTACCTCAAAGATAGGTTGAGCTTATCCTCTAGCACAAAGAAAGTCCAAATATATTGACAATTGATATATATATATATATGTACGTATGTATGTATATATGTATATTTTTAACCATATTCCAATCTGCCACAAAAAGGTCTGGCCAAAATTGTTAATAATAAATCAAGTGACATTATGAATAACTTTTGTTGTAAAAAAAACTTATGATTTTCAAGCGGGGGATGCTTGGCATTTGGGATCATTGCATCGAACTTGTTGTAGAAGTGAAAGATTAACATCTTGATCAACAATAAGTTTTAATATAATAGTAATTACATTATGTAATCTAACTTCATGTGAGCAATCAAAAGTAATCCATAATTAATGTATATGTTTATGAAAGACATCATGAATAATCCACTTCAATGTTCTTTGTATATACATATATATACATTAGTGTTTTCAAATCATGCTTAAGGCATGTGTTTTGTCTTAGGAGATATATATATATATATATATATGTGTATATGTATTTTGACAGACTATGCTAGATTATGCTTGGTCCTTATGTTGCTAGGTTATGTGGAAATCTGTAAGACTTAGTCCTTGCATTTTAAGTATTATACTATAAATGCATAAACTTATTCTGATGACTAGTATCATATATTAGCAAAAATACATCACAATAACAGAGAAGACATCTCTCTACACACAATAGAGTCCTAGCATGAGATCAATAATTTATTGATCTTGAAAAGAAATTCAAAGAGAACAGTGGAATTAGTTCAATGGAAAGTTCTACTCTATAAATTCTGCTATCTTACATCCACAACCATAAGAACCTACTAATATAATTAGCTAATTTATCCTTATTTGCAAACCATTTTATCTAAATATTTAATCATATGGTAAGACCAACTAGCATTTCCAAAAGTTCTAATAAAAGGGGGTGGGGACTCTACATCCACTATTCAGAAATTTCAATAAAAAAATGGAAAAATTGCAAAATCTTTTCATTGATTGCACATCAATAAAATAGCATATTACATGTCTTGCTCAATCCATTGCATATCATATATATTACAAAACAATGCATATTCAACAACTACAAATTCATTACCATTACATATCTTACTAATAAATAATTAAATTACTACAAATATGATGATGAAGTAGAACCCCCATATGTTCACAACACAACCTTTATGCCATAATCACAGTACTTGAAATCATAGTAGCCCATGGATGATAAAGATGATGAATGAGCAGAGAATATGCTTTCACACCCATACAAATATTTTAATGCTTGATCTCACCATTTTAATTAAATTGTGGCAACTCTATTTTAGGTCATCACTCCACATCACATGTTGACAACATGATGCAAAACAATGGAGTTATTAACAATACTCTATTTTTGTTAGTTTTATTTATACTTTATGAAGCCAACAAAGTATTGCATGTTCTTTTTTCATCAAAATTAATTTGATGCTTGGAGTGAATTACTTTTAGAATTTCTTCTATCTTCTAAATTACTAACCCTTTTCTAGTCAAGAACCGTATGCTCACAACTCAACATGTCCTTACATATAAGCCACAACTCCTGTGACTCCATAAGCACTGTTTGGGAATAGCAAATAGAATCTCTGTCTTTGCATATCTATAAACATGAAAATTGAATAATCTTAAAAGATTCTTAAGCACAATTGTTTAAATTATAAATTGCAATCACTACTGTAGATGCATTACTTATGATATTAAGATATAGATAATTCTCAGTTGCATGAGTTGTGTAAGGCTTGTAATATAGCACTATTCCATGACTTTTTGTGTTTTGAACTAGAGTTATGCATAGGTGTTTAAGTTTTTTTGTGTTTAATTGAAGAAAGATTTTTCAACCGAAATTGTGCTTATATGTCTTAATATTATATTCTATAATATGGGTTATGCATGCATCATGGATTATTTTCACGTTCTTTTTAAAGAATTATTGTGTTTAATTTTTCTACTTCTTTGTTTGTGACGAAATTAGGGTGCTAGACAAAGAGAAAATCATTGTTATGATCAAGATTTGAATAAGGACATAAATTCATTCCGTTTGAATCAATTCAACATGTTGTTGCAACTAAATCAATTTAATCAGTTTATGAAGGACACTACTAGAAAATCACTCATTATTGACGGATTTTTCTATTGGTATTTTATTGAGGAATTTTTCAATCCCTCACAAAATTAGTGACAAATATCTTTCGGTTAAAATTAAAAATTTCCTTTGTAAAATACAATATTTTTGTCAAAAATAATTTTATTGAGATATTTTGAATTTACCAAGGGATTTATCCTTGGTAAAATTCAATTTCATATATTGCTTTTTAAAAAATTTAAATTAGTCATAACATTATACAAAAAATCGACTACACAATGGAAAAAAATTTAGATATAACATTACAAACTCAGCCCTAACAATATACTAAAAATCATTCATAATAATATAATGGTACATTTATTAACTGAGATAAAAATTAAGTCACAACAATCAACATAATCCACATACTCAAAAGCAAAAGATAACAAATGAACACAAGGATAGTACAATAACTTTAAAATAAATTTTATAAACAAAAATGCTAACCTTAGACAGAGATAGTAAAAATCAGGCCAAACAACCCCTACAAAAGCTAGAATCAAGTGCAAAAAATCTAAATTTGGAAAGACTATTACACATACTCAGAAGTAGAAAAGAAATAACTCTCATAACGCACTGACCTTGAAGGAAGTTAAAAACCAACCAAAAAGAGAGTATGCAGCTGACTACAATCTTGTTCACAATGGCTTAAAATCAAAACAAGAAAGAAATATTAGAAGGAAAAGAAAAATAACACACAAACCACAAAATCACCAATGATTTGTAGTAAAACAAAAAATACCTGAAAGAAGTTAAATGAGGCCCAAAACCACTAATGAATTGCAAGAAAATGGTACAAAAAGGGCCTAAAGCCAAGAGATCCATCAAAGAATAAGAAGAGATAGGAGAAACAGGAGAAACGAGAGAGTAAGGGGCGAGGGTGGTAATCCCACCCCTTTTTAGATAAAATGTGTTACCAATGGATCTCAATCCATCCATAACATTAAAGCAACAATGATGTTTTGATTATTTTCAACATTGCCAATGAATCAATTTGTCAATGAAGTTGGAAATTTTTCAAAAAAATTTAAGTTTGCATGCATAAAACGCTATGCTTTACTGATGGATCCTTCAATTCATCAAAAAAAGCTACATTTCCTACAAAAATTGAGTTGTCATGTTTAACAAATCCGGTAGATTTGCCTATAATCCTGCATGGCTACATTTCCTACAAAAATTGAGTTGTCATGTTTAACAAATCCAGTAGATTTGCCTATAATCCTGCATGATTCCATGCAGGATTCCCTGCAACGGTCATGTCAATTGACCGTTTATGAATAGATCCAATGGATATGTTGGTAACCCTGCATGATTTCTTAAAAATTGTACAAAAAATTAATTTTTTACTACTTATGCAATTTATCGATAAATATAACTTTTTGACCAGTCAAAATAAAAAAAAAAGTGTAATTTTAGATGTCAGATGAATTCACTGAGGGATGAATCTTTCGGTAAAATGTTATATTATTAACAAGAAATAAATTCCTTGATAATTATATTGAAAAAAATTCCTACTCTTTTGCGCCAATTTGAACATTAGATTATCTGTTGAAAAATCTCTTGATAAATTTGACACAGTTTTTTGTGCCTATTAACACAAAATATTTGTCCGATTTACTAAAGAATCCTAAAAATTCATCGATAAAATTCTTTTTTTCTTTAATTATGGATTATTTTTTCATTTTACCAACACCAAATCTATCATTAAACATTTGTCAGTAATTGAGCATTTTTAGTAGTGGAAAATGATCTAATTCAACCAATCAATCTTGTCAAAATCAAACCAATCCAAATTATATTGGATTAGTTGAATTAGTCTTCACAATAAAATTTTTCTTTCTCTAAATTTTTACACTTTATATATTAGAAAACATATTACTATACATTAAATATTTGTTGAATTAATAAACTAAAAGATTATCAAACTTTGGAATCATAATTAATTCACAATCACATTATCATACTAGAGCATGCACTATCAACGAAGATCAAGCTCATTATAAACACATATTCCTATACATAAAATAAAAATAAAAAGTTTTTATATATTCAATAGGGGTTTGGTTATTGTTCATTTTCTCAAACCATCATCCAAGAACTTAATCAATTAAATTCATTTTTGAAAATTTTAACCAAGTAATTAATCAATTTTGTTAGATTTTCACTGAATTAGTTTGGTTTTATTAAAATTGGATGAAATCGATTTTTCCATCCTTAAATTCAAATGCTTCTTGCTGTTGAGTTTTATTGCCTGAATTTACTAATATATAAATGATTAATTATCTATTAGTTTTTTTTGGGTCGAATATATTATAACTACTCATATGGGCCTTGTGTCCGTCTACAGCAGTGGCCCTTTTGTACTACTCTAGAGTTCTTTCATTTAATTTGAGTTATGGTGTTACTTAAAATTGCTGTTTACAAGCTTTGTATAATTTGAAGTGAAAATGTTTTCTTAAGCTTACAATGGCTATGTTGTAAGTTTAAATGTTTGTTGACGTGTACTTTTTCCTTTCCTTGTTTGTATAATTCTTTTAGTCTTTTATGCAATTTCTTCTTGGCTTTGTATGGTACTATGTCTATGTTAATGGGCAAGCTAGGCCAGCTGAAGCCTAAAATGATGCCTAAACTTGAACGTCACTAGTAATTTCCTAATATGGTGTCTTTTTACTATTGTTCATGGATTGTTTCTATTTTGTTAGTTAACTTTTCTGCATTCTTCTCGAGCACGAATCATTTATAAAATTGGATAATTCTCTGGTTGATTATGCTAAAAATGCACAAACCTAAAATATTTTGGCATGATATGGCTCCACTTTTTGAAGTCCAAACTGTGACTGGGAGTGCTTCTGTGCCATTTATTATGATTCAGCTCATGTTAATTGTGCGGTGAGATATCTTTTTTGTTGATTAGCTGGCAAGAGAATCTTTATGAGAGGATTTTTTTTTTACCTAAAATATTCTTCATCACTGTTAGGCAGAAATTAATCTCTGTTCGAGGGATAGAGCTGTTTGGTTTCTTATAATGGTGGCCTTAAGGCTTGAACCTGTACACTACTGGTATTAAGTCTCTCAATTTGGAGTATAACTAATTTACCACGCCAACACCTAGTTATTAGAAGACCTTTAGTAAGTATAGAGGAGCTATTCTTTAGTAACTTTTTAGTTGTAACTGTATTTTTATAACGCAATAGTTACTTTAATCTTTATGAGAGGACCCTGAACAGTTACTTTAATCTTTTGGGCAAAATAATATTCGTTAAATTTAATTCAAAAGAATTTGGATTGTGTGTATTCCATACTAAACCTAGTTGTATTGTTATAATATATTAATCATTTTTATCAAATCAAGTTGTGTAAGTTGTATTTGGTTCTATCTTTAGTAGGGGCAAAATAGATTTATGAACAAAAATTTTGAAAAAAATAAAATTTAAGATAAATTTGTAACACAATTTTTGTTCTGAATTCATTTGTAAATTTTTTTTTTTTTGTTCGAGGTGAACATGCCACGGAAAACATATAGAATTGGGACAGAATTATCTTGGAAAATTTTTAAAATATATCACTTTTATTTTTCTTGATGAAATTTGTTACAAAATGTTCCATCCAAATTTGACTCAATGTTATCATCTTTTACAACCTTTTGTCTTTATGATAGAAAAAAATTGTCGCAAATTACTTTTTTGTGAAGTGATATGATTTTTTTTATAGATAATTTTTCTAATATGATACATTCTATACACATTGTGTACTCATAAATAATTATTGGTTTTGATAGTTCTAGAATACTGTAGTGGTAAGATTGTTATTTATTTTGGTGCATTTTGATGAGCTGGCAACACTCTAGGAATCATTCAACCATAATGGGTAGGCGTCGTCTTTCTGCGTGCCGAGCTTGATAAGCTAATTGTTAAAATTTTATCAATTATCTGATTTTGTTTCCATACCTTATTTGGAGATACAATTGTCAAATGGACCGGCCACACCAGTCTTGGATCAATGTGGTTTAGGTCGAAAATATGACCTCAATCCTAATTATTTTGGCCCAAAAAAAATGATCCTAATGCTCCTACGTGATTAAGGTTAAAACGGATTGATGTTTCTGGTTGATTTCGCATGTTGTGACATTAAATTCAAAGAAAAATACATAGTTAATTATTATGTCAATCTAATTATTAAAAATAAGTAGTTAGTAAAGTAATATAATTATTAATATAAGAAAAATAAAAATGTTTGGTACAAAGCTATAGTAAGATGTATATCAATCATTTATATACTTCAACAAAAATTTTAAGATATAACTAATTCAGAATAATTTAAGAAATATTTACAAGATACAAAAAATATATGCCGTTGGCCTGGTCAATTTTAAGCCAATGCAATTCAGATCAAAAGATTTTCAAATTTTTTTAGACTAATTTTTTGAATATATCTTTGATTTTTTACTTTAATTTAAAGCTAATCCAATAAGACAAGCCAAAGTCTCTTTGGGAGCAATCAAAGTGGTTCAACTCCTCCTTCTTGACCCCTTTCTCTCAAGTTTAAACTACATCATATACTAAAAAAAATGAGACAAACCAAAATGAACACCTATAAATGGATTCTCCGTCAACAAGCAAGAGTCAATCAACTATGATTTTGGTGGAATTAATATTTAATGTTGTTTGTTTAAGAACAATAGGTCTAAGCACGTTAACAAATCTGAGGAAAACCCTGGCTTCACACTTAGGTTCTTAGTCATATCACATCTAATGGTTTAATCGCATCAAAGAAAAAACCGAGAGCAGTTTGCCAGAATAATTAAGAAAACACCATACATTTTCAAAGTTAGAAAGCTTGACAAATATTTAAACTGAGTTGCTTTTAAGTTATCCGGTAAAGAATCACGACATGGAATGATACCATACAGGGTCATAGCAAGTTTCTAACAATATGGAATTCAGGTTGGCAGGTTTGGGGTGTAACCTATCGTTCACATAGAGCAGTCTATGTGCTGGCAAGAAACTGCGGGAAAGAGGACTGCTTTGGAGAATTGGGGATGGGGCTTCGATGAAAATCTGGAGAGATGTTTGGTTAAAAGTCACTTCTCCTCCGCCTCTCTGTGGAGAGGATACCCAAGTTATGGCCTCGTGCGACCCTCATTCCAGACAGTGGGATCGTGAGCTCCTAGCCCAACTTCCTCTCTCACAAGAGGCTAACTTTAATTGCGTCACTGCCTAGACCATCAAATTGATTGGAGCCCAGTGACATTCTCTGTCTTTTTCCTTTTCTCTATTAGTTTTTTTATTTATAACTTTACTCATAATTCCTATCTTTTTTTATTTAATTATTTTATTATCATTTTTAAAAATTACAACATAATCCTTAACTGCATGGGCATAAAATTACGCCTTTCGAGTTTAGATGATACTAAACAAAACTCCAAACTATCTTAAACATTACAGCCTGCCCGATTGACCACATTGACTCACGGTGGAGTGCGGACGCCGTCAAACTCCGGCATTCGGTTTGTTGGGGTGTAACCCCTTCACTGCACCCGCTCTGACTTTTTCAATAGCAACAGCGCCACTTCCTGGTTCTGTTCCGCTACACCTTGCAAATGCATTGGTGCTTGGTTATGGCCACCTAAATTCTTGTAGGGATAGAGCAGAAAAAAAGATCCACCCCACCCATAGACACAATTATCAGTTTTGAACGAGCAAAACCAAAGTTTACGAAGAAGATGACAATCTGAACAAGGTATCTAAAGTCCAAAAAAAGGGCTATACCTTCAGCAATTTCAAATACCCACCAAACAATCTGGGCACCAATCAATCCACGGTGCCGGTGATTCCCCCATAATTCTTTCTTCCTTCTTCACCCATAGGCAAAGGGAAAATACAGAGAATCGGGTCATTCCCTAACTCAATTCTAACATCAATAGTATTTTTGTTCCTTTATTTATCAAGTCTTGATCACCGTTTAAAACTCATTCTTTTGGGACTACATCTTAACATGCATAAGTTTCTAGAACTGTATATATATATCTCAATTAAAACCCATCTACATATCATTGTAATAATTATCTAAATTAAGTAATTATATAGGAGAATAATTGTGTTTTTATTAAAAGGAAAGAAGAAAAAAATAGCAAAAAATTCCTTCTTCGTCTATAGGCAAAGGGAAAATACAAAGAAAAGGGTCCATCCCCAACTCAATTCTAACATCAATGGTATTTTTGTTCCTTCATCTGTTTACTGGAGCCCCACGGTGGCTTACATTGAGGAAGATTTATCACTATCTTGAGAGTCCCTAGAGGGGCTCTGCAGATAGCAGGGTCGTTTTGGAGAACCTGGAGATGATGGGTCGGAGCTAGTAACTTCGGAATCAGACTTGGCTTCCATCATCGAATTAGAGCACCGAATTTTCCCAAGATATGCCGAATTGAACGATAAACAGCAAGTGCAATCGAAACTTTCAATTCAATTGCTTGTGGGTTGGAAAGAAAACCCACTCATGTACACGGCTGACGTGAAATTTAGCAATTTTTTGTCTCTGCGAAACCCATCCTTTACAACACAAAGAACACTAGGCAATCCCAAGGCGATTCACCAAAAAAACCCACATGCAAGTTGAAGAACATCCAATGGGGAATTCAGATCATGAGGAAGCTCACCAATTGTAAATGTCCGAAGTGCGAGAAAAGTACAACGGAAAGATACAGCGCCTTGTAGAAAACAGAGGAGGCAAGAGAACTGTAAGTGACAGTCATCTTGTACAGTACTAGTTTTTACTTGGAAGAATCTTGCGTAGCACTGGCTACCCTGCAAGTCCTTTTAGTTTGTTACCTAAGGATGCTTTGTAATTTCATCCCTTGTTCACTGGTTTATATCCAAAAACAATAATTTAAAAAAAAATACCCTATTAGTTATAAAATAAAATTTTAACCTTAAATAACCAAGGAATCCATACGTTAGATGCATTTGTTTTCATTTTTCTTTTCTTTAATTATGTGTTAAGTTTCTTTCCGTGCCTTAGTTGTTGAAAAACACATTACTCCATCAATACCGCCCAAACAAATTATGATTCTGAAATTACCACCTAGATCTTTGATATGATACAAAGCATAAACGAAATGGCTTAGAACGATGATACAAAGCGTTTATTTTGGTCTTTCTCTACGTCTTTTCATGGGACTAAAAATTATTTAATCAATCTTTCTCACAGGTGCCTCTTGCAATTTTCTTTATACATGTCCAAACTATTATAACTAAGTTTCTGTCATTTTTTCCTTGATAGATGCCCACACTTACTCTCTTCGGAATACAATTATTTCAAATTTTTTCTTTTCTTATATATTCACTCATTCATCTCAACATTTCCATCTCTACCACTCTCATTTTTTGCTCATGTTAACCTTTCAGAGCCAAACACTCACTATCATAGAGCATAACTAGTCTAATAACAATTCGATAAAATTTTCTTTTAAATTTGCCAGATATTTTGCGATCATAAATGACTCCCTATGCATTTCTCTATTTCAATCACCCAGTTTGTATCCTATGTGTGACATTCCCATCAATTTCTTTATTATTTTGTAAAATTGACCTAAGATATCAAAACTTGGATACCTGTGGTATGTTATATTTCTTAATTTTTATTTCTAAATTATTATTTTCTTGGCTCTTACTAAAATTACATTTCATATACTCTATTTTACTCCTGTTTAAATAGAAACCCTTTGACTTCAAAGCTTCTCTTCATATCTCTAATTTATAATTAGCCACCTCTCTTGACTCTCCTACTAGGACTGTCATATACAAAAAGCATATATTTCAAGACTATATCTTAGTGTATCCAGTAAGTATATCCATCACTAAAGTGAAAAGGTATGAATTTAAGGATGACCCTTGATGCAAACTAATCTTTATAGGAAAATCTTCTGTTACCGCTCTTTGAATTCTCACATTTGTTATAACTTTATCATATATATCTTTTATAGCAAGACTATAAGTAATACAAACCTCCTTCTTTTTCAATGCCTTCCATAAGACTTCTTTTGACATTCTATCATAAGTTTTTTTTTATGTCGATAAAAATCACATGTAAGTCTTTTTTTCTACTTCGATACCATTCTATCAAATCTCATAAAAAATATATAACTTCCGTGGTTGATTTTCTTGACATAAAACCAAATTAATTTTTTGATATAAAAGTCTCTTTTCTTAATTTATGTTCTAATACTTTTTTCCAAAGTTTCATAGTACACACATTGTGTACTCATAAATAATTATTGGTTTTGATAGTTCTAGAATACTGTAGTGGTAAGATTGTTATTTATTTGGGTGCATTTTGATGAGCTGGCAACACTCTAGGAATCATTCAACCATAATTGGTAGGCGTCGTCTTTCTGTGTGCCGAGCTTGATAAGCTTATTGTTAAAATTTTATTAATTATCTGATTTTGTTTCCACACCTCATATGGGGATACAATTGTCAAATGGACTGGCCACACCAGTCTTGGATCAATATGGTTTGGGTCGAAAATATGACCTCAATCCTAACCAAAATGAGCTTGCACTATTTTGGCCCAAAAAAATGATCCTAAACCTCCTACGTGATTAAGGTTAAAATGGATTGTTGTTTTTGGTTGATTTTGCATGTTGTGACATTAAATTCAAAGAAAAATACATATTTAATTATTATGTCGATCTAATTATTAAAAAATAAATAGTTAGTAAAGTAACATAATTATTAATATAAGAAAAATAAAAATATTTGTTACAAAGTTGTAATAAGATGTATATTAATCATTTATATACCTAAACAAAAATTTTAAGATATAACTAATTTAGAATAATTAAGAAATATTTACATGATACAAAAAGTATATGTGGTTGGCTTGGTCAATTTTAAGCCAATGCAATCGAGATCAAAAGATTTTCAAATTTTTTAGACTAATTTTTTGAATATATCTTTGATCTTTTATTTCAGTTTAAGTCTAATTCAGTGAGATAGACCAAAGTCTCATTGGAGACAGTCAAAATGATTCAACTCTCCCTTTCTCACCTTCTTTCCCCCAAATTCAAATACATTATGTACCAAAAAATGAGACAGGCCAAAATTAACACCTATAAATGGATTCTCCGTCGACAAGCAAGAGTCAATCAACTATGATTTTGGTGGAATTAATATTTAATGTTGTTTGTTTAAGAACAAGAGGTCTAAGCACGTTAACAAATCTCCCTGGCTTCACACTTAGGTTCTTAGTCATATCACATCTGATGGTTTAATCGCATCAAAGATAAAACCAAGAGCAGTGTGACAGAATAATTAAGAAAACACCATACATTTTCAAAGTTAGAAAGCTTGACAAATATTTAAACGGAGTTGGTTTTAAGTTATCCGGTAAGAATCACAACATTGAATGATATCATGCAGGGTAAAAGCAAGTTTCGAACAATATGGAATTCAGATTGGCGGGTTTGGGGTGCAACCTATTGTTCACATAGAGCAGTACATGTGCTGGCAAGAAACTGCTGGAAAGAGGACTGCTTTGGAGGACTGGGGATGGGGCTTCGATGAAAATCTGGAGAGATGTTTGGTTAAAAGTCACTTCTACTCCGCCTCTCTGTGGAGAGGATACCCAAGATATGGCTTTGTGCGACCCTCATTCTGGACAGTGGGATCGTGAGCTCCTAGCCCAACTTCCTCTCTCACAAGAGGCTAACTTTAATTGCTTCACTGCTTAGACCTTCAAATTGTGTAGTGGCATTCCCTATTAGCTCTTTAATAATGGAAGGGGCATGTTCAGCGTTGAAAGTGTTGATCACGTCGAATGAAAGCCCGATTGGCAGATGAACCGTTCAATGACAATGGTACAAATCACCACTACGATCAGGAACTATTTGCTCCCTTTTGGAAATATCTTTGGGAAGTTCCAGTGGCCACCAAAGATTAAGGTTTGGTTTTGAATGGGTAAGTTACACTCCTCTCTCGAGTTTAGATGATACTAAACAAAACTCCAAACTATCTCAAACATTACAGCCTGTCCCATTGACCACATTGACTCACGGTAGAGTGTGGACGCCGTCTAACTCCGGCATTTGGTTTGTTGGGGTGTAACCCCTTCACTGCACCCGTTCTGACTTTTTCAATAGCAACAGCGCCACTTCCTGGTTCTGTTCCACTACACCTTGCAAATGCAATGGTGCTTGGTTGTGGCCACCTAAATTCTTGTAGGGATAGAGCAGAAAAAAAGATCCACCCCACCCACAGACATAATTATCAGTTTTGAACGAGCAAAACCAAAGTTTACGAAGAAGATGACAATCTGAACAAGGTATCTAAAGTCCAAAAAAAGGGCTATATACCTTCAACAATTTCAAATACCCACCAAACAATCTGGGTACCAATCAATCCACGGTGCCGGTGATTCCCCCATAATTCTTTCTTCCTTCTTCACCCATAGGCAAAGGGAAAATACAGAGAATCGGGTCATTCCCTAACTCAATTCTAACATCAATAGTATTTTTGTTCCTTTATTTATCAAGTCTTGATCACCGTTTAAAATTCATTCTTTTGGGACTACATCTTAACATGCATAAGTTTCTAGAACTGTATATATATATCTCAATTAAAACCCATCTACATATCATTGTAATAATTATCTAAATTAAGTAATTATATAGGAGAATAATTGTGTTTTTATTAAAAGGAAAGAAGAAAAAAATAGCAAAAAATTCCTTCTTCGTCCATAGGCAAAGGGAAAATACAGAGAAAAGGGTCCGTCCCCAACTCAATTCTAACATCAATGGTATTTTTGTTCCTTCATCTGTTTACTGGAGCCCCACGGTGGGTTACATTGAGGAAGATTTATCACTATCTTGAGAGTCCCTAGAGGGGCTCTGCAGATAGCAGGGTCGTTTTGGAGAACCTGGAGAGGATGGGTCGGAGCTAGTAACTTCGGAATCAGACTTGGCTTCCATCATCGAATTAGAGCACCGAATTTTCCCAAGATATGCCGAATTGAACGATAAACAGCAAGTGCAATCGAAACTTTCAATGCAATTGCTTGTGGGTTGGAAAGAAAACCCACGCATGCACACGGCTGACGTGAAATTTAGCAATTTTTTGTCTCTGCGAAACCCATCCTTGACAACACAAAGAACACTAGGCAATCCCAAGGCGATTCACCAAAAAAACCCACATGCAAGTTGAAGAACATCCAATGGGGAATTCAGATCATGAGGAAGCTCACCAATTGTAAATGTCCGAAGTGCGAGAAAAGTACAACGGAAAGATACAGCGCCTTGTAGAAAACAGAGGCAAGAGAATTGTAAGTGACAGTCATCTTCTTGTACAGTACTAGTTTTTACTTGGAAGAATCTTGCGTAGCACTGGCTACCCTGCAAGTCCTTTTAGTTTGTTACCTAAGGATGCTTTGTAATTTCATCCCTTGTTAACTGGTTTATATCCAAAAACAATAATTTAAAAAAAATACCCTATTAGTTATAAAATAAAATTTTAAGCTTAAATAACCAAGGAATCCATACGTTAGATGCATTTGTTTTCATTTTTCTTTTCTTTAATTTTGGGTTAAGTTTCTTTCCGTGCCTTAGTTGTTGAAAAACACATTACTCCATCAATACCGCCCAAACAAATTATGATTCTGAAATTCCCACCTAGATCTTTGATATGATACCAAGCATAAACGAAATGGCTTAGAACGATGATACAAAGTATCTTTGATAATTCCTTTCGATTGCCTCAACTTTCCGGAAAACAATACTGCTTCTCGATCGACGGTATTCATAAATTACACGACCACCATCCCATCCACCCAACAGGCTTCGTATGCACATTCAAGAGAGGAAGAGACTATGACAGCAAAACACATAAAAAAAGGCAAAATTCTTGGTGGGTTTTGCCCTCTTGAGATACCCAACCTATATATTTACATAAGCAATGAAGATTCATCCCATTTTATCAAAATCTTCACTGCTACTGGTCTTGTTTCGTGGGAGTTTTCATATCCTCGTTTCCAAAATTGAAATCATTGTTTTTTCCACTCTTGTTGTCATGCTGATTTGGTTGATCAGGAGACTGCTATAGTGCCTGTTCTTACAGTCTTATTGGGCGTAGAACTCTGGTTGGTCTCAGATTTTCTAACAGTTCTTTTAGAGGAAAGCTTCCAGCTTTTCTCCTTGGCCTCATCCATCTCTATCTGTTCCTGCCTGCACTCTTGGCTACAGAATGGTGTGTTCCCTCTGCAAAGTATCATTCGCAAATTATTCATCAATAATCTAGTTCACAAAGCATTTCCAAATTCATCCAAATAAAGTTCAGCATCAAGTTTAAGCAAGAAAAATTACATATAATAAAATCTGTCGCAATCGAAGAAATTGAAGACACAGACGAACAATTTCAGAGAGTTATTGTATATATGTCGTTAAAATCTCCAAAATCAGTAAACCAGAGGGGAGGGAAAAAAGAACGTAAAAGGAACAAATTTTCTTAAACGCCAGATGAAAATATAGTATCCGAGTTTGAATCTATAAGCATATCAAGCAAAATCTGCATATGGGTAGAGCTAAATTGCCCATTAACTGTAGAAAAATTCATCATTGAAGCTGAAATAGAAAGATGAAGAGCTGAGTTTGGAAACTAAGCTAACCTGTACATAAAGATGTCCCTGTTGGGTCCAAGGCGTTTCCGGCACAGAAAACAAGCTTCAAGGAAGTGGGGCTCAACGTAGCGATCTTCGCTACCGGGGTAATAAAACATGCCAGATCTTGAGAAAGAAGAAAACGAAGAGGTCGCCATGGTTGAGATGAAGGAAGAAGAAGTTGGAGTGCGCTAGGTGTGCCGTAAGAGGCAGAAGAGAAAAAGGCGAGAAGAAAATGAAGCGTATGTGAGAGGAGGAAGAGGGTCCGGGGCAGCTGGCAGCTATATAAAGGCTGGCTCTGTGGAGTTGGATGATATTATCAGGTGGTGCACGGAGCAGATTGTATTCATGGTCCTTCAATCATGATTTGTGATATGAGCCAAATTTATGAACGTGTTGGATATTAATTTAATATCAAATTCAAATATGAAAATAATGTTATGCCTAATTTAATGAAGGTTTTTTCCTCTTCCAAATTATGTATTTATCTGTTCAGCTTTTACCCATCTCTATGAGCAAAAATAGTTTTCATGAATAAGCAGATTTTGATTATATAGGAGGCAATTTACTAGGAATTAAAAGCTAGAAATTCAATCTCTAAACATGCCATTGGATTTATTACTTTAGATTCTTTTGTGAAATTTTATACTGTCATGTAAAGTCTTTCAATATCTTTTTTACCTGTCATAAATAATAGCTTCTATTTATAATAACTTTAAACAATGAGAAAATAAATACTTCTAAATCATTTCATTAAATACATAATTATGATATTTGATTTTAAACATTTGTATTTTAAATAATTTTTTATCTAATATCTTAAAAGTATGCCACTAATAGGTAAATAGTGATATTACATCCACATATTTAGATTCATGTCTTCCCTTACAATCAAAGAGAAAATAGCAGAATCGATATTTGATTTTGGTTATCATTTACATAATTCTAAGTACATTAGTATAACTTTTTCTTAAGTAAATTAGACCATCATTTCTTTCTTAAACTATAAACAAAACATGAAGAAACTAAATTATTGAAGGAAAGAAACAAAATTATATAATTTTAAGTCATTTAAAAATTTTAAAAATAATTATAATTAACAAAAATTTTAATTTTAATAATATTTAGAGATAAAATTCCCCTTAATGTGACTATTAGATTTTGTGTATGAGGGATTTAAACTTACCAAGAATTATTTTTTTGAAGAAATCATTACCATTTAAATATAATTTTTTTGGGACTACATCTTAACATGTATAAGTTCTAGAAATGTATACATATATCTCAATTTTCATTGTAATCATTATTTAGATTAAGTGGTTACATTGCAGAATGGATAGAGATTGTCTTACCTAAAGTTAGGCAATTATAAGTAAGAGAATGAGAAAAAATTTAAAGAGAAAAAATAATGAAAAAAATAAATAAAATTTATACATTAAATTATAAAAAAAGATAAAAAAAAGTTACAAAAGTTAAAAAAAAAAGTCTAAAATTTAAATCCATTGTAGAATAATTGTGTTTTTATTAAAAGGAAAGAGGAAAAAAATTGCAAAATATTCCATGGGAAGAGCTTGATTGAGTGCAAAAAGGTGTGGACTTTGATTGGTTGGGACCATTATGGAGTGTGATTCATTGTGTACTAGAAAAAGACCCGGCTGAATTATGGGTCTTGCATGAAAAGAGAAAGGATTTATACATCTAATTATAAGCCTAAAGGTTCGACTTGACAGTTCAGAGGTAAGTAGGAAGAAAGGGTTTATACTTTTAAATTAGGAGTGTATTTTATAAAATAAAAATATAAATAAATTATTATTAATTAAAATAGTAATAATAAAAGTATTATAAAATATTAATAAATAATATTTTATAAATTTAAAATAATATATATTATTAATTTTTAATTAATAATTATTTATTTATATTTTATTTTATAAAATATATTATTTTTTTGACTAAATACATTATTTTCCTTACAGGTTATCAATAAAAAGAAAACCGATGGGCAATGGCTGTTTTCTTAGGTGATGATAGATGAAACCACAGGCTCCGGTTCATGCACTTTGCACTTTTTTCCAAAAGTCCTTTTTTCTTTGTGGTATTTTTTCAACAATTGGCTCTTCACTCTGTTTAGTATTTGTTCCACACCCGTAAGTTTGTGGTTTTGTTTATTGTGTAATATTTAGATTTAATTTTTTTTACTTTTATATGATTTTTATTTTAAATAATTTAAATTATTAAATTTATGAATATATATAAGCTCATAAATTTTTGAAAAGTTCATTTAAAATTTTAAATTTATTAAGTTTTATAATTTAGGTAAATATTTAATAAAATTTAATTTATAAGGATACTAAAATTATAATTTTTATTAAATTTTTTAAATAAATTATTAAATTTAAATACTTTAATTATATTTATATTAAATATAAACATTTTATTTTTTTCATTCAATATAAAAATATTTTTTCTCTTTTAATTCATGTCCCAAGGAGGTTCCCTTCACTTGGACTTCTTTGTTAGCAAAGGGAATCATTTTGCTTCTTCTTTTTAAACTAATATTTGATGCTCTCACTGTTCCCCATGATGCTTTTAAGACTCCACTTGCTACTTGTCCCAAGGAATAGAAGTTGGCACTTCCTAGAATTTGAAGAATTTAATGTTAAATTTATTAAAGAGGGTATAGAAGGTGAGAAATTTTAAGATTTGGTAACATGACAAAGCACTCAAACCCTGTTGTTAAGGGTGACAAGACCCACCAATATATGAACAAAGAATCTTTCTTTTGCTTGGCATGTCTTCTTAGGACCTAATTTGCATGTGAGGTCTATATATTGGATATGGTACATGGCTTACTTAGAGGGCTTATTCTGATGGCATTTGACATGTGTTTAGAGTTAATGACTTTTTGTCTCTTTTAAACATAATTTATATAATTCTTTTTATTCTTTTAATTTTTACTTAATAAAATTTAAATAATTAATTTTATTATATCTACGAAAATTAAATTATAAGATATAATCAATTTAACAACTCATATAATTAAGTGTGAAAATAGTGTAAATCTTTTAATATAAAATTATCTTTTTCCAATTTACATAACAAATCTAATGCTTTGCGGATGATTCACAAATATATTTTATGCACATTGTAACATTTTACTCTTAGATTGTAAAAGTTCATCATCTTGTGTCCCATAATTTTGAATATTTTAAGATCAAGAAAAGAATTTTCATAAGCTTGAACACATTTTTCTCTTAGTAACCATGGTTTTATTTCTTTTTCAAATTTTCTCACTAAAAGAGCATTCAATCCGGTAAATGACTGTTTTAGGTAGGCGGAGTATAACATTTTAATTTTAGAGGAAAAAAAATGAAATAAGAATGTAAAAAATTGTGAAAATAATATAAAAATAATTTATTAGTTTGGGTTTAGCGGTACCCATTCAATCCCGAGCAACAGGGCCCCACAAGTGATTCCAGCGACAAGAAGTGAACAATTAGGTATTCACTTCCATCGCATCAGCAGTATTGAATCTTTTTACTTTGGGAAACTAAAGTATCATGGATTTATTAAAGGAAAAACATACCTTGATCACATGGACAAATAAATTTTTTTATAATTTAATGTATATTTTTATAATTATATATATTTTTATTATTCATAATATTTAAGATAAATGATTAAATTTATAAAATTAATAAATTTAATTTATAAAATTTAATTAACTAAATAATTTTAATTTTAAAATAAAATTTTAATTTATAAAAATAAAAAATATTTATTAAACCAATATAAAATATTTTATAACTTAATTTTATTTAATTTTTGTAATATATAATTTAAATTATTAAATTTTATATATTAGACTATAATGTCTAACTCATCAATTTTAAACAAAAATTATTTCCAAATTTAATGTACAATAAAATAAAATTGAATAAATTGAATAATTTAAATTTGTTAAATAAAATTTTTATAAGTATTTACCGAAATTATTTTAGTTTCCAGACTCGTACGGAATCACTTTGGTCCTTTGGGCGATGCGTTTTTCAACTCACAGTTTGGCGGAAAAAGAAAACCACCTGCGGATCCCACCTGCTAAAAACAAAGGGAAAAGCAAACTCAGAGCTGACTTGGTGTGGATCCAAATTTCATCGAGAAGCCGACATTGACAATCATGGGGGACCCACCTGGGGCATAGCCTCGCTGGCGCTACTATTGTAGTGCTCTTGTCCTCCGGGCCCACAGCCACTGGCCGTGGTCGTCGCGGTCACCCACACAGTGCCTCCGCGTAGCGCTTACTTTCACGTTGCCCGTTACACGTGCGAGCCCCTCGGCTGCACTAGCGCAACAACGTGGGGATGCTAACACGTGCGACGTGGCCATCAACGATTGATGGAAGATATCAAAAATGTACTCCTCGTTCAATGTTCTTTGGAACGGCGCGATCCCCGACGTTGGTGTGGTGGGCAGTAAAGGCAGGAATATGCCAGAGGCCAGTGACGGGGATGGGGAGGCTCAATTATTAATTGCGGTTAGCCCCACGTCTGGGCGTGAGCACGGGCGAGCAATAGAGAGGGTAGCAAACTGGAGTTCATGTGTTATTACGGAGAGGGTGAGACGGAACAAGAAGCCCTTATAATCAGGGCTAGATCACGTTCACCAATCTGGCAAATGCCTCATCATTTTTCTAAAAATTTAATATAAAATATATTTATATTATCATTTTTATTAAATCTTATAATTATTTTAATTGTCTTTTAAAATGAGATAAAAATTATTTTGTTATTTTGTTATTTTTTGATTCTATGATTTCTTTGTATATTCATTTATATTCAGTTGTAAAACTAAATGATATGATTAATACATTTGTAATTAAATATAATAAATTCATATTTTCTAAAATATAAAATATATTTTTGAGAGTAAAATATATTTTATTAATTATTGATAAAAAATTAATAATATAAATTATTTCAAATATATAAAAAGTGATTCACTTGTTTATATTTTGTAATAATCTATAATATTATTTTTTATTAATAGTTAACAAAATACATGTTACTTTTTTAAGTATATTTTATATTTTAAAAAATCTACATCTAAATATAACAAATATTTCATTAAAAATAGGAGTCTTTAATACAATTTTGTTTTCTTTTCGCCATTTCTTTTTCAGCATATTATATATCTTTAACTCTTACCATTCAAATATTTTTGAATTCGCCCATGCTTATAAGTAGAAAAGTTGTTTTCGTCTCAATTGTAAGAATATGCTCATATTTAGTTTCAGAATCAGAATCGTTGAAATAATTGATTATCACATTTTAGTCTATAAAATTTAATAATTTTAATAATTTAAATTTTATAAAATAAAAATTATGTAACAAGTAAAAGACCTGTCATCCATTTGCAAAGTTGTTTGTCCTTGGTCATTTTATCGTTTGGTTATGAATCTGGGTCATTATTAATTAACGTATAAGTTACCTTTTCTGCTTATCCAAAGTAAGAACTGTGTCAAAGTACCAATTATTCTTTGTCAAGTGTTAGCAATGAAATTTAGTTTAGTTAATAGTATGGTCAAGGTCTTTGTCTTCTGAATGTTTTTTTAGATTAATGTGTTGCATCCCCCTTTGATCATAAATAAAAGGGATATGATGCCACTTATGCATTTCCTCAGTACTATAAGCCACGAATGGTACAAGAAATAGATTGGCTTAGGACAGTCTTGAACATGAATAATTATGTACATATTTACTGTTCATTTACATAATATAGAATTAATTTTTGATAGAATTATCAGAAAAATATATATAAAATATATAAGTCCACTTAATAGAAGAAATGATAAATATTTTTTAAAAAATTATAAAATCTATATCTACTTTTTTGGGAGTAGGTTGCAAACGCCACCCTAAAGAGGCACTTTGTTTAAAATTGATGAATAGTTGGTGCTACAGTCTATAGAAACTTTTAAATTAGGAAATATTTAATTTTTTTTTACAAAACTTATATGAAATAAACATAAATTAAAGAGCCAAGGAATTTAAATTAAGATATAATTTTTTGAATAAAAAATTTATGAAAAAGGAAGATTATTTTATTTCAAGATAATAAAATTCAAATCTTATTAGTTAAACTAACTCTCATCGACTTGAGATATAAGAGTTAGGTACAATAAATGTTGTTGCCCCCAAAATTTTCTTTAATTATCTCATCTTGCTTTTTACTTCATTTGAAATATAAAAGCCCTTTGTTCAGATTCAATAAACAACATTTAGTGTTGAACTAGTTTATTTGAAATTTTAAAACCAAAAATTAGCATCTTGTAATATCTCATTTCGAAATTTCTTCCCTGCAGCGAAGTTTATAGATTCTAGTGCTCGTCCTGTGAGACTTCTAGTTAAGCATCGATGTCGTTTGTGCATCTAATTCCCTCGATGCAACGAACTGAATCTCATCAAAGGAAGGGGATATTCTTATTCATGATGTTTGTTATCTTCTCAGACAGAACGTATATTTTTCATGGAAATTTTATAGGAAATAATGATTATCTGCAGCAAGGCTTGTGCATTCATTGCACTAGAAATTTAAAGGAAAAACATCAGAAGGTTATCACTTTCTATATTATGAATGATTAGCGTGCCGTGTTCATTAAGCTCAATAAGAAGACTCATTTTCATGCAGATTCAGCTGCTTGGACTTTTCTCTTACGTCGATATCCAAATTTTGAAAGTGCTACTCAAGAGGGCTCTTATTCTCTGCTAACTAATAGCCATATGCAGCGTTTAAGATCAACATCCAATATGAAGCGTAAGTATTTGTATTTTGTGTCAGTGTCAGCACTCTTTGTCTTTCATGCACCTGTGGAAACAAATTTGCAAGGTTCATTTCATTTGGACATTCAAACAAGGTTCACCCATATTTACGTATTCTAAAATTTATATAAAAGATTAGATCCAAGTCATTTTCTAGACAGGTATCCCACAAAATACGATACCTCCAGTTCCCACAGCCAAAATGAAAATCCAGCCTTTGTTTCTAGTTTCTTCAAGGACTTGCTCAACTTCCTTAAGCCACATAGCAACTACTGAAAAATCATTTCATTGATTCCCCTTTCGACAAGGAAATACACAAAAACAAGTCAAAGACATGCAATCATTCGCTTCATGAACAGATAGGACCCCAGGTTTCAACTCCGCAATTGTTACATGTCCTGGAAGAACACCCATTTGCCCAGTTGTCGCTGGTACTATGACCATATCAACCTGTTTTGGATTGTATTAGAAGTTGATTTTAAAGAAAAACAATAGAATTAAGGAATTTTCTCCCTCAAAGGAATCATCGATTAAAATCTAGAAATCAAATGTCCAAAACAGGTTTGGACAGAGTAGGGTGGGAGAGGCAGTGGAAGTTGAAGCACAAGAAAAAAAACTAGAAATTCAATGTGTCGCTGTTATATTTTAAGAATTTAAACATGCAGACATGCACAAATTTGCGGTTGCTAGGAGCCTAGGATGATCTATAGCTCTGCCATTTCATCTTAACCATCTCAAATCCCAATTGAGATTGAGAAACACTCTGCATTAATATCTTTAGCATTGCTTCTCTCATTGATAGGGATGAGGGGTTTGGGTTCCTTCAGACTCCACAGAAAAGCTCTCTTCTATTTCATTCGATAAAATCCTTCTATGGGTTCTGAATACATTTATAGAATCTAAGCAAATAAAAGAAATAGCGAACGCTGATGTAATGTCTCAATGCTTGACATTCTCATTGGTCTAAGCTGGCTTTTTCTTAATGCCAGGCTTTCTCCTTCTTTGCATGTTTTCCATGTCTCCTTCTGTAGAGGTTCTTCTTCGATACTCTTCTGAGGGTTTGGGTTGGGGTCAGGGGCTATTGTTGGGACTTTACCCGATACGTGCTCTGTTATCAATGTGTGCCTCATATCACTACTTCGGCTCTTGAAATCCACCTTGTCCTTAAGGTGAAGGTGAGGAAAAAAATTGCAGAAAGAATTAAAGGATTTCCAAGAAGAATATTTAGGCAAGGAATGTGACCACTGAATGAAAAATTATTTTAAATCGTCCCTCTTTATTTTCTGAATTTGGGCACCAAGAATGACGATTGGGTGCTAGATGGGCAGATTGTCATGGTCGTCAGCTGGGACAGGAAGAACATGCTCTTCATCTAATCCATGGAACGGTTCATAAGAACCCAGATATGGAAAACTAGATGAATTTTAGTACCTTGGGGCAGTTGCAACTTATAAGCGACCTTACTAATGATTGTCTCTCTTAGCAACAGAAGATTGCTTGTAAGGTTGCAGTTTCACTAACACGAGATCACTAACATTGAATTGTTTGTCGACTCAATAAAGATTAGCCTGAGATTTCATTCTATTTTGGGCACAGCGAAGGTGATTTTTGAGTTGTGAAAAAACTGCATCTCTGGCTGTTAGCATGAGTCAAGAGCTTCAACACTATTTGAGCCTGCTTCATATTGAGGAATATGGGGTTGTTCTTGGCCATATACAGCTTGACATTGACTGAGGCTTATTGGAGAGTGATATGTGACGAATTGTAATGAAATTCTACCCATAATATGACGGATGACCATTCCTTTGGTGTGTCACTGTAAAAGGACCTCAGACACTGCGCCAGATAATGGTTAGTCACCTTTGTTCGGCCATCTGTTTGGGGATGGTATGCGGTACTACGCTTTAAAGGGGTGCCATTGAGTTTGAACAATGAATGCCATAACTTGCTCAAAAAAATGGGGTCTCTATCAGAAATGATAGAGCTAGGAAAGCCATCGAGTTTGATGACGATTTCATAGAATAACTTAGCCACTTTAGATGCAGTAAAGATTGGATGGAGGGGTCCAGTGAGCATATTTGGATAGCCGATCAACTATAATATCCACGGAGAGATCCTCAAAAATAATGTTGTGGATGGGTAATGGCTGGAGCAACCCAATTAAGGAATGTTGAATTTTTTATTTGCTGGCAGTGGAGGCAATTTTTGACATCCACCTTGATCCCTTCCAGAAGAAAATAGAAGAGAGGAATAAAAGGGTCTGAAGAGAGCTTGTGTGGCTGGCCATGGGAGTTATATGAAACTTACTGAGTAAGCGGGCCTTTAGTGGAGAATGAGGCCCAATCAAGGTTTTTCCTTTATAAAATATTAACCCAGCATGAGCCCTGAAATTGTCATCAGCATGGTTCCCATCTAAAATAGCATGGACTAGCTTTGAAAGTTCTGAGTCCTTGGACACCTCTTCATAGATTTCAACAATAATGGGGTAAGTAAGCACGGTTATCAAGGCTGATAACACTCCTGTGCTTTCATCATTATCCTCAATCATGTGCTGGAGGGATAAAGCATCTACCACAAAATTATGGCATTCTAGTCCATTAGTTCAGAAACAAATTTCTAGTGGTCAAGAGTTTGAATTATTTGAGAAAAAAATTCCTTAATGCTTTGGTGATTAGTTCTTGTAATAAAGTGACTACCCAACAAGTACTAACGCCAGTTTTAACCACTTCAACAGTGGTTATCAATTCTCGGAAATAAACAAATGAATTCTGGAAGCAAGGACCCATCTTTATACTGAAGAAAGCTACTAGCTTCCCATTTTGCATTAGAACTGCACCAATACCTGATGAAGAAGCATCTGTTTCTAAAATAAAAGGGGAACTAAAATCTGGTTAGACTAAAACAGGAGTAGAAGTCATAATGCCCTTTAAATGCTGGAAAGCCATTTCTACTTTTTATCCCCTTGAGAAAGAAGCCTTCGTTGATAAGTTAATGAGAGGAGAAACTATTGAGGCATATCCCTTAACATAATGCCCATAATAACCAGCCAGGCTAAGGAACTCATGTAATTGTTTCAAGTTGGTAGGCGTTGGCCAGGGGATTATGGTGGCAATTTTCTTTGAATCCACACGCACCACTTTACCACATGTCCCAAATAGTTGATCTTTGGAACCCCAAAAGAATACTTAGATAATTTGGCAAGAAATTGATTGCTAAACGGGTTGGTTGTAGGCTCTTTCCTATCAATCCTAAGATGGTCAAGGTTGCCAATGGGGTTGAATTGGAAATTCACTTGTTTTGCATTGATTAGGAATGGATGTGTTAGACGATTCTCTTTCGTTCTACCTTTTATGTGATCAATATGCGCGGTTATAAACTTGTTCTTGGTATTAAGTGGCTATGTGATTTGGGACGAGTCATGTGGGATTTTGTTGGTAGGGAAATGCATTTTTTGTATAAGGGTCATGAAGTGTGTCTCAAAGATCTTCTAGCGCGAAACAATGTCATGGAGGGATATGGGCATGTGCGAGGCAGCTGCGCGTGTCATTCAACCATCAACCAGCCGCACTCTAATAAGTACAAACGTTCCTTTCATTGGTGGGCCTCTATCTCCGACCCAAGAGGCCCAATTAATGTCACTGCTAGAATCCTTTGAAGACGTTTTGCACAACCGGAGACTTTCCCTTTAATTCATTCACAGGACCATCATATTCCCTTACTTCATGGGAGTCATCCATTCACTTGCAAGCCTTATCGCTATCCAAGGCTATGGAAAGATATCTTGGAGGGTCTTGTGGACAAACTTCTGAAAAATGGATTTATTTGCTATAACAACAACCCATATGCCTCTCCAGTCTTCTTGATTCATAAGGTAGATCAATCCTGGCATTTTTTGCGTTGACTACAGAAAGCCGAATTCCATGACTATCAAAAATAAGTTCCCATTACCTCTTGTTGAAGATTTAAATGATGAATTACAAGGGTCTCAAATTTACTCCAAACTTGATCTCACCTCCAAGTATCATCAGGTGAGGATGCATCTGATCTATGTATACAAAACAACTTTTTGAACCCATTCTGGCCACTACAAGTGGCTTGTCATGCCACCTTTCAAGGGCTGATGAATTCTGTGTTTAAAGCATTTTTTCGTAAGGTTGTTTTGGTTTTTTTTTTCTTTAATGATATTCTCACCTATAGTGGCTCCCAAAAGCTTCACCTCCAACATCCTCAATAGGTCTTGTCAGCGCTATGCGATCACCAATTATTTGCCAAATGCAACAAATGCGTTTTTTGCAATCATGAAGTAGAATATCTAAGTCAAGTCATTTCTTGATTGGGAGTATCCACAGATGCCTCCAAGACTACTGCTATGATGTGATTGCCTATGCCTACGACTATTAAAAGTCTCAGAGGCTTACTTGGGTTGATCGATTATTAGCAAAGATTTATTCGCGATTATGGCAAGATTTCCTAGCCATTGACTCATCTCTTAAAGAAGGATACTTTACATGGGATTAGGATGCTCAGGTTGCTTTTTATAACTCAAAATCTACTATTGCTAAGCCACTTATCCTTGCCCTCCTTGACTTTTCAAAGCCATTCACTATCGAGACTAATGCATCAGAAAATGATATTTGGCACTATTCTCCTTCATAACAACATGCCAATTGCTTTTCTTAGCCATGCCATAGGTTTTTGTTTTCAGGCCTTCTTTTCCTTTGAACAGGAGTTGCTCACAATTGTGTTGGCGTTGAAAAATGGCCTGCGTATCTTCTAGGTAAATGCTACATCATTCGGATAGATAAACAAGCTCTCAAATTTTTATTATAGCAGTCACTTCATATTCCTTAGCATAAGTGGGTCACAAAATTAATGAGGTTTGATTATGAAGTATAGTATAAAAAAGGTCGGGAGTATATCATCACAGATGCACTTTCACGGTGAGACGCCGCATCACAGGGTGCTCCCTTTTTAATGGTGGGTTTTGATTTGTTTGCTCAGATTCAAGCTTATTGGCAAAATGACTCTAAGATTAAGTAGACCATCCAAGCATTGGAAAGCAACCCTCTATCAATTCCTAAATATGCATGGACGCGTGCATCCTAAGGCACAAAGGTAAGCTTGTGATAGGTGATAACAAATCCCTTCATTCACAGTTGCTTACTGACTTTCACTTCTTGGTTTAGGGAGGTCATTCAGGTTCCATAGTGACCTGCAAACATCTTAGCCAGCTCTTCCACTGGAAAGGATTTCAATGTGATGTCCAAAATTTTGTTTATGCTTATGCCATTTGTCAATGTGCCAGATGGACTTTGCGACTTCTCCTGGGTTGCTACAACCACTCCTTATTCCAAAATGTGCTTGGTATTCCATTTTGATGGACTTCATCTGCAGATTACCACTTTCCTTGGGTTATTTGATGATCCTCATGGTTATTGATCGTATGACCAAATATGGTCACTTTATCACCATGAAACACCTTTCTCTACAACATAGGTAGCTGAAGTTTTCATGCAAAGTGTCACCTTTCTCTACAACACTACGTTGTTACAGACCGTGACCCAGTCTTTTGAGTAATTTTTGACAAGAGTCCTTTCGTATCCACGGTGTGCAGCTTTTGAATTTTACAGCGTATCATCCATAGATTGATGGACAGTTTGAAGTGGCTAATTAGACAATTGAGGGATATTTGTAGTGCATGTGTATGGACGTTCCATGACAGTGGACAAAGTGGTTATATCTGGTCGAACACTAGCATAATATATCACCTCATTCGGTGATTGACATGATGCCATTTGAAGCTTTATATGGCTACTTACCCCGCCGTAGTCTCCTTATCTCGCGAGCGACTCTTGTGTTCAAGCAATGAATTTGGAATTCCTCACTCAAGATCAAATTCTTTCACTGCTTCACACAAACCTTTGTGTCGCTTAGTACTGAATGAAGACAATGGCTGACCATGGTCGTTTGGAGCGCTCTTTTGTAGTTGGGGACTTGATATATGTCGAATTTCAACCTTATCGTCAACGCTCATTGCTTAACCATGCCTTTAATAAATTGGTTGCGGCCTATTTTTGGCCATTTGAGGTGATTCAACGTACTGATGCTATTTCTTACTGCCTTTGCCTTCCTAAAGATGTGCGTATTCACCTAGTCTTCCATGTTTCACTCCTTAAGAGGCATCATAGCACTCATCTAGCTTCATCCACCTTTCGTCCTTTGAGTGGTGATGGTGAAGCCGTCCTCTTTCTTCATGCTATTTTGGATTGACATCTCAAATACACAAGTAATAGCATTGTAACTGAACTTCTCATTCAATAAGCTTAGCTACCTCCTAAAGAGGCATCTTAGGTGGAGTCACGAGATTTCTAGCAACACTATCCCCATTTTCCGCTGACTAACACTGCTCTGATCCTTGAGGACAAGGATCTTTTTAATGGGGGAAGTATTGTTACGTGTCAAACTAGTTGGTCATTGGAAGTTGGTGTTGAGATGGAGACGCTATTGTTTAAAGAAGGAAAAGAGACCCATAACTACGTCAAAGGACAGAAGGTCGCATAATAGTGAAGAAACAGGCAAAACGATATCGTTCATGTAATTCTATAGTCTGTTTTAGTGCATGTGAGTATATGAGTCCTCGTATGCCAGATGGTAGTCATTGAATTGAGTCGTTAGAGAAAGTTGATAGGAGTGTTTCCTTTAAAAGGAGGATTAGCAAATGCATGAGTAGAGAAGAATTTAGCGGAGTCCAGAAAGAGCTAGTAAGCTCCTTTTTCAGTCCCTTTTTCATTTTCATCCTTGTCAATTTTGAGAACCAGCGCTATCAATTTTCTTATTACAATGTCTAGGGTTTATTACTAATCATTTCTGTAAAGTTTAGATATTGATGGCTATCTTTATGTCAAAGGAGACACAGTAATGGACTGCTGAAACTTTCACTTGAATTAAGTAGTTAGGCCTCGCATATGATTTCGTTTTAATTGTAATAAAATTTTGGAATAGAATTACGTTTTTTTTTTTTTAAAAAACTCAATCTGGAAGGAGTGAGATCTTTCTAAAGTAAAGGTATTTTTTTAAAAAAAGAAACCTAATATCAAAGGAGTGGGGATGTTTTTTAAAATACATTATTTTTCCAAATCTCAATCTAAAAGAAGTGGAGATTTTTTTAGAGTAAACTATTTTCTCCAAATCCCTAGGGATTTTTTCAAAATAAATTATCTTTTCCAAATTCCAATTTGGAAGGAGTGAGAATTTTTTCAAAATAAATTATTTTTTCCAAACCTGAATCTAGAAGGAGAGTGGTAGTTTCAAAATAGAATTATTTTTTCCAACTTAGTCAAAGTATGTATGCCATCTCTTGTCCACCCTGATCGAATTAGGAAAAGTAAAGTCAACTTTAGTCAAGCTAGGTCAAGTTGTTAGAGTATCTAGTTGAGATTCTTTCCTAATAAGCCCTAGTCAAGCTAGAGTTAAATTAGGAAGCCTAATTAAGTTAGGTATTTTAAAAGGATATTTTTTAATGAAGACTATTCCCCAGCCCCTCCCCCCAAAACCCCAACTTGGAAGAAGGGGGTTATTTTCAAAATAAAAATGATTTTCAAGAACCACGGTCTGAAAGGAATGAGTTCCTTTTTTATAACCAAATTAATTTTTCTAAAAGTCCACTTACGACAAAAATTATGTTGCAAATTTATCAAAAATTAGCATTTGAGATGGATTTGTGATGGACTAATATTATGACAAAATTGATGTCACAAATCTTGAAAGAATTGAAGAATTTGCAATAAGATTAAATTGCGACAAGAATTCTATCAAAAATTAGTTGCAAATTTGGAGAAAATTAAAGCATTTGCATTAGGAAATTCCGTTGCAAATGATCTCAAACATTTGGTGTTGTAAGTTCATTATAAATCTGTCTCAAATTCTTTAATTCTTTTAAGTTTTGTGACATATTTGCAATACAATTTTTGTCACAATACAATTCCATCATAAATCCATCTCATAAACTCTATTTCTTTTTATATTTGCAACAGATTTTAAACATTTTTGTCGCCACACAAATTCATTGCAAACCCATGTCAAATGCTTTTCCTATCACTTTAAACCAAAGTTCTTTTAAATTTTCTTATAATATTCCACAAATTTGTATAAAAAATTAAAGATAAAAGACAAGAAGTAATTAATTTTTAAATATTTTTATATCAAATTAAATTTTTATATAAAATAAAGAAATTTCTTCGCAAATTTATCCCAAATTAAAAGTAGATGAGGATTTTCCTTGGTTACACTATGGAATAGTAATTTTTTTATATAAAAGGTTCCTTTAAAAGGTAAATGTATCCGTTAAAAATTCATCTTAAATCCATTTGAACTTTTAATTAGGTTTGGATTTATGACAAATATATAATATTTTATTAAAGTAGTTTTTTATATGTGACATACATGTAATTTATATTTGTTTTATTTTTATTTCTTTTTTCATTTTTAAGTGTAAAAAATTAAAAAGAATAAATTATTTTAAAATTATGAATAATTATTTTTTCAAACTAGACAAAATAACTGATGAGAAAAATAAAAACTAAAATTCCTGTAGTATAGATAGACTAATAATCATTTAGATTTATTTTAAATTTTTTTCAAAATTCACAAAATAAATAATGAGTAAAATAAAAAAATACAATTATTTAGTTCTAGTTATGAAAAAAAAAAATAAACTATTTTAAAAAGTAAAAAATGAAAATTCAATAGATTGTAATTTCTTTTGTGCACTTAATTATATTTGTATCAAAAAATAAAGAAATGTAAAAGACAAAATGATAATAAGAACCATATTTATTTAAAAAGAAGTCATTACAAGCGTTGTCGGCCCTTTTATATAGAGTTTCTTATTATTGTATTGTATATCACAATTTCAAATAGCTCCATTTTTGAAACAAAAACAAGGAGAACACTCACTTGGGCTTCACCACTCAAAGAAGAAAGAAATCGAGCTTCGCCACCAAAATAAGAACAAACCCTTGAAAAGATAGATGTTTACTCTTCTTCACCATCTCTCTACACTCTCATCTTCATCTTCAGAAGTAAATAGATGAGGAGTCAGTTCAACTTTCCTTCCCTGGTCTCTCTTCGGACCCCAAACTTGTCAATCTTCATTCGCATTCGCAAATTGGCATCCATGGACCCTTCTTTGGGGTCATATTCCATTATATTTTGATTCATGCCATGAAACCCTATTCTGATTCATTGTCCCAACTCCAATCTCATATCCCTTGGTTCCAATTCCAGTTGAGTTGGGGTCTAATTGCTCTCTGTCTCCATATCTCTTGGTTTTCCTGACCAACTCCAATCCCAATGGAACAGGTTGGAAGATAGATTCTTTTGGAAGTGCTTTTTGCTTGTCAGATTCATCGGCGTATATAGGACAGACCCCGCACTCATAGACCTTATCAACAGCTTCATTTTCAATAAAGTCTATAAAGGAGAACTCAAATGTAAGATTTGTGTTGCAAGTGGTATACTGATAAGTGGCTCTGCTTCTCCTAATTCCATTCATTATCTCCAGACAAAATTTTCCATCATACCAGAGATACACATGGGCAATCTCATAACTGCCTTCACAAAAGAGTGTGTGTCGGTAGTCGACCCTGTCACCATTACTTTCCTCAAAGTGGCAATAACATTCAACATACACAGGGGATAGTTGTTTTGGTGCTGACTAGCCAACAATGAAGCAGAAAACAAAACTAAATAACTTTGAATCTGGAACAAGTTCAATAGTTACCCAAGGATGTTTTGTTCGATGACTAAACCAGTCTGGAACCTTCTATCCTGGAAACGAAACAATAGCGTTTTCGGAAGATTTATCATTTATTACATAATTTCCAAATGCATCTTCTTCTATGTGGGATAGATGCTCATACACTACTAACTTTATTCTGACCTCTGCATTTGCCGTAATAGCATTGCACGCTTGTACATCCCGTTTTAGGCAATTCAGGAGTGAAAATCGCTTGTCATATTTTGTACTTCAATATCTAAATCAACAAAGTTGAGGGTGACCCTCTTGTGTTCTGTCAGTGGGTTTGACATTGTATTTAACACTGTATTCAGGGATCTACAATTCTCCGCCCATAAGTATTGAATGGATGAAGGGAGCTCTGGCAGGGATTGAAGCCTCTCACAGCCTTTAACAGAAAGATATCTTAGCTGTGAAACAAGCTGGATGCTTGCAGGCAAGCTCTCAACATTGGTTCCATCTAATAATAAACAAACTAATCTCTGGCTGATACTGCCAGGCAGTCCAAATAAGTTATATCACCCATTGAATTCTAGATATCTTAAAGACTTAAGCCATTGATTTGGATACGTAGATTTGATGCCTCAAGTGTCCACAACCAGAAAGACAAAGCCTTTTAAGAGAGCTCTGGTAAGATAACTAATTTAGAAGACTGGTGAGACTTTCACAGCCATCTAGACGCAACTCTTTAATTTTGCTGAGAAAGGCAATCAATGAGGGCAATTCATTGATAGTCAATTCATCCAAAATCAAATATTTCATTTTCTCTGATGTCACTGAAAAATCCTTGAGACTTGAGCAAGCATCTAGGCTGAGATAAGTGATCTTAAAGGGGTGTAACTTTGAAGACTTGCAAGTGAGTAGCAACTACTCAACTCCAATCTTTGAAGATTATGGAGAGATAAAATTGATGTATGAATATGAGCCAGACTTCTACGGTATGAGAGACTTACATATTCAAGATTTGTGGCCTTTTAGAAGTCTGGGAGTTCAATCAAGTGTTTTGACCCCCAAAGATCTAGTATGCTTATATTCTCAAGATTCTGTAGGAATTAATAACACAATTTTACATGAGCTATAGTAGTTTTGTTATGGATGATATTTGTAAATGGTCATTTTATTTGAAAGTGGCTGCGTTTTGGTTAGTAGGACGGTGCGCTTTGTGGATTGTTTCAGAATATGTTTTTGTTAACATGTACTACAGGTGTCAGGAAGTGTATGGATTTTTTATTTGCATTTCGGTCAGGCATGTTTCTCCCCAAGTATGTTTTTTTTTTCGAGGGGGAGGCGGGGGTGTTAAGAAGAAAAGTAATGGAAAAGGAGAGAAATGCTCACTCATTTCCCTTCCCTCTCTGTGTCGTTCTTCCTTAGACTTTTACTCTTACCAAGTTCTTCTTAATTAAGCTATATGAATAGAAGAGAAAAGAAAATACTTGCTCTCCTTCCGAAAGTTTTTCCACAAGGCTATCCTGTAGATGAAATTCAACAAGATTTCTTGCACAAAATGGCAATGGTAAAGACTTTGCAGGGTATCCAGTCCAACTTATAGTCTTTAGCTCTTCTGACAATGATTGAACGCCTTGAGCAAGATATAGGCCTCATCGTGATCCAAAGCCTCCAATACGAAAGTAGACATCTCGTAATTTCTTAGTGAATAAATATTCAAAAATTTTAGATTATGCATGTTAGCGAAGGCTTAAGGACTAAAGGACAGCTGTTCAATTTTCCTAATGTCCAGAGTCATAGTTTCGATAGCTGCAATACCCAACCAATCAAAATTCAGATTACAAAACAAATATAGATTATGAAGGCCACCTTTTCAAGAAATAGAGAATTCAGATGTTTTAAAAGATAAGTCTAACCATGCAGTTCTTTATTGCTTGATAAATATCATTAGGATTCCATAAATAATTACATTGTCCAGGATCATTAATAGAATTTTCACGAACAATTTGTAAGCCCATTTCTTGAATCAAGTCATGCATCAACACATGGTCCTTAGAAATAGTAATGAGAGCTTTATGTTGAAGATTTCTCAATCCACAAGTACTTATGGTTGAGCAACCACAAGCATCTAGCAGAATTTTGACACATTTTATGGTTTCTCCTTTTAGACAACATGCAACATACAAACAAATTGTCTGCTCATCATGATTTAGTCTATCATAACTCAATTTTGATACATTATGAATCTTTTTGTGAGGCATTTTTTCAAGTTTCTCTAATTTACTTTCCCATGCTTCATCTTTCCGATAAAGTAGGGAACCTAAAACTTTGAATGCTAATGGAATGCCCTTGGCATAATCTATAACCATTGTTGATAGTTTGCATAGTCCATTACAGGATGACTCTTTTTGAAGGCATGCAAACAGAAAATCCAAGAGCTTGATCAGGTTTTCGTGCCTTAACCTCATACGCATCATCGGCATCTTTAAACACATCTTTAGCTGTTATAATAATTCCACTACCTTGTCCAAACCAATCATGCCCACCGCATAAATATTCTAATTTCTCTGAATCATTGACATCATCAAGAACAACAACAACCTTCCTGCGACCAAATCTCATGATATGATCATAATCATCATAATCAACAGCTGCAACAGGCTTACTAACAAGTGGGTTATCATCTTGTAATGGTGCAGAAACAAGCTTCTTCCGTAGCTTATCTGGTTTGCCTTTATCCTAAATTTCCCTTACATTGTGCAAAAAGTAGCAACCTTCATATTTAGAATGCAAACCAAGATACACAACTTTAGCAATAGTGATTTTCCCAATTCTGTCCATGCCCCAAATTCCAATAACACGAACAGTTGTTGATGTATAAGCTAGTAATGATTCTACAAGTGCAATTTGTTTAGGAATTCCAACAAGGCCTTGAAAATTATTTCGAGGCATATATTTCAATCTCAATTTTCGCAACACACATTTGACAATTTCTTCAATTAGCAATGCTTCAGTCCTAAAGAAAGCCCAGGCAAAAGAACGCAAGTCTGAAATAAATGAAATTAAAATGTACTGGGTTTTGCTAATATATATATATATATATATATATTATTGTAATTACATCAAGCAAGAGAAGTATAGAAAGCTTAGTTACCTGTAATTTTGGAAGTGAAAGCCGGATAAATTAGCAGCTTTGGTTAGAGCAGCTTTCCAAGTGGGCACCTTCCCCTTGTGCCTTTTATCTCGCTCGTGTTTGGCAAATGCTACGTTGTAGCTGTCTGTCTGGTTCCATACGTGCGACGGGTCTGTTTTATAGAACACTGGTATAACAACATGTCCCTTGTCCTTGAGTTCCATTACTCCTTCCCCTTGTGCCTTTTGTTCTCGAACCACTTTTTCCCCTCCAATTCGAAGAGTGTGTGCTGTGTCCAATATATGCCTCAGAAGTATAGCACAAGTGGCATCGGTCTTTGATGAATTGGACTCGAAGCGTTGCGAATTTCGAATTGAAGAAGGAAACTCTGCTCTGCCTCTGCAACTGATGACCAACAACCACTACCTTTCTAAAAAAATTAAAAGAATCCATTGTTCCACCTCCAATACGGGAATTGGAGTTGGACATTGATGGGTTAGGAGGAGAACACCACAACTGGAACTGGAAGCTCTGATCATGACATCCTTAATAATGATCGAATTCCTGCTTCAGCAATCATAGAAGTTTAGCGACGTTGTCTTCCAACCTCTTCCAACAGAAATGTGTTCGCATAACCAAAGCAAGCCCTTGACTGAAAATCAACTTACTATCATCATCGCTTAATCAGTATGTCTCTCTTCCTTTTAAAATATTTGATGGGTTATCTTCTTTTGCAGGGTTGCTGTCTGCAGATGGTACTGTTGATAGCCCTTTGCTGACAAACTTGGATTGATAGCTGTAATGAAGCAGTGAAGTTAAACTTAATAAACTAGATATGTTCTTCATTTGGGTAAAAGTCATCTGTGGAGTCTGTATTTATTGAGAATGATTATCATTTATAAATAATGCTATTTCTACGTTATTTTTTGCTACGTTTTGCTACGTCTCTTACATGGCAAAAATAAAAAATTGAAAAACACGACAGGAGGAATGAAAAAAAGGAGCGGGAATGAAAAAGAGATAGCGACTATGCTTCATTTTTATTTTAAATCTCGAGCTCTAGTCTTTCTCTTGACATTGCTGAAGTATATGACTCTCAAGTGAATATTTCTCTTGTCAAGATTTCTTCCCCATTTTGATAAATGTAATTATCATGAAGTAAAGTTAGATTTGTTCTCTTTGGCAGCTTGCACTAGGAGCTATAAATTTAGAGGTTCTTTTTGGAAGGTATTTGCAGAGACTATAGGTTTGATATTAAGATATAGTTATGTTTATGAAGGAAAGTTAATAGGCATTGGTTCCAATTTTTTTTTATATGAAGATTTATTAGGAAAAGAAAATAAAATGATCCAGAAGTTGAAATTGTTGTTGCAACAAAGTTTGCTACACCGCCATGGAGGTTTGGGCATCAAAGTCTTCTCACTGCCCTTGAAGAGTCCCTTTGTCAACTTGGACTTCCTTCTATGGATCTTTGTTAGCTTTATTGGTCTGTGTTTTAATGATTTTATTAAATTACTCTTCTGTTCTTTGTTCTTTCTTTCTTTTTCTTTTCTTTTCAATTGTAAAGTATTAATCAATTGATATGTAAAGTATTAATCAATTAAATTATTTTTCTGTTCTTTGTTCTTTTTTTTAACAGTTGAAATGTAACATTTTGGTAGCTAAAATGTAATATGTAATGGCTAAAATGTAATATTTAATAGTTAAAATGTAACTTTCTAAACTAAATTGTAACATGCCATGTATGAAGTATATGATTCAAAGTGAACATGTACTAAGCTATATGAAGAGTTTTCAACACTTACACACTTAGAAACAAGTCAATTAAGTGGGTAAATTTTATATGCAATGGTCAAATTTTAACATCTAATAGTTAAAATGTAACATTAAATAGCTAAAATATTACATGCAATAGCTAAAATGTAACACCCAATAGTTAAAATGCAACTTTTCAAACTAAATTGTAACACGCCATATATGAAGTGTATCATTGAAAGTGAACATGTACTAAGCTATATGAAGAGTTTTCAACACTTATACACTTGGAAACAAGTCAATTAAGTGGGCAAAGTTTATATGCAATAGTCAAATTGTAACATCTAATAGTTAAAATGTAATATTTCAATAGCTAAAATGTAACATTTTGGCTATTAAGTGTTACACTTTAGCTATCGGCATATTATAATTTAGATATCGCCATGTTACAATTCGGCTATTGTACATAAAATTTCATGATCGATGAATTATTGTCTTGGATGCAATTTGTCAAAACTCCTTCTTATAGCCTTGTAAACGTTCAATTTAAAGGAAACATTTCATCTTGCACATGAAACTCTTTACTTAGGAAAGTTATATTTTGGCTATTGAGTGTTACACTTTAGCTATCAGCATGTTACAATTTAGCTATCGCCATGTTACAATTCGGCTATTGTACATAAAATTTCATGATCGATGAATTATTGTCTTGGATGCAATTTGTCAAAACTCCTTTCTATAGCCTTGTAAACATTCAATTTGAAGGATACATTTCATCTTGCACATGATACTCTTTACCTACGAAAGTTACATTTTGGCTATTGAGTGTTACATTTTAGCTATCGGTATGTTATAATTTAGCTATCGCCATGTTAAAATTCAGTTATTGCATATAAAATTTTATGACCGATGAATTATTGTCTTGGATGCAATTTGTCAAAACTCTTTCCTATAACCTTGTAAACGTTCAATTTGAAGGATACATTTTATCTTGCACATGATACTCTTTACCTAAGAAAGTTATATTTTGGCTATTGAGTATTACACTTTAGTTATCGGCATGTTACAATTTAGCTATCGTTATGTTACAATTCGACTATTGCATATAAAATTTTATGACCGATGAATTATTGTCTTGGATGCAATTTGTCAAAACTCCTTCCTATAACCTTGTAAACATTCAATTTGAAGGAGACATTTTATCTTGCACATGATACTTTTTACCTAGGAAAGTTACATTTTGGCTATTGAGTGTTACACTTTAGCTATTGGCATGTTACACTTTAGCTATCGACATGTTACAATTTAGCTATCGTCATGCTATAATTCGGCTATTGCACATAAAATTTTATGACTGATGAATTATTGTCTTAGATGCAATTTGTTAAAACTCCTTCCTATAGCCTTGTAAACATTCAATTTGAAGGAAACACTTCATCTTGTGCATGATACTCTTTACCTAGGAAAGTTACATTTTAGCTATTGAGTATTATACTTTGGCTATCACTATGTTACACTTTAACTATCGGTATGTTACAATTTAGCTATCGCCATGTTACAATTCGACTATGATGTGTTACAATTTAGATAAGAAAGTTACATTTTAACTATTAAGTGTTACATTTTAGTAATTGCATGTTATATTTTAGCTGCCAAAATGTTACATTTCAACTATTAAAAAGAAAAGAACAAAGAACAAAAGAATAATTTAATTGATTAATACTTTATATATCAATTGATTGATACTTTACAATTGAAAAGAAAAGAAAAAGAAAGAAAGAATAAAGAATAGAAGAGTAATTTAACAAGGTCATTAAAACACAGACCAATAAAGCTAACAAAGATCCATAGAAGGAAGTTCAAGTTGACAGAGGGACTCTTTAAGGGCAATGAGAAGACTTTGATGCCCAAACCTCCATAGCAGTGCAGCAAACTTTGTTGCAATAGTAATCTCAACTTCTGAATCCTTTTATTTTCTTTTCCTAATAAATCTTCATATAAAAAAAATTGGAACCAATACCTATTAACTTTCCTTCATGAACATAACTATATCTTAATATCAAACCTATAGTCTCTGCAAATACCTTTCAAGAAGAACCTCTGAATTTACAGCTCCTAGTGCAAGCTGCCAAAGGGAACAAATCTAACTTTACTCCATGATAATTACATTTATGAAAATGGAGAAGAAATCTTAACAAGAGAAATACTCACTTGAGAGCCATATACTTCAGCAATGTTAAGAGAAAGACTAGAGCTCGGGGTTTAAAATAAAAACGAAGCACAGTCGCTATCTCTTTTTCATTCCCGCTCCTTCTTTTCATTTCTCCCGCTACATTTTTCAATTTTTTATTTTTGCCACGTAAGAGACGTAGTGAAACGTAACAAAAAATAATGTAGAAATAGCATTACTCATCATTTATCAGGTTCAAAACAGTGTGACTTAGAAAAATGTGAATCTGCAGTGGAAATCCCATTCCAATCTTTGTACGTCTTGGGCTAGGAGGTTATGTTTGAACCAATAGAATGAAGTTCTTGGTAAGCCAACAAGAATTGGCAAATCTTAATAGTTATTTAGGACAAATGATCTATGTATATGTGCACTTCACATAAAATATGCACAAAAGTAAAATAAAGTTTATCTTCCCCATAAAATATTACTCACTTAAAAATAAAAAAAAAATTTGCACTTCACTCTTTAGACCTTATATGAAGTGCATATGCACATATCATTTTTCTTTAATTAGAACGAATACATTTCAAAAGGGCACTTCTGAAAGAAAGTGGGAGGAAGGGGAAGTGGGTCATCGCTTGGAAAAATTGTTATTTTGTAAACTATATAAATGCCCTTTCAATTTCGTTTCAATTAAAAATGTGGAGAGTGTTTACCTTTACCTGAAAGAGCATATATACAGACGAGGATTCTTTTAGTTTTCAATTAAAAAAGTTGTAATAATTTTATTTTTAATAAATTCATAGAGAGAATAAGAATAAAATTAACCTATGTTTTAAATTATATAAATTGAAAACTTACACAAAAAAAATGGAAATAAAATTGAAATCTTAATTATTTAGTATGAATGGGATATATATATATATATATATTACTATGTGGTTTAAGGTAATAATTATTAAGTAAATTAATTCTAAGATTAATCTAAAAGACTCAGAAATTGATAAGAAATAATTCTTAAAACTCTTTGATCAGAAATAGAAGGTCTGAACGAGGTGTGGTTGCCAGGAATTTTCTTTTGTAGGCCAATCCATCCATGTTCAAGCTTTCAGAATCAACCATTTCCTTGACCGACACATACTATCTTTGTTTATTGATATTACACAGTCTGGTTTGACCTGTTTTCTGAAAGAAATGCACTACAATTTCCCCTAAAAAGATGTGTCTACTCGTGAAACCGTGTTCCAAATTTCCACACACCAATTTATTTTGGTAGGTGTTTAATTATGAAAATTGAAGAGCACCATACACTTTAATTAATCAAGTAATAAGAAAATTTAATTTTAATTACCGTTGCATTTACAGGCATTGGTCTGGTGTGAATCTGAATGCCTTTGTCTAAACTAGATTAAAAAATGTTTCATGTAAAATTTTTATATATATTTTGACAATGACATTGCCTAACAAATTCTCTTAGGAGACTGCTTAAATTTTGTTTGGATGTCAAAATTAGAATTGAAATTGAGTTTTAAGATTTAGAGTCGGACCTATAAATTGAAATTGAGACTGCTTAGATTCTGCTCGAAAGCTTATTGAGTTTTAAGATTTTACTTTTTTCTTAAATATCTTGTTAGTTGCTGCTTTTATTCAAGCAACACTTCTCAGATTAATTCAAAATACCCCAATATTTTAAATACGTAATTCCCAAAAATCTCACAACAAATTTTAACTTATAAACTCTTACAAATCTCTTAATTATTAAGAATTATTTTATAGTACAAAGAAATTCATTGAGAATAAAAAAAATGCATCATTGCTATCTCTAATATATAAAAGAGATATAGATAAAATTAAGAGAAAATTAGTTAAAAAAATGGAATTAACAAATTAAATTTATATATAAGATAAAAAATAGAGAAAAAATGCAAATATACAATACACGAAAAAACCAAATCCCATGATAATTCAATTTATTCCAATATATACAACCCTAGTGCCAGATATTTATCTGAAACTGGTTAGTTAAAGTGATTACTTTGTAATATATAGCCAGCTATACGTTTTGATTTCGTGTTGTGTAAGCAAATGTGACCTGATATATGAGTTCAGAAAGCTATCCAAAAAAAAAAATTAATGTCAAAAAAATTGACGTGTTAAAAGTTAATGCAAATATTTGGAAATCACATTATTTTAACAAAAATTGTTTGGATGAGTAAATAAAAATTAAAGGTTGAAGCACTAGGCAGCAGTAAGGCTTAATGTTTTTTGTATATTATAGAAGAGTTTAACGTAAAACCATATCTAAATTCTATGCCAGTAATAATTTTATTAGCTCGTTCAGATTTGGAAGAAGTTACTTCGAGTGACTTAAGAATTCTTGTTTTGACTTAAGCATTATCTTAATAATTATGAAGAAGGGTACATATATGTTGCTTACCTCCCTGCAACTTACATTCAAGTTCTTGTCTGGTTGTGGGTCCCCTTCCCTTGGTGAAACCGTGTAGCAATTTTCCACGGACTTGGAAGAAGTTACTTCGAGTGACTTATGAATTTACTTGTGGAAGAAGTTAGATTTGGAAAAAGTTACTCGTGGAGAGAAAAACAAAAATGAGAGATGAAAACGAGAGAGTGTATACAGAGTTTATTTGTATTAATAGTAGTACTGTGTAGGTCACATGATAATATTATAATGTTTCTGGTTTCCAAACGCCCAATTACCGCTGGCATTGGACCCTAATGTACATCATGGGAGTGCAAATGAAAATTTCCCAAGATTTCACCACAGGAACATGAGACAAGTTCAGAAAGAAAATTGGAAATAATAGAAGCATTCATATTTCTTCTCTATTCGGTCAAAGCTTATAAGGACATGCATAGATCACTGATTTCAACAACTATCCCGATGGACCTTCAAAATAGTTTTCTCTTCTGTTCTTTCGTTTTGTGGTGATTTATTCCATAAACTTCTATGTGGGTTGCAGATTAGTTATTGAAGCTCTTCTATTCTTTCGTTTTACATCAAAGTCTCAATGTGGGACTAAGTCCCATTCTTGTTACATGATCCTTAATCCTTATTGGAGGCATGCCTTTAGTCAAAGGATCAACTATCATCAACTCAGTGCTTACATGCCCAATGGTGACCTTATTCTCTTTGACACGTTCTTAGATGGCTAAGTATTTAATGTCGATATGTTTGCTTCGACTTTGACTCTTATTATTCTTAGTTAGAAAAATAGCAGTTGAGCTGTCACAATATATCCTCAATGGCCTTGAGATAGAATTAATTATTCTAAGCCTAGAGATAAAGCTCTTTAGCCATACACTATGTGAGGTTACTTCAAAATAAGATACAAACTCAACCTCTATGGTAGAAGTAGCAGTCAGAGTCTGCTTTGTGCTCCTCCAAGATAAGGTTCTACCGGCAAGCATAAAAATATAACCTGATATTGATTTTCGTGAATCAACACATCCGGCAAATTTGAATCTAAGTAGTTAACTACCTCAAGATTCTCAGTTTGTCTGTACATCAGCATGTAGTGTTTAGTACGGTATCTCATCACTTTTTTTGCAGCTTTCCAATGGTCTATTCCTGGATTACTTTGATATCTCCCTAACATGTCGACTACAAAAGCAATGTCAGGTTTGGTGCAAACCTGAGTATACATAAGGCTTCCAACAGTAGAAGCATATGACACATTATGCATTTGTTCCCTCTCAAGGTCATTCTTCGGGCACTGGTTCAAGTTGGACTTGTCGCCCTTCACAATAGGTGCTACACTCAATGGACAGTCTTTTATCCGAAACCTCTCTAAGGCTTTGTTGATATAGGTTTCTTATAATAGACCCAATAAATATCGAGTTCTATCCATATAGATCTTAATGCCAATGACATAAGATGCCTCACCCATATCCTTTATATCAAAGTTCTTTGAGAGAAACTATTTCACCTCATATAGCATTTGTCTATCATTGGTTGCAAGTAATATGTCATCCACATATAGCACAAGAAAACAGATTCTACTCCCATTGGCCTTTTGGTATATACACTGGTCCATGATATTTTTCATAAAACCAAATAAAGAAGCAATATCATGAAACTTAAGATACCATTGGCATGTGGCCTATTTTAATCCATATATAGATTTCCTGAGCTTGCAAACCAAATGCTCACTGGCATTAGAGGAGAATCCTTTAGGTTGTTCCATATATATATATATATATATATCTCCTCCTCTAGTTCTCCATTGAGGAAAGCTGTCTTCACATCTATTTAATATAGTTTTAGATCAAAATGGGCAACTAATGCCATTATCACATAGAGGGAATCCTGTTTAGATATGAGAGAAAAGGTATCCTTGTAATCAATTCCTTCCCTTTGAGTGAATCTCTTGGCCATGAGTCTTGCCTTATATCTCTCGATGTTGACAGATGAGTCCTTTTTAGTTTTATAAACCCATTTACATCCAATGGCTTTAGAGCCACTAGGCAACTTGACAAGATCCCAGACTCTATTAGACGCCATGAAATCCATCTCTTCCTTCATGGTATTGTGCCACAATTCATATTTTCTACAATTGATGGCTTGTGAAAACGTCTTTGGATCATTTTTAGCTCCAATGTTATAGTCAAATTCTTCTAGGTACATTGTATAGTCACTAGGAATTGCTGACCTCTTTATTTTAGTTGATCTTCTTAATGTTATCTCAACATCCTCTTGAAGAGGATGTTGCTCAACTAGTTGTTTAATAGTTTTTGGTAATTGTTGATCAACTGGATCAACTTGGCTATGGTCAACAGGTTGTGGAGTACTAATGATTGGTTGTTCAATACTCATTTGTACTTGAGGGGCATGGATTATAACCAATCTATCACTTGATGTGGAAGCTTGAGAATCAAAATGATCTTGTTCGAAATCTAAGTTCCGAATTCGATCACCCCCTCTATTCAAGTCATTCTCAAGAAATTTTTCATTTCTTAATTCCACAATCTTAATACTGTGGATGGACAGTAAAACCTATGTCCCTTGAACCTTTCGGCACATCCAATAAAATAGCCACTAATGGTCCTCGTGTCTAACTTCTTCTTTTGTGGATTGTAAACCCTAACTTCTGACAGGCATCTCCAATTGCGCATATGTCTTAAACTGGGTTTCCAACCTTTTCATAATTCAAATGACATCTTTTAAATAGCCTTGGTTGGAACTCAGTTAAGAATATACACAACTATCTTGAGGGTTTTAGTCTATAAGGACTTAGGAAGTTTGGAGCTACTAAACATGCTTCGCACCATGTCTATTAATGTTCGGTTTCTTCTTTTAGCTATACCATTTTGATCCGGAGATCTAGGCATGGTGTATTGGGACAACAATCCTATGTTCTTGAAGAAACCTAGCAAATGGACTTGATGCTTCTCTATCTTCAGTGTATCTACCAATATTCACCACATTTATCTGATCTCACTATCTTAATTTGTTTTCTACATTGTTTCTCTACTTCTGTTTTGAAGACCTTAAAGGCATCTAGTGCCTCATTTTTATTATTCAAAAGATAGAGAAACATGTATCATGAGTAATAATCTATAAAGGTGATAAAGTATTTCTGATTACTTGAGTCCATATCCAGACTATAGATATCTATATGTATGATTTCTAATAAGGAAGAACTTCTCTTAGCACCTTTCTTGGTCTTATTAGTCTACTTTCCTTTAATACAGTCTACATAAGTGTCAAAGTCAGCAAAGTTAAGAGTACTAAGTACTCCATCTTTTACTAACCTTTTCACCCTCTCTATTGAGATATGACCAAGTCTACGATGCTACAATATAGAGGAATTTTCATCAGTAATACTTCTCTTAATACCTATATTGCTAGAAACATGCATTGCATCATAAGATATACTATCTTGTAATTGAATTTGAAATAGACCATGACAAACTATACCTTTTTCAACATCATCAGATTTATAAGATAATTGGAATAAATTATCTAAAAAGTTGAAGGAATATCCAAATGGTACAAGTTTTGAAATTGAAATCAAGTTTCTAGAGAAACATGTACATAAAAGGCCCTTTTCAAAATCAAAACAAAACCAGTATCTAATACTAATTTGCATGTTTCTACGCCTTCTACTTGTGAGCCCATCCTATTGCCTGAATAGATATATTACTTAGTGTCCACTACCTTCCTTAGGTCTGGAAAGCCTTATAAGGTATTAGAGATATGGATTGTAGCACCAAAATCAATGCACCATGTATTACTACTAACATCTACCATATTAGATTCATAAAAAAAGAGTGAGGTTGAGTTACTTTTATTTTCAAGCCAGGTTTTGAATTTGGCATTGTCCTTCTTCATGTATCCTTTCTTTTTATAGAAAAAGTACTTGGACTCCTTCTTAATGCCAGATTGAATGGGCACCTTACCCTTCCTTTGGCCTTTTCTTGCTTTTTACTCTTTTCTTGTATGGCCAAATGTGCACTCTCTCCCATATCAACCAGGAGCCTTCCCTCCTCTTGAACACACATGATCAATAATTCATTAATAGACTATTTCTCTGTATGTGTGTTGTATTAGATTTTGAAAGGTCCATACTGAAGTAGTAGGGAGTTCAAGATGAAGTGCACAAGGAAAGATTCTGACATCTCAACCTTTCATGAGACCTACAAGTTATGCTTTCAAATCATAATGGGTATGGTATCCATTCCTCTCAGGCTGATATTGTGCTCCTTGCTTTTTCCACTGGCTTCCCTTTGGGAATAATGAATGAAATTAAAAAAGCAGAGATAATAATTAGTATTCCTCAAATAAGGTTTCATTTGAGTGCTCTGTGGAGAACACTGAGACTTACACTCAAAAGGAAATAATAGAGTAGGGTGTGTTGCCCATATGTGCCTTTGACTATTTCACTTTCGGTCAATACACGGGAAAATTCTTCATATCAAAAATTTGAATTGGTGACTTTGACTTATTTGAATTATCACTCCCTCCAACGAAAAATTTGAAGTTGATTGTTGCAATTGAAAGAAATTACTTGACGGAAAATTCTTCATATCACTATCTGATTGGTATGAAACGCACCATCCCCTGGAATTTCATACATATGATTTCTGTTTTTTTTTTTTTTGGTATTTCCTTGATGATAATAAATTTATTTGCACTTTTCACTAGCAAAAGAGAAATAAGTATGTAAATTTTTTGTGAATATTATCTTAAAATAAGTATGGAGCCATTGATAAGAAAGTCTATAAAGTTGTTGAAACTTACAAAATAAGTTGTTGATATGGGCACAAGTCATCCATAACAGCTATAATATTTTTTATTGAAGTTGATGCTTTGGAGCCCATCAATCCTCAAATTGGTCGAGGAAGCTGTGATATTCACCAAGAATCACTCTCCCAAACCAAAAAATTGAAGCTAGATAATGCTGCAATTGAAAGAACTGACTTGACAGAAAATTGTTCCTGTTACAGTCTAATTGGTATGAAACTTACCATCCCCCTCTAATTAATCTCATACATATGATTCCTTTTCTATTTTTTGTATTCTCTTGATGATAATTTAATTGCATTTTTACTAGATAAAGAAAAAGATGTTCGTAGCTTTTGTTAATCTCTTTCTATATCTGCGTGTGATCTTTAAGTTTTATTTGTACAAATAGTTATAGAATAGTTTTTTCTTCCATATTGTTTAATCATGAAATGAATAATAGTTATTGCAAATTTTTTTTTTTTTTTGGAAAAAAACATAGAACGAATCTTGGATCATAAACAGATTATGCTTTTCATATATGAATATTAAGAAAAACCCTTGTATCATTAAACAACTTTTTTTTTTTTTGGAATACTTGGTGATATCTAAAATCTTTCACTGGTACTTCAGTGTTTTTCTCCCATTAAATCACACTCTTTTTGCGATCTCTCTTTTTCATTTGTTGACATTGGATACACTGAATATATTTTGAAAATAGTCAATTAACATCAGTTAAATAAATTTAGTTCCTGAAAAATGTGAAAGCAAATAGTCCATTCAAATAGAATTTATAATTCTTGAAGGTTATCTTCAATAAATTACGATAATATTCCTTTGAGCTTTTATTTTCCTGAAGCACTTATGGCAACTGGTGTCTGGTGTTCTATTGCTAGGTTTATTGATCCAAAAGTCGAAGGAGCTAACATCACAGTGGTCGAACAGAAGGGAATTAAAAAGTTTGAAAAGGTAATATATAACAGTCTAGAATAATTAAAGTGTTTTAGTAATGAATCCAAATAAGCGCAAAAGTGCAGTCATATATACTACTGGTGACTTTTATAACTTTAAGCTACTGCCATCTCTCCATTTACTTTTTATTATAAATTATCAGAACTCTGTGGTGTTTGACATTAACTTGATAAAATATGTTAAATGATAATTTAAACTTTTGAACCCCATTGATACGAAAATTAAGACAATTGAGGGATCAAATGATGGGCATTTAAAGTGATTTTTTATTTTTAACTTTTCTTGAATTTCCCTCTAGAAATAGCATACCTTCATGCTATCATAAATCTCTTATGATTGTAGATATATTTTGAGATATATATATACATATATATATAGTTCAAACATTAGAATATAATTTACATAATGAAGACAAGTATATGATGACTTTCATATAAGGATATTAAAAATATTCTTCTTAATCGACAAGTGTATATTATTGAATTATTTTTTTTATTACTTCCAAATTTTCCCATGAACACGTTTCAAATATCAAATGATATCTTATCCAAATGACTTTTTTCTTTTTTTTGTGTGGAATATGTTCTTTGCAGGATTGTATTATCCTCAAAATAACTGTAGCAGACGCCCCTCTTGGTAGCGTAGAGGAAGTCAGTCCTTCATGAGTTGAAACTCTGAAGCTGCCCTATGAGGTTGCCGTTTTTCTTAATTTATTCATAATGCACTCTAAGAACAAAGGGGATCATAAGCTTAAAATGACCCTCTTAAATTCTAATTATATATCTGTTGTGAATTTTTATTTGCTTACTCAATCTGTGAACGTATTTGGTTTACAGAATACTTTTGTTGCTTACCCTAGCAGTAAACAAGACTGCTGAATGGTTCATTGAATTGGAAATGCAAATCCTCCTAATGGGATTTCAATGGCCAACGCGGAAATAAGTTTTGACTGCATTTTATATTATTCTAGAAGGCCGGTCACAATTTACAGTTCTTTTTTTTTTTTTTTTTATGATAAGAGACTCCTAAGTGGAGTTTGAGATGGGACAACTGGGATTCAAACTCGTTGCATGACGAGTTCATGGGACAGCATGTGCCACTGAGCCCCAAGGGCTCTGGCCAATTTACAGCTCTTTGTTTTCATTGGATGAACATAAATTTCATTTGTTATGTCAAACTGCCTATTCTAAAACTTGGAGCATGCGCCCTTCATTTTCTAAAATTTTTATGATAGGAAACATACCATATAAAATAGATTCAGCATTTCAGATTTTGTTGCAAACACTAAAAGTAAAAAAATAAAAATAAATATAAAAATCCCCCTCCCCACAAGTGCTTGAAAAATAGCCACTCATACAACTTGATTTATGCTATGCAATGCAATTATTTTCCTTGGATCACCACAATGTTATTTTCCTATTAGTTCTAAGTTGGTAACCAGGAAGAAAAAGCCGGTCACCTCTTACTTATATTAGTGCTTTGACTCCTCACAACTGCTCGTCAATCTCCACAACTGCACATGATTTTGCAGGAATTTAGATCATACAACCAGAAAACGTCTTCATTTCTAAAGGATTATTAAACTATTGTTCAGACCAGGCAAATTTTATCCAAACCAGTATGTGATGTACATTGATGGAAAGCCAATCAAGAGCAACAGCAAGCAAAGATCAGTTATTCTAATAATTTTACCATCTTTTGTACGGTCAGATGGCTAGATGCACAAATCAATCAAAGCAAATCCTGGGGAATAAGAATGCTATCCAAGGGCATTTATGTACACTCAAAAAATCCAATACTAAATGGGAGGAAATCAAAAAATAACAATGCTAAAAGCCTAAGCCACAGATATAATTGAGGGCTTTATAAAATTAAAATGACAGGGTCCAGGGAGTAGAAGTTTCATACCAATCAAGCGGTCACACGATGATTTTTCCTCTGGGTCTATTTTCTCATTTTGTGCCTGGGTTTCAGTTGGGACACAATCTTCTGCACTTTCTTTGTTTGAAAAAAAAAGTCCTTGCTCATCTTTGATCTTATTACTAATTGCATTCCTTCAATTATTGCCATTTAAACCTTTACCAACTTCACTTAATGAACCCTTAGGTCTAGACAAGCCATTATGGCAAAGTCATCGGTGGAAAAAGAGCAAGTATTTCAAACAGTTAGACAATCAGATCAGTTGTATTATTTATATATTTATGATTCAAATTATAAGTAGTAAGTACCATAGATAATACATTACTCGTTTGAACAATGCCCCATGAGTAGGGCATGTGTTTAGTTTAATCAAGCACTTAATTAATTATAATAATTCAAATTGTTGGTAGTAAGATTTTGGATCACATTTTTGTAAAGAAGTTATCAATGGCGGTCCATTCTTCAAGTTAGCCCAAAGAAGGGCCGTAAAAATTTAATCGATGTTGCTGTTGGGGTTATGTCCTGCTTTGTCCATGGCACACATGTCCACTCCTCTACCTGCGCCTACACATGTAACAAAATTGCTTATCTTATTTACAATAATTTTCACCAAAAAATGTTATGATTACTTGTCGTTGACTTTTTAATTCCGAGTATTGAAGAGCACCATATGCTTTTATCAGCCAATTCTAAAACTTACCAAAACAAATAATTGAAGTAGTCGTCGTCCGAAGATGTTGATGACATTATTGTTTTCTTTTTTTCATGGCGCGGATGACATTACTTTTGCCGTTGCCTTTACGGGCATTGGCGTAGTGTGAATGTGAATGCCTCTCTCTAAATTAAACTTAGATTAAAAAAATGTTCCACGTAAATAATTTTTTAAAGGATCCCTTACTTCATGTTCAAGGTATCAATATTAAGACTATTGTAATTTATTGAGTCATTTAATTTGATTGGTATAATTATAACTACTCAGTTATAAAAGAACAATGATATATGTGCTTAGAGATATGTTGGGGTCATGTCTACTGATGTGGTTTAATATTTTATGTTGAAAAAATGTATAAGAAAAATTTAATAGAGAAGATGAGAATTATAGATGAAATTGTAAATATAAAAATGTAAATATAAAAGTACTAATTATAAAAATTGGTTATCTAATGAATTGGTTTATAAAAAAGACAAAAAAAAAGTTAAGTCTTGTTACATTCATCTTATTTTTAATAAGATTTGTTCATACAAAAATGCATTAATCCCGATGAACCCACTAATTAATGTTTTGGATATTTTTATAAATAAAATATAATCCACTTCAATAAATATATGAGAATTTAATAATCAAAAAATATCATGCTAGATAATTTATGGATAATAAGATATCATAATAAATGTTTAATTTGTCACTTTTTATAAATGAAGTACAATCATTGCAAAGAATTTTATAATATTATTTTTTCAATTACAAGTTATAAATATATATATATATATAAATTAGACTTCTTATTTTTACATAACTATAAATTATATTCAATTTGTATAATTGCTTATATGGGCACTTTTTTCTATATTCAAATACCATTTAACAATTTTGTATTTACACAAAAAAGACAATTTTATATGTTTTATTTTTCAATTTTATTTGATATATTTATATAAAGATGCATATTAAATTAAAGAGAAAAATGTAAAAAAGAAACGACATAAACATACATATTAAAATAGAAAGAGAATCCCTACCAAAAAAAAAAAAAGAAAGAGAAAAGTGACAAAAATAGAAAATAAAAATGCTTACCAAACTAATAATTGAAGTTATAAGTTAACAGAAACTAAGTATCAAAATCCTTTTTAGTGACAACATAAGTACCCTTAACTTAAGCATAAACTAAGGGGGATCGTAGATGACCCTTTTCTAAATATTTGATAATGACAATAATGCCGAACTAATTCTTTTTTTATTAGGAGACTGTTATAAGGTCATTAATTATAATTGAGATTTTTGTGGATTCAAAAAGTGTTTCTTTAAACTGAAGTAGTTCATACTAACAAACAAGAAGTGGTTGCTAGGAATTTTCTTTCGTAGATCAATTCAAGCTTTTAGCATCAACTATTTCTTTCATTTGGCGCATAATTATGTTAATATTAATATTAATGTAATATTCAATGAAGCAAAACTTTGTCCTCTGATTAATATTAAACTCTGAGTTCATTATATTACTTTTCTTGGTTGTCCATACTCTTGTCGCCTTTTGTTTTCTTTAATAACTCACTGAAAGGATAATTACATTAATATTACAAATGTCATTTTTCAATTAATATTGCTTTCTGTGTTCATACTTTTGTCAGGTTAACTCATTCACACAAAAAAGAAAATTTTATGTTTTTATATTTTTACTTTGTATATATTCATAATTTTTATGAGAATACGTATTAAATTGAACTGAAAAAAGTGAATAAAAGGAAATGACATAAATATGTGTCAAAAACGAAAACAAAAAACTGACAAAAATAAAAAATAAAAAATATACTAAATCAGTAATTTAAATTAACAGATGTCAGACTTTTTCTTTCATAGCTGAACCATTGAGTATAGATAGTCCGAAATTTTCTTTTGTAGGTCAATTAATGTTTAAGCTATCAGCATCAACCATTTCCTTAACCAACACATAGCATTTTTTTTTTTCCTTTGGTTAATATTAAACTAAGAGTTAAATATATTACATTTCTTGTTAGTTCTTTCTGTGTACACACTTTCTTCGAACTTATGTTTCAAGTTACTAAGCAGTAAGAGAACATTGACCGTTATATAGTACAAAGAAATTATTGAGAATAAAAGTACGTTGGCCATTATATATATGTACATAGTTATTGTCGTCAAACTTCAACTATCAAGTCTGCATGACTATTTCTTGTCGATTCATTTAGCTATCGTCCAACGAATTACTTCGGATGCTCTTTCCATTAATGAAACACTTAATTAATAATAGGTGGTGTCCCTAAGGAAGAAAATGTTGTAGGCAGCTACACCTACATTGGCCCTCTGCAAATTGCAGTAAGTTAATATATAGCAGGTACCAATGATTCATTTGGACTGACTAATCAATTAATTCTTTCTTATGAAGCTGGTTCAGGTGTTTACTTGTAATATTTGTTGTTAGGTTCTTGTACTTTTCTTGAGACTGAACCAGTTGCTCCTAACAAGGGTTGACTGCCAGTAATTTCCCTTCGTATACCAAATTAATTAACAATGTCTATGTTTGTTTGTCTGCTTCTTTCAGGACTAGTGCCTTGTTTGTTTGTATTAATTAAAATTAGCATCACGAGCGTCGATTTCGGTGTAAAACCAATTATGGGTGACATTGGTCGACCCTGCTGGACGTCATTGGTGTTCAGTATAAAAAAGTTGTAATAATTTTATTTTTAATAAATTCATAGAGAGAATAAAAATAAAATTAACCTATGTTTTAAGTTATATAAACTGAAAACTTACACAAAAAAAGATGGAAATAAAATTGAAATCTTAATTATTTAGTATGAATGGGATATATATATATATATATTATTATGTGGTTTAAGGTAATAATTATTAAGTAAATTAATTCTAAGATTAATCTAAAAGACTCAGAAATTGATAGGAAATAATTCTTAAAACTCATTGATCAGCAATAGTTTGTCCAAACGAGGTGTGGTTGCCAGGAATTTTCTTTTGTAGACCAATCCATCCATGTTCAAGCTTTTAGCATCAATTATTTCCTTGACCGAGACATACTATCTTTGTTTATTAGTAATACGCAGTCTGGTTTGATTTGTTTTTTGAAAGAAATGCGCTACAATTTTCCCTAAAAAGATGTGTCTACTCCTGAAACCGTGTTCCAATTTTCCACGCACCAATTTATTTTGGTAGGTGTTTAATTATGAAAGTTGAAGACCATACACTTTAATTAATCAAACAATTAGGAAATTTAACTTTAATTACCTTTGCATTTACAGGCATTGGTCTGGTGTGAATCTGAATCCCTTTGTCTATACTAGATTAAAAAAATGTTCTATGTAAAATTTTTATATATTTTTTGACAATGACATTGCCCAACAAATTCTTTCTTAGAAAACTGTTTAAATATTGCTCGAATGCCAAAATTAGAATTGAAATTGAGTTTTAAGATTTAGAATCGGACCTATAAATTGAAATTGAGACTACTTAGATTCTGCTCAAAAGCTTATTAAGTTTTAAGATTTTACTTTTTTTTTTCTTAAATATCTTGTCAGTTGTTGCTTTGTTTCAAGCAACACTTCTCAGATTAATTCAAAACACCCGAATATTTTAAATACGTAATTCCCAAAAATCTCACTACAAATTTTAACTTATCAACTCTTACAAATCTCTTAATTATTAAGAATTATTTTATAGTACAAAGAAATTCATTGAGAATAAAAAAATGCATCATTGCTATCTCTAATATATAAAAGAGATGCAGATAAAATTAAGAAAAAATTAGTAAAAAAATTGAAGCAACAAATTAAATTTAAATATAAGATAAAAATAGAGAAAAAAATACAAAAATACAATATTCAAAAAAATCAAATCCATGATAATTCAATTTATTCTAATATATGCAACCTTAATGCCAGATATTTATCTGAAACTGATTAGTTAAAATGATTACTTTGTAATATATAGCCAGCTCTACGTTTTGATTTCGTGTTGTGTAAGCAAATGTGACCTGATATATGAGTTCAGAAAGCTATCCAAAAAAGAAATAATGTCAAAAAAATTGACGTGTTAAAAGTTAATGCAAATATTTGGAAATCACATTATTTTAACAAAACTTGTTTGGATGAGTAAATAAAAATTAAAGGTTGAAGCACTAGACAACAGTAAGGCTTAATTTTCTTTGTATATTATAGAAGAGTTTACGGAAAATCATGTCTAAATTTTATGCGAGTAATGATTTTATTAGCTCGTTCAGATTTGGAAGAAGTTACTTTGAGTGACTTAAGAATTCTTTTTTTAACTTGAGCATTATCTTGGTAATGATGAAGAAGGGTACATATATGTTGCTTACCTTCCTGCAACGTACATTAAAGTTATTAAACAATTCATGTCTGGTTGAGGGTCCCCTTCCCCTGGTGAAACCGCCTAGCTATTTTCCACAGATTTGGAAGAAGTTACTTCGAGTGACTTAAGAATTTACTTGTGGAAGAAGTTAGATTTAGAAAAAGTTACTTTTGGAGAGAAAAAAAATGAGAGAAAAAAACGACAGAGTGCATACAGAGTTTATTTGTATTAAAAGTAGTACTGTGTAGGTCACATGATAATATTATAATGTTTCTGGTTTCCAAACGCCCAATTACCGCTGGCATGGAGTGCAATGAAAATTTCCCAAGATTTCATCCCATGAACACGAGACAAGTTCAGAAAGAAAATTGGAAATAATGACAAATGTATCCTCACGAAGGTTCCCAGTAAACAATAGAAGCATTCATATTTCTTCTCTATCCGGCCAAAGCTTATAAGGATATGCATAGATCACTGATTTCAACAGCTATCGCGACGGACCGTCAAAATCATTTTCTCTTCTGTTCTTTCGTTTTGTGCTGATTTATTCCATAAACTTCTATGTGGGTTGCAGATTAGTTATTGAAGCTCTTCGTCTCCTGTCTTAAGTTTCCCTTCTTTACTCTTCCATGTAAGTTTTGTCGATTGCAGAGGGTAGCTTGGTTAACATCTTAGTCAATATATTTCTTACTTATGCTATAGTTTGTGTAGCTTTTTGGTTTCTTCATTCTTGCTTAACTTTGCTTTGTCTGTTTAATTTGTTCCTTCAATTTTAGGACATGAAAACAAGCATACACAGTTCAAGGAGAAGGTCTCTGCTGGTTTTACTTGGTTTGAGAGACTAGAGTCCAGATTTACTTAAGACACTTTTGTTCCTATTTATGTCTAATGGCATCTTTTTCTTCTTGTCCTCCTCATCCTAAAATAAAATATGATCTCTTCATCAGCTTTAGAGGACAAGACACCAGACATGGTTTTCTCAGCCATTTAATAAAGGACTTACGTCGGGAGAAGATTGATGTCTATGAAGACGAAAGACTTGAAAGAGGAGAAGAAATATTGCAAGAACTTCACAAAGCAATCGAGAGTTCAATGATTTTATTGGTCTTACTTTCAAAAAATTATGCTTCTTCAACGTGGTGCTTAGATGAGCTTATGAAAATATTTGAATGTAGGAAAAGATATAAGCGGATTGTAATACCTGTATTTTACAACATAAATCCCTCAGATGTACGACACCAGACTGGGATTTATGGAGATGCGTTTGCTAAACATGAAATAAGGTTTGAGGAAAATGTAGCCAAGGTGAGAAATTGGAGATATGCTTTGAAGGAAGCTGCTAATTTATCAGGATTTCATCTTTCATTGAATTTTGAGTAAGTTCTTTCTTCGTTTAGTTAAAAATATGTTGCATGTTTTCTCACTATTTATTTATATATTTCGTAAAATCTGCATGTATATCTGATTGGTTAACTTGCAACAAGAACAATAACTTACATATATTTGAGATTGTTTTTAATCATAACATTTGTTATTTTCGGATGATGATTAGGTGACTTCCGATCTGGAATTAGTGAGAAAAAAAATTAAAACCTTCAAATTTAAGTATAGAAGAAATAGGGAGAAAGTTAGAAAAAAGAGAAATTAGCTTATCCAAATCTCTTTCTTTTCACAAACAATGCTACAATAGTTTCAGACTAGTTTTTGTTTTGGCACATAGACTAGATTATTTTAGAAGCTCCATACCATTACATACAATAAAATTCCATTTAAATAATATTTACTAATATAGGGTTGGAATGCTAGCTAAATGAAAATAAATTTCTATATTGTGGATAAGTTATTGTTATTTGCGATGCATTCTTTCTTTTCTTCATTTGTTATCTTCTTTCTATATGCTAGGAAAGAAACTCAACTCATTGGCAAAATTGTCAAAGATGTTTTGCAAAAGCTGAATAATATTTATCCAATAAGTGAATCATCGAACATGCTCGTTGGAATTCATGAAAGAATTGCAGATCTTGATCCAAAATTATCATCATGCAATAATAATGTTCATGTCATTGGAATTTGGGGCATGGGCGGAATTGGTAAGACAACCATTGCCAAAGCATTATTCCACAGATTGCTTTCCAAATATGAATTTGAAGGTTGGTACTTTTTGGAAAATGTAAGGGAAAAGTTGGATAAATATGGATTGACTCCTTTGCAAAATGAAATCTTTTCTGTTCTACTAGAGAAAACCAATCAAAGGTTTGGCATGCCTATGATAGAATGCACATACAATAGGGCGAGACTTCATCGTAGGAGGGTTCTTCTTGTCCTTGATGATGTCAATGATAAAATAAAATCGAGTGATTTATATGCTGGGCATGATTGGTTTGGACAAGGAAGTATAATCATTGTGACATCAAGAGACAAGCAAGTGCTCATCAATAATGAAGCCGATTTTGTATATGAGGTGCTAGCATTGAGTGTCACTGATTCTCTTCAGCTTTTTAGTTCACATGCCTTCAAAGAAAAGTATCCAACAATGAGCTGGGAGAAGGAATTGTCAATGAAAGCAGTTCACTATGCAAAAGGCAATCCATTAGCAATAGAAGTTTTGGGTTCCTCTCTACGTGGTAAAAGGAAAGAAGTGTGGGAAAGCCGATTTGAGAAACTTAGAAAAATGTTTGATTCGCGCATTATGAATATATTGAAGTTAAGTTATGATGAACTAGATAGTGCAGACCAGGAGATTTTTCTATACCTTGCATGTTTTTTCAAAAGAAATGGTGTTGCCTTTGATTACATAAAGTTGCTAGATGCTTGTCGTTACTCAACCATTGCTGGGTTAAGCAACCTTCTTGATAAGGCTCTTTTGATGGTTAAGAAAGGTTTTAGATGTTGGGATTTGGATATGCATGACTTGATACAAGAAATGGGTTTAGAGATTGTTCGTAGAGAATTTAAAGATCCTAGACAACGTCGTCACTTGTGGGAACCACATGATATTTGTCAAGTATTGAGAACTATTACGGTAAGACTTAAATTGTGTAAAAAATTAATTTCCTAAGAAAATGTCACCGTGATTTTGAGTTTTTTCTTTCATTGTTTGATTTTATCTCCTATGTTTGTTTTCAAAGGGGACTGAAGCTATTCAAAGTTTATCTTTAAATATAAGCAATGAAAGTAAAGAGCTGCACTTAAGTCCTAAAGCTTTCGATGGGATGGTCCACTTAAAATTTCTCTATCTTGGCGAATCATATCACATAGAAAGATACAGCGGGATCGAAAGGAGGTTGCACATCAACTCAAGGCAAAGGAAAATATATCTTCAGGAAGGTTATCTCGAATCATTGCCAAATGGTTTAAGACTTCTCAAATGGGACAAATGCCCATTAAAATTCTTGCCTTCAAGATTTTGTATGGAGAATCTTGTTGAACTTCACCTTGTGGACAGCCGCTTAGAAAAACTATGGGACGGTGTTCAGGTGTGTATGTTTCAATATTCAAGAATTTTGTGTCTCTATCTATTTATGTTTTATCAGAAAAGTTGCTTAGCCGATGTCATGTGATATGTTCTTATTAATTGTTTGCAGGATCTTGTCAACTTAATAACAATTGACCTTAGCTTCTCTAAACACTTGATGGAGCTCCCTGATTTTTCAAAGGCTTTAAATCTTCAATGGGTAAATCTATATGGCTGTGTGAGATTGTGTTATCTCCATCCATCTTTGTTGTCTCTCCACAAAATTATTTGGATTGATGTTAGTTATTGCATTCAGCTTAAAAGTCTTCGGAGTGAGGTCTGTTTAAGATCTTTAACAATGCTATATGCAGAGAATTGCTCTAATCTAGAGGAGTTTTCTGTTACATCAGAGAGTATGGTGGACTTGAATTTGTATGGTACAGCCATCAAGGAGATCCCATCGTTAGTTTTGCCTCACAGGAAACTTGAAGTAATGAAAGGTCAGTTATCAACTATTCTCCATGATCTTGAAAATCTAGACTTCTCACACATATGTTATTCATACTTGAGTGGTCCCATACGGAATCTGCTTTGTGAAATTGGAAGTTGTGGGTTAGAGACGTTGACTTGGCTCAAACTAAGTGAGAGCAACATTGAGAGTTTGCCTACAACCATCAAGCATTGTTCACATCTGGACATACTTTATTTGGATAACTGTAAGAGTCTTCGGTCTCTACCAGAGCTTCCACCGTCCATTACGAGGTTATTCGTCTCCAACTGCGAATCCCTAGAAAGAAGCTTAAATTGGAGTGTTGAACCAAGAAGTTTTGGATGGTATTGGATTTCATTTGTAGATTGCATCAAATTGAATAAAGAGTCACTCGACAGAATCATGACATGTGCCTATGTCATGATGAAGCATAGCGCATATGTACAACAATTAAAACTGGATGCAGAAGAAGACGACCAATATTGCTACAAAGAAATTTGGGTTTGGTTACCAGGAAGCAAATTACCAGACTGGGATGGCTTAATTAGCACAACAGAAGCATCCATGACTCTTGAGCTTGCTTCTTCCTCCAATTTAATGGGTTTCATTTGTTGCTGCGTCCTTTCACGATGCAAATTACGCAGAGTCAGATGGACATGTAACTTCGAAACAAGTAATGGTAGGACTGAGATAGTTACGCTTTCAAATCATAATGGGTATGGTATCCATTCCTCTCGGGCCGATATTGTGCTCCTTGCTTTTTCCACTGGCTTCCCTTTGGGAATAATGAATGAAATTAGAAAAAGCAGAGACAATAATCAGTATTCCACAAATAAGGTTTCATTTGAATGCTTTGTGGAGAACATCGAGACTTACACTCAAAAGGAAATAATAGAGTGGGGTGTGTTGCCCATATATGCCTCTGACTATTTCACTTTCGGTCAACACTTGGGATACAGGCAAATTGATGACTTTGACTTATTGAATTATCACTCCCCCCAACCAAAAATTTGAAGCCGATTGTCGCAATTGAAAGAAGTTGCTTGACAGAAAATTCTTCATATCACTATCTGATTGGTATGAAACTCACCATTTCCTGTAATTTCATACATATGATTTCTGTTTTGTTTTGATTTTGTATTCCCTTGATGATAATAAATTTATTTGCATTTTTTACTGGCAAAAGAAAAATAAGTATGTAAATTTTTTGTGAATATTATCTTAAAATAAGTATGGAGCCATTGACAAGAAAGTCTATGAAGTTGTTGAAACTACCAAAATATGTTGTTGATATGGGTACAAGTCATCTATAACAGCTATAATCTTTTTTGTTGAAGTTGATGCTTTGGAGCCCATCAATGCTCAAATTGGTCGAGGAAGCTGTGATATTCACCAAGAACCACTCTCCCAAACCAAAAAGTTGAAGCTAGACAATGCTTCAATTGAAAGAACTGACTTGACAGAAAATTGTTCCTGTTACGGTCTAATTGGTATGAATCTTACCATCCCCCTCTAATTAATCTCATACATATGATTCCTTTTCTATTTTTTGTATTCTCGTGATGATAATTTAATTGCATTTTTACTTGATAAAGAAAAAGATGTTCGTAGCTTTTGTTAATCTCTTTCAATATCTGTGTATGATCTTTTAAGTTTTATTTGTCTAAATAGTTATAAAAATAATTTTTTCTTCCTTACTATTTAACCATGAAATGAATAATAGTTATTGCAATTTTTTTTTTTTTGAAAAAAACATAGAACAAATCTTGGATCATAAACAGATTATGCTTTTATATATGAATATTAAAAAAAAACCCTCGTATCATTAAACAATTCTTTTTTTAAATACTTGGTGATACCTAAAATCTTTCACACCTATTTTAGTACTTTTCTCTCATTAAATCACACTTTTTTGTGATTGTTCTTTTTTATTTGTTGACATTGGATACCCTCAATATATTTTAAAAATAGTTGATTAACATCAGTTAAATAAATTTAGTTCTTGAAAATTTCAAAAGAAAATAGTCCATTGAAATAGAATTTATAGTTCTTCAAGGTTGTCTTCAACAAATTACGATAACATTCTTTGAGCTTTTATTTTCCTGAAGCACTTCTGGTGTTCTATTGCTAGGTTTATTGATCGAAAAGTGGAAGGCGATAACATCACAGTGATCGAAGAAAAAGGAATTAAAAAGTTTGAAAAGGTAATATACAACAGTCTAGAATAATTAAAGTGTTTTAGTAATGAATCCAAATAAGCACCAAAGTGCAGTCATATATTTTACTGGTGACTTTTATAACTTCAAGCCACTGCCATCTCTCCATTTACTTTTTATTATAAATTATCAGAACTCTGTGGTGTTTGGCATTAACTTGATAGAAAATGTCAAATGAAAATTTGAACTTGAGAACTCCATTGATACGAATATTAAGACAATTGAGGGATCAAATGATGGGGATTTAAAGTGATTTTTTTATTTTTTCACTGTTTTTTGAATTTCCCTCTAGAAATAGCATATCTTCATGCTACCATAAATCTCTTATGATTGTAGATATATTTTGAGATATATATATATATATATATATATATATATATATATACAGTCCAAACATTAGAATATAATTTACATAAAGAAGACAAGTATATGATGACTTTCATATAAGAATATTAAAAATATTCTTCTTAATCGACAAGTATATATTATTGAATTATTTGATGACTTTCATATAAGAATATTAAAAATATTCTTCTTAATCGACAAGTATATATTATTGAATTATTTTTTTTATTAGACGATTATTATTGCATATTTCAAATCCAACGACTTGGAATAAGCCCCTAAATTTTAGGTACCCAAGTAAATGTACCTTATTCCTACATGTTGACCAAGAAAAAACACAACTCATTTAAGAATTAACATAAAATTAGAAAGCGGTGGTTAGAAATTTTCTGAGTCCTACTTCAATAAATATATCAGAATTTAATACTCAAAAAATATCATGCTAGATAATTTATAGATAATAAGATATCATAATAAATGTTTAATTTGTCACTTCTTTTTTTTAGTGATAAAGGAACCAAAGCCTTTTAGGCGAGATGGAGAGGGGAATAGCCATTTCGAATTTGTCTTCTATAGAAGACAGACTGATATGTCATGTAACCACAAGACTCTAAGCAATTTTATAATATTATTTTTTCAATTACAAGTTATAAATATATATATATATTTTAGATTTCTTATTTTTACATAACTATAAATTATATTAAATTTGTATAATTGCTAATATAAGCACTTTTTTCAATATTCATATACAATTTAATAATGTTGCATTTACCCAAAAAAGACAATTTTATATGTTTTATATTTCAATTTTCTTTTATTTATTTATATAAAGATGCATATCAAATTAAAGAGAGAAATGTAAAAAAGAAACGACATAAACATGCATATTAAAATAGAAAGAGAATCCCAAATATATATATATATATATATATATATATATATATATACATATATATAAAGAAAGAGAAAAGTGACAAAAATAGAAAATAAGAATGCTTACCAAACTAATAATTGAAGTTATCACGTGAACAGAAACTATGTATCAAAATCCTATTTAGTGACAACATGAATACCCTTAACTTAAGCATAAACTAAGGGGATCGTAGATGACCCTTTTTTAAATATTTGATAATGACAATAGTGCCGAACAAATTCTTTTATCTTAGGAAACTGTTATAAGGTCATTAATTAGAATTATAATGAATTTTCTGGATTCAACTAGTTTTTCTTTAAACTGAAGTGGTTCATGCTAATTATCAAGGAGTGGTTGCGAGGAATTTTCTTCTGTAGACCAATTCAACGTTCTAGCTTTTAGTATAAACTATTTCTTTTATTTGACGCATAATTACGTTAATATTAATATTAATGTAATATTCAATGAAGCATATCTTTATCCTCTGATTAATATTAAACTCTGACTTCATTATATTACTTTTCTTGGTTGTCCGTACTATTGTCGCCTTTTGCTTTCTTTAATAACTCACTGAAAGGATAATTACATTAATATTACAAGTGTCAGTTTTAAATCAATATTGCTTTCTGTGTTCATACTTTTGCCAGGTTAACTTATTCACACAAAAAAGAAAATTTTATGTTTTTTATATTTTTATATATTCATAATTTTTATGAGAATGCGCATTAAATTGGAGAGAAAAAGGTGAATAAAATAAGATAAGTAGATGGGTATAAAGTTTGGAAGAGAAAAATAAAAGGAAATGACATAAATATGTGATAAGAATAAAAAGAAAAAACTGACAAAAATAAAAAATAAAATATACTAAATCAGTAATTTAAATTAACAGATGTCAGACCTTTTCTTTCATAAGTAAACCATTGAATATAGATGGCCCGAATGAGCTGTGGTAGCCAGGAATTTTTTTTTGTAGATCAATTAATGTTTAAGCTTTCAGCATCAACCATTTCCTTAACCGACGCTTAATGCTTATTTTTTTTTTTCCTTTGGTTAATATTAAACTAAGAGTTAAATATATTACAGTTCTTGTTTGTTCTTTCTGTGTACACACTTTCGTTGAATTTACGTTTTAAGTTTCTAAGCAATGCATGTCTATTAAAAATACACAGTTGTTGTTTGACTTGTTTTCTGAAAGAGTTGCTACAATTTCCTCCAGAAAAGATGCATCTCCTTGTAAAACCATGTTCCAATTTTCCACACACTGATTAATTTTGGTGGTTTTTAATTATCAAAACTGAAGAGCACCATACACTTTAGTCAAGCAATCAGAAAATTTAATTTAAAAAAAGATGATTGAGTCCTCTAAAGATGTGAAATTAGATGATTTTATCGTTACCTTTGTCCAACCAATTCTTTTTTTGGAGACTGCTTAAATTTTGTTCAGATGTTAGAATCAGAATTGAATTTAAATTTTAAGATTTAAGATTAGACATATAAATTTAAATGTTTTGTTTAGAATGCTTATCGATTGAAATTTTAATTTCTTATTACAATTACATAAAATTCAAAAATAATTAATTAAATAGTAGAATCATTATAACAGAGACAAGTTGCTACTTAGGACAAGAGTTCATGGAATACAGGAAGTTTTGTATCCTGATTTGAAATGTTGGCCAATATTTATATGTCAGATAGTAGGCAAATATTGTTTTCATGGTTTGGCATATGATTTGTGTTTGTTAATTTAAATATGACCCAATGCTCTTCGGGTTTGGTTCTTTCTTCCCATAATTTTTTTCATTACATAAGGAGTCTAATGGCTGTGAAGGGGATAGGGAAGTGTGAGATTGAACCAAGGGGTCCAGGGATAAGGGCACCAAGTATGACCACATGAACTAATGCTCGGATCCCCATAGTTAATATAACTGAATGAAGATCAGTTATTCCTGCTTGGTATTTCGATCCACTTAAATTGGGGTGTGATTAATCTGAGAAGAGAATTGCTTGAAACAAAGGAGCAACTAATAAGAATCAGCCTTGGTATAAAAATTTGGCCGACTCGTTGAGGAAACGAAAAGAAAACTACAGAGGACCGACTTAAGCAAAAGCGAGACGCCTCCATGAGTGCTACAGTAAAGGAACGAGAAGCCATTCCTGCCGACGAATCTTATCTCATGACTCGTAGTAAGAAAAAGTCCAAGACAGCGGAACTAGATTTCCAACCTGGCTCGCGTAACCCACCCAGACAAGACCAATGGATGCTGGATACCTCACATGATGAAGACACGATAGAGCAAGGTGCCCAGCAGCAGCAGATGACTTTTCGGGACATCTTGATGCGTCATAATGGTGAGTGGCTGGAAGCGGAAGGTGATTTCTTAGAAGAAGACGAAGCCACTAGTGATAACAGTGATAAGGAAATTTTGGAGGATGATATCCGAGTGATCGAGGATGACTTTGGACAAGCTACATTCCTCTTATCAGACAAAGACAAGGCCAGATTATGCAAGCTGTGGCGAAAAACGCTGATTGTTAAACTCCTTGGTAAGAAAGTGAATGTGACGTTTATGAAGAAGAAATTAGCTACTCTCTGGGGCAAACATGGAACGGTCTCAGTCGCAGATGTTGGCAATGAATATTTTTTTGTTTCTTTCGAAAGTTTGGAGGATATGAATTTTGCCGTTCAAGGAGGTCCTTGGATTATTTTTTATCACTACTTGGCCATGCAGAAATGGGAGCCTAACTTTAATCCCTACCAAGCCACTATCAGTAAACTTGCAGTTTGGATTTGTTTACCTGATTTAGCTCTTGAGTATTACGACCTAAACTTCTTACGAGCGGTCAAGAATTGGATTGGGAGAGTACTAAAGGTTGATAAAGCGACAGCCGCTGCAAAACGTGGCCGTTTTGCCAGAGTGTGTGTTGAGCTCGACTTGACTAAGCCTTTGAAAACTAATTATATTGTTGGAGGAAAACTTCAGAGGATAGAATATGAAGGCCTGTACCTTATTTGTTTTCATTGTGGGCGGTTTGGTCACAGTAAGGAGACTTGTAGCGAGAAGATGAAGATGCTAGAAGAAAGAACAACAAGTGACGAAATCCTTGAAGAAAGACATGGCCCTGAAGAGGAGGGACAGTATGGACCTTGGCTTGTGGTTCAGAGGAACAGACGCAATCGAAATCAAACGGCTACTAGATCAGTTCCTTTGCAGCACGGAACTGACAAAGGCGCCATTAACGCCGGCAAGATTGATGCTTGGAAACCAGGACGTACTGTTGGTGACTCACGATTTGCGATTCTCAATGGGTATGATGATGTTGCAGCTGCCAGTGACAGGGAAGATCACATTCAGGAGGACGTGGCACTTGCTGAGAGGAGATCGGAAATAGGAAAAAAGGATGTGCATTTAATAGACAAGACAAGGAAGCATCATAAGGAGAAAACTAAGGCCAATACCTATGAACAAGCACGGGAGATTATTGAGCAGGAGCAATTATATAAGGCGTGGGAATCTATGGATAATGATAGAATTCGTAGCCAAATTATAGTAAACAGTATTCATAAAAAAGGGGAAGCGGGCTTACCTCACTTTCAAGCCCGAGAAACACTTTCACAAGGTCAAACTCATTGCAATGTTGTGGAGCCCAGTCAAAGGGAGAGGGCCCAAGGTGCTAAAGAACAACACGTTGATAAACCAAATATTAGTTCAGCAACAGACACTTCTAAACTCATGGATTTTGAACTATCACTTTTGCGGCCTCCTGATCCAGGTTTTCCAGACTGCATCCAAGATAGCTTGCAGCCCACTCATGTTCCTGAGACACCTCTTGGAGTTGAATCTCATATGGGGAAGGAAATGGCCATGGAGCTTGACGTTAACCTGCATCATTAAAGGTCTACAAATTTTTCTTTCCTGTACTTGTCCCATATATGAATATACTCACATGGAATGTACGAGGAGCTGGGAACCGTGGCTTCCCATCCCTTCTCAAAGATGCTTGTAAGAGTGTTGATTGTGGTTTATGTGTTATTCTGGAACCTAGAGTCAGCGGCCAGAAACGAGCCAAGATTATCTCTAAATTGGGTTTTGATCATTCAGTAGTTATGGAGGCTAATGGCTATTCTGGAGGTATTTGGTGTCTCTGGAGACAGGAAAATTGGGATATTACAGTTCTCCAAATGCACCAACAGTACATTCATTTACACATTCGAGGGAAAGGAGGTAAGGAGTGGGTTTTTTCAACAATCTATGGTAGCCCCAGATGCTTAGTCAGACAAGAGTTATGGACTCATCTAAAATGTTTCCATCAAACCAATACTTTACCATGGTTGCTTGCGGGAGATTTTAATGCCATGTTGGCTAGCTCTGAAAAACAGGGAGGTCAATTTTTCTCATTTTGGGATAGCCATGACTTCAAGGAATGCATGGACGTCTGTGAACTCGATGATTTAGGCTTCAAGGGGCATCCTTTCACATGGGCCCGCAATATGATATTTGAACGTCTTGATCATGCTATTGCAAATATAGAATGGAGAATTATGTTTCCTGAGGCCTCCATTATCCACATGCCCCGTCTAAAATCAGACCATTCTCCTCTTCTTATAAATTTTAATCCCAATAGGTGTGTTGGTCCTAAGGAAAAACCCTTCAGGTTTTTAGCTGCATGGACCACGCATAAAGATTTTCCTAATGTGGTGCAAGAAGCTTGGCACAAAGCCTCAGACTTATATGGTCAACTTCGTATTACCACTGATACTTTGTTGAATTGGAACAAAAATTGCTTTGGGAATATTTTTAGGAGAAAACGTTGGCTATTGAAAAGATTCCAGGGGTTGGATCATGGCCAAGACCCTTATGAACCTTAGAATATTTGCCACTTCAGAGAAAGACTTTGGCAAGAGTATGAAGAAGTCCTACTTCAAGAGGAAGCATTATGGTACCAAAAATCTCGCATTAATTGGCTCAATCTAGGCGATCGTAACACCAAATATTTTCATATGGCTACTCTTGTGCGTAGGAAACATAACAAAATTGAAATGTTGATGGATGAACAGGGCAATTGGGTGTATGAAGCAAATCAATTAAAAGCCCTCACTATTCATTATTTTCTAAATCTTTACCATGCAAAGGCCACTCAACCATTGACTATGAACTTGGTTACTGGGTTTCCCATTATTGATATTAATGCCATCACCTCTATATCCAGTAACCTATCTGAACAAGAAATTCATGATGCTGTATTCTCAATGGGCAGCCTCAAAGCTCCTGGTCCTGATGGATACCCAGCTATGTTTTATCAATCACAATGGGGGACAGTCAAAGATTCAGTTTGTGCAGCAATTATTCGGATTTAGGACAACCCAATAGAGGTACAAAAATTTAATCAAACTCTTCTTGTTTTAATTCCTAAAGTGGAGACACCAGAGAGGATTACTCAGTTTTGGCCTATTAGTTTATGCAATGTGATCTATAAAATTGTTACCAAAATTTTAGCCAATCATTTAAAACCCCATTTAGATAAATGGATAGCCCCATATCAATGTAGTTTTATTCCTGGGAGGCAAGGGAGAGATAATATTATTATTACCCAGGAAATTATCAATAGCATGAAAAATGCTAAAGGAAGAAAGGGGTATATGGCAATCAAAATTGATTTAGAAAAGGCTTATGATAGATTATGTTGTCTTTCCTTAAAAGCATCCTCATAGAATTGGGGCTTGGTAATCATGTTATTGATCTAATTTGGCACTGCATTTCCACTGTCTCAATGAATGTTTTGTGGAATGGTGAGAAAACTGTGGAGTTTTTTCCTTCCAGAGGAATCCGACAAGGTGACCCCCTTTCACCCTATCTCTTTGTGTTATGTATTGAAAAGTTAGGTCATTTACTTCTTCATGAAGTTCAACAGAAGCGATGGAAGCCTTTCATGTTTGATAAAAAAGGAACTCAGGTATCTCACTTATTTTTTGCTGATGACATAATTCTTTTTACAGAAGCCTCCTTGACTCAAGCTGCAATTGTGATCAAGTGTTTGGAATTATTCTGTACTGCTTCAGGACAAAAAGTTAACAAGGAAAAGACCAGAGTTTATTTTTCAAAGAATGTCCATCATAATGTTAGAGTTCAAATAGCTCATGAGCTGGGATTTGGTATCACTCAAGATTTAGGTAAATATCTTGGTGTGCCTTTACATCATACAAAGGTGACTAAAAGAACTTATGCTCATGTGGTTGAAAAAGTGGTTGCTCGATTATCCCATTGGAAAGCAAAGCATTTATCTATGGCAGGCAGGTTAGTTCTTACTAAATCAGTTTTGGAGCAAATACCTTTGTATCCCATGCATTCTTCAATGTTGCCAGCTGGAACATGTCAAGAAATTGAAAAACATTGCAGAAATTTCCTTTGGGGATCCTCATCTGGGCAGAATAAGATTCATTTGGTGAACTGGGACAGTGTTTGTCAACCAAAAACCTTTAGGGGGACTTGGATTGAGAAATTTACAGAATGTTAATAAGGCGTTGCTCATGAAGGTTGGATGGGGTTTAATTAAAAATAAGGATGCTTTGTGGAGTAAAGTTTTGAGGTCCAAATATAAATGTGGCCACAGTGCTTTTCCTCAAATCTCTAAAAAGAAAGGAGCCTCAAATCTTTGGAATGGACTTTCCTCTTGCTGGCAAGACTTGCAAAAGGGACTTGTTTGGAGTATAGGCAATGGTCTCGATATTACCTTCTGGTGGTGTAGAATCACTAGATAGATATGCTCTATCTCCGCTGTCCGCTACTAAGAAAGTGAAGAAACTCATCGAGTTTCTTGACCCTAATGGCCACTGGAATTGGCAACTTCTTCGTACTTTACTTCCAAAGGAGATTTGTGATCTTATTGCTGGTACTAACCCCCCGAACCTATCTTGTGGAGATGATATTTGTAATTGGAAGCCTTCTCCTACAGGAGAGCTAACGGTCCAATCAGCTTATGCTTGGTTGAGTGGACATGGTGAGCATTAGAAATAGGATCTTTGGAAGTTGATCTAGAAAGCTAAATTCCCAGAACGATTTAAAACTCTTTTATGGATGTGTGCTAAAGGAAAGTTACTTACAAATAATCGGAGAAAGAAGATGGGGATTATAGATGTGGATGCTTGCCCAGTTTGTCTTCAAGAAAGTGAAACAATTCTCCACGCTCTTCGGGACTGTAGTAGAGTTCAGAATATATGGAAACAATTGTTACATCCCAAATTTTGGACGGAATTTTTTTCATCCCAAATGTCTGATTGGATAGCTACTACTAATATGAAAAAGCATTATGGTAAGGAACAGAGTCTGAATTGGGAGGTGTTATTTGGAATTACAATCTATACTCTTTGGCATCTGCGTAATGAAGTCATATTTGATCATAAAGATCCTAGGGAACAAGAGGTTGTCATGAGAATTTTGATTCAAGCCAAGAACATTCAATCAGCAAAACATGCTTGGATTCTTCAACACAGCAACAATGTGGCCATGACTTCCAAATCACATAACTGGGAACCTCCTCCACCCCATTGGTTGAAATTCAATGTAGATGGGGCTGTCACGCAACGGGCTGGCAGAGCAGCTTGTGGGGGGGTTTTAAGAGATGCAGCAGGACAGTATTTAGTTGGATTTGCTGGTGGTCTCCAATTTTGCACATCTTTGGAAGCTGAGTTATGGGCCTTACTTCATGGCTTAAGGATTGCTTGGGATTATGGTGTGCGGAAGTTGATTTTAGAATCTGATTCTCTTCAAGCCATCAATCTACTTCATAGGCATGAGCATATAACGGGCCAAGTGGAAGGGCTTCTGGAGCAAATCAGAAGTTGGCTCAATCAGCAATGGGAGGTGAAATTACACTTTATCTACCGACAGGAAAATCAGGTAGCTGACTTATTGGCTAAAAAATATGGGTTTATGTCATGTTTGATGCAGACTTTTCACTCGCCTCCACCGGACATCATTCCACAACTAGAGCGTGAAAGCTTGGGAAGACTAACCTAGTAGAATCTTTTTAGTTTTCTTTGTTTGTCTTTATTCTTTCCGCTGTACCAAAAAAAAAAAAAGGAGCAACTAATAAGACATTTAAGAAAAAAGTAGAATCGATGTGAAAAGGGTCACATTCTCATTATCACACTTGCTAATTGGCCCTCTTGCATTAATGAAGCACTTAATTAATAATAGGTGGTGTCCCTAAGGAAGAAAATGTTGTAGGCAGCTACACCCACATTGGTCCCCTTGCAAATTGCAGTAAGTTAATATATAGCAGGTACCAATGATTCATTTGAACTGACTAATTAATTAATTCTTTCTTATGAAGCTGGTTCAGGTGTTTACTTGTAATATTTGTTGTTAGGTTCGAGTATTTTTCTTGAGACTGAACCAGTTGCTGCTAACAAGGTTTGATTGCCAGTAATTTCCCTTCGTATACCAAATTAATTAACAATGCCTAAGCTTGTTTGTCTGCTTCTTTCAGAACTAGTGCCTTGTTTGTTTGTATTAATTAAAATTAGCATCACGAGCGTCGATATCAGTATAAAACCAATTATGGGTGACATTGGTCAACTCTGCCGGACGTCATTGGCGTTCAAGTGCAAAAATCAAACTAGGCCGGCTGTGAATGCCTCCTGTCTTAACTTGGAATGATACCCCACCTTCTCACCTTGTGAAATAAGTTCAATAAGAAAATTAAAATTAGCAGAAATTTATATCTTGACGTACGTTCACAGCCAAAAGCGCAAATGCATACATCTTTCTACTCTATCCTGTCAAATTAAGGTTATGTAGAAATCCCTGTATCCACCACGGGCTAGAAAAATCATTTTCTCTTCTGTTAGTTGCTCTTGTGCTAATTTCTTCTATAAACTTCTGTGAGTTGCAGATTATATTTGAGGTCAGATCTGTAGACTCCGTAAACATCTTGGCTCGTTTACTTCTTGAAGCTCTTCTCCTTTCTTAAGTTTCTCCTTTACTCTTCCATCTAAGTTTTGTCGATTGAAGAGGATAACTTGATCAACATCTTAGTCAATGCATTTCTTATTTATTTTTCTACATATAAAGAGGTTTAAGGTAAAAACAGATTCATATTATATGCCAGTATTATATTCACTAGCTCATTTAAGATTTGTAAGAACTTACTTCGAGTGACTTAAGAATATATTAACTTCGTGGACAAAATGCATAATGTTCTTAAATAAAGGAGTGGTGGCATGATAAAGACTAAGTCAAAGATGCTAAAAGAATTCGAAGTTTGAGTAGAAAGGATTCAAATATCTTAAGTTATCTTTAATTTAACTTAAGTTTTTTGTATAAAAAAGATTTGTTTGAGAAATGTCTTATTTAGACACCTAACTATATTTTAAAGAGATTAGTTTTCGTTTATGAAATAAAAGATATTTCATAAAAATTTAAAAAAAGAATATAAAATCCGGGTTAATGAATTCCTCTCCCTTCATCAGTTTAATGGCCCGTTTAATCTTTTTTAAAATATTGATTAATACCATTAAAAAATACATAGGAGAGAAGAATTAATGCAACAACTAAATTTCTGTGTCTCACCTTCTCTCACCGCCGTAAAATGGTTACATTGTTATTGTCTATATGGACACTAGCTCTTTACCTCCAACTTACATAGTCATTGTCTAGTTTGACTTTTCCACGTACTGATTGCTTTCGCTGAATTTTTAATTATCAGAATTGAGGAACACCATACACTTGAATCAAGCAATTAGAAAATTTACAATAACAATAACAATAAATAGAGACTTGTTAGATGGGTTAGCTTCACAAATTAAATAGCATCATTAAGTTCTATTGGAGATCAAAGTTTCAAAAATATCATTTAACCATGTTCTTCAATCCATGCATCTGATCCATGCATTGAAGAGAAGTTCATTCGAAGGGGTTTTGGGATAGAGTGATCTACAAAGCTGAATTTATACTTTGCAGTGAGAGTCATCGTCATAGACCCGCTCCATGTGTTGTAATTCTGACCACGAAATTTGTGGGAAACCAATACCATTCCTGGATAATTGGAATTGTGCAAGAAATATGGACTTGATGTCTCCTCAGGAGGAGAAAGACGCGAGGGACCTGCTGCTGCGTTTGCCGCGCCTGCTGCGCCTGTGAAAGGTGCAAATCGATTTCCTCCTCTGGCCATGGTGAAAAATCAGAAATTCGAGATAAGAAATGAGGAAATTCACATGCAGGGATGGTGATTGCACTCTGATACCATATTACAAATGAGAGAAAAGAATTATGCAATTCTCATTATTGAATAAAAAATGTACATGTGGTGTCTTGTATATACAAGCTGAGACATGAACTAACTTAACAGAATACTAACAGTAACCGAAACTCACTCACTCCAACTGATTCAGCTTAGATGGAACCTTCTACATCTTAGTACCATCACAGGTTTTTGACTTCAAACATGATGGCTGGAATGGCCCAAGTGATGACACTCATAACGGAAAGACATGGGTAGTCATTGTGGTTGTTGATTCCAATGGTTTTGTAAATTACAGGCATCAGGTGCAGAAATTTCAACGAATTTCTTTCAATATATATCCATGAATTCAATTAGCAAAATGCATTGTCATCTATGAAACTTAAAAGGCTTTATTTTGGACAACATAACACTACCGTTCGAACATGAAACTCATACCAGAGTTACATAAAATTTTTATTAGAAAATTAATGTACTGAACATACTCATACCAATATCGAATAAGCACCTACACCTGTACTTGTGCAACATACATTGTCATTGTTGATTAGAGAGCGACACTTGAGATGTGCAAAACCTAATGCAGCCCAGTGTTTTAGCATGCATATCAAATACGGAAGGAAGGTGGTCTAAGTCAAGAATATATAATCTTCATTTTTGATGATACTAGGGTTCATTTGAGGTCAACAATCCTAGGCCTGGTGTCATAATCAATGAACCCTAGGGAGGTGACGCTTATGTAGGAGTTTAGAAGTTGAGATAAACTTTCATGCTAGAATTCAGTTCTATATGCCAATTGAAATGGTTTATTTATCTCTCTTTTTTTGGGTCAAGTTAAAATTAGGTTTTATGCCAGTTGATGGAGGTTTTCATAGTACACAGATTAGTTTTTAAAATTTTTGAATTTAAAGACGATTATAACATAAATTAATGATATCTAATTATATAAATTATTTTAATGTATAATAAATTCATTTTTATTTCATCAGACCATTAAAATTGCTTAGAAAATATATTTATTATTTTTAAATGAATACATCACTCCAAATATATGTATATATATAAATATATTATAAGTTTGAGTCTTAGTATGTACAATAGAATCACTTTAAAGGTTATATTGATTTGTTTTAGGTTGTTTTTTGTTTTATTGAATAATTTGGAGGATTATGTCGGGAATAAAGTTAATGTTTGGAACTTCTATGCTGTTCTTCTTAGAAATAAAAGTGATCTTTGCAGAGGAAGCAGCAAGGTGGCCAATAGTGGTCCAAGTGATCATATTTTCAAATTTATGTTGACCATGATGCTCCTTGGCTTCTTGGTAAGTGTTTACAACAACTTGGATTTGATAATTTAATTAACTTATTATAGAATAAGATCTTTTGTAACATTTTTTAGGTAAAAACTAAGCATCATGGAAGGTTAAATTAGAGTGCAAAAGTAACGAATTATGGAATATCGTTGTAAATTATGCATTTTATTGGGTTCAGTGTGGTAGATTAAGTTACAAACTTAGTGTTCTTCAAGTGAACACATACTTCTAAACAAGAATAAAACTGAAAATATCTTGTCATATTCGAAACCAACATATAACTAGTCTTTAGTTACAAGGAAATAATAATTGAAAGGAAGATATATGCAAAAGGGAAATAACGGAAAGAGAAATTCAAGCTGAATGGAAATGCGTGTGGGTGTAAACGAGTATGGGTTGGGGGTGTTAGTGTGCCCACAATGTAGGGACTCTCGAGACTGGTAATTGAAGATGTGGTAGCGCCCGCAAAAATCGTTGGTGCAGATGTGGGCCGTTGAAAATCACCCTGTCCTCAAGGTGGAGGGTTGGGTTTGACTCTATCCTTCCTTTCCTCTTTAGGACTCATATCCATTGACCCATCTTCATCACCCGCCATGAACAAATATTGTCCATTGCATCTGTGTCGCAGTTCCACTTCTCATTGCAGTGCGAGAGCCTCCCCTTCTTGCTTCATCAGTGGGAGAGCCAATGCCATATAGAGTGGGAATGTCCTAGGAACAACAACTGCTTGAGACAATGTTGGAACAGTAGTGTCAGCTGACCCCTTGGAACCCATCTCTTGACGCAGAGCCCCTTTAGTTCCTTGGGGGGTGCATTGTGAGTTGCAGCCAACTCCATGGCTTGGTTCAAGTTAGTTGGTCGATCCAGTTGACGAGCTATTTTTAGTTTCGGACGTCGCCCCAACACAAAGAAGCCAGTTAATAAGGATTCATCAATTCCAGTTAACTGTGACATCAAACTTTCGAAGGCGTCTTGATAGCGTTTGAGGATCTCCATTTGTACAAGTTTAGATAACTCCCCAGCTTGATCAATGCGGGAGGACACCCAAAAACACTGCTGAAGAGACTCCTTAAATTTGGGCAATGTTCTAAAGACGTTGTTAGTGTACATCCTTTTGTACCATGTGGAGGTTGTCCCCTCCATATGGAAGCTAGCTAATTGGAGATTAGTTATCTCTGGCACATTTTGCAGGTGAGGGATCAATTCTGTGTGGAATAACCATTCATTTGGGTCAGTTCCATTGAACTTCAGAAAAGGATTAAGGACCTGAGTTATGTTCTGGTGGTGCGGTTAATGCTATAGCATGGGGTGGAGGCTCCGCTGAGTTCGTGTTTCAACTATGTCGGTGGAGTTCTATAATCCTATTATCCATGTTTGACAAGTAGGATTGAAGATGGTGTGCTCGTTGACCAATCTCAACGAATTAGCATTGGCTCTCCGTGTGAGAAGTTGTTAATTCTTTTGCCAGTTGCTGAACTTTCATAGCTCAGATTCAAGTGAGCTATGAATTTTGTGTTCTTCAAGTGAACACACACTCCTAAACAAGAATAAAACTCAAAATATCTTCTTATATTCAAAACCAATGTACAACTATTCTTTAAATACAAGCAAATAATAACTAAAAGGAAGATACATGTAAAAGGGAAATAACGGAAAGAGAAATACAAGCTGAATGGAAATGCAAGGGGATGTAAACAAGTATGGGGTTGTGGGCGTTAGTGTGCCTACAATGTAAAGACTCTTGGGACTGGTGGTTGAAGACGTGGCAGTGCTCGCAAAAACCGATGGTGCAAATGTGAGCACTTGTAACAGATTACCATTAGTGAAAATATTATGTAAATTAGTATAATATAAATTGTTGTAAAATATAAATAAATCATAAAAGTTTATATATCTGAGATAATCCACTCATTTGAATTTTGCATTAGTGATTATTTATTTGTAATTTAAAGAAGAATGCAACATTTTAAACCTGAAGGAGTTAAATCCAATCATTAACTGCTCTTGAACTAAATTGACTATCTGGGTGTTTAACTAGGTACGAATTAAATGTCTAACATATAGATCATTTTTATATGTTCTCTATTAGGTCTTATTATTCCCACTATCTTATTTTTACTATACACTACAAGAAAAATTGCGATTTGCTATGAAATCTTTTGTTGCAAATCACTATTTTCTATCGCAAAAGCTATTTACGACAAAATTTGCAACAGAAAAAATTTCATTGCAAAAACCTTATTTCAAATGTTCGCAAAATTTTTTTTCCATTGCAGATTTGTGAAAGAATTTTTTCACAAATCCATCAATATACATACCCCATTTTACAACAAAATTTTGTCCGTCTCATAAATTTTGCGACAATTCTATCTCAAAATTTGTGACAGAATTTTGTCTGCTGCAATTTTGTGGCAAAATCTACAGCAGAATTGTAACAAAATTTTGTTGCGACGGACAAAATTTTGTTGCAAATATAACATAAACTAAATAAAAAATTAGATATATTTCATCTGAAAACCATCACAAATCTACCTTTAATTACAATTTTGTTGCAAATTCATCACAAATATTTGGGTCAATCCATTGCAAATTCATTCTTAATTTGTGAAGTTCATCACAAATTTGTCATAGATATGCAAATTTCAGGGTCATTCTATGGCAAATTTGTCGCAGATCTGCAAATTTATGAGTCATTTCATCATAAATCCGTCATAGATTTGCAAATATCTTGATCAATTTATCACAAATCTATCTCTAATTGATAAATTTTGTCACAAATCTATACATTTTTGAATCATTCCATCACAAATATAAAAAATTTGACTCCAAATTTTATTTTTGTATTACTATGCCCCATTAAAAATTTCAAACAGTACCAAATATCCATAAATCGACCAAATAAACTAGCCAATTATGAGGCAAACCAATATTATTAAATTTTCATAAAATTGACCAATCCAACTATTACATAGAATTGTCAAATCCATCCAAAATCAATCATAATCATCTAATCCAACCAACAATCAAGGATAAACAAATAATGCTACTCAGTAGCCTCGTTATCTTCATCATCACTATCTAAAGAATCAAAAGACCAATAAGCCATAAGAACTGGTGGAACTGTATCTCCCCTACTTGAGTCCATCGACAATCATGAGTAAATATCAGATATCATAGCAACCAATTGTGCTATATGAGTATCCTGATTAACTATCTTGCGATTTTGATATGCTATTGTGTGGAGTTTCTTTCCCGTGATTTTGATTTTCCCAATATCCAATTCCCATAAATTCTTGTCACAGACTGCAATATATATATATATATATATATATATATATATATATATATATATATTTAGTTGCTGTCAGCAAGGGAGTTATGACTTATATAGAAGTAAATTAATAAGAAAATTCTTTGCCCTATTTAGAAAGCCCATCCCCCCAACAAAAGAAAGGCATGACCATAAAAAATAAGCATGCTTATGTCCAAATATGGAAGAAAAATTATTTCATTACCCATATACTAGGCAGAGAAATAAAGGCAAATTCCTACATTCTGATTACACTATCAACACCTTGACACAGTGATTTCCCTTCATCCCTCATCATTTAAGACAATAAGTGAAGATTATAACCCACTGCTATTCATTACACAGATTAAATGCCACAAACAACTCGTAGAAACGAAATTTTTGAACAAAAGTTACAGCCAAAATTGTAGGTGTGCCCAAAAGATTTGCAACAGCATGCATATGCTGAAAACTAATGAAATTTTGTCGCAAACAAAAGATTTGCAACAGCATGCATATGCTGTCAGGTCATGTGTCATTTTCTAAACGAATCTACAATGGATTTGGGACAAATTTTGTCAGGCCACATGGCATCTTTGTCAGGTGACGTGGCATTTTTGGGATGGATCTATGACTGATTGGGGACAAATTTTGCCAGGCCACTGGTATCTTTGTTAGGTGACCTAGCATATTTGCTACAGATCTACAATAGATTTGGGATGGATTTTGTCAGGTCATATGGCATTCCTCACTTGTGAAATGGCATTTTTGGGATGTCTACAATGGATTTGGGATGAATAATCGGTGATGAATTTTGATTTGTCATAAATTTGAGATAGTTTTGCAATAGAGTTTTCCATCACAAATTTGTGATGAAACAATTTCCCGCTGTAGATTGTTTGCAACAAAAGTATTCATGATGACTTTTTGGTTGTCACCAGTAGGGAAAATTCTTGTAGTGCCATTAACTTAAAACAAGACTTTTGATTCATTGAAACTATATACTTCACCAATACTTTTGTGAGTCATGTTCACTTTATTCAAGTTTGGTTCATAGTCCAAAAGGCATCAAATTGATGTATTTGCTTTATAATGAGTACCAGCAAAATGTTTCCCTTTTTTGGATTTGTACAAGGTATCCTCCTCCTCTTTAGGTAGGAAACTAATTCCCATAAGGTTGGGAGCTATGAATGGTAAACCTCTTTTAACAAGAGCGACTCTGGACTTAAACTTGTATTTGCAAACTGTTTCAAGATTTCTTAGAATGCAATTAACTTTCACTACATTAACATCATATTGGTTAAAGAAAAATGTTTTATAAAATTTATTTTTTAAAACTCTATTTTTCAACCTTATGAAATAGTCGGGGATTGTTGTATATAATATTTCAAAAGGTCTCACATTCCTTATAACCTCCTATTTAAACCATGTGTTGTGCTATCATTATGTTGCTATAAATTGTTACAATTAATAGACTCATTATGTTGATTTAATCATTATTATTAAGGCTTCTTATGTTTTACCATAATTACTGGAATTTATGCGTTTGTATGGGCTTTCTTCCTTAAAGAAGTCCTTTTTCTTAAAATAAAAGGGTTTCATGTAAGAAATATATGTTGGGGTTGGCTTTTTTAAAAATACCAAAAGCACCTAAAAAAGTTAAAATTTTTCTTTTTACATAAGCCAAAATTTTTACCTTCTAACAATGCTCTAGTGATAGATGAGAGAGAAAAAGACCGGTTAACATGAATACAAAATTTTGGACACAAATCTCCCGAGCAAATTCTTCCCGTTAACTCTATGACTCCTTCTCGTCTATCCTCTTGGTTTAGCATCCTCCGTCTTCATCTATCTTGCTGATACCTCTCTTCTTGCTGCCACCACTGCCATTGCCTGCTCCTTTTGGCACTGCTATCTTGCTGTTCAGGTATATTTTCATCCTCTTATCCCTTGTCCAGGGTTAGAATCAATTTAGACAAGAATCGCTTGCCATTCATCATAGCTTAGAGGTTTAATTCTATGGGTTTAGTATTATTCGAATTGAATTGTTATCTGTAGCTTTTGTGAAGTTAGAACATTAACCGTTTAATTTTTCAAGCAGTTCTTGAAGTTCTTTGTTTGAATTGTAAGTTTTTCTAATGATACGCACTCTGTTTAAACTTTGCGTAACAATGGTTCTTAAGTAGTCGAGCTTAATACTTGGCCGCAATTATTGTTTTAATGGTTTACATTGGTAATTATTTATTGGAATTTATAAAATCTTTTGTTTTTATGCTGAAATTTTATGGGCCGTAATGCGTTTGAGTAAAATAAAATTCTCAAAAACTAGGATGTATGCAATACCCAATATTTTCATATAACTCCTCTCTAATCCGCCCACTCCCAATGAAGATTATGCCACATCTACGTTTCCAATCCAGTAACAATCTAGGATAGTAATATAGCTAGAATCCCTTACCTTGTTCTCAAAAACCTATTGGTTGCAGGTTCTCTCACAATTCTTGTTTTCTTCCAGTTTTCCATCTTTGTTCTTATGTAATTAAACTGATGGGCTTTTCAAATATAAAAACATCAAACATGCCGCGATTTATACCGTACAGTTATGGAAATTTTTCTTCTTTAGAGATTGTACTTTTCAAGGCTTCACTCTCTTATAAGTCATTACGGCTTTGTAGTTATTATTGGTCTTATTCTGGCTGTTCTGGTTAAGAGCTGCCTCCTCTTCTGTATGAAGCAAGCATAACCTCTCCTAATAAAATCTTTTTTATACACATGACCTAGATTAAGTCCTATTTATTTTTACTAGGCAAGAGAGTGAACTTTCTTAGCTATTAACTACTGGACCTTTTTGTTGGCTTTTTTTTTTGGTTGTTTGGATTTTTACCCACCGAAGATCTCAGTTTTGTGTCCTCCATATGGAGCTATCGTTTTTGACGAATTGGGCTATTGTGGTGTAAGAAGTAGTAGCACAAATATCAACATTCAAGAATATTTTTCGTATTTCATTTATGCAAACCATTTATTAGAGGCATTGCTTGATGTCACATGCCATACTACATCCCTTGAGTCCCTGACTAAGTGAAATGGCAACACATTTAATACAAACATTAGCAACTGAAGCATTTGAAATTTAGAAATTTGTGGTGTTAAGAATAGTAATTTTTTTTTCCTGATCCTCCTAAGGTTTAATGTAGTTTCATTTATTTTAACTGTTAATGTAACTAACATCTCATGCTGTCAGAGTGTATGTGTTGTGTGCGCCTATACTAATTATATTATATCCCTTGATCTCAAGGCCTAATTGCATTAATTTGTTTAATTATTATTTAGAGATATTGGCCCTGATTCAGTTGAGGCTTCTATTTTATATATATATATATATATATATATATATATAATTTCAATACAAGAAAGAAATTGAAAAGTGGGTTGTATCTTATGCAGATGCTAAGTATCTTATTAGTTCAACAAAAAAGATGGATGTCTGAATTTTAGTTGTATTTAAATAACCTATGTTTCTTAGTTAACCACAACTAGTTTCATGAACACTTTCTGGTACAAGGAATAATCAAATAACTTTTTCAGATAAGAATGATATTATAATATATTATTATACCATTTTTTAGTTTGATAGCATAAATTAATTCATTTTTAGTCAAAATATGATTTTTGCCCCTATGGAATCACCATAACGTTGGAGCAAGCCTAGTAAATCTAGCCAACCTATTACTGTCAGTAACCACTAGCCCGTATTAAAGTAAATGGGTAATGAACTGGATCCATTATTAATCTTTGGCATTTCTTTGGTTTTGGGTCCCATATTTTCTTCTAGAATGGTAACAAACAAAACTTTTCAACAATTGACATTAGTGCAGAGAGAGTGTTTGAGATTATGTTCGTACTTAAAAGTTTGTTGAGGGGATAACTCTTTCTTACTTGACATTTATTCACAATGCTAATTGATCACTATCTTTATATACCTAAGTTTGTTCTTTCTTTTATGGTTTTAAATTTTTCTTCAGATGCAGAACATTGTATTGGTGTTGTCCCTTCCTTCTTGTCATGAAAATTAACAAATACAAGTATGCTCTATTTGTGATAAATAAATAGAGACATTCTTGTGATTTCTCACTACAAACAAGACCTCACATTAGAAACTCAATTCCAAAACTGCCTTCATAGTTTAGCTCAGGAACAACATCACAATATATAAATTTAAATAAGAGGCAGCTGATATGGCCAATCACCATCTTCCAGCTAAAAATTGATTAAAAACTTTGCTACCTTGTCGAGAGGAGTAGGATCTCTCTCCCCCTATACCCAAGCAACAAACTTATTTTTACAAGTACTGTTACCATGTTTTTATTTCAATCCTGTTTGAGTTTTAATCAGTAATTGACTTATAGTGTATGTGCTACTGTTTGATAATTTTTTTGGTTGATATACTTTTTTGTCATTTATGTCTATCTTTATTATTTATCTCTGGACTTTTTGACACACGTGTTTTACTTATGAATTGACCTATGTTTGAATGACATGAGATTTTGCTATGTTATTACAATTTTTATGTATACTACATTAAAGTTTTACTATGTATGATGAAAATATATGTTTTAGTGACAATCTATAAATAATACATTATATGCCAATTAATGTCATCGTATTTTAAAACTTTCATCAATAATAATATATTAAAATTTATAATAACAATTGAATCTTTAAATTGTAAAATTTATTTTATTTTAGAAATATTGAATTTTCTTACATCAAAATAATTGTTGAAATTTTATTACAAAAATGCTTTTTCATCCAAACATTACAAGGAAAAAAGTGCTTCCGTATGTTTACAAAAAAAAAAAAATACTTTTATATGTCCTGTTCAACAATTTTATCAGTTAAAAATATTTTTTTATTTGTACATTCCAATGACTTTCTAAATTATTTGTACATCCAAATAATTTTTTAAATTAAAAGTACTTCTTAACGACTGTATCTAAATCCGAAATAACTTTGACTTCTAATAAAAATTCCTTTAAAAAAAGCAGTGTACCAAAAATCTTTTTTTTAAAAAAAAAAAAAAAAAAAACACATCAAAACGGGCCCCTGGTATGTGTCCTCCTATAACCACCCATTCATTAACAGCTTTTTGATATCATGAACTCATATTTACGAACCACAACTGTATTTATGACCTCTCCCCTAACCGTTATTTTAATTGCACTTTTATTTTTCAATTGTTAGTTTCAAAAGGCTATTTTTTTTTTCGATATAAATATATCTTCTCCATTCTCCATTTGTTCGTTAATTTCTACAATGTTATTACTCTCATATTGTTATATTATTTTTATTAATTTTATTTTTGATTGTAAACATATATAATCAGAAGAATCCAACAAATTTACCTCAAATGGTAACGATGCTTGAGAACTACATATCGTAGCTTGAATTTGAGGTTGGTGCAGTCAAGAGTGGCACGTCGGCTTCACCCATACATTACGGAAATGCAATACTTGTGCGAACTGGATGGCTAATGCAGCTGTTCATCAAGGCGACGGCTTCCGAGTGCATGAGGCGATATATACCCTGGAAATGGGGATGCTCCTTCAGGCTACTTTTATGGGCGTTGGTAGAAAAAGGCTTTCTGCCTCTCTATGGTTTTTTTCGTTTATTTCTTTGGGGCGTTTAACCCCTTTATTATAGAATAAGTAAATTCTGAAAGATTGCCGCATACGCTTTAGACTTTTTAAACATATTTTCTATAACAATCGGTTCAGCCCAAACGTCAGTCGAATCACACCCACCCACGAGATGTCAAAACTTTGCCCTCCGTGGTATTATTCTTATGGTAACGATAAAATCACTTACTTATTCATTTTTTTTATTTTTTTTGTCAATAATGAATAAAAATTAAATTCACACTATAATTTAAATTTTTTCTGATCACTCTCACTTATGAACGATAAATGATGAGAATATTATCCTATGTATAGTCCTAATAACAATTCATCCTTCATAGCGATTCTCAAAAATATATAATCATTAATTATTTCATTCTATATTACATTCAAACTAATTAATAAAAGAGTCACTTTTTCTCAATTTTTTCCACAAATTCTTTCCATCTAACCATGTTAGAGTATCTAATTGTTTTATTATTTAATTTAAATATATTTACAAATAAATCTATAAAAAATATGCATATCTTATAAATAAGAAATTAAAAAATTATTTTAAATGTTATATTTAAACAATAATAAATATTTACTGAAACTTATTCTCAATATATTTTATTTTTCTGCTTTATTTTTCTTTGGTTTCTCTAAATAAATTCTGTAATACTAATGGTATTGCTTAAAAAATTCATTCGAAAATGGCATGTTTACAGGTCTTTTGTAAAACAAAGAGATCCCTGAACTCACCTATTTTAGATATAGATTTAAATAAAGGGTTTATCTTTAAAATGACATAATAGCAAATTTGAAATTTAAAAAATATGATAATTCATTAAATATTTCTGACTTCTACATATGTAATATAAATCATTATCATTATTTTTATTACTAATAAAAAATTTGATTTTCTTTTCTTTATTTCAAGCTTTTTGTGGAAGATCAATTGTTACACTCGTTAAAACTTTTACCTTATAACTGATCCATACAGAACGGAAAACACAAAGTTGTTCTGCTGTACCAAAGAAATATATAAATTGTTTATAGAGCATGCCAAGATTGTGGCCGAAGCAAAGTGATTTTGATGTGCAAACGGTACAACAGGCACGTGCTCGTATGATCATGATCCTATAGACAGCACTTCAGAACATGTACAGACATTAGAATATAAACATGCTTCCTTTTATAATGATGTTCAATGTTGCAGAGATAATGACAGCTCATGGTTGCATTATACTATTATTATGGAATGTATTTCCTGCTTGCTTTCTTGGGGTTTCCACTTTCCCAAACGCTTCAACAATTGCACCCCTCATTCTGTTTATAAGGTTTCTATAATATAAACTTCATTATTTGTTTGGGTATTACGAGGAAACGTCATCCATTCGTCAAGTCACTAAGATATGTGATTTAATTATCAAATTATTATTTGTTATCTTTCAATAAGAAATTATTAGCTTATCTCTTTATTATAATATTCTCCACCTCCAAGTCACAAAGTTGACTTCTGACTTTGGCATTTCTATTTGACTATTTTTGTCTTTATTTATCCTTCAAGATTCCTCTCTTGTTGTTCAATTCGGGTTTCCTTCTTTCCAAATGCTGTCCCCCTAAAAGTCAGTTAAATAATTTAAAATACGCCATTAAGGATTGTAGTAAATATTACATAATACTAAAAAAAGGATTATAGTAATGAGTGGTCATTCTTTTTATATCAAACTTCGGAAATATTTTCCAACCAAAAAAAAGGTAAAGAACTAGAAATTTTTTTTGCCATATATTTCTATTATAATAATGAATATGGAAAATAAAAGAATGAGTATGATTTGGGCAACCCTTAAGTAGGCCAACAAGAAAATATCATTGTTGGGTAATTTATATACAGAATAAAAGTATTGTGCATCGTAGACCTATAATAAGCTTTGAGATAAGGACAGAGCAAAAACAATTTACAAAACAAACAAGTTTTGTCATGATAGAATATTATTATACTCAGAAACATTGAACTTGTCAATGCATTAACTAATTGTAGTTTTCAGTTCATACCTAATTGTTTCTTCCTTTCAAATACTTATCATATACAGTAGTTCAGGCCAACAGTCAATAACTGTTCACATGCCCCTTGCCTTGGCACACTGCTTAGTACTTATTGCCAAAAGAAAGTGAGATATACGTCTTTCAAAGATCAGATGGTAGGTTCACGTAAGCATCTTTGATAATTAAAATAAAAAAAGGAAGTATAATTATGTCGCCGTAGTTTTGTTTATAATCACCACTGATTGCGAAGCTCTCTCAATGTTGCCCATAGATTAACCAATAATGCTTCGAGTTCCTGGGTTTTAAACGTATAGGTCGATTACCCTTCATACATTGTTGAGAGTGTTCTATTTTTCTGACATGCTCTAATGAGGTTTTTTTTCTTATAAAAATATACTCTAGAAATAAAAGTATAAGTAGGAATATTAAAGCAGTAAATTTTCATTTGATTTATTTTCACAAGCTAAGCATCATCTTTGGTAGCTAAGCATTAAATGTAAATTACTTATAACTTTCACTGTAAATCTAATCATGGTGGTTTAAAAAGTTCTTAATTAATAGAAAATTACATTAAATATATTTTGGCCAAACTTCCGAAGAATAGTCAACAATACTGTTCCATCTAATAATACTGCATTAATTAATTATGTGAAGTGCGAACACCAACTCAACAATAATTTAGTGCATCCATCAATAACTAAATATTTATTGCTTATATAAAATTAAGTGTAAAATTAATATCCAATTCAGAACCTGATTAACAAAAACAAAATAGCAACTAAATTTCCAGTTTAAAAAAATTGAATCAATTTTGACTCTTTTAAGTAGAACAGATGAATGTAAATATCCTTAATTTACTACTCATACTTCAGTTCAGGCTGAAGCTTTTTTCGAAAAAGAAACAAAAGGAAATTATTTTTGCTTGTGCTAAAATTTAAGGAAAAAAAAAATAAAGGAATTTATAAATAGTACGGAAGGGGACCCAGCATATCCCAGAATGAAATAAAGAAAATTGGAGGGTGGTGAGCATGTAGAGTTGCAGACAGAGCCTGCTTACCATTTACTTCATTCATTCAAAGCCTCACTCTCTCAATCCATCCATCCATGGGAAAGCACTGACCTGCACCTTCATCACCTCCACCACTCCCTCTTCACGTGACAATCACGTGTCCCTCCCTCCTTATCCTCCGGCTTCTCTTCTTCGTACACACAGAACATTTATATACCTTGGGCGCCTTTTTCTTTCCTTCTTCCTGTCTCTCTCTTCTGTTAACTAACCATGGCTTCCCCACCCCCCTTCACGCTAAACGTCGTGGGAGTAGACACATTCGCAGACTCTAACCATGGAGATGCCTATCCAGCTCATCATCCTTCCCCGTTACAGAGCCTCAACCCCAGCATTCTTATTATAGTCATCGTCCTCGCCGTTACGGTTATCATCTCCTTCGCTCTTTTCTTTCTTCTCCGCCACCTCAACCGCCCCTGCCTCCGCCGTCTCTCTTTGTCCTCCGCCACCGCAGCATCCTCCAACACTACGCCTGTCTTCTCCTCCAGCCGTCGAATCTCGCCGGAAGTTCCTTCGTCTTCTGTTATTGACTCGCTCCCGCTTTTCAGCTTCTCTTCTATCACTCGACGCTCCGCCACCGCCGTCGACTGCGCCGTTTGTCTCTCAAAATTTGAGCACCACGATCTCCTCCGTCTCCTTCCTCTCTGCTGCCATGCCTTCCACGCCGAATGCATTGACACCTGGCTTCAGTCGAACCTCACCTGTCCGCTTTGTCGATCCGCCATTTTCGCTTCCGAATCGGACGTCATGAAGGCTCTCCGATCATCTTCTCCCGCCGGCAGCGATAGCTTCCGGCTTGAGATTGGCAATATTAGTCGCCGTGGCACCACTTCGGACGCAGCCGGAGAAGCGCGTGGGAGGTCCAGGTCCTTCTCCGTAGGATCCTTCGACTATTTTGTAGAGGAGGACTCGGAGGTTACTTTCAGCCAGGCGCACCGAAGGAGCGTGTCCGACAACAAGGACGAGACGACGGGTTTGGAATCTCAGGCAGCTCAATCGGTCCACGATGATAGCTTAGCCGCCGATGTAGCCAGTGGAAGGAGCTGGTTGAAGGACTACATTGATAGGCTATCGGCTTCAATATCGTCCCGAACGGTGTCGTTCCGAAGCTCTGGAAGGTTCTGCGCGGGGAGTAGTAACAGAAGCGACGCCGTTGTAGCCGAAGATTACGACGTGGAAGGCAACCGAATAGGCGAAGAAATCAGCGAAATGTTTCGTTGGTTTTCGGGGGTATGATTTGTAAATAAGTTGAATAGTTAGGGCCAATTCGAAATTTTGATTCCCTCTTTGCCTTTTCGATATATTCGATATTCCTTTGAGTTAGTTCCAGTGTTCCATCATCGTTTTTGCTGCGTTCGCTATTCTGCTCTGTTGAATTGGACTTGCAGCAGAGAAATGAAAGAGGAAAAAAACCAAAGTGGATACATGGCAGCAATAGTAAGTACCCTCTGCCGTAGATAAGATAATTTGAGGGGAGATTCAAGATTTGCGAACATTATGTTAAGGCCAAGACCACGGTGAGAGAAACAATAGGCTTACGAGATACACTCTTCTTATTATTTTAGGTAAAAATTACTTGTTAATTAAGAGGCACGACTGTTTAACAGTTTTCATATACAGGATTGAGTAAAAGGATTTCCCCGTTACAAGGCTTGTCCCATTATTACATTTAATGGATTTTTTGTAATACAAAAGTTTTGGGTGAAAAAAAACTATTCTATTGCAAAATCAAGCAAATCATTAAAGTGGAAATACACATCACTTACTAACGGAAGACTCTGAATGAAAAGATGAATAGATAAATGGGTTTAGAAATTTGTTTATTTTATGTTGGATCCACTTTTTGCTAAGCGAATGGAGTGATTAATAATAAAACTGTTTCCTGAAAAGAAACAACAAGGGACACAGTTTAATGAGTGATTTTATGGTGGTTCTGGAGGAAATACAAATATTAAATAGGTGTAAAGAATAGGTGGTTATATGCGGGCGAGTAATGATCAAATGGAATTGAATGTCGAGGTCATTTATGATAGATAACCTACCATTTTAATGAAAACGGTCCTACTTGTGCAATATCTGATCAGTGGATGGATCCGTTTAGATAAGTATTTTTTTTCTTTTTACGTGTGTTTGTTATTTTATGAATGATATTTACAAAGTTGTTGAATCTCAATAAGCTTGCCAGAACATGTATCTGTTGGGTTAGTTGAAATTGCCAAATTGTACTCTCATTTGTCTTTTTGTATTTAATCTTTTCCATTTTTAAGAAACAAAAGAAGATAGCTGTTTCTTGTAAGGGGAAAGCTTTTCTCAGGAAAGATCCTTTACCAAGTACTCACATCAAATGGTTTGGTGTGTTAGATTAGTTTGTACAATTCTATAAATTTTAATGACTAAACGTATTAAGTGAGATTTATATAAAAAGAGAGAGAGACTGTTCCTGCAATGATATTATTCAACGGCAAAAAAGAGAATGAAATGTGTCATGCAAAATGCTCTACCTCATAACTTTTTATTATGAATTGTTATGTAATATTCTTTTGGGGATACTTGGAGGTTATTTAGGAATCTGGGTTTGCTTGCTGAATCGGCAAAGGAAAGAGAAACGCGAAACACAAAATCAGGAACATGACAAACTTTGGTAACCTAAGTTTAAAAAGATGGACTGCGATCCTAACTAACTCCCCTTTTTGTCGATATATTTTATTTATTAAAAGTTTATATACCAAACTAGATGATGAATCTATTAGATTTTGTTCTTCTTTTTTTTTATTTTTTATTTTACATTTAAATTTAACATATAAATTTCATTTTCTACTAACTTTTTTTTTAGTTTTTAATTTTGTCTCTAGATATACCTCCCCTTATTTCACACCCTAACTTGAACTTCAACTCTAGGAGATCTAAATCCTAATCCAGCACCTTATTCGTGCAAAGTGGGGACAGCACTGCAATAAAATGTAGACAGCCTCCCCACCAATTTTATTATAAATGTATGATTTTTCTTATATAAAAAAATTTAAAGAGAGAAACAACTAACTACTCTATTCCAAGGTCAACATGCCACAGATAATAATAAAAATGCATTATAATATTTATAAATTGCATATAAAACCTATTAAAAAAGAAATATTTCAAATTTTAACAGTTGAACCCACTCTGTTAACTTAAATATAAAATATTGTTATCATGAAGTAAAAGACGAAAAGTAAACACACCCCCATGACAACTTCATCTGAGGCAAAAAAAGGTGGGTGCAGCTGACTTGGAATAAAAATGGAATATTTTCTACCAGCCTCCTTTCTTTTGTCTTTCTTTTCGTTTCGTTATCCCTTCACAATTCTTTTCTGAATTTATGGTGAACACGTAACTAGTGGGGTTCTAAGTTGTCACAATTTTAGATTGGAGGTTGACTAGATTAAGTGCTTTTGATGACCTAACTGAGCCATTTTGAAGCTGGTCGTTGGTCAATTATTTTGTTAGTTGAATATTTAACTTAATCCATCAAGAATACGGACAATTGCAACAAAACAAATAATGCCACACACAATATATTTATTACACGAAAGACAAATACTATTGGTATTGGCCACATAGGTAGATAAATGGGTCACCCATGATAGGGAATGACCCATGACCTGGCCTTCTAGTCACTTATCTTTAATTATAAATCATCAATCAATTATTTTATATATTTAGTTTTAAAAAAATTTAATCTATAGTTTACGTGTGGAAAGTTTACTCGAGTAAGTCAAGACGTGCGGTTCATGAATTACTCATTGCACTAGTGTAATGCTTGTGCTTCGCATGGGAACGAATACAACTATTTTATATTAACAAAGCCTACTAATGTATATGGTTCGAAAGCATGGATTTCATGTCGTAATGATACTATAACTATTGGATTCATATCATAAAAGTCAAAAAATATAATGCCTTCTTATTTGTAATAATTCATAAACTGCACAAAAAAACAAATTAATATCAGAATCAAAGAATGATTCATCATATTATTATGCTGAATATATACAATTCACAAATGAAAGAGTAGCTGCCTAATGCTCACCGGCATTAATCCCTAAAAGACGCCTTTAAACACAATGTTAGATGTAGTGTTTAAAATTTAGCCTTGCATATTCATCATCTTCAACCCTTTTATACTCTTAGCTTTTGACAATGCAATAGATAATTGAGCATGACTAGAAATAGGTTCAGGAAGATAAGTTGCAACATGAGAAACCGTTTGTCCTTGGCTTTTGTTTATGGTCATGGCAAATGAAAACGCCAATGGTAATTGACTTCATTTAAACTTTGCAAGCAATGTCTGATTTGATTGATGAGCTCATTGTCATTCTAGGTATCAAGACAGTCTTTCCTATATTATTGCCTATGAGAAGTTTGGCCACAACAACATGCTTATCAAGTTTTGAAATAAGCAATCTTATACCGTTAGATTTACTTGATTGATTAATATTTTTCAATAACATGAAAGAGACACCAACCTTTAAAGTTATGATTAGAAATTTAAAATTGTGAAAATTTAAATTTATTAGAAGATGCAACTCTACTCATTTCCTAGTCTTCAGTATGATCCTAACATACCAAAATTTGAAAAGACAACATAGATGAGAATAAACATATCAGAAATCCCCCATCCAATGAACAACTTGAAAACAGAATAATTATTGGAGCAGTGGAAGAAGACTTTCAAGTTACCTTCATGTACAACAATCACAATCGTCCTAGGAGAAAGCCACAAAAAAGAAAACCATTAGTCAATATCAGAATTTATTTGCAGGGACTCTAATTTTTTTCTTTCAAACTTTAATGTTCAGAGAGCGAAAGACACGGCGAGCAAGAGTAAAATAGTTTTGTATTAGTGAACAACAATACCATTATTATAACAGCTTTGTAACAGTGAACAGCTAAAATTTGAGAAGAACGCGACTTATTTTGCTAATTCCTTGTCTTCATTTCTTCTCAAAGCTAAATGACAGCATAAGGAAAGGAAAGGGAGCACAAAATTCAAATCAAACACTTAAACTATAAAAGCAACCACATAAGCAGTGTAAGAACATGCACATAAGAAAATATGAAGACTACAAAAACTATTGATTTGCTAGAGACACAAATTGACAATATGTAGATCATAATAACTTGTATATTTATATCACTACTATAAAATTTTAAGCTACTAGCGGATTTTTTATCCATTGGTAAAATTAGTTTTATCAATGGATTTTCTAGCAAATTTTGTTAGCCTATAAAAATTACCCATAGGTAGACATATCCCTCGGTAAATTAGTCAAAACCTTTCTTACCAAGGGCAAGAAAATGTTACTAGTAGAATTACTAGCGGCTAAGGCTACTAGCAATTGTTTGTTACTTTTAATTATAATTTTATTTTGTTTTTATTGGTGTCTTAGTCCGCAAGTAATCCTTGGTAAAGCAAAAAAATTTTGAAAAAATCCATAAGTAATTTGCCGAAAATCTATAAGTAATTAAATTTTATCTTTACTCCTCAAAATTCAAAATAATCTATCGATAAATTTCCTTTTCAAAGCTCTCCAACTACTAGTTTTTTTCATTTTGTTCCATCTTCTCTTCTATTTTCTTTTACTTCTCTATTTTCTTCCACTTTCTCTTTAACATACCACAAGAATTACATGACTATTTTGTTGATGTAATTGATTTGCTGGTTGTTGTGGCTCAAATAAATGGTAAGTAGATGATTTTATTCTCAAGTGTCGTATTTATTTTGTAAAACTAAAATTTCCATTATTGTGCATATGGATTGATAATATACAGTTTAATTATATATATCTTTTAATTGCCTATATATATGTACATGTGTTTTTAATTTTAGTTTTTGTGTGGAGAAATTAAGATTATATATCTGAAATTGGCAGTTATTGTGTAAATATATAGTTCATGGATTATGAGATAATGAAAATTCCATATAATCATTGATGGATGTATAATAGGATTTACCTAGGTCAAACAAGACTTAGACAAGAGTTTGTTGTTGGGGTTGATAGTTTTATTAGCTACGCTTGGTAATTGCTATTTTGTATATCTTATATGAATCGTAGGTATCCTTAAAAAAATGAAAAAATGCAACACTATTTACTCTTGAAACAATTCATCTATATAGATATGGATTTAACCTAATTACTAATATTGGACAAACCATTGTGAATAAGAATTGCCAATTTAGACAAGATTCATTACAGTGTCAATATTGTAGGTACTTCCAGCAATGTTTATGTGGGTTGTGATATTGGTTTTATCAGTCTATGGTTTTATATATTGTTGTGCCTAACTTTGATCAACAATACCAAGGAAATAAAGAAGAATCTTCAAATCCCAAGGACCGACCATTTGATGATTCATTATGTGCTTCTAAGCAACTATTATGGCATGGCTACAAAGAGCACTCAAAATTATATTAATGGTAATGAGAATGTTGACCATAAAATCACATTCAAATCACAATCAATATGCCTTTTATGGGCAAAATTTGTAAGGGAATGCATTTCTCAACCCAATTTGGTGTCTAATGTTTTTCATAAGGCTAAAAACTTTGCATCTAAATTAGGACTAAAATAAAAAATTTAATTGTTACATTAATGGTTGATTGTTGTATTATAAAGATGATGCATGTAAGAAGGAATGCAAATTCTATAGATCTCCTAGGTACAAGCCAAGGTAAAAAGATAGAGGGAAAGAAGTTCTCGAGGCTAGAATGCATTATATGCCTTTGATTCTTTAATTGCAAAGGTTATATGCTTCCATGATTTTAACCTTGCACATGAGGTGGCATTATGATAATTGGCAAGCCAAAGGAGTGCTAAGCTACCCGTCAGACAAAGATGCATAGAAGTACTTTGATAGGACTTCTCCTAATTTTGCTCGTAATACCTAAAATGTCAAGTTAGGTTTGTATACTAATGGATTCACTTTGTATTGCCAATCAACTAGGGCATACTCCTACTAGCTAGTATTTGTAACTCCTTAAAATTTTCTGCCGGAGCTCTACATGATTGCCCCATACATGTTCTTGACATGTCTTGTTCTTTGTCCAAATAACCCCAAAGCAAAGATTTATGTGCACCTTCAACCACTGATAGATAAGTTGAAACAATTGTGGTAGCTAGATGTTTTGACATATGACATCTCCATAAAACAAAATTTCATTATGCAGGTAGTACTACTATGGACCATTAATGATTTCCTTGTATATGGAATGTTGTCAGGGTGGAGTATAGTAGGAAAACTAGTATGCCCCATTTATATTGAGGAAAGTAAGGTATTCTTCTCACAACTCTCTAGTAAAATCTCTTGTTTGATTCACATTGGTAGTTTCTTCTCCTTGATAATCCCCTTTGATAAAACAAGACCACACTTAGGAGGAATAAAAATGAGAGTGACGAACCACAAGAAGGTTGTCCAACAACCAAGTTTGGGTAGGAGTAACTAGTTTGTTTGAGATAACTGAGCATAGGCCATTAGAGAGACTCAACGGGTTTGAGTTAGTCACAACTAGATGAAACAAAGCCTCTTTTGGAAATTGCCTTGTTGGAAGCATAATTTAATTTGGCATAATTTAGATGTGATGCATGTAGAAAAGAATGTCTTGGACAATGTCTTTAATACAATGATGGATGTGAAGGGAAAAACTAAAGTCAATGAGAAAGCAAGGCTGAACTTGAAAGAATATTGTAAGCAATGGGAATTGGAGTTGACAGAATTGGCAAATGACAAGTTTTCCAAGCATAAGGCCACTTAAACGTTGACCTTGTAGCAAAGAAGAGCCATATGCAAATGGGTGGAAGAGCCCAAAATGTTGGATGGTTATGCATCAAACTTGGCCAGATGTATGGACAATATGAAATGTCATGATTGCCACCTATTTATGGAGTGTTTGTTGTCAACTACATTGAGATCATTGGTTGATGATATGTGAAAGCCTCTTACAAAACTGAGTCAATTTTTTTTCAAAACTTGTGCTCAACCATAATTTGAGTGGACAACTTATTGGTTATGCAACATAACATTCTTGTTATGCTATGCAAGTTGGAAAGGATTTTCCCTCATCTTTCTTTTACGCTATGGAGCATTTATCGATGCACTTATCTTATGATGTTAAGGTAGGCAATCCTGTTGAATACCAATGGATATATCCCTTTGAGAGGTATGTACATAATGAAGTTTTCTTTATGCAATGTTTTTAATTAAACTTGTAATATAGTTCATGTATAATTTTATTTATTTGATTAAAATGATGGGTGACATCAAAAGAATAGTGAGAAAAAAAAGCACAAGTAGAGGGTTTAATATGCTAGGTTTACATAACAAAGGAGACCATCCATTTTTGCTCCTATTATTTCATGCCTCATGTGCAATCTAGAAGAATTCAAGTTAGGTATTTTGATGATAGTGGACCAAGTTCATCAGATCTAACTCTTTCCATTTTCAATCAATCTAGTTGTACTTTAGAGAAAGCAAAGAAACAGTGGCATAATAATGTGGAGTACAAATTTGCAACCTTGCACATTCTACTAAATTGAGATGAAGTCCAACCATATTGAAAGTAAGTGTATTGCATTTACTTAAACAAACAATCATATATTTTCATCAATATTTATGAAATACAATTAAATGCAAAATGCAAATCTACTTGAAGTCTTTTCTTGCAAGAGTCCAATGTCCTAATTGACGAATCGAAGTTGTTGATCCAAGCACATTTTCCATCTGTAAAACTTTTCTGCTCCCTCTTTCTTTCTCTCTCTGTCTCTCCAAAACTTCTCCTTCTCTCAAAAGGTTTTGTCTTTGCCTCTCTCCTCTTCTCAAACTAAAATTTACTCACTCACTCCCTCCCTCTCTCCAAAACTCCTATCACCTTTTCTCTCCCTAAAACTTCTCACACTCTCTCTTTCTTTCTCTCTTTATCTTTCCAAAATTTCTTCCTCTCTTTTACTCTCTCACACACTCTTTCTTTGTTTCTCTCCCTATCTCTAAACGCTTGTTACTTTGTCTCTCTCTCTCTCTCTCTCACTCTCTCTCTAGCGCCTACGCTCTCTTTAAAAATTCTCTTTCTCTCTCTATCTCTCTCTTACTCTCCAAAACTTTATTTACTTTCTCTCTCCTTCTCTCTAAAAATTCTCCCCCTCTAAAACTTTTCCCTCTCTCTCTTTGTTTATCTCTCTATCTCTCCAAAACTTCCCCTCTCTCTCACCCTCTCTCAAAAAGTTCAGTTTCCTCTCTCTCTAAAACTTCTCTCATTCTTTCTTTCTTTCTCTCTTTGTCTCTCCAAAACTTCTCGTTCTCTCTCTCTAAAACTTTTCCCTCTCTCTCTCCAAAGCTTCTCTCACTGGCACTCTCTAAAACTTCTCTAACTCACTCTCTCTCTCTCTAAAACATATCCCTCTCTCACTTTCTTTCTCACTTTGTCTCTTTAATACTTCTGCTCTCTCTCTTCGTCTCTCAAAAAATTTTCTTTGTCTCTCTCATTTTCCCTAATACTTCACTCTCTTTGACTCTTCCTCTCTCCTTATATAACTTCCCTCTTTCACTTTCTTTCTCACTCTGTCTCTCCAAAACTTCAACTCTCTCTCTCCCTCTCTCAAAAAGCTCTCTCTATGTCTCTCTCCATTTCTTTAATGCTTCTCCCTCTCTCTCTCTCACTCTCTCACAAAATTCTCCCTCTCTCTCTCTCTCCCCCACACACACTTTCAAACTGCCTTTTGTCTCTTCCTCCCTCTAAACCTTCTCTCTCTCTCTCTCCTTGCTCTTTATCTCTCTCTTGCTCACTTGCTCTCTCCTTTCTCTTTCTTTCTCTCTTTGTCACTACAAAATTTCATCTCTCTCTCTCTCTTTCTCTCTCTTTTCCTATAAAACTTTTTTGACTCTCTCTCTATCACTCTCCTTTTTCTCTAATACTTCATACACTTTCTCTTTGTCCCTCTCACTATACCTTTGTCTTTCTCTCTCTCTCCCTCTCACTTACTCGTATACTCTTTCTATAAAACTCTTCTTTGTCTCCCTTTCTCCCTCTAAAACTTCTCTCTCTCTCTCTTAAACCACCTTTTCTTTGTCTCCCTCCCTCTAAAACTTCTCTCTCCCTCTGCTCTCTCTCTCTCTTCTCACTTTCTCTCTCCTTTCTCTTTCTTTTTCTCTTTGTCACTCCAAAACTTCCCCCATCTCACTTTCTATTTCTCAAAAAGTTCTTGCATTTTCTCTCTCCCTTTCTCATAAACTTCTCCTTCTCTCTCTCTAAAACTTGTCCCTCTCTATCAATGTCTAAAGCTTCTCTCACACTCTCTCTAAAACTTCTCCCTCTTTCTCTCCCACTCTCCAACACTTTTCTCACCCTCTCTCTGTGTCTCTCTCTCACTACCTAAAACTTCTCTCCCTCCCTCTTTCTCCCTTTCTTTCTCTATCTATCTCTCAAAACCTCTCTCTCTCTCAAAAAATTATCAATTTTTCTCTCTTCCTCTCTCTCTTGCTCACTTTCTCTCTCCTATTTCTTTCTTGCTCTCTATCACTCCAAACCTTCCTACTTTCTCTCTCTGTTTCCCAAAAAGTTCTTGCATTTTCTCTCTCCCTTTCTCTAAAACTTCTTTTATCTCTCTGTCTCTCAAACTTCTCCCTCTCTCTCTTACTCTCCAAAACTTTGCTTACTCTCTCTCTCCACTATCCAAATCTTTTCTCACCATCTCTCTCTCTTTAAAAGTTCTCTCGTTCCCTCAAAAACTTCTCACACTCTATCTAAAACTTCTATCTCTCTCATTCTCTCTCTAAATAGCTCTCTCTCCCTAAAATATCTCTCTCTCTCTCTTATAGTCATTGTCTCCCACAAAATCTCTCCAAAACTACTCTTTCTATCTCTCCCTCCTTTTAAAACTTCTCTTTCTCTTTGTCTAAAATTTCTCCCTCTCTCTCTCTCAGTGTCAAACTTCTCCCTCTACCTAGCTCTCTCTCTCTTTCTCCCTCACTCTCTCTCAAAAATTTCTCTCTCTAAAACTTCTATCTCCTCCTTTCTCTCTTTCTCTGTCTCTAAAAATACTCTATCTCTCCCAAACCTCTCCCTCTCCTCTCTCCCTCTCTCAAAAAGTTTTGTCTTTGGATCTCTCCCTTTCACTACAACTTCACTCACTCACTCTCTCTCTCTCTCTCTCCAAAAATTGCCTTAACCTCACTTTCTTTCTAAAATTTCTCCCTCCCTCTATCTCTCTCTCTCACTCTCTCCCTCTTTAAAACTTCTCCTCTCTTTTTCTTTTTGTCTTCATCCCTCCAAAACATCTCCTCTCTCTCCCTATCTTGAAAAGTTCTCTCTCTATCTCTTTCCCTCTGTCTAAAACTTCACTCTCTCTCTCTCTCTCTCTCTCTCTCTCTGTCTGTCACTCTCCCTATAAAACTTCTTTCTCTCTCTAAAACTTCCCTTTCCCTCTCTCTGTGTCTAAAACTTCTCTTTCTCTCACTTTGTTTCTCTTTCAAAAACTGCTCTCTTTCCTTAAAGCTTCTCTCTCGCTTTTCTCTCTATCTATCTGTATATAAACCTTTTGTCTCTCTCCTACTCTCTCTCTAAGACTCCTTTCTCTCTTTCACATACTCCCTCTAAAACTTCTCTCTCTCTCCCCCCATACTATCTCTCTAAGACTTCTCTTTCTCTCCATCTCCCTCTCCCTCAAAAACATCTCTCTCTCTCACTCTCTTACATACTCTCAAACTAAAACTTCTTCTCTCTGTCTCCCTCTCTATCTGAAACAACTCTCTCTTTCTTTCCCACACTCTATCAAATTCTTCTTTCAGTCTGTCTATCTCACTTTCCCTTTGAAACTTTTACCACTCATACTAGTTTCTAAAACATCTCATTCTCTCATTCTCCCTCTTTCCTACTCTCTCCTACACCCTCTCTTTCTCTCTTTTTCTTTCTTTCCCTCCCTATCTCTCCAAAACTTCTCCTTCTCTCACTTGTTTTCTCTCTCAATCTCTCCAAAACTTCTCCCTTTCTCTCTTTCTTTCTCTCTATGTCTCTCTCTCTCTTTAAAATTTCTCTCTCTGTCTCTCTCTCTCTCCCACATTCCCACTCATAAGTTCTCTATCTCTCTGCTTCTCTCTCTCACTCTCTCCCACACTCTCTTTATATAAGTTCTCTCTCTATCTCCCAATAAAACCTCTCCCTCTCTCTCTCTTTCTACCTCTCTCTATCTCCAAATAAAACCTTTCACTCTCTCTCTTTCTACCTCTTTCTATCTAAAACTTCTCTCTCTCTTTCCCTCTCTTCATGTATCTATAAAACTTCTATTTCCTCTCACTCTCTTTGAAACATCTCTCTCTCACATACATACTCCCTCTATAACTTTTCTCTCTCTATCGCTCTCTCACTAAAAAAATTCTCTTTTTATATCTCCCTTTCTCTCTAAAAATTCTCTCTCTCTAAGAAAATTCTCTTACTCTCTCTATCTCTCTATTTAAAACTTCTATCTCTCTCTTTCTCTATCTAAATTGCTCTCTCTCTAACTTCTCTCTCTTTTTCTCTTAGTCAGTCTCTCCCACACAATCTCTCTCAAACTTCTCTCTCTCTCTCCCCCACACTCTCTATAAAACTTCTCTTTCACTATTTCTATCTCTCTCTATCTCTACAAATCTCCTCTTTTCCTCTTTCTTTCTTATTCTCTCTCTAAAACATCTCTATCTCCCACACTCCCTCTCTAAACTTCTCTCTCTCTCTCAGCCTCTTTGAAACTTCTCACTCTCACATGTACTCTCTTTAAACTTCTCATTCTCTCAGTATCTCTATCTCTCTCTCATTCTCTCTTTTAAACCTCTATCTTTCCCACACTCTCTCACTCTCTCTCTCCTCTCTCTTTCTGAAACTTTTTTGTCTCTCTCTAAAATGTCTCCCATCCTCTCTTTCTTTCTCTCTGTTTTTCCAAAACTTCTCCCTCCCTCTTTCTCCCTCTCTCAAAATGTTCTCTCTTTGTCTTTCTCCCTTTCTCTAAAACTTCACTCACTCTCTCCCCCCCCTTCCCCCTCTTTTGATTGCTCCCTCTAAAACATCTCTCACTCTATCCTTTTTTAAAACTTCTTGCTGTCTCTCTTACTTTCTCTCTCTATCTCTCCAAAACTTCTCCTCTCCCTTTCCCTCTCCCTCTGTCAAAATGTTCTCTTTCTCTCACTTACTCTCTCTTTCTCTCTCTCTCTCTAATTACCTACTAAAAAAAAAAATTGTGAAGTTACACCTCTAATCATATGTAATTCCTACGCTCACAGATAAGTCAAGTGTGAAAGTGTAATTCACACTTGACTTGTTTTTAAATGTAGAAAAATTGGATACCTAAAGGCTAAGGTTTATCAAAATTTGAAAAAATATAATTTTGTTATACTAATTATCATTCTGTACATCATTTGGCATAATTTATATATACATTTAAATTATTGGTGAAGACTTGAGTGTGATTTAAGTAGTCAAATTTAATTTTGTTTTCTCACTTTCTCAGATTTAATTTTTATATAATGATATTTTTTGTTTTCTAGAAAAAAAATTATGTTGTTGTTAGATTGATTATATGTTGGAATTGCATATTCACACATATCTAATTAAACTGTCTTTGTAATTTGTAGGCTTGATACCAAAGAGCTGGGAAAGGAAATCCATCTTGTCATGTTGGTATCAACATGGAACTGGAAAGGGAGTCCTATTTTCTCTTTTTCAAGCAGGATTGGTCTTCACGGACGGATTCAACTTATGTGATGCGGGGACATTTAGAGTACAGTTTTCAACAAAGTTAGATAATGGACAACCAAGTTTATACTTGTAACACATTTTTAAAGTTGAAAGTGCATATATTATTTTTAACCCAAAGAAATTTATTCAAATTCACATATTAGAAAGATACACAACGCAACTAATATTTGACCCATTCAATAAGAGATAACTCCAAATTCAATTGTTATAAAATATTATTGAATCATTTTATATCTCATTAATTCTCTAATTTATCTTGAAAAAAAAAAGATAAAACGTCGTTAAAAAAAAAAAAGAAAAAAGAGATAAAACGTTTGTCCTGTTTAATTGACCTTGACCTTGTCTGAATAGCTTACCTGGACCGAGATTTTTATCGCTCTGACTGTCCAATCACCAATATGTGTGGCCAAGAAATGTCATCTGGTTTTCCCAACCGCATGACAGAGGTCATGATTGTTGGAAAATATACATACAGTCAGTTTTATCTTATGTTTTTTCACAAATCAAAAATTATAGTACGGTCGTAATTTTTACAACCGTACAGGGTTTATCTCTATGAGTTACTGGTTATAAATTCGCAGCCATTAGAATCACAGTACAAACATAATTATTGGCCATTAAATCACGAGTATAGTAATTAGAGCACGAACATAATTATTATTTTCCTCTTAGTCATGGAAATGTTATTAAAGTCTTTTAAGTATATATATTTTAAATATTTTTTAAAATAAAATTTTTTAATTAAATATTTAATCTTTTTTTAAATTCTTATTCTTTTTAATCATTTATCATCAATTAAAATTTTATATTAACTAAGAATCCTTAAAGATAAAATTAAATTTTAATTAAAAATTTTATCTCTTAAAATTAAATCAATTGAAACTTAAAATAACTAAGATAATGAGTTAGATTACATACTTAAATAAATAAAAATTAATTAATTTATTTATTTTATAATTTAATTAATACTCATCTAATTTCATAATTTATTTTGAATTTATTTGATTAATTATTTTTAAGAAATATTTTTTAATTAATTAATCAACTAATAATTAATTAATTCCTTCTTATTACATGCAGATACACCACGTGGCTCTTATGTAATATTTTTTACTCATACACATTGAATATATTAAATAAAATCACAATTTCATAAAATATATATTAAATCATATAAAAAAATAAAATAAAAAAAGATATCAATAAATAATTGTTATATTAAACTACCATAAAATAATATAATATTACTTAAAATCTTGTTACACTTTAAATCATTTAATTTTCATACCAAAACTTTTGAATCTCTGATCTTATAGAGTCATGCAAAGATCATAATATATATATGTACTCATAATTATACTAATTACTGAAATAAGCATAACTGCTTGGACAATAAGTCATAAATTATAGATAAGAAAGAAAATAATTTGTGTTTTAAATACTCGTGTTTATTCGTCCAAATTTTTTTGTGGTATGATCACCCCTTCAGTCTCAGCATAATGAATAGAATTAAAAGGAAGCACGGCCTCAGCTAGTGATCAGTTCCCAAAAGTTTCGTTAGAATTCTATACTCAACAATTTGCAGGGACTGCCATTCAAATGACAGAGTCCGGATCTGCCCAATATATGTCTCTGAACCACAAAACATCTTCGGTACTAAAACTTAGTGAAAGTTGATAACGGACAAGAGGACAACAGCTCGGCGCATCGGAAGGCTTGACGTGTGCGGATATGAGCAAAACACCATATAATCCCTCAAAGCAAGAAGTTGAAATTAATTCATCTGCCATGTACTGCCCTCTATTTATTTTGTGTGCCAGATGTTATCCTTCTATCGCCTCTGCCAAACTGGACTGCATTGGTTTATATCCCATGTGCTTCTAATTTCTTTCTTGACCAATGGAGAAAGTTTGATAATGAACTGTCATGTATGTCACAACATCTGATATATTCTACAGTCCCATATTTATTTGTTTTCTGTGTTTTATAGTATATCTTATGTTTTGAAAGAACAGAACCCAATTGAACTATAGGCAATTACTTTGGTAGACGCAATAAATTAAATTTTATGAGAGTTAATAAGCCAGAAAATAGGTATTTGGGTGAATATGGACAGGAAGGGCGATGATCAACTAAGTGGCGGCGCATGAAGAAGAGAAATAGCCCAGAAGGCGTAATAGCCAATTATCAATGGATGCAGCAAATAAAACGTTTGCTCTGTTTGACCTTGTCTGAAACTTGGGGTTCTCCTCTATAACTAGGGTGTTTACATATTGGATTTGGTTGGGTTGGAGATGTGGGCTAATATTTTTTAAATTTTGAACCGATTATTTATGAGTTTGGTAGTTGGGTACTCAATTCATTTCTTTTCAGACTTCAACCATCTAAAAAATCTGATTTTTATTTTTTAAAAAAATCTACATTTAAAATCGCAATAACATATATGCCATAAGTCATTGAGTCTAGCGAGTATATAGCTAAGCTCATGAGTCTAGTGTTTCATACAAGTTACACAAGCATAAGTCTCTCAAGGGCGGAGCTAGAAATTATTTTTTGGGAAGGGTCAAGACTAAAGGTTATGAGATAAAGAAATTTATTTTTTATCATAAAGTATGCAATGTTATAATGGGTTTTGTGTATGGGGTTAAGTTACTTAAAATGACGTTTTCATTTAGCCTTTCAAAGTGATTTTTGAAAATTCGTCTTTTTATGTAGAGATTGTATTATATGTAAAATGATGTCTAGGATGTATTGGTTAACATGTTTTGTACTTTTTTGAGCGTGTAGGTATTAACTTTTGAGTGAATTTTTTTAAGTAAACTATTTATGTCATTTCCTTTTACTGATTTGAGAGAGGTAGATTCTTTTGTAAAATTTTAAAGTTTAAAAATTATTTTAAAAATTAATAAAATTAGATATAATAAATAATATTAAAAAATTTAAAACGAGTATATGTAATATATTAAAATTTATAAAATTTCAAAAGGGGTTAAATTAAAAAATTTTGAAGTTTATATGATATATATAAAATTCTTAGAAGTTCGGAGGATGTCAAAGCCCACCCCAGCCACTAACATGGCTCCGCCGCTAGTAAGTGTCTGACAATCCAATTACACAATCATAAGTAATAAGTTTTCTTACAAGCAACAACACAAACGTAAGTCTCACAAGTATAACAATCGTGTCACTCACATGCAATAAATATTAGGTGAGTTAACATCATGTTTACTTTTTAAATGTTGAAAAGTTTGGTAATTTGACTTTGGTCATATTGTTAAAATCCTATCATATTCAATATCTTATTAATTATTTACAAAGTTTAAACATTAAGGAAGATGGATATATGCCAATTGGATTTCATCTCAACCAAAACTAGCACTAGAGAGAATTGTAAAAAAAAAATAAGAGAGAATGAAAGAAATTGTAAAATAAAAAAAAAATCCATGATAAACCTACATTGAGAATAGAGTTAGTTGATTGGCTGGATTGAAATTTCTAAAATCGTTACTTGACCCAACGGGTTAGAGACTTTTGACCCGATTAAATCCAACCCAACCCACCAAAATGTGGATAATTTGAATTGAGTTGATCTGAGTTCAAAACTCAATCCAACCCAATAAACATCCATACTACAGAACACCCATACTGCAGAGATAGGAACATGAGAGTGGTACCTCAAATCAACTGGATTGGAAATTGAAAGTCCAGCTACATATTTGCAGACCCATATGGACCTTGGTCGGTCCACAAAACGAATTAAGTCTTGTTTTTGATTACTTAATTGTATTGAAGAACTGTGTGTCTAGGAATTTGACGCCTTTGTTTAGGGGAAGATTATCAACACACCAAAGGAGACAAGACAGAAAGTAGAACGGGAGTTGAATTTCATTCCAGACAATGGTATAATATATTATAACGAGGAATAAAAAGAGTATTGCTTTTATGCATTGATTTCGTAATACTTTTTGAAATTAAGATCCCTTGAATTTGCTGCGGAAAATTTATGTTTATGTATCTCCCGGCGGCTCTTTTACCTGTAGAATGTATCGCATAAATCTCCTCAAATCTAAAAAAAACAAAGCAAAATTATATCGACTTGTTTTCTTTGAAATTATGATAAATAAGAGGTCACCTTGTTTTTTTAATTATTAATTAATTAATTAATTAATTATATTTTATAATAATTTTTTAATTAATAATTATTTATTTATATTTTATTTTATAAAATATATTCTTTACTTTTAAGATCTCAATTAAAAAAATACTAATGAAAACAATAATTTAAGGGCATTACTGGTTGGCAGCTATTTCAGGCAGCCAAATCTACAGTCGAATAATTAAATTAATAGATATGTGTCCCACTTCAAAGAAGTTTGGTGACAACGTTCATTTCCCAACTGTTTCTTTTAAAGTGCGCTCCAAACTTTGTGATGTCTCTGTCTCTCTACACTTCTTTAATACCACTTCGTAGTTATTTTCCTCAATAATATTTATTATTGGACCATCCGAGCTTTTCATTTTACCACTTCAAATTCATTCATCATCTCAATATAAATCTGAATAGCGATTTTTATTGTGACTTTTTCTCTTATTTTTTGCATTAAAATTTATTATTAATTTATTCTCTCTTAATGTTATTTCTTTTTTATAATACACTCTAACCTTTTTAAAGAAGTCATGTAATCCCGACCCTCACACTATTACTCTCAGTCTTACCATTATTTCTTTTTAAAATAATAGTTTAATAGACAATAAAAAGCCATTGGGTATAATTTAATGATAAAAAATTTAAGTACTATACTTTTGGGACGATGAAAATTGGGGAGCGCTGTTCAAGTCACGACCACCTCGCAAACTGTAGCCTGGCAATTTCCTTATGATAACACTGCAGTCATTTGATGTCAATAGAAAAAAAAAATAATACATTAACTTTTTTTTTTGAAATATTTAATTATTATATTTAATTTATTTTTATTTAAATATAATATTTTATTTATTTACTTAAATATTAATTTAAAAATATATCTAATATTAATAAAATATTTATTAAAAAAATATTAAATTAATATTTTAATTTAATTAATTATTTTAAATAATTAATATTTTGATAAATTATATTTTTTAATCAGATAATTATATTTATTATAAAATATAAATTTAATAATATGTATGATTACGAGAAAAAAATTTAATACAAATATAAAAATATCTTGAGATGAGTTGAGTTAGTAAAAAAATAATTAATTATGTTTTATATTTTTTTTAATTAAACTCAATTTTAATATATCCCTATATTTATATTAAAATTTTTTTTTATAATCACACACATAATTAAATTTATATCTGATAATAAATATAATTATTTAATTAAAAAATATAATTTATTAAGATATTAATTATTTAAAATAATGAATTAAATTAAAATATAATTTTAAATAAAATTAAAATAAAATAAAATTTAATATTTATATATATTTTTAATTAATATTTAAATAAATAAAATATTATATTATATTTAAATAAAAAATAAAATAAAATATCATAATGAAGTAAAAAATTAATGTAATTTAGTAAAAAAAAGAAGAATCCAATCATTTTAGCCGACATGGGAACAAAGAAACGCGACTTTCTAGTTTCTACAGAAGTAACAGGGGCCAATGGATGAGTGGGTTCGTCATCATCTCGTCCTCCTCCCAAACACGGAAAACAATTTTCATTGACTTTTCAGATCCTCTTCGTCTTCCCAAAAACAAAAGAGAAATTCTACAATTTTTACCCTTCTTATCATTATATGACACCAACAAATGCTAGATCTGCTTAATTTCTTTACCTGACATTCTTTCTTGTCCCCATTTCTTTAGCTGTATCTAATGTTTTAATTCTTCAAATTTTGGGGCTACCACTCTGATGCCCAAACTGACAAATAAAAAAAACTGGTATTTCTGATCAGATTTTTGAATCCAAACGTTTCTCTGTTTCCTATGGTGAATGGAGTTTACAAGGACATACTCAACATCCTTCTCATTCTTCTCAGCCATAACTAGGAGCAGGCATGATGTATTCTTGAGCTTTCGTGGCGAAGACACCCGCCACAACATCACATCTCAGGTGTACAGAGCCCTGCAGGAGGCAGGCATTCCCACCTTCAAAGACGACGTAAATCTTGAGAAAGGGGGTGAGATTGCTTCTGAGTTGCTTAAGGCAATTCAAATGTCTAGAATTGCAGTCATAGTGTTTTCCAGAAACTATGCCGATTCGGGTTGGTGCTTGGACGAGCTTGTCAAGATAATTGAGTGCAAGAGTGAAGCTGGGCTTGAGGTTCTGCCCATTTTCTATGACGTTGAACCTGGTGATGTGCAGCAGCAGGGAAGGACCTATGCAGAAGCATTTAGAAAACATGAAGAGCGTTTCAGGTCGGAGAAAATGGATGAGAGCAAGTTGGATAGGTGGAGGGTAGCCTTGACCGAAGCAGCTTCGAGTCCTGTTGCTTGGGATATGCAGAATGTGGCTAACCGGTAAGGAGTATTTTATTTTTTGTTTCTGGTGATGAAGTGAATCAGAGTGGATTCTGACAGAATGTTCGAAGTTTTAGTTCTATGCCAATTTTAGTTCATGTCAATTTTCGCCTTAAATTTTGGGGAAAGAACAAAAATTGTGGAAATCAAAATTTCAGTTGAAGGAAATCTTAACATATTACAACAGAAAATCTGCAATCTGGTGGGATATAAAATTTCTTAATAAAACTAAGAGACCATTGGATAGAACGAGGTTTTTTTTTTTTTTTTTTTTTTTTTTCATTTTTTAGGTTAACCAATAATAATATTTTTAAGTTTTCGTGTACATGATTTAAGTAGAAAGCATTTGCTGTGTAATTTTCTTTGAGTGTTTAGCTAGAAAGTGGGAGTATCTTTGTTTTCAAGTTCTTGTACCAGCATATTTTCGATGATATAATCCAAGTATTCTTGTATGAAAGAAAAGAAAGTAGGACTTCACTCTGCTTCACTCTGCATCATTTGGCTGCCTGATACGGACTTTCACATAATGTCAATGTTCCAAAAAATGGTTTGTATGGCATGATAAGGTGCACTACATTTAATGCTTGTGTTGCTTACTTTTACATATTTCCGCTCCATCAGATTCAAAAAATTGAGCCATAGATCAAGTGACGAAGCTTTCAACTATGATTTTTATACTTTCTTGCATGCTCTGCGGTGGATTTGGATAGTCTGTGACGGGATTTCTAACTTTGGTAACTTAAGTTAATATTTTATAGATTAAGTGGGTGGTCCCTAATTGTGACACTCATTATTTTAATTCTTTCACTTACTTTACAACTCCTTAAAAACTGTGTCTGCACACGACATGGCATTACCATTTGTTGCTAGCAATCGTGTTTTATTATTGGTATCTGATCAATTTGATATTCCCCCTCATCTTCTTTCCCTTTTGCCCTATTCTTTTTCCACTGTCTTTGGCCACTTCTCTCCTTTTCATTTCCCAATTAACTATCAGTATTGGTTATAATATTCCATCACAACTGTGTCAAATTTGGCAGGCACCAATCAAAATTCATTAAGGAAGTTGTAAAACATATTCTGGGTAGACGGCAAGATGCTCACATGAGTGCTTCTATCTTCCCTCCAAGGAGGGAGGTAGCTGAAGAGTATTTGAATCTCCTGTTAAGTGTTGTTTCTGCTGGCATCCTTGTAGTAGGCATCTGCGGAGTTGATATGACAAACATTGCAAAAGCTGTGTACAACCAAAATTTTGCAAAATTTGAGGGTAGCTGTTTCCTCGCAAATGTAGATGAAGTTGCACAGAGGCCCGATGGACTTCTTGCATTACAAAAACAGTTTCTTGGTGATATGATCACTGAAGACAACATAGACATAGACAATGTTGAAGCAGGAACTGAGATAATAAAAAGTGCATTGCGCAGCAAAAGGGTTCTTGCAGTTCTTGATAATGTAACCAATCTAGACCAATTTAATGCTCTTGCTAGAAAACGTGATTGGTTCGGTCCTGGAAGCAGAATTGTCATTACAACTAGAGACCCGCTATTGCTAAATGTCCTAGAAGTTGATGATGTTTATGGGATTCAAGGCATACAGGTGAGATTTTTTCTTTTACTTTGTTAACTATTTTTTTAGATAATACCATTTGTGATATCCTGATGCCTGCATATCAATAAAATATGCTTAGTTTGTGATGCGCATAACATAAGCTTCAACTACATACACCAACTGTAATGCACCCTAAAGATCCACAAGTGCTACGAGTCTTAGAAGTTGTTAGGCAACCGAAGCATAAGAAAATAGATAGGAAAAAACCTAACATGAGGCAAACATGTGGCAGTGTTTGAATGGGGTAGTTAATAGTACTTATATTGTACCAGTAGTTAGTTATGTGGCAGTTACTAGATTGAGAATAATGATTATCGTAAATTAGAGGGCAAGGGGGTAGAATTTGGGTTAAGGAAAGTAGGGAGGTTCTCTGGTCCTTGAAATCAGACTTGGGATTGTCCTATTTCATAGGGTAGATCTCGTGATCTTCATGTCTTGTGGCTGTTTGGGTGCCAATTGGACCCTGTGAGTGTGTGTAATCTGTAAATTGTGTTGTTCTAATAAGAAGATCCTATTATAAATTTAGAAGTTAATGATGTTTGTGCTAATCAGGGAATACAGTTGAGATTTATTTTCTTTTACTCTTCGTTAAACTTTCTTTCTTGCAGGTCATAGAGAATCAGTTTAAGGAGAATCTTCAAGCCATTAATCATCAACTAGAGTACATTACGATGTATCGTATGCAGGTGCTAGCGCAGATATCATGTTCTGAATAACAACTCTGTTATACATGATGAACAAGGATACTCAATTGATTTCATTTGTATGGAATTGCAGGCTCTTGGAAGAGAGTCTTCTCTTTTGAATGAGATAGAAAGAGAGCAAAAGAGGAACACCTCACAGGTAAAAATGCTGTTTTCTTCCAAGATGAGAAAATGAAACTATAATACAGTGATGTAATTACATAGCCCAAACTTTTTCTATGCTACAGGCACAAGTTATTAAAACTTTAAAAGAAAGCCTGAACCAGGGTGCCTCTCTAGATATACTCACCGCCACAGCTGAAGTTCCACGAAGTGATGAATGGATAATCCAACCTTCTGAAGGTCGCTCCAGTGACAGTTCAATGATCAATTTTAAGCCTTAGCATATTGTAGATGGGATGCCTTGAAAATCATCAATGAAATGGATTATACTTTCTTACTGTAGAACTGGTTTTAAAGATAGTAGTAGAACCTTGTAACTGCATTCGAAGTCTTTAGCTTTGGATATTGTCTACACTGTCATTTATCATAAAAGATATTGTTTTACCATACTCTGTTTCTTTTTTTCTTCTTCTCCTGTTTGAAATATAAAAAAGGGATAGTAACAAAGACAGTTGTTTTGTAACATATTTATGGATAACAATAAGAGAATCATTCATTGGCTACTCTGTATAATTGGACTCAGATTACATTCCAAAATCCGCCTTTAATGAAATTTTCACAACTATCCTTGTAGACTGTTAATTTTTATGGGTCTCCTAGTTTAGTTATACGACTCAATAAATTTAGTAGTTTAAATTTTATAAAATAAAAATAAAAATATAAGAATAGAATAACTAAATTGAATCACACATAATAATCATTCTAAATAGTTATTAGGAAATCAGTTGCGCAAGCCAACTTTAACTGGAATTTTCCTAATAACATATGATTATCTTTACTTAACTACCTTTGTCTCTCTCATTTTATTTTCTGCCGAAACACACTAGTTCCTGTTCAAGTTTAATAGATTAGATGTTGAGTGAGTGGGTATTTATCAAAGCATTAATTAATCGAATATAGTTACTTCCTTTGGTATATGTTGTTATAACAAATATTGATGATCACAAGTAAAATTGGACAGCATTTCAACACCAAACCAAGGTACTCAATGGTAAGTTGATAATGTCATCAGAAACTGATTCTAATTCACAAGAAAATAGGCATTTTTCCTGCTAGGGATAATAGTTTTGCAATTGAAAAGTCTTTGTTAATGAAATTTCCAGACTACAAAGCCATCTATATGTTATGTTATTTTAGTAAACAAAGAGAAAATGCAGAAAACAAAAAGAAGGAAATAACAAACTAGCTTTTGGGAAAAACAACCCCAGTCCAATCCGCCATCAACAACAAATTCATTTGTTAGAAGTAGGTAACAGTTGAGAAGATTGCCTGGTGAGTCGTTATGCAAAACTTTGGGTTGTTGAGGCTGTTCTGTACAGGAACTTATCTGACATAAAGCGAACAAACTGCAGTTCACAAGATTGAGCGTTAAAAGGCATGGCCTGCTTGCCATAAAAGCCTTCACTCTCAGTTGTCCCTGACCATATGTCGAGCTTGTTTCAACTGTGCTATAACTTGGGTCCAGATTTTGAAACAAAATAATCAAAAAAAGAAAATGAAACTATAATTTTTAAAAATAAATGGTATTTGTGAAACATGTAGTCCGGAAATGAAATGGAATGTCATTCCTTCACTTGTCTATTAATAAAAGGAGTGAATTAATCAATTTATTGAACACTGGAAAAAAGTTGTACATTTTGCACTTCAATTGGTATTATTTGATGAAAGAAGGGATGTAGTGCTGAAGTCTAGCAGTTACATGATGACTCTATTGAAATTGCTTCAAAATGATCTTATCTATCGAAGATTGAATCCAATGAACTGGAATGAAAGAGTTTTAGAAGTTCTAGTAATGTCCCATGCATTATCATTATGCTCTGTAAAAAGTTATCCTCTTAGATTCAGTGATGTACATGATAATATGTAAAGTAGTATAGTTATCATTTAAGATTAGGATTGATCAACTAATTAGCTTTATGATTTGCATGAAATACTGTATATAAACACTTATAATGTTCACCTTGATGGATAAGAGTGAAAATCAATTTCATAAACCTTTACATGGTATTAGAGTCTTTATAACCAAGTGGGCAAGAGTTCAGTTTATTCCTCATTGCCACTCAAAAATTAAAAAATTGCTCATACACTTCAAGCTCAAAAAAAGAAAATAAGTTTTTATGTTAGGAGGCATGTTAGAAATAAAAATATAAAATCATTCTTGGGCCTCCATCCAACATATTAAACTTTTAAATGATTAGTTCGTTGCCATGATATCAGAGTAAAATACAAATTCCTAAAACCTTTGTAAGGATTAAACCATGCGAGACAATACAAAATGGGAAAGGTTTAGTAAAGTAATGGTGAAGTATGAGAGACCACCTCACTATTAACTTGGGAGTATTGATAGGCTGGGGGTACGAGCCCGTTTCTCACCCTTTCAAAGGAATCAATTACCCTAATTGAAAAAGATCCATAACGAATGCCTTAATTTCTAAACACCAACATCGTTCTATGGATAGAAAGTTACCCAAACTAAAAGAGGGAAATCCAATAATGATGATTGGGAAATGTGTAACTCCATCGTTTTGTCATGGATACTTATCACACTCAATGAAGAACTCCATAAGTGTAATGTATCATGAGATTACACATGGAATGATGTGGAAAGAACTTGAGGAATGTTTTTCTAAAGGAAACAGACCATAGATGTAGGAGATTGAATGAGAGCTTGCAGCACATGGTAAGGAGAAATGCCCATCTTCACATACTATAACAAGGTGAAGACCCACTAGGAACAACTTGGAGGCTTCACTAAATCCCATAAAGACAAATGCATAGGATGTGTATGTGGAGGGGCAACAAGGAAGAAAGTGGAGAAGAAACTGCACCAATTCCTCATAGGGTTCGATGATGCCTATAATGTGGTAAGATCAAATTTGCTATGTAAATATCATTTGTCATCCTTCACTAATGCCTATGTCTTCCTACTATCAAAAGAGCTAACTGCAAGGCACCCTTCATTGGAGCTTGCAATTGCCTTCAAAGTCAAGGTTGATAACTGCTAAGGTGGGGAAGAAAATAAAAACCCTAAGTATAAGCATTGCATGAAACTTGGGCATAGTAAGGATAGCTACTTTTAGATAATTGGCTACCCTGCAAATTGGAAGGGCAAGCTAGTGAAAAATAAGATTGCCATTGTAGCCATGACAAACCCAAAGCCCCATGAAGATTTACATCCAACTCCCTAATTTGGAGTGAGTAATCTTACTTTGAAGTAGTATAAACACTTGATGACTCTACTTAGAGAAGAAGATGCCACTTCCCCCAATGTCCACTTCATTGGTAATATTTCTAAACTCTTTTCTTGAAAGAATGACTAGATCTTGGATGGTGGTGCCTCAAACCATATTACATATAATGCTCTTTATTTATAAAATAACATGAGGGCCCTAGAAAGAATACCATCACTTTACTAACTAGAAAGAAAATTGAGGTGAAGGGAATAGTGAACATGATAGTAAATGAAAAGATTCTTTTATAGGATGTGTTGTGACTTTGAAATTCCACTATAATCTATTTCTCTAAGCAAAGTAATTAGAGATTCAAACTGTAGAATAATACTTGAAATTGATGAGTGTATCTTGTAAGACATAGTTAAGAGCAAGACGATTGGTGTAGGTGAGATGCATGGGGGGCTCTACTAGCTACAAGGAGACACTCACAATTGGCAAATACTATAAAGGCTCCAGTTGATTCATAGAGTCTTCATCAAAGAATATGGCATGTCCCCTTCCAAAGACTTCATTCAATGTTTGGTGTTGATTTAATTAACAATCCCTATAATGCTTACCATAGAGCAAAGCAATCAAAGAAAGTTTCCCCTAAGCAATAAGAGATCAAAGGAAAGTTTTGATTTAGTGCATCTCGACATATAAGGACCTTATCCAAACCTAACTCACACAAGGACCCTATATTTTCTTACAATAGTAGATGATTGCTCTAGGAGAACATGTGTTTATTTGATGAAAACAAAATAGAAGCAATAATCATATGTAAGCATTTTATGATATTGGTTGAGATTCAATTCAATAAACCCATTCAAGGAACTATAACCGACAATGGCATCTAATTCAAATCTCATAAGTTCACTCCTTACTTCCTCAATAATACACCAAACTTCATGTACCTACACACCACAACAAAATGGTGTCATACTAAAAACATAAACACCTTTTTAAAATAGCCAAGGCCTTACATTTTTAATCAAACCTCCCACCCAAATTTCGGGGTGAGTGTGTGTTAATAGCGACATATATAATCAACTTGGTATCCATATCAAGACCAAATGAGAAATCTCCACAAGAAATACTGCTCAATGAATTGCCCTCATATGACAACCTCTAGGTTGTTAGATGCTGATGTTATGCATACACCAAACTCAAACCCATGATAAATTTGCAGCACATGTAAGATATATGCTACTTGGTCATGTTTTAGGGAAGAAGGGGTACCAATTAATTGACCTTGAAATTAGAAAGATACTTGATAAAAGGAATGTTACATTTTATGAGGATACCTTCCCATTCAGAAACTGAAAACCTGACCATGAAAGTCACCATCTTGTCATTATCCTCTAGACAATGGGAAAATAAGGGTGAAATAAGGGACAAGAGTGCAGATCTTAAAGGGGAAATAGGAAATCATTATCCTAATGAAGTGGGGACCATTAACCATGATGATGATATAAGAAAGAGACATTTTAATGAAGTGGGGATCATTGATGGTAATGAGGAAGTCATAGAAATACCAATAAGGGACATAAAATAGCCAAAATGGTTTAAGGACTGTATCATGAGGTGTCAATCCTCCCTACATGCACCATATCTAACTAACCAACTTTCTCTTATAGTACATCTTTTGATTATTCTCCTATTTTTCACTTTAATGCTTTGACAGGAATTACCATAGTAGAACCAACAAATTTCAAAGAAGCCATGTGTGATCAAAATTGATCAGAGGCAATGGAGAAAGAGTTATAGGCTTTACAAAATAATAATAGACGGACAATAGTTTCCTTGCCTAAAGTGAAGAAGGCTATTGAATGTCGTTGGGTCTATAAAATTAAATATAAGCAAGATGGGTCTATTGCACATTGCAAAGCACACCTTGTACTTGAATGTCATTCCTTCATTTGTCTACCAAGGAAAGGAGTGAATTAATCAATTTATAAAACACTTGGAAAAAAAACTTGTACATTTTGCAGTTCAATTAGTACTATTTGATGAAAGAAGGGTATGCAGTGTTGAAGTCCCACAATCATTTAATGATGTGTTGAAATTGTTTCAGCATGATCTATATCCACAAAAGATTAAATTAAACAAACTAGATTGATAAAGTTTTAGAAGTCCTAACAACATCCCATACGTTATATGTCATTATCTTTTTGTATATAATGTTATCCTTTTAGACCAAGTGATATACCAGATAATATGTAAACTAGTGTAGTTATTGTTGCATATTAGGATTGATCAACTTAGCTTTATGATTTGTATAAAATACTGATATATAAACACCTATAAGGTTTGTCTTGATGAATGAGTGAAAATGATTCTCAAATACTTTTACATGGTATCAAAGTCTTTACGATCAAGTAGTCAAGAGGTTAACCTATTCCTCACCACCACTCAAAAATTGAAGATTAATAACAATTCAAGTCAAAAGAAAAAAGAGGCTTTCATGTTAGGTGCAGCGTTAAATTATAAATACAAAATCATTCTTGAGCCTCCATCCAATAGCTCAAGCTTTTAGGATAAGTTTCTTAACATGGTGTCAAAGTAGGAAAATATTGGCTTTTTTGAAACCTTTGTAAGCATTAAACCAAGGGAGACATTCCAAAATGGGAAGAGTCTAGTAAAGGAATGGTGAAGTATGAGACCACCTCACTAACAACTTAGGAGTGCTAATAAGCTAGGCGACTTGCTTGTTTCTCAGCTTCTCAAGGGGACCAACTAACTTGATTAGAAAAGATCCATGATGAATACCTTAATTTCCAAACACAAACTTCATTTTTTTTTTTTTTTATGAAAAGTTATCTAAATTATGATGATTGGAAAATGTCTAATTCCATGATCATGTTATGGATACTTAACACACTCAATGAAGAACTTCATGAGAATGTAGCATATCATGACATGGCACATGGGATTTAGAAAGAACTCAAGAAACATTTTTCTTAAGGAAGTGGGTCACAGATTTAGGAGGTCAAATTTGAACTTGCCAATACAAGGCAAGGAGACATGTTCATCTCCACATACTACACTAAGATGAAGGTGCTCTAGGAACAACTTGGAGGCTTCACTAAACCCCATAAAGACAAATGCATAGGGTATCCATGTAGTGTGGCAACAGGAGAGAAAGAGGAGGAGAAATTGCATCAATTCCTCATAAGGGTCAATGATGCTTATAATGTTGTAAGATAAAATTTTCAATGTGAATATCTTTTGTCATCATGGACTATTGCCTATGTCTTCCTAGCATTGAAGAGATAGTTGTAGGGCACCTTTCTTTGGAGCTAACAACAATTGCCTTAAAGTCAAGGTAAATAACTACAATGGTAGGGAAGAAAATAGAAAACCCAAGTGTGAGAATTGTAAAAATCTTAGGCACACTAAGGAGAGCTATTTTGAATTAACTTGGTACCCTCCAAATTTGAAGGAGAAACCAAGGAAAAATAGGACAACCAATGCAGCTGTGACAAAGCCAAAGTAACCAACTCCCTAATTCAAACTAAGCAATCTTGTCATTAAGTATACAACTAGTTGATGACTCTACTTGGGGAATAAGATGCCACTTCACCTAATGTCCACTTCATTCTTAATATTTCTAAACTCTTTTCTTGAAAGAATCACATGTAATGCTTCTTTATTAATAAAATATCTTGTGATCTCTAGAAAGAATACCATCACCTTACCAACTAAAAGGAAAATTGATCTAAAGGGAATAAGGAATATGAGAAACATTCTTTTAAAGCATGTGTTGTACATTCCACAATTCCTCTATAATCCAAATTCTTTAAGCTAAGTAATTAGAGATTCAAACTACAAACTAATGCTTAAGATAGATGAGTGTATCTTGTAGGACCAAGTTGAGAACAAGATGATTAGAGTGGATTCAAATACAATAAGGCTCAGTTCATTCAAAAAATCTTCACCAAAGAATAGGCCATGTCTCCTTCAAAAGATTTCATTTAATGTTTGGTACTGATTTAATTAATAATTCCAATGATGCTTGTCATAAAGCAAAGTAGTCAAGAAAAGTTTTTCCTTTATGCAATAAGAGATCAAATGAAAGTTTCGATTTAGTGCATTTTGATGTATGGGTTCCAAAAGAACCCAAATCAAACAGAGATGTCATATTTTCTTACAATAGTAGATTATTACTTTAGGGGAACATGGGTTTATTTGAGAAAAATAAAATCAAAAGCAATGACCATATTTAGGCATTTTATGAAGTTGCTTGAGATTCAATTCAATATGCCAATTATAGGAATTAGAACCAACAATGGTAGCAAGTTCAAATTTCATAAGTTTCACTCCTTTACCACATCAAACATCATGTCCTTACACATCATAACAAAATGGTGGTGTAGAACAGAAACATAAACACCTCCTCATTTTCAATCATACCTACCACTCATAGTTAAGGATCACTGTGTTAATAGCAATATATATAACAACCTTGGTGCCCATATGAAGACTAAATGAGAAATCTCCATTCAAGCTACTGTTCAATGAGTTGCCCTCATATGACCATGCCCAAGTTGTTAGATGCCTGAAGTCTTGCCTACACCAAACCCAAACCCATGATAAATTTAAAGCACATGAAAGAGATAAAATCCCAAAAAAGGTGTTTGATTCAAGGGATGTTACATTTTATGAGTATACCATCCCATTCAAAGACCAACAACCTAACCAGGAAAGGCTACCACCCTATCATTATCCTATGGATGTTAGGTCCAAAACCGAGGGTGAAATAAAGGACAATAGTGTAGATATTGAAGGGAAAATAAAAAATTCATGATTCTTGTAAAGAATAAAGAATAAATCTTGCACAAGCTGTACTCAATGGTGTTGCCAGCATCTTTATTTATAATGAAAATCTAATACAAGCCAACTCATAACTAAGCCACTTCCCTCAAGCTGAAACATATATATTGAGTATGCCCAACTTATTACAAATATCTTCAACTTATTTTCCTAGAAGTGATTTAGTAAATAGATATGCAAGTTCATCCCTTATTCAATTTTGCTTGAAACTAATGTTTCTACCTAACAAATGGTAATCTTCTTCAATATGCTTTGTCCTCTCCTAGAAAACTAAATTCGTGGCAATATGAGTTATTACCCAATTATCACACCATAGATACATACTATCATAACACTCCATGCCTAAACAAAGAAGACATGAGATCCAGACAAGTTAAAAATTGGCATGGGCCATTGGTCGATGCTTAGACTCAGCCTTTAACCAAGATACAACTGCCTAGTTTACTCTTTTAAGACATAAGATTGTCACCTACAAAAACATAATACCTTGAAGTGGACCTTTAATTCATAAGACATCCTTTCTTGTCTACATCAAAAAATTCATCAATCATGCAATGACCATGATTTTGATATAGTAAACCATGCCCACATGGCTACATGAGATATTTCAAAATGCATAAAATAGGTGTGCATTTTGAAACCATACAAACCCAAACTCCATCATGTAAGTATCAAACATACTTTTTTTGCTAACCCCCTTGAATGGTACATTTTTTTAGCGCAATTTGTATTTCAACTTTTAAACTCCAAAATGTCATGATCATTGAGGGTTCAAGTATCAAGCCCTATCTATCCTTGACTTAGTCTCTTAGTGTCCCTAAAGTTATTGTCTTTCACTCACCCCTCAATTTCCTTTTCTCCCCTCCTCCTTCCATGCGCGTGTTGGCTCTCATGCCTCAACATGATTGTATCTAATTCTTCCTCCTAGGTTTTCATTGCTTTGAATCTACCTTGTTAAGGTTACTAGCATAATGCCTTGCTAATTTAAGTAGGCACCATTCAATTCGTGGGAAGAGAAACGGTAGACTTTTTGGCATTCCTACCCACACAACAGTGAGGAATTTAGGGTGTGGGAAGCTAACTTGTTTTAAAGCAAATAGGTGATATTTCTAGACTTCTAGTTGTTTTGAGTTTCTAATTTACCATGATATTTGTAAGAAATTGTTTAGAAAGTGTGTTTTTGGGTGAAAATTGTTTTGTAGTTATTTAGTTAGTAAATGCTTGAGTTACATGACATTATTAATGCACAGAGACTATGACATTATTCAGCATTGAGCCTTGAGCATGCATGGAGTCTATGGTCATGTAGTCTTTAATTCTATGAGATAATCCCCAAAGGTAGTTCTACCCCATCCTTCAAGCACTTTTAAATAATTCAAACTATTAGTTGGAATACCCATATCAGCAGACATCCACCATTGCTACCCACCTTGGATACAATCTCTTCTATCAACCAGAATTCCTCAAAGTAGGAACTTTTTTTTTTTGCATTTTCCCAAGACTTTTGCCCTTTACTAAAGCCAAAAATTAGTGCACAATCAAACTTATACTTCAAAAGATTATAGACCTTACATGATACAAAATTGAAGACCTAGCTACCGTTAGCAATTGCACAATCAAGTCCCTCTTGAATGATTGCTTTTCCCCTTCCTACCATTATTCCATGTAAATTTTTGCTCAGTAAAGCTCAAATCAAGCAAATGGCAAGCATGTAAAGCCTCCCAAATGCCATTCATCATTTCAAAAGAAACCTGAATTCCATCCATTGTTCCTTACTATTAAGATGGTAATTAATTTCTCTGAAAACCAACCATGGCAAACCAATGGAGTTGTAAAGTTTTTTAACAATTGCAATGTACCTTCCTTCCTAGTCTCTTTAGGAAACCTATAAATGCTTGCAGCCATCCATTTATGATCAAACTATCTCCATTCAATTTCTAGATCAAGGCATTGCGATTTAATGGTAACATTAACATAACCCTATCTCTTCCTTGCCCTGAACAATCAACTGCCATGAAATTGGAAAAGTGATTCCAGTATCTTGTTTCTACAAGGAAAACAAGGCTAGGACCTGCAAAGCTAATGAGGCTTTTAAATGTTCAAATTGTACGTGGGTTCCCAAGCTCATTATAGTTTCAACTAAGGAGAATCATGGCACCAGCGTGGCTGCTTAGGAACCATTGCTAATTCAACATACTTGGTTTTCTTTTCTTTTTCATACTGTCCAAAACACCACCCTTTACTATGTTACTTGTGTTTCCCCATAAAGCACCCCTTCCTTAATCTTCGGAACCTTCCTCTTCCATTTACAAAGAGATTTTTTTTTTCACCAACCCCATCTTCCTGTCAATCCATACTTATCATGGATTCCTCTAACTCCCTTTCATTCCCATGTAGAGTTTTTGACATCTCCACTTTCTATGCCAATTCAATAACCTGTTCTTTTGAGGACCTCAAAAACTAAACCACTTCATTAGAGTGCCACTTTTTTTCATTTGACTCCTTATCTACACAATTTTTCTCGATGATACATCCCATAAGAGAAGTTGTGATAAACTTAATATCATTAGAGGTATCAGGTCCAGTATTCTTCTTCCACCCATATTACTATTAACATGATACCTCTGGTGCTTCTGTCATTTTACTTTCTACTCCCTAAGAAGGAAAAAAAAAAGCTTTACTTGTAGTAAATGATCAACCACTCATCCCTCCTATATTCCTTTTGCCTTTAATGGGTGAAGCCCGTAGTCATGGGGCATGGCTAAACGCAAATTCATCCTCCATCTCATTTAGGTCACCATCATCTCCTTGTTCACAATTTCATTATGTGCCCTACACAACCGCATACATGGAAAAAATTTGGTAAGCTTTTGTATTTCACAAAATCTTACATTGAACATTCCCCTTGCTCTCATGATAGTCAGGGCCCTCTTTAAGGGTTTGTGAAGGACATGCACAACCCTCAATCTCGTAAACAACCCATCTATCTGATTCATTGAATCATCCTATTCAACAAAAGATCCAATAGATGCTGCTAGAACCTTTGTTGCCATTAGTGATCTATGGTGTAACGCTAAATCATACACACATACCCAAAAGGGAGACGTAAGTATTTGGATTTGCTATGGCTAAATCTATCCATCTATTTTTCTTAAAACTCAAATGTTCTTATCCAAAAACCATGATTCACCTTTCATAATTTTCTGCTTAACACTCCAATAATAGAATTTGAAAAGAAACAAATTCTCCCCAGTTCAGTTATATCAACCCCATGTTTTAACTTCCAAACCACTAGCATTGTGTTTTTTAATGCCATAGAGCTGAAACCGCTGTTTGTCCACAGTTTTCCTACAAATGCTAGGGAATATTTTTGAGCATCATCATTGCCCTCCTCAACCTCTGGTAATGTCACGTCTTCCATTTCCTCACTTTTTAGACCAATAGACTTCCAATGTGCTACCATGATGTAGCCCAGTACAACTCCATCCTAGGAAGACTCCTAACCTCACCAAAATGCCGCACATGGGGAGACTTTGTACATATAAATTAGTAATATACTTTAACGGACACATATTAAAATAGAAGCACGCGCGATCTACCAACTTATTAAATATTGATGTTTATCACACTATATATTGATAAATTGTCTTAATAATTAAATTTTTTTTAATTTGATTCACTTACATTTTCTAAACTAAAATATCAATGAAATTGTATTATTATAAATGTTAATTGTATCTTAATCTAACATCTTTTACTATTTTATAGAGTTATATATAAAAGTAAAAAAAAAATCTTAAATCTAGATTTTAACGATAACGTATATTTAATATAAAGTAAGATCTTACAATTATAAAAGTTTAATTAAATTGGAAATCCAATAAAATGATAATAGTTATTTTATCTAGAAAACTCAGATCCAATTAAACAATTTATGGACAATATTATAAAGTAAAATTATGATTTTCATAATTACAAAATTTTTCTACTAAATTACTTATAGACAAAACCTATTCATCTAAAATTTCGACAAATCTAAATGGATTAAGCTCCAAGAGAACTAAAGAAGCAAAAAACAAGAAGTAAATTACAAAAGCCAGTTATTGTATACCAATTTATACTATATATAGTGTAAAAGTAAAAAATATTTAATCAACCACTATACCTTTTTAATTTTTTTATAATTTTATCTTGGTCATTCTGCTATTTAACTCAAGCAAAATTCTATTTTTTTGTTTTAATTTTCTCTTTCTAAAAGAATCAATTTTTGTCATTATAATTAGTTTTGGAATTATAATGAAATTATTTTTTCAATTAGAGAATCTCAAATAATATTTTTAGCTGCACTAATACAATTAATTAGTCTCTCTTTTCTTTTCGTTTTAGTTTTCTAATTTTATTGGAATTAATTTTTCTTATTATAGCTAGTTTGAATTCCCATAGAATTACTTTTCCTGATTAAATTTAATTTTTTAAATTATTTTTATTTCTATCAAACACAACAAGATTAATCATGCTTGGAAAAGAATTTATCGTCAACATATTAATTCTAATTAATTCAGTTAATTCTATTTCTTCTTTTTTTGGGAATATTTTTAGCAAAATGTTAAAAGAGAAGATTTCGATTTAGTTAATGCTTGAAAAAAGCATATATTGTAAAGGAATACCAGGCTAATATATGCCATTGCTATCAAAGTTTATAATAAAATTGAAAAATGGTTGATTTCCTTATATTTCTGATATTTTTATTAAGTTTAGCTTTTACTATTCTGTCTAAACAATGAGTTACTTTTTTATTATATGAAAGGACAAATAAAACAATAATAGTTGAGCTAAAGAATTTGATATATGATAGCTATTGGTTTCAACAGCAATATATAGATATCAAAACAGAACAAAAGTAGATCATATAATAATTCTTAATTATACTATACCGATTTATAATATAAAATTTTTGTTTTATTTTGTCAGGTAAAATTTAGGATATTTCTTAGCGATAATTAAAAATTAATTCTCTTTAAAGCGAAAAGATTACTAAAATAGATATAATTTTTTTCAACAAAGCTTTTTTCATACATACAACTAAAATCAAATTTAGAATAATATACTTAAAGAATTCAATTATTTGTCAACTATGCCGGATATTGTTAGTTTTATTTCATTCTTTTAATTAGTGAAATACTCTTACAAATGACAATTAATATATTTAAAAAGTTGAGGCCAATACTTCTATGTATTGTTTATATTTTATTAGTTAAAGTACTCCAAATATTTTTATTCATTTGTAAAATATAGTTTAATTAGAATAAAATAAAATTACATATACAAAACATGCTATAAACTAACATCATATTCAAAAGGCATGTAAAAGATAACGAAAACATGGTTAGTTAAACCTCATAAATCATATGTAGTTAAACGGTTCAACTGATTTAGTGTCAGTTTAAGTATTTCAACGCCTAATCCATAGGAAATAAAAATAAAACAAAATAACATAAGAATTATTTTAAGAATTAAAATATAAGTCACTTCTAGAAACAAATCTTTATGCTAGTTGCACTCATATTATTTTGTAGAATACTAAATATCATTTACTAATTTCACATGAATTTGAGATTCCAAAAAAAAAAAAAAAAGTTCTATTATCTTGAATAGTCAAAATGACTCTTCCCAGGCGCTCTTAAATATCTTTCTACAAACAGTATATATTAATGCTATTAATTTATGGAATTCATGATCATATTCTGATAACATTTAGAAAAACCACTTCATTTAAATTAGTAAATTTTTCATGTACCTATATTTTTTAAAATTTTGGAGTATGACTATTATAATTAAAACATTCTGTTTGAAACAACCAAAAAGTTTAAAACTATAAAATGCGTTCAATCAATGGACCAAGTATAACAATTATACAAATCATATATGAATTAATTATTTATATATTTGGTAATAAATTTGAATTTCAGCAACTCTAATTAATGATAATTTGTATGCATAGGAGCAACAAAAGTACTTTTTTTTTTCTTTTTACAAATCACGACTTTATGACCAAGTATAATAGCTATAAAATCATACATGAATTATATGAGCAAACCAAATACTTTTTTTGACAAATCATGAATATAAGAAGTACGAACTTCATTAATGAAAGCTATACATGTTCTTCCAAATCATATTAGTTGTTCACTTCCTTTTCCAAGAAAAAAATGACTTTGGATCCCTCAAAACTCAAGTAAGAGGGCATACAATCCCAGTAACACTCAGAAGTCATTGTATTGTAAGAATATCTTGATTGTTAACTGAGCAATTAAACTGGGCACTAATTGGATTCAAGTTCTTCCTTTTCTAATCCTTCAAAAATATATTTTTATTTAAAAAAGAAATTTTCATTATTATTTGAAGACATCAAGTGAAAGGCGTAATTACAACAAGAAAGACATACCTTCCAAGTTATTGTTACCAAGATATAACTCCTTAAGTATGGCCAAGTTTCTAATGTCTATTGCTATGGAGCCTAAAGGTTGATTGACACATAAATATATGATTTTTAGTTTCAGAAGGTGACCAATCTCTTTGGAATATCTCTTGCAATGTCAACAAAAAATTAATTAAGGCTCATGCATTATCCATTCAACAAGATATGTACCTTTTGTTCTATTTCTAGTGAATTCAAGAGTTGGGACCTGCCTTAATTAAGATGCCCAACAGAGTATATAACACAAAGTTAGAAGGAAAAAAAGAATCAAACTATCAAGAGCTCTTATTAGGATATATACACTCTAAAGATTGGTTGAAGGAATTACTTGCAAAAGTGTTACAAGAAAGACTCAATAATTCAAGTACACAATCATTTTTTTAACATAAATATTTAAACCACACCTAATATAAGGGATTATTTGATAGTGTTATAAGATAGACTCAACAATTCAAGGAGCTATAGCTTATATATTGATGAAAGGATAATTCTAGAAAGATTGTTCCTGGATATATATAAAATTCTTAATTAAGAAAGTTGACCAATCTCAACCATCATATGTTTTTAACTATTATAAAGTGTGTATACAATCTTAATTGTTTAGAAAGATTTAAGTGGGACCCACTTTAAAATCTAATGACTCATAGATTATGGTTGTAGAAGTTTGTAACATAAGGCTGCATATAAATCATTATTTTATTATGAAATAGTCCAATTATTCACAGAGGATGATTACTAAAATTTTTTAAAAAAGTATTAATGCATATATGTAAATATATATTATTAATTGATTTATAAAATAGCAATAAAGGACTCCTATTATCCATTGCAACCTAAACCTTTGATTTTTCATAAATGTAAAATGATTTTAAATTATATCAATCTTAAAAAAAAAGGAAGCTAATAAGCCATGTGCCCAATATATATATATATAAATTTATATAAAAGCAATAATATTTTTCATTGAAATAAATATCTTCTCAATAGTATAATTTTTTTGGCAATCCGTAAACCAATTCTTTCTTTCCTTTCTTGTCTCTTCTTCAGGAAAAGAACTTGAATAAAGAAGTCATTTAAGTATTTTATTGTAGGACTAGCCCAGCAGACTATAGAACCCAAAGTGAGAAAGAAGAAAGAACCAATTATGAAGAACTCTTACCCGGATACATACAATCCAAAGATTAATTGAAGGCCAATTAATTTAAAAAGATAAAACTAATCAATTTATTTTCTAAGAAAAATAACCACACAACCATTTTCTCAAATATAAACATCAAAATCATACATGGAAATATTACTTGATAAAGTATTATAAGATAGACTTAATAATTTAAGTGAAGATATATTCAATGAAGTGTTATGAGAGAGACTCAATAAAGTCCAAAAGCTTATTAGCACCCAAGCAAATGTTTTTTAGTTTTGAAAGATAAGCAATTTCTTTAAGAATATATCTATCATAATATGTCACTTTCGTTCTTATTCAAGTTAAGAAATCCAAGAGAGTGAGATTGTCCTACACTCTTTCTATGCATAATAAAAGGGTTTAGTCGTCATCAATCTTATATAAAGTGCCACTGTTTTATAATACTTTTTTTGAATGAAAATAATATGTAAATAACAAGTGCTGGGGGTGCACATGAGTTAAATTATTCAAAATAGGTCATGTGTGGCCTAGTATAAACGAAGAATATATCTCCTTTTTTTTTTTTGTTAAGATAATATCTTTACATCCATTATAAAATGTGCATATAATTTAAATTGTTTAGAAAAATTTAAGTGGGAATCAACTCAAAATCCGATGACTCCTAAATGATTATTTATACAAAGTTAATTTGTAAAGTAAGATTAAATAATTATTCCATTGTGATATTCAATGAGAATGATTATTAAAACTTGTGAATACCGTGTGTATAAAATAGCAGCGACTATAAGTATCCACTTTATTTTAAAAATTAGACTCTCCATACTTTGATAATAATTTTAGTCATTACATCAATCTTCAAAAAAGAAGCTAATAAGCCATGTGTCAAATATGACTATATACTTAAACAGTAGCAATAATCTTTTGTAGTAGAATAAATATTTTCTCAATATCATATAATTTCTTCACGTAACATCAGCCATTTCTCTTTTTCTTTTTTAGAAAATCAGTTGCATAAAAAATACATTTAATATTTTTATTTATTGGCTAGCCCAAAGAGTATATTACTTAAGGTTAGAAGAACAAAGAACCAAATTGTTGAGAACTCTTATAAGGATATGTACATCAAAGATTTGCTAGAGGGAAATTAATTTAAAAATCCAAACTCCATAATTTATTTGTGAAGAAATAAGCACGCAATCATTTAGAGATAACCTAATTTACACAGATTAAGTCCATATAGACAGCGCATTTTCCTTTTTTGTGTTGTATTTATTGCCGCCTTAAGTTAAAATCTTTCATGGTGTTGGACCAATTAGCTAAAAGATTATAAGGGTCCTTGACAATGGATGATTTGAAAGCAAATAACAGATTAACGGTGGTAAGATTGGTCTCGCTCGAAGCTATCCAAACAATGATGAAATATGGCATTGAGAAAGCACTAAGTATATATAGACCATCAATTTTATTGAAACTAGTCAATGCAATTGCGGACCCAGTTTTCTACTGCCTTTCTGTTTGGTAATCATATGTTGTCTTAAGCAGATAACCAGCTTTCATGCCAAGCATCATGATCACATAATTATTGAAACGTAATTGTCTTTTTCTCAGCTATGCCTAAACTAGAGGTAATTAAAGAAGCTATCTAAACTTAGTTTTGGCTGAATATATGTATTAACGTTGCCTTTAATTATTTTTTCTTTTATAATTAAGGAAGTTTCTATATGGTAAGGAAATCATGTTTTCTAATTCAAAAATTATTGTACGGTAGTAATAAAAAATTTTCCTTTTGAAATTCTTACAAAAATATTTTTATTTTAAAATATCATTATTGAAGACAAAAAGTGAAAGTTCTAAACTACATCAAACAAGACATACTTTTCATATTATTGTGACTGATATCTAACTTTTCAAGAATGGTTATGTTTCCAATGTCTCTTGGTATGAGGTGTGAAAGTTGATTGTTGCCTAAGTATATGATTTTTAACTTTGAAAGATAAGTAATCTCTTTAGGAATATCTCTTGCAATGTCAACAAATAATTAATGATTAATTAAGGCTCATGTACTATCCATTCAAAAAGATATATCACTTTTGTTATAATTCTAGTGAATCCAAGAGAGCAGGACTGTCTTAATTAAGATGCTATGACACTTTTGCACAGCCAAATTGACCTACATCTAGTTGGATATGTATTAGTAGAAAGTGTACACACAAATTAGACACAAGCACTCCTAAAAAAGGCTATATTTGTGCCTTTATAAAGTACGATGCCTATCCTAAATGGGTTTGGTAATCATCTGTGCATATAAAGTGCCACCTTTTTCATAGATATTTTTTAAAGGAAATAAATATGTAAATAACTAATGTAAAAATTGTATATAAGTTAAATACAATACAAAGCCTGGAAGGAAAAAAGAATCAAACTATATATCGCCAACTCTTATTGGGATATATACAATCCAAAGCTGGATTGAAGGACAATTAATTTAAATTATTCAAAATAAGTTATATGTGTCCTAGTTGAAGGAAAATGATATCTTCACAACCATTATAAAATTTTTGTACAACCTAAATTGTTAAATATATATATATATATATATATATATAAGTGCAATCAATTTGAAATCTAATGACTCATAAATTACAGTTTGTATGAATTCAATTTGTAACATAAGATTTATATGTGTGCCACACACATTATTTCAATATGAAATCCAATTATTCAAAGGGGATGATAATTAAAAAGTTGTGAAAAAATATTGTACTTAAAATAGCAATAAGGTACTATAATTGTCACTGCTCCTAAAATCTAGATTTTTCATAGTTTTAAAATAATTTTAGTCATTATATTAACCTTCAAAAATAAGGTCATTAATAGATCATGTTCCCAGTATGACTATATATATAAGTTTTGTTAAACTTACACGGTTAGGCCTACAATTCTTCTATGTTCAGAAACAAGTGAAGTATGACGTGGACTGTTTCACACTTCACTTGTTTTTAAGTGTAGAAATTATGTATGGCTAAAGGTGTAAGTTTAACAAAACTCTCTCTCTCTCTCTCTATATATATATATATATATACTTGCAATAATCTTTTGTAAGACCACGGGAAGAAAAGTATGTTGCCACCTTTGTATGCTGTTTTCCCAACAATGAGATTTATTAACTATGGAATGATATAATGGCATCCATGATGTCAGTGACACGTAGTTACTTTTTATGAAAAGGTCAGTGTTTTAGCACCCCTCAATATTTAGGAGCACTGATAGTTTCACATGGAAACTATTTGCATACTTTCTACACTCTCAACTTCTTCTTCCTCTTTCAAATTTAATTTATTCTCTCTCTTCTATTTATTTATATTTGTACATGCAGACGACGTGATGACATGCTATAATTCATCAAAATACTGCCTTAACGATACTCATTGTTAGCGATAGATCTAAATTAATTGTCTTTTGGGGATTTCATTTGCACCTTGATTTGAGGATTCCATAGTTAATACATCTCACTGTTGGTAATAGAAGACTCGAGAACAAGAAGCACAGACATCAGTAATAAGGTTGGTATTGCTTAAACCTAAGCTAGCAATGAAGTAATATTTCGTTGAGAACATGAAATACAAGAAATAGAAGTAAGTTCGTCCATGTAAATTGTCTCTATCTCAGCTATGGCTAAACTATGGGTAACTAAAAAAAGTATCTATGCTTAGTTTTGATTGAATCTATGTAAAAACGTTTGCCTTTTTCATTTTTCTTTTGTAATTAAAGAAGCTTTCATATGATAAGGAAATCTTGTTTTATAAGTAAGGAATTTCTCAGGCGTACTAATAAGAATTTTTTTTCTTTCCATATCCTTCACAAAACATTGTTATTTAAAAGAAGTTGTTAATTGTTTGAAGACAAAAAGTGAGAGCTGTAAATTACAACAAGCAACAAGACATATCTTTCAAGCTATTGTTACTGAGTTGTAAGTCTTCAAGGATGGTCAAGTTTCCAATGTCTCCTGTTATGCAGTTAGAAAATTAATTTGCAAGTAAGTATAATATTTTTAGTTTTGAAAGATGAGCAATTTCCTGCACTGTCAGCAATTATTAATGATTAAGGCTCATGTATATTATCCATTCAACAAAATATGTCACTTTTGTTATAATTTTAGTGAATCCGAGAGAGTGGAACTATCATAGTAGCTATGACACTTTTCCACAACCAATTTGACTAACTTCTAGTTGGATATGTATTCGTAAAGGCTTACACATTAGATACATACATTCGTACAAAAGACTGTATTTATGTCTCTAAAAAAAATGAAACCTATACATAACATATAATTGGGTTTAGCAGTCATGTATGCCTATATAAAGTGCCACTATTTCATAAATATTTTATAGAGGAAAACAATAAGTAAAGAACAATTGTAGAACATGTGCATAGGTTAAATTCTTCAAAATAGATTATGTGTGGTCTAGTGTGAAGGAAAATGATATGTTTACAACCATTATAAAAAAATGTATGCAATCTTAATTGTTTAGAAAGATTTAAGTGAGACCCAATTTCAAATGTAATAACTCAAAGATGATAGTTGTCGAAGGTTTATAGAATAAGGTTGTGTATATATCATTATTTCATTATGAGATATTCTAATTATTCACAAAGAATGACTATTACAAATTTATGAAAAAAATGTTGCAAATATATCACTAATACTCTATGATAAATAAAACAAGGCATGACTAAGTACCCTTAATTCATGCCCAAGATATTAGTACAACTATAATGATTTGTTTTCAACCATTCAATTTGATAGGTGCAATTATAACTGTTAAATTTAAAATTGTCTCACAAACTAATTTGTACAAAAGACAAAAAGAGTAAAGTGTTGTCACTCTCATATCTTACTTTTAGTAAGATATTTCCATGCAAAAAGAAGCATGCATCAGCAGTGGACCCCACCAGTAAGATTTGTCACTGTCCCAGCTCTATATGGCTAAACTAGGGTTATTAAAGAAAGCAACTAAACTTAGTTGTGGCTGAATATATGTATTAATGTTGTTCTTTTCACTTTTTCTTGTAATTAAAGAAGTTTTATATGGTAAGGAAATATTGTTTTCTAACTAAGGAATTAATCAGGTATTAATTGGAAGTTTTTCCGTTTTAAATCTGTCAAAAACATTTTTATTTTAAAAAATCATTATTGTTTAGAGACAAAAGTGAAAGTTATTATCATCAAGATCTAACTTCTCAAAGATGGTCAAGTTTTCAATATCTCTTGGTATAGAGTCTGAAAGTTGGTTTTTACCAAAGTATAAGATTTTTTAACTTTGAAAGATGAGCAATCCATTCAAAAATGTCTCCTACAATTTCAGCAGAAGATTAATTAAGGCTCATGCATGTACTATGCATTCAACAAGATATGTCACTTTTATTCTAATTCTAGTGAATCCAAGAGAATGGGACTATCTTAATTTAGATTCTATGAATTCCATACCCAAATTGACTTATGTATAGATGGATATGTGTTTATAGAGGCATACACATAATTTAAGCAGAAGCACTCCCCCAAATGACTATATTTTTGCCTCTGTAAAGCACGATGCCTATGCCAAAGAGATTTAGTAGTCATCTATGTCTATATAAAGCGCTACTATTTTTATAGATATTTTTTGAGAGAAACTAATATGTAAGTAACTATTGTAGAAGGAGAATATAAGTTAAATATAACAAAGTTTGGAAACAAGAAAGAACCAAACTATTGCGAACTCTTACTATTCCATTATGAAATGTGTATACAACTCTAAAGATTGGTTGAAGGGCAATTAATTTAAATATTCAAAATAGGTTATGTGTGGCCTCATATGAAAGAAAATTATATCTTTACAACTATTATAAAATGTGTGTACAACCTAAATTGTTGAGCAAAGGAATCGATTTGAAATCTTGACTCAGAAATAAGGGTTTGTACAAATTTAATTCGTCAAAAAAGATTATATATTTGTGTCTGACACATATTATTCCATTATGAAATCTATTTATTCAAAGGGGATGATTATTAAAAAATTACAAAAATTATTGTATGTAAAATACCTGTTTGGGACTATACTTATCCGTTGCATCTTAAAATTTTGATTTTTCATACTTCTAAAATAGGCCATGTAGCCAATATGATTATATATTTATACTTATACAATAGCAATAATCTTTTGTAGTAGAACAAATATTTTCTCAATATTATATTATTTTTTAATCTAACAATTTGTGTTTTTGGGAAATTCAGTTAAATAAGGAAAACATGGAATACTTTTATTGTTAGACCTGCCCAAATTCAAGAGTATATAAGATAAAGATAGAACCAAATTGTTAAGAACACGTATTAGAATATATACACCAAAGATTGCTTGAAAGGCAGTTAATTTAAAAATCTACACTAAATAATCTATTTGGAAAGAAAAAAGTGCATAATCATTTGTGTTATGTTTTTGGGTGTGACCCAAATTTTAAAAATAAAAGAGTTACAGTTTCAGATAAAAACTTTAACCAAGAATTGCAGTTATAATAAGAAACTGCAAAACAGTTACAGATAGAATTGCAGTTTTAGTAGAAAAATGCATACAACAGTCTGTGACCTTTTTTTTGCAGAAAATATATAGTGAACAGCAGCAACGTCAACAAAAAAACATGAACAGTATGTGAACAGTATTGTTTTTGGTCTGCTGCTGTAAAACAGCAATACAGAAAATTGCAGTTTGGCTGGTCTGTTACTGCACAAAACAGCAGAACAGAGAGTGCAATTTTCTGTATTTTGGGTCCTTTGAGTACTGCATAAACAGTATTTTTGGAGTCAATTGTTCAGCCCAAATTTTAGCCTTGTAACAGAATTCTGCATAGTAAAATTCTCTTCTTCTGCTCATAATTTTTTTCCTTATTGGGTTTTTTTACGTTAAATATTTGTGTGCTTTCTCTTCTCCTTCTCTAAATTATATTTTGCAATTTTATTTTTGTTGGCCATTGTCATAACAAATTGGAATCAGAGCCTAGTTCTCAATGGCTTCTACTTCAGCAACAACATCTAAGACAGACATTGAGAAATTTGATGGGTCAACCAGTTTTGCTCTCTGGCAAGTAAGGATGATGGCAATTCTATCAAAAGAAGGTGCAAAGAGGGCACTACTTGGAAAGATGAAGAAGCCGGAGACTATGGCAGATGCTGAATGAGATGATATGGATGATAGAGTTCTTTCTTCTATTCAGTTATGCTTGAGTAATGAAGTTCTTGAAGAAATTCTCACAAGAACATTGCAGTAGGTGCATGGTTGAAATTGGAGAGTTTTTACATGATGAAATATCTCACCAACAGGCTACGGTTAAAGCAGCACCTCTATACTCTGCGTATGTCTGAAGGTACGCCACTAAACTTTCATATAGCAGAGTTTGCTTTCATCATTACTGATTTAAGTAAGATAGATGTGAAGATTGATGATGAGGATCAAGTGCTTTTACTGTTATGTTCTTTGCCTACTTCCTATAAAAATTTTAGAGACACTATGATCTATGGTAGAGAAGAAATTTTGCTTGATAATGTCAGGTCAAATTTGCAAGCTAAAGAAAAAATTGATAATAATTTGACATCTGTTGAAGGGGGTGATTAGAGTATTACTCTATTTGTTGATAGAGGAAGAAGTAAGGAGAGAATCCAAATACTTAGAAGTCTAGATCGAAGTCTAAACATAAGAATCTGACTTGTAATTATTGCAAGAAGAAGGGACATATTAAATCTGACTGTTTTAAACTGAAGAAGAAAGAAAAAGTAGGTGACAATAAAGGTAAGGCCACATCAGAAGAAGCTAATGTAGCAGAAGATGAGAAAACTGATCTACTTTGTGTTGCTGATGCCAAAATCAGATTTGAAACTAGTTGGGTGATAGATTTTGGATCTTCATAGCATATGACTTCTAATAGGGACTGGTTTACCACTTATGAGTCGTTTAATGGAGGTATGTTTTTGGGTGATAATCATTTTTGTAAAGTTGTTGGGATAGGCATTGTGCAAATTAAAATGCATGATGATATTATCAGAATTTTGTCAAATGTGAAACACATTCCAGATTTGAAAAAGAATTTAATTTCTTTGGCTACTCTAGAAAAGAATGGCTATAAATATAAATGTGAAGATGGTGTGCTTTAAGTCTCTAAGGGTGCACTTTTATTGATGAAAGCAAATAGAATTGGCACTTTGTATTTCTTGCAGGGTTCTACTGTTACAGGTTCAGCTGCAATTGCTGTTACTTCTATTTCAGATTTAGAAGTTACTAAAATTTGGCACATGAGACTGGGGCATATGAGTGAGAGAGGCATGATAGAATTAAGTAAGAGAGGTCTGTTAGGTGGCTAGATTACAGGAAAAATGGAGTTTTATAAACATTGTGTCTTTGGCAAACAAAAGTAGTTGAGTTTTAGTTCAGCTATTCACAAGACAAAAGAAAATCTTAGCTACATTCATTCAGACCTTTGGGGGCCCTCTCAAGCTCCTTCTAAAGGTAGTCATTCCAAATACATGTTGACTTTTATTGATGATTATTCAAGGAAGGTTTTGGTCTATTTTCTAAAGTAGAAAAATCAAGTATTTGTGACTTTTAAGTAGTGGAAGACTTTACTTGAAAAGCAGATAGGAAAACAGATTAAGAGACTCAGACCAGATAATGGCCTTGAATTTTGTAATAATGAGTTCAATGAGTTTTGCAAGAAAGAGGGCATTGCTCGGCATAGAAATGTTGTGAATACACCTCAATAGAATGGTGTTGTAGAGAGGATGAACAGAACTCTTCTTGAAAAGGCTCGATGTATGCTTTCAAATGTAGGCTTAGGTAAGGAATTTTGGGCTGAAGCTAATAACACAACTTGTTGATTAGTGAATCGATCTCCTCATATAGCTATTGAATGTAAAACAACAGAAGACGTATGGTCTGTCAAAATTGCTAATTATTCTGTTTTGAAAATTTTTGGCTGTCTTGCTTATGCACATGTTAATGAAGGAAAGTTTGAGCCTAGAGCAAAAAAATGTGTATTTCTTGGGTATTCATTTAGTGTGAAAGGATACAAATTATGGTGTCCAGATCAGTCCAAGTTTCTTATTAGCAGAGATATAACTTTTGATGAATATTCCATGCTTGCAAAGAAAGAAGTTACAGAATCAATTATTCAGAATAATGAAAAAGGTGGAGAACAGGTGGAGTTTGAAATTCTTGTTCAGCCTAAACAATACTCTATTCCTAGTTCTGCAGATAGTGATTTAGAAAAGGCTTCAGAATCTTCATAAGTACAGCCTTACACTATAGCTAGGGATAGGCCAAGGAGAACTATTAAACCACTTGAGAAGTATGGTTATTCAGATTTTTCCTATTGTCTTGCTGTAGCAGAAGAGGTGGAGTACAATGAACCTGGGAGCTATAAAGAGGCAATATCCTCTGGAAATGCTGCAAGTTGGATCTCTGCCATGCAAGAAAAGATTTAATCTCTTCAAAAAAATCAAACATGGACACTTGTGAAGCCACCATAAAAGAAGAAGATTGTTGGTTGCAAGTGGGTATTCAAGAAAAAGTTTGATACCTCAAGTGACACAGATGTCAGATACAAGGCAAGGTTGGTAGCTAAAGGCTATAGTCAGGTACAAGGCATGGACTTTAATGAAGTTTTCTCACTTGATGTAAAGCATACTTCTATTCGCGTTTTGCTTTCATTAGTTGGTATGAATGATTTAGAATTGGAGCAACTAGATGTGAAAATTGCATTTTTGCATGGTGATCTTGATGAACAAATTTATATGCATCAACCAGAGGGTTTTGTAGTTGCTGGTAAAGAAGATCATGTTTGCTTGCTAAAGAAGTCTTGTATGGTCTTAAGCAATCTCCTAGGCAGTGGTACAAAAGGTTTAACACTTACATGGGAGCTTTTGGATTTCAAAGATCCAATTATGATAATTGTGTGTATTTCAAAAGGCTTCTTGATAAATCTTTCGTGTAATTGCTGTTATATGTTGATGATATGTTAGTTGCAGCATCTAACATGATTGAGATAAAGAAGGTGAAACATTAGTTGAGTTTTGAATTTAACATGAAAGATTTGGGAGCTGCTAAAAAGATTCTTGGTATTGAAATTATAAGAGATAGGCCGAATAGGAAATTACACCTTTCTCAGAAAGCTTTTATTGAAAAGGTATTGAGTAGGTTTGGCATGAAAAAGGCCAAACTAGTGTTTGCTCCTCTTGCTACTCATTTCAGACTTTTAGTAGATTTATGTCCAATAACAGATGAAGAGATGAATCACATGTCACACATTCCTTATTCTAGTGCAGTTGGGAGCATTATGTATTTGATGGTATGCACCAGACCTGATATAACACAAGCTATCAGTGTTGTGTGTAGGTATTTGTCTAATCCTGGCAAACAACACTGGGAAGCAGTTAAGTGGATACTCAGGTACTTGGTTGGTACAGCAGATGCTCATTTGGTGTATGAAAAAAGTAATGATAGTTTGATAGGTTTTGTGGACTCAGATTATGCTGGAGATCTTGATAAGATGAGGTCTTTGATAGGATATGTATTTTCTTTAGGAGGTTGTGCAATCAATTGGAAGGCTACACTTCAATCTACCATTGCTCAATCTACCACAGAGGCAGGGTACATGACAATTGTAGAGGCTGTTAAGGAGGCAATTTGGCTAAAAGGTTTGGTTGGTGAAATTACATCTGAATCTATTTCTATTGTTATTCATTGCGATAGTCAGAGTGCAATTCACTTAGGTAAAGATCAGATGTATCATGAAAGATTCAAACATATTGACATCAAGTATCATTTTGTTCAAGATGTTTTTGCCAAGGGTGAAATTTCCATTAAGAAGATTGATACTACAGACAATCCAGCTAATATACTCACTAAGCCTTTGCCTATTAAGAAGTTCAAGTATTGCTTGGACTTAATTGGTGTTCATTGTTGAGTTTTGCTCTTAGGAGCTTTTATGGAAGAGCTGGAGAGTTTTCTTTGTTGAAGTTCTATTTTTAGAATTCATGTCAAGGTGGAGATTGTTATGTTTTTGGATATGACCCAAATTCTAAAAATAAAAGAGTTGCAGTTTCAGATGGAAACTGCAACCAAGCATTGTAGTTATAATAGGAAATTACAAAACAGTTATAGTTTTAGTAGGAAACTACATACAGCAGTTTGTGACCTTCTTTCTGCAGAAAATATATAGTGAACAGCAGCAGCGTCAACAAAAAAAAAGCATGAACAGTATTATTTTGGGTCTGCTTGTGCAAAATAGCAATACAGAAAATTGTAGTTTGGCTGGTCTGTTACTGCACAAAACAACAAAACAGAGAGTGCAATTTTTTGTATTTTGAGTCCTTTGGGTACTGCATAAACAGTAGTTTTGTGCTCAATTGTTAAGCCTAAATTTCAGCCTTATAACAGAATTTTGTATAATGAAATCCTCTTCTTCTGCCCATGATTTTTTTTCTTATTGAATTTTTTCACGTTAAATATTTATGTGCTTTCTCTTCTCCTTTTCTAAATTATATTTTGCAATTTTATTTTTGTTGGCTATTATCATAACAATTTGGGATACAAGAGATTATCTGATAAAGTGTTATAAGATAAGCTTAATAATTTAAGTGACGATATATTACATATTGTTGAAGGAATAATTTTAGAAAGATTATTTCTCACTATACGTAAAATTCTCAATTGAGAAAGTTGACCAATCTCAACTGGAATAGAACCTTGGTGGAGTTATAATTCAAATCTAAGGATTCCAGCTTTGACAAGTTGCAAATAGATGGGGAAATTAAACCACCAAAACTACTATTATAGTATCAAGTTTTGAAGTTCGTGTAATTACCAAATCCATGCTGGAACTTCTCCAGTAAATCCATTGTTGATCAAGTTGAGCAGTTTTAATTTACACTGTCGCACCAACTCATTTGGTAGTTGGCCATGAAAGTTATTGTTACCAAGGTCAAGATGAATAAGAAATGAGAGACTTCCCAATTGTGGGGGTACGGTACCATCAAGACCCATGTCACCAAGATTCAACTTGTGGATTCTCTTATGGCGGATATCACAAGAGACACCAACCCAACTACATGGAAATGAAGAGTTCAACCAATAAGCCAAATGACTGTAAGGGTCCTCGGTGATAGAAGATTTGAGAGCAAGAAGTGCAGATTTATCAGTGGTAAGGTTGGTATTGCTCAAAGCTAAGTTAGTCACGAAGCAACATTGCATTCAGACCATGAAAACTAAAAAACAGAACTTAAGGGCCTGTTTGATTCCTATTTCCTAAAACAATTTTTTGTTTCGGAAAATAGAAACACAAAAAAATTCTTCTGTCTCTCTTTTCTACTAACATTGGGACTTCGATATTACGACAGGACGCCTCCGTGCAGGGCCATCCAGAGTCAGCAAAATCAGTTGCGCTTATGACAGGAACAGCAGAATATAACATGGTTTCCCATAATAGCACGTTGAAGGCATGCCTTGGGGAAATCGGGTCGCCTTTTCTTCCTTGCAAGACACGCAGTGGCATCCTTGTAGCCAAGGCTCATTCCCTCAGGATGTTGTTAAAAGACTCCCCATATATCCCCGAATCAAATTCAATGCAGCTTGTGGAAGAATACTTTAGAAGACGTGGTCTTGATACCGCATTCGAGGACAACACTGAGAGACTGGGTATAGTGAGTCCCAAAAAATTTTCTAGATTAGCTTTACTACCTGATGATATGAGAGATAAAGCCATTAAAGCTGATTTAGAGGGAAGAAAGGAAAAGATGGAAAATACAAAGAAAACTTTTGATTCCAAATGAAAACGAATAAAGAAGATCAAGAAGCTCAGGACGAGAAAATGTAATCGGGAAACCATGTGGTCTAAACGAGACACGGTTGGGTAACAAAAGACTGCCAGGGGAACAGGTTCGAAATAAGCAATGAAGTATCATTGGGTTTTATATAAACTTTGGACATTTGGAATATGTACAGATAGCAACCTGCATGCCATCAGCTTGAACTCTAATAAAAAAAAGGATGTTACTAGCAAAGTGTCCCACCAGCTGGGATTTGCAGCTGTTGTAATTTAAAGTCCATCATCAAGATTTTTCATCGCATTATGATCTGGTATATGGGCCAAGAGAGTTAATGACTTGTGATTTTCGACGAAGTCATATTGTCATATTTTTGCAACCTATTTTAGCCCATGTGCTACTTTACAATTCGTTTGTGCAGAAACTTTTACTATTTGTTTCGTTAGAAAAATAGTCCATAAAAAAATTTCTTTTGTTTGGCTTATATGAAAGTTATTCATTGTATATCAGTCAAAATTAATTTGTCTCAAATAACTAAATAAATAAAATATTTTTGGTTAAAATTTGCAAAGATAATATGATAAAATAAATATTTTAAATACTAAAGTTATTATTAATGTGTAAAGAAAAAGTTTATATTATAAATAAGTAAAGAAGTCAGAAATGTTTAATAGATTAAAATATTTTTATACATATTTAATATTTTTCTTGTGTGATTATGGTTTTTTAATATCTCTTTTGTATGTTATTTTAATTGAAACAGAACTTTTAAGTTTTCTAATTTTCATAGAATCAGGTTTTATTATAATTAATTTTTAAGTTATAAGAGAATTACGTTCTTAATTAAAAATATTAAATCATAATTTTAGTTATAAAATTAATATAATCAGTTTTTCTTTCTGGTTTCTTAATTTCATGGGGATGAGTTTTGTATTATAAATAATTTTTTATTCGAATAGACTTTTTTATGATAATATTTTTATTTTTTCATTATAATACAATTAATTTTGTTAATTATAATTAATTTCTTAGTTTTAATAAACTTAGTTTATCTAATTACAATTGATTTTTTAAGTTAAATTTTTTCTTCTATTTAACACGATATCATACTTGAAAGAAAGGTCCAATTAACATGTTTTTTGTAATTTATTTTGTTGAAGAAAAGTTTTAAAATTAATTTATGCTTAAAAAAGCACAAAAATAAGTTTGAATTGCAAAAAAAAAAAAATACTAAACTGATATATGACATTACTGTAAAAGGTTTATAATTAATATTTAATAACAATCGATTCTTTTTGATTTTATATATTTTTAATTTAGTTTTTATTATTTTGTTTAAGAAATACGCATTTATTTTATATGAATAGACCCAGAAAAAAAAAAAAAACAAAGAGAGAAGAGTAAAACAATTTGATCTATGATAAATATTAGTTTCAACGAATAAAATGAACATAAAAGCTTTTGCGTGTATAAATATCAAAACAGATAAAAATAAATCATATCATAATTTTAATTGTATTGTAACAATTCGAAAATATCAATTTCTCATTCATTCTTTTTAATTTAGTGAATCACTCATACAACTAATAATAATATGTTTAATATTTGAAGTTAATACTTTCATATATCATATATCTTTAATATATAAAGCACTTGAAGCAGATTTATTTATTTGTATACTGTATTTTAATTAAATAATAAAATAAAATTATGTGCAAAGTACGCACTGAAAACTAGTTAAACAAAAATATCATAATCATGGACATTGTCAGGTATCTTTTATGCATTTTAAAACAAAAACAAAACCTACTAAACAGAAAACAACATCTTCAAGGATAGATGAAGCACTATTAATGAAATACACTGGGATGCCAAACAGAAAAAACTAAACGGAGAGATAGTCTGGAGCTCATACTCAAGTTTATCAAAATATGTCGCAGGACAACTTTCATCTTATTTGTCTTCCACCTCCAAAAGCTATTGCTACAGCTCCAAACTGTTAGATCCGAATTTGAGAGTGCCTCCTACTAGTAAAGCAACAAATACAATCAGAAAAGAATACAATGGCCCTATAAATCTACAGTGGTTCAGTACTAATAAAGCAAATTTTGTTCATAATGCTTTCCAAGAGTTGGAAGCTTCTTTTGGTTTCCAGAAGCTCTTTTGTTTATCTGTATTTTCTTTTCAATAATGGAAAAATTTATATCAGCAACTATGAAGACCTAACCCAAAGCACGAAGACGAACCTTACAAAAAACAGTAGACAAATTAAATAGCATATATTAAATATGACAACCACATAATGAATAAGAAGTAATAGATATGAAGAGCTTCTTGAAATAATGAAAACATGCAACGGTTAAAGATGTACTAATGGTGCTCTTCAGCACAATTAATGACAAAATCAGCAAGCACAATTCAATTTTGTAGGAGAAGAGATTTCTACTTTGAATTCTTCCTAATGGAGCTGAGTTTTGTAGACTAACATGTAAACATATTCCATGCATCATGTTATGGAGAAACTGGCAAAAGGATTGCTCTTGGTCTTCTTGGTTTGAATAGAGAAATCTATGCATTTATTAAACTATTGGAATGCGCATTACCCATTTTCTAACACTTGCATATGAAAATATTATGCAAAAAGATTGTAGGTAAGAAAGAAAATTCATAATCAATGGCTCTACTTGTTCAATTACAATATCTTTACCTCTCCATAAATGTGGTCTTTATTTTGGTTAGTGACACTACCACATCTTTCATATTCATTCGTGCTTCAGGTAAATCTGTGCAGCAATTTAAAGCTAATCCAAAAATTGATGATATCAAAATTATTATTTCACTGCTATAATATCCATGCCCTTCTAACAGATTGGAATCCATGACTTGACTTATTGCATGGGGTATTGACTCGTTGACCCAACTTTTCAAGCTCAATCCTCCAACAAACATGTTATCCGTTGGCCTTTTTCTAGTGAACACCTCTAGCAGCATCATGCCATAGCTGTACACATCTCCTTTTCTTGAAACAATTCCCTCAAATCCACACTCTACACAATATCAATAAATAATTTAAGTTAACACGTTTTCACTTTAATAGATATTGTTTTCAACACACACAAGATTTAATGGTTATAACTTGCTCGCACTCACACTTGCATACATATGCATTGTATTAGAATAAAAATTATTTTCTCATACTGAAAAAATATATTTTGAAGATACACAACAATCCTTTTATTTAGAGGGCAAATTCAAAGAATCTCAAACTAATTAATATTATTTTTTCTTTCCTAATTTTTGTCTCTCACAACGTGTCCCTCTATTCATTCAATTGCCTCTTTCTCTTTCAAGTTACTCAGCATTTTGAAAACATTCAAAATCATACTCTTTTATTTACATCTTTTTTTGAAAATAACTTTTGATATTCAGAAGTGCCTATGCATAAAAGAATATGAACTTAGTTTGCTTGTATAGAACTAGAGGCTGGTCCTGCAAGTTTGATATTAATCACGTTATGATGGTTTCCTCCAAAAAGTCAAAGAGATTTCATGTCAATGACTTTTACTATACCCCATAAATCAAGGATTAAAAGAACAATGGATTAGCAAATATCAATACTCCATCAAAAGAGCCATCTTCTCTAAAGAATGACGAACAAATGACAAGAGTTTGGGTATGGCACTCTCCGAAATAGTAAAAGTAAATGTTTAGCATTCATTTTCATATTTATTAATTTAATTTTTTTACCCTAATTTTAGATAGAACTTTTGATTAATTCAATTATTGAGAAGCTCCATGAAATTTCATGAATAACAATACCTCAAAGTGCTTTCCTTTGATTTACAGGTGGGATTTTATAGGACATTTGTTATATTTTTCTTTTCTTATGTGCATGACAACATCAGGTTTTGAAGTTTAATACCTTTTGCAAACTATCTAAAACTCTTGATACTAAGCTGCATCTAATGAATATAATGATACTGAAAGCTTATCTAATGTTCTAAAACAAGTTTCACTGATTACACAGGTCTTGATAACTTTTTTCATGTGTGTGTGGGTAGATTACAAATATAGAACAAATTAAATCAAAGTATATGTATGGTAATCACCTGGTGCAATGTAACCAATTGTAGACAAGGTTTTAGTGTATGCCTTAGATTGCCCTTCTTCTAAGAGTTTGGAAATGCCAAAGTCACTAACATGGGCTACCATATCTTCATCCAGCAAAATGTTACTGGGCTTTAAATCACAATGAACTACAGGTATTGGGGAACCATGATGGAGATACTCCAATGCAAATGCAACATCTATCATGGCATTCAACCTTTGTAAGAAATTTAAGTGGTAGTTGTGAGAGTACAACCATTTCTCAAGGCTTCCATTGGGCATGAATTCCATCACCAAACACTTGAAATCAGCATTTGAGCAACTACTTATGATCTTAACAAGATTACGATGGTGTAGATTGCACAATGCCTTGCATTCTACATCAAAGCTCCTTGATATTGCTTCTAATTCCAAATTAAATACTTTAAATGCAACTATCATTCCACTTGAAAGCACCCCTTTGTATATAGAACCAATACTGCCCCTACCAAGCAAATTACTTTCATCAAATCTATTGGTTGCCTGTAGAATTTCATAATAAGAAATCCTTCTCAGTGCTCCTATAATAGATAGATTCCTTTCATTTGAATCACCACTACTATTTCTTTTATGTTGTAAAAGTAATAATACAAATGAAGCAACTAAAATGGTTGACACAACTGTGGGTAATATGTATTTGATAAAAAGTAGCTTTGCAATTGACCTTTGCTTAACTTTCTTGCTACAACGTGGAACCCATAATTGAGGCTTTCCACATAGTGCTTCATTGTAAATGAAAGATTGTGCGGTGAAATTTGCAAATGGTCCACCACTAGGAATCTCTCCTTGTAATCTATTGTAAGAAAGATTAATATACTTCAGATCTAGAAGTAACTCGAGGGATTTAGGAATCATGCCCGACAAATCATTTTGCGAAAGGTCCAAGAACTCTAAGCTCAACAAATTGCCAAGCGACTCAGGAATAGCACCCTCTAGTTTGTTATGTGCTAAAGAGAGAGTTTGCAAGGTTTTCAAGCTTGTGATAGTTGTTGGCAATATGCCTGAAATATGATTTCTTGATAGATCCAAAAGTATCAAAGCTCTAAGGTTCTGAATTGCAAGAGGAAGTTTGCCATCTAAAGCATTAGAGGATATGTTTACCTCCAAGATATCTTTCAAACTCCAAAAAGATGAGGGTATTTGAGAAACTAATCTGTTAGAACTCAAATCAAGCTTTCTTAGAAGAGTGAGATTCCCCAAGCATACTGGCATTCCTCCAGAAAGCTTATTCTTTCTTAGAAACAATGAACTCAATCCTCTAATTTCACAAAGTTTATCAACAATGGAGCCCTGCAATGCACTGTTTTCAATGTTCAAATATTGTAGATTTTTTAAACCACTAGCTGTGGAAGGAATGGGTCCATTCAAATCATTTTCTGACATGCTTAGTAGAATCAAATTACTTAGATTTCCAATTTCTAATGGTATCTTACCATTAATACTACAAGAATCTACCCAAAATTCTTCTAAAGAATTGGACAAATTTCCAATTGACTTGGGAAGTTTTGTGTGCAAAGGATTCATAGATAAATGTAGAACTTTCAAATGTCTACAATTCATCAAGGAAGTAAAAATGTTGGATTCAGGAGTAGAAGCATCAGTTGTCAAATTATTTTCACCCACTGTGAGCCACCAAAGGTCTTTTAAAGTCCCAATTGAGTTCGGTATAACTCCCTTTAATTTATTTGCATCAAGATCAATTTTAGTAAGCCTAGATGCATTGGATATACTCTTTGGGATTTCTCCACCAAGATTGTTTTGATAAAGGTATATTTCTTCTAGGTTAGCAAGGCCAAATCCCAAATCTGATGGAAGAGCTCCAGAGAGAGAATTATCAGCGAGAAACAAGAAAGCCAAAGTTGAGATGTTAAATATATTTGAAGGAATTGGTCCACTAAGCTTGTTATTCCCCATTGATAGATTCTTAAGTTTATTGAGGTTGCCTATCTCCTTCGGTATAGAACCTGAAAGCATAAATTAATCATAGAGGAACCAAAAGTTAAGAGCCAAGATTATAATGATATGTAGCTGTAATCTATATATTGTAAAAAGAAAAATTTCTTGAGAACAAAAGGTGTTCGTAAAATTCTAGATAATTAGACATAAAAGAAGGGTGCCGCAACTTTTTGATTGAATAGAATTATGCCATTATTTTTTTTTTTTCTTAACAATCATGCAAGCAATCCTTTCCTTGTGAATCCTGATTTTTTAATTATACCATCTAATTGATATAAAAAGCAAAAGCATCATCTATCAATTTATTAAACACTGACGTTTATAACAATAAATATTAACAAATTTCGAAATTACTAAATGTTTAGTAATTATATTCACTTGGATCTCCTAAGCCAAAATATCTAATGGAATCATATTATTACAACAGTTGTTTGTATCTTAATCTAACATCTTTTACTCTTATATAAAGTTATATATAAAAGAAAGAAAAACCTTAGTTCCAAATTTTAACAAAAAATATTTTTTTCTAAAGTAAAATATTACACAAAGGTTTAATTAAAATTTGAGATTGACTAAAACTTCATAGTTATTATTATTATTATTATTATTATATATAATAAACTGATTTGAATAATTTGTGTACAAAATTATTTCCCACAGACAGAGAGTAGAAAATATTATTGTTTAAAACAGTCAAAAAGTCCAAAATTATAAAATTCATACAATCAGAAAACCAAGTATAACAACGGAAAAATCATATCTAAATTAATTATTTTTTCATTTAATAATTTATTTGAATTTTTATCAACTCCATTTAATGATAATTTATATTTATATCAGTAGAAAAGCCTTTTTTGTTCAGAAATCACGAATTTACGAAATATGGACTATATTGATGAAAACTAGCCATGCCCTTCCAAATTATAATATATAATCACTTCATTTACAAAAATATAATAACTTCATATCCCTAAAAATTCATGTCAAATAATCCGCCTTGCAATCGGTCGTAGTTTCTGTATGGCATTGAAATCTTGGTTCCTGACTAAGAAATTAATCTGGGGGACTAATCGACTGTTTTTTCTTTGCAAATTTTTTAGGAATATATTTTATTTAGAAAAAAAATTTCACATTTGTTTGAAGACATCAATTGAAAGCTGCAAATTATAGTAGGCAGCACATACCTTCCAAGTTGTTCTTATCAAGATTCAACATTTCAAGCTTGGTCAAGTTTCCAATGCCTCTTGGAATGTTTCCTTTGAATCTATTGACAGATAATAGTAATGCTTTGAGCTCTTTGCATTGATGCCAATCTAATGGTATTTGACCAAACAACTCATTTTTGTGAAGATCAAGAAGTTCCAGTTTTTGAAGTCTATGACAAATATCATATGGGATACTTCCTGTCAAACTATTTCCACCCAAAGAAACTTCTTGCAGCTCAGAATTATTGAAAATAAGTGAAGGCATGGAGCCTGAAAGTTGATTGAAACCTAAGTACAAGATTTTCAATTTGGAAAGATGAGCTATCTCTTTTGGAATATATCCTGCAATGTCATCCAAAGATTAATTAAGGCTCATGTATTATCTATTCAATAAAATGTGTCACTTTCGTTTCAACTCTAATGAATTTAAAAGTGAGATATCTTAATTAAAATGCTACAACACTTTTCCACAACCAAATTAATTTACGTCTAATTGATTATATATTTGCACAGACATACAAATAAATTAGACACACACTCCCATAAAATGGGTTTCTCCCTCATCTGTCTCTATATAAAGTGCCATTATTTCATAGTACTTTTTAAATGAGAATAATATGTAAATAACTATTGTAGAAGGTAAATACCCAAAAAGGAAATAAAAACTGTCGCAGAAGGTGTGCATAAGTTAAATTATTCAAAGTAGGTTATATGTGGCATGGTACGAAGGAAAATGATATTCATTAATGATTCATGAATGATGGTTGTAGAAGTTAATTTATAAATTAAGATTATATATATATATATATAATTCATTATGAAATTTAATCATTCAAAGAGAATGATTACCAAAAAATTTTGAAAAAAGATTGCCACATATATGATTGCTCTATTTCAAATTAAATAGCAATAAGGGACTATAATAAATCACTCCATACTGAGACTTTGATTTTCATACTTTAAAAATAATTTTAGTCATTATATCAATCTTCAAAAAGAAGCTAGTAGGACATATACCCAATATGAGTCTATATATACTTATATAATAGCAATAATATTTTGTAATGGAATAAATATCTTCTCAATAATTTTTAATTTTTTAGTGTAACATAAGCCATCTCTTTTTTTCCCCCCTCAAAAAACACTTGAACAAAGAAGACGTTGAATTCTTTTATTGTTAGATTAGCCCGAAAGAATATAACACAAAGTTTAAAAGGCAAAAATAGCCAAACTATCAAGAATTTTTATTAGGATATACACACTCCAAAGAATGGTTGAATGGAAATTAATTTAAAAAGCAAAATAATTAACTTATTTGTAATTCCATAAGCACAAAATCATTCTAGTCATGGAAATCACACATAATATAAGAGATTACCTGATAAAGTGTTATAAGATAGACTCAAAAATTCAAGTGAAGATATATTACATATTGTTGAAGGAATGGTTCCAGAAAGAGTATTCTGTGCTATGCGTAAAAATTTTAATTGAGAAAGTTGATCAATCTCAACTGAAATGGACCCTGTGATGAAGTTGTCACTCAAATCCAGGTACTCCAGCTTTGATAAATTTAACATAGATGGGGGAATTAAACCACCAAAGCTATTCTTTCGAAGCAATAAGTGTTGGAGTTCATGCAATAGCCCAATCCATGTTGGAACTTCCCCAGTGAATTCATTGTAGCTCAGGATGAGTAGCTTCAATCTACGTAGTCTTCCTAACTCATTTGGCAACTGACCATGAAAGCTATTGTTGCTAAGGTCAAGATGAACAAGAAATGAGAGATTTCCCAATTGTGGGGCTATGGTACCTTCAAGACTCATGTTACCAAGATTCAACTTGTGAATTCTCCCATGGCGAGTATCACAAGTGACGCCAACCCAACTACATAGAGATGAAGAGTTGGACTAAGTATCCAAATGATTTTGAGGGTCCTTGGTAATAGAAGGCTTGAAAGCAAGGAGTGCATATTCATCAGTGGTAAGGTTTGTGTTGCTTAAAGCTAAGCAGGCCATGAAGTAACATCGTATTGAGAAAATGAACAATGAAAAAGGAAAGCTAAGTTGATCCATGGCTAGTGAATAAGATGCGTCTAAGTTAGAAAGATTGAGTAGCAAGGGAATACTTTCTTATTTTGATTCAATCAACGGATGTAATTAAATCTCAACGTATATTAAATTATTAAAACTTTACAAGACCTCTTTCCTCTTCAGAAAAATATTCTTTATTATAGAATGTTGCATTCATTTTTTGTTTAAAACAAATCACAAAATTAGTCGTTCTAATATGAAATACATGTATTAGTTAAAACATTGAATTGACTTTGTAAGTTCTAATTAATTTTGATTCACAATAATATATTTTGCGTTTAATAGACTATTAAAATACTGCAGAGTATATAATTAATATAATTTTTTAACGTGTAAGATAGGTTAGAAAATTCAGGAGATAACGGTCATTTAAGTCCACATAGACTGCACATTCTTTCTTTATGGTAATTATTGCTGCAATAATATCACAAAAGGACTAACGTAAGGGACAATAATTTTTAGAAAATTAATAAAAAAATAAGATGAGATTGTCCATTTGTTTTTGACCTAATCAAATTGAAAGAATACACTCAAACTCCGCCCAAATGCGCACTGGCATTTCATTATTGATCTGCTTGGTTTAATTATGCCATTAACCACCAAGTACGTCTTCTCCTTTTGTAGTTTGTTTGGAAATCCTTTATTAATCTTTTAGATATGGAACAACTTGACATTTTAATGAGTACATAAGATATACGAAAATTTTTCTCACATGTTTTTTCATACTAATTTATTGTCACAAAATAAATGTAAAGAATTAGATTTGCTTGGTCTTGGAGTTTAAGTTACAGGACTCAACAAACTATAACAGTTTTTATTCTTTTAACTATTAAATGTGTAAAATTCAGTTTATAAAACAGAGAGATGAGATATATGTTTTCTCCTCAACTTCTAACAAAATGAGCTTCTAATGTTGTCTAGAGAATTTTAAAAAAAAATGACATAAACATCTAGCTATAGGTAACTATATTTATATGTAATTTATGGAATACATTTTTAAAAAAGTTTGTACGTAATTAAGAAAAATATCTGTAAAAAACGTGATAATCTTCACTCCTAAGCTCACCTTTTTTATAAAAATATATTTCTAACTTTTTTATTATTTAATAACAAAAAATCTATATTTTATACGAGTCAAGTTATAAGTAACAAAATTAGAAAAAGAGTATTTTTTTTTTCATAATAATCACAAATGACATATATAGATGGAAGTAAAACTATTTAGTACAATCATAACTATTTTTCATTCACATAAGAGATAATCAGCTCTCTTTATTAAAATTGTTTTTGAACAAAAGAGAGAATCTTTTTAATTGACTACCCCGCCGGCTGCCGCCTGTGACATTTTCATTTTCTATTGATCGAGATAAGAAACAATTATCAAAACATAATAAGCTAATAAAACTGACTGGGATTTGTAGTTAAATAATGCAATTATTTAATACTTTTTCTTGTTACGATACCTGACATGTTGCTTTAATATAATTTAGAAATCCAATGATGAAATTCTTACTTATATGTAATATTATACTATGTATTGATTTAACATCTACAATAAAATTAATCAATGGATGTAATTGAAATTATTGTATATTAAATCCATAAAAATTCTTCAAAATCTGATTGTAGAAGAAAATCTAAATTGTTTTAGTATTTTTATCATTCACTGTTTCATAATTTAAAATAAAACAAGAGATTAGTCCTCATGAAAAGAAATAAAATTATTGTTTGCAACAATGAATTGACTTTGCCCAAATGTTCTAATCAATTAAAGGCCAAATACTACAAGTTAATAGGCTATCCTAATTTTTTATAATCAATTGTGAAAAGTAACTATATTGTTAGTTTTTTCAAAACAAATGTATAATTCCGTATATTTTTAACAAAATATACTAATTATTTAGGATTGATCGAAAAAAACATTTTATTCTTATTATAAGATTGTAATTGGATCCCCCCACACACACAGATATATATATATATATATATATATTTCATAAAGCAGTTTTATTAGAAATCAAGCACCAACTCAATTCGTGTGCCAGAACACCATTGGTTTTCTCCAAACACCAATTAACTTCTCAATATTCAAAATATCTTCAATTTCTTTTTTTTACTAAAAATATCGTCCAACATTTGTTTGATACGTTATCCTTTTCTATCCTTCTTCTGACAAGTTGCCTCAAAATTTATGTTACTACTTTGAATGTTACTTCTTTTTTTTTGGCTGAATGTTACTCTTTTTAAATAAAGGTTCAATTACACATTTTAATTCTTTTAGTATTCAATATGATGACATTTTGTCCTCCTATTTTGAAATTGAATCACCAAGACAACTTTGCTCTCTACTAATGAATCCTGTTAATTGTTGACGGAAGGTAGTAACGTGGCTTTAAATCGATGCCCGACCATTCATAATTCTTATGCCAAATCTTCGCAATATCATCAAGCTAATGTGAAAAACAAAAATTAAGGGACAAAAGTGTAAACTTAATCTAAAAAGAGAGAACCCCAAATTTTTAATTGCAAAACACCTAAACCTTAAATCTTAAATCATGAAATTCTAAATCTTAAATTAAGAAACCCTAAAATGAAACCCCAAAACTTAAATCTTAAACTTTAAAAACCTTAACCACAAACCCTAAATAGCAAAACCCCTAATTCAAAACCTAAATTTTGAAACCTCAAACCCTATATCGTAAAACTTTAAACCTTAAATGGCAAAACCCAAAAATCCAAACCCAAAACTAAAATACCAAAATCCTTAATTGTGAAACCCTAAACCCCAAATCACAAACCACAAAACCCAAACCCTAAACATTGAGATCTTAAATCCTAAATTACAAAAGTCTAACCTGAAATCCTAAATTGCAAAACCCTATATCCCAAATCCAAAATTGCCAAATGCCAAACCCCTAACCCTAAACCCTATTTTGCAAAACACAAAATCTCAAACCCTAAAATACAAAACCTTAAGTCTCAAACTTTAAACTATGAAACCCCAAATCCTAAATCCTAAATTGTAAAACTCCAAAACCTAAATGCTAAATTGCAAAACCTTAAACCATGAAATCTCAAATCCTAAACCATGAAACCCTAAATTCTAAATTGCAAAATTCATAACCCTAAATCCTAGGCCTTGAATTATGAAACTCCAAACTCTAAATTTTGAATTGCAAATCATAAGACTTAAACTGTGAAACCCTACACCCTAAATTGTGAAACCCAAAACCCTAAACCTTAAATGTGAAGCCATAAACTCCATACCCTAAATTAGGATTTTAATGGTTTAAAATTTAGGGTTTGGGTTTTGAGATTGAGGGCTTGGGATTTGGGATTTCATAGTTTCAGGTTTGAAGCTTGAGGTTTTGCAGTTTAGGATTTTGGGTTTTGCTATTTTGGGTTTTGAGTTTTATTGATAAAGATTTAAGGTTTGGGGATTTGGACTTTTGTAGTTTAGGATTTTGGGCTTCACAATTTAGGGATGTTGTTAAGTGTTTAGGATTTGAAATTTGGGGTTTTGCAATTTAGGGTTTGAGGCTAAGGGTTTTACGGTTTAGGTCTTGAAATTTTATATTTTGGGGCTTTGGTTTTGCAATTTAAGGTTCATGATTTTGTTATTTAGGGTTTGGGATTTCATAGTTTAGGGTGTGGAGTTTGGGGATTTACAATATAGAGTTTAGGAATTTTGTGATTTAGGATTTGGCCTTTGGCATTTTATAGTTTCGGTTATGGGCTTTTACAATTTAAGGTAGAAGGTTTAGCATTTTACAATTATGGGTTTGGGGTCTTGTAGTTTTGGGCTTAAGAGTTTGGGGTTTTGTCCTTCAGGATTTTAAGTTTGGAGTTTCATAGTTTAAGATTTGAGATTTGGGGTTTTATGGTTTAAAGATGAGGGTTTGGGGTTTTATAGTTTAGTTTTTAGGATTTCATGTTTTATAATTTGGATTTGTGGTTAGGTGATTTGAAAGTGAGGGTTTGGATTTTTTATTTTTTATTTTTTTTGAGTTTAGGGTTTGGTCCCTTAGTTATTTTCCATGTTAGTGTGGTGATGTGACCAAGATTTGAGATGAGTTATGCCACATGGCATGATAACTGGATTAATGAATGGCCACATCATCAATTTAAAGACATGTCAGCACCTTTCGTCAGTACTTAATGGGATCTGTTAGAAAAGAGACAAAACACCCTAATTTTTGTGACGTTGGGACTTGAATAAATTAACAATTTTAGTTAAAATTTGATGATAATAGAGGAACTAGTGCATTGCTTTGGTACTACGTGTTAGTATAGTCTGTGAAAGCTGCAACAAGAATATGGTGCCTTTATTGTTTATATACAAATACTAAGTAATAGCTATTACCTTTAAGAGCATGATTAAATATGGGACAGTAGTGAAAAGGCTGGTTTATTAAAAGAAAAAGACAATAAATGGGTGGGCCATGTTCCGTTGTCAAAGACCTTCCTTGCCTATGTGCTCTCTCTATATAATTCTTCCAAACTTTAGCTGTTTCAGGATGAGCTTGAGGACTCTAATATGACCATTTTATATGCGTGTAATTTTTCTCTAACCGTGAAATGTTGGTGGATCACGCACATATTGTCATTTATGGGAAGTTTTTCAATGAAAAGGACTTTTCTTTTTTGTACAAATATGATAGAGAAGATTTGAACATAAATCTTCTTGCTATATTAATCAGAAGACTTTAGACCTGCTAAGTGCTAAATACCCAAGGTGTTACTTGGCTGATTGCATTTCATCACTTAAGAACTAAATATGATGGACAATAATTGTTAGATTTATTTGAAAAATAAAATATGAGGTTTCTTTTTCTTTTGGACCTAATCAAATTGGAATGCTACTCTCAAACTCCATCAAGATGTGCACTTACATTTGCATATTGAACTGCTTGGTAATTTAATTTACAATAATCACCCAAGTATGTCTTCTATTTTCGTAGGTTACTTGAAAATCCCTATTAGACCACTAGATATAGAACCATCTGCACCTTTGTTCTGTAGTATATATAATCAAAATACTTCAGCCATATTTATTGATTATGACAACAAGGAGACAAGATATAGATTTTTTCTTTTCACCTCATGGTATTCTATCAATATGAGTTTCTAATTGACAAGTGCATAATTTTATATTATTCTTTCCTTTGTTCTATAGCATTTCTAATATATTTTATGCCTTATTATGTTCATTAGACTCATATTTGTATTTATACATAAGTTGGAATTTCTGTTTTATTTGATAAAAAGCTAGAAGAATTCTAGCTTTTTTGAGAAAGTGACATCCAATTATTTTTTAGGTTTTTGACTATTAAAGAGTACCATAATGAAAGAGTAGCTTTTTGAAATAGGCTGAGTCATTCAAATCCAAATTTGTTTGAGCCCTCAATTGTAGCTTCAAACTCAATGTAGGATTTAGAATCCTAGTCCTTCTTAGATTAAGAGTCTGACTAGGTAGTAGTTAGTTCTTTTATCATATCTGAAGTTATAAATATCTAATTAAGTGATTCAAAAGGATACAGAAAGTTATGAGAAAGGGCTACAACTTTCTTGAAGAACCCAAGCCTAAATTCCATTTACTTCCATTCTAAAGTTAGCCTGCAAGAGGCAGCACAAGATGAATAGTTTTGGACCTAATTTATTATCATCTAGTGGCACACAACAAGAACACTTTGTTTTTATGCATTCATTTCAATTCATGGGGATTTCAAGCCCTAATCATGTATTATGGTGTAATTATCTAAGCAACGTTATTTTTACTCCTTTCTATGAAGTTGATTCATGTTATTCAAGGATGAAAGATCATAATATTTGTTTTGATTGAGTTAAATAGCATGCATTAAGTTAATTGAATGAATATATATTACTAGATTTAGGAATTGTTACATAATAGTTTTATTGCTAATCATTGAGTAGCACATAATGATCGCGGCTATAGACAAATGATAATTTTGATTATTATGGATAACATGGCTTAAGTTAAATAATCAGAACTTGTATGATTGTTGCTTTCATCAATCTAATCTCTTTGTTTTTAACGTTACTTGTACATTAAATCTATAAAGCTTATTTTAGATTGTTTAATAGTTAGATACTAGTATAGTGCTTATTTTATAAATTACAATTAAGGAAGGCTTTGAACTATTAAGTGTGTTATTATGTAGGGTTGATAGTTTCAAAAAGAATAAAATAACATTATCTTTAATTGTTTTCATTAGCCGTGAGGGTACTAGAGTTGTTTTTACATTTTTTTCTTATAATTTTTGCTATATATTTTCTTTACTTAATTTTGCATTTAGTTTAATCAATCTTCAACCACTTCAATTTTAATTGATGCTTTAATTTGAGAAAATCAGAATTTAATTAACTATACTTTTTGTGAGATCAACTCTTACTCACACTATCTACTAGTTAGTGATTGTAAAGTATTTTATTTTTGGGGTGTTGATAACATGCTACTGCTAATATTGCCTAGAGACTTTTAAAACGATACAAAATCATCTAGCTATATATATATATATATATATATATATATATGTAATTCATGGAATATATTTTTAAAAAAATTGTAAAAAATTAGCAAAAGTATGTGTTAAAAACTTAATACACGTCACTCCTTAGCTAAATAGAAAGAGAAGGGGCCACATCCCTTTCAATATAATGATGAGTATCTTTAATAATAATCACAAATGACATGTATGGATGGAACTAAAAATATTTAGCATAATCATAATTATTTCAACATCCGCGTTTTTACTTAGAAAAATTCCCTTTCTTTATTAAAATTCCTTTTTATAAAGAAGTTCTCATTATTTTCATATTTCACTCTTCCTCTGGCCTTCAGACTGATAATAATAATCCATATCGCCTTAATGAAAATTCTTTTTGTATAAAAAAATTATCCTCATTTTCTTAGTTAAATTTCCAACCTTAGCCTTGAAAATAACATTTCGTATATCTTAGAGATGTGGAAGAAAATATTTATGAAAATGTAACAAAGGCTTGTGTGTGTTTAGAGATCTAATCATTCGGTAATTTTTATTTTTTTTAAAAATTAATTGAAACAGCCACAAATACATCTGATAAAGTCAAATGGGTCTAATTCCATTACCCCAAAACAGCCACAAACTTAGCAGCAATAATCACTAAGAAGCAATAGCAGTAGCCACAAGATAGAAAACTTCTTACAGTGAGATTTCAAGTTGAAAGAAATTCTCATTATGTTTTTATCAACCAAAGATAACACCTCAAGAATTGCTTCTAGTAATAACAAATCTTAGAAACAAAATATGGCAGATTCATCTTATACTTTAGGGAAGCTTCCACCAATTTTTTATACTTCACATTAAGAAATGAGAGATGACAGAAGTATTAATGAAAGTATTGACGAAACAGAAGTTACTCCTACTTAAAATGAGAGAAAATGGAGATGAAAGGAGGAGAGATTGGGCACTCTTTTGTGCAACTTTTGCTGCAAGCCGCAATTTTTTTTTTTTTTTTTTAAACCGACGACTGTAGGCCGTTAATAAAAAAATTTTGCAAAACATTGCTACTTTTGCTGCAAATTTTGCAGCAAAAGCTAAAAAATTTCTTTTTACCAGTGGCTCTAGGCCTGGTAAAAAAATTTACAAAACTTTGCAGCTTTTGTTATAGATTTGCAACGAAAAGCTGCAAACTCCCAGTAAAAAAATTTGCTTCCCAGCAGCAACAAAAAACTTTTCAAAATGTGTGTCCGTGAGTAATTTTTACCCCTTGATATAATCCATCAAAAATTTGTCGGTAAAATAAATTTTACTGATAGATGAAAAATCTATCAGTAATATCTAACAGTAACAATTTTTTATAGTGTTGATTAACTTTTTACAAATGTTCTAATCAACTAAATTAGATGCCAATACTGTAAATTAGTAGACTATCATGATTTTATATAATCACTTATAAAATGCAGATATACTGTTAGTTTTTTGTAAAAACGCAAATATAATGATATTCTTCTCATAATATATATTATTTATTTAAGGATTGATCTAAAAAGACATTTTGTTCTTATAAGAAGATGGTGATTGGATCCATGTATATTTTGCATTATATTATATATTATTAGAAGTATGTTTTTCTGTTCAAGTATTATTTCTAAATTCTAAGGATGAAAAGGCGTGGTGGTAGAGCTACCTATACCCTAATGCAACTTAGAAACCAGGCAAAACACATTCGCAAAATTGATATAAACAATGCTACTAGAAAAAGAAGAAAGCACAAATGGATACAATTATTATAAAGTTCTAAATCATATAAGAACTGAAAAATATATTAAAATTGATTACAACCAAAAATGTGTAATAAGTTGCACATGAATGGACCACAAAACAGTATTTTTGACAGGAAACATAGGGAATTCAATAACTAGAATAATCAAAATCCTGGATAAACAAGTCTACAATACTTGGCGGTACCTCCTCCACCCAAACAAAATCTGTGAAATTAAAAGACAAATGAGTTAAAGCATCTGCTACACAATTTCTAGATCGATGAATATGGGAAACAAAGAAAAAAGAGAACAATCTTGAGAGCTACCTACAATCTTCAACCATAAGATCAAAGTAAGAAAGGGTTTTACATGGTCCCTTGAAAACCATAACAACCTCTAGACTGTCCATTTCCACCCAAAGGTTGTGAAAGAAACCCAAGGAAGCAGCTACACATAGACCACATCTAAAAGCCAGAGCTTGCGCACTGAATATCCGTATGCTCCGAATGCAACTTTGAAGCAGAAGCCATGATTCTTTTTTTTGATGATCATTCCTACCACACATCGGCCATCACCTTAGATTGTGGTCTCGGTATTCATCTTGAAAATCCCATTGGTGGTGGAAGCCATTTAGCCTATAACTTCTGCAAAGGATCAAATAGCCTTAGATCATTTGAACTGTTATGATTTGGATAACCTTGGTAACCCCATCAGAAAGTTAATCGTGAGATAATTCAGCACCCTCAAAGCAAATTTTGTTATAAGCAAACCTTAGCCCCTAGGTTGGTATCACAGCATATGCCAAGCACTCCTTTCGCACTGTGTTCAAAATCATTGCCCACCATGATTTGAAATCATCACCAGCTTGTAAGTTTATTCTTCCTCGAAAAGAGGATCCAACTATGCCAAACGAAACCAGTCAGTCTCTCAATATGTGAACTGAGGATTCTTCTGCTTGGGAGTAGCGTGGGCAAAGAGAAGAGACCCCTCTTCTACAAAGGTTCAACTAGGTAGGCAAAGATTCTTGAACAACCCTCCAAGCAAAGATTTGTATTTTGTTAGGAACTCTAAGAGACCAAATTGAACTCCATGGAAAAGAATTTGAGTGATAATCAAAGCTTCTTCCTATTTCAGATGAGTCTAGGGACTTGATAAATTAATATATGACTTTGGTAGTGAAAACCCTATCCTTCATCCCATGCCACACAAATTTATCTTCACCATGCAATCTAGAAAGTCGGATGTCAAGAATTTGTATAGACTTAAAAAGGTAGAAAATTTTATTTACTAAATCCCTATTCCAAGAACGCAAATCCCGTCAATTATTTGTGACACCATAGACACGACTGGAGTTGAAGGACTCCACACATGGAATCCATTTTTTATTGAGCCAGGGGTCCTCCCATACATTAATATCCCCTTTCCCACCAACCAATACCAACACTTATTAAAGACCCATTGTGTACTCCAGATACTCCTCTAAGTAAAACATGGCTGGTAACACACACCAGCAGTCAAGAAGTTCTCTCTTGGAAAATACCTGCTCTTCATAATTTTTGCTCTAAGTGAATTTTGATTTTGAATGATTCTCCATCCTTGTTTGGCGAGAATAGCTTGATTAAAAGTTTGGAAGCTTCTAAAGCCAATACAACAATTCTTCTAGGTTTGTGCATTTTTGCCTTGCTGGCTCACTGTATTTTTCTTTCCCGGCCTTTTGCTTCCACCAAAATTACTAAAAGCATCTCAATCTATTGACATAAATCCTACGGTGATCTGAAGCAACCCATAATGTATATGGGAATGGATTGTGTCATAGATTTTAGCAGGACCTTTTTCCTTGCCTGTGATAATGCATTTTCTTTCCAAGCCTTTAACTTCTTCCAAACTCTGTTTTGGACAATTTTAAATACCAGTTTCTTTGAACACCTTACAAAAGTAAGAAGGCCAAGATTTTTAAAATGATTATCCACAGCTTTTACTTCTTACCATTGTTGAATTAAATTTATGCTACCATTAGGAACATTTCAGCTAAAGGGAATCTCTGATTTATCCAAGTTAATAAGTTGGTTTGAAGCTTCTTGGTAAGATTGAAGGACCCTTTTGAAACATCTCACCTTAGTTTTTGTTGGTCTTGAGAATAGTATGCTATAATCTGTAAAGAACAAGTGATAATTTGGGGAAGTAGTCCTGGCAATCTTTATTCCATAAATTCTTGATTGTTCTTATTCTTTTTGTAAAAAACCTAAAAAATCTTCTACTCATGATATGAATAGAAATGGTGACAAAGGGTCACCCTTTCTAAGCCCCCTTCATCACTAAAATTTTTCCTTCAGATCCCCATTTACAAGCCAATTGAAAGATAATATTGAAACACACCTCATAATCAAATCAACGCAATTTTGTGGAAATCCCATGCATGTCAACACTTTTTTAAGAAAGCACCATTCAATCATATCATATGCTTTTGTTGCATCAAGTTTCAAAGCCAGAGAACCCCTACTTCCATTCTTGTTCTTTCTTAAATAGTGAAATATTTCAAATGCTATCAATGCCTTATTTGTGATGAGCCGCCAAGGAACACAGGTATTTTGATATTCACTAACAAAGTAGGGCAATACAAGCTTAAGCCTATAAGCAATTTAGCATTAGTAACTTGAAAATAACATTGTAAAAACTAATATGCTTATGTCAACATCATGACTCAAAGTGGTGAACAAAAATTTGAGTTTAGAAATTGGTTTGGAAAAAGGGTGAAAAACTTACATTGGCCTAAATTGAAATGGTAAGGTTAGGCATCAAAGAGTGTGGTTTGCATCATGGAAATTAGGTTTAGGGCTTGATTATGCTTAGGGATGATATTAGCACCCCTATAGTGCCCTTTTGAAGCCATATTAGTGCTTTTTTGCTTTTTAGTTTCAAAATTGTGTTTTTGTATAATCAAAACAAATTTGTTCTCTTTTTTTATTTTTTTTTTCTATTTTGTCTTACTGTTGGTCTTGCACATGATCAAGCATGATCTATAATTAATGCCATTAGTGAGTGACGTTTGTCCATTACTGTGGAAAGGGAGATTTGGTGCTTAGTTCATTTAGAACTTATATCAAACTTGAATTCCTAGCTCAACTAGTGCTTATGAAAAATAATGGAGTATCTAGCTTAATTAGAGTTTGGAAATAGTTGCCAAACTCGACTAAGGCTTGTTCAACTAGATGAAGGAAGAAAAATTAGTAAACTTGGTTAAGGGTATAAGGTAAACCCTTTCTCTCCAAATTGGATCTGCTTGAATACTCTCCATCAAAATCATAGAAAAGTGACTCCATAGTCTATTTTGTAATTCATGGTCAGAAAACTCACCATTTTATTTTAGTTTTTAAAACTGAGAAAATGCCAATTGATTTGTTTTTTGAAAGTGAGGGTTTTGAAGGAAATGTTCAAACACCAGTGAGCTCTATTTGAGGTAATGAATAGGTCATTTCTCTCCAAATTGAACCTAAATTGTTACTTTCCCTCAAGATTGATGCAACTGATTCTACACTCAATCACTAATTCATCATAGGAGAGTTTCTAATTTTCATTGAGGTAGGTTAAGAAAAGTGACAAAAGTGATTAAAAGGATTAAGCAAAATAATAGGGAGAAGTTCAAACCTAAATCCTTTTCCTGGCTTTTTAGTTGACACCGGCAATGCACAAACAAAAGAGTAATCTGTAGAGACACAAAAGAGTCATGAAGAGTAAGGGTGAAGGGAGTTTCAATGATATATCAATGAATCAAGGCAGTAGCAAGCATGTTGCCCTGCACTAGGTTCATACCTAATCACTACTTTTGGATGTCTCAATTAAAAAGCAAATGAGCTTCAAAAGTTTTAAAAAAATTGGTGAAGTTTGACAAGACACTAAATATGGCTACATGACCTCACTTTTCTAGACAACATTCCAAATCAAATGAGTTTTTTTGAAGTAACTAGGTTGTTCTAGTCAGCACCCCAATTCCAATCATTGAAAACATAAATTCAGAAAGCAAATCTAGCAAACTCCTTTTCACATACAAAAAATTAGAACAAATGAAGTTTTTTTAATCAAAACAAAAAATTTCAGACACTGCACAAGAATATTGTCTTAACAATGGGAGAAATTCAAACACTTCATGTAAAAAAACTCATTTCAACCTAAATTTTGTGTACAAGATAGCCAACACATGGATTAGCAAACCCACTAAAAATTCAGATATTTGGAACTCATTTGCTATTTTAGGTTAAATTAATTTTTAAGCTGTATAGAGATGAATTCAAAACAAGGTAGCCAGAAAGAAAAATTTAGAAACCATAGAAAATCAGCCTAGAATACTTGAAATTTTTACATGCATGTGATAACATATGAAATATTGAGTCCAAAAATTTTGCATTATTCTGATCTCAGTTGTCATCTCAAATCAATTTAATCTTGGGGCTATACAGAATGAACATCAATACATGATAGTTGAGAAGGAAAATTTCAAGCTAGTATCAAAATAGCCTAGAATAATCTAAAATTTTTGTGGGAGCATGATAATAATATTTCTAAGATTATGCCCACAAAATTTCACAACAACTGGAGTCAGCTTAATTAAGCCCAAAATAGAACCACAATGACTAATATGCCAATACAAGATAGTCTATGAAAACAATTTCAAAATCAATAACAAATGACTCCAAATGCTTTGAAATTTTTAAAGGAACATGGTAGTATGTGGTAAATCATACTCATAAAAATTCATAAGAAATAAAGCTCATTTGGATATTTACTTGATGTAAAAACAAAACCATATCCACTGACATGCCAGATTTAAACAGCCTAAGAAGAATTGAAATGCATATCAAGTGAACTTCAAATGCATTGAAAATTTTATAGGAACATGCTGGGATATGATAGATTATCCCCAAAAAAAAATCATAAAAAACAGACACCAGCATAGACCAAACAAAAAATCAACACAGCAATGATCTTGTACTTAATTTGTTAAATAGATTCAAGGCAACTCTTACACATTTATTTGCAAAATTACTCGGCAATCAAATCATAGAGTTACATCCAAAATCAAAAGGAGTGATTGAATCTCATATTTGGGAACTTACCTTGTGTGAGAGAGTGAGCTTCTTCCTTCTCCTTTGCTCCCTCTTCCCTCTTCTCTCCTTCTCTTCTTCCTTCTCCAATTAGAAAATCAGCAAAAAAAATACGTTCAGAGTTGGCAAATCCAATTTCAAAAACCCCCTTCCCTTCCTCTCTTCAGCCCTCCCTTTCTCTCTAGCTCTCTCTTTTCACTCTCATATGTTTCTCCTGTCTATTTCAGCTTGTTTTGATTCTCTTTCGCTCTCTCTTTCTCACGCACTCTCTTCTACCGTCTCAGCCTTTGTGTTCAGCTCCCTATGCCCATCTCTTTCTCTTTTTTTTTTCTCCCAACAGAATGGGCATGAGTGTGTGTGTCCCTATGTGAGGAAGCTCTCCCCCAAGTTTTGTCAACCGCTTCCTTTTTTCTTTTTTTTATTTGTTTTTATTTCTTTCGGCTATTCAATTCTTTCTTTTTGCTTTTGCTGATCTCTTTTCCTTTTTTTTATTTGCTATTTTATTTATATCCTTTTCAATTTCTTCTTTTCTCTCTTTGTTTCCACCTAATTCCTTTTTATTTTCCTTATTTTTATTGTTCATATCTTTTATTTGTTTTACTTAATTCATTTTATATTTTAACCAATTTGTCTTCTTTATCAATATTTGCCACCACTCACTTCCTCCGTTTTCTCATTTTCTATTTTTATTTCTTTTTCTATTTTGGTCTTACTTTTTGTTTTGTTTTCAATTTCTTCTTCTTGTATTTCTTGTTTTATTTTCTTTTTACATTACTTAATTATTAACATTTGTGTTTTTTTCTCTTTGTGTTGTCAATTTTATTACATTATTCTAGTAAGAATTTATTAAAGAAAATTTTTAATATACTTTAGTTAATGTTTTTGGATAGGACCAAATTAGGGATCTACAGCCTAAAGTCCCTTGTGTGTTTAGGCTTTTTAACTTTTAGAATGAAATAGATGGAAGTATTGTTTAAGTCACATTGTTCATTACCATTGTTTAAGATAGTCATGACTTTTGGTGTGACATCATCTCCAACTTTGCTCTAGAATTTTTGGTAAAATAATGTAGGGAAGCCATCAAGACCTAGACTTTAATTGGATGTATCTTTTTAAGTGAAACGTAAACCTCTTTTCTAGTAAACCCCCCCAAAATTTGATTCAAAAGATCTTTAGTTAAGTGCCCTTTTACCACCTTCATTACATTATTTGAACAAGATAATATTCTAGTAGCGAAATGGTTCTAATAATAGGTAGTCATGATTCTAGCAATATCTTCCTCCTAATCATACATATTCGGATGATCATTTATTATGGATTCAATCTAATTATATTCATTTTGTTGTGAAACTTTCCCATTAAAGAATTTTTTTAATTTTATCTCCATGCTTTAGCCAATTAGCTCCTGACTGCTGGCACCAAATAATTTCTTCCAGTTTGAGAAGTTCATCCAACTCTCCTTCCACATTTTTTGATCAGCAATTGTATCTACTAAATGGGGTTGGCGTTGAAGCCTTGTAAAGTTTTTCCTGCATTAATTAATTTGCTTTGGTATTTCTTCAATTGTGGAAAAACTCTAGGATTCCAAATCAACTATACAACTATTAATTTTTGTTGTGATTGCAATGGGCCCCATGAGTTCTCAACAATCGCATGGGGGGTAAGCCAACTTTCTTCAAATCCAAAGAGAAAATTCCTTTTTACGGTTTCAAGAATTCTTACCAAATTGGGTCAAAATTAGATTGTGGTCTAATCTATCCATTGCTAGATGATGCATGATTGGAAATTACAATGATTACACCATGGATGGTTTGCAACAACATGGTCTAAATGCTCCTATATAAGGGTGACCCATGAATCCTAAGTCCTGCAAGCCACATAGTTGAAGGTATCTATACAAAGATTAACATGATGTGATAAAGATGAATTACCTCCAATTTTTTCACCACCCTATAAAATGCAATTAAAATCCCCATACATGAGCCAATGCTTTTGGGTCACATTGCTCAGATCCCTTATTAACTTCCATGTAACCTCCATATGAGTATCATTTGGCATTAATAAATGCCTACCATGCACCATGGGCAATCATGCTAAGGACCCTTCCCTTCTTCGTCAACATGATTTTGGCTTGGAGAGAGTACCATTGCATCAACATTAACTTTCCAAAGAAGAGCTATTTCACCTGCCCACCGCCTCCCATGACCTTCACAATCTATTTCCACCAAATTAAAAAAGTCATTCTAGTGTTTGAAAGTCTTCATTTCCCTTGCAAATCTCCTTTATTAAGAAAGCAAGGTTGGGATCTTCAAGCTCACAAAACACACTTACATTTTCTTCGCCACCTCCCTTTTGTTGCTTTTGGTGCCAAATATGTATGGAATTGGTCATCATGGTAAGCTTGATTCCACTATTACTCTTTCTAGAATTGACATCATAGCTCTTAATAATAGCAGCCTCAGTTATTGCCCACTAGTATCACACTATCATTATCCTCACCAAGGGGCACTTCATTGGCCCCATTATTCTTTACTCCCTTATCCAATGTACATCCTACCAACGATGCTGTTACCGAGTCATTATCTTCAAAAGCTCCCTTGTTTTTCACGTTACTGTCATTATGGCTTTGACATATTCATTCCAATCTCTGAATTTTGAGCAAGCACTCCTTGAAACCACACTTTGTGCATTAACCAAGGTCCATATTTTGGACATATCTTTTCCTTAATCTCCTCTACTCTAGCTCCCTCAATTCCATCATAGTTCTTCATAATGTATCCTAAGTAACTATGAGATAGTAGATGTTAGGGAGCTTTTTGCATTTGAAATAGAATTTCATCTCTTTCCCCTCTACTGTTTGTGATCAATCCCTTCCTTAGTGGTTTTTTAAGATCAAGATTGTCCTGAAATCATAGCAACCTTCCATATCTTCTCTTCGGAGAGTCATCCCATTCAAATAAGCTTCTAACTCTCCCCAATACCTTTGCTATCTACATGTTACAATACAACAATGGAAGATCGTAGACCCTCACCCAAAATGAAGCTTCAGAAAGGTTCATCTCTTATGGCTACTCAGTACTATCCATCTCCTTTAAATAAGTAAGATTTTGTTGAAGAACCATGGCGTGCCCTTTAGGACCCTTTATAGATCCATCAAATGATAAAACTATAATTATTTGAACAAGTTTTTTCCCATCTCTATTAAATTACCATGTTCAGTTCACCTTGCTAATGGCATGGTAGTCTTTATTGCCACCATACTGAAACTTATATCTATTAAGATTTTGACCATAAGACACAACGTATGGCATTCTACATTAGTTTTCTCTTTTGCAATCTTTGGAAGAATCACACACTTTGCTTCTTTCCCCTCCAGACTCACATGATCCCAACTTGTTTCCATCCCTTTGTGCTCTATGTCTACCCAAACTCACCAACACACACTTTTGGAAGGCACTAACTATCCACTTGCAGACCCTTCTCTCATGATCCCTAGGATGAACAATATTTTTGGATCATGATGCTGTTTCAACCACTGTCCACCCTCGCACCAAAACTCTATTTTAGGGAATTGCCCACTTCACTGTGGAATACAAATTTTGGTCCACTAAAGAAGACCTAACTCAAACATGAGTTGACAAAATTAGTCCAAATCAAATACTAGATTATATATGCGATTTTCTTTCCTATAAAATTGGTTTATACAATTGAGATTACATATGAGTGGACAAAAATTTGCCTAAGTTCATCTTTTCAAAATTTTTCTCTCCTTTATACACCTTGGCCAATGCAAAAGACTTTATTAAAGACTCAATAACTAGGGATTAAGCCAACCATTAAAAAAAAAAAAAAACTAGGGATTGAAGTGACATTTGAAACTCAATATAATTGATTAATAAACATAATCCATTAAAACAGTTTAAAGTCTTGAATTACTTTTACAGGAAATTAATAACTTGAACATAATTAATAGGGATGAAGATAGATTGATGTGCTCTTAATAGCTGATTGGATCATGCATCTCCACAATCTAGAGAAAAGTTAACATAATAAGTCAACTCATAGAGAAAAAAAGGGCATGCCTTCACCAATAGGAAGTGAATGATAATTCCACTCTAACGGATAATCAAGGATATAGACAAAAAAAATAAAGAAACATGCTTAGGGTAATAAAGGAAGAAGAAATTGGCTAGTAAGAATAAGACTAAGAGGAACTGATAACAAAATGGAAAAGAAGAGTCTAATTATTCTAACATATTTATTCTCATTTAATCCTTATAACTTATCATTTAAATTATTAAATTTATTACGTCTCATAAAGGTTTTTGTGACAAAAAAAGTGTGGATGTAGCATTTCTAGGAAAGAAAAGGAAAGAGAGTGCAATTGCTTTTAACAATGGATAGAAAGCAAAACATGGATTTTGGACCCCCTAGAGTTATGTTTTCCTAACTTTGGTAACTTTATATCTATCTCCCAATATTTTATCTTTAAATCTAACTTGTAGGATGCACATTGTTCTCTCACTATTTTTTCTCTCTTAATTTTGTCTCTATCCAGCTCTTACTTCATCTATTGCCATACCCTACTTAATAACATAGCCATTTTCAAGTAAAAATTTCGACAGAGTCTCCTTAAAAACTCATGCTTCCCCAAATATAGCCAAAGATCCATTTACCTTGCTATACATATCCAAAGATTTCCAAACCAATACCACATTGACATTGTGGTATTATAGACTTACATCACATTTTCTCAAAACAAATAGAAAACTTAATACAATTACATAACTAAAAAGTTAAATACAACATCAAAATGAAATGACTTGACATTGGCTCAATCTCCACTGCAACGCAACCAAAACTAACCTAATCACACAAGCAACTACTAATCTACACAATATAGAAAACTTTAATGAACCTAAGCCCAGTGAATAACTAACGATGAAGAACAATCAAGGGGTTATCATAAATTAAAATCTCTAAATTAATAATGTCTTGTTAATCATAATAAAGCTTCTAAAATCATCATTTCTAAAAGGTAAAGTATATTTCAAAACCATATAATCTAGGAAGAACTCATAAAAATTTGAAATCTTAACATAAGTAACTTGTTTAAGATTTTTATTCAAAATATGAACCAAATCAATAAACTTGAGAAAGAGGAAGAATTTCACTTTTTAGCTATAAAGATTTCAACTACTATACACTCGAAAGCTTGTATATCATTTTTCATTGAAATCATATTCTGCTCGCATGGCATCACTGAATTTGGAAGCAATGAATAAAATAATCATGGCAAAACCAAAACTCTAGAGCAAACATACATGGTAATTGTGGTCATATGCGAGTTTAGAGGATACCCTCAAAGGCTTGACGACACAAGATATATGCCTCAAAGGCTTTATGTATACCCTATGTGGTCCCCAAGTCCTCATATTCATCATGTTCTTGTTGTACATGATGGTTACATAGCTAGGAGTACATATACCTATTCAAAATAATTACTTTTCAACTTGTATTATAAAAGCTAGTAAACTTCCATACATATACTAATAGCCCTTTTCTAGCTTGCATTTCACACTCATAAATATTTATCTATAGTTAATGAAATTCTTGAACATAAATAACATGTTCCAAAAACACTAACTTGCCAAACCAAAACTTCATATTAACTACCTCAACTATTTTAAACAAACCATAAACCTTAACCAATAAAAATACATAACTAAAGTCATGTAGCACTTATATTTCTCTTTGTAAAAAAAGAATAACTGCAAACTAAACATAAAATAATTATTTTCTCAAAACAAGCATTGTTAGAGATTTATTCACTCACCTGAGCAACCAACCAAAACTAACACATTTCAGTGGTCCCTTGCTTTGCTTTGGGAGGCTCCTCACTAGCTAAATCATTTCCTAAAGCAGTAACATGTATGCATTTCAATATTCATGTGAACTAGAGGGATGTAACGAATGTATGCTATGCATTGTTGTATCAAATAGACCAAAACACATTTTATGCCGAGAATATTACATTTTCAATTTTTGTCTAGGCACTGTTTTAGTCTTTTCCAATGATAATTATTTTAAACACTTATTTGAACTTATAATTTCCTAGAGATTTTTAGTGCTACACATTATCCTAAGCAATTGCTTTGAATTAAGACATAAGTCTTCTAGAAAATAATGCACCATTTTTACGCACTATTTCCAATTCATGATGGCCCAACTAAGTTCCCCATATGAATTGAATGAACATATATATATATATATATATATATATATATATATTTCCAAATTTTAACTTAAGTATAACTTGTAGACAAGAACCAAGTATTTCTATGCAAAAAAATAAATAAATAAAAGCTTGACTCCAATTTTGAGAGCATAAGCGACTTTCAAAACTAAGGAAAATTGTAAAATTTAAAAGACTTACAAACTAATTATAAGTTAGGTTGGGGCTCATCTGGATAGGATAATGGACTCAATTATTCTCTTTTCTTCACAACACAAAACCATTTAGGAAGAGGGAAATATGACTGGAGCAGAAGTTTTGTTTCCATTCACATATAAGCCACAATTTAAAGAGAGGTAGAATGGGTGAAGAAAATAGCCACCAATCAAATTCAAACTTACATAATTACAAGATTTTGCTACCCAAGGGATAAGACATTAAGGAAAAATGGGAGATGAAGAGGCTGCATGGTGCTGCGGTAAGAAAGAAGAGACACTAACAGGAAGTTGTAGAAAGGAATCACTAGCGTCATTTCTCATTATCTCTCATTTGCTACCTCTTGCTCTAAAAACCAAGAAAGAAAACGGAAAAGGCAGTGAATAGCAAACCAAAACAAGAGTGGGCATGTGTTGAGAAGAAAAGTGAAGGAAGGAGTAATCTAGAAGCTACAAGAAAGGAAGACGTCAATGTAACAAAGAAGAAGAGAAAAAAAATAAAAGAACCGGAAGTAAAATAAAATGAAAGAAGAAAAGCGTGGGCTGAAAAGAGAGATGGAATAAAGAGGGAAAGAGATTAGCAATCAAATAAATGATAAATAAAAGTCTACGATGTAAAAGAAGTAGAGGGAAAGTCGTAGAAGTGAGATAAAGTATTAAGGAAAGAATAAAATAAAATAAAACCACTGCTAACTAAGAGAGAGACGAAAGACTTAAGTAAAATTGAACCAAAAGAAAAGAGAAAAACATAAGAAAAAGTAAAGAAAATAAATATAGGTCTAGTTTGGGCACATAATTAAATGCTTATATCATAAGAATTTTTTTAATTAAGCTCTATTGATATAAGTATGGTTTAAAATAAATTAAGTTATGTTTGGCTACACATTTTGGTAAGTACTTATATAATAAATGTAGCTTTTGGATGCAGAATTTTTTAAATTCTTATAACTATAAAAATTACCAAATCAGCCCTAAACTCCCTTCCATCAAACACATTCTATCTTTTTTTTGGGGCAAAAATTATAATAATAACACTTATAGCACAAGAACAAAAAAATACTGCATTAAGGAAAGAGATTAGCAATCAAATAAATGATAAATAAAAGTCTAGAATGTAAAAGAAGTAGAAGGAAAGTCGTAGAAGTGAGATAAAGCATTAAGGGAAGAATAAAATAAAATAAAACCATTGCTAACTAAGAGAGAGGTGAAAGACTTAAGTAAAATTGAACCAAAAGAAAACAAAAAAAACATAAGTAAAAGTAAAAGTAAATAAAATAAATACAGGTCTAGTTTGAATACATAACTTAATTAAATGCTTATATCATATGAATTTTTTAATTAAGCTCTATTGATATAAGTATGGTCTAAAATAAGTTAAGTTGTGTTTGGCTATACATTTTGGTAAGTAGTTATATAATAGATGTAGTGTTTGGATGCAAAATTTCATAAGTTCTTATAAGTATAACAACTACCAAATCGGCCCTAAACTCCCCTCCGTCAAACACATTCTATCCTTTTTCTTTTGGCAAAATTAATAATAATAAGATTTATAGTACAAGAACAAAAAAATACTCTTGTATTTTTCTTCTTGTATTAATTTTAACATATACCCTGCTTAGCATGCTGTGCCTTGACTGCCTCAAAGAAGGTTCACTTGGGGTTATCATTACACCCATTTTAGTTAAAATAATTTGCTACCTATATTTATAAATTTCTTTAGTAGTCTCTTATGCACTTAATTTTTATATTTATAAACATTCTAATGAAACGCTTACATTTCATATGCATGATGTGTCATAACATATATAGCCTATTAATAAAGTTATCCATTATTCTTCCAATTAAAATTTTCTATACCTATTACTTTAACTAATACAACAACAAACAGAACCTTATCCTATAAGGTAGAGTCAGCTACATGGATTAAACAATGTCATAAAATTCTATCTAAAACCAAGTTTTTGAAAATATTATTTAACTAAATATCTCTTTTAATAACATCTCCAAGTATCCTTTTTGATCTTCCTCTATATCTCTTCATTGGACTAAAAATTATTTAATTAACATTTCTCACTATGTTCTCTTGTGGTCTTTCTTGCATATGGTTAAACCACCATAACTGAGTTTCTATCATTTTCTCCTCAATAAGTGCCACACCAACTTTCTTTCAAATACAATCATTCTGAATTTTATCTTTTCTTATATGTGTACTCATCCATTTCAACATTCTCATCTCTACCACCTCATATTTTACTCTTGTTAACCTTTTAAAGCCCAACACTCACTATCATAAAGCATATCTCTTATAGTAATTTGGTAAAACTTTCATTTAAGCTTGCAAGATATTTAGCGATCATAAATGACCCTTGAGGCATTTCTCTATTTTATCTATCCAGCTTAAATCCTGCATGTGACATCTGATCAATTTCTCTATGACTTTTGTAAAATTGATCCAAGACATGAAAATTTGGATACCTGTGGTATACTATACTCCCCAATTTTATCTCTAAATAATTATTTACTCATCTCTTGCTAAATTTGCACTTTATATATTCCGTCTTACTCTTGCCTACACAAAAACCCTTTTATTTCAAGGCTTCTCTCCACACCTCCAATTTACAATTAACCTCCTCTCTTGACTTCTCTAGTAGTACTATATCATCTGCAAAAGGTATACATTTTAGGATTACACCTTGAATGTATCTAGTAAGTATATTTATCACTAAAGTGAAAAGGTATGAACTTAAGGATAACTAGTGATACAAACTAATTTTTATGGAAAAGTCTTCTATCACCACTCTCTGAGTCCTTACACTTGTTGTTACTCCATCATATGTATCCCTTATAGTGCGAATATAAGTGATACAAACACCCTTCTTTTCCAATGCCTTTCATAGGACTTTTCTTGACGTTCTATCATAAGTTTTTTCCAAGTCAATAAAAATCATATGCAAGTATATTTATATATTTCTTAAGTCATTTTTATACACTTAGGTTTTATATTTTTAAGCATGTTGATAACATGATTATATGCATGGAATGTCACGATATACATAGCCTATTTGCAGAACCAACAAATTTTTAAGTAATATTCTAGTTACTAATTCTCACTAACACCTAGTTTTGGGACATGGGCATGACATATATGATTTTAGACCCATAACTATAAGGGATTCCAATCCTAAAATATGAGGGATAGAGTCCCAAGGTTAAAGATAAAATGTCCAAATTTATAAACCAGTGGAGATGAGGCACTTTTAGTCTCTCTATTTTTTAATCTTTTTCCTTTAATAGTTTTAAAAATTAAGTGATATTTTTATTATTAAACACTTTTTATTAATTTTATAAACATAAATTTTTATGAATAGATGCATTATAGCGAAGCTCTTACTAAAGAAGGTTGGAGAGTTGCCATGAAGGAGGAGATGAATATGATAGAGAAAAATGGAACTTGGCTGCTGGTAGAGAGTTCAAGCAATCAAAAAGTAATTTGGTGTTAAGTGGGTTTACAAAACCAAACAAAATCCAGATGGTTCTGTAAACAAACTTAAAGCCAGATTAGTGGTGAAAGGTTATTTTCAACAGCATGGTGTGGATTTTCTGATACTATTGCTCCTGTTGCAAGGCATGATACAATAAGGCTGCTAGTGGCTTTGGCAGAACAACTGAGTTGGAAAATTTATCATTTAGATGTTAAGTCAGCATTCTCAAATGGTTTGATTTAAGAGAATATTTATGTTGACCAACCAGAAGGCTTTCAAGTGCCTGGGAATGAAGACAAGGTGTATAAGCTTCATAAGGCTCTCTATGACTTAAAGCAAGCACCAAGGGCTTGGTATACCAGAATTGATGCCTATCTTCTGCAGCAAGGCTTTAAAAGAAGTGAAAGTGAAACTACTCTATATGTGAAGAGACCTAGAAGTGAAGTGCAGCTTATTGTGTCTTTATATGTTGATGATATGTTGGTCATTGGTAGTGATACAAAATCTTTAAAGCAATTTAAGCAAAATATGAAGAATGAGTTTGAAATGTCTGATTTGGGTGAAATGAGTTATTTTCTTGGAATTGAGATACATTAATGTGATGCTAGAATCTTCATTTCCCAAAGAAAATATGCTTTGGAAATATGAAAAAAATTTCATATGGAGAAATGCAAATCAGTGGCAACACCTTTAGTTGTAAATGAGAAGCTGTCAAAGAATTATGATGCTTGCAAAACCAATGCTTCTGTTTACAGAAGCCTAGTTGGGAGTTTGCTGTATTTATCTGCCACCAGACCAGATATTATGTTTGCTGCAAGCTTACTTTCTAGATTCATGCAATCACCTACTCAATCCACTTTGGTGCAGCTAAAAGAGCGCTGAGATACATCAAAGGTACAGCTGATCATGGCATAAGGTACTTGAAGACTGAAAGTGAGAAACTCCAAGGCTATGCAGATAGTGACTGGGCAGGAAGTATAGATGATTCAAGAGCACCTCTGGTTATGTTTTTTCATTTGGAAGTGGTGCATTCTCCTGGAATTCAAGAAAGCAAGATGTGGTTGCCCAATCCTCAGCTGAAACTGAATATATTTCTGCTGCTACAGCAACAAATCAAGCTATATGGATAAGGAAAGTCCTATCAGACTTAGAACAAAATCAGAATGAAGCTAATGATATTTGGGTGGATAACAAGTCTGCTATAGCAATAACTAAAAATTCTGTCCAGGATGGAAGAACTAAGCACATTAATGTAAAGTATCATGCTTAAAGAGGCAGAGAAGCTGGGTGAAGTAAATCTTGTGCATTGCAGCTCAGAGAATCAGCTGGCAGACATCCTAACCCAAAGCTTTACCTAAAGCTAAATTTGAATTTCTCAAATCTAAGCTTGGAGTATTGAAGAAAAATCTCAAGGAGGAGTGTTAGGTGCTGAAATTTTTAATGTAATGTTTTATTAGATATCTTTTTGTATTTTTGAATTTAAGTACAACTTTAGTTAGTAAGGAGTAGGTAGAAAAGAGTGAAGCTCCTGATTTTTTGGAAAGCTGTCACATGTGTTAGGTTTTTATTAGACTATGTATATCCCCTTTTGAATTTTGCTCTGTCTATATATATGCTGTAAGTGAATGAGAAGCTAATGAAGAAAGTTACCAGCACATTTTCGTTTATACTCTTTTCCTCTGCTGTTTGTTTTTTTCTATTTTACTATCATTTACATTAAAAGCAAAAGCAACTATGTGTGAATTTTATGAATTAATAAAAGAAAGAAAGTAGGACAGTTCATTTAGTACATCTTACTTTCAATATGTGATGATCAGAACAGAATTACATGTCAAAACCTGCTGCACATGATCCCAATAGGTTTCCCATTGTCTTTAGTAATAAAAACATTCCCGTTGTTGTGGTCAATAATTTAACATAAAACCTTGAAGGGATCTTACCACAAAGCTATTATCTGTACATAAATCGTGCGCTACCACAGCATGGATTGTCCATGTTGTCAGCTGATTCTTTTGCTTCTTATTGGGGTGCTATACAATAATATGACAGGGATGTTGATAACAAATATCCAATCAGGTGCTCTACTAAAGAAAAAATCGATTATCATAAAAAGTCTTCCATAAATTTTTGACTGACTTCAATCGTGTCTTGCGCTATCGAAAACAGAGCATGATAATCTGCCCGCACTGAAGGATTTGTTTTGCAATTTCTTATACAGTTTTCTAACTTGTCTGGTTTACTTTTCATAGCAAGGCATTTAATATTAAGTTTTTTGGATGCCGAGCCAATTATCCGTAGGTTTGACCTATTCCTCGCTGGATTGGTGCTTAATTACTTACTTTACTTGCACAAATTTCAAACTTCTTGCCCTCCTTAAATTGACTTGAGATACTGTCAGATTTTTAACGTTGGGTAACATCTTATGTGCTGTAGTTTTTGTTGGATCAATCTGTTACCCAACAAAGCAATATTGAAACAAGCCACTTGCTCTGTCACTTTGTCACCTATCTGAGAGATGCACCTCAACTTTGCTGTTTTCCATTTTTACCTTTCTTATTTGAGTATTCAACTGGATTTTATTTTATAGCTGGAAAAATGTATACTCAAGTTCAAATTGTTAGGAATATTTTAGGTCTCATAAAAGTTTAAAGGAGATGAATGTAATTTTGGGAAACATATGGGGAGTTCAGTGTAATTTCCTCAATGTAATTTTAGGAAACATATGGGGAGATCAATGTAATTTTATTCTTACACTGCTTTCTTGTTGAGGACATCGACTGGCTGAAACATTTTGAGTGTCCTGGAAATTTTTTAATGATAATTTGGTTGGATATTTGTTACTAAATATTAAATGTAAAAGCATGGTTAGTCCTTCATATTATAGCCATATAGGCTTTTATATCTACAAAAGATTATGTTGGTCTTTTGCTTTCAAGGCACATGGAAGATGGACAGAAAATAACTAGATAGGCAGTGTGAGAAGCGTAGTCATTTTGCGGTAACATGTATATTTTCTGGGACAATAAGGGGAAAAAAGAGGATAACACTAAAGAAATGAGAAAGGTTGTTATAGTCTTGTGTATGTTTATGATATTTTTTATTTTGTGTATATATGTAGGCTGTATTTTCTATATTTTTGAATGCAGTGCGTCAGAATAGCTCCAAATTTCCTTTGGTAACATGTAGGAAGGGAGAGCTGTGGAAAAGGAATATCAGAAATAATGTTTTTAATATAGTGCAAATGGATATGGAACAACATATATAGTTACTTCATGCCGTTTAAGATATGTTATCAACTTTCGTGTGTTGGTTTCTCACTACTATATCTTTTAACAATTAGCGAGGAACTGGGTCTAGGTCCTGTATGTAGTTGCTCTTTAGTATTTGGGATGAGATAGATCATCCCTTAGACAGCTTATATGACATGAATTTGCCTAATTCTTTTTCATTGCTTTTGGGAAGCATTCATTTATAGTAAATTGCAACTGACTCTTTTTTTTTAGTTCTGTTATGCCTTATGGATGTGGTTGGACATTGAATCATTGATTTATTTGTTATTTGAAACCAAAAAAAAAAAAAAACTCTACAGCATGTATAATTTGCAATGTAAGAAGATTAGTCATTATTGTTTATGTGGCCCTCTTATGTCACTATAACCATAGTTTCTTTATATATGTTTTAGGATCAAGGTTTATTTCCTTATTGTGAAGCTGTAAAGTCATGCGTTATTGTTGCTTAACAGTCTGCCTGGATGATTCCTTCACATACGCAGATTGCCCTTTCTAAACCTGCTCTCCTGAACTAGGATGTTAGAAATTACTTGATTTTCAAAAATTAAATGATTATAAAACCAGATCCCTGCGTGTAGTTCTAGTTATCACATATTATGGGTACTTAAAATTTAAATTAGTACTGTAGTAACAGAAGTATGTTCTTTAAATGATGCAAATAAAATTTTTGGTTTGATGTATAAACCTTTTAGCTTTATTCCTTATATGGAAACATTTTTTGTCCCTCGTTCAAATGGGCTTGTCACACAAAAATATAAGATGCTGCAAAGATCAAATACCACATGTGCATTTAGTTGTAGTATCAGTAGTTCATATTTTCATTTTGTTCTAAGAAGGTTCAGTAGGTTGGTTTTGTTAATCTTCTTTATCTAAGTCTACATTTGTATCAAATTATATAATTTCTTCATGATGACTTGCATTGGTTATCAGTCTAGTTCCCTAACTTAGAGCTAATCGTACATAAGAGCATTCTTTTTTCTTAGATTTTTACTTCCAAAATGATGGATGATTAGCAAGTCATAACTAGTACATGCTAAATGATCAGTTCAAGTCTTCTACTCCTCACTGTTTCTGCATGCAAATTCTGTTTTGCATTCTCCAAATAAGAACTGCACACTGTTTATGTTTTAAATTCTGAATTCTTGAACTAATTTCTGGTGTAAGACAGTTTATGCTTACTGTTTCTACATAAAATTCTGCAATGCAACATAAAAATCTGCACCTTCAGTCACCCAGCCTTTATATGCAAATTTATTCATGATTGAGTTGACAATGCTTTATTGTGAAACTTACAGTAGATAAATCAGCTTATATTACTTCTCACATTGAAATTATTCTAACTATGACTCTTATTGCGGGTAAATACAAAATCACAAATAGATGCAATACTATCCTTTCTTGCTGCTATCCATTTGGAAACTCTTTATTTGGAAATATTTGAACAAGCTTACGGTGTGGGTATGCTTGAAATAGCTTTAATCTCTTATAAAGTATAACTTCAGTGTTTAGTTTTTAGTATGGCTGGTAGTTTAGCTTCCACTATAGTTTATGTATGTTCCGTTTCACTGACATAAATTGTGCATCTTATATTTATTGATAGTGGTTCTGTTTTCTTTCACTTAGATTGGGTTACAATTTTGAGTGTTGGAATTCTTTAGTGTTTTAACTTCCTTTTCTGATGTTGGTTGGTGTTTCTAAATTCTTTACATGTCTGAGCATGTGCGGATGTTTCCTTAGATCTATCAAATTAACTGTTAACAAAGTGTTTGGAGAGAATGTGGAGCTACAATTATGTATCTGCACTACCAACAAATGTGGGTGTTCGATTCCCCAGTCTCAGAGAATCTAATAATATAATCTCTCACATAAATTTCTTGCATTACATTTAAAATATACGTGATACTATGATTTGAATTTTAAATTTACAACCTATCTATTAATTGTTATGCATGAGTTTTGGCGTGGAATGCCTACTTTAATTCCATTTAGATGAGTATTGGTTCACACATAAGCTGAATCCATCTATAAGACTCCAACATGGTTATTATAATTAAAGGTTGATGTCTGCTCCTGACTAGGCTGAATTCAAGCCAAATTATACCCTGTAGGAAAATATCAAGTCATAGAAAAGAAAAAGGACTTTTTGTTTGATGCTATAAAATAGTATTACCCCCGTCGTAGAAATTCTTGGTGTTTTCTTCTTGGCTAGAGGCGTATTTTATTACTCTTAGGAGATGAAGGTTAGTGACTTATTTTATTTTATATCATTTGGTTTCCTTGCCTGTGCAAACATGGTAGAAGTGAGCTGGTATCTTTTATATCAATCTGTGATATTTGTAAACCTAATTATTAAATTTAGTTGAGGTCCTTGGACAAGTTTAGACTTGGGCAGTTGAATACTTCTAGTAAGGATTTATCTTGATTTTTATTCTTGAACCGTATGATAAGTTCTTAATGTTAATATTGTCCTACATAAATCAGGATGAGGGAAAGAAATTTGACATTAATAGCACATAAAGAAGATTGTGATATGTAGTATAACTTATTTATGATGGTTTGCATGTAATGGATATGTAAACAACTAGAAAGTTGCGAGAAATAGTCTAGTTGTCCGAGTTCTTTGCCACCATGCCCCCTTTGTTGATGATGCCCTACCCTGTCAGATCCAAAATGGTAAAACTGAGAGGTTGGGTTGCATTGCTGATGCCAGATGCTTGGAAACATTTTTGTTCATAATCCAAGAAAAATTATGCAATTACTATTTCTTGTTTATTACTGCAATTATTTGTGTACACTCATTTTTATTTTGGTACATGTGTACACTCATTTTCATATGCCTATGTTGTGAACTGATGTGATGTCGGTGCAAATGCACTTTGAAAGTTTTATTTGTACTACCAACTTCTGGGTACAGAGATAGATATGAAACTTATTAATGTGTATACTAGCATGAGGAATAACCCTTGTGAAATATTGCAGGTGCTTTTCCCAATTTTCCTGGCTAATTCTTTCATTTATGACGATTGGTGAGCTATTGTAGTTGGTTTTGAGTTGAGTTGACACAATTAAGGTATGAAAAAATTGAATGCTTGCATTTATTTATATACTCTGAAATATTTTTGATGGTTTATTTCTTGTGAATTAAGTATGTTTTGTTTACAAGTCAGTTTATTACTTGTGGATTAAGTTTGAAACTTGATGTCAGTATGTATAACATTTTAGAAAACTCATGTTTGTAGGAGAGGTTTCGTTAAATTATGAAAGTGACGATACTTCAAAAGTTGGAGAGGTCTCTCGTACACTTTGAGTTCAATTATGTAGAAATAAATAATGTTTCAGTAAATGCTTTCCCTTTTACCTCAACTCATTAGGTAAATAGGGAAAATGTCTTTTTCTCTATTCAAAACCATCAACCCTAAACCCTAAACCCTAAACTATAAATATTACAGCCCTAGTCCCTAAAACTATAATCAGATAACCCTAGTTAAACCCTAATCCCAAACTATAAACTCTCAATATTGAATTCCTAAAACCCTAAACACTAAGCCTAAACTCCTAAAACCCTAAACCTAAACTCCTAAAGCCTAAAATTACTAAACCTAAATCCTTAAATCCTAAAATCACTAAACCTAGAACCCTAAATCCTAAAATCACTAAACCTATACCCCTAAATCCTAAAATCTTAAAACTTAAGCCCTTAAAACCCTAAATCCTAAATAGTTAGTCCTAAACCCAAAATCCTAAAATCCTAAAACCTAAATCCTAAACATTAAATTCTAAAACTCTTAACAATTAACCCTCATCCCCCAAATATAAACCTTAAACTCTTGATTTTAAATGTTAAGAGCAATGCCATAAGTTGTAAACCATCCACCCTAACTCCCAAGTCTTTAACGCTAAGCTTTAAGCCCTACACCATAAGCTCTATCCTTTAGTCCCTAAACCCTAAACTATGAAAATCCTACCTTAGTAGGTTAAACTTCAACTTATGTTATACATCAATTTTGACTTATGCATTTGGCTACAGTATTGAGCTAACCACATGAAAAAGAGATAAAGTTAAGCAAATTTATTTTCATCCAATAGTGACAAGGTCCATTTCTTCTTCAATTAGTTTGACTTTTAAGTAGTGACAATGTCTCATTTCTTCTTCAATTTATTTGACTTTATTTTCTTCTTCAAGTGGTTAGTTCATTAACAAAGCCAAATGAGGTGCTCTAAAGTAACAACTAAGTCTAATTCCTCAATAAATTTTGTTGAGTTTCTTCTCCAATTCCTCAATTGTCTAGTGCATAACTATAGCCTATTTGGAATCACAAGTTGACAATAGATGGAACCGCCAGCTCATAGATAGTGGATGTACAAAACTAAAACCAAAAGCCCTAAACCAGAACCCATGAAACCCTAAAACTTAAACCTTAAACCCTAACATCCTAAAACCAAAGCCCTTAAAACCCAACACTATATAATCCTTCCATGTAAAACTCTAAATCCTAAATCCTAGAACTGTTAAAACCTAAACCAAAACCCCTAAAACCCTATGCTATAAGCTCTACCCTTTATGTCCCTAAACCCTAAATCATGAAAATCCTACCTTAGTAGGTTAAATTTCAACTTACATTATACATCAAATTTGACTTATTCATTTGGCTATAGAGTTGAATTAACCATGTGAAGAAAAGATAATGTCAAACAAATTTATTTTCATCCAATAGTGACAAGGTCCTATTTCTTCTTCAATTAGTTTGACTTTTTAGTAGTGACAATGTCTCATTACTTCTTCAATTTGTTTGACTTTCTTTTCTTCTTCAAGTGGTTAGTTTGTACATGAAACCAAATGACATGCTTTCAAGTAATGACTAAGTCTAATTCCTCAATAAATTTTTTTTTACTTTCTTGTCTTATTCAAATGTCTAGTCATCATCATAGCCTATTTGGAATTACAATTTGATAGTAGATGGAACTGTTGGCTCATAAATAGTGGATGTACAATAGGTTGTTTCTTGATTAGAGAGGGTTAAGGGATGAGTTCATTAAAAGAGTTAAATAATTTATATCCCGTGTTTGAAACCTACTATTTTTCATGCAAGAAAAAACCATTAGGTGTTCATGTACAAAATGTCATTGCATGAGGTTCCTAAGTGAAGAAACTATGAGACTTCATTTACATTGGAAAAGGTTCCAACCATATTACTATTATTGGATTTATCATGATGAAGAATCACAAGAGCAAGAACAATAACCAATAAATCCTAGTTATATGGTATAGGATTATTGAGGGCACATGTATTGGTAAGAGACAATGATAATGGATGCAACAAGCCCAAGTTTTCAAGAGCACTGTAGAGCACTAAGAGGAGCCTCTTAATGATGATGCTTAGGAGTTTTATAGCATGTTATTGCATCTCAGGCACTGTTGTGTGATGGATGTGAGATGCATTCTAAGTTATCAGCAGTAATGCAATCACTCAACCTTAAAACAACATGGAATGTGTCTAAACAATGCTATAATGAGTTGATTGGATTTATGAAGGAAGCAATGCCCCAACCAAATTAGGTGCCAGATAATTTGTACTACACAAAAAATATTGTTAAGAAGCTAAGACTAGGATACAAAAATATTGACTATTACATCAATGGGTGCCCGTTATATTATGAAGAAGATGAAAATTTGATAAGTTGTAAATCTTGTACTTCTTCAATACAAGCAAACAAGCACAAGGTACTGTAACTCCAAGCTAATTGTAAATAAACAAATATGGCATTTTTCACTAATTTCAAGGTTGTAGAACTTATATTCTTTTGACACAATGGCCATACAAATGAGATGGCTCCATGAAAACACTTGACAACCAGGTTTGTTGTCCATCCTTTAGATGGGGAAGCATGGAAAGAGTTCAATCAAAATTAGCCTGAGTTTGACTCAAATCCTTGAATGTTGGGCTTAATCTTTGTTTTGATGGCTTTAATCCTTAAACCTCGAACATGGATATATCCCAAGGAGATTGGGTAATTGATTAAACAATTAATATTGATGATTACTTTTTATTGTTTTAATAACAAGGTTTTTTATATGTATTTGTTTTGAAGGTTTTATCCGAATGTACACCCTTCTTGTTGCATCTTCGAAGCTATATAGATGAAGTTTGATGGCTAATACTACACTTGGTTGGACACCAGTGAAGGCATTTGTGAAGTTTAGTTTAAAGAGTGGCAGTTTTTATTTGAAATTTATTTTTGTTTAATTTAATTATAATATCCTTCTGATACCTATTATGTTAGTGTAAATTTTTGCAGAGGCATTTCAAGTGGATGGAGGCTTGTGAACACTAGATATGGAAGAATTGGAGAATCTAGTGTTCCTTGACTCTAGCAAATGATGCAAGGTATCAAGGAAAAGCATCCTAAGAAGCCACAGTTCATAGAGATAGTTGTTTGGGACAAGATGTGTAGCTATTAGGATTCTCTTGAATGCAAGAAGTTTGAGATAGCAAAAAAAAAGGCTTTTGAAACAAGGGATTCCTTGCACACAAGTAGTTCCATTACATTCCATGAGATCCAGAGGAAGTTGGTAAGTTCTTTTATATTAGTCAGCAAAAAATATGTCAACATAGTTTCTAATGTATTTATTACTCAAATTTGGCATAGGAGAAAAAGGAGAGCGCACCACAAGGAGAGTTGCAAGTATACGCAAAGACACATAGACGAAAGGATACTAGTTAGTGGGTGAATGTTCACTCCCAACAATTAGCTGGAAGTTTTGAATTCAATTGTTATTTAATTTTTTAATTATGTCTTAAGGTTTTTATACTTATGGATTATTTTGAACTTTTTTTGTAGGATAAAGTCTAGCAGATGAAGGATGCTGCTTCTTCATCTTAGTTTACTATTGAGTGCAATGGTGCTCATACAGATATGGAGTCAACATTAGTGGATGAGTCTAGTCTCCTCTTAATGGCTATTGGAGGTAAGAATGAGAAGGGGAGACTTTTGGGCTTGGTAACATAGGTAATATCATGCAAGTCACTCCCACTGATCCATCTACCTCTTGACTCACACCATTTAAAGAAAGAGAATCAATAGTTCAGGATGAGAATGTTGGTAAACTGAGTGGCAAGTTAACTATCTTATATCTATGTTGTCAGCAATATTTCATGCAAAATTTATTCCTCCTACAGCTTCGACAACTCCATTCACATCTCTTGTTGCAGACCCGTCATCTACAACTCCTCCTCATGGTGCATTTGCTTCACCCATAACTCAACCTACTACTAATCCATCACATCCACTTTCTCTTATAGCTGATGATCCTGATGATCAGTCGAATGATATAGATTTTGATCTTGACCATAGTCCATAGGCTATATTGACATTTCTGAGTATTCTTATTTATAGATTTTATCCTTACATTTTTGTACATATTATTATTTTTAATAATACAGTAGGTTTTTTTTCAATTTATAAGGTTTGATTCAATTTTAATATAATAAATAAGATTAAAATTATTGTTCTATTTAAGAAGGATTTGCAGCAAACAACACTAATGACATGTTTGATTTGCTTGTCCACTTGTCATTTCTACAATAGACTTGAGACGGATCAGGGACGGATTGCATTATGCAACCTATCACTATGTAAGTCCACATGTCATATTGCTATGAGGGATTTGCGGTGGATTGCATTATGTCAAGTGTTGTTTCTGTAACAGATTTGAGATGGATTTGGGTTGACTTTTAAGAGATCGATTTTGTCCATTGCAAATTAGAGAGGCTTTTCAGACAGGATTTTGTTCTCAAATTTGTAACAGAAGATTTTTTTCGTTGCAAAAATTTTGTGACAAACTGTTTTGTGAAATGTCGCATGCTGTCACAATCAATTTTACCTCAATGTACAACAGATTAGTCTATTGTAGATCGAGTTTTATTTTGTACTGCATAGAGTAAAAGTTATAAATTACAACAAACAAGACATACCTTTCAAGTTATTCAAACCAACATCTAATCCCTCAAGGATGGTTAAGTTTCCAATGTCTCTTGGTATGGAGCTTGAAAGTTAAGTTTTACTCAAGTTTATGCTTTTTCAGTTTTGAAAGATGAGCAATCCATTTAGGAATATCTTCTATAATTTCAGTAGAAGTTTAATTAGGACTCATGCGTTGAACAAGATACATTACTTTTATATTTTAATTCTAGTGAACTCTAGAGAGTGGGACTATCTTAATTTAGATGCTATGACACTTTTCCATGGCCAAATTGACTTATGTCTAGATGGATATGTATTTGTAGAGGCACACACATAAATTGGACACAAGCACTCCTACAAATGACTGTAATTTTACCTCTATAAAGCATGATGCCTATGCTATATAACAGGGCAGAGCTACAAAAGCTATTTTGGGGGGTGAAATTAAAGGTAATAAAGTAACAAAAAAGATAACATATACAAATTTAACTAAGAAATAATGAATATATAATATTTTGACATAATAATAATTTGAAATGTTAACCTTATTCAAAATTCATTGAGTTGGCATAAAAATAATTGTAATTTAGATGTAAAAATTTGAATGAATGAGTTTAATTGAAGTATAGGACACATAGATTGAAAAATAAGCACTAATATAAGTGAAACAGCACTGAAAAATACTACAAACATAAATGAGGTTTAAACTTTGAATTCAAAAAATAGTAAAGAGAGTGAGTTAATTTTATGATTTTAAAATATTTTAAAATTAATATAAAATTTTAAAAAATTTTTGGGTCAAATATAAAAAAAGTTATTTAACAAATTCAACTTTAGGTCAAACAAGAAATTAGAATTGGAAAGCGTGGAATTGAAAAATGGAGTTTTGTGCGTGTAAATGATAAAGAGACAAGGTACATTTTAAAATTTTAAAATCTTTGTGGGTAACATGATATATAGGGAGTTTGTTGAAAAGTTTAAAACTATATAGGTTCTTTCCAATTTTTTAAAATTGAGAAGGAGCCAAATTGAACATTTTAAGAATTTTATATAGGTATATATGAGATTTTTAAAAATTTCTTGGCTCGCTCTCATTTACACATAGCTTGGCCTCTGCAAAATAGCATGAGTAGTCGTCTATGTACATATAAAGTGCTACTATTTTTTATAGATATTTTTTAGAGGAAATTAATATGAAAGTTACTATTGTAGAAGGTGAATATAAGTTATTATATATAACACAAAGTTTAGAAGGAAGAAAGAGCCAAACTTTCCCAAAGATTGGTTGAAGGGCGATTAATTTAAATAAACAAAATAGGTATTTTGTGGCCTAGCATAAAGAAAAATGATATCTTTACAGACATTATAAAATATGTACAAATTTGATGGTTTGTACAAATTTGATATGTTAAAAAAGATTATATATTTGTGTAACACATATTATTCCATTATGAAATCTAATTATTCAAAGAGGTTGATTACTAAAAATTTGTGAAAATATATTGTATATAAAATAGCAATAAGGACTATAATTATCCACTGCATCCTAACATGCAGATTTTTCATACTTTTAAAATAATTTTAGTCATTACCTCAATATTCAAAAAGAAGCTAATAGGCCACATGCCCAATATGACTATATATATACTTATAAAAAAGCAATAATGTCTAATAATAGGAAAAATATTTATTAAATATAATATAATTGTTTAATGTAACATAAGCCATTTTATTTATATTTTTCAGAAAAACAGTTGAATAAAGAAGGCATGAAATATTTTTATTTTCAGATTAGCCCAAAAGATCAAGTATATAAGATAAAGTTAGAAGGAAGAAAAAATAAAAATTGCTAAGAACTCTTATTAGAATATATACACCAAGGATTGGTTGAAGGGCGTTTAATTTAAACATCAAATCCAATTAATCTACGTGTAAAGAAATAAGCACACAATCATTTATGATAAAAAGGGATTACCTGATAAGGTGATAAAAGATAGATGTAAAATTTAAGCAAAGATATATTATACATTGTCGAAGGAATGACTTCAAAGAGATTGTTTTTTGATATGCATAAAATTCTCAATTGAGAAAGTTTACTAATCTCAATTGGAATAGAGCCATTGATAAAGTTCCCATTCAAATCTAAGGACTCCAACTTCAACAAGTTAGAAATAGATGAGGGAATTAAACCACCAAAACTATTATTCTAGAGTGTCAAGTTTTGCAGTTCTTGAAATAACCTAATCCATACTGGAACTTCTCCAGTAAATCCATTGTTGCTTAAGTTGATCAGCGTCAAATTGCATAGTTACACTATCTCATTTGGTAGTTGGCCATGAAAGCTATTGTCACTAAGGTGAAGATGAATAAGGAATGATAGGCTTCCCAATTGTGGGGTATGGTACCTTCAAGGCCCATGTCCCCGGGATTCAACTTGTGGATTCTCCGATGGCGAGTATCACAAGTGACACCAACCCAAATACATGGAGATGAAGAGTTCGACCAAGTAGCCAAATGACTGTGAGGGTCCTTGCTGATAGAAAATTTGAGAGCAAGAAGTGCAGATTTATTAGTGGTAAGGTTGGTATTGCTTAAAAGCTAAGCTGGCTATAAAGTGACATTGCATTCAGAACATGAAAACCAAAAAACAGTTGTCCATGAGTAGTGGATAGGAAGCATGTTAGCTAAAAGCATTGTGTAACAAGAAAAATAGCAAATTTATTGATCTAACATCCAAATAGGTCAAGTCAATGGTGGTGACGCCATGCATGTCTTTTAATTTCTTATGTAACTAGATTTTGTACAACTAAACCACTAAACCTGTCTTATGGACAACCAACTTTTAAACTAAACTTTGAAATAATATAATTGTAAAAATGATATCATCTTACTTTAAGAACCCTGAATTAAGACTATCATGATTTTCTTTGAATCTGATGGTATACTATTTTTTCTTTGAATAAATTATGGCTAAATTAGTTTACCAAAAAAAAAAAAAAAACATTATGGCCAAGTGACAACCACTCTGGGGATGAAGCATAAGGGTACTTTCCCTCCTAACAAGGGTCTTCTCTGAAATTAGAATTCTAGCACATTGATAACTAAAATTTGCCCAAAATGGACATGCCAACTATTGGATTAACACCATATTAGTCGCAGTATACTAATTATCATGCAGGGATAATTTAGTTCTTACATTTTATATCAATATAAATATTAATTAAGAACTCTGAATTACTCTCAAAACTGTAAGAAACCTCAACTTGAACCTCAAAATCCCCTTCTCACTCCTGCATAGAGGAGCTATCTTTTTCTAATTAATGCAGAAATTGATGTGTCAGTCTACCTCATCAACATAATTCATACCTTGTCAACATAAACGCATAATAATGGGCCTTAATTGCATAGATCTAAAAGTTATAAAGATAATATAATAACAATTCAACTGAGAACCAAAAACTAATATTTCCAAAACTTAGAGTGACAAAATTAGTGTCTGATTAAACTAAAATTTTTTGAAAATTCATGCCTTGAACATATGTTGAAAGGAAGTTGTTTGGTTAACTTAATAATTAAAATAAATATATTTCCACATTTTGTATTGTTACCAAAGACTTACACTTTATTTAAATTTTTGGACCATTGAGTCACATTCCTTTTGCAATAAAGGAAACTGTACCCAAAGTTAACAGGTGCACTAGAAGGAACCTTATTGGTTTAATCATACCTCAAACGAATTCTTCTTCTTCATAAAACGGCAATGCTTTGTTATGATTATTGCTCCTTCTTTTCACATAATAACTAAACTTAAAACTAATGATAAACTTAATCCTTAAAGAAAACCTTGGAAAAAAAAAGGTTAGAGAAAGCTTTGAGAGCAAAGAAAGACCTTAAAGATGAAAAGAGGATTGTCGGAGGAAATGTTAGAAAAGAAAAAAAACTCTAAAAAAGAAAAGTTAGACAGACAGAACTTTGGTAGAAGAGATTTTCAGAGAAAATTTTTAATAGAAAGAAAAAGTTTTCCTAACAAAAGAAGAGGGGAGAACACTAAAAACATTTACTTAATCCTTTCATTTTCATTCCTTCAGCCCATCTCCGAGGGCGAAGGTATATTGTGAAGGAGAAAGAAAATTTTGTGATGTATTAATAAAAGCTGCAGTTTTAATTTTGTATGAAACAATTTAAAATGTAGCTCTCTTTTGTACATTTTTATTTTGTACAAATTAATTTAAATGCCAAATTATGCTTGAGGACTCTAATATAACTTTATGTGTGTGTGTGTGTGTGTGTGTGTAGTTTTTCTTTAAATTATCATGCAAAATCTTTCAAAAAAAGAAGACTTTAAACCTGTAAAATTCGTTTGATCTTAAAAAGATGGGGCATGATGCACATTGTTGATAATAAACTTCTTTTAAGATAAGGTATAATAAGAGTCCCGATATTTTTACATAAAAAATATACATTAAAATTATAATTTTTGAAAATATTATATGATATTTTAAAGAGTATGCGAGATGTAATATGTATATCATTTTCCAATATAATAATCACACCCATCCTAACTGACTTGCATAGCATGAAAAGAGTGTATTTATTGTTGCGTATTTATTGCTGTGAAAAGTCAGCCAAAAGATTTTGAAAAGTTACGACATAAACTTATGCTAAAAACGTTTGTTGATTTTGTATCACATTTGAATAATCAAATTCTTTTGTATCCAACATTTATTCATAGCCTTTTTACTTAATGATTTTCTCCCCTTTTTTTTTGACCTTTTGTTGTTGTCTTAATGAAGCCATATAAATTATTATTCATGTCAATCTTCTGCATGGCCACTCATGCATCCTTAAACTGTATTCCTACTCTGTCTTCGCACTCTTAACATTTGTTCAATCCAAATTTCCATTTCCCATTCTAAGTTTGATTGTAGAACTCCTGAAACGAAAATAATGCTTTGCTTTGAATTTATTTGTTTTTCTTTCTTATTTACCATTTTTAGCGACAAGAAAATTTCATTCACTAATTTACTTTATCTTCTGCCATTCTGTCTTCATTTTGTACTTACGTCACTCGAAAGCAAAATTTTCCCGATTTGATTCATAGCCTAGGCTTTGATCCCTTTTAATTTTCTCCGTTTGATTATAATTTGTAACATCTCAAAAATTAGCTTTTGGCAAATTTTAAATATTTGAAAAACATTTTTAAATATCATTGTTTGGCATCTATGAAATAATGCATGCAGGAATTTTTTTTTTTTTTTTGCTTTTTTGATCCATATATATTATGTGAATTTCAGGACTATTGTGGGAGGTTGTAAGAATTCACATTAGTATGGAAGGAATAGTTTTATATATTTTACAAATATTCGATACTAAATTTCTTTTTAATAAATGAGTAAAAGAGCAAAATTAAAAAAAGAAAAAAAAGTAGAAAATGGTGCAGCCTTACCCAAGAAAATCATTTACCAATTGCAAAAATAAGCTTAGAAAAAGGGACAAGATGATGATGCCTTCCCAATAGGAGGTGGACGTTAATTCCACCATATCCCCTGATGACCCACACGGATAAAGGAAAGAGAAATGGTGATGACACAAATAAGATTAAAGAAAGTGATAAGATTGCGAAAGAAGAAATTGAAGGGATTTAAATACTTTGCTTTTATTATTTTTTATTTTAATAAATTTTATTTATATTTTAGTTTATTTTTAAAAATGTTTTATAAATTTTATTTTTTATAATTTTTTTATTTTATATTTTTCTCTCTTTTATTATTTCTTTGCTTTTAGATCTCTGAAATGTATGGAATCAGATTTCACATTCCTTTCCAATAACAGACGCTGTCCTCTAAGTTAAAGCTTACATGGAGTTTTCATTACAATGGATCAATATGAGAAGAGAATGATAAAACACATGCTTAAAAAAAAATGATTTTGGTTTGTAGTTCAATAATGCAATTAACAAGAGAAAGAAAAGTTACATTTCGACTTCAATTTTTAAAAATTGTTAACATGGTCTTTCTTTGGATTTTAATATTAATACTTTAATAATTTAGTTTTTTATAGTTAAATTATGCAATTACTTAATATGAAAAAGAGAAGTTGCTTTGGACTTTAGATTTAGAAAATTGAAATCATGATCTTTCTTCGGATTTTGATATTAATACTTTAACAATGTGGCTGGTGGTCACTCTGAAAAATTATTTTTACTAATTTATTATAAACTTTTATATTTATTTAATTTTATAATTTAGTTTATAAAGTTTTCAAAATATAATTAATGATGGGACAATGGTCTAACTAAATTTAGTCTTATCAAGATAAAAAAGAAAAAAAATTAGTCACAAAGAAAATTAAAATAAAAAAAGAAAGGAGATTTTTCTCTCTACACGCATGCACTGACTCTCGCGGGCCAAGCAGCACAAAAAACTCCCTCTCCACGGCAGAGCAGCGCGGGCTCTCTAGGAAGATTCTCCCGCTCACTCCTCAGTCCTCATGCTCTCACTCTCCCCTGTTCCTCACCCTGGAACTCCTTCACTTCAGCCCATCCCCTCACTCCCATGCAGGGCGCAGTCTCACCTCCACTCACACATACCTACGTAAATAAAATATATATATATATATATATGGTTATCCTCAGAATATTATTTAAAATTTTTTATACTGTTTTAAAAAATTTTTGATAAAAATAATGAAATTTAACTGTATTATTTTTATTTTTAAAAACTATAAAAAAAATATTTTTAACAAAATAATAATTTAACTTCACATTTAAAAAAGTTAGCACTATTTGTCAGAAAATTTTGAGATTCAGTTGTGAAAGATCAAAAATTTGACAGTACCACTTTTTATTCTCATTCTCTCCCTGTTTAAGTTGTTTTTTCTTCTTTAAAATATTGAATTGGGATGTTGGTGGTGTTGGGCTGGCCCAACTTAGCCCACCAACCAGTGTTCCCATCTTTTGTCTTTATCTGTTTCACACGTACACACACACACATACATATATATATATATATATATATATAAGCAAGTTGAAATTTGGGGCCACGGTTTGGGATCTTTGAAGCCCAAGCCGTGGGCTCAAACGTTTTGTTTGGAAGGTGTGGACGTCCAAAAGGTGTGGATGATTGTTAATATTGGGCTTGATTTAAAAGTAAACAAGGATGAATGTGAATTGGGTGGAATATTTTGATCCTGACAACGAACTACAAGATAAAATACAGAGTCATTCTTTATGCTTGAAGGGAAAAAGTATTCAAGTAAACTTAATTTAGAGAAAAAAAAGTCGGCTTGATGCTTTTATGAGATTTATTAACTTTCAACTTTCTCATTTTAAAAAAAAAAGCTGATTTTCATGCTTTCAAAATAAAAATAATAAATTTTTTTAATGATAAACCGTAAAGTAGAATGAAGAGTTATTCTTATATTTTTGAGAGAAAATATTCAGGTAGGCTTGATTTAGAAGGGAAGGGTTTGTTTTATATCATTAACTAAGTTTTACTGATTTTCCTCCATTCAATTAAACAAGCTCTAGTGGAGCTAAATAATAATTTTTATTTTAACTCAGGTCATATTAGATACTTTTTGTTTTTTGGTCACATACATATATAATTAATCATGGTATGCTTTTTCTAAATATAAAACACTTTAGACGTGAAATTTCCACCCTTTACTGTAAAAGAAAAAGACTTTAGATGTGAAAAAGACTTTTAACCTTGGAAAGATGAGCCATCATGCACACATGAATGTTGAATATTGACTTGGGTTTGTAGTTAAATAATGCAGGAGAAAGAAAACATACTTTTTAACTTAATTTTTAGAAAATTGTGATCATGGCTATGTAGATTAAATGAACCTTTATAATTTCATATTGTTAGTAGAAGGCTTAATTATTCAAAGCTGCTTGTTCACTTGACTTTAAGAAAATTGTGAACATGGCTGCGTAGATAGTAGATACGCTAATGCAAATCTTGCCAATACAATGAAGACACAAATCTTGCCAGTACGCTATTATAAATTCAAACTAGCACGATTTGTTGTGAAGCTTTTACTCTTAACTGCACTATAATTAATCTTCTTTTTGACTACTTTTTTTTCTTAAATATTAACATTATATTCATCATAGACGCTAGAAATTTGTGCAAGGTAAATTACCAAAATTAAAAGCAGAAAACTAAAATAACTTTCTATACATAATCAATTAAAAGTTGGAAATTCTCATTTTGATTAATTACAAGGAGAAAAAAACATAAAACATAAAAACTTTGCTAATAAAAGCTAACGAGTCCAGAACCTACGAAGCGGAAAGAAGGAAATAGAGAGGGAGAAAGCTTTGAAGCGAAAAGAAATCTAGACAAAGAGAGAGACAACCAAAGGAATTCATTATTATGACAAATTGAAGGTGAGGCATAGTAATTAAGAGAGATGTAATATTTCATTTTCAATCAAACAAAGTGAGAGGCAGATTGGTGTTAAATAAACCAAATAATTTAAGACCTTTTTTGGAAAACAAAATGAATGAACCACTTTTGTTTGTAATTAACAACAATAATAAGATTAAGTAATTACTGACAGTCTATATAAAAACAGAAATAATCTTTATTAATAATAGTAGTAGTAATATTTTGTGTTGTATTTATTGCTTTCATAACTCAAAATCTTCCTGCTTTCTTGGTTAGCATGTAAAATTTAATAAATTTGAAGGTTTAAATTCTTTTTAAGTGAGGATCTGGTGAAAATTTGACTCAAATTTTCTTTGTTGTTGGATCAAAAGATTATAAGGACCTATGATAATGAATGATTCGAAAGCAGGTAGCGGACTCACGGTAATAGGGTTCTACGCATGCCATGATACAGACCGCCAATTTTATTAGCCTAGGACAGCAAACCTTGGTGGAAACCAATACATGTGGACCCATGTTTTCTACTTTCTCTTATTGTCCTTTTTTTTTTTTTGTAATAATATGCTGTACCTTGTGGGTTTCATACCGAACTTCCTGGCATTAGGCAATGGGCGAAGCTCCATACCCGGTTGCAGTTTTTAACTTGCGCTCAAAGCCTCAAAGCTTTAACAAAATTGAGACAAACAGTGCAATACTAATAAAGTAATAATTGAATAATAATTATATTTTAAAATTTTATGGTCTTAATTAACTGAATATTTCTGATTAACAATAAATTACCAAACATTAGGAAGAAAACATTGGACAATATATTAAAATTAATTACTACAAAATTTATTGAATTATCAATATTTATATTATATAGTAAAATTACATCGAAGGTATAAAATCAGTTGCTTTACTTATAACATCCTTATTTAAAGCTTTATTTATTGAGATAACTTTTTATTATAATTATATTCAAACTATCTTTAACATAAATTTAAAAGTTTAATAAAATTTAAATATAATAAGAGGTGGTGCATTGCCAAGGTACTGGTTGTCAGCATAGTGTGTGAAAGCTGCAGCAAGAATATGGTTTTATATTTCATCTTGAAAGGTTGGGGATGTCATGCACATATAATTATTCAAATGTAAACTTTTCTAAAGATAAAAGACTTTCAACATGTAAAAGGTGGAATGTGTTAAAGATATAATCATATTTCTTTAACCTTGGAAAAATAGGGCATGATGCATATATATTTATTCAATGATGACTTGGGTTTACTGCTAAATAATGCAAGAGAAAGAAAAGTTTCTTCGTGACCTAAAGTTAAGAAAATTGTGAACATAAGCCCTACTTATTTTTTAAATTTATTAGATGAACCTTTACAATTTTATATTGTGATGGAAGGCTTAATAATTCAAAGTTGCTTTTTTACTTGACTTTTGGAAAATTGTGAACATGGGGTTTTATATAGTTAGTCTTGCAAGAATTGTATGCTTTCACTAATTTTTTACTATTGTTGCTCGCTATCAATTAACTAAACTTAGGTTAGAAAGGTAAACAGTAAAATTAAGTTGGCATAAATCAAGTTGTAGAGAAGAAAAATGGCAGTGCCTTCACCAATAGAAAGTGAATATTAATTCTACCCTAACTCATGGTCGAGGATATAGGCAAGAAAATAGAGAAATATATGATAACTGAACAAGAAGATATATGATAGGAGGAATATGAGGGGTAGGTCCTAAGGTTTTCGATAAAAAGTTTATAAACCAAGGTATATCATGGATGTCATGTCACGGTCTATATACAATCTTCTTCTAATCTTCTTTATATAGTGGTGGCAATATTTTATTACTATTGCTATTACTATTATTATTATTATTATTATTATTATTATTATTATTAATTTTTAACAGTTACGTGATGTTTTTCTAAACCAATATATATATATATATATATATATATCGGGATGTCATGTCACATTGTTCATATCCATTCTTTTTTTATATAGAAAAATAATTTAAGTTATTCTCTACGTGTCAAATAGAGCAAAGGGAAATTTAGATACTCAATTGATAAATTTTCTAGAGAGCTGATGCTGAAATACAATTTAAGCATTGTGTGAGAATTGGGTAGTTGTAGTCAAGTTGGCTTTGTCCGAGAGGAAATTTCCTTCTCTATTATTGCATATGTCTATTCTAGAAAAATGCATGATTTGAAAGCTCTTAGAGTCATTTATAACTATTTTGATAAATACAAAAAGCATAAATAATGAAAGAATTAACTGTTTCACAAAAGTTTCTACAAACACGTATTTAGTAATTGGTGCATAAATAATGAAAACATACATATACAGAAGAAAGAAATGTATATTCTCGTATACGGTTACTATTCTTTCATGAATGAAGTTATCACAAATATGCTGAATGAAACATGCAAGTTAAATCATAGAATAAAATATTAAAAAGTTGTAACTGATGAAAGGATAAGCTGAGTGGAGTTAATTACCACAAATATGTTGGGGATGCCACTAATGATGGAAGGATTTTTTTTTTTATCTAATAGGTGAAAATCAACACCTAGAGTAATGAATTTCTCTTAATACATTTTGCACATATTCTACATTTCCACCAAAATATATGTAAGCTTCATGGATAATGAACATCGTGACAAAGGTGTTTACAGTCTACTTAAGCCAATTTAGAATTATGCTAAACCTATTATATTATCTATTATCGAATAATGCTACTTACAGATATCAGTTTATTATACAAGGTCTAAACAATATACTATTAGGGAGTGATCTCTAATAAGGTTTATGCAAACTTTGTGGGTGAACCTTCATTTAAATAGCATTACTCCTTTCTTTTTATACAAACTATAAATAAAGTCCATAATGCCTAAATTACAATAGTATTTAGGATACTTTTGGTTTAAAGTTACTTGTGTTTGATCTTTGATAACAAGGAATGTTATTCATTATCAAAATTGTTTATACTACTATTAATTATCGGATGTATATATGACAAATAAGAGTCATTATCACTATTAGAAAAATTGATGAAGAATAAATATCACTAATAATGAAGTATATCCATTAGCACGTTTTTTTGTCAATAATGTTATATTTATATAGTGACAACACTATTCATCACAGTATCAATGTTGCTTAATAACAATGACAAAAAAGTAAGTAATTAATTGTTCAAAAACAGTGATAATTTATTGGTGATTATAAACTAATAACTTTGTTGATTGATTGATAGTCACTCTTTTTAACAAGAGTCTATGACAATTATTTTGTCACTATTACAAATGGATATGAGTGATAATGATTTGGTCACAAAAATGTTTAAATAATAGTGATGGTTCAAAAAATCATCACAACTACAACAATGATTTGAATATTTATAACGATCAATAATGATTTAAAAATTATTACTATAATAGTGAAGTGATGAATTTTTATGCTTTTAGTGAGGAATTTGTCCTTGCAAAAACTATAATTTCTTGTAGTGATACTAATTCTCGATGTAAGTAATTAGTAATACCACATCTTAATTTGAAATAATTAAGGGATCTAAATAGTTCTACAACTTATTAAAATCATCAAAATGTTGGAAGACCACCGTTTCGTTTAAAAAATTTTCTAAGTTGTTAACATTCTCTTTTTTCATAGTTTTCAATAGAATACAAAATTAATCGTCAAAATAGAAAATTTTATTTATTTAAACATCTAGTTTATGAACTTTGTACATTCTAATTAATTATTATGTCAAATAAATGTTCACTTTTAGCCATTCATGCATATTTAATTATAAACTTATGCATAATATATCATGAACTTTTACAAATATACTGATTATTAGGAGAACATTTTTGTGCATCTACAATTTCTGAGGGTCAGTAGAGGAAAAGAGGAATTTTTCTATCTTTTGTGCACAATACTACTCTCCTTAAAGCCATGTAGACTTTTTTTTAGACTAGTCTTTACACACATGTATTGAATGTGAATTTAAAAAAATTAGTAATTATTGTTATATCAAACATTTGATAAAATAAATAAATTCTATACATTTATAAAATAGAGTGAGAATGAAAAGAACATGCTAAGAAAGTGGAACTTTTCTAAAAATGCTTGTTATAATTTTTTAGTTAAGATAATTGATGTTATATTTTATACTTATAAGAAAATATTAAATGTTAAAAGAATTTGTAAAACATGAATTTATTTTCTATTGCGACACATCATATCCATAATAAGGGTAAAGATAATATTGAGTTTCACCCCAAAAAAGATAATATTTTGAATTTATTTTTAACAAAATATTATTTAAATTTTAAGATAATGTAAATTTATAATAAAATAATCTTTTAGTAAATAAGACTTTTAAAAATGATATTTTAGTTCAAAAATGTTTCCACCCAATTTCACTTTTATATGTAGTATAGATATATCAATTTTGTACACAATTATACTATTTCCACAAATTGAATTTGAACAGCACTTATTTGAAAAATATGGAGCATTCAATTTGTTAAATTTTATAAATTAAACTATAAAAACAAAAAATTTTAATTTTCATAATTTAAGTTGATGATAGTTGAGAGTGTTTACCAAGAAGTGCAGCTTTATTGATGGTAAAGTTGGTGTTGCTTAAAGCTGAGTAGGTCATAAAGCAACATTGCATTGAAACCCTGAAAAATGAAAAATAGGAGTAGAGATCATGGGTAGTGGATAGGATGATATGCATGTAAGCTAAAAGCATTGAGTGACAAAGGTGACTAGCAAATTTACTTTTCTAGCATGGAAAAGGGTCAAGTCCATGCTATTGGATCCATGTAGCTCTTGTAATACCTTTTGATCTTTTCCTTTTTGTAGTTGTTGGGAAATAGCGGAAAGCATATTGAGATAATGGCTTAATGAAATTAAAGATACCATTGCCCGAATGATTGTTTCAGGCCATATAGGGAACATTTTAAGCAACATACTTTGTGCTCTTGTCCCTTGGCCTAAAATCCGATGTTTGATCCATATAGATCTCTTCATTGATTTCTCTATTGAGAAATATAGTCTTCATGTCCATTTGGAACAATTCTAAATTTACATGTGCGATGATAACTAGGATGAGATGAATAGATGCAAATCTTGCCACAGGAGAAAATGTCTCTTTTATAATCAACACTCTCCTTTTAGGTGTAACCTTTGTCCACTAGATGGTCCTTATCCTTATCAATTGATCCATCCACCTTGCACTTTATTTTTAAGACCCACTTGTTTCTAATGGTCTTATGCCTAGGCAGCAAATCAACTAAGTCCCTCACATGGTTCTTAACCATGGATTCCATCTCTTGTTCCATAATAGCTAGCCATTTACCTAAAGATGGTGAGATTATTGCTTCTTTATAAGAAGAAGGCTCTTCAGTATCCATAAAGATGCTTATGAAGGACTCACCTTCTATTGCAAAGCATTTGCGTAAAATATTTTCATGCTTGCTTCTGCATAATTTTGGATCCTAAGGTCCTAGTTGTGTGTTTCCACTAACTTCTATAGTCTATGGAATGGATTGAGAATACAAATCCATTTGAGGTGCACTTTCTTGAGGTTCCTCTAACTCATAGAGCTCAAGACTTTGTTTAACCTCATCAATACCAATGAAGTCATATTCTAGGAAATTGACATCTCAAGAGTTGATTTCAGTTCATCCTCCATCAGGATGTTTACCAAACATTACATAGCCTTAGAGTGTTCAAAATATCTAATAAATACACATTTATTAGTTCTAAGGACCAATTTCCTAAACTTATGGGAAGTTTCATGTCCCCTATGATGCACCTGTGCCTCTTGAGGTTGCTTTTCTTTTTCTACTAGCTTGGACATTTTTCCAACATTTCATTGGATCCGAGATGATTCATCATCCTAATTTTCCTTTCTTTCCTTTGCAAGGGCCTTCATCAATTGGACCATTTGTCCTTTTAAGTCAGAGATTTTGCATTTTATTTTGTCATAAGATGGCTCCATCACTTCCTACTTCATTTTCTTTTTTCATAGCATGTAAGATATGGTGAACGTGGAGCCACATTTCTTCCTTTTTTAACAAAACCTCTAAAGAATAAAACATATTACCAAATGAATGATGAAAATGCATGATGCTAATGTAAAGGAGTAAGTAATAAAATGGTAGTTTAAACTGCAGGAATTGCAAAATAACCATTACATATATCCAAAAGCGGTTTTAAGTACAAAAGCCATTCTCCAAGTCCTTTTGAGTAACAAAACTCAAGCTTTTAGGTCTATAATCCTCACAAAGATGCTTAATTACTCAAGGCTTCCTAGCATAGTAAGGTCTTTGTACAGATCTCAAAGAAAATCTCTAATAAGGCCATGGGGAACATTGTGTTCCAAGATCATTTGTGCTCTAACTCTTGCCTCTTGTGCTATCATCGGCATTTGGTCATAAAGTTCATGAGACATCCTCTCAAAGCGATCCTGCTCTAGGACTAACTCCACCTTTTCAAATGATGGGTCTAGCTAAGCCATATTGTGCATCATTTCTCTTTTGAGTCCTTCTTCTTGGAGTGCTAAGGTTTAATGGATATGCACATATGCTTCTTTGAGAACTTGTATTTTTCTTTGCATGTCTTGTTAGTCCCTTAACTTTCTAAATGAACTCTTGAATTTTCACTTTATATCAAGATTGACTACCTTGAATGCAATCAGCCATTTATTCTTTTTCCTTCTTCAATGTTCGAATGGCTTGTATGTGTGCAATTTGGGTTTTTTGCAATTTTTGGTTCTCCTTTTGAAGTCTCAACATTTCAAATCCTAAAGAATCATGAGCTTTCCTCATCCTTTTTAGCAGTCTTTTGTCTTTTTCATGGCCCTCTCTGGCCTACTTTCAAAATTCCTAAACATTTTTTTGTATTGTCCTACCTCTTTCAGATCCATTTCCTTCATTTTAGTTATATCTCTTTCAAGCAAGTCTATCTTTTTCCTAGACTACACATCTTGTATTAATAGTTACCTTTCTTTCCCTTTCCATTTTGTCTCTTTGCTTCTAAAGTTCTCACACATTTCTTCATATTTAGCTTGTAGCTTTTGATAGGCCTACTTCTCTATGAAATCTAGCTCTGTTTGGACTTAGGAAAACTCCTCATCTTGCCTGGAGGTGTGGGTGTATGAACTGATAGCAGTGCAAAACCCTTGCCCCTTGTTCTGTGCAAATGAACATATCCCTCTACAATATCTCCTTTCATGCTCACTAATGGCTCCATATATCTAACATTTTGCCATGTAATTTGGGCTTCTATCCTGTTAGTAACACCAGAATCCTCTCCATGGGAAACATCCAAGAGGCCCAATCCATATGTTGCGAGGGTGAATTGTATGCCACCTATCTGTCTCCTTACCATAGTAGGCACATATTCAATTATTCCTCTTGGACCAATAAGAGAATTCCTATATTATTACCACATTGATACAGAGTAGGGACAACAGGCAACCAAGGTGCTTTCCATGTAACTCCCTTTAACTTGATTAAGGCTTGAATCCACTTACTAGTCACAAGTCTTTGGGCCATTACAGATTGGCAAACTCAGAAAGAGTGTTTCTTTTAGTATTGAAGTCATGAGAGAGACTTATCATGGGATACCCCAGGTTACTCATTGTCAGCAAGTGACTAAATGCTAAAATAGTCAAAAGTTGGGCACAACCAATAAAGTACCCTTCTCATTTTTCTCTAAGATAGCATAATGAGTGCACTGTTTCTGATAAGATAGGTGGCATTGGGTGGACCCCATGTTCCACTTGTGCAAATAACAAAATAACCTAATGGTCAATGTAGCCTTCCAATTTTGGATACAAAATTAATTTGTATATGGCTAAAGCCAACAGACTAAAACCCTTCTCAAAATCAATGTATTGCTTTAATGCTATCATAATCAAGTTAATTGGGACACCATGAGAATTCCCCTTTGTTTTACAGAGATGTTTAGCATCTTAAGTCTCAATGCCCATGATTTTTGCCAATTGTCTATTAAGGGAAGCTTTGATATTGTGAAAGTACATTTTCCTGCTGGCACCAAGGTTAATTTTCATAAGGGCATCATATTCCTCCAAAGTAGGTGTCAATGCATACTCTCCAAATGTAAATACTAGATACACTGGACCCCAAAAGGAAAGTAAGGCTCTTATTAGGGACTGATCTGCTGGAACAAATAAAAGGTAGGCTAAATGCCCATATCTCTTTTCAAACTCTTCTTTTTTTGCCATGGCACTCCAAACTTGTTTGAGTTTTGTCAAATCATGTTGTTTAAAAGTAATTCTTTTGACTTTTGGCAAGACAGGGATATAATTAGTAAGTATACAATCCCCATGTGCCTTTTGATGCCTTTGTTGTGATTCTCTAACTAGTCTTTAGTATCGATCGAGGACCTAGCAGATGGTGGTATGGTGGAATGAGCCATGTAATGGTTATTTTGGCAATCCTATAATGCATAGTATTAAACAAAAGGTCATGAATTTTTTTTTTTTGAAAAAAGAAGAGAATAGATTCCTTATGTTTTTCATGAGGGTAGGTTCTATAGTCCTACACAAGTTCTCAAATTATCCTTACTCCCCCTACACTTAGTTAGTAAAGGATTTAATTTTAGTAGAAGGGTTTCAATTGCCTACATGAAAACAAAGGCTTCTCGAAGGTTGACCTTACTTTGCTCTTGTCTAACCTATGGGTGAACAATGTCTGGGTAGAGGACTTTATGCATGCAATAGTGAAAGATGAGTGTTGAGGAATTTGCCTTGTGCACATGTACAAGTAGGAAAATAAACATGCAATGACAAATAAGCTGCAACAATCAAAATGCAAAAGTGTTCCCTATGGCACCTAAAAGGGTGAATTCTAGGCTTTATTTTTGATCTAAAGGTTATGGTTACACCTCTTAAGTGGGTCAGCTCTAGATTTTGACTAACATGATGGTTACATTCTAAACTCCTACATTGGCTTCCAAATTGTCCTCATACTTGGTTAGCAGAGACCCCTAATCCTTGGCCATATAGGCTACAGATGAAAAGGGTTCAATTTGAGTGGTAGTTTTTTGAGCGCTTGCACAGAGACAAAGGTCTCTCAAACGATAACCCTACATTGCCCCCTCTAGTCTATAAGTGCATGTGTGTGAAGGGAACAAAACTAACACTCACAAAGGCTTGCACCACAAGAGAAAGACAATACAAATAGGATTGCCAAAGAAATTATTGAAGATAAAACATTCTTGCACAAGAAGGTAGAAAGTGCACCTTGTGTCTTGGTATCTTCACAATTTATATGCAAAGTTATAATCACCATATACACAAAGCATGCAAAGACAAGATAAGAAAACCACAAATGTGAAGCATGACAATTGCAAACTATAGTTCCATAATGTAACATAAAATTAACCTACATGGCTTAACCCTCTAAAAATGTCCCCAATGGAGTTGCCAAGCTGTCACAATGTCGGTGTAATGCAGGAAAAAAATTATTTTATTTTATTCTTTTAAAAAAAAGAAAAAAAAAGGGTGGAAGACATTATTTGTAGAGTGGAGTCACCACCAATCTAAAATCTTAGTGAGATTGAACATCTTTATATTTAAAAATGGTCTGCATCTTTTCTTTAAAAAACATGGGTTCAAGGGTTGATTACCTATAGGGAAGGTGTTAACACCCTACAATGCTCTTTTGGTACCATGCTAATTTCTATGCCATTTATACTAGCAATAAATTTTGTCTATGCTTCCTTATTATATATATATATATATATATATATCTAAATTACAAAAGGTTAAATAATTTGATTTCTATATTGCAATTTTTTTGAAAAAGATAGGCCCATCCTTTTTAGCTAGGAGCCTACTTTAAGCTTATGGGAATAAATGTGTTTGCCTTTACTTCCTTGTCTTACTTGAGTAAAAATATGAATTTTGGTAGAAAAATTTATTTTTAGAGATCTCATACTAATAAGCTTTTTATGAAGAATTGATACAGATTCATCCCTCTTTAGGTAGAGGTCTAATCAAGTTATAAGAATAAATGCCTTCGCCTTTACTCCTTACAACCTTTTCTAGAAAGCATATTTCAGGTGATTTGTTTTTTGCAAAGGGTTTAAGTTTTAATGAGCATTAAAATAGACAATTCCTCTTCAGGTGAGGCCTATACAAGTTATAAAAATAAGTGCTTTCACCTTTATTTCTACAACATAGAAAATGTTTTGCAAAAGAATGGTACTAAAAAAGAAATTTTCTCATTTTTTTATTTTATTTTATATATATTCACTTTTCTAATTCCTATTCCTTTGGTCTCTTTATTCTATTTATTTATTTATTTATTTCATTTCTTAATTTTTTTTTAAGTAAGGAATGTGTGGTGCCATGCATACACAAAGAGACAAAATAAATGAGGGACAAGCTTCACATCATGATATGCCTAAACATTATGAAACAAAGCATTTTAGTGTGTAGAAATTCCAAAAGAACTATGCACGTGATCGAGTTTAACATAACAACTCAACAAGTTAACTCAAACCTGTTCATGCAATATGGTCATATCTAATGACCCACATGTTAAACCAAGAACAAGCCTAGGTGAGAGTTGAAGAAATCTTACCTCTTATGTGAGGAATCCATAGTGCACTATATCACCCTCCTTTGTTCTTGTAGGTTGCCGTTCTACTCATCTCTGCCAATTTCTCTCAATCTTTCTCTTGAAGGAGTCTCAATGTCACTCTATCTCTTTCTCCCTAGCCTCTCTATTTTTGAATTCCATATCCTCTTTAGAATTGAGCTGAACTACATTGATGCAATGCTCTAAAGACTTCTCCTTTGTTCTAGTCTCCCTAGTTTCCATGGCTTCTGCATGTTTGTTTCTAACTTTGTAGTGGGCCATGAGTTGTCCTTAGCACTGCTAGATGTTAGAGGGTTGTGCTGAGATGCTGTAGTGATCCTTTTGCTCTGTGGATGCCTTGCTTCATGACTCTAGGTACTATGGTTACGAAGGGTCCCTCTTGCATATGTACATACTTTGTGTTTTTGTTTTTCGATAGGGTACCATGACACTCTTTTGGTTTTGAGTTCTCCCTATTTCTAAGGACTCTAAGCCAAGAGATAAAAACTCCCTGGGTTCCCTTCTCTTTCCCCTTTTATAGCTAAAGCTGGGCACATTGATTTTACACCAACCTATGGGTTGTCATCCTCTTCATTCTAGCGTTATCTCTGTTCTTCCTTGCTCAGCCCTACTCCACATTGATATTCTTTGTGCTATACTCCGATGCCTACCATTTTTTATGCTACAACTCAGGTGCCTATCTGTCCATGGCTAGCAGCTGCTTTGCTTAAGCTCCACTCTTCGGCTTTCCTGCTTTCCTTCTACCATTTTTCATGCTACATTTCAACTGTCTCCTTTCCCACACAAGTGGGAGTTGATGGATGTTTAAAGGGTGACAGTGCAACTTGTGCAAGTTGGCCACCACCCTTTGTCATTTCTTCTTGGTTAAAGCAATGGCCACCACCTTCTGTCATTTCTTCCACTATCTCTGCACCCATCATGTTTTGTTGCTCCTTCTCTTATTGTAGTGGTTGGTGAGATTGAATGGTGGTGGTACATGGTTCGATCTTGAGGTTCAATTCATTCTTAAGCGGGAGGCATCGATTTCTCAAAAAACAGGGCGGGTTCAGTTCATTGCCAAGGAATTGAGTCCCCTCTTCCCTTTTTACTTCACACGTATATGTATATTTTTTAAGTTGTTTCATATTTTACTTTTACTTATTTTATTTTATTATATATACATTTTACACTTTAAAAAAATTACTTATTTATTTAAAATTTAAATTAAAAAGAAGGGCACACACAGATAAAATTAAAAGATTAGCTAATAACATAATGAATTTTATTATTATTATTATTTATTATTATTTTGGTTTTAATTGTCAAATAAATTATTACTTAAAAAATTTTTGTTATTCCTTTATTTATAAAAAAAATCCTAATACAAGCTATTTGGGTTTCGGATGAAATTTGGTGTCTACAGTATCCGAATGGCATTCATTCTATTTTTGCTGTTAATGTGATTGATTCTTTAGAATAAGAAGTTTTTGAGCTTACAAGCATGGAAGATTCTTTAGAGGTGGCAATCGTTAAACATCTTGAGTTTGAAAAAGAAGAAGAAATTGAGTTAAGTAAGGAGCTGAAGGAGACTGTGGCTAAACTACATTTGTTGATAGGGATTCTAGAAAGGTATGCAGTTTCTTTAATTCAATTAACTATTTCTCTCAAGAAACTTCTACCTTCTATTTTAGAGGATCCTATTTTAGTGATGAAACCATTACTTGCCCACCTGAAGTATGCGTATTTGGGGGAAGATGATCATTACCAGTGATTATTGCAAAGAATTTGACCAATACTCAAGAGTAGAAACTGATCTGAGTACTAAGGGAGCATAAAATGACAATGAATTGGACAATTGCAGATAGTAAGGGAATTTGCCCTGCTATGTATATGCACAAGATCCTTTTAGAACATGGAGCAAAACCCACTTGAGAAGCATTATGTAGAATGAACACCCCTATGATGGAGGTTGTGAAAAATGAGATTCTTAAGTTTGTGGATGTTGGTATCATATACCCCATTTGTAATAACAAGTGGCTAAGCTCAATATAGGTCTTCCAAAGAAATTTGGGGTAACTATGGTTCAAATTGAGAAGAAAGTGTTGGTACCCACACATGTTGAAATAGGATGAAGAGTGTGTATTGATTATAGGAAGTTAAATATTGTGACACACAAGGATCACTTTCCTCTACCCTTTCTTGATCAAATGTTAGCAAGATTAGTTTGGCATAGTCACTATTGTTTTCTAAATGGTCTTTCAAGTTACAATCAAATTACAATAGCCTTACAAGATCATGAGAAGATGATCTTCACATGTCCATTTAACACATTTGCCTACTAGAGGATGCTGTTTGGACTTTGCAATGTTCCAGCCACTTTCCAAATGTATGGTTAGTATTTTTTCATTTTATATAGAGAACATCATAGAGACATCTATGGATGACTTGACTATTTATGGTGATTCTTTTGATAAACATTTGGAGAACCATACACTAATTTTGAAAAGATGTTTGGAAAGTAACCTTGTTTTGAATTAGGAAAAATGTCATTTTATAGTAGAACAAGGTATGATTTTAGGGCATTTTATTTTAGCTAGAGGAATAAAAGTTGATAGATCCAAGATAGAAATTATTTCTACTTTACCTTACCCTACAAATGTGTGAGAGATACATTCTTTTCGTGGCCATGTAGGTTTCTATCTTAGATTTATTAAAGATTTTTCAAAGGTAGCTTTGGACTTATTTAAGTTATTGCAAAAGGAGGTGCCTTTTTAGTTTGATAAGAAGTACTAAGAGGCATTTGACAAGTTGAGCAATCTTTTAACTTTAGTGCCCATGATTTAGCCACCAAATTGGGAGTTGCCATTTGAGATTATGTGTGATGCAAGCAATTATGCTGTGGGAGTTGTTTTGGGACAAAGAGTAGGCAAGGCATCTCATGCCATTTATTATGCCTCAAGAACTTTGAATGTAGTCTAAATTAATTATTCCACACTGAAAAGGAGCTTTTATTAGTTGTTTTTGCTTTAGAAAAATTTCATTCTTATTTGCTTAGCACTAAAGAAATGATTTTTTTAATCATGCAACCCTTATGTGCCTGCTCTCAAAAAAGTAAGCGAAGCCTAGATTGAGTAGATGGATTTCATTATTGTAGGAGTTTCATTTGAGATTAGAGACAAGAAGGGAGCAGAAAATTTAATGGCTGACCACTTGAGTAAATTGGTGTGTGATGAAAGATAGCTTACCATTGCGAGAAATTTTTCCTTATGAGCAATTGTTTTCTGTTGACAAGGCATTGCCATGGTATGCACTTATTATGATTAATTTAGTAGCTAATATGCTGCCTTGTGATTTTTCCAGAGTGTAGAAATAGAAGCTAATAAGGGATGTGAAACATTATGTGTGGGATGATCCTTACTTGTTGAGGCATCATGCTGATCAAGTGATTAAAAAGTTTGGAATTCCACAGGCCTCATTATTGATAGAGGAAAACACTTTTGCAATAGGGTGATGGAAGTATTATTTAAGAAATACAATGTTATGCACAAAGTGTCCATAGACTAGTGGTTAAGCTAAAGTGTCCAACCTTGAAATCAAGTCTATTCTAGTGAAGAAAGTAATGCTAAATAGGAAGGATTGGAATTTAAGGCTAGATGATGCATTTTGGACTTATAGGACAACCTATAAAACCCTATTGGCATGTCACCTAATAGCTAATTTATGGTAAACTATGCCAACTTTCAATAGAATTAGAGCACAAGGCTTATTGGGAATTCAAACAATGCAATTTAGATATTGACAAAGTTGGAGAGCAAAGAAAGTTGCAATTACACAAATTGGAGGAATTAAAGATGGAGGCATATGAGAGCTACAAGATATGCAAGGACAAAACAAAAGCCTTCCATGACAAGATGATCTCTAGTAAGAGCTTTGTTGCCAGACAAAAAGTTTTCCTTTACCATTCAAGGCTTAACTTATTTCTAGGTAAACTATGTTCCCATTGTGTTGGTTCATTTGTTATTACTTAGGTTTTTTCATCATGGTATAGTAGAAATTTAAAGTCCAAGAACTAGGAAAGTATTCAAAGTAAATAGTCATACACTCAAACACTTTTATGAAGATCTCAAAGTGGAGAATGTTAAAGTGAAGGCACTAGATGATCCAATTTACATGGAATAAGGGACAGAATATTGAGCCAATGATGTTAAATAAAGACATTGTTTGAGAGGCAACCCAAGGGTTTATTTATTCTTTCTCTATTATTTGTTCTATGTGGTTACATTGAGGACAATGTAACTTTAAAGCATGGAGTAATGGCATAGGATTTTCAATTTTTTCAATTTTCATTCATTTGCATTTGTTCTTATAAATTGTGTCTTGTGTTTGAGGGATTTTTTTTTTTTTTTTTGCAATGCTCTTGCTACAATTTAGCATGAAAAGATTATATATTGGTTATGTTTTGGAGTGCCCAATGATGAATAGAAAAAATTAAATTGGTAACAATTGTGATGACATACCACCTAGCTTATGTTCTTGGCAATTTCATATAAAACAAAGTCAAGTATGGTTGAATCTTTGTAATTGATTGAAATAATGCCTCTTGAGAAGTGGTGTGAACTGAGTGACAAAGCATGGCTAGGAAGTGCATGGCTGCCTTGAGACTATTTAATTTGTTCTAGGTCTAAATTCGAGTTTAAGTAAATAGGGTTGAAAAGAAAAGGAAAATAAAAAGATTAGAGAAGAAAGAAAAAGAAAGTGGGTACAACAATTCAACTTTGTTGTCTAAGTACTTAGTGATTGGGGGTTTTGCCACCAGAAGTGTTGACTTTCACATTAAATGGCACTTGGACATGAGGATGCAAAGTACTTTGATGTCTATTCCTATTGATTGACTTCTAGTTCCAACTCAAGGAACAATATTTGTAGTTTGTCTCATTAAAATGGATGACCCTAGATTGCTATCTGGCTAGTAGTAGTAAAAAAGGAATGGTTTAAAGGTAGGTTTTACATAAGTTGGTTATGTTAGTTATGAGATTTGTTTTCACTGATTTAAAGCACTTATGGATAAAGATAAAGAGAAATATGTATGCTTGTTTTCTTTTATTTGGCACTACTGCAATTGTAAGTGTGGTGTGTATGTTGAATTAAGGATTAAACATAAATAACCTAAGCATTAGGGTGGTGCCTTTAGACATAGCTAGTATATGATCTTTCATTATTGAATTTTGTTTTGCTCAAGGATATGCAAATGCTAAGTGTGGGAGAATTTGATAAGTGCATAATTCTATATTTTTCTTCCCTTTACTCCATAGTATTTCTAAGGTATTTTATGCGTTATTATGTTTATTAGACTCATATTTGTGTTTAGACATGAGATGGCATGTTTTGTTTAATTTGATAGAAAACTAGGGGAATTCAAGCTTTTATGGGAAAGTGACCTTTTATGGTTTTTAGAGCCTTTAAAGTAGACATCTAGGGCTTTTCAAAATGGGCTGGACCATTGAAATTTGAATTCATTTGTATCCTCATTTAGAGCTTCAAATACAATACAAAATTCAAAATCCTCAACCTACTTGGGTTAGGATTTTGATTAGAGTAGTAATTACCATTTTTGTCATATCTAGAGTTGCATATGTCAATAAAGGTAATTCAAAGCCCACAAAAAGTTAAGACAAGGGGTTACAACTTTGAGTGCCAAAGCCCAACTTTTGTCAACTTATAGTGAGAAATTATGTTGACACTAGTAATACAGATTCAATTATTATAGACTATGCCTATTTTGGAGGACCACGGGTTTAGGGTGTATTTTGGCTATTAGTAATAGTAAAAACTTTTTTTTTTACCTAATTTAGTTGGGAGCATGACCTAAAACACTATATATAGGTTTCTTAGGTTTATATTTTATCACAATGTAGTTGCAAACAATAAGAATGCTTGTTTTTCATTTTCAACATGTCAAACTAAGTTTGTCTTTTCAATTCACAAGGATTTCAACCCATAATCACATGTTGATGATGTAATTATCTTAGCAATTTATTTCTACTCCTTTCTATGAAATTGTTTCATGTTATTTAGATTTAAAAGAACATGATATTTTTTTTTATTCACTTAAATAGAGCTCATTAGGTTGATTGAATGAATATCTATTGCTAGATTTAGGATTATGATATTTAATAGTTTTATTGGGGCTAAGTGCAAGAATACACTATCAATGTAATATTAGCAAGTATTCTAAGGGCAAAAGTAAATTATCATTCCCACAAAGAATTGGATTATCAGCTACTAACCCATGATACTATCCTATGCCTTATTTGATGATCAATCAGATTGCAATGAAACTTAATGATAAACTTTTTAAAGAAAACAAATGTAATAGAATTCAAAGGCTAAGTTAATGGATTTGACTAAGGAGAATGCCAAATATTAATGAAGACTAGGGTCGTACAAATCCATTAGAATTTCACTGATGCCTTTTACCTATCTTTCTTTTTAGGTAAATTCCAATTCTTCAACCTATTATGCTAAATGCTGAACAAAATGCACTGTTGTATTTAGATATAGATGTTTCTAGTCAAATAAACCTAATTCTTGAGCTTAAAGGCAACATATCTGTGCTCAATTAGAAATTCAAGAAAAGCATTTAGAATAAGTATCCTTTAGTTGATTGCATAGACCTATGCTATGTGTCCATTCTAGTATCTAAAATTCTTTAATCCAATTGAACCTAGAATGAACCTATCTTTGTCAAGAATCAATTAACTCTTTTAGATCTATAGTTAATTGGCCAAATTAACTAAGCATGAAGACCAGAATTAAAGAAAACATTCATGCATAATAAAGATCAAACAATTCAAACCAAACTAATCAAAAGATTCATTACAACTTCATTGTATTCATCTAGAATTAAATCTAACTCATGTTAATCATGTCCATGACAAAAAGAATTAAAGAAGGCATAAGAACAAAAGAAGAAGAAGAAGAAGAAGGAGAAGAAGAAGATGCTATACAGATTTACAATGAATGGATCCTCCAACTCTCCAAGATGTAGCACTCCCTTAGCCAAGAATGCTCCAAGAAAGCTCTGCCTCCAAGAAAAAGACCAAAAAAAAAAGTTACTAGCTATGCAGCACCATGAAATTAGGTTTTTTTGTCTTCTTTCTTAAGTTTCCTAGCTACATTAGGATCACATGTAGCCCACTTTGAGATTAAGTTAAACCTTTTTCTTAGCCTTTGTGGGTTGGATTTGGTGAATCTTGGAAGGTTCCCAAGACTTTAGAAAGATTTGAAAGAACATAAATTAGGCCTTTCTTGGAAGCTCTAGCATGATCTTTGCCTTTCTTGATTATGTAGCCCATAAATCTTTCTTACTCACTCTCCAAATTCTAATTAGGACTCTTTGTAAGAGTGGAAAGGTGGATCTTTGGCCATTCTTGGGTTCTGAATAAGTGTAGGTCTACTTCTTGGAAATTTAACTTAAATTTGACTTCATCTTCAGCTTTAGCTACTTTTCAATGTTGACTCACATTTGAACTCGGGCATCCACTTAATTATGTACAATGGGCCCTTTACCACATCCCTTCTTGGCTTTATTAAAGTCTTGGATTAGCTTATGAGGTATTGGGCTAACAAAGCTCACTTTGCAATTTAGTGCATCCAGTAATTTCAAACTTTATTAAAAAATTATTATATCTTAGGCACATCCTCTGGTGGCCTATGAATACTTGTTGAAAAGCTTTAGATGTCTCATTTCACATGAGATAAGAATCATTGCCATTCAATTTTACGAATTGTTCAAAATAGGTATGAACTAGAGTGCTTCTAATTTTGCCACTAATTTGACCATTTAATCCACATCCAATCAAGGCACATAGTAGTCAATTTAAAGCTTGAAATGTCTAGATTTCTAGAAATTAAGAATCTCCTCAATTGGATATAGAGAACTATGGATATGCACTAATATTTAATTGTTGCCGAAAAAACTCAAGTTAAGCCTTTACTCTTCTTTTCCAGCTCTAATTCACAAGATTCAACCTAAATCAATCAAGAAGCATATAACTAACAAGATCCATTCAAGAAAACAATAAAGATCTAAGAAAGTAAAATGTACCAAGAACTCTAAGAATTAAGGGTAGAAAGTATGCAAATATCTTAACTATCGTAGTCCTATTCCTAATCATTGAGTAGCATTTGGTGATCACACTTGTGGACAAGTTTTCATTTTGATTACTATGAAAAACATGGCCTAAGTTAAATAATTTGAGCTTGTGTGATTATTGCTCAGATCAATCTAATGTCCTTGTTGTTGATGTTGCTATTACATTAAATCTTGAGAGCTTCTTTTAGTTTTCTGAATATTTAAATACTAGTAGAGAGCTTTTTTCATTAGTTGTAATTAAAACATATTTTGAACAATAGACCTTATCATTATCTAGGGTTGATATTTCATAAAGGGATAGGATAGTGCTGTCTTGGATTATTTCTATTAACTGTGAGGGTGGGATTGAACCTAAAACCAAAATTGTGTTCTATCATTTCTCTTATGATTTTTGCTATCTGTTCTCTTTCTTAGTATTTTGCTTAATCAATATTCCCCTGCCCCACATGTTTTAATTAGTGTTTTGATTTGAGAACACCAAAATCTAATTGATTGCACTCTTTGTTGGATTAACTCTTACTCATGCTATCTACTTGTTAGTGATCAGTACCAATTATGATTAGTCATGAAACCATTTTTTTTTTTAGCTAAAATGTACAGAACCCCCTTGAACTTTAGGTTAATTTTAAAAAATCCTCCTGAACTTTAAAAATTTTCAAATAACACTATTGAACTATGAAAAATTTTTAAAAAGCCCCTTCTATTAGAATTTTCATTACGATATGGATGAAAACCTTTTTTTCCTAGTCGAACCCCAAATTGACTAAGGAAAAAAGATAAAAATGACCTTTACTACAAAGTACAAAACCTATCTACTCAAATGAGGATCTGAATTACAAGATCCATGAAACAACAGGGGTAATGGTCACTTTGTATTTTTGAATTAGACAAGTAGTACATTATTCTCCTCAAACTTTGGCATCACTAAAATCATTATTGATCAAGCATTTAACCATAATTCCTTCCTTCCCATCAAATTTTCCTCTCTCAATGAAACCAAACAAAGGCAAAGCAAGTTAACAATAAAAAAATACAACATTAACCTAATCCATTCATCCATATAAACCCATGAATGGCAACAGAATCAACTACATCAAAATAGGGCAAACTCGGCATGATTTCAAGGCGATCTAACCCTTGGCATTCGTAATTGAGAATTGTATTGTATGTGTCACACTACTTGTTGGAGGTCTAGTTCTCAATTTTGTGCAAAATGTCAATCCCAAGATGGCTCTTTGGTTTGATCCTACGATACTCGTCGTGACCAAGCATAGCCTTGTACATTGCAGTGAAATCAATGGTAGGGACAGCAAGGTTGCCATCCATGTCAAATACCATGCCTCTAAGGCATGAGTAAATTAGAGAAATGGGCCATGGGAAATAGGGGTTTGGAATGGAGGAACAAGGTTTGCTCTTAACCCATGCAACAAAATAGGGGGTAATGCTCTCTTTATTGTGGCACCTCTTACCCTTGTCACTATATCACCACCATGTTGGACTAAGAGCATTTCCCTATCAATCTGAAACTGGAAGTTAGTTTAGCTTAGAGATTCCCCTCTCATGTAAGTTTCAAGCTTAACATTGATTGATAGATCTAGTGCCAAAGGAGGAACATAGGCTACTTGTGGTGGTGCTATCAAGAGCCACAGTGAAGGAGGAAAACAGGCTCCTGCATTTATGGTGGATTATGAAAATTTATGTCTATTTTAAGGGTATTTTGGTCTTTTTCTTTGGTCAAATTGAGGTTTGACTAAGGGACATCCAAAATTTGATGGAAGGGGTTTTTTGAAAATTTTTCATAATTCAAAAGGGTTATTTGAAAACTTTTAAAATTTAGGAGGCTTTGTTACAATCAACCTAAAGTTCAGGGAAGTTTTGTACATTTTAACCTTTTTTTTTTGTTCAGAATGTGAAATGAAAACTTAAGTACATCACACAAATTGACATGTGAATCATACCATGAGTACTACTTCAAGAGTTCTACTTCAAATAGAATTGAAACTCATTATGATATCAAATTTCATTTGATATAACACATGTGACAATGACTTTCCTTTTATTTGATGCCATTTTAAATTATGTCATTGTGATTAAAAAACCTCTAAATAATACATGATGTATGTGAATAAATTTGATGCATGTGAATCATGAACCATGCAAAAAATTTACATTTAGAGATGGCAACACGTGTTAAAACTTGATTTGCATTTTGATTGAAAAAATAAAAATTTTGAATAGTTTTAACAATCGGTTATCCTTTTTTTCAGGTACATTGTCGAGCAAAAGGCACAAGAACAGAAGAAAAACTACTAATGAACTATAACATGAGACTTGCTAAACCCAAAAAGGTTAGCATATAAAAACAAATTGATCCCCTAGGGTAAAACATAAAATACTTGAAGACCACAGCTTTTATCCATTGCATTGTTTACTAGCCAATTAGTAAATAGGTTACCTTCCTTAAAAGTGTGAGAAAATGAGACTTACCATTCTTTGTGACACGAAGCTTCAATGCAAGAGACCAACTAGTTCTCTTAAGCATGATTACCATCTTTGGTAAGCAAGGAAATAGTTATGGCAGAGTTACATTCCACCATCAACTGCCAAATTCCTCTGGTCCACAGCTACTCTAAACTAAGCAACACCCCCTTCAATTCAAATGAAGGGCATTATAGATGCCAATGTAGTGGTTGAATCCACTTATCTAGCTGCCTTCATCACCTTAGACTAAGCCTCCACACCTGATGGAACAAGGTCACCCCTTTGTTGTGCCATTAGTATTGAGTTTATTCCAACTCAGCGGCGGAAACAAACACTGCACCTAAATTTGCCTACATCTTAGGGATGGTATACTCATTCTTATATGAGAAATGCTACATCAAAATCATCCATGATTTATCGAATATAGAGAATTGGATTTGTAGGTTTAATGAAGGTAAGATCATGCATAGAGTTGTTTCTTCAAAGCTAGTGAAGTAATAAGTAACCAAGAGCATGCTAACCTAGTTGCTAGCTTATCTATGCCCCAAATGATCTTCTTGATTGGCTTGGATCCAATCCTAATAATCAAAATTAAAGAACATAACACATCTAGTAGGATGACTTAAACCTTCTAGGTAGACAACATAGTAGGGCAATCTCTGAGGCATGGAGAATGGTCTTATGGGCATCTTGACAAAGGGGACAAAGCATCTAGGGATTGCTCAAGTTGTTTGTCACTTGTTTACCCAAAAGGCAACCATGCAAAAGTTTCCAACCCTAAAGCTTAACTTGTTATGGTCCTTGCCATTTCCATAGAGTTAGCAACTTTACCTTACCTCGTAAATTAGGGTAACCTCTAAGTAATTGGTAAGCTTCATAAACTATGAAATTAAGGTTATCACAATTGTTCCAAACCACTCTACCCTCCCTATCATTAGAGCTTGATGGGAGCAACACACTTATTGTCTATAAAGTGCTATGGTCAAATAACCTCTCTAGGCTATGTATATCACGCAAACCATTGCCATCTATCATATTTGCAACCATGCTAGAGAGTTGGTCATGGGACATTGGAGTAATAGCTTTGGTAAAAGGGTTTGCCCTTTGGAAGCCACAAATCAGTCTAAAATAAAGTATTCCAGCCATGCCATATCACTCTTCTAGTGTTGTGTTGAATGACTAGCCATAGTCTACTTAACTTTCTCCATAGTCTAAAATCCCTACTCCTGGCAATAACAATCCCATAACTTAGAGGTGATTTTTATATTTTCCTTAGAGCACCTGTATCATAGATGATTTGATTATTGAAAACTCACCAAGTAAGCTTATTTAGTAATGCATCATTGCTAATCACCAAGTTGCCAACAGTCTTAGGAAGGCACATTGTGTTCTAGGAAATCAAAAGAGCTTGTGTTTTCTCTGTGGAATCCCCCATATAAAACCATGCTGTAATTTCTCTACCTTATTGTGAATAACAATTAGAAGTTTGGTATGATGCATTTGGAAACTAGGAGGGACTGAAAGTATAGATTGTGCAGGGTAACATAATGAATAAATGACAAACACTGGGTTTTCCAACCACGTAACCCAAAGTGAACCCTCTCTACAACTTTTGCATATGAAGCTTTGGTAACCTTGCCATGTTGCATGAATGAGCCTAGGTATCTACCCATATTTATGACTTGTTTGAATTCACAATCTGTAAGAATAGCATTAGTTGTCTCTGTTTGGACATTCTTGGAGAAGTAGATGTTTATCTTCTATATGTTGACCTTATGTCCTAACAATTAGCAAAATAAATCTAGATAGTTCAAATAGTGCTTATCTATATAACTTTAGCCTTCACAAACAACATCAAGTCATCAGTAAATAGTGGATGTGAGATTTTGTGCCCTTTTTTACTAAGAGAAAAAGGCTTTATGAGCTTTGCCTTCATCAAATCCATGATCAAATGAGTTAGTTTTCCTATTCCTAGGATGAAAATATATGAAGAAAGCAGGTCACCTTGATGCATGCCCTTACTTAGCTTAAACTCATTAGTTTTGGAGCCATTCTATAGGACCTTGCAAGTATTGGAAGTCATGATAGCCATAAAAATTTGAATTATTTGACTTAGCAAATTAGCTTCCGCCAAAATTAGCTAGACATAGTTCCAGTTAAGTTTGTCATGGGCCTTTTCTAAATTAATCCTGATAGACAAGACATTTTGTTCATTGAGTGAATAGCTTCTTGTGCTAAAATAAATTATATTGGATAGGCCTTTTTGGATGAAGCTTGGTTGACTAAGAGAAATTAGTGGGTCTAGTAGTGGTTTTATTCTTTGTACTTTGATCTTTCTAACACCCTTAAGCAAGACATTGCACAAGGAAATGGGCCCAAACTGCTGCATTTTCATAGGGTGCTTCATTTTAGGGATGAGGACAAGCAAGGTCTTATTGAAATTTACCAGTTTCCCTAGCTCATTCCAAATCTACTTAATTGTCTAACACACATGATGTCCCACAATGTCACAATTTTGCTTATTGAAGTACATTGAGAATCTATCCTCACCTAAGGCTTTGAAAGCTCCCATGCTAAAGAAAGAAGCTTTTATTTCCTTATCACTTAAAGGGTTGAGAGGTTATCAAGGCCTCATCTTGATGAGGCCATTGTGTCTTCATGATAAACCATTCCTTATTGATGATATCTTTAGTAAAAAGTGTCTAAAAATAGTCATTGTATGTCTTTTTAATTCTTTGTCCTTCCTAATCCTAACATTTGCATCATTTTGGAGAGCAAGAATATGATTGCCTTTGCATCTGATAATAGCCTTGGATAGTAATATCTAGTATTTCTATCACCATCAACTATTCATTAAGTGCAGAATTTTTGGAACCATAATAGTTCTTGTTGTGCCAAGGTGTGACTAGGTCTTCTTGCTGCCAAGTCTCTAAATTCTCTAAGAAAGTATTATACTGGTGAGTTGTGCTTCTTTGAATGCAATGCAATCTTGCAAGTAAGTTGTCCTTTTGTCTATTGATATTACCAAACACTTCCCTATTTCAAATTTGCATGGCTACCTCTAGATGAGAAAGAGAGTGGTTGAGATTCCTATCTTGTTGCCAATTTACATGTGGGAAATTTTTGAAGTCACTATATGTTGCCAAAAAATGAAAAGGCCTTGATGAGTTTGTAGAAGACACTATTTTGTCTAGGCAAATAAGTAAAGTGCTATGGTTAGATAGGATTCTATGGAGAACATGTGTTGCAACTCTTTCAAATTTTTATCTCTAATCCAAATTTACACAAGAATGATCTAATTACTTGAATACTTTGGCTAAAGGAGCCCATTTTGGGCCCCTTCAAGGAAAATGTGGTCCTACAATGCCAAGATCTACAATGTGATAAGCTGAGAAACACTAGCCAGTTATTGGAATCTACTGAGATCAACTTGGGCACCTCCTTTCTTTTCAGAAGCTAACAAAATATGATTAAAGTCCCTGGCCATCAACCAAGGTTCCACAACTTTATTTGCCTTTTGTTTGACATTTGCCCATAGATTGTTTTTAACTTGAGGATTTGGTCTAGCATAAATCATAGTGTACACAAAGGATGAGTAATTTCTTTAGTCAACATGCATGTGGATGTATTGATGGTCCTTGTCATGTACAATGATCTTAATATTACTATCATTTGATAACACTAAAATGCCTCCTAAAAATCCCATTGCCTCTTGTATGATGTTTCTATTTATTATTAATCCCCTAGCACCATTGACCTAGGGTTCTAGCGTATTAGCCATCTACACCTTGTGTTTATACAATAACATCTTTAGGGCTATTGCCAAACTTTTCTTGGTTGCCCTATGGACATTTAAAACTAACAAAGTCATAGAAAATATATCAAAGGCTAGAGGATGGATCCCCTGTGTCCATGACACGAAAATCTATGTTGCCATGGTCCAAAGAGACTATGTCCTCTTGCATAAGAGTATCCATAGGGAAAGTCTCATATGGTTCGTTTGATTTTAGGATGGGTTTTCGAGTCAAGGCCACAATCCCTGTTGTCTTGACCCATAGGAGAAAGTCCCAAGTGGGGTGCAATTGTCTCAAGCTTATTAGATGTTCCAAAAATTTTCACTGCTGGCGCTATTCTCTACCTATTCATTTCTCTTTTTTCCCTTGGCAACATGCAACTTATTTATTAATGTGGATCGAGTCACCTGCATTTGATTAGTTGGTCGATGTTACAAGGCAGTTGATCTTCATTAATTGGTTGTTCATAATTTCCTCTTTGCAGAGCTTTCCATTTGGTTATGCATAGCTCCTTTTTAAAAGAGGAAGCCATTAAAGCAAAGTTTCTTTGCTAGGTGCTTCCTTTAACTTGCTTCTTTTCCCTAATTCCTTTTCATTGTGGCCTACTTTCTTTTGACTCTCCCAAGCTTTGTCCTTCTTCCATTGCTCCTAAAAGCCTGTGCCCATGATTTTCTTTAATCAAATTCTACAAAATCTCAAATCTTGTAGTGGGTACCCTTTGCATGCATAGATCTACCAAGTCTCTCTCTTGGCATTCAATGCTTTCTTTGGTAGTGAAGGACATCAGCCTTAATTGGGCTTCATAACCACCATTCATGGCCCATAGTTGCTAACACCTTTGTCTTGGGCATATGTTGCTATGACTTGTGATGGCTTCCCTATGTACAAATTCATTTCAGGGCACTAAACCACCACTGTGCACTGGTCCTTAGTGTGACCATATTTCCCACAGGTAAAGCACACAAGATAGAGCCCTCAATTTTTTTAGCTTTTCATCGACTTATACATTGATTTGAATGATTGTTCTAAATTGAGTTCCACACATATGCATGTGAAGTGACTTTTCTCAAAGTCACTACTGTGAGATCTTTGACACAATTAGATTTACTTGTTTGGAAATTTGTGCTAGAGAAAGATGTCAAAGTTGTTCTATATTTTTGATTGACTATACAAAGCCTAGTTATCTATGAATTAAACACTATTACACAAATAGACTATAAAAATCAAATAAATGTCTGCCACTTTTGCTACAAGTGATTCCTTGTCTTGCCACCATTTCCACTTTGGGAGTCAAAGAGTCCACAAATAACTATGTGATGATAATCACAAAAAGCTGTAAATTGTTTCACACTATTAATAATTTTTGCATTGTGCATAATTTATATAACAACTCACATGCATTCAATATTTTTCTATTATATATTTTGCTCTAGTAAATTATAGCATTATTATTTATCTAATAACAATGCTTGTTCTAACAAATTGACTATGAAATTCTAAAATTATAATATAAACAAGTCAAACAAATGTTTCTGACTTTTAAATTTAAAATACAAACAAGTTAGAAAATAAATTGGTGTTTCAACATACTACATCAACACTTAAGGTTTAAATTCAATTGAATTGCTTCAAATGACTTTGTAGAATATTTTTAGTGTTAAGGAATTAGTTATTCTTGATGTAAGGCCCATCAATGCTTGTTTTAAACAAGTCAAAAAATTATTGTTGACTTTTAAATTCAAAATATAAACATGTTAGAAAATATAAATTGGTGTTTCAACATACTACGTCAACACTTAAGGTTTAAATTCAATTGAATTACTTCAAATGATTTGTAGAATATTTTTAGTTGAAGAAATTAGCTATTCATGATGTAAGGCCCATCAAACCTTGTTTCAAATTGAGAAATAGAGATGACAAGCATCTAATTCTTAACCGCTTGGTTATAGAGGCTCTTATACTATGTCAAAGATTCAGTTATGCTAAAATTTAAACTATTAGGTCTAGGTCCAAGATTAGTTTTATACCTTTAATACTTAACCCATATTATATAATTACTATAAGTGCTGCCAAAAACAATGTATTATGTAAACTTCTTTCTTGTCAATTCTCAAAATGTTGTTTGCAAAGAGCTTTTGTTTCTAAGTTTTGCATGTGGAAAACAATTTCTAAATTAAGAACAATAAGTTATGATTGAATCTAAACTTTTGTAAGATTATTTAAATCAATGACCACTAATGCTTTCTTTGATGAAAGGTTTTTTGAACTTCCATATAAGCTTTTCTCAATGGTTATTTAATAAACATCCTACATAAATATGTTCAAAATTATTATTTCTTTTTAAAGAAATACTCATAAATTAACAAATTCAAAAGTATAGATCAATGCATCTAGCATCCTGGTTCGTTAAAAGTAGGAATCTTCCAAGAATTGAGCATAACTATATTCTAAACTTAACAATCTTAAATTGAAATTGCAATATTAAAATTGAAACCTTTGAGTGTTACTATAATTAGCCACCAAGTCAATCACTTTTTTCTAAATTTATGTATGGTCATGTGTCTTTAAAAAAAAATGATATCACTCAATAGCAATTAAATATTGATACACCATGCATGTGAAACAATCAACATTGTGAAATAAATACTTAAGTACATCAACATTTTTCCAAAGAATTCAATGTATGATTTAGATGTAACTTTCATTCACACAAATTGACATGTGAATCATGCCAAGAGTACTACTTCAAATAAAATTGAAACTCATTGTCTAATCAAAACTTCATTTGAAAAGACTAGTTGAATTATGAGAACATAATATTTTAACATGTGACAATGAATTTCCTTTTCTCAAAGTCATTTTATTCAATATATATCACTATTATTTGAAAACAAGTCAATAATGCTATATTGAAGGTATCACCAAAGTTCAATTTTAGTTTCAAAAAAAAAAAAAAAACATTGGAGTATTAATTTCTCCTTCCCCATAGCAATCTTTTTGTTGTATAGTAATCTTCTGTTGAAATAAATGGTAGGCATTGCATAGCTCCCTCTTGCTCCAAGCAGCTACTGCAAGCCAATTAGTCTATGTAAATGGAGTTTAAAAATTATAGTGAAGGAAATTACAAATTGCTTGAAAGACTATATGGTTCATATTGTTATTCCTAACCAATGTGGTTTTGTGAAAGGGTAGCATAGTAGAAATAACATCACCATCACACAAAGGATCATATGCTCCATATGGTAGAAAAAAAGGAAAGACAAGCTAGACAACAATTAATGTGGATTTGGAGAAGGCTTATGACAATTGGGGGGGACCTTCTCCAACAAACTTTTCTAGAGGTGGGCCTTCCTTGTGCTTTAATCTCTCTCATAATGTAAGTTCTATGAAAGGGGTGTGTGACTAAGTTTTTTGAAGCCACTTGGACTATTCAACAAGGAGATCCACTATCTCCATACTTATTTGTTCTTTACATGGAACACCTTGGTCATCTTATTTAGGTAATGATTGATCTCAAGCTGATGAACCAATTGTTTTGTCAAAGCATGGGCTACCTTGCCTTTCTTTGCAGATGTTCTATTGCACTTTGCATAAGCATCATTATAGCAAGCAAACATTATAAAAGAATGTTTACATGTGTTTTATGAGGCATCTAGGAAAAAGGTAAATATGGAGAAAACTAAGATCTTCTTTTCAAGAAATGTGAATTATACTCAGAAGAATCAACTTAATGAATTCCTAGAATTCAGCCTAATAGCAAGGCTAAGGAAGTACTTAGGTATTCCTCAGTTTCATTCACAAGTTAAAAAGGCTACTTTTTCTCATTTTTTGGATAAGGTCCTACAATGGCTAAGTTCTTAGAAGGGTAATGTTCTATTTTTGGCCGAACAAGTCACTCTCACTTAGTCAGTCTGAATGACAATACCTAGAAGTCTTTGTGATGTGGTTGAGAAGGCATCCAAAAAGTTTTTATGGGGAGGAACTCATGAAAGTGAGGCATGGCCTCATGACTAACAAGGATGCTTTATGGGCCTTGGTTCTTCATAATAAGTACAATGTGGATAATCATATAATTTCAACAATGCAACATAAGTATATGGGTTCAAATTTATGGAAGGGCCATGTTTTGGTTTGGCCGCATGTCTTGCAAGGAACATCAATTTTCATTAGAGATGGGCAAGATATGCACTGCTGGACAAATCCTTGGGTCCTTGGGTACACTCCATTACTTGCCTATGCTACCTCTCCAGTTCCTTTAGATACTTTGGCTTCTTAGGTTGTAGAGTTCATGTCCTTGGACACAATATGGCAATGGAAATTATTTAAAGGATTCTTAACTAAATAGATTGTTATGAGAATTGCAAATCTCTATTTGCCATCTCCTTGTTGTGCTGGTGATTAGGTGGCATGGAAGTTGTCATAGGATGGTGCTTTCTTGTTAAATTGGCTTATCATGTTTTCGATAATTCCCACCTTGCTTGTAATAAAAAATGGGACACTGTTTTTTCATGGGGAGGTTCATAGAAAGTCAAACTATTCTTTGTGGTTCTTGTTAACCAATGGGCTTTTTGCAAATTATCATCGAGTAAAGAGACATGTGACGAGTTCTGTAACATGTCCCCACTATCAAAATGAAAAGGAGGATTCCTTGTACATGGTACAGATTGTACCAGGTCCAAGCACTATGGGAGAAAATTGTTCATCATAGCCATTGGAATGAATTTTTCTCTCTTAATCTTGAAAAGTGGGCTTTTTAGAACCTCTAAAAGCAATATGATGCCCCATCAACTAGTGACTAGCATGGTTGTTTGGTGTAGCATGCTAGTGTATTTGGGTCCATAGAAATGCTTATGTTTTTGGAGGGTAGCACAAATCTATTGAGGGTCTATTCTAAGCTATAGTGTGCATGGCCAAATTAATTGAAGAATCGCTCTACCTATTAAGCCATCACAATTTTACTTTGCAACCAAAAAGGGAAATTTTCATCCCTTGTAGCTCCTTTCCATGCATTTGTGGAAAATCAATGTGGCTAGATCAAGCTTGATTGGTGGGCACATCGCTACTTGTGGAAGGGTTCTACATGATAAAGGAGGCCAATGGTTGGTGGGTTTCTCCCATAACTTGGGGTGTGTCAGTTATTTGGTTGTAAAGGTCTAGGCAATAGTATTTGGGTTGGAATTTACATGGTAACAAGTGGCTAAACATCTAATCATGTAAGGTGATTCCATAAATACTATTAGATTGATTTGGGAAGGTTGTGTTGAAGTGCCATCCACATGTTGCTCTTCTTAAACATGCCCAAGAGCTTTGCTTGAAGGATTGGGAGATGCATGTTATTCATTGCTATAGGGAGGCAAATGGAATAGCTAATTGGTTGGCCATGCATTGTCATTAAGATTCTTTAGGGCCACAATTTTACTTATGGCTACCAAATGTGTTGTGCCTTTGATTCTGCAAGATCTATTGAGGTCATGACCCTTAGGTTGGTTAGGAGTTAGTCTTTTTCACTGTGCATTCCCATATTAAATCCAAAAAAAAGAAGCTACTATAAACCTATGTTGAACTCTCTCATATAAACTAATTTGGTGTCAGTTTATGCTAAAACCTTTAATCATGGCATCTTTCTTGATGGTTACTTAACACCATATTGTGCATACTACAAGGTGGCTTGATAACTAGTGGGGTGAGGGGCATTGGCAAGTGCATCATAGGGCTCTTCTACAAACAATGGCAAAGGTGGTGACTGTAGATATTCAAGACCAATTAAGACATGCTATAAGCAATGAAATGTGACCTAATTTTACATCATATGTACACTATGATGCAACCAAAGAATCTAACATTGAGGTTACAATTAAATAGCTATGTCTAAGTATGAATAACTAGGCATAATGGTGAATAATGCTATAGTAGTAGATGAAGCTAAGCCTAGTAACAAATTAAACTAAGCCCAACAGTCTTGATGAGGAGGTGACTGAATTTGAATGTGTAGTTAGTGTTAACCTAACAAGACCCTTATTAGGCATAAAGCATACAGCTAGAGTTATGATTCTTAATCAAAAGGAAGTATAATAATGACTCATAACATTTGTTTAAGCATATATGGTGTTGTGACCCTACATATATGACTCTAAAGCATGCTGATGGGGCTCATAGAGAATGTATCTACTAAGCTTGGAAAATACAACGTTAGAGTGGATTGCTTATCTCCTATCTTCATTATCAACGTGGTTGTGAAGGAGTTCTTCAAACTAAATGATGATGGGTGCTTGCATGTCTATTCTATCCTCGGATAGGTAGCTCTTTGAGAAGATTATGTTACTGAAGCTACACTATACTTGGTTAATGATGTGTCTAAAAGCATAAGTAGGCATAATCTAGCAACGGATAGTGGTTTTACAACTATTAATCCAACTTTTGTTTTGGATTCCAAATCTTAATTAGGTTTGAGGTTATCCATTGTTTCTTTGTTCCATGTCATTGTGACAACTTAGTCTCTGTAATATACTAATAGTAAAATGGTAATGATACATTTAATAAGGCCAAGGAAATATTTCTTGGTTGTTAAATTCTTTATTTACAAGGAAATATTAACATGAGTGTTGGCTAAGTGTTTAATGAAAAATAATTAGCTGTGATGACCATTGTTTGAAGTAAAAAAAAAAAAAAAAAGAGTTAAATACAATCTCAAATTTTAATATAATTGACATTTCTTAAATAACATACATTCTTGTTAATTAGTGTTATGCTTGAATGATAAGAAAATCACTTTTTCAAGATTTGTGTTTATTAGTGTTGACAGAAAATTCAACAAACAAATTCATGGCTTCCAATTGGGGAAGGAAATTAAGTAAAACTCAAATCAATTAATCTTCTTCCATGATTTTGATCTTGATTAACAATTAACACAATATTAAATCCATGGGAGATCTAGGTTTTGCCAAAGGAGATATAGGTTTCAAAAACTATGAATCATGGAAGTTAAAGCTTAACCTCCACCAATATTCCTTCATGTCAGAGTGTCACAACATGGGAGTAGCGATCAAAAGGAATTTTTGAATGTGAGAATATGGGTGACTATGAGCAAAAGAAAGAGGAGTTGCCATCAAATTTATTTAGGTATAATTGCATATCGAGAAATGATTTACAAAACTAGGAATCAAGTATGGGGGTTGATTACTATCAACATCGCAACATAGAGCAGTAATTAAAAAAATCAAGTATAAAAATGAGTGTTAGGAAAGGGGTTTAGAAAAGGAAAAAGTTGAAATCACCATCAACCTAGATTAAAATGGTGAGGTTAGGCATCGAAAAGTTTTGTCTACATTACAGAACTTAGATTTCAAGATTATTTATGTAAAAGAAAGGTATTAGCAACTCTACAATACCCTTTTGATACCACATTGATGTTTTGTTACTTTTTGGTTTCAAGTTTGTACTTTGTGTTTTGTCAAAAGTAATTTATTGTTTTTGTAGTTTTTTTTTTGGTCTCATTATTCGTTTTTCATGTAATCAAGTGTGATCTATAATTAATGCAATCAGTGAGTGATGTTTTGCTATTATGAAAATGATGATTGGATGCATGACTTGTCTAGTGCTTATATCAAAAGTTATTGCTTAGTTTGACTAGGGATTAAAGGAGTACCTAGCTTGACTAGGGCTTTCGAAAGTGTATTTTAGGTGGCAGAGACCCTTGGTAATCACAATTGAGCAATCCCTAGCAAATTTCTTGGCTAGACCTAAAACGTTATTACCTAGGGACAATTGGGAAGTAGTCATTTTCACTAGCCATTCCTAATAATCACCCTTGGAAAGGTCCTACATTTGCTAGTAAGTCAAACAAAGGGATTGCAAGATGCATGAGCTCTTAACAATCACATTCAAGGGAAATCTCGCCAATTTCTCAGCTAGGTTTGAAACATGATTACCTTTGGAATAATTGGGAAGTAGTCATTTTCACTGGCCACTTGCAATAACCACCATTGGGAAGATCCCACATTTGATAAGAGGTCAAGCAAAAGGGTTTGTAAGACACACTAGCACTTAATAATCATGTTTTATAGTATTTAGCCAATTTTTTGGCTAGGCTTGAAAGTATTATCCTTGGGATAATTGGGAAGCAGTCATTTTCACTGGCCACTCCTAATAACCGCCTGTTAGGAAGATCCCATGCTGGATAGGAAGTTGAACAATGAGTTTAAAAGGGCTGAGGCAGCAAGATTGCTAGGCTAAGTAATTTAGAATTTGATTCCCTTTCCTTGAAATTCATAGACTTCCAAATTTTAGGTGAGAAATTTTAATTGGTAGATGTCGTGTATTCCACTAACTCACTTTCCAATCATAGTGTCAATCTTTACCTAACTCAAAGAATCCAAAGAGAAGAAAAAGTCTAAAAGATTGAGGGTTATGCATTGATAAGAGATTCAACAACATTTCAATGTCTCTTACATTTCACAATGTCATTGAGATGAAAGGAAATTTAAAAGAGAAAGGGAAAAGTCCAAAAGATTCTAGTTCACATAATGAGGGGAAGATGTCAACCACATATCCATGCCTCTTAACTTTAACTAATGAACATAGTAGTTCTACCAAAGTTTCATGACACCAAACTCACAAGTGATATCTAAGATTATAAACCTAAGATGGAATGCAAGTAAGAGAGAGATGAAACTAAGTTTGCATGCCAAAAGGAATTGACCAAAGCTAAATCAAGATATTATGCAAGCATACTACCCCACAATAAGTTTGACCTAAACATTGCTTTTGGAAGTCTTAATTAAGCAAGCAAATAAGCTCCAAAAGTTCTACAAAACTTAAGGGAGTTTGCCAACACACTAAATATGGTTATCATAACTTCACTTTCTGAAAAAATACTAATCAAATTAGTTTTTTTTTTTGAAGCAAGTAGGTTATTCCAATTAGCACTCAATTTAGAGTCATTAAAATGATTAATTCAGAAAGTGAACCTAACAAACTCCATTCAATCTAAAATTTTTATGGAATTAAGATGTCATATAATGTTACCCATATACAAAAAATTAGAACAAACAGAGTTCAAAGGTTGAGAGGCAAAGTGAAAAGTTTCATACATTGCAAGGATAATTGAGAAAAATTCAAATGGTTCATGCACTGAAAGAATTCATTTCAATCCAAATTTTTCATGCAAGATAGCTAACACATGAATTAGTAACACTACAAAAAATCACAACATTTGGTACTCACTTGCTATTTTAAATCTAGTTAATTTTTGGGTTATACAGAGATGAATCCAAAACAGGGTAGTAGGAAAGAAAAATTCATAAACACAGCAAACCAACCTAGAATGACTCGATACTTTTTGACAAAAGCGTGATAACAATCCAAGATAATGTCCACAAAGTTTCACAACAATTAGAGTCCATTTGGATGCTTAATTAAACTCAAATCAAAGGCACATGCAATGATATGCTAGCATTGGATAATCTATGGAAATAATTTCGAAATTTATAATAAATGAACTCCGAATGCCTTGAAATTTTTGTGGGAAAATACTAACAAATGAGACATCATGTCTACAAAAGGTCTATAAAAAATGAAGATCATTTATATATTTAATTAAGCTTAAATTAGAACCACATTTATTGACACATTAGATTTAGACAACCTAAGAAGACTATTTTGAAATACATAGAAAATGAATTCCAAATACTTTGAAATTTCTAATGGAACATACTGTTATATGATAGATCATGCCCATAAAACTTTAATAAAAAAGGGGCTCATTTACTTCCCTAATTAATGCCAAACAACTAGGGCAGAACTTATAAGAATCAGCATAGCAGAAGATTTTATACTTAACTTTTTGTCAAATAGATTCAAGGCAACTCATACACATTTGTTTACAAAAATGAAATCAAGTTATAACTCAATAATCAAAATTGCATCTAAAATAGAAATGGGTGATAGGATCTAAAATTTAGAAACTTACCTAGTGTGAGAATGAGTTTCCTTCCTTCTTCTCTTCTTCCTCTCTTATCCTCAGGGAGTTGTAGTGAACTTCTACAAGGGAGAAAAAATGTAGAGATAGTTAACAAAATGTTCCACTCCTTGTATCCAAAAAGTCTCTTTCTAGTTGAAGCTATGGTTTCTCCTCTTGGCTTACTCTTTATCTTTCTTGCTTCACTTCTTTCCCTCCCTCTTTTCTCTTTCTCTTTGGCTCTCTAGCTCTCTCCCCTCTCAATGTGTGTGTGTGAGAGTTCCTTTCCACCGAATGGGACCCCTCTCCTTCTCTCTTCATGGCTGCCTCCTCTTTTTTGTAGAATAAGTGTGATGATCTATAAGGGTTGCTTCCAACCCATTCCCTCTGTTTCCCCTTTTTATTCTTTTCTTGCTATTTCAACCACTCCTTACTTTCCTTTTTCTTTTTTATTTTCATGCTTTCATTCATTTATATCATTTTGACTTCTTTTGCTTTTATATTTTATGTTCCTACTTATTATCTCATTTTATTCTTTTATTTTTTCTGTCTTGATTTTTATTTTCAATTATTGCTTTAATCATTTTCAATTTCTTGTTTTCATTTCATTTTTGCAATGTTTTTGTTTTACTTCAATTTAATCTTTTATTTGCTTTTCACTTTGTTTTGATTTCTTTGATGTATTATTTTATTACTAATATTTCACCTTGCAAAATTTTATTATTAAAGAAATTCATTTATTCACTTCTTTTATATATGGACTTAGCCCCAATTATTGCCTTAGTTTAAGCTCTAATTGCCCCAAATCCAAGGAATGTCTTTTAACTTTGGGTTTACTCTCCTAATTCTTGCCCAGTTTAAATTTTAATAACCCTCGATCAAAGAAATGTTGAAAGAACTTTCTATTATTCATCCTCTTTATTATCCAAAATGAAGCCTCAATGGAATGCTTTTGGTGGATTAGGATGACCTTTTTATGATTACTAAATTCTCCAAGATTATGAGTACCTTGTTAAACACTCACCTAACTAAGTCACTCTCAAATGTTTGCACTCATGGACAAGTGTTTACTCTTATAGATACCCCATAAGCTTATTTTTATGTCCCTCTCCATGCTTGTTAGTTCACTACATCGGCCAATGTCACTAGGACTTCACTCGACTTAAAGTCCAAGGCCTGGGTAATCACTTAAAAAAGAAAGGAAAAAGGATTTAACAAGTAAGGAATGCACTAGGTTGAACATTGAATGCCTCATTTTCCACTTTTGCTTTGGAATTTCGAGACTCTTGCTTGGTTCAAGGTGAGATCTACTTCCTTTTGCTTTTGTCCATTCCATTTTTCTTTTTTCTCTTGTTTTGGTTTGCGGCTCACCTTTTTCTCTTTCCTTACTTGCTTGAGTTCTTTATTCTAAATTTCTTCGGATTTTTACTTTGTATCACTTTGCTTTCGCATGAGTAAGATTAAACTAGTATGGAAAAAGATTCTCAACCCTTTCCTCAAGCCAAATGACAGTCCTTTTGTTTTGATAACTTAAGTGCTCCTTTTAGGTAAATTCATAGTTTTTTAGGCTAAAATGTTACAGTTGATGAGGGTTAGTGAAAAGAAGTTTGATGGTGGTCCTACATCTTTTAAGGCATATATAGGTGAGTATGGATATTTTAGCATCTAAGTTAGCTTGGAAGGTCCAAATGGTTCAAAGATGGCCTAGGCTACTTCTTTAGTTGACATGGCATCAAACAAATTGTCTCAAGAGGCATTTAGATAAGTTCTATAGTACTTGTTTCCTCACAACATTCTTGTAGGCAAACTCACCCTCACACCTCTTTTCAAAGGCACTCTGTCATCTAGGAGAAATGAATATTTTGTCCAACAATCCAATTTTATCATTGGCACTTGAATTTAAGTAAGATATAAATAAGGCAACCTTTCAAAATTTTAATGCTCTTAAACACTAAATGGAATTACAGTTAGATTTTTTTAAAAAAAGAATCCATTTAGATTGCACTTAGTATTGGTTCATTAAGGATAGTGGTACTACCCCCTTAGGTGTTCATTATTAATTAATCATTGTTTCCAAGGCAACTTTGTCTTTAATGCAAGGGTTAATAGCATTGGATAACAAATATATATATATATATATGGAATGAAAAGCAATGTGCTCACTATATTTTATTGAAATTTAAGAGGGTGCCCATAGACAATCCATGCTAAGGCCTTAGGTAGAGATATTAGCAAATGCCATAAAACTACATCAAATAAGTTAAAAAAAGAAAAGCAAGAAATATTTCCTACTCATAATAAGTGGTGCACGGATAGGCTCATTTCCCATCTCTAACCAAGGGGTCTTCTTCGATCTCAGGATCCTAGTTTTACCCTTTATGGCTTGGTAGCATGCTAAGGCATACAGCTAGAGTCTCCATTAGTGCACAAAAGTCCAATTATTTAGCATCAATTAGATCTTGGACCTTCTTCTTGAGAGCATTACAATTCTCCACTATATGTCCTTTGGCTTGAGCATGGTATACACAGGTGGCATTTTCATTATACCAATAAGGATGGAAGGTAAGAAAGGTGGTAGTGAAACCAGAGATACTAAATTCCTTTGCAAGAGATGTGGTAAAAGCTCAACATAGGAAATAGGTATAGGATCAAAACCCCAACACCTTTGGTGTTGTGGTAATAATGCTAAAAGCATGTAGGCTTGTGACAATGAAGCTTAGGATGTTATCCCCATTGAGGGCACTTGGCAAGGTGATTGAGATGTCCCAAAAGCATGTGGGCTCACCTGCTACTTTCTTTTTCCTTTTATATTTTCACCATGAACCTCCATTCTTCTATCATCAATGGTACACTGCACAAAAGGGGGATTCTTAACTGCCTAGTTAGGCACTTTTCTAATTTGGATTCCACCCCTACCATTTCCCTTTCCATGGCGAAGTTAGAGAGCTTAATAGAGGTGCCATCAATTCCTTGCCAAAAGAGGAAATTTGTGGTGTGCTAAGAAGCATAGCCATGGATGCCATAAGCTCAAAAGCTTTTGACATTTGCCCTTCAACTCATTAGTCTCTTGCTGCATCTTGCCCAAAGTCTTCCTAAATTGTTGCTCATCCATAACACATTGTAGTAATGTTCTCTAATGGACAAAAGCAATAATTTGAAAAGAATTAACTTCCTTAAAATGAGTGATTCATGATACAATTGTGCTATACTATGATGGCAAGCATGGATGCAATGCATGAAATGATACCATGAAGAACTAAAGTTGGCAAAGTTGACCAAAACAGCAAGGGTCATGAAAAAAATAGCTTATTACCTATGACTCAATGCAAATAAGAAAAGTGAAAATTCAAAATGCATGACATGATGAGTAGGTTTCTCTTATAAACTATACCTTTGCATGATGGAGAGAGTTTATGTATGCAAAAGGGGTGAATGTAACAAGAAATTCCTTGTCTATAAACATGCCAATAATGCAAATGCAGAAATTAAACATGCAATTACAAATAAACAAATAGGCAACATTTCCCCATTGTGCTTGAATTAGGGTAAATCCTAGGCTTACTTTTCCATCCAAAGGTTTAGATCAAACTTTCTTGAATAAGATTGGCATTAAGGCTAGTATCAACATGAGGGGATAGTTTCTAACTCTTACATTAAGTTTCCAAATTGTCCTCGAGAGGATCAATCTGAATGAAGGTGTTTGGGCACTAACATGGAACCAAAGGTCTAATGAAAGCTAGCCCTACTTTATGCCCTTACAATCCTAAAGGTTTCTAAGAGCTTAGGTGTGGTCATGACCTCCCGTTTTCTAAAGTGTATTGTATTATAGGTTTATATGTGTGTAGGGAACGTACCATTCACTCAAAACCTATAAAACAATCAACTAGCAAACTAGTCCATAGATATAATAGATAATGGTACAAAAAAGATAAGTTGTCTGGGCCTGATCTATAAGTAAAATCTAGGCAAGATTCAAAATGCAAGTCTAAAGTGTAAAATTAGAAATCCAAAATGCATAATCATTAATGATAATACAAGCAAATTATACATCCTACCAAAGCACAAAACAAAAAGCAAAATGCAACTAAAACCAATTCATGTAGCCTAGTCCTCGAATGTTCCCAATGGAGTTGCCAAGTTATTGACATGTGACGCACAAGTGCCAAACAAAAATAGAGTTTAGTAGATGGATTTTGGAAAATTAATGAAAAAGTTGGCATCTCCATCGACCTAGGTGGAATGGTGAAGTCGAACACTGACATGTATAGTTTGCATTACAAAAAGTAGGTTCAAGAGTTGGTTATGCATTAAGAAGGTGTTAGCACCCCTACAGTACCCTTTTAGACACATGTGTTTTGTTGCTTTTTGGTTTCAAAATTTTGCTTTATGTTTTGTGGAAACAATTTTATTGTTTTTGTTATTTTTTATCTCACTATTGGTTTTGTAGTTAATTAAGTGTGATTTATAATTAATACTACTAGTAAGTGGCACTAGGTCATTACTATGCAAAGAGTTATTCAATGCCTAGTTCCTCCAAGACTTACATCAAAAGTGCTTGCTTAGCTTGGCTGTGGCTTGGAGGGGTACTTGGCTTGATTAGGGCTTTCAAAGGTTCATTTTGAGTGTAAGTGAACATTCTCAATAATCTTGTCTAAGTGATTCCAACCAATTTCTTAGCTAGGCTTAAAATGTGATCACCCTTGAGATAATTGGGAAGTAGTCTTTTTCACTATCCTCTTCAACAACCATTATCAGGAATAACTCAAATCTAAAAAGAAAGGCTAGCATTAGGATAGCTAAGCAATGTGAGACAAGGGCTTGAAAACATAGAGACCTTTAGTAATCACAGTCAGGGAACCTGCAACCAATCTCAATAATTACTATTAGGAAGATCTCACACTTGGTAGATGTTGAACAAAGCTTTCAAAAGAGGTAAGCTCTTAAGAATCACATTCAAGAGAAATCTAGCCAATTTCTTAGCTAGGGTCGAAACATGATTACCATCGAAGTAACTAGGAAGTGGTTGTTTTCATTAACCACTCCCAATAACCACCATTGGGAAGACCCTACATTTTATAGGAGGACAAACAAAAGGGATTACAAGAAGCATGAGCTCCTGATAATCACATTCAAGGAAATCCAACCAATTTCTTGCCTAGGCTTGAAACATTATTGTAGAAACCAAAGTTTGTCCAAGCCTATAAAAATAAAATGTGGACTTGTACTTAAAGTCTTAAAATATTTCTACATAATTATAAATTTTCTTAGAATTAATTTGATGCGGATAAAAAATTTATAGGATAATTTGGGTTCAATTGTTAAAAATTTGTCCTGTTTTAGTTCTTAGTTTTAATTTTCATTTTCATTTTAGTTTTAGTTAAAATTACTAGAACAACAACCATGTTGTGTAGGGGAGCTTGAATTTCCCTTTTAAAAAAAAATCAAAATGATTTTTATTTTGAAAAAATAAAACAAAATGTTTGGTTCTAATAAAAAAATATTTTTAAAAATTTTCAATACCAGTTTAAAAATTTTTTGATAAAGATTGTGAAATTTAACTATATTATTTCTGTCAATTGTCTTAGTTTCAAATAATATAAAAATAAAAATCTCTTTGGGAAAAAAATATTTTTACTTCACAAGCTAGTTCAAAATAAACACATCTTGGATCAAAATAATTAGCTCTATTTATGAAAAATTTTTAAGCTTCAATGGAGAAAGAATAAAAAGTTTAGTGGTACCATCTTAAATTCATGTCTAATTTGTTTGTTAAAAAAGGGATAAGAGACATTTGTTGCAAAAAGAGAGGCACAATTGGGAACATGTCCCAACCATGGCATCCCCTTCAATTTCATAAAAAAAAAAAATGTTTTAAAGAAAGGAATTGGAGGCCACAGTTTTGGCCCAAATTGTGGCCCCTTATCCCTTTTACAATTTTATTTTATTATTATATTTTCTTTTCTCTCTTCTTTCTTTCTTTTATTCGTGTTATTCTATTTTATTTTTCCCTGCTTCTTCTTCTTCCTTTTATTTTATTTTACTTCTTTTCTGTATTCCTTTTATCCTTCTTTATTAGGGCTCCTTGAAAAGAAAAAAAGGGATTTTTGATTGGACCTTCTTTATTTGTTTGGGCTACTTTATTTTATTCCTTGAATTTGAACTGATATGCAATGATTTTTTGGTCTTGAATTGAACTAGCAAATGCATTGTTTGTGTTATCTCTTATACATTTGGAATTGCTTTTCAATTATTCTTGGCAAGATTGATGGTGCCAGTCTTGGTATTTCCCAATTTCTTTTTTTAAAATTATTTTTCTTGAAATTTTAATGCCATTTAAGATCAAGGAAAGGTTTTACAATTAGAGTATATTCTTATAATGCCCCTTTGTTTATGGTTTGCCAATTACTCTTCTGAATGTCAAGATCCCTTTTGATTATGGTTATTAGTTGGGGTCTAATAAAATGACTACTATTAATTATCCTGAGATTGATTATGCTATGAGTCTCACTATGAGTTTGGCCGGACCTCTCTAGCATGTCATTAAGAATCTTAACACTCTTTGATTTCTTGCCTATCCAAACTTTCAAATCTTAGGATCCTTCTCAACAATGGTCATTAATTAAGGTCTAGTAAAATTACTGCTATTAATGATCTTGAGGGTAATCATGCTATGAATCTCACCTAGAGATTATGGGACCCCTTTGACATAATTATTGAAATTTGTTATTTACACCCCTAAAAATCTAAAAATTACCGTTGAAATCCCTAGTAAAGCTAGGTATTATTTTTTTATGTAGTCCTAGACAAAGAAGGCTTCAAATTGCCCTTTCCTTAAAAATGGATAAATGCCACTCGGGTAATATAATCTATTTTCTAAGAATCAATTGAGTTACTAATTAAAAACCTCTTATTACTTGAGCAAATATAATGCTATCCTAGGCTTCCCCTATTTCTATATGATTTTTTTCCTCTTTTTCTTATCTGTCTTCTTTTCTTTTGTCCTACTTTAATGATAATCTTTACATTTTCCCTTTCACTCATAGTATGGGGAAGAAGTGGACTCTACATTATTAATCATGAATCATGCTTGACCATTTGTAAAGTTATAGTGAGACAATTAAGAATCAATAAAATAAAATAAATTTGTTTTGTTAAAACCAAGGCACAGTTTTGAAGCTAAAAGGCAAAAAAAAGGCCAATGTGATACCGAAAGGTGCTATAGGGTGCTAATACCTTCTCTACATATAACCAACCCACAAACCTAATTTTTGTAGTGTAGACCATATTTTTTGGTGTCCAATCTCATCATTTAAAATTAAATTGGTGGTGACTCAAAACACCACATTTTCCATTCCATTTTCTAAACCTTTCATTTTTTAAAATAATTTTTTGGTTGTTGCTTTGCTTCACAATGTTAACAATTTGTCGACTTTTCTAGGGATATTCGAGGCTTAAGCTACTCCAATTGGTGTTTGATCTTTTTGTTTCATTTTTGTGCTTTGTTATGCTATCTAGTTGTTTTCCATTGTAGATTTATTTTATTATAATTTTACTTATTGTCTCATTGGATTAGCCTAGGTGACTTATTTTTATTGCAATATTATCTATAGATTCGCTGGTTGGCTTTTGGTTTTGAAGGTTATGAGTGTGTGTCTTGTTCTCTTCACACACATACATGTGTACCATACACTTTGGAAAAGGGAAGGTCATGACCCTTGTGCTCTATACCTAAGCTCCTTGGAACTTTTAAGTTGGCAAGGACCGATACAGTTTGCCTTCATGAGACCCTTGGTCTCTGTGCTGGCACCTAAAAAACCTCACTCAAATTGATCCTCTTGAGGACAATTTGAGAACTTGATATAGGAATCTAGAAACAACCCCTACATTAATAGTAGTCATAGTGTTGTCTGTTATGAGAAAGTTTAGACTTAAATCTATGGAAATGGAGCATAAACCTATGATTTGTTCTAATTTAAGCATGATGGGCATATGCTATTCATTTGTCCATTTGGCATTGTATATGCATTACTATAATCTTCTTAGACCTTTTCATATTACACTTGCAATGCATTAGTAATATTATATGCTAATTGCTTTCCCAATAAAAATAAATTTTAACCTCTTTTACTTCATGTCATTCATTACATATCATCTTAGATTTTGTAATCTGATAACTATTTTTCATTGCATAAATAAAAAGTGAACCTTTATCTTCTTAAGTGACCTTTGCCATTATTCTATACTTTACATTTTTTTCAAATAAAAAGGTGCAAACAATTGCTCCAAAAAAAAGGTGCTTCAAAATTATCCTTATGGGACTTGCTTGAAAGCAAGAATCATAAAGGAACAAAATCATGAACAAACTCATGAAGAGATAAAGAGTAGGATAAGTGAGCTAAAGCATTATTTGGCCAAGATCTCAGCATTACTGAAGGTTAATAGGGGAAAGAATATTGCTAAGGAATCTCCCATAATTATTGAAGAACCCTTGTAGTCTAGACCATAACAATTCATTCAATACCCACTAGGGTTCATTCTCTTAGTCATGCCAACAACAAGCTAGCAACCATTTATGGAGCCCCCATGAAGGGTTCATATAAGACTGCCTCTTTCTCAATATACCCATGTTCATGATAATCTTATGTACATTCATGAACTAGATGAGCCAAGGGTCCAAGTGAGACAAGAGAAAAGCCAAAAAGTAAACACAGAGGACTAAAAATCAAAGAAAGACATGAGCTCTTAGAAGCACAAATCCGAAGCTCTACAAGGGTTAATAGTTTACTAGGGCAGAAGATTTGGGTTTAGTAATTATGCCCAAGTTCAAACTCCTAGAGTTGGATAAGTACAATAGGACCACTTGTCCTATAGATCATTTGGTCATGTATTGCAGATGGATGGCATCTTGCACATTTGAAAAGCCATTCATTCATTTCTTTTAGCATAGCCTTACTAGGGTAGCTTCTAAATTGTATATGGGATTAGATTGTTTTACCATTTATTGGTAGCAACAATTGGCTGATTCCTTTCTTAAAAAAGTATTAATTCAACATTGATTTAGATCCTACTTGAGCATGTTTGCAAGCTATGGAAAAGAAAGCTACTAAAAGCTTTAAGGAATTTGCTTAGAAGTGAGAGAACTGGTTGCTCAAGTGCAACCTCCACTTGTAGAGACAAAAATTACATTTATGTTCCTCAATACCCTCAAACCTCCTTTCTATACCCATATGGTTGGAAATACCTTAGCAAGTTTTGCTGATGTTGTCATCACTAGGGAAAGAATTGAAGAGGGAATCAAAGTTGACAGAAGCTTAGATATATGATTAGTAATACTAGTAGGAATAAGAAGTTCATGCCAATGGGGAAAAAGAAAGATGAACCCATGAACATCAGTAGTGAAATTGGTCTAAGCCAAATAACTTTTATCAGCAACTATAGGCATTCCAATGCTAGTACTCTCCTTACCAAACAATGAACCCATATGTTGCTACCACTACCCAAACATCTAATATGCCACCATATCAAACACTAGCTTAGTTTCTATTATAGCCTCCTATTAGACCACCATATTCCAAGGCTACCCACAATAACCAAGAAAGGAAGCCCTTGCATTTTGATCCAATTCCCATAACCTATGTTGAGTTTTTACCTTGCTTAGTGGAAAACTACCTATGGGCCATTATTCCTATCAAGCCCATGGAACCAACATACCCTCACAAGTATGATGCAAGCTCCAAGTATGAATACCATGGAGGGGTAATGGGTATTCCACAGAAAAATACATTTTACTAAAAAAGAAGGTGGAAAAGCTAATAGATGCTAAATAGTTAGACTTTGAGGTAACCCTAAATGTGAGGATAACCCCTTACCAAATCATGGGAATCCATAGTGCTGCAATCAATACACTAGGGGCAAGTTATGATGATAAATGATGAACTTATCCATGGGTGTGCCCCAATCTACTTGGTTTAAGTTAAGCAAATAAAAGATGATAGGCATTCCTTGTAAGTTCCTTTTTGTAATGGTGAAATTTTCATTCCTAGGTTTTTTTTTTTTTTTATTTGGCTCTACCCAAGGCCACAAGTAGGAGTTCTGTATAGGCTTAATTTGTCTAAATCAATAAACTATTTAACATGAATAAATGCATTACCTTTTTGTTCCATCCTTTTCATCTTTTCCTTGCTATCCTATAATAGTGTTCACTTGTCAAATGACAATCTTTCTTTAAGTGGAACATAAGTGAAAGATATTTCATGGAAGTAATACCATTTCTATGTACCAATACTAGGGGACAATCTTTTTTGAATTTAATCATAACCTCAATTCAGTCAAACTTGTAAAAAGGAGAAGAATATCTAAGAGTATTAAAATGTGAAATTGTTTTACGATGCTATCCTATTTAAATCCAATTGCTAGTGACAAAACTGGATTGCTTAATGACATGAGCAAAGTCAAAAGATACACTCTAAATAAATGCTCAATTCTTCTTGGATGATGAAGTATTAATGGTTAACACCACCTTATCATCATAATATCTATAGTTACTAATTTAGCTTTAAAAGGATAACATAATCACCATATAACTTCTTTTCTATAGCCCTCATCAACCCTAAATCCTTTTCACCTAAAAACCAGTATTTTTCTTTTAAGGGAAACTAAAAGGAACATTTGACTGACTTAAAAATGCTATCATCAAAATGTAAAGCTCAAGAAAAAGGTTTAGAACCTTCATCCAAAGGGTCAAGCTATTTGTAATGTGAAAAACAAAAATCCAAATGGAAGAAAAGAAACAAAAAGGAAAGTTCTAAAGATCCCTCACCTTGAAAATGCCCTCTTGAGTGGAAAACAAGCAAAGGAAGACATCTTGTGCTCAATTCCTCATGCTTTTTTTGATTTGCATGTACCATTATCCTTCTTTTTCTTAGCTGTTATGTCATACATTATGCGCTAAGGAAAGTCTTAGCCATCTTAGTTAATGTGATCATTCAATTACTATGAAAATGGGCATGGACATAAGCCTACAGAATATCTATGAGAGTAAATACTTGTTAATGAGTGCCAAACAATTAAAGAGTGATCTAATGGTACATTTTTAGCCTAAACATTTGTTTAGTCATACAATACTTATGATGTCATATGTGCAGTTCTTTGAGACATCATTTTGGATTATCAAAAGGATTAGTTAATAAAATGAACTTTAACATTTCTTTTGCTCAATGGCATTCAAAAGCCAAAGTGGGGCAATTAGCACAAGTCTCCCTTTTGATCACCTCCTGAAGATTTAAATCCTTGACTCCAACTATCCCTTTTCTAATTTTTACACATTTTTGATGGTTGAATGTGTATCTTTATGTTTGGCAAGTAAGCCCTAATAAAGGATAGTTTACTTTGGTACAAGTAATGGGGCAAGTCAATATGGCCTTATTGAAATTCTCTGAAAGAATTGTTTTTGGTTTTATTCCATCATGATTACACCTTAAGAGTGTCTCAAAGGGGGTTTGAAAGCAAATTTGGCAAAATAAATCTTTCTTTGTCACAAGTTTCATAAGCATACCATCACATACTAGATTTCCTAGATTTTCATTAGAATTGAAATTTTACATAATGTCAAAAGTTTCATTAATTGCATTATTGCATCAAGGTTAGGTCTACTATCACAAGGCATGGCTAGATATTGCATTGATATCTTTGTTTAGTTGCCACAAGTTCAATCATTCAATTCATCTTGTCCTAACTTGACCATTTTAATTTCCTGTTGGTTGTTGGTGAGGTCTCAACCATTTTAATTTTCATTATTCCTAATCTTGCATTACCTTCAAGAAGGGCCACTTGTTGTCTTTTCCTATGTTAACCTTTAAGTAGGGTCACATATCTTGCATTTACACCCAAGTAGGACCACATTTCCAACGTTTAATCCTAAGTGGGGCTGTATTTCTTGCATTTACCCCAAGTAGGACCTTATTTCCTATAGTTACTCCTAAGTGGGGCCGCATTTCTTGCGTTTACCCTTAAGTGGGGCCACATGGTTTACCCTTATGTAGGGCCAATTGTCTTACATTTACCCTTTAGTTGGGCCACTTATCTTGCATTTACCCTTTAGTGGAACTGCTTGTCTTGCATTTATGCTCAACTAGGGCTGTATATCTTGCATTTACCCCTAAGTGCTACCACATTTCTTGTGTTTACCCTTGAGTGGGGCCGTATTTCTTGCATTTACCACCAAGTGTGGTTGCATTTCTTATATTTACCCTAATGTGTGGTCATATTTCCTTTTTAGTTATGGTTCCATCCCAATCATTTTTAAAAAACATTTGTTGAATATGGCTCTATTCCAATCATTTTAAATTTTCTTTTTGATCACAGCTCTTTCCTAATCATTTTAAAATTTCTTATTCAAATCATGGTTCTATCCCAATACTTTTAAATTTTCATTTTTTATCATGATTTTGTCTCGATCCATTCAATTTTTTATGAGATTGAGGTTTCATCCTAATCCCATTTAATTTCATGTCAGTTTGTAAGTTTGTCCCAAATCCTTCACTTTCCCAATTCAATCTAGGGTTTTTCTGGATTATTTCACTTCAATTTTATTTCTTATCTTTGTTTCTTTTCTGTCTAGTTATTTTTGATTATTGGCTTTTTCTGGACAAAATTTTGTCACAACCTTTGCTTGCTTCCTACTACGTATTAAGAAAGGCAAAGTTAGGGGGTCAGCTCTAGGCACCTAATTTTCTCTGGTGCTATTAAAATAAAAAGTGGACCCGTACTTAAAATCTTAAAATATTTCTACCTAATTATAAATTTTTTTTAAGAATTAATTTGATGAGAATAGAATATTTTAAGAATAGTTTGGCCCAATTATTAAAAAATTGTCCATTTTTAGTTCTTAATTTTAATTTTCATTTTAGTTTTAATTAAAATTACTAAAGCAATAATAAAAATTAAAATATAAGAAAACCCCAAAATAAAATGGGAAAAGGCATAAGTTCACAACAACTTGCATGAAGCCAATTTAGTGCATTGCCTATCCATTATATCCATGTAGTGTAACAATTCGATAGATAGACCCTCCAAAGCTAGCCAAGACAAAAAAAGAATGATGGAGGAGAGGAGCCACATTGACTACATGATAGAGAAACTGAATTTCTAAACTGAAACAAGAGGAGGCCATATACTAGCCTTCTCATATGCTTACTCAAGGGGGAAGAAAGGGAAGGCACATTTCTTGTACACTTCTTGAGCCGAGAACAGAAACGCATGAGAGAATCTTTTAGGAAAAAGATTCCTACATAGAGGCAAGCAGAGAAAAGAGCATAAGGCATACAAAAGAGAAAGAGAAGAGTTAAGGAATGTTTGAGTGTGTTTGTCAGGTTGGCGCTCCATCTCTTTAACTCTTTATTTTGGTTTCATTATGAGTAGGATATTTCATTCTCCTATAGACTCTTTTAGTTTGCATCTTGAACTACTTCTTGCTTCGTTTGTGCTACTAGCAATAGTGTTTTCTAAAGAAAAATTTAGATGCTTTAACAAAGAAAAAAAAAAGGACACAAAAAGAAAAAGTAGAAAATAAAAAATTAAAAAGGTTAGAGCCAACGCCACCACTGCTGGGGCACCAAGACTGTTAGTAGTGGCTAATGCCACTGCTAGCATGTGTTGGTGATGAAGCAAAAAGAGAGCGTATTGGTTCATTCTCCCCTGCATGTCATGTGTAGGGAAGCTCGAAGATGGGTGCATCATTTTCATTTTAAAAATAGATCAAAAAATTTATATTTTAAAAAAATGTATGGTTGTGATAAAAAAATTTTAAAATATTTCAATACCAATTTGAAAAATTTTTAAAAAAGATTGTGAAATTTAACTGTTATTTTTGTCAATTGTCTTTATTTTCAAATAATATAAAGACAAAATAATATAAAGACACTCATTGGCAGAAAACTATTTTAACTTCACAACTTGCTTCAAAGTAATTAGCTCTATTTATAAGAAATTTTTAAGCTTTAATAGAGAAAGATTAAAAGGTTTAGCAGTACTATCTTAAATTTATGTCTAAGTTGTTTGTTTAAAAAAAAGGGTAAAAGATAGTTTTTGCAAAAATGAAGGCACAGTTGGGAACATGTCCCAACCATGGCATCCCTGCATTTTTATTAAAAAAAGCATTTTGTTTTAAAGAAAGAGCAAGGATAAAGCGGTCAAATAAGCTAGCCACTTTTTCTGGGCCCAAAAAAATTGAACCTAACCCTAACCCAATAGTGTTGGTGGTTAAACAAGCTGGTCTAGTGGGTTGGCCTTATGGACTAGCTTGGAACCTAACCCTTAACTTAAACCTAAATTTAAACTTAAACCTAAATCTAACCTTAAATCTAAACCAAAACTTGCATAAATTAACATAAATATTTTGTAAGTTTAATCTTAATAAATATTTATTCCAAAAAATTTATATTATTAAATTTATTTAATTTAATAATTTAATATATAAATCTCAAACATCAAACTACTCTTAAATTATTTATAAAAATTTAACTATATGACATACTTCATGGGTGGATAGAAAAGGAATTGGATCATGGTCCATGGGTGGTTAGAGAAGGAGTTGGGTCATGATTTAAGTGTGAGTTGAATTTGAAAGTTAAAAAAAAAAAAAAGAGTTGACCTAGGAGTAAAGCCAAACCAACTCGATTTGATCTTAGGCCAATCTAGACCAAGCAAAAAACGGCCCAATTTTTTTAGAGCTAAGCTTCTACAAACCTAACTCTTGATTCTTTCAAGCAAGCTTGTTGGACAGGGCCAAAATTGATAGCTTTAGGCACGGAAGCTATGGTTTGGGCTTCCAAGCCAAATCATGGCCCCTTATCCCTTTTTTATTTTTATTTTATTACTTTTTCTTTTCTCTCTTCTTTCTTTCTTTTATTCATTTTATTTTATTTTTCTCTTTTTTTCCTTCTTTCTTTTATTTTGTTTTACTTCTTTTCTTTATTCCTTTTATCCTTCTTTATGAGGACTCGTTGCAAAAGAAAAGGGAGTTTGGATTTGACCTTCTTTAGTAGTTTGGACATCCTTATTTTATTCTTTGAATTTGAATTGATATGCAATGATTTTTGGGTCTTCATTTGAATTGGCAAATGCATTATTTGTATTGTCTCTTCTGCATGTGGGATCACTTTTTAATTATTTTTAGCATGATTGATTGTGCCAATCTTGGTATTTCCTAATTTCTTTTTTGAAAATTATTTTTCTTGAAATTTTAATGTCATTTAAGATCAAGGAAAGGGCTTACAATTAGAGATTATTCTTATAATGCTCCTTTGTGTATGCTCTACCCATTACTTTTCTGAATCTCAAGATCCTTCCTGATGACAATTATTAGTTAGTATCTAGTAGAATGACTACTGTTAATTATTTTGAGGGAGATTATGTTATGAGTCTCACTAAGAGATTGACAGGACCCCTCTATCTAAATTTTCAAATCTAATAAAATGATCACTATTAATTATCCCAAAGATAATCACGCTATAGTCTCACCTAGAAATTGATGGGACCTCTAGCATGATAATTGACATTTGTTATTCGTACCACTAAAAAACCAAAAAGTACCCTTGGAATCCCTAGTCAAGCTAGGCATTCATTTTTTATGTAGTCATGGACAAAGTAGGCTTCAAATTACCCTTTCCATAAAAATTGTCAAACATCACTCACTAAGTGGTATTAATCACTTATCACGCTTGATCACATGCAAACTTATAGTGAGACAATTAAAACTCAAAAAATAAAATAAATTTGTCTATCAAAACCAAAGCATAGTTTTGAAACTAAAATGCAATACGACACTAATTTGGTATTGAAAAGGAGTTTTAAGGTTGTTAATACCTTTTATACACGTAACCAACTCCTAAACCTAATTTCTATAATGTAGACCTTTTGTTTAGTGTCCAATCTCACTATTTCAAATTAGATTGGTAGTGACTCCAAACATCCCATTTTCCATTCCATTTTTCAAACCTTTCATTTAAAAAATTTTTTGGTCAGTGTTCCACATTGTGTTGTCAATAATTATTACCCTTAAGATAATTAGGAAGTCAAACAAAGGGTTTAAAAGGGATGAGGAAATAGGATGGTCAAGCTAAGTAATTTAGAATTTGGTTCCCTTTCTATGAATTTCATAGACTCCTAGATTTTAGATGAGAAATTTTAATTGACAAATGTAGTGTATTCTAATAACTCAATTACAAGCCATAATTTCAATTTCCATTAGACTCAAAGAAACCATGAAGAAAGGGAAGATCCTAAAGAGTAGTGGCCATGCCATGGGGAATTTTATTTGGGCATACCAAATTCAATCAATTAGACAAGAAACAAGCATTATCCTCACCAAGCAATCAAAGAAGTTCAAAGTCAAATTTAACACTCTTATTAGGGCTCCATTGGTCCACACCAAGTACCATGAACATCAAATCTTAATTAAGCAATCAAATGATCTTCAAAAATTCTTAAAAAATTAGAGAAGTCTGCCAAGACACAAGATATGGTTACCATGAACTCACTTTCCCAGCAAACATCCCAATCAAATCACTTTTTTCAAATAAGTTGGTTATTCCAACCAGCACCTAATTCAGAATCATTGAAAAGATTAATTCAGTGAGTGAACCTAACAAACTACTTTTACACTAAAATCTTTGCTAGACTAAGAAGACATTTGATGTTACTCATACAAAGAATTAGAATAAATAGAGTTCAAGAAGGTTGAGAATCAAATAGAACAAACTTCAAACATTGCTTAGGAATACTATCTAGACAACAAGTGAAATTCAAATACTTCATGGATTGAAAGAAATCATTTCAACCCAAATTTCACACACAATACAGCCAATACATGGATGAGTGGACCCATGAAAATTCACATTATTTGGAACTCATTTGCTATTTTAAGTCAAATTAATTCTCAGGCTGTATGGATATCAATCTAACACAAGGGAACCCAAAGATTAGAAAGCATAGCAAACTAACCTAAAATGGCTTGAAATTTTTATATCCATGTGCTACCATATGAAATAAAACTTCACATGATTGTGACCTCATTAATTAAGTTTAGGGCTTTTTAGAATGGGCACTAACACATGGCTGTTGAAAAGGAAAATTTGAAAACCACAGCAAACTAGGTCAGAATGACTTGAAATTTTCACATGCAATTTCTAATACATGAAATAACAAACTCACAAATTTTCATGTTATTCTGACCTGATTTACAACTTCAAATCAGATTAAGTTTAGGGCTACTAAGAGTGAGCTGATCACAAGACAACTTGAAAGGGAAATTTCAAACTAGCATCAAAATGGATAGAAATAACTTGAAATTTTTGTAAGAGCATATCAAAGGTTATGTTCACAAAATTTCACAACAAATGAAGTTCATTTAGATGCTTAAATGAGCTAAATTAAAGGCACACTCACTAATATGCCAACATAGGGTTGTCTCTAAAAATGGTTTCAAAATTTGTATTAAATGAACTCTAGATGCATAGAAATTTTTGTAGGAATGTAATGAATGAGTTTCATAAAAAATGGAGCTTATTTATATATTTAATGGAGCTCATAATAGAACCGCATCCACTGATACCCAAGATTTAGACAATGTAAGCCAAACGCTTTGAAAATTTTCCACAAACTTGCTTGTATATGATAGATCATGCCCATAAAATTTCATAAAAAATAGAGCTCATTTACTTCCCTAATTAATGCCAAACAACCATCATAGAACAGATAAAAAATTAGCATAGCTAAAGATCTTTTACTTGAGATTTTGTCAAACATAATCAAAGCAAGTCTTACACATTTGTTTGAAAATGTAAGATCAAGTTATAACTTAGCAATCAAATCATAGAATTGCATCTAAAATTAAAAGTAATGATAGGATATAAGATTTAGAAACTTACCTACTGTGAGAGTGAGCTTCCTTCTTTCTTCTTCTTCCCCTCTTCTCTCTTGCCTCCTTCTCTTCTTCCTCTTTTCACATTCTTTCTCTCCCTTTTTGTAGGATGGGGATGCTCCTCTCTCTTTTCTTCTTCTCTTCTTGTTGAACAATGGTCTTGAGAAAGAAATTCAAAATCAAGTAAGAATGTTGTGAATGAAAATCCTCTCCACTCCTTTCTTGGTTATCTCTCTATCTTTCTTGCTTTAGCTCTCTTCATCTCTCATGCCCCATTCAACCTTCTCTTCAGCTCTTTCCTTTCTCAAGGTGTGTGTGTATGTGAGAGTTCCTTTCCACCAAATAGGAGACCCTTATTCCCTCTCTTTACTGCTACCTCCTCTTTTTTGCAAAATAGGCATAAGCATCTATGAGGGTGCTAACCAAATGGGCTCCATTTTTTGCTTCTAGCCAATTTCCTCCATTTCTCCCCTTTTGTCTTTACTTTTCTTCCTACATTAACGGCCCTTTACTTTCCTTTTTATTTTTAAGCTATCAGTTATTTATCAAATTTGACTTCTTTTGCTCTTTTATTTGCTTTTTCTTTTGTTTTAATTTCTTTTATATATTATTTTATTATTAATATTTGATCCTGCAAAATTTTATTATTAAAAATTCTTTATTTAATTATTTATTTCTTTTCTTTTTTTTGTATTTTCACATTAATTGAGGTTTATTAGGCGAAACCAAATTAGGGGTTTATAGATTGCCTCTCTTTGCTCATCTTCTAAGCATTAGAGGATGACAAAGGTTAATAGATGCTAATGTGGGTTGGAAAGTGATATGGAGAAACTAGTTTCATGATCAAATGGAAATTACTCAGAGAAAAATGTTCCAAGTTAAAAGGAAAAGCAACTTAGAGAAAAATGTTCTAAGATTTTGGAAAACACATTTGGAAAGAAATAATTTGAGGAAAAACTATTCAAGTATTTTGGGGAAAATTGTCCCAAAGCAATAACTTGAAGAAAAAGTACAAAGATTTTAAGGAAAATTATCCCACAGAAATCACCCAAAGAAAACCATTCTATGATTTTAGGAAAATTGTCCTAAAGAAATAACTTAGAGAAAACCATTATAGGATTTTAAGAAAACCATCCCAAAAGAAATAATGTAGAGAAAAACTATTCTAGGATTTTGTGGGAAAACCATCCCAAAAGAAATATCCCAAAGAAAATTTTCCAAGATTTTAGGGAAAGTTGTCCCAAAAGAAATAACATGAAGAAAACCATTCCAAGAATTTTGGGAAGGTCATCCCAAAAGAAATAACCCAATGAAAACCATTACAGGATTTGGGAGAAAATTGTCCTAAAAGAAATAACCCAAAGAAAAGCATTCTAGGATTTTAGGAAAACCAACCCAAAAGAAATAACCTAGAGGAAAATGTTCCAAGATTTTGTGGCAAACTATCCCAAAAGAAATAACATGAAGAAAATAGTTCTAGGATTTTAGGAAAAATCATCCCAAAAGAAATAACCCAGAGAAAACTATTCCAAAATTTAAGGGAAACCTATCCCAAAAGAAATAACCTAGAGAAAATCATTTTAGGATTTTGAGGAAAGTCAACCCAAAAGAAATAAGCCAAAGAAAATCATTCTAGGATTTTGGGGAACATCATCCCAAAAGAAATAACCCATAGAAAACTATTTTAGGATTTTAGGGAAAGTTGTCTCAAAAGAAAGAACTTGAAGAGGGAATGCTATACCAAGAGAAATAACTCGAAGAAAAACATTCTAGAAGCAGTCCCAAAAGAAATTACCCAGAGAAAATCATTCCAGGATTTAGGTAAATGTTGTCCCAAAAGAAATAAGCTAGAGAAAAGTGTTTCAAGATTTCAGAAAAACTATCCTAAGAGAAATAATTTAGAGAAAATCATTCTAGAAGTAGTCCCAAAAGAAATTACTTAGAGAAAACTATTCTAGGATTTAGGTGAATGTTGTCCTAGAGAAAACTGTTATAGTATTTTGAGGAAAACCATCATAAAAGAAATAACCCAGCAAAATTCATTCTATGATTTTGGGGAAAGCCATCTTAAAAAAAATAATTTGGCAAAACCCACTCTAGGAAATAATACAAAGAAAACCATTCCATGATTTTAGAGAAAACTATTAATAAATAATTAAACTAGAGAAAATGATTCCAAGATTTTAATGATGGGTTACAAATCGCCAACAAGAGTACCTAAGAGTGGCTTAGGATTTGGTGTGAAAGGTTTTAATCTACTCAATAGAGATACCTAAGAGCAACTTAGGATTTAATGTAAAGGCTTACAATCCCCTCAACAAGGATTCCTAAGAGCCACTTAAGATTTAATGTGAAGGATTATAATTCACTTAACAAGAATATCTAAGAGTGACTCAACATTTGAAAGGAAGGGTTATAATCCATCCAACAATGATACCTAGGAGTAACTTATGGTTTGGTATGATGGGTTATAATCCACTCGTTAGGGATACTTAAGAACAACTTAGGATCACTATGAGAAAGGAAAATGGCTTGACCCTAAAAATGCAAGTTTGATGTGATGACGTGATTGAGACATGAAATGCTTGACCTAAAAACTCCATGCTCAACATGTTGACATGATTCAAATGACCTTAAAATGCATGCTTGACATGTCTCATTGTTTGATTAAGAGGGTAAGACTTAAAATTGCATGCTTGATAAGAAGGGCTACTATCCACTTAATTGGGATCACATTAGAAGGGTTGCTATCCACCTAGTATGGATTATTGATGCATGAAGACTATGATTTATAGGAGTATTGAATATGGAAGGAGAAGGACCTATTGTTAGAGGTGTCCAAATTCAACTAGCCTAATCCAACCCACACCGAACTCATTAACCCACCTACATACATTTCATGCAGTGATAGGTTATATATATATATATATATATTTAGCAAATTTGATCAACCATGTAAAAACATGTACAAACTAACCAATATTTTTACTCCAAACCTAACCCTACTCACACTCCTAAGAAGATAGGCACTCAATTACACAAGATAAGGTAAATTGAGTTTTAAAATTTTTTCAAAATTTTTAATAATATAAGGTGGTTTAAGACAAACAATCAATAGCGTGGAAATTTAAAGAATATAGGGAGAGAGAAATAAGACAAAGCAATTTATACTAGTTTGGCAATTATGTGATCCTACATCCTATTCTCAAGCAACACGCTTGAAATTTTACAAAGAAATCAAGGTCATTTGTTCTAACCTTCTCTGAGCTTTCTAAACCATTGTTGTTTGTATAAGCCTCTCCATGCTTACAAGAAATCTCCCATGAAGGGTAATGTAAGAGCAATGGGTTGTTATCTAATGGAATGTAATACAATGTGTACAATAGGATTTCTCAAAGTATGATAGGATTGTATGTTCTTTTTTATTTTGTTGTATCTTGCTTCTTCAATTCTTTAGCTTTATATAGCTTATCTTGAATGGTCATCCCCATGATTTGTTCCTTGAATTTCTTCTAGCTATTGGAGTCTTCAATCTTCTTAATCAATCTTCTCTTCACATTGTTCTAATCACAACTTCTCGATTGATCCTCCTTTCCTTGTTTCTTTGATTGATTGAGCTAGTTTTAAGTCATGTCGTCTTCAAAATCTTTGATTGCTTTTATTCTTCAATTCTTTCCATTTTGAATGATTTTGAATTTCAGCATGTGACTTTGATTTTATTTCCTTTTTTTGAAGCACTTGAATGAGTCTTCATGCTTCAAATCATTCCTTTGAGCAAATTCCCTTGTTTCAAGTCAATAAAACTTTGAGATTCTTTCGCTTTATAGCTCTTAGGATTGTTATCAATGATTTGAGGTTACCTCTCATGCATAAGATATCTAGCAATTTAGTTCCTTCATCAATGAAAATTTTTAATGTTAGTATATGTCTTATTGGATTAGTAAAATGGTTTGGAGTCATCAAAATTAAAATTGCTTGCAAACCTTTGGCAAACAACCCCTACCTCTTGCTCACCTCTCTCCCTCTATAATTGATGATGTTGTTGGTTCTAGAAAACTATCATGACCAAAGAGAACTAAAAGGAAACCTACATTTAATGGCACTAGAAGATCATCACCTTTCTAGGATCCCTTCACTAAAGTGCCTAAGAATCACTGCTACCTTCAACTACTATAGTAAAAGGTATTTGTGTGACAAGAAAACACATGGGACCTCAAATATGATTGCTCACTTGAAAATTTGGCTTTAGGTACTTCTATGGTTAGATGCAGCCATAGTTTCATGTATCCTCTCACTATACTCTAGTAAGAGATTATTACTGGCTATATTTAGATGAGAAAGTGAAGTTGATGTCTTTTTCAAGCTCTAACAATGTAAGAGTGTCTCATTACTTATTGTAGGAATTTAAGCAAACAATCGAATTATATGACATGACTACACTCTTTTGATAATAAAAGTTTTTCTTTAATTGCCAGCTAGAAGTCTGAGACTATAGGAGAACAAATTAAAACATGAATAAATGAGTGGAATCTAAAGAAGGTATTTAATGTGACTGTTGATATTGCTACATGTTATTTGAAAAATAGGCTTAATAAATGCAATTTATTGCTTGAGGGACAGTTTTTGCATATTGCATTGCTATGGTCACATACTCAATTTAGTTGTCACTAAAGGATTAAAGGACCTTCAAATCTGAATTACCTCCATTCACAATGTTGTGGAATATGAGAGGTTCTCTCCATCAAGACTTGCAAAGTTTAAGGTGTGTGTTCAAGTTTAAAGTATTAATACTAAGTGTCTCATGTGTTTGGATGCTCCTACTAGATTGAAATTAACAAACCTTATGCTTGTTGTTGCAAAGAAATTTTCGAAGGCATTTGAGAGGCTTTAGGATGATGATTATGCTTATAAGGATTATTCAAATGAGAAAATAGTTGGTCCTTCATCCTATGATGGCTGGACTAGTTCTAGGTGTTTATTCAATTTCTAAATTTTTTTATAAAGTTTTTGTAGTTTTTTTCTAGATCATTGTAGGTGGTATCTAATGATGCTATCATCACCTTGCTATGACTACATCTACCTTTAAACAAATGTGTAGAAGCAATGATTCTTGATAAGGAAGCATGGATGTTGAAATGAAAAAAATATCACAAATATTGGGGGTTTAGAGAAAATGAATTATTTAATTTTAATTTTTTGTGTGTTAGACCCCTATTATAAGTTGGTTTATATCAAATGGTCATTTAAAGGCATATTTCTTGATTATGTGCTACCTTATGATTTAACTAAATATGGTAAGCTTTGTAGTGGTAATCAAATGGCATCGAGAAGGAAGAAGGGGTTCAACAAAATTTAGGGATTCATCAAGGTCTGGTAGTTATACTAGTCAAGAAAGTGCTAAGAAGACAACTTACAAGGCTAGAACAAAAGTTTTCAAGACATATATGAGGCAATGAACAATATAGAAGTCAAACATGAATTGAAGGGATACTTCATTAAATCATGTATTGATTTAAAAGATAATTTCTCTATTTTGGACTATTGAAAGGCCTATGCATGTAGGTGTAATATTTTTTATGTGAGGAATTATCACTTCTTAGGCAAGTATACCTAATCGATTGTGCAATATAGGATGGGCAAAGTATCATTCTCCCAAGGCTTCATTCTACACTACTAAGATATATGAATCTAATGTAAGTTGAACCAAACAATTGATTAAAAGAAAACTAAATTAAATAATGTAACTAAACTAAATGCAAAAGCAAGAGTGGATGCAAAAGGTGCTAGAGTATAGATTTAATCTAATCTTAGCTAATCAACTGTTTAGTTAATCCAACCCAAGACCAACATATCTCTCAAGTCAAATTAATCCTTCCCTTACTAATAAAAATAATCATATCTCCATGCACTTTAAAACATGCAAAAGAGCATTGGGTACAATGGAAACCTCAAAATTTAGAAGGGGAGCTCTTAACTCTCTCATGTTCCTCTACTACCCCATGTGCATTAATTACCTTTTAGTTTCATAGTTTAACACATAGTTTATATTATTTTTGGTCTAATTCATACAAGACTCTCTCAAACTCATGTATAAATCGTAGAATCATGCAGCTTATCAAGCTTTTGAAACAATGTGCATATTATATAAAGTCATCATGCTAAATTACTGTCTAATGAAAACCTTTAGCAATAGCAAAACAATGGAAGGAAAAGGAAAAATATGGAGAGGCGTGAGATGTGGTGCAGTGGTTGTTTCTCCTTAGGCCAACCTCTTCTCATTATATGGTGCTGTTCCTTGTGCTTCAAGTTGATTATTCCTTCATTTCTGACCTTGGGTGGCCTCTAAAATCTCTCCAATTGATTCACATAGTCCCCAAAAAAATATGAAACTTAGGAAAATAAGAAGATTCTTTTAGTAACTAACCTATTTTGATGCCTTTCTTGTGACAAAAGTTTTACCTCATAAATGTCAAAACTAGGGTAGGATTAGATGAATTGTGTCTCTTTCAATTAGCATTCAATGCCTCAAAAATCATCTAAATCCAATGTCTAGAGAGGAAGTTGTGGCCTAAATATTGATGATTGCCCGAACTATGCGGGAATGACATTTTTGCCAATCAATTATGATTTTCTTCTCTTTTCCGGCAACCGATTAAATTTATATATAATTACGGTGGATTAGTGTTTAAAATAACTGACAAAGATTAAGTTCACTAATAAAAAGGAACATAATAATATGTAAGAAATCTGACTTGTCAAAAATAGCATGACTTGCTCATGATGCTTTGGTAGTTCCTGCATCAACAATTGCCTATTGGTTAGCATCTTTTATTGGTGGTAGAGTATTAGATGTCTTTCAGAGTTCAATATCTCCAAAGACAACAAAGGCCCTAATTTGTTGCTACAATCGGTTGTCAAAGACATTGTTTGACTTTCAAGATAGTGAACTTTATGAGAAAATTAAATACCATGAGAAATTTGAATCAAGTCTGCATTTAACTATTTAACATACATGCTTACTTTTTTTTTCTATGCTAATGCATAATATAGAAGTTGGGGAAGGGCCCAAAAAAAAGTTTATATATGGGCCAGTAGGCTAGCTCAAGTGAAGGGAAAGCTGTTGGACCTTTTGGTGGCATGTAATACCTAAGCATGTACACATGTAGGTGGTAAATTGTTAATGCCTTTTTGGATTGATCAATGACCTTGGTAATGGGTAAATAGTAAATATTAAATAATATATAGATCAATATGAATGACAATTGAGACTAATTGCTAGTGCACCTTTCTTTTGGTGATAAGGTGCAATGCAAGCCAGTTTCTTTTTGAGTAAATATGGGATAATAGTGTTGTGTGCTTATAAGTATAATTTTTAAACAAAGGTCACTTACATTAGGGTTTTCAACTTGCAATACAATAGAAAATATGGTTATTTAGGCTATAAGGTGAAATCTAATATGTAAATATTTTGGAACAAGTACAATAATGTGAAACAAATAATTTACTCAACGGTGCTTTATTTTCCTTGTTTCATCTCAATCTGCACATACATTTATCACTATGTTTACGCTTTCCTTATTACTTTGTCATCTAGTACATTATTGACACATTTGCTCTTATCAGATTGTGCAATAAACAATATGCAGTCAAGGTCCATTACATAAAATTATTGCATCTCATTGTAAATTTTCCCAATTCCCTACTCACCCCAACTATACTCATTACCTCACTTGCTTTTTTTAATAAATTTTAGAATTCTCTTAGTGTTCTTATTCTTGGTATATGCATTTCATATAAGATTAATTGTGTTCACATGATATTTAATTTTTATTTTATTGAATATATCTCTTTATATATTTTGTAAAATATTAAGTGATTTAATATTATGTTTTCAATGTTTAAAACCTATTCTAACATGAAGAGACATGATTTATTGGGTACATGAAGAAACTAGACTCTTTGGGAAGCCTTGATGGAAGGCTACCAATGATGTCTTAAAACGAGTCTGATCCTTCACCTCTCATACTTGCGTTTAGAGAAAGAAAAATAATAAACACAATTATTGATTGAAAGTGTCATAACTTCCATCATCAAGAGGAGAGGACAAGGGAGAGAAACCACATGTTTTACTTCTAGAATTTTGAAAGTCTAAATGGCATAAGGTATGTCTTCTTTCTTGATTCATCAATAAAAATACTTTAATACTTATGCATGAGTTAAAGTTTCTAATTTACGTTTTATGTCTTTATGGTTATGGATCCTAATCAAGCACATGGTGGCAACACCCAGTCAGCCAATAGGCCCTCCCAATTTCTTTCGGATCATTTTTAAAATTTGTTAGCTAATCAATGAGGGGCTGAAGTTACTGAAGAGAGATCATCTAAGTATAATTATTGTCAAAAGAGTATGCTTGTGATATTAGGAATATTGGGATAGGGGTGTTAATTATGCGTTTGAAGCATTGCCAAGATGGTCCTTATAAGTATGTCAAGGAGAACTTAGCACTTAGCATTTGAAGTATAAATTTGATAGAGAGAAATTACCATCTATAACTCTATCGATATATTTATTGCCTGTTTTCTTTAATTTTTTTTCTTATTTAGTTTGTAAGTTGTGTTATCTTCAATTTTAGCAAAATAAGTGTAAGGCAAATGAACATAGGTTCTATCCTCTGCCCATTTCTACTTGTAATTGTATTATCAATATCTTAGTATATATATCATGTCAAATTTTGTAATGAAATGAGTTCAATTAATTGAGAGTTTTTTCTAATGAAATAATGTGTCCTTTTTTATTTGATCTTTGTCTTCTATTTAGTGTGCTGTATGTCTTAAACAGTTTCTCTAATTCTACTTTGTGAGTTAAAGATCAAATTCTATTTAGTTTAACTTCTATTGCTAAATGGGTATGTAAAAATAATGCTTTATATTCAGATTTTTGGATATAGACCAACTTGATCAAAACAACTTGAATGCATTCAAACCCAAGTAGTCCACCCATCTCAATTTGAGCTACATCTTCAATCGATTTTGATTTTGTGATATTATTTCAAATTCATTGGATTCAGTCATATGATTGGCAAATTTGACTATACCTATCTATTGTCCACTTATCATCTAAAATATAAACAAAAAAAAAAAAACAGTTGTAATTATATTTGCAACATCAAAATTTAACATGGTTTTGCTTAATAGGCCCTATCTCAATTCGAACTATATCTTCAATTGATTTTGATGTCATGCTATTGTTATTTCAAGTTCATTATGTTGGTTTACATGACAGCCAACTTTGACTGAACCTAACCATTGCCCACCCAATATATCAACTCGATAAAATCACTTGTTCTTATAACAACAGCATTAAAATTAAGTGAAGTAGCATCCTTGCAGCTAATGCTTATTCCCTTCAGCGGATGTGGTTAAAAGACCCCATTCAACTTGGATATTGAGTTAAATCATGCAAATATAAGTTTGAATCAAATTCAATTCTACTGTACTTTCAAGACCATCACCAAAATTATCATCAAATAGTGATCCAATATCTGTATCAGAACAGCTGATGATTGGTGGTCATTTTGGACAAAGTCATATTTGCGTAACTTGTTTTATCCCAACTACTAATTCACAATTCATTTGTAGTGATGAAACATCATATTTATTATTTTGTCATTGAGTACGAGAAAATATTTTTCAAAAAGAATAATACTATTAAAAATTTATGATTGTTTGATACAATTGAAAAATAGTCCACAAACAAATTATCTTTTATTTGGCATATATTAAAGCTATTCATTCAACATCTATGTCAAAATTCATTTGTCTCAAACAACTAAATAAATAAGTTACATATTTTGGACAAAATATTGGCAAAGATAATGTATAATGATAAAAGTAATAATTTCAAGTACCGATATGATTAATGTATAAAGAAATATATTAAGTGCAGTAGCAGGTTCATGGGCTTTGTTACATACCCTTTTAGACACTTTAACAGCAAAACCAAACTTGAAACTACTAAACCAATAGAAACCAATCTCTTCATGGGTAAATAAAGCATTGTTCGAATCCTTATACTAAAAGAAATAAACTACCTTTTATAGTAGATGCAGACTTGAAGGCCAATGAAACTCTTTAGAAAGAGACTCTAAAACTCACACAAGTTTATCAAAATATAACTTTGGACAACTTTCTTCTTATTTGTCTTCCAACTAAGCGCCACTCGCCATGGAGTTTGCTACTTCTCCTACATTGTGACGTATGGATCTCAAAGTGTGTCTCCTGCAACAAGACAATAAGAAGCAACAAATACAGTCAGGTAAAAGTAGAATGGCCCTATAAGTTTGCAAAGGGCTAGTGTTTTCCAAAATGGTCACTAGTAATATAGCATGATAATTTCTTGTTTTGTACAATCCAGACTTTGTTAACAATGAATTCCAAGACTTGAAAGCCTACTATGAGTCAAAAAGGAAAGTAACTTATTAAAGAAAGTAGTTTAACTTGGATAGTCATTAAGCAAGTAATCATATTGCATATGATGACAACAATGATCTCCAGAAGAAAACTCAAGTATTCATTAAATGAACCATAGTTGTGATTCTTAAGACAGAATATTCTGGTTCTAGGCACAAATGCAAATTGTTACATCAACCTATGGGAGAGTATGAATTGCTTAGGTTAGAACTAAATTATGAGAGATATATAAAATTGTAAATTTTTATCGTAAAGAAATAGAGGATGTCATAATGAATAAATTTATATCAGCTGCCATGAAGACCTAACCCAATAAAAACTATAAGAAAGCTACAAAAAAATGGTAGATAATTAAACCCATCATATTAACTACAAAGGCAAAATGTAGTGCCACTAAATATGGGGCTACTAAACCCTCACAAACTATGTCATAACTATCAAATCTATTGAGTCCCATAGTCAATTTATGGGCCCAGTGAATTTAATCATCTAGGACAAATTTTGTGTAGTGGAGGCTTCTCTTGTACAATTTGATCAAGTATCCCTTCTTGTCAAATGTAGGGAATGTACATCTCTATTTTTCTACTATTTGTGATTGAGCTATAGCAAAAGGTACCAGTTCTTACGAATGTTACATCCAATAGGATCTTGATGAGAAATCCCACTCCTGCACTGACAAGTGCAACTAAACACATATGCAAAGGGTGCCCATAAGCATAATTAGTGACAAAATCAGCAAGCATTTCTGGTTGGAAGTTCTTCCTAATGGTGCCAAGTTTTTTAAATTTAACATGCAACCTTTTTTTCATGTATCATGCTATGTGGATAACTATTAGCGAAAGGAATACTCATAGTCTTGTTGGTTTGAATGTGGAAATCTATGCATTTATTAAGCTATTGGGATGTGTATTATGGATTTTCTAATACATACAAATGAAAATATGAAATTAATTGCTGACAGGAAGAAACAATAGAAGTCAAAGCCAAATAGTGGTCCTACTTTTTCAAATAGGGTATCCTTACCTCCCCAAAAATGTGGTCTTTATGCTGTTAAGTGACAAAACCACATCTGTCATATTAATTCGTGCTTCAGGTAAATCTGTACAACAATTTAAGGCTAATTCAAAAATAGATGCCACAGACATTATTATGTCATCACTATGCTGTCCTTGCCCTTGTAATAAATTGGAATCCATGACTTGACTTATTGTATGTGGCATTGACGCATTGACCCAACTTTTTAAGCTCAATCCTGCAACAAACATGTCATCTATTGGTTTCTTTCTTGTGAACACCTCCAGCAACATAATTCCATAGCTATACACATCTCCTTTTCTTGAAACAATTCCCTCAAATCCACACTCTGCATAATGTCAATTATTACTATAGGTTAACAAGTTTTCAATTTAATAAGCATAGATAGTTACATAAATATATACCAATATACATACATACATGTATAAATGCATACAGTCATATACAATGGTATAGACACACACACACATATATGCACTAAAGATAAACCCATACTTGCACAGGACTTTTTGATTTAATTTTAATCATTCATAAAAGGATTCAATGTTTACAATAATATGCTCTCACTTTATTACAATAATAACAATTTTCTAGTTTTAAAAACAATAAATTTTAAGGATATATAATTCCTTTCATTTAAAGGACAAATTTTGATGATCTTAAACTAATTAATTTTATTTTTATCTTTCTTACTTTTTACTCTCTTCATTTATCTGCCACTTTCTTTTTTCAAGAACTTACTCAAAAAGTTGAAAATGTTGACACTAATACTCTTTTATTCACATCGTAGTACACCATGTCTTTAACAGAATACAAAGAAGTTTTAATAATTATAATTAGATTCTTAATTCTAATAGAATTATTATACCTGTCGCAATTGATTTTTCTTGAATATATTTTCTTCTATTAAACACAATAAGATTTCTCATGCTTGGGAAAAGAACAGGAAATCTAATCAATTTTATTTGATTTTAGTTTTTCTTTCATAGAAATACTTTTAGCAAAATGTTAGAGAGAATTTTCAAAATTAATTTATACTTAAAAAAAGCACAAGAAAGAGTATACACTGCAAATGGAAAAACAAAACACAAAAAAACTTATATATGCCATTGCTACCAAAGGCTTATAATTAATATGCACAACAAAAGATTTCTTCAGGTTTTATGATCTTTTATAAGTTGAGCTCTTACTATTTTATTTAAATAATGAATATTTGTTTTTATATAAATGGACAAATGAAATAAAGATAATAGAACAAAAAAACTTGATATATGATAGCTATTAGTTTCAAGAAACAAGATGAATTACAAAGATCAAAACTTACAAAAATAAAGCATATGATAATTCTTAATTATATTGTACCAATTTGTGATATAAATTTTTCATGCTGCATTTTTAATTAGTGAACTACCTCATAATATTGATGATATTATCTTTAACATTTTTAGGTAAACCTTTTTTATTAACAAAATATATGTTAATACCTAATTTTATATATCATACCACATCTGACACTACTTTAGAAAACTTATTTCATGTGTGTGTGTCGATGTATATATGATGTATTACAAATATAAAAATGAAGCCAAAGTATTTGGTAATCACCTGGTGCAATGTAGCCAATCGAAGCCAAGGTTTTTGTGTATGCCTTAGATTGCCCTTCTTCCAAGAGTTTAGAAATGCCAAAGTCACTAACACAAGCTATCATGTCTTCATCAAGAAAAATATTATTAGGCTTTAAATCACTATGAACCATAGGTGTTGAGGAACCGTGATGGAGATACTCCAATGCAGATGCAACATCAATCATGACATTCAACCTCTGTAGGAAATGTAAACTGTCATTGCGGGAGTACAACCATTTTTCAAGACTTCCATTTGGCATGAATTCCATTACCAAACACTTGAAATCAGTATTTGAACAACTACTGATGATCTTAATGAGGTTACGATGGCGTAGATTGCACATTGCCTCACATTCTACATCAAAATTGGTTGACATTGCTTCTAATTCCAAATTAAATACTTTAAATGCCATTAATCCTCCTGAGAGCACCCCTTTGTATATAGAACCTATACTGCCCCTACCAAGTAAATTACTCTCATCAAACTTGTTGGTTGCTTTTAGAATGTCATAATAAGAAATCTTTCTCAGTGCTCTTAAAGTAGATAGATCCCCTTCATCTAAATCACCACCAGTTTTTCTTTTATATTGTAAAAGCAATATTCCACATGAAACAACCAAAATGGTTAACACAATTAAGGGCAGAATGAATTTGATCAAAAGTAGCTTTACAATTGGCCGCAGCTTTTCTTTTTTCCTACATGGTGGAACATGTAATTGAGGTTTTCCACAAAGTGCTTTATTGTGCATGAAAGATTGTGCAGTAAAATTGACAAAAGGTCCACCACTAGGAATCTCTCCTTGTAATCTATTGAAAGAAAGATTAATATACTTAAGACCCGCAAGTGACTCTAGAGATTTAGGAATCATACCAAACAAATCATTTTGTGAAAAGTCCAAGAACTCTAAGCTCACCAAATTGCCAAGTGACTCAGGAATAGAACCTTCTAGTTTGTTATTAGCTAAAGAGAGAGTTTGCAAAGTTAGCAAGCTAGTGAGAGTTGCAGGCAAGCTGCCTGAAATTTGATTTCTTGACAAATCTAAAAGTATCAAAGCTCTTAGGTTTGCAATCATAGGCGGAAGTTCACCCTTTAAAGCATTGGAGAATATGTTTACCACCAAGATATCCTTCAAATTCCACAAAGAATATGGTATTTCAGAATCTAATTTGTTGGAACCCAAATAAAGGTATCTTAAAAGAGTGAGGTTCCCCAAGCATGTTGGCAATGCTCCAGAAAGCTTATTGTTATTTAGATACAAATCACTCAGCACTCTGAGTTCACATAGCTTATCAACAAGGGATCCCTGCAAAGCATTTTCTTCAATTCTCAAATACTGCAGACTTCGCAACCTACTAATTGTAGAAGGAATCAGCCCATTTAAATAATTCTGTCCTAAGCTTAATTGAAACAATGTGCTCAGATTTCCAATTTCCAATGGTATATTACCATAAAGACCGCAAGACTCTGCCAAAAATTGCTGTAGAGAATGGGATAAATTTCCAATAGACTTAGGAAGTCTTGTATGCAAAGGATTCCAGGATAAGTCTAGAACTTGCAAATTTTTGCAATTCCCCAAGGAAGCAAGAATGTTGACTTCAGCAGTAAAAGTGCCCACTGTCAAATAATTGATAGCTACATTGAATCTCATAAGGTCTCTTAGATTACCAACAGTGTTTGGTATAATTCCTTTGAATTTATTTCCACCTAGGTCAATTTCAATTAGCTTAGAAGCATTGCCTATGCTCTCTGGAATTATTCCACCAAGTTCGTTATTGTAAAGATAAAATTCTTCTAGGTAAGCAAGGCCATATCCCAAATCCCACGAAAGAGTTCCAGAGAGAGAATTGTTTTGTAGAAACAATTTTTTCAAAGTTGACATGTTAAATATATTCGAAGGAATTGAGTGGCTTAGCTTGTTAAATCCCAAACTTAGGGTATCAAGTTTATCAAGATCACCTATTTCGTTTGGTATTGGACCTGGAAGCACAAATTAATTCACATTAATAATGCATTTCAAAATAAGAAAATAAGTCATAATAAAAGGCTATATGAAAAAGCCAGTTTCTAATCACCAAACATATTTTTCAAAATGCATGTGAAAGTTAAGTAAAACAATAAATTGAACTTCATCAACGATGTGTGCTTCAAAGTGGTTTAACTAACTTAGTATCAATTTGTGTGTTTGAACAATGATTAATCAAGAAAACTATCCGTATTTAATAAAATAGAAAACATAAGCACGTAAGAATAATTTTAAGATTTTAAGAAATATGCCCAGGACTTGCTACTCTAGAGATCAATCATTAGGCTAGGTGCACTCATATTCTTTTCAAGAATGCAGAATCTTAGTTATTAATTTAAAGTAAATATGAGATTGTAAAAGAAGAGGAGGATAAGACATCATCCTTATCTTCAATAATAAAAATGACTCTTTGTAAGCGCTCATAATTGTCTTTCAACAAACGATGTTAATACTATTTATTTCATGGCATTGAATATCACATTTTACATTTGGCATAACACTATGCAAAACAGTTACTTCATTTGAAATGAATAAGTTTTAGAGCATAAGTATATATAACTAATACATTTTTGTTTGAACTAAACAACCGAGATGCATTCCTAACATTGATCAATGATCATGTGTCAAAGTTTGTTAAAATATCTAAATAAATGTAACTGAATGGAACAAAAAACTTTAATTATAAATTTACTCGGTTTCTGCTTTCAAATCTTTCAAAAATTATGTTTGAATAAAGAACTTATATCAAATCTGATTTATTTTTAAAACAAAAATAACCACACAAATCGAATATAAACATGACAATCACACATGGTACAAGGATTACCTATTAAAGTGTAATGAAATATGCTTAATAATTCCAGTTAAGATATATTACATCTTGTTAGAGGAAAGGTTTCCGAAAGCTAGTTAATTGAAGTAGTTAAAGTTTCTAACTGAATAAGCTTACCAATCTCGGGTGGAATAGGCCCTTTAGTGGAATTAGAATTCCAATTTAAAACTTTGACAAGTTGGATCAGATGGGGGAATTAAAATGACCAAAACTATTGTATCAGAATTTTAACTGCAGAACGTTCATGACAGCCACCAATCAATGTTGGAGGTTGGTTCTCCACCAAATCCATTGTAGCTTAGATTCAATAGCTTCAATCTACGTTGCCGCACTCACGAATTCGATAGCTAACCATGAAAGCAATTGATGCTGAGGTCAAGATGAACAAGGGAGAGGCTTCCCAATTATGGGGCTTTGGTATCTCCCAGGCCCATGTCACCAAGACTCAACTTGTGGATTATACCATGGCTGGCATAACAAGTCACATCAAGCCAGCTGCATGGGAATAAAGAATGGGACCATTTAGCCAAGAGATTGTAAAGGTCCATGGTAATAGGAGATTTGAAAGTAATAAGTGTGGATTCATCAAGGTAAGGTTGGGCTTGCTTAAAAATAAGTAGGCCATGAAGCAACATTGCATTGAGATCATGAAGAATGAAAAGCCAAAGCTATATTTATCCATGGGTAGTGGATAGGAGGCGTCTAAACTAAAATCATTGAGTAACAAAGGAGACTAGCAGATTTATGTGTCTAACTTCAAAGTATGTGAAGGCAAAGTGGGTAGACCCATGTCTTATAATTTCTTTTATTCCTTTTTCTTTTAGGTAGTACTAAGCTACACAACCATGGTTTGAAACCAAACTTCTTCATGCTCTTAGAAGGTGAATGAATGGAATTTTTACTTATATACAATAAGATTATGTTATATCTTGATGAATAAAAGTAGATATCTTATTTTTAAGAAATAAAGGAATCAAACTAAATATCAATTTATATTAAAATTTAAAATTTATAAGATATCTATTTTTCAAAAAAAAAATGCTCTAAACATTATAAAATATAACATTCATTTCTTTAAAACAAGTCACAACATTAGTTCTTATATTATAAAATAAAATTGTGAATTGAAACATTGAATTGACTTTGCACCATCTAATTAATTATATAGCATGCCAAATAATATAATTTCCCATTAATAGACAATTAAAATATTGGAGAATATGTTTTCTTACATCAAATAATGTGTTGAATTTGATTACAATAAAACATATTGAATTATAAGTACATGAGTTTGGGTTAAGTATGAAGAAGCGTATAGTTCCTTCTATTTCATAATGTTTTGTACGAAGTATATATCCCCACGATGGTGATGTTTACAATATTTCAAATAATTAAGTCAAGATAAAAGGAAAACATTTATAAAAAATTTAAGTAGGAGCCCTATATATACAACACTCTATCAGCCCCCTCAATTTATGCATGTTTGGATGGCACACCCAAATTAATACCTAATTGGACGAAGCATGCTAGGGACAGACTTCTGGTAAAGATATCTGTAGCCTGATCCTATATTGAGACTTGACTGATTCGGGCGTGACCATGTGAGAGATGGTCGTTGAGGAAATGAAGATTAATCTCAGCATGTTTGAACGCGCATGATGCATTCGATTCTAAGCCATGTGAATGGCAGAAAGACTATCACAAAAGAGAAGCGTAGGTGGTACCAAAGGCACATGAAGCTCACAAAGGAGACTACGTTTCCAGCAAGATTTCCAACTGTGGCAGCTAAGGCACCATACTTTGTCTCTTCAAATAAGCGAGAGACAGCTTGTTGTTTCTTGGCATTCTAGGAGATAAGCGTATTGCCAAGATAAAACCAGTTGCCTCCGGTGCAGCATCGAATATCAAGGCACCCAGAGTAGGCTTTTTTAATTTGCTTAAAATTAAAATGATAAAGCTATAGGCCATAAGAAGACGTCGCTTTGAGATACCGAAGAATATGCTTAACATCAAAAAGATGAGCTTCAATGAGTGCCTGCATGAATTGAGATATGCAGCCAACAGAAAACGATACATCTGGACGAGTAAAGGTTAAATATTGCAGAGCTCCTAAACTGTGTTGGGTTGGCCAATAGAGAAGCAGCATGCAAACACTGCTTCACAAGAAGTGGCGTTGTGATTCGTTTTGTATCTTGCATACCAATCGTTATAAGAAGATCCTGTATGTAACTGATGTAGAAAATGACTGTTCAAAATTAAAATCAATCTGTACAGCCAAAAAATAGTACATCGTACCAAGATCTTCCACGGAACGGACAATAGATGAAGGAAATGACGAAGTAACTTGATAGAGGGTGCACTGGAAAGAATGTCATTCATGTATAGCAACGAAATGACCATATCTGTACCTCGTTTAAAAATGAATAAGGATGAATCCGTTTACTGGCAATGAAGTTCAAGCAAGAGAAATAAGTAGCAAACGGTACTGCATAGGTCACGGGTTGATGATTTACGGTAGTTGAGTAGCATGAAATGTCGTACGGGTATGAATGAGGAAATGAGAATCAATAGGTAACACCGAGTTGAGAATTAATAAGCAACACCGAACCGACGGTGAGAGAGGGAAATGAGAAATAACTGGAGAGTCATAATAGGATTCTTCAAAGGACTAGAGATATGGGAGAACGGTGACCTTGATAAGTTCTATGCAATATTATTTACCTCATATATGCAAAAGAAAATCACAATTGTCATAATTATTATAAATAATTAATTCACTAAAAGAGATAACCTAATTCATCTAAAATTTTAACTAATTTATAACGATTATGTGCTAGTGGAAATAAAGAAGCCAAAAAGAATGTGTAATCAAAATAGAGAAATTTACCAAATCTATATCTACATTATGTTGGAGTGTAGAAGTGAGAAACATTTATTGGACTACTATACCATTCTCTAACTTTTTAAAATTTCATCTTTACCATTATGTTCTTTTAACACAAATAATATTATTTTTTGTTTTAAATATTTAATTTTAATAGAATCAATTATTTAATATAATTAGTTTTTAAAATATAATAAAAATATTCCTTCAACTAAAGAATCTCATAACATTTTTTTCGTTATATTATTAACACAATTGATTAGTTTTTCTTTCTTTTTATTTTAGTTTCCTCTTTCTATTAGAAACTTTTCTTATTATAATTATTTTTACTTCTAATAGAATTACTGGTCCTAATTAAAATTTTTAGTTTTTCTTTCTATTAAACACATGATTATAAAAAAAATCTATAATCAATATTTTATTTCTAATTAACTCAGTTAATTTTGTTGTTTTATTTTTAGGAATGTGTTGAGTAAAATGTTAAAGAAAAGTCTCAAAATTAAAATAGAAATCCTCTAAAATGTGAGGTACACTTTAAAGAATAAAAAAATATCAAATAATTACTATCAATGGCCATGATTGTTAATATATTACTTTTAGAAAGAGCAAGAAGAAGCATATATTGCAAAGGAATATCAAATAATTACATGCATTACTACCAAAGTTAATAATTAATATTAAATAATGACTAATTCTCTAAGATTTATTATCTTTCTCTTAAGTATAACTTCTATTTGTTAGTCTAAATGTATTTGTTTATTATATGAATAGATAAATACAATGAAAATAGAGCAAAAGGACACTTTATATAATAGCTATTACATTCCACAACTACGCTAAACTTAAACTTTTGCAACAATATTGAAAGATCAAAACAGGCAAACATATATCATATGATAATTCTTAATTAATTTTATCAACTTTTAATGTAAATTTCTCTTGTCATTTTTTTAATTTGTGAAATAAGCGTACAATTAATAATAATATCATTAATATATTGAGACCAATATTTCCATATAATATCTGTACTTTAAAGTACTTAAATTTTTTATTTTTGTAATATATTTCAATTAAATATTAAAATAAAATAATGTACAAAACATGCGCTAAAATCTAGTATCATATTCAAAGGCATGCAAAAACTTAACAAGAATATAACCAATTTAATTTCAGTAATTATGTGTGGTTAAAGGGTTCAACAAATCTAGTGTCCTTTTAAGTATATCAACAACTATCTAGCCATTAATTTATTCACAAATAATAAAAGCAAAAAGAATATAAGAATAATGTAAAGATTTTCAGAAATAAGTCAAGAACATGCTCCTTTAGAAATAAACCATTTGGGTAGTTGCATTCATTATTTGTAGAATACTAATTTTTTGTTAATAATTTTAAATTTTGGGCTATAATTATTACTAATTTTAAATTTAAACTTTAAGACAGAAAAAGTCCAAAACTATGAAAAGGACACATACTATTACAAGAGGATGGATGTAGAAAATTTGTAAAATAAATTGTACATTATGAAATATTCTAATTATTCGCATACGGTGATTATAAAAAATTTGTGAAAATGCTCAAAACTAATCAATTTACTTTTTAAAAAATAACACCACACAATCATTCTCTTGAATATAAACATTAAAATTAATCACACAATCATTCTCTTGAATGTAATAAATTTTCTAATAAAGTGTTTTAAGATTGGTTCAATAATTCAAGAAAAGATATATATTAAAGGAATTGTTCCAGAAAGCTGATTATGAAGCATGTAAAGTTTTCATTATTTGTTTGAAGACATCACATAAAAAGCTAGACGTACTTACCTTCCAAGTTATTGGTATCAAGATATAACTCCTCAAGCATGGTCAAGTTTCCAATGCTTTTTGGTATTAAGCCTGAAAGCTGATTGGAACTTAAATATATGAATTTAAGTTTCGAAAGATAGGTAATCTCTTTTGGAATATCTCCTGCAATGTCAACAAAAGATTAATTAAGGCTCATGTTCTATTTATTCAATAAGATATGTCACTTTTGTTCTAATTCTTGTAAATTCGAGGGAGTGAGACTGTCTTAATTAAGATGCAATAACATTTTTCCCCAACCAAATTGAATTACGTCTTATTGGAGGCATTTGTAGAGGCATACACAAAAATTAGATAAAAGCAATTTTACAAATAACTGTATCTGTGTCTCTATAAATTACGATGTCTATGCATAATACATATTTGGGTTCAGTAGTCATCCATGTCTAGAGCATATAATGTTATTGTTGGGACCAATCCTTCATACTGGCCTAATAGAAAAAGACTTCAACGCTTTTGCACGTTTTTTTGATGGATGTTGTTTTAGTAATATAAAAAAAACAGGAAACAAAGTTGCTCATCACTTGCAGTGTTATTAAAAATTTGTGAAAATATATTGTGTATACATACATACATACATACATACATATACATATATATATATATATATATATATATATATATATAAATCACTTACACTCTTTTTCAAAATAGTTGCTTATAATTATCCATTGACAACGATCCTGAAACTTCAATTTTTTACAACTTCTAAAATAATTTTAGTCATTATATATTCTTCTAAAAAGAAGATAATAGGCCACGTACCCAATATAACTATTTATGTATATATATTTATATATAAATATAAATATATATATATATATACATATGTTAGTGTAGAATAAATATCTTTTCAATATTATATAAATTTTTTAATGTAATGTAAATAATTTCGTTTTTTTTTTCTAAAATAAACTTGAATTAGACAAGAGATATATTTTAATTAGACGCCCAAAAGAGTATATAACTCAAAGTTGGAAGAAAAAAGACCAAACTATTAAGAACTGTCATTAGAATATATACACTCTAAAGATATGTTGAAAGGCGATCAATTTAAAAATCAAAACCAATCAAATTATTTGTAAACAAATAAGTATACAATAATTTTTTAATATAAACATTGAAATCACCCATGATATAAGGCTTACCTGATAAAGAGTTATATGATAGATGCAATACTTCAAGTGAAGATATATTATATATTATTGAAGGTATGATTCCAGAAAGATTGTTCTTCGATAGACGTAAAATTCTCAATTGAAAAAGTTGACCAATCTCAACTGGAATAGAGCCTTGTATGAAGTTTCTATTCATATCCAAGGACTTTAGCTTCGACAAATTGAAAATAGATGAGGGAATTAAACCACCAAAACTATTATTCTGGAGCATCAAGTTTTGAAGTTCTTGAAATAACCCAATCCATGCAGGAACTTCTCCAGTAAATCCGTTGTTGCCCAAGTTGACTAACTTCAATCTACGCAGTTGTACTAACTCATTTGGTAGTTGGCCATGAAAGCTATTGTTGCTAAGGTCAAGATGAGTAAGGAATGAGAGATTTCCAAATTGTGGGGGTATGTTGCCTTCAAGGCCCATGCCACTAAGATTCAACTTGCTGATTCTCTCATGGTGTGTATCACAAATGACACCAACCCAGCTACACGGAGATGAAGAGTTCGACCAATTAGCCAAGTGACTGTGAGGGTCCTTGGTGATAGAAGATTTCAGAGCAAGAAGCACAGATTTATCAGTGATAAGGTTGGTATTGCTTAAAGCTAAGCCGACCATGAAATAACATTGCAGTGAGATCATGCAAACTAACAAGCAGAAGTTAGGTTGATCCATGAGTAGTGGATAGGAAGCGAGTAAGCTAAAAGCAATGAGAAAGAAGAGAGAATAGCTAATTTATTAGTCTAACATCCAAACAGGTCAAGTCAGTGATGGTGGGGTCATGCTTGTCTTCCAATTTCTTTTGTAATGATTTTGGACGACTAAGCTGTCTCATGCACCTAGCCGAAAGTTAAACCAGACTTTGTAAGGATATAATTGTTAAAATGAACTTGTCTTTTTTTAAGAACCCTGAATTAATAGGCTATCATAATTTCTTTCAGCTGTAACAGTATGCTAATTTAAGTCTTATTAAAAGTGATTTTTGCAGTAATTGTCATTTGCTTTGTGAATTACTGTCAGAGCTATAAGAAACCTCAAGTTAACCCCCAAAATGCCCTTCTCACACCTGCCTAGAGGAACCGTCCTCTTATTTTTTCTTAAAAAAAACATGTTAGCTTTTGCTAGTGGTGTCGCTTTTTTTTAAAATCAAAATTATTTCACATCAAAAATAATAATAATAATAAAATTCTTATTTTAAAGTTTTCAAATTAATATAAATTGATTCTTTTGTCCTTTTCATAACATGACACTAAAATGATGATCTTAGTACCTTTTTTCTTGTTAATGGAGAAAAGAAGTGTTACTCCGTCTCGTCAGCATAATGAATACCTTGTGAATAATAAACTTACAATAGGGGCTATAATTACATAAATATAAAAGTTTTAAAGACAATATAATCACAATTGAATTGAGAACCAAAATTCAGTGTTTTCAAAACTTGAGTGACAAAATTAATGCATGATTATGCTAAAAAACTTTGAAAATTCATGCCATAAACATATGTTCATAGGAATTTAGTTAATCATGTTTCCACAATTTATGTTTTCACTTTTGTATTCTCACAAAAAATTTACATTTTATATGTCAACATTTTGATCAATTGAATCTCATCCCTTTGCAACAAACGATATTGTACTCAAAAAATTCTTTTCACACAGGAGTAAGGGAGTAAGGGAGAGTTGGAGGGAAAAAATGAACAGTCTGGGGGAAACTTTAGAAAAGGAAAGGAAAACTTTTAGGAAAAGAAACAAAAAACTAAAAGAAAAGCTAGAGTGAACTTTGAGAGCAAGAGAAAGGGTGAATCGGAGAGCGAAAAAAGTAAAGAGGATAGTCGGAGGAAACTTTGGAAAAGAAAAAGAAAGCTTTAAAAAAGAAAGGTTAGACAGAAAGAATTTTGGTGGGGAGAGATTTGGGGAGAAAATTTTCAAACAGAACAAATTTTCAATATAAAGAAAAAGATTTCGTAACAAAAAAAGAGGAGAGGGCAGTAAAATCAATTACTTTAATCCTTTCATTTTCATTCCTTCTGCCCGTCTCTCAATAGAAAGAAAAGGTGAAGGTATACATACACTCAAGCCAAATGTTACTTAGGAGTTCATCTTCTTTATTGCTCTGCCTTCGGAAGAAAAGAGTTATCAACTATCTACATTTGAGACACTACTTCCTTTTTATGCACCTTGTTGTCTTTCCCATATTTTACTTTCAGTCATTGCGTACTGAACCTCACTGGCCCCACAATTCATATTAGGAACAAACAGATGTTCATGTTAAGTTTTGTAAAGTACTAATAAACTCAAATTTATATTTTTTTAAAATTTTCTATACTAATTAATTATGCAGTTTAGATTCTGTTCAAAACAATTGAAAAGGTAACTCTTTTGCTCATTTGTATTTTCTACCTTATCTAAGAGAAAAAAATAGTTGGGAAACAACTGAATTCACATGTTAAAATTAAATGCAAACTTGAAAGGTTGGGAGAATATTATTAAAGTTAGAGAATTCAAATTTACTTGTTTCCACAAACTAGATTTTATTAATTATTTATTTATAAAATTTAAATTATTAAATTTATTAGATTTTATTAACTAAATTATGAGACTAACAAATCTTACAATAAATTCACTATTTATAACAAATTAATAAAATTATGCTTTATCTTGATGATATAAAAATCGATCATATCTTAAAAGTAAGTAATTATGGGATTTAAATTAAATCTAGATATATATTAAAATGATTGAAATTTTATAAGATGTTTTTTTTAATTGACTTTGTCCCTTCTAATTAATTATATAGTATGCCAAATAATATAATTTCCAGTTCATTGAAAATTAAACTACTGGAGAATATGTTAAAGTTGATTACAACACGACATATAGAATTATATAAGTTTGGATTAAGTGCTGTTCAAAACAACAGTTTGCGTTAATTAGGTAAATAGTACAGAAACCAATTTTCCCCTTTTTAACTCCCCTTTCTTGCCTGAAAAGTTGTGCATTTACACACAGACACGTACAGAAACTACAGCTAAAGTTGGGGGAAAAGTCAAGATTAACTTTAGTTATGGCTAAACAAATAGATGTATTGTTGCCTATTTTTTGCTTTTCCTTATGATAATATATTGAGATTCTTCTATAATATACATTGATTATGAGGTTAGCAAATTTATTTATGTAGGATCAAATCAGGTCAATACTTGTGAAACCATGTATTGTTATCGTCTTTCTTTATTTATGTAGGATCAAAGCAGATCGAAGCATATATTTGCATAGTTTTTCTTTATCCTCGGAAAGTTGGGGTGTCATATACATATAAATTTTTCAAGCTAAACGTTTCTAAAGGTAAAGACTTTAAACTTGTCAAATTCTTTTGACCTAGGAAAGATGGGCATGATGCGCATATAGTTGTTCAATAATAACTTGGGTTTGTAGTTGAATAAGGCAATTACCTAACACAAGAAAGAAAAGTTACTTTTTGACTTAATTTTAAAAAAGTGAAAATATGTAATGTTTGTCTCCTTTTTTATGCGGGAACCATAAAAAAAACAAAAGAATAAATTGATTGATACATACTCTTTTACTTAATTATTTTTACTTTTATCCACACAAGAATAGAAACAAGAACTAGACTATCAGAACATCAGCATTTATTGAAAGAAAAAATAACTCTTATAAAACTTTTAATACTAAATTTTCATAAAATTTTACATGCATTATTGATTAGATGAATCTCACTATTTAATTTATGTGATTAAATAAATTTAATAATTTAAATTTTTTTTCATAAATATTAATAAAATTCAGTTTGTGAAAATAATATATTATTCAATGAATGGATTAGAATTGATGAAAAATTGAAAAAAATGAATCAGAATAGAATTTAGGCTTTTTAATTAGACACTATTCTTCTTTGTAAATGCTAAATATGCAAAAGCTTTTCTTGTTGTCTAATTTTGTTGAGCAGAGAACATGATAGTTATTAGCAGAGCGTGTGAAAGCTGTTGCAACAAAATCGTTGTCTTCACCTCATATATGTTATATTATGTAATGGAATGATTAATATGTATTTTAACAATTCTAATACAAAAAAGAAAAACAAAATGTGTGTTATCTTATATAATACATAGGATGAAGTAATACGTAGGATGAAAGCTGTATTTTAATCCATATGCCAAACGTCATAACCCCATCGAAAGTGCAATGCTTAATTGATTAATTCATCTCCTATATATTCTTCCAATTTCTACAACAACAACAAAATGTTCATTTCAATAATAAAATTAATTAAAATAAGATTGTGTAAGAAGATAAAAGATGATTTTCTTGCAACTAATATGATAATTCATAAGGAAAGAGAAATAGTTGAAACTTTAATTATTGATTTAATTATTAATGATTTCAATTCATTAAAGTGTAGCGGTACTTTAAGTGAAAGTAATTTTAAATAATTTATTTAGTGCAATATTTGATGAATATTTAATTACATGAGTTTGGGTTAACCAACAGGAAGTTGGTATCCTTCCTTTTCTATAACGTGTGAAATGGGTTATGCAATATCCACAATGACGAAATATGTCATGAACAGTTAATTGAAATTTGAGCAGCTTAATTTTCTGACTTGTAAAAGACGTTAGAAAATGGGCAGAAGATAGTAATCATTCAAGTCCACATAGGATAAGTCAAAGTCTTGGCAGATAGATGACTAAGGAATGGAGAACAAGTGAACATGTAACTATTTTTTCAACTTTCTCTTATAATAATAATAATAATAATAATAATAATAATAATAATAATAATAGTAGTAGTAATAATATTAATAATAATAGTAGTAATAATATTAATATTAATATTAATAATAACTATTATTATTATTATTAGTTTATTATTAAAACATTTTTATAGGCTAATTAATCGGTACTCTTTTGGTCCTCCAAATTTTCCTTCAAGGTTAAACATATTGAATTACATTTAAGTACCTGAATTTGGGTTAACCAATGGGAGGTTGATATCCTTACTTTTCTAATGTGTGAAATAAGTTATCCACTATGAACAATGACAAATATGTGATGAATAGTAATGAAGTTTGAGCAGCATAATTTTCTAACTTGTAAAGGAGGTTAGAAAATATGCAAAAGATAGTAGTCATTCATGTCCACTACATGAAATTTTTAGATTTTCGATAAATTTTTTAGTGGATAAAATATATACCTACAAAAATAAAAATTAATTAAAGTGACAACGTTTTCGTCATATATGTGTAAGCAGGTTAAACCAAAACTTTAACTTGTGGATAAGCACATCCCTCAGAATATCCCACTAGAATATCACACACGAAATTCCTATTAAGGGGCACAAAGATTTTACTAGAGACTTCCCCACTGGGATTTTTATTAATGGATAAAATCATTGAAAATTAATTAAAAACTTTGCCACATAAACTAAATTGGCTAATTACTGAATGATAAGGCCACCAGAAATATTATTGGCTGTTATCTGATGATTTCCACTAGAAATAATCAATTTTACCAACAAATTAATCTATCGGTTAATTGAAAAGTAACGTGCCTCAAGTAGTGCCCACTTAATAATACCCACGGGCTTATTTGCTTGTAAAGATAAAATAAATATTAATATTTTTTGGTTACCTCAAAGGTCATGTCATACATTTACTAGTGGCAATGCTATTGGTAATATTAGTTTCTGTACGTGAATCCCTTCACATCAGGATAGACATGGCATTACCATCGGTAACGTTAGTTCTTCTACATGAATTTCACTGACCAACACTTTAGGACAGCCAACTTTTTTGTTTTACCAATGCATTACCACTAGTAATGTTAGTTCCCATATATGTCAATCAATGCATTAGCATAGTTAACTGGTCACGATTTCATTTTACCAGTACCGGTAATATTAGAAACATACATGAATCACACTAATCATTGCATCGGGACAGTTGACAAGAATATTTTACCGGCTGCGATATTACTAGTAATATTAGTTCCCATACATGAATCCTACTAATCAATGCATTAGAACAACCAACGCATTTTACCAGTGGCATTACTACTGCCACTATAAGTTCCCATACATAAATCTCACTTATCAATCATTGTATTAGCCAACATTTTCATTTTACTAGTGACAATACCGCTAGTAATATTAGTTTCTGTACATGTATCGAATTGATTGAACCATTAGGATAGTTAATGGGCAGCAATTGCTTTTTATTAGCGGCTTAAGCCACTAATAAAATATTTAAAACTTTCCCATTGGTTGTGAAACGGAACCAAAATTAATTACCCATAGGTTTGTGCTTAGCCCCTAATAACTCTACCAATTTGCTAAATTTTTGGTGGATTTTGGCCTGTAAAAATCAAATTCTTTTTGGTAGTGGTCCACATAGGATAAGTCAAAGTCTTGCTCGGTGTTGGACCAATTATCTAAGAGGTTGTAATAAGTGGCAAGGTTGCTTTTGTTCAACTATGTCTTCTAATTTCTTCTACTTTTATCCTTTACTTTTTCTTTTTCTACGGCCAATTATGCCATCTCATGCCCATAAGTAGATTTTATATCGACTTTGTCCACAATAGTGCGTACATGTCAAAGTGTTCGCTCCCATCATGATTTGCATGTACAACTAATGCCAGATGACTAAGGAAAAACTTATATTTGAGTTTTGAGCATTAAATCATAATTAATTAGTGGAAAAACTTATTTTATTACTTAATAAGAGAAAGAGAAGTTGCTTTTTGACTTGAGATGTAGAAAATTGTGTACTTGTCTTTCTTTGGATTTTAATATCAATGCTTTGCTAAATAATGCAAGCACTTAAGAAAAAAAAAAAGACTGCTTTTTGACTTCAAACTTAGAAAATTATGAACATGTTCTTTCTTGAATTTTAATATTAATACTTTGACAATTTGGTTTTTTATAGTCAAATAATGCAATTGCGTAACACGAGAAAGAAAAGTTACTTTTGAACTTCAGATATAGAAAATTGTGAACATTATCTTTCTTTGAATTTTGGTATTAATTATTCGTAGTCACACTGAAAGTTTATTTTTACTACTTTATTTTTACATAAAATTTATATTTAATAATTATGAATTTTTATATTTATTAAATTTTATAATTTAATTTATAAAATTTTATGATATAAATAAATATAAAATTTAAATTTTTACTAGAGACAATATATTAAAATTCGTTACTACTAAATATATTGAATTATTAATATTTATATTAATCGTAAAATTAAATTGAAGGTATTATTCTTAATTAAAGTTTTATTTATTGATACATTTTTAAATCATAATTCAAAGTATTTTTTAACATAAATTAATAATTTTAGCTAAAAGTTAAATATAATAAGAGAAAATGGTTCATTGCGTGAGTACCGATATTTGTTAGAGCAGTGTGTAAAAGCTGTGGCAATATTATGATTGAAATTGTCCTTATTCAACCACTGAGTAGTGGCCATTATTTTTAAGAATTTGACTAATGATGGGACACTGGTAGAAAATTTGGTTTACTCTTTCTCTAACCTTGGAAATTTGGGGTGCGTACATGCACATACAATTACTCATGGTAAGGTTTTTTAAAGATAAAAGACTTCAGACATGAAATTTCCACTCATTGCTGTCAAAGAAAAAGACTTTAGATTAGATCTGAAAGATGGAGTGCATTAATGCTATTATTCTGTATTTTTAACCTTGAAACTAAAATAACTTTCTACACATAATCAAAAGTTGGAAATTTTCATTCTAGATTAATTACAAGGAGAAAAAAGAACAAAAAATAAAAACTTTGGAAATTAAAGCTAAGGAGTGGAGATCCCACGAAGCAGAAAGAAAGAAATAGAGAGAGAGAGAGCTTTGAAGCAAAAAGAAATCCAGACAGAGCGAGAAAACCAGAGGAATTCATTATGGTGACAAAAAGGAGTTAAGGCAGTAATTAAGAAAGATGTAATGTTTCATTTTTAATCAAAGTGGGAATCAGATTGAAAATACATATATTCTACAAAACCAATAAAATGTTAGTATAATAGTAAGTTAACTTTGTTTAAATCTATAGCTAAAGGTTTAAGTTTGGAGTCGCCTTTGTTAAGAAAGACTTCATCGAATATCTTTTGCTTTGAAATAGAGATTATTCTCTCACCCAGTGATAGAAAATAAAATGAGTGAACAACTTTTGTTAGTAACTAACAGCAACAATAATAGCAATGATAAGTAATTACTGTCAATCTATTTAAAAACAATATTAATCATAATTAATAATGATAGTAGTAATATTTTGTGTTGCATTTATTGTTGTCATAAGTCAAAATTTTTCCAAACACGTAGCTCTCATGAAATGTACGAGTCGCAAAATCTCACAAATGGCCTTTGGGCTATTCATTCCTATGCATTGTTTAATCAGTTTATGAAATTATATAAGTTTAAAGGTTCAAATTTTCTATAACTAAGAGTTCAGTAAAAATTTATTTATCAAAGTAGTAAAACTCAAATCTTCCTTAGTGTTGGATCAAAAGATTATACGGGTACATGATAATGAATAATTTAAAAGCAAGTAGCAGATTCACAGTAATAAGGCTTGTCTTGGTGGAAGGTCTTGCTGGAATTAAGCTAAGCATGCCATGATGTAGACCACCAATTTCATTAGTCTAGGGTCAAGAGCATTCACAGCAAACCTTGGTGGAAACCAATACGTGTGCACCCATGTTTTCTACTTTCTTTTATTGCATTTTTTTGGTAATAATATGCTATACCAAACTTCATGTCATTGGGCAATGGGCGATGCTCCATACCCAAATGTTGTTCTTAACTTGCGTTAAAAGCTTTTACAAAATCGAGATAAACAATGTCAATTCCAATAAGGTAATAATTGAGAAACTGTTTATAATTATTATATTTTAAATTTTTATGATCTTAATTGCTTGAATATTCCTTATTAAGAATAAATTAGCAATCTTAAATGGTTGATACAATTAGTATGAACTTTCCAAGATCACTTGATAATCGCAAATTTGATTCTTGGAGAGACCTCTAGAACCACCCATTCAAAGAGAGATTAGGCCTGTTCAACTTGAGAGATTTAAAGGATTCGTACTTCTAATGAGAATACCTCTTGATTTATTTAAAAAAAAAAGAATAAATTACCAAACATTTAGAAGAAAAATTGGACAATATATCAAAATTGATTGTTGCAAAATGTATTGAATCATCAATATTTATATTACATAGTAAAATTACATAGAAGGTATAAAATCATTTGATTTACTTATAATATTCTAAATTAAAGTTTTATTTATTGAGATAAATTTTAATCATAATTTAAACTATGTTTAACATAAATTAACAACTTTAGTTAAACTTTAATTATAATAAGAGGAAATGGTGGATTACCTAAGTACTAGTTGTTAACATAGGGTGTGAAAACTGCAGCAAGAATATGGTTTTTTCTTCGCCTTGGAAAGTTGGGGATATCATGCACATGTAATTATTTAATGGTAAACTTTTCTAAAGATAGAAGACTTTAGACATGTGAAAGATGGAATGTGTTAAAGATATAATCATATTTCTTTAACCTTAAGGGGCATGATGCGAATATATTTATTCAATGATGACTTGGGTTTGCAGCTAAATAATGCAAGAGAAAGAAAAGTTTATTTGTACTTAAAACTTTACAATTTTATATTGTTAGTGAAAGACTTAATCATTCAAAATTGCTTTTTAACTTGACATTTAAAAAATTGTGAACATGGACTTTATATTGTTTATCTTGCAATAATGGTATGGTTTAAATAATTTTCTACTCTTGGTGCTCTATATCAATTAACTAAACTTAGGTTAGACAAGCAAACAGCCAAACCATATTGGCATAAGTCAAGTCGTAGAGAAGAAAAATGGCAATGCCTTCTCCAATAGGAAGTAAATATTAATTCTACCCGACCCCATGGGCAAGGATATAGGCTAGAAAATTGAGAAACATAAGACAATCAAACAAAAAGAAATATGGTGGTAAGAATATGAGGGTAGGTCTCAAGGTTTTAGATTAAAAGTTTATAAATCAATATATATCATGTATGTCATGTCGCATATATATATATATATATATATATATATATTTCATATACATTTTTCTTCTAGTCTTCTTTATATAGTGGTAGCAATGTTTTATTATCATTAGTAATAATTTTTAAAATTTAAGTGATATTTTTATAAACCAATATATGTTTATATATATCAGGATGTCATGTCATATTGTCCATATCCATTCATCTTTTTTATTTAGTAAAATTCATTTTAGTTTAGTATCTATGTCAAAAGAAAATTCAGACACTCAACTGATAAATGTTCTAGCGAACTGGCTTTGCATGACGATTGGGTAGTTGTATTTAAACTAGCTTTGTCTGAGAGGAAATTTCCTTCTCTATTATTGCAGAGTTCTATTCTAGAAATAATGTGCGATTTGAAAACTTTTAGAGTCATTCATAATTTTTGATAAGTAAAGAAAGCATAAATACTGAAAGAATTTATTGTGTTCCACCAAAGTTCTTACAAACACACATTTAGTAATTGATGCATAAACAACGAAAGCATAAACACAAAAGAAAGAAATGTATATCCTCATATAAGGTTACTGTTGTTTCATGAATGAAGTTGCCACAAGTATGCTGAAGGAAACTTGCAAGTCAGATCATAGAATAAAACATTAAAAAGTTGTAACTGATGAAAAGATAATCTGAATGAAGTACCACAGATATGTTGGGGATGCAACTAATGATGCAAGGACTATTTTAATCTTGTAAGGCCACAATCATCGTCTAGAGTAAAGTTTTTCTTTTACGTCTTGCACATTCTACATTTCCTCCAGAATATATGTAACTTTCATGGATAATGAACATTGTGACCAAGGAGGTTACAGTTAGTTAAGCCAACTTAGAACTATACTGAACCCATTTTATTATCTACTATCAATCTTGATTTATCCTTAGATTTTATTTTTAATTTCAAACAGAAGTAGTAGCTAACTCCTCTGCCAACAGTAGCATATGCAGTAATGAGGCTCCCTCTTTTTGAATAGTGCTACTTGTACATGAATTATTGTCACAATGGCACGATGGGAGCAGTAGTCCTTGGTGAAAAGAGATATTTTATAGTATTATATTTGCAAATTTGGGAAAAGTGGATTAATAAAAAAGGAGTCATCATCAATCTAAAATTTTAGTGAAATTTGTTAAAAGAAGGAGAAGAAAACAAAAATGGCTGAAATTTGGGCATGAGTTGGACCCTTTATTGAGATAATATGTTAACAAGCATAGAAGAAGTATTGAAATAGATGAGCCTCCTCAGAAACTCATCTATCCAAATTATCAAAATAAATGCCTTTCTCTCTACCCTTATAATTGTTCCACAGAAGCCTATTGATTTAAAAAATGAATGATTGTTGAAAGATCCTATACAAATAAACTTAGAAGAAACATTAAAGTGGGCCCTTCCTCCTTAGGTTGGAACTTATTCAATCTATAAGGTTAGATGCCTTTGCCTCTACTCTTATAGCTCTTCTTTCCCAAGATTATCATGTATAAGATTTTAGGTGAAGATTTTGAAAAAAAAAATAATAGAGATTGTGTACTAATAAGCTTAAAAGGAATATTAGAATAAGCCCTTCCTCCTCAGATAGGGACCTATTCAAGTGGTAGAAATAAATGTCCTTACATTCAATCCACCACTCTTCTTAGAAAGGTTAATAGTATGAGAATATGTTTGAAATGTATTTTTAATAACTTATTATTTTATATTTTAAATAAATGCCATTGAGGCCTTGAGTTGTGATCTTTTTGAGGAAGAAATTTAGGCCATTAAACACTCTTGTTATGTAAAATCACTGGAATCCTATATTTTATGTAGAGCTTCTCAAAAACTTCGAAATTGCTTTGGAGTGTGGAAGTCTAAGGTTAAAACATACATTCCACACTTAACACAAATAAATTAAGACAATAAATTAAATATGTTACAGTCATCCAAAATAAAAATAAACTAATTACTTAAAGAAAATTAACCCACATTAAACATAAAAAAATTGCATATAAACAGAAATAAAATACAATTCAAATTAGTAAATAAATGGGTGATTAAAAAACACATGCTTAATCACACAATTAAGTTCAAGTTTAATTTGGCACAACAAATTTCTTTACCCTTTTTCTTTTTCCAGAATCAAAACTTTGGCTCAGCGCAAGACTGAGCCTGTGGCTCCTGCACGGGCTACATTATGCAGCTCGGAGCTATTGGATAGGCGGGCTGCACAATGTAGCCTGCCATGCATTTTTCATTTTTAACTTAATTTATTTCTTTTTAAATTTTTGATAAATAATATTAATTTTATCGAACAGTCAGATTATTTTTTTAATAGAAAGATTTTCTTATAAATTTTTTGGAAGCAAAAAGTTTTGACAAGAATAAAACTATTAAATTTTCAAACTTTCATCAGAAATTTTTTTAAATTAGTATAAAAAATTTTCCAAACACAACCATACACTTTGTTTTACTTTTTGAAAATAAAAATTTTTTTGATTTATTTTTTAGGAGGTACTGCACCCTTCTTCAAGCACCCCTGCGCGTCGTGCAGGGGAGAAGGAGCCTGAAAAGTCTCCTTTTCCATCGGTACAGACGCTAACACTGGCTCAAGCCACTACTAGTGACAATACCAGCGCCGCCGTCGTCCTCCATGCCCCAAAAAAGGGGTGGTTTCCCCATCTCTTTCTCTTTCTCTTGTCTGGTCTCTAGTTCTCTGTCTAGAACAAAAGCTCCAACACCAGCAGTAATGCAAGAAACAGAATGAAAACTTGAACTTAAAGGACAACAAAAGGAAATGGAGCACTAACCAATCAACACAAGGCAAAGCTTTAGTGCAAGCCTCTTTCTCCCTTGCCATGTTCTGCCTCTGTCAAGCCCTCTCCACCTTCTTACCTCACTCTTGGTTCTCTGTGTGCCTCGGAGTGAAGCTCTATGTCTCGGTTTCTTTCCTTTTTTTCTCTCTTCACACTTTGCTTCTCTCTTTCTCTTGGGTGTTCTACCATTTCTCTTCCCTTTCCCTTTGGTCACTCTTGGGTGTTTGTTTTCCTCTCAGCTTCACTGTCTGTGCCCCCTTAGTGAGAAAGGTTCCTCTATATAATGGAGAAGCTTCCCTAAGCACTGCTGACACTTTGTTTTTATCAGCTCCATTGCATGTGGGTTCCTTAACTGGCTGAAGGTCCAGATCTTCAGAGGTGGCTTGCTTGTGGTAGAAAAGGAAATCCATCATGGTGATCCACCATGACAAGCAATGGCCATCCAATGAGGTTTTTGCAAAGTGGCTCCACAAAATACTTCATTCACTCTTTTTTCTTATTTCTTTTTTAAAATAAAAATGTCAAAACAAATTACATCACCCATAAAAGTTTTCGTAGACGTTTTAATTTTTTGGATTTTTCCACCCATTTCTCTTTTTTCTCGTTTTGTCCTTTTTTTGTTTTTAAATAAAATACTAAAGCTCATTAAAATATTATCTAAATGCATAGCAAACTCTTTCTTTTTTAGTTTTCTCTTTTTACATTAATTACAAAATAAACTAGATGAATAGAACTAAATATTTTTTGGAAAATAGAAATGTAGAATCAAAGTGAGAAAAATAATTAGGACCTCCTTTTTATGATATATTTTAAAATCTAATATTGGGTGATTCAGGTCCTAGACAAATTTGGGTGTTTACAATTATTATACACATTTTGCACAATACACTATTAGGAATAGCCTATAATGAGGTTCATGCAGACTTGTACAATAAACTTGCATGTGTCGACATGTGACACAAAAGTGGCGAACAAAAGAAATAGACTGTGTTTGAAAACAAGTTTGGTAAAAAGAAAGAAAAATGGTGGAGTCACTATCAACTTAGATTGAAATGGTGAAGTTGAACATTAAAGAAAATGGTCTGCATAATAGAAAATGGGTTCGAGGGTTAGTTACATATAAGAAAGATACTAGCACTCTTATAATGCCCTTTTGATAACTACATTAGTATTTTATTACTTTTTAGTTTCAGAACTATGCTTTTTGTTTTGCGAAACAAATTTATTCTATTTTTGAGTTTTTGTTTGTCCCATTGCTAGTTTTGCATGTGATCAAGCATGATTTGTGATTAATACCATTAGTGAGTGACATTTAGCCATTCCTATGGAAAAGAAGGATTCGATGCTTAGTTCATCCAGGTCTTACATCATGAGTTGCTTGCCTAGCTCGATTAGGGCTTTGAAGCATACCTAGCTTGATTAGGGTTTTTGGAGGTGTATTGGTACCAAAGGGTCCTAGGATAAAGGTGGATTCCTTTTAATGGCGTCATTGGGCTTTGTTAAATTTTAGGAAGGGTCGATTCATAATGATTACATTAGAGGATTCCAATGATATTTCAATGTACCACATAATGTAATTACCCTCGGAATAGGTAGCAATGGTCACTTTTGCCAACTGCACTAATTACAATTGTCAGGAAGGATTAAAAATTAAAAGGCAATCAATGAACATTGTGCTTTATGGAAGATTGGTTTGTGATGAATGCATTAGAAGAATTCAACCAATTTCTCTAACGCATCCCTTAATGCAATAATCCTCAATGCAGTTAACGGCAATTACTCTCACCAACTCAACATAAGGAAGGACTAGAATTTGGGGAACAAAGAACGAATATGGTGCTTGAGGGGTTTTGATCCATAATGATCATGTTAGAGGGGATCTGTCGATCTCTACAATGTTTCTCATAACATGGATTCTCTGAATAATTAGCAATAGTTGCTCTTGCCAATTGTGCTAGCTACTGTCATTGAGAAGAATTGGGTTCAAAATGGCTGTAAAATGAGTATGGAGTTTCACATGAAGGATGGTGAGAGGCAATAGGTTTGACATAAGGGTTCATGCTGATCACATTAAACATCCATGTTGATTTCTCCAACATGACCTACAATGTGATTGCCCTAGGATGTCTAGTGAAAGTCACTCACGCAATCGCACTATCATCCATCATGGGAATAGGATTTAGCCAACTTATGGTGTAGAAAATGCAAGCAGATCCAAAATTCAGTTTCCCTTTCCTTAATTTTTAATAAAAAATTAGTCTCATGTGAAAACATGTTTAATGGAAATCTCATACATTTAGAAAACAATTTCAATGTTTGATGGTTTAGGATACCTAATTACCTAGCATATGATCCTAATAAAGACTCATTAAAATGATTTGAAGCATAACGACATGAATGAAATGCTATCACCAACTATAATTCATTAGATCAAAATTAAGAGCAATACACATCCACATCCACACAAGAAGAAAAATTCAAGATAAGGATTTGCATTGGGAGACATTCTTTACATAACCGTAAAGGCATGCAACCTCTCATGAAAAAAGGAGATCAAGAAACAAGAGGAACCTGCATTGGGAACATTATATCTCAATATGTATGCAAACCCATATCAGAATAGGAAATCCAAAAATAAGGGGAACGTGCATTTGGTACTCTCATTTCTTTGCAATTAAATTTAGTACTAGAGGAAAGGACATATAGAAATAGGGGTGCACTAGAGGGGTTATGTCCACACATAGCATTCACTCAAGTATAGGTAAGCATGCATGCTGCCTTGCACTAGGTTCATACCTAAACATCGCTTTTGGAAGTCCCAATCATGCAAGCAAATGTGCTTAAGAAATTTTGTAAAGATTAGGAAAGGTTTCCAAGGCACTAAATATGATCACCATGACTTTATTTTCCCAAGAAACATCCCCAATCAAATCAATTTTTCTAGGTAAGTGAGTTGTTCTAGACAGCACCCAATTTAGAGTCACTAAAAAGATTAATTTAGAAAGTGGAACTAATGAACTCCTTTTGCTTTCAAATTTTAACTAGATGAGGATGACTTTTGATACTACTCAAAAATTAGGACAAAAGGAGCTCATTAACGTTAAGAAGCTAAACAAAAAAGTTTTAGACACTTCATAGGACTGCAGTCTAGATAGTGGGGAAAATTCAAATGTTTCACATATTAAAATAATTCAATTCAACCCAAATTTTGCATGCAAGATAGCCAACACATGGATTAGAAGCCTACAAAGAAGTACAGCTTTTAGAACTCAGTTGCTATTTTAAATCAAATTAATCCGTAGTTGTAAAGAGATGACTTCAATATAGGGCATACAAAAAAAATTAGAAACCATAGTAAACTGGCCCAGAATGACATGAAATTTTTACATGCATGTACTAACATATGAAATCTCAAGTACACAAAATTTAAAATTATTCCAAACTCGTTTGCTGCCTCAAATCAATTTAATCCTAGGGCTATACAAAATACACATTAATACAGGATAGCCGGCAAGGAAAATTTGGAAACCATACCAAATCAGCCCTAAATAATTTGAAATTTTTACATGCATATGATAGCACAATAAATACCAAGATGACAAAATTCACACTATTCTAAACTCATTTGCTACATCAAATTAATTTAATTTTGGGGTTGTATAGAATGCACATCAACACAAGATAGCCATGAAGAAAAATTGAAAAAACCATAGCAAATCAACCTAGAATGATTTGAAATTTTTATAAAACACATCCAAAATAATGTCCACAAAATTTCACAACAATTGGAGTTCATTTGAATATTGAAACATATGCAAATCAAAGGTGCATTCACTGATGTGCTGGCATAGGATAGTCTATGAAAATAATTTCAAAATCCATATTAAATGAAAATGCTTTCAAATTTTTACAGGGACATGTTGACATATGAGAGATTGTACTTACAAAAATTCATAAAAACAAAGTTCATTTAGATATTTAAATGAGGTCAAATAGCCAACACATTCCTTAATATGCCAACATAGGATAACTTATGAAAACAATTTCAAAATTGATACAAATGAACTCCAAATGCCTCAAAAATTTTGCTAGAATATGATGAAATTATGGAAGATCATGCCACAAAAATTCATAAAAAATGGAGCTAAATTGCTTCTCCAATTAATTCAAAGCAACCATCAAAACAGGAAAGAATTAGCAATAGTTGATCTTCTACTTAACATGTCGTCAAACATCTTGTGGACAACTCTTACACATTTGTTTGCAAAAGTAAAATCAACTTATGGGTTAGCAATATTATCACAGAGTTGCAACCAAAATAAAAAAGATTGAAAGGATTTGAGATTTAGAAGTTTACCTAGTGTGAGAGAGAACTTCTTTCTCCTTCTTCCCCTCTTCTCTTCCCCTTCACTATTCTCTCACTCTCTTCTTCTTTTCATGCCTCTCTCTTTCTTTTCTATAGAACCAACTTCCTTTTCCCTCTTCTTTTCCTCTCTTCATGCCACTCTAGCTCTATCCCTTCTTAATGTGTGTGTGTATCTGTGAGTATGAGAGAAACCAAAATGGGGCTTCCCCCTTTGTTTCTAACGAATTCCTTTGTTTTTTCCCCTTATTTCCCCTTTTTTCTTCTTTATTTCAGCTGTGAGTCTTCTTCTTCTTCTTCTTTTTTTTTTTTTTTGCTGACCTCTTTTTGTTTTATATAATATTTTTTTCTTCCCATTTCTTCTCTATAATTAGCCATCCCTCTTGCTTTATTTTCTCATTTTCATTTTCTGTTTATTTATTTTGCTTTATACTTTTGTAATTTTATATTTTTTCATTTTTATATTCCTCTTTTCTATTTTGTATTTTCAATTTCTTTTTTTGTATTTCTTGTTTTCATTTTTTTGCATCATTTTATTTTTCTTCTTTTTACTTTTTTACTTGCTTTTAAGTTTGATATTGATTCTCTTTATGTATTATTTTATTACTAATATTTGTATAATTTTATTTGCCTTTATTTATTTTTATTTTTATTTTAGTCGGATCAAATTAGGTGTCTATAGATTGTCCCCTTTACTTATTTTTTAAGTATTAGAGGATGGATATAGATTGCAAGACGTTAATTTGGGCCAAATCGAAGAGCAAGAATGCTTAGGTGGGTTATTGGCCACCCATCAGTGATCAAAATTGTGAAAGGTTATAATCCACTTGATAAGGATATCTAAAGAACGATTTAAAATTTATAATGAAGGTTTATGATCTAACCAACAAGCATACCTTGGAGCTACATAGGATTTACAGTGAAAGTTTTTAATCAAACAAACAAGGATACCTAAGAGCTACTTAGGCTTTTACAATGGAGGTTTATAATCCAACTAACAAGGACACCTAAAAGTTACTTAGAATTTGCTACCAATAGTTGTAGCAAAAACCATTCAAAAGAAATAAATTGGAGTGAACAGCTCCAAGGTTTTAGGGTAAACTATCGTGAAAGAAATAAAAACAACCCGAAGTAAACCATTCCAAAGTTTTGGGATAAACCATCTTGAAAGAAATAAAAAATGCCCCTGAGTAAAGTATTCCAAGGTTTTGGGATAAAGGATTTTAGAACCACCCAATGAGGATACCTAAGGGTAACTTAGGATTTGAGGTGAAGAGTTGAAGAACCACTCAACAGAGATAGCTAAGAGTGACTTAGGATTTACTACCAAAGTCTTTGGTGAAAACTAATCAAAAGAAATAACCAGGAGTAATTTTTTTTAAAGGTTTCGGGGTAAACCATCCCAAAAGAAATAAAAATAAGCTAGAGTAAAGTATTTTAAGGTTTTAAGGTGAAGGGTCTTAGAACCACCTGATGAGGATACCTAAGAGCAACTTAAGATTTGAGGTGAAGAGTGTTAGAACCACCCAATAGGATACCTAAGAGTGACTTAAGATTTAAAGTGAAAGGTTATAATTTACCCGACAAGGATACCTAAAAGCTATTTAGGATTTACTATGAAGGGTTATAATCTACTAATCAAGGATAAAATTAAAAGGGTTATGAAGCCACCTAACAGGAAACAAGTGGGAAGTGTTATATCCACCTTACAAGGATAAAATTAGAAAGGTTACAAAGCCATCCAATAGAGAATAGGAAGGAAAGGTCATTATCCACCCTATAAGGATAAAATTGGAAGGGTTACGAAGCCACCCAGTGGGGAATAGGTAGGAAAGGTTACTATCCACCTTACAAGAATAAAACTAGAAGGGTTACGAAGCCGCCTAATAGGGAATAGGTTGAAAGGGTTACTATCCACCTTACAAGGATAAAATTGGAAGGGTTACGAAACTATCTGTAGACACTTAATTTTATCCGACCCAATTTTTTAAACTTTAACCTAAATTATGAACCCAAATTTAAACTAAAAATGAGAAAATAAAATAAGATAAATCCCAAATAATAAAATTTAAAACTCAAAAATAAACCCAAGATACAATTAAACACAAAATTAAACCTAACCAAAATCTAAACTAAAATAAATAAGCCCAAACTCAAAGATAAAATTTTAAAATAAAACTAACATAAAATCAAAAAAATAAAAGATAAGATAACTAAAATTAAAGAATAATAATACAAGATAAATCGGAAATTAAAGAAGATAAATAAAATAATAAGAGGATAAGATATAAGATATTAGGATAAATAAAAGATAATAAAGATAAAAGACAAAAGAAGAAAAAAAAAGATAAAAGATAATGAGAAATAGGAGTATCTAAATATAAGACAAAAATAATAAAGATAATAAAATAAAAACTAAGAGATAATAAAATAAATAGATTAAAAGATAAAATAATAAAAAAGATAAAAAAGAGATAAAATGCAACTAAAACTAAGAAATAAGAATTTAATTAAAAAAAAGAACTCTAATTTTACAATTATAAAAACACATTACACACAAACTAAAAGGGGGGTTCATGGACCAAAAGGAGAGGCCAAGAAAGAAATAAAAGGCCCAAAGAGAAACTTAGCACTTTATGAACCCACTACCCCTCATTAGGGTTCACTCTCCCAATTATTACCCCAATTTGAGTTTTAATCACTCCTGAGCATAGAAATGTTTTCAACATTGGGTCCGATACCTAATTGTTGCACTAGTTTGGGTTTTGATTGCTTTTGAGCAAAGGAAGGTTTTTCAATTTTGGGTTCGCTCTCCTAGTTCTTGCCCTGATTTGAATTTTGAGAGCCCTTAAACAAAGAAATGTTGAAAAGCTTTCCTTAATTCTTCATCTTTGTTATCTAAGACAATGCCTCAAAGGATTGTATGTGGAGAATTAAGATTACATAATCCTTTGGAATCAAGAATGTTCTATTAATCAATTTCTTATTTAAGTCACTCTCAACTATTTACACTCTCAGTTAGGTGTTTATTCTCACAAATATCCTATGAGCTTGCTCTTATGTCCCTCTGCACACTTGTTAACTCACTACATTAGCCAAGATGCAAGACCAAGGTAATAGAATAAAAAGAACAAGGTAAAGGTTTTGCAAATAAGAAGAGCATAATATTTTGACCACTTGATGTCTCATTTCACTCTTATATTTAGGAATTTCAAGACTTTGTTAGCTCAAGGCGAGATCTTTTTCCTTTTCTTTTGCCTATTTTCCTTTCTTTTCCTTATCAAGTTAAGACCTTTCCTTTTTTGTTTTTCTGTGTTTTTCTCTAGCTTTTCTTTTGTTTGTTTTCCTTGAACACAACTCTATAGGTTTTTGCTTTTATTTGTAAATTTATCAAAGTTTCTCTTACTTTCGCCTTTATATGTCTCAGGCCTAATAAACTAGAAAAGGATTCTTGTCTCTTTATTTGAGCTTGATAGAGTTTTCCCCTTTTTTGCTACTTAGGTGCTCTTTTTTGTTCTCCTTTAAGGAACGAGTATGGATTTTTGGGGCAGGAGGATAAGGGTGGCAAGGGTAAGCACAATGAAGCTTGATGGTGGTGCTCCCATCTTTTCTATGGCTTAAATGGATGACTATGAGACTTCTAGCATCGGGGTCAGCTTGAAAGGTCCAAATAATCCAAAGATGGCCTATATCACTTCATAGTTAATGCAGTGCCAAATGAATCATCTCAAGGGGCATTTAAACAAGTTTTAGGGTATTTGCCTTCTCATAGCATTCTTGTAGGTAAGCACACCCTCACACTAGTGTTTAAACAAATACACTTAGTTATCCAATAGAATTAAGTAATTTGTCAAGCAATCCATTTTTATCATGGGCATTAGGATTTAATTAGGATGAAGTTAAGAAATTCTTTTCAATAATTTATTGCCCTCAAGCACTAATATTAGGAAAGATTAAAGATTAACCCGAATTGCCGTAGTATCGGTTACTAAAATTAGCAGTACTACTCCATCATGTATCTGTCATTTATTACTTACTCATTGTTTCAAGGATAACTTTGATCTTTAATGCAAAAATGGAAAGTGTTGAATGACAGCACAAACAAAGACATGGGATGAAAAGTAATGTATTTGTCATGCAAGACATTTTATTGAATTTAAGAGAGTGCCCATACAAAGTCCTTACTTAAGATTTGGGCAGAACTATTAGTAGATGCCACGAGACTACATACAAAGGGAGATAGGAAACTACTTAACTATCTAGCCTTGGTTCACTTCCAGGATTGCATGGACTAACCAAGCCAACATCCTTTTCTGTGGGACCTCAACCTCACTAGTACCAACCTAACCTAGATCCTTAGATTAGTGGGGACCATTAATAACATGTGTCCTTGGTATCGCCTTATCATTCTAACATGGGAAAGGCTTCGAGGTCTTAATTATGAAGTGTCCCATGGCTATTTAAGTGGTGGTGGTGCTGATGGCCCATTAATTACATACTTAATGGACAAAGGCTCCATTGCCCTAGTTTGAGGTTGGCTACTTTTATCGCATGTCTAATTGCCAATGGCTACATTAGAGTTTGGGCATCAGGTTGCCCTAATAACTATAGTGTTGGAGAAACATTGACCATGTTTATATTATTTGACTACACTCTAACTCACAAAATGCCCTTATCCAATCAACCCTCGGATCAAGTCTCTAAAAGCCTCATATTCCTCTATCTTGTAGTATGTATAGGATTGGCACTTGTTGCCAATGTTTGATTGATATTTGCTAGGAATGAGATAACCTAAGATAAGCCTCTAACTAGTAGTAAGGTGATGACTAGGTGAGGTGCTAACACTAAGGAGTATAGAGAGGTAAAGGGAGAACTTAGGCGCTCCTATTCTTGACCTACTTTTGGTAAAGAGAAGCTGGGTGGTAATTTAGTAGTAATTGGCTAAGTAATATTTGGCATGTAGGTTGGAGCTGTTAATAATACTATTATTAATCAAACTACATGAGTGGCACTAGGGAAGTCATACCCAATATGAGGTCCTGCTAAGTCAATTGAGATATTTCAGGAGTAAATTTATGCCTCTTTCACTTTCTCTCTCTTTTTGCATTTTTGCTCCTTTGTCTAGAGTAGGTTTTTTAGGTAAGGGATCCTCAGCTATTAGCTTGGTTAGTTCTCCAATCTTCATACGACTCCATATTGTCCTAACCTTTTCTTTTGCAATGGCCAGGTTGGAGAACTTTACAGATGGACCCCCAATCTATTTACAATAAGCAAGGGCTTGTAGGGTATAGAAAAGCATGGCCATAAAAACTAGAAGCTCAAAAGCTTTAGACATTTGTCCTTTCAAGTCATTGATCTTTGGTTTCATTTTATCCAAAGTCTTCCTAAGTTATTGCTCATCCATGATTCACCATAATCGAACCTCTAAGTTATGAAAGCAATGATTTTGAACTGAAATGCATGATGCAATGGTACAATGCTTATGACATCATGCATGGATGCAATGCATGAAATGTAACCATGGAGAGCCAAAATTTGTAAAATTGACCAAAAACTACAAGGGTCACAGCAAAATGATCTTATTACCAAAGACTTATGTAAAAAGGAAAAGTACAAATGCAAAATGTATGCCATAATATAAATGATGCAAAAACAGTGAATGCAACATTTGATATGGAGGCATAGATTTAATAGGATTTAATTAGTAAGATACAATGGATCTAATGCATGTAATGCAAAAGCAAGGAACTAAAATTCTAGACTCGAAATCATAGGGATTGCAAAAATAGTTACTTCTTTACCTATAACTCAAGCAAAATAGGAAAAGTGTTAAAGCAAAATGCATGCTACCATGAATAAGTTTCCCTTGTAACCTATGCCCATGCATGATGGAGATAATTTATAATGCAAAAGTAGTAAACACAACAAGAGATTCCTTATCTGAAAAAAAATATGAAAATCACAAATGGAATTAATAAATATGCAATTATGAATAAACAAACAAATAGCATTTTCCCATCATGTCTAAATTAGGGTAAAACCTAGGCTCTTTTTCTACATCCAAAGATTTAGACCAAACTCTTTTGGACATGGTTAGCACTAAGGCTACTATTAATGCAAGGGGTACATTCTAGACTCCCACATAAGATCCCTAAATTATCCCCAAGAGGATTAATCTAAGTAAGGGTGTTCAAGTGCCTGTACGGAGATGAAGGGTCTAACGAAGGCTAGCCATCCCCTTTTCTAAGGTGTAGTGTATGTGGGGAATATATCACTCACTCACTCACTCATAACCCACAAAACAATCAACCAGCTGCTAGTCTACAAATATATATATATATATATATAGATAGATAATTGTGCAAAAAAGTAAGTTGCCTAGGCCTAATCCAATAGAATAATCCAAGATGATTTCAAAATGCAAATCTACAGATCCCAAAATGCAAAATTAAAAGTTTAAAAAATAAATAAACTAGACAATCAATCAAAGCATTGCAATAGAAAGCAAAATGCAATAAAAACTAACTCATGTGGCCTAACCCTCACTTGTCCCCAGTGGAGTCACCAAGTTACCAACATGCAATGCAGAAGCTGTGAACAAAAAAAAATTAATGGAGCTTGAAAATGAGTTTGATAAAAAGAAAGAAAAATGGAGTCACCATTGACTTAGATTAAAATGGTGAAGTCGGACACTGAAGAAAATAGTTTGTGCAACAAAAAATGGGTTTAAGGGTTAGTTACATGTAAGAAAGGTATTAACAACCCTACTACCCCCTTTCAGTACCACATTAGTATTTTATGTCTTTTTGGTTTTGAGACCATGTCTTTTGTTTTACAAAACAATTTACTTTCCTTTTGGGTTTTTGTTTATCCCATTGCTAGTTTTGCATATTATCCATGATTAATATCATTAGTGAGTGGCATTTTGCCATTCCAGTGGAAAGGAAGGATTCGATCCCTAGTTTGTCTAGATCTTACATTATGAGTTTCTTGCCTAGCTCGATTGGGGTTTGGAAGCATACCTAGCTTAACTAGAGGTTTTGGAGGTCTATTGGGCATCAAAGGGTCCCAAGATAAAGGTGGAATCCTATTAATGATGTCATCAGGCTTTTTCAATTTCTCTAACAGAACTCATAATGTGATCTCCCATGGGATAATCAACAATAGTCACTCTCACCAACCACCCCAACAACCATGGCCAAGAAGAATTGCAATTTGAAAGGCAATCAATGAGCATTATGCTTTTAGGAAAGGTTAATTCATAATGATTGCATTAAAGGGTTTTGTTAATTTCTCTAGCATATCCCATAATGTAATTATCCTTGGAATAGGTAGTGGCAGTTTCTTTTGCCAATCATGTTAACTATTGGTGTTAGGAAGAATCAAAAATTGAAAGGTAGTCAATGAACATTGTGCTTTATGGAGGATTAGTTCCTGATGAATGCATTAGAGGAATTTTGCCAATTTCTCCAATGCATCCCTTGATGCAATCATGCTCAAAGTAGTTAACGACAGTTGCTCTCGCCAACCACGCTAACTACCAACATAAGAAAGGATTAGAATTTGGGGAACAAAAAACAAATATGGTGCTTTAGTGGTTTTGATCCATAATGATAACGTTAGAGGGGATCCATCAATCTCTCCAATGTTTCTCATAACATGATCACTTTCTAAATAGTTAGCAATAGTCACTCTTGCCAACTGTGCTAACTACCACCATTGAGAAGAATCAAGATCAAAATGGTTGTAAATTAGTATGGAGTTTTAAGTGAAGTGGGATGAAAGGCAATAGGTCTAACATAAGGGTTCATGCTGATCACATCAAATGAACCATGTTGATTTCTTCAACATGACCCATATCATGATTGCCCTAGGATGAGTAGTGATAGTTGCTTGTGCCAACCACACTATCATCCATCATGGGAGAACCCTAGTCAGAATAGGATTTAGCCAACTTATGGTGAGGAAAATGCCAGCAAATTGAAAGCTCAATTTCCTTTTTCTTGATTTTTAATGGAAATTTAGTCTCATGTGAAAATGCATTTAAAGGAAATTTCATGCATTTAGAAAACAATTTCAAGGTTTGATGGTCCAGGATACGCAGTAACCTAGCATGTGATCCTTATAAACACTCATCAAAATGATTTGAAGGATAATGACACAATGAAATGCAATCACCAGCTATAATTCATTAGATCAAAATTAAGAGCAACACACATCCACATCCACAGAAGAAGAAAAATTCAAGAAATGGGGATTTGAATTGGGAGACATTCTTTACATAAACATAAAGACATGCAAGCTCTCATGAGAAAAGGAGATCAATAAATGCGAGGAACCTAGATGGAGAATAGTTATATCCTAATATGTATGCAAACTCTCATCAAAGTAGGAATTCCAAAAATACAGGGAACCTGCATCGGGTATTCTCTTCTCTTTGCACTTAAATTCAATAATGGAGGAAAGGAGATCAGAAACATGGGCGCACTAGAGGGGTTATGTCCACAAAAAGCATTTACTCAAGCATATGCAAGCAAGCATTCTTCCTTGCACTAGGTTCATTTTTGAACATCACTTTTGGAAGTCCTAATCAAGCAAGCAAATGAGCTTTAAAAAAATTTTAAAAATTAGGAAAGGTTTCAAACTAAATATGATCACCATGACTTTATTTTCCCAAGAAACATCCCTAATCAAATCAGTTTTTTAAGGTAAGTGAGCTATTCTAGGCAGCACCCAATTCAGAGTCACTAAAAAGATTAATTCGAAAAGTGCAACTAATGAACTCCTTTTGCTTTCAAATTTTTACTATATCAAGATGACCTTCCATGCTACTCACATACAAAAAATTAGAACAAAAGGAGCTCATTAAGTTTAAGAACCTAAAGGAAAAAGTTTTAGACACTTCATGGGACTGCTATCTAGACAGCAGGTAAAATTTAATTGTTTCACACATTAAAAAAATTCATTTCAACCCAAATTTTTCATGCAAAATAGCCAACACATGGATTACTAGCCAAAGAATTATGGCTTTTGGAACTAAGTTTTTATTTTAAATCCTTAGGCTGTAGAGAGATGACTTCAATACAGGGCAGCCAGAAAGAAAAATATAGAAACCATAGGAAATCTACTCAGAATGACTTGAAATTTCTACATGCATGTACTAACATATGAAATATCAAGTCCACAAAATTTTACATAATTCTGAACTCATTTGATGCCTTAAATTAATTTGATCCTAAGGCTATACAAAATGCACATTGATAATATATGAAATATCAAAATCACAAAATTTCACACTATTCTGAACTCATGTGCTACCTCAAATCAATCTAATCCCAAGGCTATACAAAATGCACATCAACACAAGACAACTAGGAACCAAAATTTAGAAACCATAGCAAATCAACCCAGAATAATTTGAAATTTTTATAGTCTAATAACACATCCAATATAATTTTCACAAAATTTCACAACAATTGGAGTTCATCTGAATATTTAAACAAATACAAATTAGAGGTACATTCACTTATATGCTGGCACAAGATAGTTTATGAAAACAATTTCGAAATCTATATTAAATGAACTTGGAATGCTTTCAAATTTTTATAGGGACATGCTAACATATGAGAGATCATGCTCACAAAAATTCATAAAAGCAAGTGCATTTAGATATTTAAATGAGCTCAAATAGCCAACATATTCACCGATACACCAACACAAAACAATTTATAAAAACAAATTTGAAATCCATATCAAATGAACTCCAAATGCCTTAAAATTTTTATTGGAACATGATGGAATATGAAAGATCATGCCCCAAAAATTCGTCAAAAATGGAGCTTATTTGCTTCTCCAATTAATTCTAAACACCTAGCAAAATAATTAAGAATTAGCAGTAGTAGATCTTCTACTTAACATTTTGTCAAACATCTTGAGGGCAACTCTCAATATGTTTATTTACAAATGTAAAATCAAGCCATGAGTTAGCAATAAGATCTTAGAGTTGCAATCAAAATCAAAAAGATTGATAGGATTTAAGATTTAGAAGTTTACCTAGTGTGAGAGTGAACTTCTTTCTCCTTCTTCCTCTCTTCTCTTCCCTTTCACTTTTCTCTCCCTCTTTTCTTCTTCTTCCCTTCATCCCTCTCTAGAATCAGTTTCCTCTCCTCTCTACTTTTCCTCTCTTCATGCCTCTTTAGCTCCTTCCCCTCTCAAGATGCGTGTGTGTGTAAGGTGAAGGAAACTAAAATGGGGATTCCTCCTTTTCTTCTAGCAAATTCTTTCCTCTTCTCCCCTCATTTCCCCCTTTTTCTTCTTCATTTCAGCTGTTAGTCTTCTCCTCCTTTTTTTTTTTCTGACCTCTTTTCTTTTTATTTGATATTTTGTTTTCTTCCCTATTCTTCTCTATAATTAGCCATTCCTGTTGCTTCATTTTCTCATTTTCATTTTCTGTTTATTTATTTTGCTTTGTATTTTTGTACTTTTATATTTTTGCATTTTTATATTCCTCTTTTCTATTTTGTATTTTCAATTCCTTCTTTTTGTATTTCTTATTTTCATTTTCTTTTGTATTATTTTCTTTTTCTTTTTTTTTTATTTTTTACTTGCTTTTTTACTTTGATGTTGATTTTCTTTGTGTTATTTTGTTACTAATATTTGTATAATATTATTTATCTTTATTTATTTATTTATTTTATTTATTTTGATCGGATCAAATTAAGTGTGTACAACATGTAAATAGCATTATTTCCTTATTTCTATGCAACTATAAATAAAATCCTTAATGTCTAATTACAATAGTATTTAGGGTGCTTTTATTTTTCTCAATGGATTTTTTTGTCTTTGACTTCCTTGTTTTGTTATAATATCAACCCTAATGTTTTCCTTCCCTTATTTGACTATTTTTTTGGGGTAGTGTACTGACCTGGTTATCACTGTGTCCCTGCAAATTTATCTATCAATTATATACTTTTTAGGGCCACTGGTTTAGAGTTGAATAATGGTTCTTGTATCACATTTTGGAGTTTGGTTCTGTGATTATTTGATTCAATTGCTTGCATTTCTTACACAATACTTTTGCATGCATGCAATAATTAATTAGAGCATGCTATATCACCATGCTAGTGCCATGCATTTTTACCTTATTTCAACATTTAGATTCTAAGGAGAGGTTACCAGAGTGAATATGTGAAAACAATAAATTCAACAGAAAGTTTGACAATAACTTTGGTCAACCATTTGATATTTGATTCTATTTTAAATATAAGTGCAGAATTGCCCTCAACATTTACATTTGTTTAGCTCAGGAGGCCTTTCTGGTAAGTCAATTTTATATTATTTACAGTTTGATTTTCACATTAAAACTTTGGAGCCCAAAGAAATAGGAGCCAAAAGTGTAACTGTTCACGCACCAAAAAAGGTTTATTATTTAATAAATACTTCCTTGTCTCTAATATTGCCCACAGCCGTTTTGGTCATTGCAAGTTTCAATTGATCCCTATCTAATTATCATGATCCATTTTTCTTTTTAAATATTTCAATTTGGTATCATCCATTATTTTTTTGAAACTATCATGCAGCTTAAAGAAGTATCATAAATTTGCAAAAACCACTTAAATTTTTTACGCATGCCCCACCCCAACATAGCCATTTTAGCTTGCTGCATGGTTATTTTTCTATACTTGTTATGACAATGGCCAACAAAAATAAAATTACACAATATAATTTAGAGAAGGAAAAGAGAAAGCACACAAATATTTAACGTGAAAAAATCTAATGAGGGAAAAAATTACGAGTAGAAGAAAAGAATTTCACTATGAAGAATTCTGTTACAAGACTGAAATTTAGACTGAACGATTAATTCGAAAACTGCTGTTTATGCAGTACCCAAAGGACTCAGAATTACAGAAAATCTACACTCTTCTAAACAAGTACTGTTCACGGTGTACTGTTCATCGGCACTAATCACGGGGGGTACTGTTCACGCTACTGTTCTTCACTGTTCACGGGACTGTTGATGGGTACTGTTCACCAGGGGTACTGTTCACGCTGCACCTGTATTCTATATATTTTCTGTAGTTGAAGCTGCTGCATACAGTTTCTTACTAAAACTGCAACTTTATCTGTAACTGTTTTGCAGTTTCCTACTATAACTGCAATTCTTGGTTGTAGTTTCCATATGAAATTGCAACTCTTTTATTTTTAGAATTTGGGTCACACCGAAAAACATAACAATCTCCACCTTGACACGAATTCTAAAAATAAAACTTCAACAAAGAAATTCTCCACCTCTTCCACAAAAGCTCCTAAGAGCAAAACTTAATTATGAACTCCAATTAAGTCCAAGCAATACTTGAACTTCTTAATAGGCAAAGGCTTATTGCACTCCACCTCTTCTGCTACAGCAAGACAATAGGCAAAATCTGAATAACCATACTTCTTAGGTGGTTTAATAGTTCTCCTTGGCCCATCCCTAGCTATGGAGTAAGGTTATACTTGTGAAGATTTTGAAGCCTTTTCTGAATCACCATCTGCAAAACCAGGAACAAAAAATTGTTTGGGTTGAACAAGAACTTCAAACTCCACCTGTTCTTTACCTTTTTCATTATTCTGAATAACAGATTCTGTAACTTCTTTCTTTGCAAGCATGGAATATTCATCAAAAGTTACATCCCTGCTAATAAGAAACTTGGACTGATCTGGACACCATAATCTGTATCCTTTCACACCAGATGAATACCCAGGAAATACACATTTCTTTGCTCTAGGCTCAAGCTTTCTTTCATTAACATGTGCATAAGCAGGACAACCAAAAATTTTCAAAACAAAATAATCAGTAGGTTTGCCAGACCATACCTCTTCTGGTGTTTTACATTCAATGACTATATGAGGAGATTGGTTCACCAACCAGCAAGCTGTGTTAACAGCTTTAGCCCAAAATTCCTTGCCGAAGCCTGCATTTGAAAGCATACAACGAGCCTTTTCAAGAAGAGTTTTATTCATCCTCTTTGCAACACCATTATGTTGAAGTGTATTCACAACAATTCTATGCCAAGCAATGCCTTCTTTCTTGCAAAACTCATTGAACTCATTATTACAAAATTCCAGGCCATTATCTATTCTGAATCTCTTAATCTATTTTCCTATTTGCTTTTCAAGTAAAGCCTTCCATTGCTTAAAGGTCACAAATACTTAATTTTTTTGTTTTAGAAAGTAGACCCAAACCTTCCTTGAATAATCATCAATAAAAATCAACATGTATCTAGAGTGACTACCTTTAGAAGGAACTTGAGAGGGCCCCCAAAGGTCTGAATGAATGTAGTCAAGAGTTCCTTTTGTCTTGTGAATGGCTAAACTGAAACTCAACTCCTTTTGTTTGCCAAAGACACAATGTTCATAGAACTCTATCTTTCTTGTAATCTGGCCACTTAACAGACCTCTCTTGCTCAATGTTGTCATGCCTCTCTCATTCATATGCCCTAGTCTCATGTGCCAAATTTTAGTAACATCTGAATCAGAAATAGAAGTAGCAACAACTGCAACTGAACCTGTAATAGTAAAACCCTACAAGAAATACAAAGTGCCAATTCTATTTGCTTTCATCAATAAAAGTGCACCCTTAGAGAATTTAAGCACACTATCTTCACATTTATATTTACAGCCGTTCTTTTCTAGAGTACCTAAAGAAATTAAATTCTTTTTCAAATTTGGAATGTGTTTCACATTTGACAAAGTTTTGATCATACCATCATGCATTTTAATTTGCACAGTGCCTATCCCAACAATTTTACAAAAATGATCATCACCCAAAAACACACCTCCATTAAATGACTCATAAGTGGTAAACCAGTCCCTATTAGGAGTCATATGCTGTGAAGCTCCTGAATCCATCACCCAGCTAGTTTCAAATCTAATTTTAGCATCAGTAACACAAAATAAATCAGTTTTCTTATCTTCTGCTACATTAGCTTCTTCTGATGTGGCCTTACCTTTATTGTTACTTGCTTTTTCTTTCTTCTTTAGTTTAAAACAGTCAAATTTAATATGTCCATTCTTCTTGCAATAATTACAAGTCAGATTCTTATATTTAAACTTCAATCTAGACTTTGTAAGAATTAGGATTTCTCTTCTTACTTCTTCCTCTATCAATAAATAGACCAACACTCTGATCACCCCCTTCAACAGATGTCAAATTATTATCAATTTTCTCTTTAGCTTGCAAATTTGACCTGACATTATCAAGGAAAATTTCTTCTCTACCATAGATTATAGTGTCTCTAAAATTTTTATAGGAAGCAGGCAAAGAACATAACAGTAAAAGCGCTTGTCCTCATCATCTATCTTCACATCTATCTTACTTAAATTAGTAATGATAGAAGTAAACTTTACTATATGAGATTTTAGTTACGTACCTTCAAACATACATAGAGTATAGAGGCGTTGCTTTAACCGTAGCCTATTGGTGAGAGCTTTCGTCATGTAAAGACTCTCTAATTTCAACCATGCACCTGCTGCAGTGTTCTCAGTGAGAATTTCTTGAAGAACTTCATTACCCAAGCACAACTGAATAAAAGAAAGAGCTCTATTATCCATATCACCCCATTCAGCATCTGTCATAATATCAGGCTTTTTCGTCTTCCCAAACGGCACTCTCTTTGTGCCTTCTCTTGATAGAATTGCCATCATCCTTACTTGCTAGAGAGCAAAATTGGTTGACCCATCAAATTTCTCAATGTCTGTCGTAGATGTTGTTGCTGAAGTAGAAGCCATTGAGAACCAGGCTCGAATACTAATTTGTTATGTCAATGACCAACAAAAATAAAATTGCAAAATATAATTTAGAGAAGGAGAGAGAAAGCACACAAATATTTAACGTGGAAAAACCCAATGAGAAAAAAAATCACCGGCAGAAGAAAAGAATTTCACTATGAAGAATTCTGTTACAAGGCTGAAATTTGGACTGAATAATTAACCCCAAAACTACTATTTATGCAATACCCAAAGGACCTAGAATTACAGAAAATCTGCACTCTTCGGTATTGCTGTTTTGCAGTAACAAACCCAAACAAGTACTATTCATGGATACTGTTCATCGGCACTATTCATGCGGCATTGTTCACGCTACTGTTGATGGGCACTGTTCATGCTGCACCTGTATTCTGTATATTTTCTGCAGTTAAAACTACTTTATACAGTTTTCTACTAAAACTGTAACTCTATCTGCAACTATTTTGTAGTTTCCTATTATAACTGTAATTCTTGGTTGTAGTTTTCATCTGAAACTGTAACTCCTTTATTTTTAGAATTTGGGTCACACCCAAAAACATAACAATACTATATGTAGTTTCTTTTTGACATTAACGATTTGGAGGAAAATGGTTTACTCAATTTGTTTTTTTTATAGTAATGATGCTATGCAATATGAGCCATAAATGTAACTATTCAGCATTGTTCAAAAAGAAAATGTTTATTAACCAACTTTCCCTATCTCTCTTTTCTACTAACGGCGAGACTTCAACACTATGGCAGGATGCCTCCTTACAGTGCTATCCAGAGTCCACAAAATGAGTTGTGCTTATAACTGGAACAGTTGAATATAACATGGTTTCCCTTAATAGCACATTGAATGCATGCCTTTGGGAAATGGGATCACCCTTTCTTCCTTGCAAGACACTATGGCAAGGATGCTCCATCTATCCTTGAATCAAATGTAATGCGGCTTGTTGAGGGATGCTTTATGAAACGCGGTCTTGCTCCTACATTGAAAGACATTACTGAGAGACTGGGAACACTGAGTCCCAAAACATTTTCCAAATTAGCTTTACTACCTGATGATAAGAGAGAGAAAGTTTTTGAAGCTGATTTAGAGGGAAGAGAGGAATAGTTGGAAAAAACAAATAAAACTGTTGGCCTGAAATGAATAAAGAAGATCAAGAATCTCAGGACTAGGAAATATATTAGGGAAGTTATGTTGCCTAAACGAGACACATTGGGTTAGAGACTGCCATGGGGACAGGCTCGAAGTAAGCAATAAAGTGTTGTTGGGGTTTATATAAACTTTTAGACATTTAGATTATGCACAAATAGCAACCTGCATGCCATCAACTTATAGATTGGGATTTGCAGCTGTTGTAATTTCCAGTCCATCACCAAGATATTTCTTGGACCAGAAGAGTTGATATCCTACTATAATTTTAGATGACGTTATGTTTATTCGACCTACTTTTATCACAACTGCTACTTTAAATTTTTTATTGTGAAATGATGAAATATCATATTTATTATTTTCTCATTCTAAAAGAGTTCAAGAAAATTTTTTTGAAGAAAATAATTCTTTTAAAAAATTTATATTGTTTGTTTCATAAGAAAAGTAGTCCACAAAAAAATTTCTTTTATTTAGCTTGTTTGAAAATTGTTCATTAGGACTCAATCAAAATCGCTGTCTAAAGTTCATACAGAAGTTTATCAAAACGTAATGCTTTCTTCTTATTTGTCTTTCAATGAAGCACCAACTACCAAAGCTATTGTTACTGCTCCTACGTACACTGTTAGGTCTGTATCTCAATGCCTCCTACAGCAAGACAAGGAGAAGTGATAAACACTGTCAAAGAAACATAAAATGGCCCTCTAAGTCTGCGGAGGGCTAAAAGCTACCGCATATAAAATACCAATCACCTCAAAATAAAAGAAACCTCAAGTGTTCATCAAATAATTCATATATTGGTGAAGATTCAAGCATTTTGAAAAGTGCATATAATAACAGCATAAAATAATTAATTTAGTAAAAGAGAAGGAACAAGGAATTCAAACTGTGTATAAAATCCTAAGGAGTACTGTTACATTAATTGCCTCATATGTTCATTGAACGGTCTTAAGCTATATTTGTCATATAGAAAACAACAGGGAACCCATGATGAAGAAAGAGCTTGCTAACTTCTAACTATATTGATGCTTGAAATTTAGAATGCATGCTTACAAAATATGAACAGAACTTGTCATTTGATCATTATATTTATATGATTACAAAATCCCTTCCTAGTCTTCTCATTAAGATGCTGACACTGTTCCATGACCAAATTGAACGTATGTCAAGATGCATATGTATTTATAAAGGCATACACATATATTAAACAAAAGCACTCCTACAAATGACTATATTTGTGGCTCTGTAAAGCGGGATGCCTATGCTAAATAGGTTTAAGCAATTCTTGTTTCAAAAGTCCATGACAAATGTCTATGAGATACTTCATGTCAAATTATTTGCGCTCATTTCAACTTTGGATTATTCAATATAGTTGATAGTATAGAGCCATAAAGCTTATTAATAACCAAGCAAATGAGATTTAGCTTTGAAAGATGAGCAATCTCTTTAGGAATATCTCTTGCATTGTTAACAAGAGATTAATTAAGATTTATGTACTATTTATTTAATATAATATGTCATTTAAAGGAATTTGTGTAAATAAATGTGAGATTACTTTTTAGAGTACCGAGTTTTTAGTTATTAATTTTAAATAAATTTGACATTGCAAAAGAAGAGGAGGAAAAAACATCATCATTATCTTAAATAGTTAAAATGACACTTTGTAAGCGCTCTTAGTTGTTTTTCAACAAATAATATTAATAGTATTTATTTTAAGGCATTGAGTATCCACTTTGCACAACAGTTAGAAAAACTATTTGATTTAAATTAATAACTTTTTCATGTACCTATACTTTGTTAATTGGCGTTGGACCAATTAGCTAAAAGATTATAAGGGTCCATGACAATGAATGATTTAGTACCAAGTAACATATTCACAATACTAAGGTTGGTCTTGCCTAAAGCTATGCAAACACTGATGAAATATTGCGTTGAAAAAGCACTGGCCATATGCAGAATGAAAATTTTATTAGCTTAGTATCAAAACCTTTCAATTCAATTGTGGACCCATTTTTCTACTTTCTCTATCTCAGATATATATGGCCAAACTAGGGGTTATTAAGGAAAGTATCTAAACTTAGTTTTGGCCATATGTATGTATTAACGTTGCCTTTTTCATTTTTAATTGTAATTAAAGAAGCTCTTATATGGTAAGGAAATATTATTTTCTAACTAAGGAATTGATTAGGGTACTAGTTGGAAATTTTCCTTATCATTATTCTTTAGAGACATAAAGTAAAAGTTATATATTACAACAAACAAGACATACCTTTCAAGTTACTAAAACCAACATCTAACCCCTCAAGGATGGTCAACTTTCTAATATCTCTTGGTATGGAGCTTGAAAGTTGATTTTTATTTAGTTAATGTTTTTTCAGTTTTGAAAGATAAGCAAATCCATTTGGGAATATCTCCTGCAATTTCAATAGAAGATTAATTAGGGCTCATGTATGTACTATGCATTCAACAAGATACAACACTTTTACATTTTAATTCTATTAAATCAAAGAGAGTGGGACTATCTTAATTAAGATGCTATGACACTTTTCCATGGCCAAATTGACTTATGCCTAGATGGATATGTATTTGTAGAGGCATGCGCGTAAATTAGACACAAGCACTCCCACACATGACTGTATTTTTGCCTCTATAAAGCATGATACATATGCTATATTGCAGGGCAGAGCTACAAAAGTTATTTTGGGGAGGGAAGCGGGGCAAATTTAAAGGTAATAAAGTAACAGAAAAAAAACAGATACAGATTTAACTAAGAAATAGTGAATATATAATATTTTGACACAATAATAATTTGAAATTTTAACTTTCTTAAAAAATTATTGACTGGCATAAAAATAATTGTAATTTGGATATAAAAATTGAATGAATAAGTTTAATTGAGGTAGAAGACAACTAAATTGAAAAATAAGCACTAGGGTAAGAGAAACAGCACTGAAAAATATTACAAACATAAAAGAGGTTCAAACTTTGAGTTCAGAAAACAGTAAAGAGAGAGTTAATATTATGATTTTAAAATATTTTGAATTTAATATTAAATTTTGAAAAATCTTTGGGTCAAACATAACAAAATTTATTTTCAAATTAAACTTTGGGTCAAATAAGAAATTAGAATTTAAAAGTATGGAATTGAAAAGTGAAGTATTGGGCGTAGAAGTGATAAAGGGACAAGGTCCATTTTAAAATTTTAAAATCTTCACGGGTAACATAAGAAACTCTTACCAGTGATAGGGCAGGGATTATTTTAGTATTTTAAAATTTTTATAAGTCATTTTAAAAATTTTAAATAAAATATATAGGGAGTTTGATGAAAATTTTTAAAATTATATAAGTTTTATTTCCAATTTTATAAAATTGAGAAGGAGCCAAATTAAATATTTTAAGAATTTTCTATAGGTATATATGGGATTTTTAAAAATTTTTTTGCTCGCCGCACATTTACAGATAGCTCAGCCTCTGCTAAATAGCATGAGTAGTCATCTATGTATACATAAAGTGCTACTATTTTTTATGGATATTTTTTAAAGGACATTAATATGTAAGTAACTATTGTCAAAGGTGAGTATAAGTTATTATATATAACACAAAGTTTAGAAGGAAGAAAGAACTAAACTTTCGCAAACTCCACTTAGGATATATACACTCCACAGATTGGTTGGAAGGCGATTAATTTAAATATTCAAAATAGGTATTTTGTGGCCTAATATAAAGGAAAATGATATCTTTGCACCCATTATAAAATGTGTATACAACCTAAATTGCTCAAAAAAATTTAAGTGGGAATCAATTTGAAATCTAATGAGTGATAAATGATGGTTTGCACAAATTTGATTTGTAAAAAAGATTATATATTTGTGTGTAACACACATTATTATATTATGAAATCTAATTATTCAAAGAGGTTGATTACTAAATATTTGTGAAAATATATTGTATATAAAATAGCAATTAAGAAACTATAATTATCCACTACATCCTAATACATGTAGATTTTTCATACTTTTAAAATAATTTAAGTCATTACATCAATATTCAAAAAGAATCTAATAGGCCATATACACTATATGACTATATATATACTTATAAAACAGCAATTATGTTTTATAATAAAAAAATATTTTTTAAATATTATATAATTATTTAATTAACATAAGCCATTTTATTGTATTTTTTTTTGAAAAGCAGTTGAATAAAGAAGACATGAAATATTTTTACCGTTATATTAGCCAAAAAGATCAAGTATATAGGATAAAGTTAGAAGGAAGAAAGAACCAAATTGTTAAGAACTCTTACTAGAATATATACACCAAGGATTGGTTGAAGGTGCTTAATTTAAACATCCAATCTAATTATTCTATTTGTAAAGAAATAAGCACACAATCACTTAAGATATAAGGGATTACCTAATAAGGTGTTAAAAGATAGATGCAATAATTCAAGTGAAGATATATTACATATTGTTAAAGGAATGATACCAGAAAAATTATTCTTCAATATGCATAAAATTTTCAATTGAGAAAGTTGACCAATCTCAACTGGAATAGACCCTTTGATGAAGTTTCCATTCAAATCTAAGGACTCTAGCTTCTACAAGTTGGACATAAATGAGAGAATTGAACCACCAAAGCTATTATTCCGGAGCGTCAAGTTTTGAAGCTCTTGAAATAACCCAATCCAGGCAGGAACTTTTCTAGTAAATCCATTGTTGCTCCAATTAATTTGCATCAATTTATGTAGTTGTACTAACTCATTTGGTAGTTAGCCATGAAAGCTATTGGCACGAAGGTCAAGATGAATAAGGAAAGAGAGGTTTCCCAATTGTGGGGTATGGTAACTTCAAGGTCCATGTCACCAAGATTCAACTTGTGCATTCTCTTATGGCGAGTATCACAAGTGACACCAACCCAAGTACATGAAGATGAAGAGTTCAACCAATTAGCCAAATGACTGTGAGGGTCCTTGGTGATAGAAAATTTGAGAGCAAGAAGTGTAGATTTATTAGTGGTAAGCTTGGTATTGCTTAAAGCTAAGCTGGCTATAAAGTAACATTGCGTTGAGAGCATGAAAACTAAAAAACAAAAGTTAAGGTTGTCCATGGGTAGTGGATAGGAAGTATTTAAGCTAAAAGCATTGTGTAACAAGGAGAATAGCAAATTTATTGATCTAAAATCCAAATAGGTCAAGTCAAAGGTGGTGAAGCCATGTCTTTTAATTTCTTGTGTAACTAGATGTTGTACGAATAGAGTTATCTTATGGACAACCCACCTTTTTTTTTTTGGAATATTAAGAAACTTACAATATGGGAATTGAACCTAGGAAAAGAGGGACAATGAGGCCAGATTCAACTACTTGAGCCAAGCTCAAGTCCTTGGACAACCAACTTTTAAACTAAACTTTGAAATGACATAATTGTAAAAATGATATCATCTTGTTTTAAGAACCTTGAATTAACACAATCATAATTACCTTCAAGTCTGATGGCGTACTATTTTTTCATTGAATAAGTTATGGCCAAGTGACAACCACTATGCGGATGAAGCATAATGGTACTTTCCCTCTCAACAAGGGTCTTCTCTGAAATTCGAATTCTTGCAAATTCATAACTAAAGTCTGCCCAAGATAGACATGCTAACTATTGGACTAACACCATATAAGTTGCAGTATACTAATTAACTAGAGTTTATGCCCATGTGCTGCTCGGAAATTATGTGCTATAGAGACAACAATAATTTATGTTTATTTAAATTTAAAAATAAATTGTCAATCTAAAGGAAAAATAAAACATAAATTATATATAAGTCAAATATGGTAAATGTTATATTGATAATAATTTACCTACTTGATCATGGATTGATATGTAAAAAAAGGTATCCACACTACCAAAATTATTTATTCTACTTACAATGTATAAACGTAACCATAAGATGAACAACTAATTCAATTGAAATATCATTCCTAATGTTAATGTACTTGACAGCTTGTTTTGACCTATATCAATAGTATAGTTATGAAAGGAATGTATTAAGTATGCAATGCATTGGTTAATATAGCATATTCAATATGAATAGGTAAAAAGGAATATTAATGTTTACCTCTAATATTACAATCTATGAAAGACTGTAAAATTTTATTTAAAATTTCTCTTTTTAAAACTTCTCTCCAAAATTTCTCGCTCTCTCTCCCTCCCCCTCTCTCTCTCATTCTTTCTCACCAAAATTTCTCTCTCTTTCTCTCTCTAAAACTACTTTATCTCTAAAGTCTCTCTCTCTCTGTCCCACATGACATTGAGCTTTGTTAACAAAATTAAACATGCAACTCCCTCTTAGATCGGCTTTCTTTAATTTAGCCCTCCAATTCATCCCAAAAGTGTCTCTGGTTGTTATGTCGATAGAGAGAAAAAAAAAATAACACATTTCAGGATAGTTCTTTCAATGGTATATAAGAATAATAACAACATGATCAGCCTTCAACCTACATTTATACCATAAAACAATGACAACTTACACATGTAATACACAATAGGAACAGAGGGAGAAGAATTTCACCTGATGAATAGTTTGTAAGACCTACTTTAACACCATAGTGAGACAACTCATGTGCATAATCTGCAGCAAGAACAGAAACGCAGTAGAAAGGAACGACGTCATGAAAGAGAAATGAAAATGCCGCTAACTAAACAAGATCAATAATAAATAAAAACAAAACAGAGCGCAACTCCATAAGTAATTAAGTCTCGGTCAAAGCAAATTAAAACAAAACTTGCATGAAAAAATGTTCACATTTCCATGTTTCTCTTTTCTTTCCATTTCTTGTTTTGGTATTAAGGGACCTCCCTAAATGATTGTGGAGAGTGATCATCTACGATTCACTCAGATATATTTTTTGGCCAATCAAAAGATAAACATAGCTCATAGGACTGAGTCAAGTTCCAATAAGGTATAATTAAATAGCATTACTCGTACGGTGAAAATATTAGAAACATACACAAAAAATAAAAAATAAAAAAACCGCCTGAAATTGCACATATTTTGAAATCATAAACTGGGAGATAAGCAACAGAAAACTTGACATGTTTCCCACAAAAGAAAATTACCAAAATTGACTGGTTGTGGGTTGATCCAGATTCCTAGACAGACTATTCAACTCATTGGAGGAAAAGAATCATCATGAATTAAAACTGAAGGACGGGTTGAAGGACTTTGCCACTAAACTTATGGAGTTGCACAACTCTTTATCTTCGTCTTCGCCAAAGTAAGTGAGTTCTACTTTTGTATGCTTGCCCTTTTCTAGAGAAATGTGTTCATATAGTTTTCTACAAATGTACGCATTATGGCTTGATATAACATGTCAGTTTTTAGTCTGAGGCAATGATAAGAACTTAAGATTCTTTTCCTTTTGCCCTCTAATAATTTTCCTTAATAGCAAAGGGATCGGCAAAAGTTGATTTAAGCCTTAACCTTTCTGAACTAATACTTAATAAGAAAATCATAATCCTATGTATAAGTGTTCATTGGTTAGCTTGGGCTAGTCTCTGGTCAAAGCCTATTGAGTTTTAAGTTTTTAAGCCCAGGCCCAAGCTCAATATGAATTTTGCACATTATCATGGTCAAGCCACAACCCAAGCCCGATGGTAAAGCCAATGCTTAGCCAAAGTAAAGACAATCTTTTACTAATAACTTTAATCTACAATTAACTATGTATCATCTTCAATTTAAAAATACTAATTCATTTGTTAGGCACAAACCGTAGCTTTTTCATTGAAAACCATATGTCAAACAGACAATTCTTTTTTATTTCATTTTACATGTAAACCAAAATGCAAAAGACAAACCCTTAGAGAAATATTACATATTTGCTTCCTGCACACAACTAAAGCCGTTACCCCACTCGAAAACCCATAATATCAAATGCCAAACAAAATGAACAAGAACGAATAGAAGAAAATAGAACAAAACTCATTCCATTAGATTAGAGTTGCTCTTTATGACTCAGCCAAGATAATTCAGTATAATCAAAATGAAAACACTAACTAATCTAGAAGACCTCTCCAACATCCACCCTAACATGGATACATACCGCAACATCAGAATAAACAAAACGCTATAGCTTAAGATAATCCTAGACGATCAAAATTTCACCAATCTAATGTCAAGAATATGGTTGAAAATTCTAACCAGTGAATAAACCAACTCTAATAAAATGAAGCAACAGCAACCAAAACGTCAGAGACCACCAAGGTTCTCATCAATTAAATTATAGCAATCAACAGTGACCCAAATCACAGCATATCCAAGTCAATTTTACAGCTTATTCTACTCACAACAGCAACACAAACGAAGGCTATAGTCAACTCTATACTCAAATCATAGCAATTTTTAGTTGAGAAAATTCACTAATAAAAAAATCGAATGACTAATAGATTTCAGTCAAGCCAAGAATTAACCCAAAGAGCAACCAAAAGAAATTTCAAAGAGAATATAAATTGTCATAATAAATTGCAGTGAGTGCTAGTAAAAAACGTACTTGTAAACTGAATTGCACCAAATTCTAGACAACCCAACATCCATCAGCAATTTCTAAGAGGAATTGAGGACATCTTACCTTTTCAGTTAGTCTTTGTAGGTTTCAAAATGGGTCTCCAATAGAAAAAGAAAAATTTATTGAGAAACCATAAACTCACAAAATATGCACAAAATTAGGGCTTAGGGATAAAAGCAAAAATTTTAAGGTAAAACAATAAATTACTCCCTAGAATCTATTTCCAATCACCATGCCAATGCTAGAATGGGAGAATGGAACAAAATAGGTCGGGATAAGTTGGAGGAAAGGGCAAAAGGCATCGATAGTGAGATGGAAAGGGGTTAGGGAAGATTAGGGTTAGGGAGAGGGAAAGGGGTCAAGTGAAGAAGAGTATGGAGGAAAGGGAGAAATAGGTCAAAGGTGAGAGGAAGAGGCATTAACAGTGAGATGGATCGGGGTAAGGGAAGATTATGGTTAAGGAGAGGGAAAGGGGTCAAGGGAAGGTGATTAGGATTAGGGAAAATGATTGGGAAAAGAGAAGGGGGAGGCAAAATGAATTGGGAAAGGGAAACGGGAAGTTAGGGAATGACACAGGATGGAGGAGGAGAAAGTTAAAAGACTAAGGTGCTTACATGTTTTCTATTTTCATTTTTAGTGAAAATAGAAAATGACAGTGAAAACGTGTTTACTTGCAAAAAAGTAAAAATATCTTCCAAAAAACATTTTCTAAAATAAGGTAGATTGTGAAAACAATAAAAAGTTATTTTCAGTGTTTTTTATGTAAAATTTTGAAAACAAAAATATAAATTTAAAACACAGTGGCAAGTTTGAAATTACTACATAAATCCCAAATTTTAAATCTTAAATTCTTAAACCCCAAAATCTTAAATCTTAAATTCCCAATTCCCAAATCTCAAATCCCAAACCCTAAATTATAAACCCTAAACCCCATAACCTAAAATCCTAAAACTCTAAACCCTAAATCTTAAATCCCAAAATCTTAAATCCTAAACCGTAAACCTCCAAAAACCAAAATCAAAAACCTAAACCTCAAAACCCTAAACCATAACCCTAAAACTATAAACCCTAAAATCCTAAAATCCTAAAAGCCTAAAACCTATACCTTCAACCCCAAGCCTTAAATCCAAAAACCTTAAACCCCAAAATCTAAAATCGAAAAGTCCTAAACCTTAAAATCCCAAATTCTACATCCTAAACCCTAAAGCTCTAAACTCCTAAACCCCAAAACTCTAAATTCTAAACCCTAAATCCAAAACCCTCAAAATCTAAATTCTAAACCTTAAAACTTAAAGCCCTAAATTCCAAATCCTAAAGTCCTCAATTTCAAACCTTAAATCCTAAATTCTAAATCTTAAAACCCAAACCCTTAACCCTCAACTCAAACTTTAAACCCTAAAACCTAAATTCTAAACCTTAAACTAAATACATTTTCACTATTTTTATTTTTTAGAAGCAGAATTTGACTTATGCAAATTAAACATATTTTCATTTTTAAAAGAAAAATTATTTTCAATAAAAATAAATCCAAATGAAAGCAGCAAATGTTTTCACAAATTAAACACACCCTAATTGTTCTACAATGGATTTTAGACGGAAATTTTTGTCTCTTAATATAAACATCTCAGATTTGTCACAAAAATTAGTCAAATGCAGCATTTTATTATGATGATATTTTGAGATAGAACAGCCATAGAAAATTCTCTCAAAAATATAACGTCATAGTTTTGTTGCAGATATCCTTCAATATTGAGATGGAATTGTAACGGAATGGCTTTATTTCCATTACTATTTCATTGTAGACCACATGTATAACTTTGCACTTTGTCACGCAAGCATTTTTGAGACAGAATTATGACGGATTAAATTAAGCACAAAATATATTTTAATTTCAGTCGCGGATTTGTCTCAAATCTGTCCCTAAATCACTTTTACTTTTATATACATTGGCATAACCGAAACTTTGAGATGGATTTGCAACTAATGTTTTTTGAGAAGAAATGTGTCCATCGCAAATTAGTTGTTATTCTTCCACCATTGCTATTCCCATGATCTGTAGCAGGTTCATATTCTTTTCGTCTCAGATTCCATCACAGGTGGCAATTATTCTTGTAGTGGCCAGCCAACACAAAAAGTAATCTCATATTTAGCGTCAACTATTTCACCTAACTTTTTCATGACATTTTGTCAGTCATCTAAAGGCACAAGGAAAGAAAAAGTTATCAAGTTAAATGTGAAAAATATGTAATTAACTATTAACGTAGTGAAAAAGACCATAGCAAGCAAATACAATTTCATTACAAGTCTTGTTATGCGAGTAGTATTTTCTTTTTTTTATTATATGTATGAATATTTTCAACGCATAAAGAAGAAGGAAGAATCTGGTTTGTTTCTGAGTAAAAGGTGAAACGCCCATGCTAATCTACCCTTAAATTATGTTTAGGGTATCATACTCATATTATCGGTGAATAAGATTCTGACACAAAGCATTTGTAACTTGAAAACTTAAATTATTCGTTTGATATGCATTCTTATATCTTCTTTTATGTCACTTTTATCTTTGTATTTTAACATGTATTTTTATGTCCTATTTTTTTTTTTTAACTCTTCTCTCTCCAATTTACATTGCATTCCCATGTCTTATTTTGTTAACTTTTTTCTCTATGTTGATGCCCATCCCAATGTCAATCTTTCTTCACTTTCTTTTCTCTAGTTTGATACTCATCCCGGTCTTTCATTTTTTCTTCTTTTTTTTTTTTTTTTTTTGAATTTTGACATGCATTCTATGTTCTTTGTTTTTCTGTATCAATTTTTATATGCATCTCCATGTCCTATCTTTTTAACTTTTCTTTTTTAGTCTCCAAACAATTTTCAAACTCACGCACTCTTTTAATCATTTTCTTAAACCAAATGGTGGAGATTTCGTTCTATTAAGAAATCAATCAAAACATAGCTACATATTTTACAATGGAATGCTCTCTCTTAGAATTATTTTTGAAAACTGTACTGAAAACAATTTTTTATTTTTCTATAAATTTTTTATATTAAACATATGTTTGACTTTTTACAAAATTTCAATTTAAAAGTACAATAGATACTTAATATAATTTTAGTAAGAAATTTAGTTGAACCAAATATGTTTCTTCCATATGAGAAAAAATTTATATATAGAAAAGCAATAATTATATGTAGCCTAATAAGGTATCAAATGGTTAAACTATTTCCTTTGTTACTCAGACCAAAGATTTGGATAACCTAACTTCTAATTTTATTGAGTTCATTGACTTTCTTTCTATCTTTCTCTACATTTGAATCCATGGATCCCATTTTTGTTCTCATTTAATTTTCTTTCTCTTAATTTTCTTTTTGTCTCTCTCTTACTACACAATATAACTTTCATAAAGGAATTCACCTAATCCACTCTCCTCAATGAATATACTCAGTTCTGGCGACCTGCTTCTCTTTAAGTGCTCCACCATAATATCTAGTACCACCCAAGCTGATGCAATAGCACAGCCACTACAATATTAAGTTCCAACTAGGAAGCATGAAATCGAGTATGCTCCGAAAAGATTTTTTGTACAAAATAAGTTACTATATTAAATAGAATATTTGAAAAAGCCACTTATATTGTAGCGATCAATGCTGTAAAGTTAGCAATAAATTTATCCAACATTGACAATGTTAAAGATTGCATTTATTAGAGTGATTTAATAGTGGTTGTAAAGATGATGCCCAAGTATCCTTAAATTCTCATATTTATTGCAGTGGTTTGTACTTTATTTGTAAAATTAATTATTGGAGTCCATTAGTGATGTATGATTCTTTTTGTAGGACAACTCTTACGAAAACTAAGAAATGAAAATGGAAACACTTTATTTTCTTGTCTTTAGCAACAACCAATTTATCAAGTAACCATATTTATAATTAAATGATTATGATTGTGCCTATCAAATCAAATAATTCAAAATAAGGTATAATAATCTAGCCATTGGTACCTTAGACATGAACTAAGGCTACTTTAATAATATGATACATATTGCTCAAAGCTTAAGGTGAGAATTACCTAACCCAAAAAAAAAAAAAAAAAGAAACCTCTATCCATCAATTTGTTCTAAATTATGGAAAACTCATGTATATATATTAAAAAGAGAAACCTGAATACAATTGAATTTGTTCAATAATAAATATTTTCATTGGTTACCTATTTATGCTTAAGAAGGAAAAAATGCATGAAATTTAAAACAGAATTTGGTTTTGAAACATGCTTATGTTTGGATTATGATCACTTTTTCAATCAAAATAAGTGAAAATAATCCTTATTTTTCCTTTTCATGTACTATGATTCTTTGATCAGAAAAATAATTACATGATAATTGATGAAATAAGCACACAAAAGGGGGATGAATTGTGTGTGTTGAAAATTATAAGGTTCGTTTAAACTCTAAAACTTTCATGTAAACATTTAAAACTTTTGAGGGCACTTTTCAAAAGTTTGAAAATTTTTCAAAAGAACATTTAATTTAGATAACAGAGGAACTTGTGGAAAAATAAAAACATAAAGAAAGGGAATATCAAACTCTAATAATTATACAGGTTTGGTTATCAATGAAACGTATGTGCAATCCTCAAAATAAACTTGAGCTTTCATTATGACCAGTAGGTTTTCACTAGCTTCTCCAAGCTATTACTAGGGTTTTAACCTCTGCCTATTTAAGCCAAACAACTCTTACAAAGAGCAGAGATATTATTTCTAGACAACCTCTTCAAGCTCAGAAAGAAATGAAGATTTTGATAATGAGAATTCTCTCTAAGGGCATATAGAATACAGCACTTTCATTTTACTCCCATTCAAAGTGAATCTACCTTTCAAGTATAAAAAGAATAGAGCACTTGAAGAATCTTTCAAATTCTTTATTGTGACCTCCTTTTATAGAATTCAGCTCTTTTGAATGTAGAACTTTAGGTAATAGTCTGAATTAAAGCCATTGTTTTCTTTCTTGTGTTCTTACTAGAGCTTTGTAAATCTTGTGAACTCAAAACTTAAATTTGAAAAATGTCAGCTTAAAGAGCGTATTCTACATACTTTAAATTCTTCCTACTTCAAATTGCTTTGTACTCAATGATTCTTGAGCAGCAAACTATTTCCTTCTTCCCTGTATAATCTTCCCATGGTATTTTCATTGAAGTTTGGTGTTTTCATCGTCAAAGGATAGCTTCTATGCTTGAGGTTCCATCAACATTGATTGAGTTTGTATTTTATTTATCCACTACAAGAATTTGGTAGGTTGTTGGTAGATCCAAATCCCTTAGTAAAATTTAGTTTTACCGACGGTGCACATAATAACAAATCTGTTGGTAAGAGTCGGTAATATTATTGAGGGATTTGAAATCCATAGGTAAATCTGATGGAATGCTTTTAGCCAAGGATGGGAAGCATTGTCCATCAGATTTACAACAAACAACCTGTTTGAATGGTAAAATAATCCAATCTATCGATAATTACTTTGGTATTACCAATAGATTGCAGTCCATTGGTAATATTGAGTTTTCATCAAAGTCATGGCATTGAATTTAAATTGTTGAATTTTTTTACTATTATCGATGGAAAATCTGCCGACAAATTCAAAAATTTGTAAGCAATTGCTAAGGAACCTGCAGTTTGTTAGTAATTCCTTGCTTTTTTAAAATCTTGGAGGTCAATTTAAAAATTGTTAATTTATTTTACTATTACTAATGAATTTTTCATCAGTGATAGTAAAAAAAATTCAAAAAAAGAACAATCCCGCTCTAATAGCTTTATTGAGAGATTCAATCTGTTAGTAATGCCTCTATATGGAGAGTGCATAGCTCCCATCATCCAGACACTTTCCTTCTTCTTCTCCCTTCCTGTCCTTTTTCTCTTTCTCCACTACCACTCTCACATTTAGGCAACATTCCAACCAAACTCCAATAATTTTCAAGCTCTTATAGTGAATATTGCTAATCCTTTACTACGATTTTGTGATTAGAAGTTAATTTTTACTTTGCTTTTTCACTATTCCCTCTTACATTTCATTTTTTTCACTCTATTTTTAACCATTATAGGAGATATTTGATCAAGTATCTATTCTCTTTGACTCTATTCCTCATTTTTTATCAAGGTTGGTAACACTTCTCTATTTGATTTATCTCAAAGTTATTGTATTTGGGATTAGATTTGATGACTTAATATTGTCAAGGTTGAATTTTTATGTTGATTGTATGCTGAAAATATTGACAATAGAATATATAAATGACTTCATTTTCTATTGATTTATATTGAAAATGCTAAAATTTTGATGTATACATGACTTAATTTTTGGTTTGATTATGCTTAAAATATTGATATTGAATTGGATACATGACTTTATAAATTTTTTAATTTTATTTTTCATCTTTTTTTATGGCATGGGGTCATTTCTAAGGGGAGGCTCTTGAAAGTTTTTTCAATTAGATTTTTTAAGTTATGTATGCTCATTATAGTTAGATGGTTATGAACTTAATTTGATTGTTTAGATTTTCAATTTTAGATATTTTATTATGTATTTATTTATTTTGTATTATTATAATAGAGTTTAAAGAATTTAATTTAATTTAATTTTAAAAAAGAAAAATTTTCATATTACTAACTATAAAAGAGAAAAAATTTGAATTAAATTTTTTAATTTAACTAACAGATAAATCCCTTGATAAAAATAAATTTTTTTTGATAAAATGAAAATTTGACAAAACAATATTGTCATTTACTAATGAATTCTTTTAAATTTCTTGACAAATATTCATTGATAAACTTTTGAAGAATATTATTTTCTGTTGGTAAATATTTTTAACAAGGGGTTTGCCAAGGAATAAAATCCCTAGGCAAATGTATTGGTAAAATAATTTCCAACTAATTTTTGCTTTTTGCCAAGAGATTTCATAATTCCGAAATTTCTTATAGTGATCAGTATTTCAGAACTTATAGTTTTTGGTGATTGTCCCATTTTGGGGTTTTGCTAGGAGCTCCAAATCTCTTTGTTTAGGTAAAGTTTCAGCCACACTATTGACTTTGCATTTAAGGCTTTCACCCTTTTCGAAGTAAATGTTTCTTTGCATTATTGTTCCTGACAAAACAAATAAGAGAGATTGAGTGAGACTATAATATCTTGGAGAAAAGACAGTGGGCCTTGATACAATTGAAGCCTGAAATTGCTCAGATACAATTTTAGCCGCAAATAAATTAATTCGTTTGGTATCATCAAAATCAAAGGGTAACTAGCCTTGAGATAAAATTTTTGCCCTTTTCAATGATGGCAAATCATCTCATGAGGAGTTTTTAAAGCAAATTTGATCATTGAGTCTTACAAATAATTTGGTGGAATCTTGAAATAAGTAAGTGAAAGATATTACCACAATCGAAGTCAACTTTGGATTTCCACTCTATCAAACTTTTACTTTTAGAGTTTCCTTGAACATTTTTTTTAACTACTCATGACTACTTCCTCTTTGACATTATCAAAAACAAAATAGCGAAATAATGGAGTATAACATTTAAACTAAAAATTTACTCGACAAATAGTTTTTAAATTGAAAACATATTAAAAAAATTTATTGACAAAATGTCCAACCAACAAAAGCAACTAACAAACCCGACCAACAAGCAATTGTAATATTATTAAGAGATGCTAGAAAAAGGAAAAGATGCATGTAGAGAAAATTCAAGTATGTTTAGATGCAACTACGCTAAACTTCTTAAGGAAACCAACCAATGGGAGAGTGTTCACAAGAACTTAAATACTGTTATGACTGAGTACAAGAGTATTCTCAATTGATTACAATCCTCCACTAAGTTCCACAAATTTCCTTTCCACTTTTAGTTCAAAAGGGTCTATTGCTTTTGAAAAGCTGTCAAATTGTCTTTCCTTAGACTCCACAAACTCTAGTAGTTCTTCTCTGTGTTGCTTGGAAATTTGTTTTAGCTTGACTACAAAATGAGTTTAGACTCTACTCTTAACAAAGACAACATTCTCTCAACAATGAAGAGTCCTGCTTCACTCAAGGAAATGCCCCCTCTTTGGCATCCGTGAATGGCATTAAGAATCCAACCTTCATCTCCCTTCTCATAGCAGAGTTGCCTCATAATTGAGTTTTGATATTTAGGGGCCTCACACTAGTAAACATCATTAAACCAGACTCAAAATGCTTGAAGATTTTTTTATTTTAATAGTGCCATAAGGTAAACTCCCATTTTTGTTTGTCAGGTTGCCTTTATCTAGCACAAACCTTATCAACATGGATGACAAGTTCGTAGGCTCCTTCTTCAACAAACGATACATAACATATGTATCAAAGTAATTGCATTTTTCCATAGAGTTGTTTCTTGGAATGATAGTGGTAGTTGCCAAATGGAAAAGGAATCTTGGGATCAATTCCAATGACTTTGCTTGGGGCTAGATCCGTTTCCAACCTTGAGTTGTTCACAACAAGACTTGCCTTCTTGAAGATGTTGTGTGGTTCCTTTTATTTTTATCTTTATAATCTCACATAAAATCTCCTTTGTGAGTAGTATTTCTTGGCACCTCACAAAATATGTGAAAATTAAGTGAGAACAAAAGATGTGGGAACATTTTAAATCTTTTATATATACTTTTCATATTTTTTTATTATGAGTCATTTATTCTAAGCTTTTAAATCCAAAATTATACACTTTCATATAATTTAGCTAATTTTATTTGAAATATTTAATGTTATCAAATTGTACTCTTGTATATTAGTTTAAATTGAAAACTAGAAGAAAAACTTGTAATCAGTGAACTAGAAGATAGAAAGGAAGGAAGAAGAAGAAGATGAGAGACTAAAGTTTAGTGTTGGAGAATAGTCTACGTTGGAGACCCTAATATAATTTTATTCACTAAAGGGGAGTTTACAATAATGCCCTTGTAGAACAAAAAGAGAAAATATATAATAGTTAATTTTTACAACATACTACTTAAAATAATATATTATTTAGCACTTCCCCTCAAGATAGATATTCCTCATGCCTATCTTGCTAACCATACAATAGAAGCCTTTACTAAGCAACTTCTTTGTGATCACAACTGCAATCTGGTCTTTAGATCTTTTAAAAGCTATTTTCAATAATCCACAAGTCAATGTCTCCTTTATGAAGTGCATATCAATCTTGATATGCTTTGTTTTGTAATGTGGTATTGGATTGTGAGCAATATTTACATCATGTAGCCTTAATTCTTGGACTAGTTTCCTCTACCACAAAGCCTCACATAACCCATGTGCAGTTGCCCTATATTTTGCTTTAGCGCTAGACCTAGAGGTAACTAATTGCTTCTTACTCCCCAGGTTACTGAATTTACCCCAAAGAAAGATACATACCTAGTGGTTGACCTTCTATCATCCCAAGATCTAGCCTAGTCTACATTAGTATAAACTTCAATTTTAAAATTTTCACTCTTTGGGAATAGCAACCGCTTTCTTGGAGCAAATTTCAAATATCTTAGGATTCAAAATATAACCTCTAAGGTGGGGAGGATTCAGAATAAACTAGCTTACAATGCTAACTACATAAGCAATATTAGGTTGTGTGTGAAAGATACATTAGTCTGCCAACTAGTCTTTGATATCTTCCAACAAAATTAATCACCTCACTGACCTATATCTTAGTTGATCATTCTATACAATGGGAGAAACTGCATGTTTGCAACCTCACATCACTGTTTCCTTTAAAAGATGAATAACATACTTCCTTTGACAAATGAATATGCTTTTACTGGATATGGTCACCTCATTTCCAAGGAAGTAGTTTAACCTCCCTTGGTCTTTGATTACAAAAAATCTTTAGGTAAGTGGACCTTGAGCTTGTTAATCTCAACTTGGTCATTACCAATTATCACAATATTATCAACACAGATAATAAGGATGGTGATTAGGACACCACATCTCTTGAAGGACAAGGTGTAGTCAACATTGCTTTAATAATAACCAAGATTATTAATGGCTTTGCTAAACTTGTTAAACCAAGTTCTAGGACATTGTTTAAGCCAATATAATGCCTCTTTGAGCTTACACACTTTTGCTTGGATCTTTTGACATTCAACCCTAATGGGATATCCTTAAAGACTTCCTCTTCAAAATCTCCATGAAGGAATACATTTCTCATGTCTAATTGTTGTACCTTTCATCCTAAATTTACTGTACAAGAAAGTAAAACTTAGATTGAACTCATTTTTGCCATAGGTGCAAAGGTCCCCTCATAGTCAATCCCTTATGTCTATGTATATCTTTTCACAGCCAATTTAGCCTTGTACCTCTTAATTGATCCATTTGACTTGTGTTTAATAGAGAATACCTATATGTCTTACAATTTTCTTCCCAACTGAAAGAGAAGTGTGCTCCCATGGGTCATTTTTGTTGATGGCTTTCATCTCTTCTATCATAGCAGTCTTTATTTTAGGAACTTCAAAAGCATGTCTCCAATGTTGTGGAGTTTTAACTAAGGATACAATTGAAACTAATGCTTTGTCGGAGGGAGATAAGGACTCATAGCAAACAAAATTAGAGATAGGATGGTAAATACATTTCTTAACACCCTTTCTAACAACAAATGGAAGGTCTACATCATCAATAATGGGAGCAATGAATAGAGAATTTAACTTACCAATGGATTGAGAAGAAGATTGAATTGGTCTAGCATTGTGATTTGTCAAGTAGAGCAGATTGAACAGTTTCATCCAGCCTTCTCTTTTCCCTCTAAAGTAAGTCAAGAACATAAGTTTTTTGATCTGAAGCTTCTTCATTTCTCTTAACAAGTTTTTTAAATTGTGACAATTCCTGAAGCTTCTTTACCTCCCCATCAGTTTGACCTTCATTATGATTTGAAAGCATCTTCATGCTTTTATCTTCTTTCCACCACTTTTGGATGGAAAGATACAAAAAACAGAGATCATCTCTTCATAATTGCCATTCCCTTTCTCTTTGTTTAGAATCTCCCCTTGTAGAGATATTTGTCCTTGTGAAAAATTAGCCTTATCTTCACAAAAAGTCACATCCATAGTTACAAGCACTTTTTGAGTAGGTAAGCAGTAACACTTATATCTTTTTTGATTAGGAGAATAATCAATAAATACACATTTAAGAGCCCTCGGACCCAATGTCTTGGCACTAGGTTTGTGCTTATGAGCAAAGTATACACATCCAAACACCCTTGGAGTCACTAAGAAAGATGTCAACTCAAGAAGCAAGTCTAATGGAGATTTAAAATTTATAGTTCTTAATGGCATGTGATTGATTAGATATGTTGTGTTAAAATAGCATCTCCCACAATTGTTTTTGAATCTTGCATAGAAAATAGCAAAGCTCTTGCCACTTCTAGGAGGTGTTTATTCTTAGGTTCAGCAACTCTATTATGAGGAGGAGTGTTTATGCTATTAGTCTGATGGATAATTCCACATTCATCCTAATATTGCTTATTATCACTTGTAGGATTTGGGTTCCTTGTGTGTTTTGCCATTTAGATGCATCACAACACAAATCCTTGTCATTGCATGGTGAATTCAAAACTAGAAACAATTTTTTCATGGTCATAAAATGAAGGATGTTTTAATCTTCTATGCCATCATAGTATTTGAGAAGGACTTAGACTTGTGGAGGTTTTTTGCATGGTCATATGATGGTCAACTTACAAAAGTTACAGCCAATTCCTTACTTCCCCATGGCCAATCACTTTTTCTATCCTAGTTCCTAAAAAACATAATAAAAATGGAGAAAAAAGTAACTTTGTAGTACAAGTCATGGGCTTTAGCACTAATAGAAAGAAAACAGTTTGAAAAATTAGGCAGATAGAGAGTGAAGGGCATATTGAACAAAGTAGATTAGTTTGTATGGCTTTTTTTCCAACAATTGGAGATCTAGAACCTTATGCAATTTGGACTGTATCATGTCCTATGCATGGTGAGCAGAAGGAGAGTTATACTTGGGCACTAGAGGTTTGATTTGATGCTTTAGAATCAATTATCCATTATTTTGGTTAAACACTGACTGAGGAACTTAAAACTAGAACATGATTATCTATATTAGCAAAGTTGGTGGAAGATAAAGTAAGTGAAGATGACATATCTACATTCAGAGCCTAAGAGGAACCTAACTTTATCATCTTCAACATTCTTTCAAGCATCATAATCTCTTCTTTGGAAAAACACTCTGATAAGCAATCCTCCCCTTGCTAGGCTTGGGGAGGTAGAATTAAGGGTCTCCAACAAATGAGCTTGAGAAATTAATTTGAATTGTGCAGTTGTTACCAAGAGCCATTGCTTAACCCATAGCACTGCCCATATTCGGTACAATATTAGCTAGAGCTTCACATAATAACTGGTTCACTTCAACTACATGAATATTGTCACTTGCAAACATCTTCAAAGCTTAAAAGTGGTCACTAATAGCCAAACAGAGGCTAAAGAACTCAAGAGTCAAAAACAAACTTCAAAAAGGAACTCTACACAATAGAACTAAATCACGCCTCTGACATTTCCATGACAACATTTTAACTCAATTCATGACACCCCATGAATCTAAAAGTTTTAATCATACTCCTTAGGATAGAATCATAAGCTAGTTTGCATAATTTCATACTAAATTGAAAACACAAAAAATTTAGGTGTTTTTGTACAAACCAAGAGGAGATCCAATTCAGTTCATAGATAGGCTAGAACCCACCCAATGTAAAATTAATTTAAGAAAACTTTTTACAAATAAAAATGTAAAAGTTCATTATATGTTAAAATGGTTCAAAATAATTTTTAAAAGAGGTGAATAGAGTGTTAAAGAAAAAATAGATATTGAACTAGAAGAGTATAGTTAGATAAAACTTTTTAACCATAGTTTCTCTCTTCTAGTATATAAGTTGCAATATTAAAATTGAAGCCTTTGAGTGTGATTATTGATAAGTACATAATTTTATATTTTTCTTCCCTTTCCTCCATAGCTTGTCTAATGTATTTTATGCCTTATCATGTTCATTAAACTCATATTTGTGTTTAGGCTTGAGTTGAAATGTTTTGTTTAATTTGATAGAAAATAAGGAGAATTTAAGCTTTTATGGGAAAGTGACCTCTGATTTGTATTTCAAGTTTTTGTCTATCAAGAAGTTCTAAAATGAAAAAGTGTTATCATAGACTTTAAAGTACACATCTAGGGCTTTTCAAAATTGGTTAGAGTGTTTAAGTCTGAATTTGTTTGGGACCTCATTTGGAGCTTCAAAATTAGTGCAAAATTTGGACTCCTAGCCCTACTTGAGTTAGAATTCTAACTAGAGTAATAGTAAGTGTTTTTATAATATCTAGAGTTGTAGATGTCTAATTAGAGTGATTCAAAAGGAACCAAAAGCTAAGACAAATGTCTACAACTTCCATGAAGAGCCAAAGCCCAAATTCCATCTTAGGTTACAAGTGCCAACATAGATTTAGTGATTATGGACCAAGCTTATATTTTAGACCCATGGGTTTGGGGCATCATTTTGGCAATCAATGACATCTTTACTAACCTAACTTAGTTAGAGGCATGACCTAGAACACTATACATAGGTTTCTTAGTTTTCTATTTTATCATCATCTGGTGACACACAATCAAAATGCTTATTTTACATTTTTAGCATGTCAAGCTAACTTTTTCTTTTTAGGTCATGGGAATTTCAAGCCATAATCATGGTATAATTATCTCCACAATGTCATTTTGATTCCTTTCTATGGAGTTGATCAATGTTATTTAGATTTAAAATATTAAGATATTTGTTTTGATTGACTTAAACAGAGCACATTAGGTTAATTAAATGAATATTCATTACTAGATTTGGGGATTATAATACATAATAGTCTTATTCTTGATCATTGGGTAGCATATAGTAATCACGATTATGGACAAGTTTTCATGTTAACTACTATGAATAACATGGCCAAAGTTGAATAATCTAAGCTTGTGTGGTTATTGCTTAGATAAATCTAATCTCCTTATTCCTAATGCTGCAATTACATTAAATTTATAAAGCTTATTTGACCTTGTCTAGTAGTTAAATGCAAGTGGAGAACTTGTTTCTTCAGTTGCAATTAAGAGAGATTTCAGGCAATAGAGCTTATTATTATATGAGTTTGATAATTTCATAAAGGGATAGAATAATGCTATCTTTGATTATTTCTATTAACTGTGAGCGTGAGATTGAACCTAGAACTAGAGTTGTCTTCTATTATTTTTCTTATAATTTTTGTTATCATTTTTCTTGATTAATATCTCATTTAATAAGTATTCTACCCCCATTTTAATTTGTATTTTGATTTGAAAACAGAATCTAATTAACTACACTATTTATGGGATTGACTCTTACTTATACTGTCTACCTATTAGTGATCTATATCACATTTAATTTTTGAGGTGTTGACAACATGCTACCAAATTTTGGCATTATTGCTAGGAAGTGTTTGTTGTCAATCTTTACTTTCTAGTTGTTATAGGAGCATTACTTGGTTGTTAACCTTTCTTTGAGGTGTTTGTAGGTTTGTCGACAATTTTACTAAACAAAATTCACTAAAAATTTTTTACTCAATTAGGTGACAAGCTTAAACTTATTTTGAAGAAAATGATGTTCTAAGCAAAACCATGCTTTTGTCCCTGGCATTTTAAAGCCAAAATCTATTTTTTACTAGGGTTTTGTAAATTTTTATTTTTAGTCATTATTTTTTGGTGTTTACACATTTTTAGTAGATTTCTTGTTGTTCATGGTGTTGATATTTGTTTCACAACAGAGGAGCCATCATTAGAAAGAATTCAAATAATCAAAAACTTCATCAAATTAACTAAACAAAGTGCACCAATTCTTGAAGAGATGGCCAATCACATCAACAAGTCTCTTGAAAAGATTGTTGCTCTTGACTTTAATTTACAACCTTTGTGCATGCAATATCCTACTTTAGATATGGCTTTTGAACTTAAGTGTAGACTAATTTACTTGTTACCCACCTTTTGTGGTTTTATAAGCGAGGATCCTAACAACCATCTAAAGGAATTCCATGTGGTGTGCAGTGTGACAGAAGGACAAATCAAGCTAAGAGGTTACCCATTCTCCTTAGTAGACAATGCAAAAGATTGGTTGTATTACCTTCCTTTTAGATCACTAACCACATAGAACAAGATGAAGAGGTTATTCTTAAAAAAATACATTCCAACTTCTAAGGCAGCGAACATAAGAAAGTGAAGTTGTGATATTCATCAATACCATGGAAAGACTTTGTATGAGTACCAAGAATGATTCAAGAAGTTATGTGCGAGTTGCCACCATCATTAGATAAGTGATTAATTATTAAGTCAATTTTTTATGAAAGCTTGCTTCTCATGGACAGGAATATGGTAGATGCAGCAAGTAAAGGAGCATTGTGGATAAGAATCTAACTAAAGCTAGGAATTTAGTTTCAAACATGATAGCAAACTCACAACAATTTGGCATGAGATAAGATATTCCAATAAGAAAAGTTACTAAGGTATGTACATCTACACTTCACTAACAAATATCTAACTTGCCTCTCTTGTTAGATAGATTGCAGTAGGGGCTATCCCACAAGCTAAGGCATGTGTCATTTGTTCAGTAATGGGGCCTCCAACTTATATGTACTTAATGATGCAAGATGGAGTTGAAGAACAAGTGAATGTTGTAAAGGAATTTCTGGGACATCAAAGGAAATATGATCCCTACTACAATCCTAGGTAGAGGGATCATCCAATCATATCTATGGGAATAGGCTGCTTGTGTAGAATCCATATCCAATTAAGACACCTAGATTCTAGTATGGGTATCAAGCTATTAGCCTAAACAAGCAACCCCATCCAATCCAAGTATGTCCTTGGAAGATAATATGAAATCTCTTGCTATTAGTACTCACTAGTTGTAGCAAGACAAAGGCTAGTATTTAGAATTCAGAGAATAAGGTGGGTTAGTGGGTAACAATTATAAGTCATTTAAAGGCTAAAGGTTTAAATAAATTATCATCATAGACTATTATGAATCCAAGGGAGAATGCTAGTGTCATAATAGTAAGGAGTGGAAAGGAGCTAGAGGTTTAACAAAAGAAGACCCCTAATGTAGCAATTGATAAGGAAATTAAGAAAGAACTAGAAATTCCATCAAAGGTAACTCTTAATCCATATGTTTAAATTTAGGCTAACTACCTTCCTTTCCCAATCAAGTAGATGAAGGAGGGTCAAGATAAGGGGATTATGGAGATATTTCACAAGGTAGTAGTAAATTTACCTCTGCTGGAGGCAATCCAGTAGGTGGCCAAGTATGAAAGTTTCTAAAAGAATTATGTAGCAACAAGCAAAAATTAAGAGATGGTGAGAAGGTAAGTATGGGGGTGAACATGTTAGCTTTTCTTCAAAGGAAGCTTCCTTGAAGTGCAAAGATTTAGGTATGTTCACCATTGTATGCCAAATGGGTAATACCAAATTTGAAAGAGCAATGATAGATTTAGGAGCTTCTATTAAAGTTATGCCACGATCAATATATACTTCTTTAAATCTAGGACCTCTTTAAAATACTAGTGTTAACTAGTCTTATTATACAATTGGCTGATTGTACCAATGCTTACCCTAAAGGGTTAGTTAAGGATGTGTTAGTACAGGTGAACTAGATGGTATATCTCGTTGATTTTTACATTGTAGATATGGATGATGATGTCCCCATCAACCGACAAATATCTTATTAAGGGGACCTTTTTTATGACTACCCAAACTATGATTAATATTCATGAGGATACTCTTACCATGGAGTTTGATGTTGAAGTCAGTGGCTTCAATATTTAAAAAGCTATGAGGTATCCCAGTGGTGTTCATTCTATTTTTACTATTAATGTGATTGATTCTTTAGTACAAGAAGCTTTTGAGCTTACAAGCACGGAAGATTCTTTAGAGGTGGCAATTGTTAAATATCTTGAGCTCAAAAAAGAAGAAGAAATTGAGCTAAATGAGGAGTTGAAGGGGACTGTGGCTAAACTACATTTATCGATAGTGATTCTAGAAAGGTATGCAGTTTCTTTAATTCAATTACCTATTTCTCTCAAGAAACTTCTACCTTCTATTTTATAGGCCCCTATTTTAGTGATGAAACCATTACTTGCCCACCTAAAGTATGTGTATTGGGGAGAAGTTGATCATTACTAGTGATTATTGTAAAGAATTTGACCAATACTCAAGAGTAGAAATTGATCTGAGTACTAAGGGAGCATAAAACAACTATCAATTGGACAATTATAATAGTAAGGGAATTAGTCTTGCTATTATATGCACAAGATCCTTTTAGAACATGGAGTAAAACCCACTAGAGAAGCACTATATAGAATGAACACAGCCATGATGAAGGTTGTGTAAAAGGAGATTCTTAAGTTTGTGGATATTGGTATCATATACCCTAGTTGTAATAACAAGTGGGTCAGCTTGGTAGAGGTCTTCCAAAGAAATCTAGGGTAACTATATTCAAATTGAGAAGAAAGTGTTGGTACCCACACATGTTCAAATAGGTTGAAGATTATGTATTGATTACAGGAAGTTAAACATTGTGACTCACAAAGATTACTTTCCTCTCCCCTTTCTTGATCAAATGTTAACAAGTTTAGTTTGGCATAGTCACCATTATTTTCCAAATGGTCTTTCAGGTTACAACCAAATTATGATAGCATTAGCAGATCATGCAAAGATGACCTTCACTTGTCCATTTAGTACATTTGCCTACTAGAGGATGCCATTTGGACTTTGCAATGTCCTAGCCACTTTCCAACAATATGGTTAGTATTTTTTTCAGATTATTTAGAGAACATCATAGAGACATCTATGGATGACTTGACTATTTATGGTAATTCTTTTGATAAACATTTGGAAAGCCTTACACTAATTTTGAAAAGATGCTTGAAAGTAACTTTGTTTTGAATTAGGAAAAATGTCATTTTACAATAGAACAAGGTATAATTTTAGGGTATGTTATTTTAGCTAGAGGAATAAAAGTTGATAAATCTAAGATAGAAAATATTTCTACTTTACTTACCCTACAAATGTGTGAGAGATACATTCTTTTCTTGGCCATGTAGGTTTCTATCAAAAATTTATTAAAGATTTTTCGAAGGTAGCTTTGGCCTTATTTAAGTTGTTGCAAAAGGAGGTGTCTTTTTAATTTGATAAGAAAAACTAAGAGGCATTTGACAAGTTGAAAAAATCTTTTAACTTTAGTACCTAAGATTTAGCCACCTAGCTTGGAGTTGCCATTTGAGATTATGTGTGATGCAACCAATTATGCTGTGGGAGTTATGCTAGGGCAAAGAGTGGGCAAGGCATCTCATGCCATTTATTATGCCTCATGCACTTTGAATGTTGCCTAAATTAATTATTCCACACTAAAAAGGAACTTTTATTAGTTGTTTTTGCTTTGGAAAAATTTTGTTCTTATTTGCTTAGCACTAAAGAAATTATTTTTTTTTTATCATGCAATCCTCAAGTACAGGCTCTCTAATAAGGAAGCAAAACCTAGATTGATTAGATGGATTTCATTACTTTAGGAATTTCATTTAGAGATTAGAGACAAGAAGGGAACAAAAAATTTAATGGTTGACCACTTGAGTAAATTGGAGTGTGATGAAAGATAGCTTACAATTCTGAGAAATTTTTCCTTATGAGCAATTATTTTCTGTTGACAAGGCATTGCCATGGTATGCACATATTATGATTAATTTAGTATCTAATATGCTACCTTGTGATTTTTCCAAAGTGTAGAAATAGAAGCTAATTAGGGATGTGAAACATTATGTGTGGGATGATCCTTACTCATAGGCATTGTGCTAATCAAGTGATTAGAAAGTTTGGAATTCCACAAGCCATCATTATTGATAGATGAAAACACTTTTGTAGTAGGGTGATGGAAGTGCTATTTAAGAAATACAATGTTATGCATAAAGTTTCCACAGACTAGTGGCTAAGCTAAAGTGTCCAACCTTGAAATCAAGTCTATTCTAGTGAAGAAAGTAATGCCAAATGAGAAGGATTAGAGTTTAAGGCTAGATGATGCATTATGGGCTTATAGGATAACCTATAAAACCCTATTGGCATGCCATCTTATAAGTTAATTTATGGTAAACCATGCCACATTTGGATAGAATTAGAGCACAAGACTTGTTAGGAATTCAAACAATGCAATTTAGATATTGACAAAGCTAGAGAGCAAAGAAAGTTGCAATTACACAAATTCAAGGAATTAAGGATTGAGGCATATGAGAGCTACAAGAGATATAAAGAGAAAACAAAAGCCTTTAATGACACGATGATCTCTAGTAAGAGCTTTGTTGCTAGACAAAAAGTTTTCCTTTACCATTCAAGACTTAACTTATTTCTAGGTAAACTACTTTCCCATTGTATTGGTCCATTTGTTATTACTAAGGTTTTTCATCATGGTATAGTAGAAATTCAAAGCCCAAGAACTGGGAAAGTATTCAAACTAAATGGTCATATCTCAAATACTTTCATGAAGATCTCAAATTGGAGAATGTTGAAATGATGGCACTGGATGATCTAATTTACATGGAATAAGGGACACAATGTGAAGCCACTGGCGTTAAACAAAGACATTGCTTGAGAGGAAACCCAAGAGTGGCTACCAAACTAGCATCAAGTTTTCTCTCTTACCCTATCTCTTTTATTTATTCTTTGTCTATTATTTATTCTATGTGGTTACATTAAGATAACTTTAAAGCATGAGGTTAAAGGCAAAGGATTTTCAATTTTTTCAATTTTCATTCATTTCCATTTGTTCTTATAAATTGTGTCTTGTGTGTGTGGGTGGAATTTTTTTCTTTTTAGCATTCCTCTTGCTACAATTTATCATGAAAAGATTATATATTGGTTCTGTTTTAGAGTACCTAATGATGAATAAAAAAATTAAATTGGTAACAATTATTATGACATACCACCTAGTTTATGTTATTGGCAATTTCATATAAAATAAAGTCAAATATGGTTGAATCTTTGTAATTGATTGAAATAATGCTGCCTGAGATATTGTGTGAACTAAGTGATGAAGTGTGGCCAAGAAATGGATGGTTGCCTTGAGATATTTCTTTTATTCTAGGTCTAAATTCGAGTTTAAGTAAATAGGGTTGAAAAGAAAAGGAAAAGACCAAAAAAAAAAAAAAAGATTAGAGAAGAAAGAAAAAGAAAGTGGGTACAACAATTCAACTCTATTGTCTAAGTACTTAGTGACTGGGGGATTTGATACCAAAAGTGTTGACTTTCACATTAAATGGTGCTTAGACATGAGGATGCAAAGCACCTTGATGTCTATTCCTATTGATTGACTTCTAGTTCCAACTCAAGGAACAATATTTGTAATTTGTCTCATTAAAATGGACAACCCCAGACTACTATTTGGCTAGTACTAGTAAAAAGGAATGGTTTACAAGTAAGTTCTACATGAGTTGGTCATGTTAGTTACAAGGTTTGCTTTGATTGATTTAGAGTACTTGTGGATAAAGATGAAGAGAGATATGTATGCTTGATTTTTTTTATTTGACAATACTGCAATTGTGAGTGTGGTGTGTATGTCAAATTAAGGATTAAACATAAATAACCTAAGCATTGGGGAGGTGCCTTTAGACATACTTAATATATGATCTTTCATTGTTGAATTTTATTTTGTCTGAGGATATGCAAAAGCTCAATGTGGGAGAATTTGATAAGTGCATAATTTTTTATTTTTCTTCCCTTTACTTCATAGCTTTTCTAAGGTATTTTATTTATTATGTTTATTAGACTTATATTTGTGATTAGACATGAGATGGCATGTTTTGTTTAATTTGATAGAAAACTAGAAGAATTCCAAGTTTTATGGGAAAGTGACCTTTTGTGGTTTTTAGAGACTTTAAGGTAGATATCCAGGGCTTTTCAAAATGGGCTGGACCATTGAAATTTGAATTCATTTGTATCCTCATCTAGAGCTTCAAATATAGTACAAAATTCAAAATCCTAAACCTACTTAGGTTAGGATTTTAATTAAAGTAGTAATTAGTGTTTTTATCATATCTAGAATTGCATATGCCCTGTATAGGTTATTCAAAAGCCCACAAAAAGGTAAGACAAGGGGTTACAACTTTGAAAGTGCTAAAGCCCAAGTTTTGTTAACTTATAGTGAGAAATTAGGTTGACATTGGTAGTATAGATTCAATGATTATAGATTATGTGTATTTTTGAGGACCAGGGGTTTGGGGTGTATTTTGGCTATTAGTAGCGGTAGAAACATTTTTTCTAATCTAATTTACTTGGAAGCAAGACCTAAAACACCATATATAGGTTTCTTAGGTTTATATTTTATCATCATGTAGTCATAAACAATAAGAATGTTTGTTTTGCATTTTCAAGATGTTAGGATAATTTTGTCTTTTTAGTTCACGGGGATTTCAACCCTTAATCATGCATTGATGATATAATTATTTTAGCAATGTTATTTCTAGTCATTTCTATGAAGTTGTTTCATGTTATTTAGATTTAAAAGAACATGATATTTGTTTTGATTCACTTAAACAGAGCTCATTAGGTTGATTGAATGAATATCTATTGTTAGATCTAGGGATTATGATATTTAATAGTTTGATTAGGGCTAAGTGCAAGAATACACTATCAATGTAATATTAGCAAGTCTTCCAAGGACAAAAGTAAATTATCGTTCCCACAGAGAATTGGATTATCAACTACTAACCCATGATACTACCCTATGCCTCATTTGATGATTAATCAGATTGCAATGAAACTTAATGATAAATCAAACCTTATAAAGAAAACAAATGAAATAGAGTTCAAATGTTAAGTTTATGGATTTGAATAAGGAGAATGCCAGATATTAATGAAGCCTAAGGTCATGCAAATCCATTATAATTTCACTCATGCCTTTTACCTATATTTCTTTTTAGGTAGATCCTAATTCCTTAACCTATTATGCTAAATGCTCAACCAAATGCACTATTATGTTTAGATATAGATGTCTCTTGTCAAATAAACCTAATTCTTGAACTTATAGGCTACATGTCTATGTTCAATTAGAAATTCAAGAAAAGCATTTAGAATAAGCATCCTTTATTAGATTGCATAGACCTATGCTATATGTCCGTGCTAGTATCTAAAATTCTTTAATCCAATTGAACCTAACTCAACCTATCTTTGTCAAGAATCAATTAACTCTTTTAGATCTATAGCTAATTGGCCAAATTATCTAAGATTAAGACCAAAATTAAAGAAATCATTCATGCATAACAAAGATTAAAGAATTCAAACTAGACTAAGCAAAAGATTCATTACAACTTCATTGTATTCCCCTAGAATTAAATCTAACTCATGTTAATCATGTCCATGACAAAAAGAATTAAAGAAAGCATAAGAATAGAAGAAGAAGAAGAAGATACTAGATAGATTTATAGTGAATGGATCCTCCAACCCTCCAAGATGTAGCACTCCCTTAGCCAAGAATGCTCCATGAAAGCTCTACCTCCAAGAAAAACACCAAAAAAAAGCTACTAGCTATGCAGCACCATCAAATTTGGTTTTTCTTACCTTCTTTCATAAGTTTCCTAGCTAATTAAGATCGCATGTAGCCCTAAAAACATGGTAGCCCACTTTAAGATTAAGTTCAACCTTTTTCTTAGCCTTCTTGGGTTGGATTTGGTGAATCTTGGAAGGTTTGAATTACAGACTAGCCCAAGACTTTAGAAAGATTCCAGAGAACATAGATTGGTCTTTCTTGGAAGCTTTAGTGTGATCTTTGCCTTTCTTAATTATCTAGCCCATAAATCTTTCTTAGTCACTCTCCAAATTCTGATTTGGACTCTTCTTAAGGGTGGAAAGGTGGATCTTGGGCCATTTTGGCTTCTGAATAGGTGCAAGTCTACTTCTTGGAAATTTAGCTTAAAGCTGACTTCATCTTGGACTCTAGCTACCTTCCAATATTGACTCATCTTAGAACTCTTAGGCATCCACTTAATTATGTAGAATGGGACCTTTACCACATCCCTTCTTGACTTTATTAAAGTCTTGGGTTAGGTTATGAGGTATTGGGCTCAATTGGACTAACATAGCTCACTTTGCAATTTAGTGTATCTAGCACCTTCAAACTTTATTAAAAAATTATTATATCTTAGACATATCCTTTGGTGGCCTATGAATACTTGTTGAAAAGCTTTAGATGTCTCATTTCACATGAGATAAGAATCATTGCCATTCAATTTTACAATTTGTCCAAAATAGGCATGAACTAGAGCACTTCTAATTTTGCCATTGATTTGACCATTTTATCCACATTCAATCAAGGTACAGAATAGTTAATTTAAAGCTTGAAATATCTAAATTTCTAGAAATTAAGAATCTCCTCAATTGGATGTTGAGAACTATAGATATGCACTAATCTTTAATTGTTGCCCAAAAAACTCAAGTTAAGCCTTTACTCTTTTCCATCTCTAATTCACAAGATTCAACCTAAATCAATCAAGAAGCATATAACTAACAAGATCCATTCAAGAAAATAGTAAAGATCTAAGAAAGTACTTAAAATGCACCAAGAGCTTTAAGAATTAAGGGTAGAAAGTATGCAAATATCTTAACTATTGTAATCTTATTCCTAATCATTGAGTAGCATTTAGTGATCATGATTATGGACAAGTTTTCATTTTGATTACCATGAAAAACATGGCCTAAGTTAAATAGTTTGAGCTTGTGTGATTGTTGCTTAGATCAATCTAATCTCCTTGTTCTTGATGATGCTATTACATTAAATCTAGAGAGCTTGTTTTAGTTTTTCTAATACTTAAATGCTAGTGGAGAGTTTGTTTCATTAGTTGTAATTAAAACATATTTTGAACAATAGACCTTGTCATTATCTAGGGTTGATATTTCATAAAGGGATAGAATAATGCTATCTTGGATTATTTCTATTAACTGTGAGGGTGGGATTAAACCTAGAACCAAAATTGTCTTCTATCATTTCTCTTATAATTTTTGCTATCTATTTTCTTTCTTAATATTTTGTTTAATCAATATTCCCTAGCCTCACATGTTTTAATTTGTGTTTTGATTTGAGAACACCAGAATCTAATTGAGTGCACTCTTTATTGAATTGACTCTTACTCATGCTATTTACCTATTAGTGATTGGTACCAATTATGATTAGCCATGAAGCCATTTTGTTTTGCTGAATATGAAACAAAAACTTAAGTACATAACACAAATTGATGTGTGAATCATGCCATGAGTACTACTTCAAATAGAATTGAAACTCATTATGATACTGAATTTCATTTGACATGACACATGTGACAATGAATTTCCTTTTATTTGATGTCATTTTAAATGATGTCATTGTGATTAAAAAACATCTCAATAATAAATGATGTATATGAATAAGTTGATGCATGTGAATCATGAATGAAGCAAAAAATTTACATTTAGAGATGGCAACACATGTTAAAACTTGATTTGTATTTTGATTGAAAAAATAAAAATTTTGAATAGTCTTAACAATCGGTTATACTTTTTTTAGGTACATTATCGGGGAAAAGACCCAAGAGTAGAAGAAAGACTACTATTGAACTACAATATGAGTCTTGCTAAACCCAAAAGTGTTAGCATAGAAAAACAAATTGATCCCCTAGGGTAAAACATAAAAAACTTTAAAACCACAACTTCTATCCATTGCATTGTTTGCTAGCCATTCAGTACATAGGTTACCTTTGTTAAAAGTGTGAGAAAATGGGACTTACTATTCTTTGTGACACCAAGCTCGATTGCAAGAAACCAACTAGTTCTCTTGAGCATGATTACCATCTTTGGTAAGCAAGGAAATAGTTGTGATAGAATTACATTCCACCATCAACTACCAAATTCCTTTGGTCCATAAGTACTGTGAACTAAGCAACACCCCCTATAATTCAGCATGAAGGGCATTATAGATGCCAATGTAGTAGTTGAATCCACCTATCTAGTTGCCTTCATCACCTTGGACTAAGCCTCCATACCTGATGCAATTAGGACACCCCTTTTTTGTGCCATTAGTATTGAGTTTATTCCAATTCAAATGTGGAAACAACCAATGCACCTAAATTTGCCTACATCTTAGGGATGGTATACTCATTCTTATTTGAGAAATGCTACATCAAAATCATCCATGATCTATCGAATATAGAGAATTGGATTTGTAGGTTTAATGAAGGTAAGATCATGCATAGAGTTGTTTCTTCAAAGCTAGTGAAGCAATAGGTAACCAAGAACATTCTAACCTAGTTGCTAGCTTATCTATGTCCCAAATAGTCTTCTAGATTAGCTTGGATCCAATCCTAATAACCAAAATTAATGAACACAACACATCTAGCAGGATGACCCAAACCTTTCTAGGTAGGGAACATAGTAGGGCAATCTCTGAGGAGTCGAGAATGGTCTCATGGGCATCTTAACAAAGGGGACAAAGCGGCTAGGGATTGCTCAAGTTGCTCGTCACTTGTTTACCCAAAAGGCAATGATGCAAAAGTTTCCAACCATAAAGTTTAACTTGTTGTGGTCCTCGCCATTTCCATATAGTTAGCGACTTTGCGTTACCTCCTGAATTAGGGTAAACTCTAAGTAATTAGTAAGCTTCACAAACTATGTAATTAAGGCTATCACGATCATTCCAAACCACTCTACCCTCCCCATCATAAGAGCTTGGTGGGAGCTACACACTTATTGTCTGTAAAGTGCTATGATCCAAGAACCTCTCTAGGCTATGTATATTATGCAAACCATTGCCATCTATCATATTTACAACCAAATTAGCGAGCTAGTCATGGGACATTGGAGTAATAGCTTTGGTAAAAGGGTTTGCCCTTTGGAAGCCATATATTAGTCCAAAATAAAGTATTCCAACCATGCCATATCTCTCTTCTAGTGTTGTGTTGCATGACTAGCCATAGTTGACTTAACTTTCTCCATAGTCTAAAATCCCTACTCCTAGCAATAACACTCCCATCAACTTAGAGGTGATTTTTATATTTTCCCTGGAGCACCTGTGTCATAGATGATTTGATTACTAAAAACCCACCAAGTGAGCTTAATCAGGAATGCATCATTGCTAGGCTAAAGATCCCTAAGCTTTAAGTTGCCAATAGCCTTAGGAAGGCACATTGTGTTCTAGGCAATCAAAAGAGCTTATGTTTTCTCTGTGGAATCCATGCTGCAATTTCTCTACCTCATTTTAAATACCAGTTGGAAGCTTGCTATGTTGCACTTGGAAACTAGGAGGGGCTGAAACTATAGATTATGCAAGGGTAACATAATGGGCAAGAGATAAACGTTGGTTTTTCTAGCCACTTAACCTGGAGTGAATGCATTCTATAACTTCTACATATAAAGCTTTGGTAACCCTATCATGTTGCATGAATGAGCCTAGGTATCTACCCATATTTATGACTTGTTTGAATTCAGAGTCTGTAAGAATAGCATTAGTTATGTCTGTTTGGACATTCTTGGAAAAGAAGATGCTTGTCTTCTATATGTTGACCTTATGTTCTAACAATTTGCAAAAATAAATCTAGACAGTTTAGATGGTACTTATCTGTATAACTTTAGTCTTCATAAACAGCATCAAGTCATCAATGAATAGTAAATGTGAGATTTTGTGCCCTTTTTAACCAAGAGGAAAGGGCTTCAAATCCTAGGATAAAAATATATGAAGAAAGTAGAGAAAGTAGGTCACCTTGATGAATGCCATTGCTTAGCTTAAACTCATTAGTTTTGGAGCCATTCCATAGCACCTTGCAAGTATTGGAAGTCATGATAGCCATAAAAATTTGAATTATTTAACTTAGCAAATTAGCTTCCTCCAGAATTAGCTAGACATAGTTCCAGTTAAGTTTGTCATAGGATTTTTCTAAATTAATCTTGGTAGACAAGATCTTCTAATTTTGTTCATTGAGTGAACAACTTCTTGTGCTAAGATAAATTATCTTGGATAAGCCTCTTTGGGACAAAGCTTGGTTGACTAGGAGAAATAAGTGGGTCTAGTAATGGTTTCATTCTTTGTGTTTTAATCTTGCTAGCACCCTTGAACAAGACATTGCACAAGGAAATGGGCCCAAACTACTAAATTTTGATAGGATGCTTTATTTTAAGGATGAGGACAAGCAAGGTCTTATCGAAATTTACCAGTTTCCCTAGCTCATTCCAAATCTACTTAATTGTTCAACACAAATGAGGTCCCATAATGTCCTAATTTTGCTTATTGAAGTACATTGGGAATCTATCCTCACCTTGGGCTTTGAAAGTTCCCATGCTAAAGAAAGAAGTTTTGATTTCCTCATCACTTAAAGCATTGGGAAGAGAGGTTATCAATGCCTCATCTAGATGAGACCATTGTCTTCATGATATACCATTCCTTATCGATGATATCTTTAGTAAAAAGTGTCTAAAAATAGTCATTGTATGTCTTTTTAATTCTTTGTCCTTCCTAATTTTGATATTTGCATCATTTTGGAGAGCAAGAATATGACCGCCTTTGTGTTTGATAATGGTCTTAGATAGTAATATCTGGTATTTCTATCACCATCAACTATCCATTAGGTGTTAAATTTCTGGAGCCATAATAGTTCCTATTATGCCAAGGTGTGACTAGCTCTTCTTGTAGCCTTGTCTCTAAATTCTCTAAGAAAGGATTATATTGGTGAGTTTGCCTCTTTGAATGCAATGCAATCTTGCAAGTAAGTTGTCCTTTTGTTTGTTGATATTACTAAACACTTCCCTATTCCAAATTTGCAAGGCTACCTCTAGATGAGAAAGAGAGTGGTTGAGATCCCTATCCTATTGCCAATTTACATGTGAGAAAATTTTTGAAGTCACTATGTCCTTACCATGTTGCCAAAAAATGAAAAGTCCTTGATGAACTTGTAGAAGACACTATTTTGTCTAGGCAAATAAGTAAAGGGCCATGGTCAAATAGGATTCTATGGAGAACATGTGCTGCAGCTCTTCCAAATTTTGATCTCCAATCCAAATTTGCACTAGAACAATCTAATGTCTTGAATACTTTGTCTAGAGGAGCCCATTTTAGTCCCCTCCAAGGAAAATATGGTCCTACAATGCCAAGATCTATCACGTGACAAGCCAAGAAACACTAGCCAACTTTTGGAATCTACTAAGATTAACTAGGGCACCTCCTTTCTTTTTAAAAGCTAACAAAATTTGATTAAAGTCCCTAGCCATCAACCAAGGTCCCACAACTTTACTGCTTTTGTTTGAGGTTTGCCTATAGATTTTTTCTAACTTGAGGATTTGGCCTAGCATAAATCATAGTGTATATAAAGGATGAATAATTTAGTCAACATGCATGTGGATGTATTGATGGTCCTTGTTAAGTACAATGATCTTAATATTGCTATCATTTGATAACACTCAAATGCCTCCAAAAAATCCCATTGCCTCTTGTATGATGTGCATTAATTATTAATCCCCTAGCACCATTGACCTACAGTTCTAGAGTAATAGCCATCTGCACCTTGTGTTTATACAACAACATCTTTAGGGCTATCACCAAGCTTTTCTTGCCTACCCCATGGAAATTTAAAACTAACAGAGTCATAGAAAATATATTAAAGGCTGGAGGGCGGAACCCTTGTGTCCATGTCACCAAAATCTATGTTGTCTTGATTAAGAGTATCCATAGGGGAAGTCTCATATGGCCTATTTGATTCTACGATGGGTTAGGGGGTTTTGGGTCAAGGCCATGACCCCCATTATCTTGACCCATAGGAGAAAGTCCTAAGTTGGGTGCCATTGCCTCAAGCCTATTAGGTATTCCAAAAATTTTTGCTACTAAACCCCTTTTCTCCACCTGTTCATTTCTCTTTTTCCCCTTAGTAATATGCAACTTATTTATTGATGTGGATCAAGCCACTTGCACTTGGTTAGTTGGTCCATGTTACGAGGCAACTGACCTTCATTAATTAGCTTTTCATAATTTCCTCTTTGTTGAGCTTTCCCTTTGGTGATGCATAGATCCTCTTTAGAAGAGGAAGCCATTAGAGCAAAGTTTCTTTGCCTATTGCTTCCTTTAACCTGCTTCTTTCCCTAATTCCCTTTCATTGTGGCCTACTTTCTTTTGACTCTCCAAAGCTTTGTCCTTTCTCCATTGCTCCAAAAAGTTTGTGCCCTTGATTTTCTTCAGTCAAATTTTGCAAGATCTCAAATCTTGCAGTGGATCCCTTCACATGCATAGATCTACCAAGTCTCTCTATTGGGCATTCAATGCCTTTCTTTGGTAGTGTAGGACATCGGCCTTATTTGGGCTTCACAACCACCATTCATGGTTTCCCTTCATAGAAATTCATTTTAGGGCACTAAACCACCACCATGCACTAGTCCTTAGTATGACCATATTTCCCACAGGTAAAGCACACAAGATGGAGCCCTCAATTATTTTAACTTTTCATCCACTTATACATTAATTTGAATGGTTGTTCTAGATTGAGTTCCACGCATATGCATGTGAAGTGATCTTTCTCAAAGTCACTATTGTGAGATCAATCTTTAGTACCTAATCAATCCAATTGCCTACTTTGACACAATTAGATTAACTTGTTTGGAAATTTGTGTTGGAGAAAGATGTCAAAGTTGTTCTATATTTTTGATTGACTATACAAACCCTAGCTAGCTATGAATTAAACACTATCATGCAAATAGACTATAAAAATGAAATAAATGTCTGCCACTTTTGCTACAAGTGATACCTTGTGCTTGCTACCATTTCCACTTTGGGAGTCAGAGAGTAAACAAATAACCATGTGATGTCAATCACAAAAAGCTGTAAATTGTTTCACACTATTAATAATTTATGCATTGTGCATAATTTATATAACAACTCACATGCATTCAATATTTTTCTATTATATATTTTGCACCAGTAAATTATATCATTATTATTTATCTAACAACAATGCCTGTTATAAATAATTGAGTATGAAATTCTAAAATTATAATGACTTTTAAATTTAAAATATAAACATGTTAGAAAATATAAATTGGTGTTTCAACATACTACATCAACACTTAAGGTTTAAATTCAATTGAATTACTTCAAATGACTTTGTAGAATATTTTTAGTTGAAGGAATTAACTATTCATAATAGGAAGATCCCATGCTTGACAGGAAGTTGAATAATGGGTTTAAAAGGGTTGAGACAGCAAGATTGCTAGGCTAAGTAATTTAGAATCTGATTCCCTTTCCTTGAAATTCATATACTTTCTAATTTTAGGTGAGAAATTTTAATTAGTAGATGCAGTGTATTCCACTAACTCACTTTCCAATCATAGTGTCAATCTTTACTTAACTCAGAGAATCCACATGGAGAAGGATGTGTCTGAAAGATTAGGGGTCATGAATTGATAACAGATTCAAAAAAATTTCAATATCTCTTACATTTCACAACATCATTGAGATGAAAGGAAATTTAAAAGAGAAAGTTAAGAGTCCAAAAAATTCTGGTTCATACAATGAGGGGAAGATGTCAGCCACATTCCATGCCTCTTAACTTTAACTAAGTGGACATAGTAGTTCTATCAAAGTTTCATGACACCAAACTCACAAGTGATGTCAAAGATTATAAACCTAAGATGCAATGCAAGTAAGAGAGAGATGAAACTAAGTTTGTATGCCAAAAGGAATTGACCAAAGCTCAATCAAGATATTAAGCAAGCATAGTACCCCATAATAAGTTCAGACCTAAACATTGCTTTTGGAAGTCTTAATTAAGCAAGCAAATAAGCTCCAAAATTCTAAAAAAATTAGGGTAGTTTGCCAACACACTAAATATGGTTATCATAATTTCACTTTCCAAAAAAATACTAATCAAATTAGTCTTTTTTTTACAAGCAAGTAGGTTGTTCCAATTAGCACTCAATTTAGAGTCATTAAAATGATTAATTCAGAAATTGAACCTAACAAACTCCATTTAATCTGAAATTTTTATGATATTAAGATCATGTAATGTTGCCCATATACAAAAAATTAGAACAAACAGAGTTGAAAGTTTAAGAGCCAAAGTGAAAAGTTTTAGACTCTGCAAGGATAACTGTTTAGATAGCAAGAAAAACTCAAATGGTTCATGCATTAAAAGAATTCATTTCAATCCAAATTTTGTATGCAAAATAGCTAACACATAAATTAGTAACACTACAAAAAATCACAAGATTTGGAAGTCACTTGTTATTTTAAATCTAGTTAATTTTTGGGCTATATAGAGATAAATCCAAAATAAGGTAGTAGGAAAGGAAAATTTATAAACCATAGCAAAACAACCTAGAATGACCTGATATTTTGAGCATGATAACAATCCAAGATAATGTCCACAAAATTTCACAACAATCAGAGTCCATTTGGATGCTTAATTAAACTCAAATTAAAGGCACATCCAATGATATGCTAGCACTGGACAATCTATGGAAATAATTTCAAAATTTATAATAAATGAACTTCGAATGCTTGAAATTTTTGTGGAAAAATACTAACAAATGAGAGATCATGTCCACAAAAGGTTTGTAAAAAATGAAGATCATTTGTGAATTGAATTGAGCTTAAATTAGAACCACATTTATTGACACACTAGATTTAGACAACCTAAGAAGACTATTTTGAAATACATATCAAATGAATTCCAAATACTTTGAAATTTTTGGAGGAACATACTGGTATATGATATATCATGCCCATAAAAATTTATTAAAAAGGGTCTCATTTGCTTCCCTAATTAATGCCAAACAACTAGGGCAAAACTTATATGAATTAGCATAGCAGAAGATTTTATACTTAACTTTTTGTCAAATAGATTCAAGGGAACTCATACACATTTGTTTGCAAAAGTGAAATCAAGTTATAACTCAATAATCAAATTAAAAAATTGCATCTAAAATAAAAATAGGTGATAGGATTTAAAATTTAGAAACTTATCTAGTGTGAGAATGAGCTTCCTTCCTTCTCCTCCTCTTCTTCCTATCTTATCCTCAAGGAGTTGTAGTGAACTTCTACAAAGGGGGAAAAACATAGAGATATTAACCAAATGTTCCACTCCTTGTATCCGAAAAGTCTCTTTGTAACTGAAGCTATGGTTTCTCCTCTTGGCTTTCTCTTTATCTTTCTTGCTTCACTTCTTTCTCTCCCTTTATTCTCTTTCTCTCGAGCTCTGGCTCTTTCCTTTCTCAATGTGTGTGTGTGAGAGTTCCTTTCCAACAAATGGAAGCCCTTCTCCTTCTCTCTTCATGGCTGCCTCCACCTTTTTGTAGAATAACTGTGAGGATCAATAAGGGTGCTAATTGAATGGGCCCCTTCCTTGCTTCCAGCCAATTCCCTTTGTTTCCCCCTTTTATTCTTTTCTTGCTATTTCAACCACCCCTTACTTTCCTTTTTTTTTTATTTTCATGCTTTTGTTTATTTATATCATTTGACTTTTTTTCTTTTATATTTTATGTTCCTACTTATTATCTTATTTTATTCTTTTTTCTTTATTGATTTTTATTGTCAATTATTGCTTTTATCATTTTCAATTTCTTGCTTTTGCATTTCTTGTTTTCATTTCATTTTTGCAATGTTTTCATTTTACTTTAATTTACTCTTTTACTTGCTTTTTACTTCGTTTTGATTTCTTTAATGTATTATTTTATTACTAATATATGGGCCATTTTACCTCTGCAGTGTAAATTTAAAAAACTATTACTCAAATGGTTGTCTTTGAAAAGTATTTACTCAATAGGAGCAATTATGCCACGTTAGATTACCAATTCAGTTTATATAATACCAAATTATCAATGGCATCTTAACTTTGTTTGTCCCAGCTGCCTGTCAGTCTGTTTCTACCTCACTCAATCTCTTTCCCCATCGCACCTCATTGCCTCAACTAAATTTTTCAAGACCACCTCAAACTGGAAACAGTCGCCTAAATCCCTATCACAAACAACCCACTCCTTCCTGAAAGTTTTGAGGAGTCTGTGTCATTGCTACACCCAAACCAAACGAAAGTCCTATTCCATTTTCAACAAGTCCGAAACTCAACCAGCATCCCCAAAATCATTGGAGCATTGCGTCACTATGCTTGAAGACAGCTGCCATTCCTCGTTCGTTAACACAACACCCACTACCTAAGGAAGCCGTCGACAGCCCGCGAGACTAGCAAAGAGGCCGGAGAAGCCCAGCTGTGGTTGTGCCGCTCACCCTTGTCATTGCTGTGGAAGTCTGAGCAATCGGTCTTATCAGTGTTCCCTGACTTGCTGTGGAGTCACAGTGGGAACGTGGCCGGGAGCGGTAGCATGAGCGGGAGTGAGAGGATTGGAAGAGAAACGGAGACTTGCAAGCAGGAGGGCGATCGACCGAGAGGCACAAAATAGACGATAGCAATGGAGTTATGGGAGTAGTGACAGGAGTGACAAACGGAGCCACTTAACATTTCTGATGTGGCATTCAGTGAGATGAGTTAGCAATTTAATGTGACATAATTGCCCCTTTTGAATAAATACTTTTCAAAGATAACCATTTGGGTACTAGTTTTTTGAATTTACACTGCAAAGGTAAAATGGCCCTAATATATGACCTTGCAAAATTCTAATATTAACGAAATTCATTTATTCACTTCTTTTATATATGGACCTATCCCTCAATTATTACCTTAGTTTAAACTCTAATTCCCCAAATCCAAGGAATGTCTTTTAACTTTGGGTTTACTCTCCCAATTCTTGCCCCAGTTTAAATTTAAATCAGCCTTGATTGAAGAAATGCTGAAAGAACTTTCTTTAATTCATCCTCTTTATTATCCAAAATGAAGCCTCAAAGGAATGCCTTTGGCGGATTAGGATGACCTTTTGAGTACCTAGTTAAGTCACTTTCAAATGTCTTGGATAAGTGTTTACTCTCATAGATACGCCATAAGCTTATTTTTATGTCCTGCTCCATGCTCATTAGTTCACTACATTAGCCAAGGCCACTAGGACTTCACTTGGCTTAGAGTGCAAGGCTTAGGTAATCACTTGAAAAGGAAGGGATAAGGATTTAACAAGTAAGAAGTGCACTTGGTTGAACATTGAATGCCTCATTTTCCTCTTTCACTTTGGAATTTTGAGACTCTTGTTTGGTTCAAGGCGAGATCTACTTCCTTTTGTTTTTGCCCATTCCATTTTCCTTTTTTCTCTTGTTTTTATTTGTGGCTCACCCCTTTTCTCTTTCCTTACTTTCTTGAGTTCCCTTTTCTAAATTTCTTTGGATTTTTACTTTATATCACTTTGCTTTCACACGGTAAGATTAAACTAGTATAGAAAAAGATTCTCAACCCTTTCCTCAAGCTAAATAACAGTCCTTCTGTTTTGACAACTTAAGTGCTCCTTTTAGGTAAAGTCATGGTTTTTCAAGCTAAAATGTTATAGTTGATGAGGGTTAGTGAAAAGAAGTTTGATGGTGGTTCTGTATCTTTTAAGGCATATATGGGTGAGTATGGATATTTTGGTATCTAAGTCAGCTTCGAAGGCCCAAATGGTCCAAAGATGGTCTAGGTCACTTCTTTAGTTGATGTGGCATCAAACAAATTGTCTCAAGAGGTATTCAAACAAATTCTACAGTACTTGTTTTCTTACAGCATTCTTGTAGGTTAGCTCACCCTCACACCTCTTTTCAAAGACACTTGGTCATCTAAGAGAAATGAGTATTTTGTCCAGCACTCCAATTTTATCATTAGCACTTGAATTTAACTAAGATATAAAAAAGGCAACCTTTCAACATTTTAATGCTCTTAAACACTAACATGGAATTATAGTTAGATTTTTTAGAAAAACAATCCACCTAGATTGCACTCAGTATTGGTTCATTAAGGGCAGTGGTACTACCCCCTTAGGTGTTCATCACTTATTAATTAATCATTGTTTCCAAGGGAACTTTGTCTTTAATGCAAGGCTTAATAGCATTGGATAACCAAAAGAAAAAAATGGAATGAAAAGCAATGTGCTCATTGCATTTTATTGAAATTTAAGAGAGTGCCTATGCACAATCCATGCTAGGGCCTTAGGTAAAGCTATTAGCAAATGCCATAAAACTACATAAAATAAGTTTAGAAAAGAAAAACAAGAAACAACTTGATTTCTCACTCACAAAAAGTGGTACACGAACAGGCTTATTTCCTATCTCTAACTAAGGGGTCTTCTTTGATCTCAAGATCCTAGCTTGGTAACATGCTAAGGCCTATAACTGGTACCTCCATTATTGCTCAAAAGTCAAACCATTTAGCATCAATTAGATCTTGGACCTTCTTCTTGAGAGCATTACAATTCTCTGCTATATGCCCTTTGGCCCGAGCATGGTATACATAAGTGGCATTTTCATTATACCAATATGGATGGAAGGTATACCAATTTCCTTTGCAAGAGATGTGGTAAAAGCTCAACATAGGAAATAGGTATAGGATCAAAACCCCAACACCTTTGGTGTTGTGTAAAAATGCTAAAAGCATGTAGGTTGTGACAATGAAGCTTAGGAGGTTATCCCTATTGAGGGCACTTGGTAAGGTGATTGAGGTGCCCCAAAAGCACGTGGGCTCACCTTCTACTTTCTTTTTCCTTTCATATGTTCACCATGAACCTCCATTCTTCTATCATCCATGGTATACTCTGCAAAAGAAGGATTCTTAGTTGTCCAATAAGCCACTTTTCTAATTTGGATTCCACCCCTACCATTTCTCCTACCATGGCCAACTTAGAGAGTTTAATAGAGGTGCCATCAATTCCTTGCCAAAAGAGAAAGCTTGCAGTGTGTTAAGAAGTATAGCCATAGATGCCATAACCTCAAAAGCTTTTGACATTTGCCCTTCAACTCATGAGTCTCTTGCTACATCTTGCCCAAAGTCTACCTAAACTATTGCTCATCCATGACACATTTGAGTAGAGTTCTCTAATGGAGGAAAGCAATAATTTGGAAAGAATTAACTTCCTTGAAATGAGTGATGCAATGGTGCTAGACTATGATGTCAAGCACAGATGCAATGCATGAAATGATACCATGAAGAACTAAAGTTGGCAAAGTTGACTAAAACTGCAAGGGTCATGGAAAAAGGAAGCTTATTACCTATGACTCAATGGAAATAAGAAAAGTGAAAATTCAAAATGCATGACATGATGAGCAGGTTTCTCTTATAAACTATACCTTCGCATGATGGATAGAGTTTATGTATGCAAAAGGGGTGAGTGTAACAAGAAATTCCATGTCTATAAACATGCCAATATTGAAAATGCAGAAATTAAACATGCAATTATAAATAAATAAATGGGCAACATTTCTCCTTTGTGCTTGAATTAGGGTAAATCCTAGGCCTACTTTTCCATCCAAAGGTTTAGATCAAACTTTCTTGAACAAGATTGGCATTAAGGCTAGTATCAACATGAGGGGATAGTTTCTAACTCTTACATCAAGTCCCCAAATTGTCCTCTAGAGCATCAATCTGAGTGAAGGTGTTTAGGCACTTGCATGGAATCAAAGGCCTCACAAAAGCTAGCCCTCCTTTATGCCCTTACTATACTAAAGGTTTCAAGGAGCTTGGGTGTGGTCAAGAGCTCCCCTTTTCTAAAGTACACTATAGTGTAGGTGTATATATGTGTAGGGAATGTACCATTCACTTTTTCACTCAAAACCTATAAAGCAATCAACTAGCAAACTAATCCATGGATATAATAGATAATGGTACAAAAAAGATAAGTCATCTGGGCCTGATCCAATAGTGAAATCCAGGCAAGATTCAAAATGCAAGTCTAAAATGTAAAATTAGAAATCCAAAATGGATAATCATTAATTATAATACAAGCAAATTAGACATTCTACCAAAGCACAGAAACAAAAGGCAAAATGTAACAAAAACCAATTCATGTAGCCTAATCTTCAAATGTCCCTAGTGGAGTTGCCAAGTTTTTGACATGTGACACAGAAGTGCCAAACAAAAATTGAGTTTGGTAGAAGGATTTTGGAAAATAAATGAAAAAGTTGGAGTCACCATTGACCTAGGTTGAATGGTGAAGTTGAACACTGATGTGTATAGTTTGCATCACAAAAAGTAGGTTCAAGAGTTGGTTATGCATAAAGAAGGTATTAGCACCCCAACAAAACCCTTTTAGACACATAGGTGTTTTGTTGCTTTTTGGTTTCAAAATTTTGCTTTATGTTTTGTCAAAACAATTTTTTTGTTTTTGTTATTTTTTATGGCTTTGCATTTAATTAAGTGTGATCCATGATTAATATTGCTAGTAAGTGGCATTAGGTCATTACTATGGAAAGAGTTATTCAATGCCTAGTTTGTCCAGACTAACATCAAAAGTGCTTGCTTATCTTGGCTATGGCTTAGAGGGGTACTTGGCTTGATTAAGGCTTTCAAAGGTTCATTTTGAGTGTAAGTGAACATTCTCAATAATCTCGTCTAAGCGATTCTAGCCAATTTCTTGGCTAGGCTCAAAATGTGATTACCCTTGAGATAATTAGGAAGTAGTCTTTTTCACTATCCTCTTCAACAACCGTCATTAGGAATAACTAAATCTAAAAAGAAAGGCTAGCATTAGGATAGCTAAGCAAGATGAGACAAGGGCTTGAAAACATAGAGACCTTTAGTAAGCACAGACAAGGAATCTTTAGCCAATCTCAATAATTGATTTTAGGAAGATCCCACACTTGGTAGATGTTGAACAAAGGTTTTAAAAGAGGTGAGCTCTTAATAATCACATACAAAGAAAATCTAGCCAATTTCTCAACTAGGCTCAAAATGTGATTACCATTGAAGTAACTAGGAAGTGGTTGCTTTCATTAGCCACTCCTAATAACTGCCATTGGGAAGACCCTACATTTTATATGAGGACAAACAAAAGGGATTACAAGAAGAACAAGCTCCTAATAATCACATTCAAGGAAATCCAACCAATTTCTTGGCTAGGCTTGAAACACTATTATAGAAACCTAATTTTGTCTAGGGCTATAAAAATAAAATGTGGACCCATTCTTAAAGTCTACAAATATTTCTACCTAATTATAAATTTTCTTAGAATTAATTTGATGAGGATAGAAAATTTTAAGGATAGTTTGGGTTCAATTTTTTAATAATTGTCCTTTTTCAGTTCTTGGTTTTAATTTTCATTTTAGTTTTAGTTAAAATTACAAAAAAACAACAATCATGGCATGTGTGGGGGAGCTTGAATTCCCTTTTAAAAATAAATCAAAAAAATTTTTAATTTTGAAAAAATAAAACAAAATGTTTGGTTCTAATAAAAAATATTTTTAAAAATTTTCAATACCAATTTGAAAAATTTTTGATAAAGGCTGTAAAATTTAATTATATTATTTCTGTCAATTGTCTTTGTTTTCAAATAATATAAAAATAAAAATCTCTTTGGCCAAAAAATATTTTGACTGCACAAGTTAGTTCAAAATAAACACAATCTGAATCAAAGTAATTAGCTCTATTTATCAGAAATTTGTAAGCTTTAATGGAGAAAGAATAAAAAGTTTAGTAGTATCATCTTAAATTTATGTCTAATTTGTTTGTTAAAATATGGGATAAAAGACATTTTTTGCAAAAAGAGAGGCACAGTTGGGAACAAGTCTCAACCATGGCATCCCTTCCATTTTCATAAAAGAAATAAAAAACAAACATTTTGTTTTAAAGAAAGGAATTGGAGGCCATGGTTTCAGCCTAAACCATGGCCCCTTATCCCTTTTTCATCTTTATTTTATTATTATTTTTTCTTTTCTCTCTTCTTTCTTTCTTTTATACATTTTATTCTATTTTATTTTTCTCTTCTTCTTCTTTCTTTTATTTTCTTTTACTTCTTTTCTTTGTTCCTTTTATCCTTCTTTATGAAGGCTCCTTGAAAAGAAAAAAAGGGATTTTGAATTGACCTTAGTTTGGACTATTTTATTTTATTAATTGAATTTGAGCTGATATGCAATAATTTTTGGGTCTTGAATTGAACTAGCAAATGCATTGTTTATATTATCTCTTATACATATGGAATTGCTTTTCAATTGTTCTTAGCAAGATTGATGGTGCCAATCTTGGTATTTCCCAATTTCTTTTTTGAAAATTATTTTCTTAAAATTTTAATGCCATTTAAGATCAAGGAAAGGTTTTACAATTAGAGAATATTCTTATAATACCCCTTTGTCTGTGCTTTGCCCATTGCTCTTCTGAATCTCAAGATCCCTTTTGATGATAGTTATTAGTTAAGGTCTAGTAAAATGACCACTGTTAATTATCTTGAGATTGATTATGTTATAGTCTTGCTAAGAGTTTGGCATGACCCCTCTAGCATGATCATTAAGAATCCTAACATATTTTGATTCTCTTGCTTATCCAAAATTTCAAATCATAGGATCCTTCTTGATGATGTTCATTAATTATGGTTTAGTAAAATTATTGCTATTAATTATCTCGAGGGTAATCATGTTATGAATCTTGCCTAGAGATTGCGGGACCCCTCTGACATAATTATTGAAATTTGTTGTTTGCACCACTTAAAATCCAAAAGATACCCTTGAAATCCCTAGTCAAACTAGGCAATCATTTTCTATGTAGTCCTAGACAAACAAGGCTTCAAATTACCCTTTCCTTAAAAGTTGATAAATGCCATTCACTAAGCATTATTAATCATAGATCATGCTTGATCATGTACAAACTTAAAGTGAGACAATTAAAAAAAATAAATAAAATAAATTTGTTTTGTTAAAACCAAAACATAGTTTTGAAGCTAAAATGCAACGAAACACTAATGCAGTATCAAAAGGTGCTACAAGGTGCTAATACCTTTCCTACATGTAACTAACTCTCAAGCCTAATTTTTGTAGTGTAGACCATATTTTTTGGTGTTTGATCTTATCATTTAAAATTAGATTAGTGGTGACTCAAAATGCCACATTTTCCAAACCTTTCATGTTTTAAAATAATTTTTTGGTTGCCACTCTACGTCACGATATTGATAGCTTGGCAACTCTATTAAGGAAATTTGAGGGTTAAGTTACTCAAATTGGTGTTTGTTCTTTCTGTTTCATTTTTGTGCTTTGTTGTGCTATCTAGTTATTTTCCATTATAGATTTATTTTATTATGATTTTACATGGATTATCTCACTAGATTAGCTTAGGTGACTTATTTTTACTGCAATATTATCTATAAATTGGCTAGTTGGCTTTTGGTTTTGAAGGTTATGAGTATGTGTCTTGCTCCCTTCACACACATACATGTGTACCACACACTTTAGAAAAGGGGAGGTCATGACCCTTGTGCTCTATACTTGAGCTCCTTGAAACTTTTAAGTTGGTGAGGACCATTATGGTTTGCCTTCATGAGACCCTTGGTCTTTCTTTTGGCACTGAAAAACCTCACTCAAATTGATCCTCTTAAGGACAATTTGAGAACTTGATATAGGAATATAGAAACAGCCCATACATTAATAGTAGCCATAGTGTTGACCTTTATGAGAAAGTCTAGACTTAAATCTATGGAAATGGAGCATAAACCTATGATTTATCCTAATTTAGGCACAATGGGGAAATGCTATCCATTGGTTCATTTGGCATTGCATATGCATTACTATCATCTTCTTTAGACCTTTTCACACTACACTTGTAATACATTAGTAATATTATATGCTAATTGCTTTCCCAATAAAAATAAATTTTAACCTCTTGCACTTCATGTCATTCATTACATATCATCTTAGATTTTTGTAATCTGATAACCATTTTTCATTGCATAAATAAAAAGCATATCTCCACCTTCTTAAGTGACCTTTACCATTATTCTAAACTATGCATTTTTTTCAAATAAAAGGGTGCAAACAATTACTCCAAACAAAAAAGGCACTTCAAAATTATCCTTACGAGACTCGCTTGAAAGTGAGAATCATAGAGGAACAAAATCATGAACAAACTCATGAAGAGATGAAGAGTAGGATATGTGAGCTAAAGGATTAGTTTAACAAGCTCTCCGCATTATTGAAGGCTAATAGGGGAAAGAATATTGCTAAGGAATCTCCTATAATTATTAAAGAACCCCTATAGTCTAGGCTGCAACAATTCATTCAATACCTGCCAGGGTTCATTCTCTTAGTCACGCCAACAACAAGCTAGCAACCATTTATGAAGCATCATGCCTCTGAGAAGCTGCCACCAAGGGTTCATAGAAGGCCACCTTTTGCTCAATATACCTATGTGGATTCATGAATGGGATGAGCCAAGGGTCCAAGTGAGACAAAACACAAAGGACTAAAAATCAAAGAAAGTAATGAGCTCTTAGAAGCACAAATCCAAAGTTCTACAAGGGTTAACAGTTTACTGGGGCAGAAGATTTGGGTTTAGCAATTATGCCCAAGTTCAAACTACCAGAGTTGGATAAGTACAATAGGACCACTTGTCCTAAAGATCATTTGGTCATGTATTGTAGATGGATGGCATCTTGCACATTTGATAAGCTACGCATTCATTTCTTTTAGGACAGCCTTACAGGGGTAGCTTCTAAATTGTATATGGGGTTAGATTGTTTTATCATTTGTTGCTAGCAAGATTTGGTAGATTTCTTTCCTAAACAATATTAATTCAGCATTGATTTAGATCCTACTCGAGCATGTTTGCAAACTATGGAAAAGAAAGCTACTGAAAGCTTTAGGGAATATGCCTATAAGTGGAGAGAATTGGTTGCTCAAGTGCAACCTCTACTTATAGAGACATAAATCACATCTATGTTCCTCAATACCCTCAAACCTCCATACTATACCTATATGGCTGGAAATGCATTAGCAAGCTTTATTGATGTTGTCATCACTGGGGAAAGAATTGAAGAGGGAATCAAAGTTGATAGAAGTTTAAATATATGATTGGTAGTAATAGCAGGAATAAGAAGGTCATGCCAATGGGGAAAAAGAAAGACGGACCCATGAACAACAACAGTGAAATTGGTCTAAGCTAAATAATTTTTATTAATAGCTATAGGCATTCCAATGCCAGTACTATCCTTATCAAACAATGAACCCATATGTTGCTGCCACTACCCAAACATCTAATCTGCACCCATATCAAACACTAGCTTAGTTTCCACTATATCCTCCTATTAGACCACCATATTCTAATCCAAAGCCACCCATAATAACCAAGAAAAGAAGCCCTTGCATTTTGATCCAATTCCCATAACTTATGCTAAGCTTTTACCTTAGCAAAAAATTGTCAATGGGCCATTATTCCTATCGAGCCCATGGAACCAATATTGGGGGCACAATCTTTTTTGAATTTAATCATAACCTCAAGTCGGTAAAACTTGGAAAAAGGAGAAGAATACCTGAGAGCATTAAAATGTGAAATTGTTTTATGAAGTTATCCTATTTAAATCCTATTGCTAGTGAAAAAATGGATTGCTTAATGACATGAGAAAGTCAAAAGATACACTCTAAATAAATGCCCACATCTTCTTGGATGATGAAGTATTCATGGTCAAAACTACTTTGTCATCATAATACCTATAGTCACCTGTTTGAGCTTTAAAAGGATAGCATAATCACCATGTAACTTCTTTTCTATAGCCCTCATCAACCCTGAATCCTTTTATCCTGAAAAACTAGTATTTTTCTTTTAAGGGAAACTAAAAGAAACACTGGACTAACTTAAAAATGTTATCATCAAAATGTAAAGCTCAAGAAAAGGGTTTAGGACCTTCATCCAAAGGGTCAAGCCACTTGTAATGTGAAAAATAGAAATCCAAATGGAAGAAAAGAAACAAAAAGGAAAGTTGTAAAGATCCCTCACATTGAAAATACCTTTTTGAGTTGAAAACAAGCAAAAGAAGACATCTTGTGCTCAATTCCTTATGCTTTTTTGATTTGCATGTACCATTGCCCTTCTTTTTCTTAGCTGTTATCTTGGTCATACATTATGAGTTAAGAAAAGTCCTAGCCATCTTGGTTAATGTGATCATTCAATTACTATGAAGATGGGCATGGAAGTAAGCCTATGGAATATCTATGAGAGTAAACACTTGTTAATGAGTGCCAAACACTTACAGAGTGATCTAATGGTACATTTTTAGGCTAAACATTTATTTAGTCATACAATACTTATGATGTCATATGTGCAGTCCTTTAAGGCACCATTTTGGGTTATCCAAAGGATTAGTTAATAAAATGAACTTTAACATCTCTTTTGCTCAATGGCATTCAAAAGCCAAAGTAGGGCAATTAGCACAAATCTCCCTTTTGATTACCTCGCAAAGATTTAAATCTTTGACACCAACTATCCCTTTTCCAATTTTTACACAATTTTGATGGCTGAATGTGCATCTTTATGTTGAGTAATTTATGTTTGGCAAGTAAGCCCTAATAAAGGATAGTTTATTTTGGTACAATTAATGGGGCAAGTCAATTTGGCCTTATTGAAATTCTCTGAAAGAATTGTTTTTGGCTTTGTTCCATATGATTACACCTTAAGGAGCATCTTAAAGGGGGTTTGAAAGCAAATTTGGTAAAATTCAATCTTTCTTTGTCACAAGTTTCATAACCATACCATTGCATACTACATTTCCTAGATTTTCATTAGAATTGAAATTTTACATAATGTCAAAACTTTCATTAATTGCATTATTGCATCGAGGTTTGGTCTACTATCATAAGGCATGGCTAGATATAGCATTCATATCTATGTTTAATTACCGCAACTTGATCATTCAATTCATCTTGTCCTGACTTGACCATTTTAATTTCCTGTTGGTCCTCAGTGAGGTCTCAACCATTTTAATTTTCATTATTGCTAATCTTGGGCTACCTACAAGTAGGGCCACTTGCTGTCTTTTCCTTTGTTTACCTTTAAATAAGGTCATATTTCTTGCATTTACCCCCAAGTAAGACTGTATTTCCAATGTTTAATCCTAATTAGGGCTGTATTTCTTGCATTTACCCTTGAGTGGGGCCATATTTCCTCATTTACCCCCAAGTGGGGCCACATTTCTTGCATTTACCTTAAGTAGGACCTTCTTTCCTATGGTTGTTCCTAAGTGGGGCTACATTTCTTGCGTTTACCCTTAAGTGGGACCACATGGCTTAACCCTATGTAGAGTTGATTGTCTCACATTTACCCTTTAGTTGGGCCATTTGTCTTGTGTTTACACTTTAGTAGGTGCTTGTCTTGCATTTATGCTCAAGTAGGGCCACATGTTACCTAAATCTTTCATTTACCTTTAGGTAGGGCTGTATACCTTGCGTTTACCCCTAAATGCTACCACATTTCTTATGTTTACCCTTCAGTAAGGCCATATTTCTTGCAATTACCCCCTAATGTGGTTGCATTTCTTACATTTACCCTGGTGTGGGACCGTATTTCCTTTTCAATTGTGGTTCCATCTAATCATTTTTAAAATAATTTGTTGAATCATGGTTCTATTCCAATCATTTTAAATTTTCTTTTCAATCACAGCTTTTTCCCAATCATTTTAAAACTTCTTATTCAAATGATGGTTCTATCCCAATCATTTTAAGTTGTCTTTTTGATCGTGATTTTGTCTTGATCCATTCAAATTCTTATGAGATTGAGGTTTCATCTTGATCCCATTTAATTTCATGTTAGTTTGTAAGTTCATCCCAAATCCTTCACTTTCCCAATTCAATCCAGGGTTTATCTGGATTATATCACTTCAATTTTATTTCTTATCTTTGTTTCTTTTTTGTCTAGTTATTTCTAATTATTGTCTTTTTCTAGACAAAATTGTGTCACAAACTTTGCTTACTTCCTAGTCCGTAGTAGGAAAAGCAAAGTTAGGGAGTGAGCTATGGGCATCTAATTTATTTTTTGAAAATGATTTTTCTTGCAATTTTAATGCCATTTAAGATCAATAAAAGGGCTTACAATTAGAGAATATTCTTATAATGCTCATTTGTCTATGCTCTGCTAATTACTTTTTCGAATCTCAAGATCCTTCTTGACTACAGTTATTAGTTAGTGCTTAGTTAAATGACTATTGCTAGTTATTCTAAGCATGGTTACATTATGAGGAGATTGATGGGACCCCTCTATCTAAATTTTCAAGTCTCAAGATTCTTCATAAGAATAGTAATTAATTGGGGTTTAGTAAAATGGTTGCTATTAATTATCCCAAGGGTAATCACACTATGAACCTCACCTAGAAATTGATGAGACCTCTAGCATAATAATTAACATTTGTTGTTTGTACCACTCAAAATCCAAAATATACCCTTGGAATCCCTAGTCAACATAGGCATTCATTTTTTATGTAGTCTTGGACAAAGTAGGCTTCAAATTACCCTTTTTACAAAAATGGTCAAACACCACTCACTAAGTTGTATTAATCACATATTACGCTTGATCATGTGCAAACTTACAGTGAGAATTAAAAATCAAAAAATAAAATAAATTTTTTTATCAAAACGAAAGCATAGTTTTGAAACTAAAATGCAATAAGACACCAATTTGTACTAAAGAGGAGCTGTAAGGTTGCTAATACCATCTATACATGCAACCAACCCCTAAACCTAATTTCTATAATACAGACCATTTTATTCAATGTCCAATCTCACTATTTCAAATTAGATTTGTAGCAACTCCAAACATCCCATTTTCCATCCATTTTCCAATCCTTTCATTTAAAAAATTTTTTGGTCACTAAGTCACATCATGTTGTCAACAATTATTACCCTTAAGATAATTAGGAAGTCAAACAAAGGGTTTAAAAGGGATGAAGAAATAGTATAGTCAAGCTAATTAATTTAGAATTTGATTCCCTTTCTGTGAATTTCATAGACTCCCAACTTTTAGATGAGAAATTTTAATTGACAAATGTCATGTATTCTGATAACTCAGTTACTAGCCATAATTTCAATTTCCATTAGACTTAAAGAAACCATGAAGAAGGGGAAGATCCCAAAGAGTAGTGGCCATGCCATGGGGAATTTTATTTGGACATACCAAATTCAATCAATTAAACAAGAACCAAGAATTATCCTCACCAAGCAATCGAAGAAGTTCAAAGTCAAATTTAACACTCTTATTGGGGCTCCATTGGTCCACACCAAGTACCATGAACATTAAGTCTTAATTAAGCAATCAAATAATCTTCAAAAATTATTAAAAAATTAGAAAAGTCTGCCATGACACAAGATATGGTTACCATAACCTTACTTTCCCAAAATACATCCCAATCAAATTAGTTTTTTTAAGTAAGTAGGTTGTTCTAACCAGCACCTAATTCAGAATCATTGAAAAGATTAATTCAGTGAGTGAACCTAACAAACTACTTTTACACTAAAATCTTTGCTAGACTAAAAAGATATTTGATGTTACTCATACAAAGAATTAGAACAAATAGAGTTCATGAAGGTTGAGAATCAAATAGAACAAGCTTTAGACACTGCTTAGGAATACTGTCTAGATAACAGGTGAAATTCAAATACTTCATGGATTGAAAGAAATCAATTCAACCCAAATTTCACACACAATACAGCCAATAAATGGATGAGCAAACCCACAAAAATTCACATTTTTTGGAACTCATTTGCTATTTTAAGTCAAATTAATTCTTAGGCTATATAAAGATCAATCTGGCAGCCCAAAGATTAGAAAACATAGCAAACCAACCTAGAATGACTTGAAATTTTTATATCCATGTGATATCATATGAAATATTGAGCCTACAAAACTTCACATGATTCCAACTTCATTAATTAAGTTTAGGGCTATTTAGAATGGGCACTAACACAAGGCCGTTGAAAAGGAAAATTTGAAAATCATAGCAACTAGGTCAAAATGACTTGAAATTTTTACATGCATATTCCAATACCTGAAATAACAAACCCACAAATTTTCATGTCTTTCTGACCTCATTTACAGCTTCAAATCAAATTAAGTTCAAGGCTACTTAGAGTGAGCTTATCACATGACAACCTGAAAGGGAAATTTCAAACTAGCATCAAAATGTCCCAGAGGTGGAGTATGATAGTATATCCAATGTAATGTTCACAAAATTTCACAACAATCAGAGTTCATTTAAATGCTTAAATGAGCTCAAATTAAAGGCACACTCACTTATATGCCAACATAGGTCTGTCTCTAAAAATGGTTTCAAAATTTGTATTAAATGAACTCCAGATGCATAGAAATTTTTGTGGGAATGTAATGACAAGTTTCATAAAAAATGGAGCTTATTTATATATTTAATGGAGCTCAAAACAAAACCACATTCACTAACACCCAAGATTTAGATAATGTTAGAAGACTATTTTGAAATGCATATCAAATGACTCCAAATGCCTTGAAATTTTTCCAAAAACTTGCTTGTATATGATAGATCATGCCCATAAAATTTCATAAAAAATAGAGCTAATTTGCTTCCCTAATTAATGCCAAACAATGATCACAAAGTAGATAAAAAATCAGCATAGCCAAAGATATTTTACTTGAGATTTTGTCAAACATATTCAAAACAACTCTTACACATTTGTTTGAAAAAGTGAGATAAAGTTATAACTTAGCAATTAAATCATAGAATTGTATCCAATAGGATCTAAGATTTAGAAACTTACCTATTATGAGAGTGAGCTTCCTTCTTTCTTCTTCTTCCCTTCTTCTCTCTTCCCTCCTTCTCTTCTTCCTCTTTTCACGTTCTTTCTCTCCCTTTTTGTAGGAAGGGCATGCTCCTCTCTATTCTCTTCTTGCTGAACAATGGTCTTGAAAAAGAAATTCAAAAACAAGTGAGTAAGAATGTTATGAATGAAAATCCTCTTCACTCTTCTCCTAGTTATCTTTCTATCTTTCTTGCTTTAGCTCTCTTCTTCTCTCATGCCCTGTTCAACCTTCTCTTCAGTTCTCTCCTTTCTCAAGGTGTGTGTGAGTGTGTGGGAGTTCCTTTCCACTGAATGAGAGACCCTTATTCCCTCTCTTTGCTGCTACCTCCTCTTTTTTGCAAAATAGGCATGAGCATCTATAAGTGTGCTAACTGAATGGGCTCCATTTTTTGCTTCTAGCCATTTCCCTCCATTTCTCCCCTGTTTTCTTTACATTTCTTGCTACATTAGCCACCCCTTCTTTCTTTTTTATTTTTAAGCTATCAGTTACTTATCACATTTGACTTCTTTTGCTCTTTTATTTGCTTTTTCGTTTGTTTTAATTTCTTTTATATATTATTTTATTACTAATATTTGGTCTTGCAAATTTTCATTATTAAAAAATTCTTTATTTATTTATTTCTTTTCTTTCTTTTTTGTACTTACACATTAACTGAGGTTTATTAAGCTAAACCAAATTAAGGATTTATAGATTGCCTCTCTTTGCTCATTTTCTAAGCATTAGAGGATGACAAAGGATGATTGATGCTAATGTGGGTTGGAAAGTGATATGGAGAAGCTAGTTTCATTATGAAATGGAAATTACTCAGAGAAACATGTTCCAAGTCAAAAGGAAAAGCAATCTAGAGAAAAACATTTCAGGATTTTGGAAAAAACAATTGGTAACAAAATAATTCAGAGAAAAACTATTCAAGTATTTAGGGAAAAATTGTCCCAAAGCAATAACTCAGAAAAAGTTCAAAGATTTTAAGGAAAACTGTCCCATAGAAATCACCCAGAGAAGACCATTCTATGATTTTAGGGAAAATTGTCCTAAAGAAATAACTTAGAGAAAATCATTCTAGGAATTTTGGGAACACCATCCAAAAAGACATAAGCCAAAGAAAACCACTATAGGGTTTTGGGTAAAATTGTCCCAAAAGAAATAAGTAGGAGAAAATTGTTCCAATATTTCAGGGGAAACCATCCCAAAAGAAATAACTCAAGGAAAACCATATCAGGATTTTGGGGAAAGCCATCCTAAAAGAAATAACCTAGAGAAAAACTATTCTACAATTTTGGGGAAAATCATCCTAAAAGAAATAACCCAAAGAAAATTATTCCAAGATTTTAAGGAAAGTTATCCCAAAAGAAATAACATAGAGAAAACCATTCCAAGAATTTGGGGAAAGTCATCCCAAACGAAATAACCCATTAAAAACCATTTTAGGATTTGGGAGAAAATTGTCCTAAAAGAAATAACCCAAAGAAAAGCATTCTAGGATTTTAGGGAAAGCCATCGCAAAAGAAATAACCCAGAGAAAAATGTTCCAAGAATTTGTGGAAAATTGTCCCAAAAGAAATAACGTGAAGAAAACCATTCTAAGATTTGAGGAAAAATCATCCCAAAAGAAATAACCCAAAGAAAACTATTCCAAAATTTAAGGGAAACGTATCTCAAAAGAAATAACCTAGAGAAAATCATTTTAGGATTTTGAGGAAAGTCAACCAAAAGAAATAAACTACAAAAAACCATTCTAGGATTTTGGGGAAGGTCATCCCAAAAGAAATAACCCAGAGAAACTATTCTAGGATTTTTGGGGATTGTCTCAAAAGAAAGAACTTGAAGAGGGAAAGCTATCCCAAGAGAAATAACTTAGAGAAAACTATTCTAGAAGCAGTCCCAAAAGAAATTTACTGGAGAAAACCATTCTAGGATTTAGGCAAATGTTGTCCCAAAAGAAATAACCTAGAGAAAAGTGTTTTAGGATTTGGGAAAAACTATCCCAAAAGAAATAACCTAGAGAAAACCATTCTAGAAGTAGTCCCAAAAGAAAATACCCAGAGAAATCTATTCTAGGATTTAGGTGAATGTTGTCACAAAAAAAATAACCTAGAGAAAGTGTTTCAAGATTTAGGAAAAACTATCCCAAAAGAAATAATCTAGAGAAAATTGTTCTTACATTTTGGGAAAAACTATCACAAAAGAAATAACATGGAAAAATTTGTTCTATGATTTTGGGGAAAGCTGTTTAAAAAAAAGAATAATTTAGCAAAACCTATTCCATGATTTTGGGAAACCCATCCCAAAAGAAATAATACAAAGAGTACCCAAGAGCGGCTTAGGATTTAGTGTGAAAGGTTTTAATCTACCCAATGGAGATACCTAAGAGCAACTTAGGATGTAATGTAAAGGCTTATAATCCCCCTAATAAGGATTCCTAAGAGTGACTTAGGATTTAATGTGAAGGGTTATAATCCACTTAACAAGAATATCTAAGAGCGGCTCAACCTTTGAAAGGAAGGGTTAGAATCCACCCAACAAGGATAACTAGGACTAACTTATGATTTGTACGATGGGTTATAATCCACTCATTAGGGATACCTAAGAATGACTTAGGATTTAATATGAAAAAGGAAAATGGCTTGACCCTAAAAGTAAGTTTGATGTGATGACATGATTGAGACATGAAATGATTGACCTAAAAATGCATGCTCAACATGTTGATATGATTCAAACAACCCTAAATGCATGCTCAACATGTCTCATTGTTTGATTAAGAGGGCTTGACTATAAAATGCATGCTTGATAAGAAGGGCTACTATCCACTTAATTGGGATCACATCAAAAGGGTTGCTATTGACCTAGTATGGATTATTGATGTGTGAAGACTATGATTTATAAGAGTATTGAATATGGAAGGAGAAAGACCTACTACTAGGAGTGTCCAAAATTCAATTGACCTAATCCAACCCACACCTAACTCATTAACCCACTTACATACATATTGTGTAGTGATAGGTTATATATATATATATATATATATATATATATATATATATATCAAACTTGATCAAGCATGTAAAAAGCATGTACAAACTATCCAATTTTTTTACTCCAAACTTGACCCTAGTCACACCCATAAGAAGGTAGGCACTCAATCACACAAGATAGGGTAAATCGAGTATTAAAATTTTTTCAATTAATAATATAAGGTGGCTTAGGACAATCAATTACACAAACAATCAATAATGTGGAAATTTAAAGAATATAGGGAGAGAGAAATAAGACAAAGCAATTTATACTAGTTTGGTAATTGTGTGATCCTACATCCTGTTCTCAAGCAACATTCTTGAAATTTTACAAAGAAATCAGGGTCATTTGTTCCAAGCTTCTACAAGCCTTCTAAACCAATGTTGTTTGTGTAAGCCTCTCCATGCTTACAAGAAATCTCCCAAGAAGGGTAATGTAAGAGTAATGGGTTAACATCTAATGGAATGCAATACAATGTGTACAATAAGATTTCTTAAAGTATGATAGGATTGTATGCTCTTTCCTTTTTTGTTGTATCTTGCTTCTTCAATTCTTCAGCTTTTTATAGCTTATCTTGAATGGTCATCCCTATGATTTGTTCCTTGACTTTCTTCTAGTTGTTGGAGTCTTCAATCTTCTTTATCAATCTTCTCTTCATATTGTTCTAAACACAACTTCTTGATTGATCCTCCTTTCCTTGTTTCTTTGATTGATTGAGCTAGTTTTAAGCCATGTCATCATCAAAATCTTTGGTTACTTTTATTCTTCAATTCTTTCCATTTTGAATGATTTTGAAATTCAGCATGTGGCTTTGATTTTCTTTCCTTTTTTTGAAGCACTTGAATGAGTCTTCATTCTTCAAATCATTCCTTTAAGAAATTTCCTTTGTTTTAAGTCAATAAAACATTGAGATTCTTTCCCTTTATAGCTCTTAGGATCGATATCAATGATTTAAGGTTACCTCAATGCATAAGATATCTAGCAATTTAGTTCCTTCATCAAAGAAAATTTTTAACATTAGTATGAGTCATATTTGATTAGTAAAATAGGTTGGAGCCATCAAAACCAAAATTGCTTGCTTAGGGGCAACCATTGGTGAACAACCCTTACCTCTTGCTCACCTCTCTCCCTTTGTTATTGATGATGTTGTTGGGTCTAGAAAACTATCATGACAAAAGAGAACTAAAAGGAAACCTACATTTAGTGGCACTAGAAGATCATCACCTTTCTAGGATCCCTTCACCAAAGTGCCTAAGAATCACTACTACCTTCAACTACTATAGTAAAAGGTATTTGTGCGACAAGAAAACATAGGGCACCTCAAACATGATTGCTCACTTGAAAATTTGGCTTTAGGTACTTCTATGGTTAGATGCAGCCATAGTTTCATGTATCCTCTTACTATACACTAGTTAAGATTATTACTAGTTATATTTAGACGAGAAAGTGAAGTTGATGTCATTTTCAAGCTCTAACACTGCAAGAGTCTCACTACTTATTGTAGGAGTTTAAGCAAAAAATTGAATTATATAACACAACTACACTCTTTAGATAGTAAAATTTTTTGTTTAATTGCTAGCTAGAAGGTTGAGACTATAGGAGAACAAATTAAAACATGCATAAATGAGTGAGATCTAAAGAAGGTATTTATTGTGACTGTTGATATTGCTACATGTTATTTGAAAAATGGGATTGATAAATGCAATTTATTGATTGAGGGACAGTTTTTGCATATTGTGTTGCTATGGTCACATACTCAATTTAGTTGTTACGAAGGGATTCAAGGACCTTCAAATCAGAATTACCACCATTCACAATGTTGCAAGATATGATAGGTTCTCTCCATCAAGACATGCAAAGTTTAAGGTGTGTGTTCAAGTTTCAAATATTAATACTAAGATCTCATGTGTTCGGATGTTCCTGCTAGATCAAAATTAACAAACCTTATGCTTGTTGTTGCTGAGAAATTTTCAAAGGTATTTGAAAGGCTTTAGGATGATGATTATGCTTATAAGGATTATTCAAATGAGAAAATAGTTGGTCCTTCATCCTGTGATGGTTGGACTAGTTCTAGGTGCTTATTCAATTTCTAAATTTTTTTAATAAAGTTTTGGTAGTTTTTTTTCCATATCATGGTAGGTGGCATCCAGTGATGCTATCATCACCTTATTATGACTACATCTAACTTTAAACAAATGTGAAGAAGCAATGATTCTCTATAAGGAAGCATGGATGTTGAAATGAAAAAAATATCAAAAGTACTGGGGGCTTAGAGAAAATAAATTATTTAATTTAATTATTTGTGTGTTGGACCCTTGTTATAAGTTGGTTTATATCAAATGGCCATTTCAAGGCATATTTCTTGATTGTGTGCTACCTTATGATTTAACTAAATATGGTGAGCTTTATAGTTGTAATCAAATGGCATTGAGAAGGAAGAAGGGGTTCAATAGAATTTAGGGGTTCATCAAGGTTTGGCAGTTATACTAGTTAAGAAAGTGCTATGAAGAAAACTTACTAGGCTAGAACAAAAGTTTTCAAGACAAATATGAGGCGATGAACAATATAGAAGCCAAACATGAATTGGAGAGATACTTGGCTAAATCAAGTATTGATTCAAAAGATAATTTCTCTATTTTGGACTAGTGAAAGGCCTGTGCATGTAGGTGTAAGATTTTTTATGTGAGGAATTTTCACTTCTTAGGCTAGTATACCTAATCGATTATGCAAAATAGGATGGGCAAAGTATCATTCTCCCCAGGCATTGTTCTACACTACTAAAATATATGAATCTAATGTGAGTTGAACTAAACAATTCAGTAAGAGAAAACTAAATTAAATAATGTAATTAAACTTAATGCAAAAGTAAGAGTGGATGCAAAAGGTGCTAGAGTATAGATTTAGTCTAATCTTAGCTAAGAAATTGTTTAGTTAATCCAATCCAAGACCAACATATATCTCCAGCTAAATTAATCCTTCCCTTACTAATAAAAATAATCATATCTCCATGTAGTTTAAAATGTGCAAAAAAGCATTGGTTACAATGGAAACCTCAAACTTTAGAAGGGGAGCTCCTAACTATCTTGTGTTCCTCTGCTACCACATGTGCACTAATTAGCTCTCAGTTTCATAGTTTAACACATAGTTTATATTATTTTTGGTCTAATTCATACAAAACTCTCTCAAGCTCATGTATAAATCATAGAATCATGCAAAAGGTTATCAAGCTTTTGAAACAATATGCATAACTATATAAACTCATCATGCTAATAAAAGAAGAATAGAGAGAAACAAATAAACATGAGGATCAACTCATTCTCTTCTTCTTCTCCTTCAAGTTATTCCCAAATTACTATCTAATGAAAACCTTGAGCAATAGCAAAACATTGAAGGGAAAAGGAAAAATATGGAGAGGCATGAAGTGTGGTGCGGTGGTGGTTTCTCCTTAGGCCAACCTCTTCTCATTATATGGTGCTATTCCTTGTGCATCAAGTTGATTATTCTAATTCTTTAGCCTTCTTTTCTGACCTTGGGTAGCCTCTAAAATCTCTCTAATTGATTCACATAGTCTACCAGAAAAATATGAAACTTAGGAAAATAGGAAGATTCTATCGGCAACTAACCTATTTTGATGCCCTTCTTGTGATAAAAGTTTTACTTCATAAATGTCAAAACTAGGCTAGGCTTAGATGAATTGTATCTCTTTCAATTAGCATTCAATGCCTCAAGAATAATCTAAAACCAATGTCTAGAGAGGAAGTTATGGCCTAAATATTGATAATTGCCCAAAATATGCAGGAATGACATTTTTGCCAATCAATTATGATTTTCTTCTCTTTCCCTTCAACCAATTAAATTTATACATAATTAGGGTGAATTAATGTTTAAAATAACTCACAAAGATTAAGTTCACTAATAAAAAGGAACGTAATAATATGTAAGAAATCTAACTTGTCAAATATAACATGCCTTGCTCGTGATGTTTTGGTAGGTATTGCATCAACAATTGCCTCTTGGTTAGCATTTTTTATTGGTGGTAGAGTATTAGATATCTTTTGGAGATCAATATTTACAAAGACAACAAAGGCCTAATTTGTTGTTAAAATTGGTTGTCAAAGGCATTGTCTAACTTTCAAGAAAGTGAACTTCTTGAGAAAATTAAATACCATGAGAAGCTTGAATCAAGTCTGCAATTAACTATTTAATATATATGTCTACTTTTTTTCTACGGTAATGCATAATATAGAAGTTGGGCAAGGGCCCAAAAAGGAGTTTATATATGGACTAGTAGGCTAGTTCACGTGAAGGGAAAGCTGTTAGGCCTTTTGGTGGCGTGTAATACCTAAGCAAGTACACATGTAGGTGGTAAACTATTAATGCTTTTTTGGATTGATCAATGACCATGGTAATGGGTAAATAATAAATAGTAAATCCTATATAGATCAATATGAATGACAATTGAGACTGACTGTTAGTCCACATTTCTTTTGGTGATAAGATGCAATGCAATCCAGTTTCTTTTTGAGTAAATATGGAATAATAATTTTGTGTGCCTATAAATATAATTTTTAAACAAAGGACACTTACATTAGGGTTTTCAACTTGTAATACAATAGAAAATATGCTTATTTTGGTTATAAGTTGAAATCTAGTATGTAAATATTTTGGAACAAGTACAATAATGTGAAACAAATGAATTACTCAACAGTTCTTCATTTTCCTTGTTTCATCTCAAACTGCACATACATTTATCACTATGTTTGTGCTTTCCTTATCACTTTGTCACCTAGTGCATTATTGGCACATTTGCTTTTATCAGATTGTGCAATAAACACTATGCAGTCAAGGTCCATTACATAAAATTATTGCGTCTCATTGTAAATTTTTCCAATTCCCTACTCACCCCAACTATGCTCATTTCCTCACTTGCTTTTTGTAATAAATTTGAGAATTCTCTTGATGTTTTTATTCTTGGTAGATGCGTTTTATATAAGATCAATTGTGGTTCACATGATATTTAGTTTTTATTTTATTGAATATATTTCTTTATATATTTGCGAAAATATTAGGGATTTAATATTGTGTTTTCAATGTTTAAAACCTATTCTAACTTAAAGAGAAATGATTTATTTGGTACATGAAGAAACTAGAATCTTTGGAAAGCCTTGATGGAAGGCTACCAATGATGTATAAAAAGGAGTCTGGTCCTCCACCTCTCATACTTGCATACAGAGAAACAAAAATAATAAAAATTATTGATTGAAAAAATGTGTCATAACTTCTATCATCAAGAGGAGAGGAGAAGGGAGAGAAACCACACTTCTTACTTCTAGAATTCTGAAAGTCTAAATGGCACAAGGTAAGTTTTCTTTCTTGATTCATTAATGTGAAATACATGGAGTTCTAAGATTCATGAGTTTGTTAAAAATGCTTTAATACTTATGCATGAGTTAAAGTTTCTAATTTACATTTTATGCCTTTATGGTTATGGATCCCAATCAAGCACATGGTGGTAACACCTAGTCAGCCAATAGGCCCTCACAATTTCTTTCAAATCATTTTAAAAATTTGTTTGCTAATTAATGAGGGGCTGAAGTTACCGAAGAGAGATCATCTAAGTATAATTATTGTCAAAAGAGTATGCTTGTAATATTAGGAATATTGGGATGGGGGTGTTAATTATGCATTTGAAGGTCTGCCGAGATGGTTCTTATAAGCATGTCAAGGAGAATTTAGCACTTAGTATTTGAAGTATAAATTTGATAGAGAGAAATTACCATCTATAACTCTATTGATGTATTTATTGCCTGTTTTCTTTTATTTTTTTCTTATTTAGTTTGTAAGTTCTGTTATCTTTAGTTTTAGCAGAATAAGTGCAAGGCAAATGAACATAGGTTCTATCCCCCGCCCATTTCTACTTGTAATTCTATTATCAATAACTTAGTATATATATCATATCAAATTTTGTAATAAAATGAGTTCAATTGATTGAGAGTTTTTTCTAATGAAATAATGTGTCCTTTTTTATTTCAGCTTTGTCTTCTATTTAGTGTGTTGTATGTCTTAAATAGTTTCTCTAATTCTACTTTGTGAGTTAAAGATCAAATTCTATTTATGTTTCAATGCTTCTAATCATTGCATCGCACTATATAAGTCTCCACTCATCACATTATCTTACTACCTACAGACAATTTGGAAATTAGTCATTACTACCTTTGTAGTATAATAAATAAAGTCAATAGAAAATGGAGTCACTATCCATACCAACAGATAGCAATTAATATACATTTTATTTATTGTATTAATGATGGGTTTGTTTAACTTGTATGAGTTTTGGGCTTGAAGAATTAAAATGCAACTCATGATCCCATCCCATGGCAACTTGTTTTACTTTTACGAATTTTGGCCTTTAGTTTAACTTCTACTGCTAAATGTGGTATGTAAAAATAATGCTTTATATTCAGATTTTTGGATATAGGCCAACTTGATCAAAACCACCTGAATGCATTCAAACCCGAGTAGTTCATCTATCTCAATTTGAGCTACATCTTCAATCGATTTTTATTTTCTGATATTATTTCAGATTCATTGGATTCATTCATATGATTGGCAAATTTGACTATACCTATCTGTTGCCCACCCATCATCTAGCATTAAAAAAAAAAAAAGAACAGTTGTAATTATATTAGCAACATCAAAATTTAACATGTTTTTGCTCAATAGGCCCTATCTCAATTCGAGCTATATCTTCCAATTGATTTTCATTTCATGCTATTGTTGTTTCAAGTTCATTATGTTGGTTTACATGAGAGGCAACTTTGACTGAACCTAACCATTGCCCACCCAATATATTGACTCGATAAAATCACTTGTTCTTATAACAACAGCATTCAAATTAAGTGAAGTAGCATCCTTGCAGCTAATGCTTATTCCCTTCAGCGGATGTGGTTAAAAGACTCCATTCAACTTGGATATTGAGTTAATCATGCAAATATAAGTTTGAATCAAATTCAATTCTATTGGACTTTCAAGCCCATCACCAAAATTATCATCAAAGTAGTGATCCAATATATGTATCAGAACAGTTGATGATTGGTGATCATTTTGAACAAAGTCATATTTGCGTAACTTGTTTATCCCAACTACTAATTCACAATTCATTTGTAGTGATGAAACATCATATTTATTATTTTGTCATTAAGCGTGAGAAAATATTTTTCAAAAAGAATAATACTATTAAAAATTTACGATTGTTTGATACAATTGAAAAATAGTCCACAAACAAATTATCTTTTATTTGGCATATATGAAAACTATTCATTCAACATCTATGTCAAAATTCATTTGTCTCAAATAACTAAATAAATAAGTTATATATTTTGGATAAAATATTAGTAAAGGTAATATATAATCATAAAAGTAACAATTTCAAGTACCGATGTGATTAATGTATAAACAAATATATTAAGTGCAGTAGTAGGTTATGGGCTTTGTTACCTACCCTTTTAGATACTTTAACAACAAAGCCAAAATTGAAACTACTAAACCAATAGAAACCAATCTCTTCATGGGTAAATAAAGCATTGTTCAAATCCTTATACTAAAAGAAATACACAACCTTTCATAGTAGATGAAGACTTGAACGCTAATGAAACTCTATAGAAAGAGACTCTAAAACTCACAAGTTTATCAAAATATAACTTTGGACAACTTTCTTCTTATTTGTCTTCCAATTAAGCACTACTTGCCATGGAGTTTGCTACTGCTCCTACATTGTGACATATGGATCTCAAAGTGTGTCTCCTACAAGACAATGAGAAACAACAAACACAGTCAAGAAAAAATAGAATGGCCCTATAAGTTTACAAAGGGGTAGGGTTTTTCAAAATGGTCACTAGTAATATAGCATGATAATTTCTTGTTTTGTAAAATCCAAACTTTGTTAACAATGAATTCCAAGACTTGAAAGTCTACTATGAGTCAATAAGGAAAGCAACTTATTAAAGAAACTAGTTTAACTTGGACCGTCATTCAGCAAGTAATCATATTGCATATGGTGACAACAATGATCTCAAAAAGAAAACTCAAGTATTCATTAAATGAATCATAGTTGTATTCTTATGACAGAATATTCTGGTTCTAGGCACAAATGCAAATTGTTACATCAACCTATGGGAGAGTATGAATTGCTTAGGATAGAAATAAATTATGAGAGATATACAAAATTGTGAATTTTTATCCTAAAGAAATGGAGGATGCCATAATGAATAAATTTATATCAGCTGCCATGAAGACCTAACCCAATAAAAACCATAAGAAAGCTACCAAAAAATGATAGATAATTAAACCCATCATGTTAACTACAAAGGGAAAATGTAGTGCCACTAAATATGGGGCTACTAAACCCTCACAGACTATGTCATAACTATCAGATTTGTTGGGTCTCATAGCTCAATTTATAGGCCCAATGAATTTACTCATCTAGAACAAATCTTTTGTAAGGGAGGCTTCTCTTGTACAATTTGATCAAGTATCCCTTCTAGCCCAAATGTAAGGAATGTACATCTCTATTTTTCTACTATTTGTGATTGAGCTATAGCAGAAGGTACTAGATCTTAAGAATGTTACATCCAATAGGATATTGGTGACAAACCCCACTCCTACACTGACAAGTACAACTAAACATATATGCTAAGGGTGCCCATATGTGTAATTAGTGACAAAATCAGTAAGCATTTCTGGTTTGAAGTTCTTCCTAAAGGTGCTAAGCTTTTTAAATTTAACATGCAACCTTTTTCCATGTGTCATGCTATGTGGATAACTATTAGTGAAAGGAATACTCATAGTCTTGTTGGTTTGAATAGGAAAATCTATGCATTTATTAAGCAATTGGGATGTGTATTATCCATTTTCTAATACATATAAATAAAAATATGAAGTTAAATGATGATAGGGAAGAAACAATACAAGTCAAAGCCAAATAGTGGTCCTATTTTTTCAAATAGGGTATCCTTACCTCTCCAAAAATGTGGTCTTTATACTGTTAAGTAACAATACCACATCTGTCATATTCATTCGTTCTTCAGGTAAATCTGTACAACAATTTAAGGCTAATTCAAAAATAGATGATGCAGCCATTATTATGTCATCACTATGATGTCCTTGCCCTTGTAACAAATTGGAATCCATGACTTGACTTATTGCATGTGGCATTGACGCATGGACCCAACTTTTTAAGCTTAATCCTTCAACAAACATGTCATCTATTGGTTTCTTTCTTGTAAACACCTCTAGCAACATAATTCCATAGCTATACACATCTCCTTTTCTTGAAACAATTCCCTCAAATCCGCACTCTGCATAATGTCAATTATTACTATATGTTAACGAGTTTTCAATTTAATAATTATAGATAGATACACAAATATATACCAATATACATACATGCATACATAAATGCATACAGTCATATACAATGATACAGACACACACACACACACATATGCACTAAAGATAAACCCATACTTGCACAAGACTTTTTGATTTAATTTTGATCATTTGTAAAAGATTCAATGTGTACAATAATATGTTCTCAGTTTATTACAGTAATAACAATTTTCTAGTTTTGAAAATAATAAATTTTAGGGATATATAATTCCTTTCATTTAGAGGACAAATTTTGATAATCTCAAGCCAATTAATTTTATTTTTCTCTTTCTTACTTTTTGCTCTCTTCATTTATCTGCCCCTTTCTTTTTTTCGGAACTTACTCAAAAAGTTGAAAATATTGACAATAATACTCTTTTATTCAAATCTTTTTCAAATTAGTACACAATGTCTTTAGCAGAATATAAAGCAGTTTTAATAATTATAATTAGATTCTTAATTCTAATAGAATTATTATACTTGTCACAGTTGATTTTTCTTGAATATATTTTCTTCTATTAAACACAATAAGATTTCTCATGCTTGGGAAAAGAAAAGGAAATATAATCAATTTTATTTTATTTTAGTTTTTCTTTCATAGAATTATTTTTCACAAAATGTTAGAGAGAATTCTCAAAATTAATTTATACTTAAAAAACACAAGGAGGAGTATGCATTGCAAATGGAAAAAAAAAAACTTATATATACCATTGCTACCAAAGGTTTATAATTAATATAGAAAGATTTCTTCAGGTTTTATGATCCTTTATTTAAGTTTAAGTCTTACTATTTTATTTAAATAATGAATATTTGTTATTATATAAAGGGATAAATGAAATAAAGATAATAGAACATAAAAACTTGATATATGATAGCTATTAGTTTCAAGAAACAAGATGAATTATAAAGATTAAAACTTACAAAAATAAACCATATATAATTCTTAATTATATTGTACCAATCAGTGATATGAATTGTTCATGCTGCATTTTTAATTAGTGAACTACCCGTAATATTGACTATACATTTTAGGGTAAACCTTTTTTATTTACAAAATATATGTTAATACCTAATTTTATATATCATATGTGTGTGTCAATGTATATACAATGGATTACAAATATAGAAATGAAATTGAAGTATTTGGTAATCACCTGGTGCAATGTAGCCAATCGAATATAAGGTTTTTGTGTATGTCTTAGATTGCCCTTCTTCTAAGAGTTTGGAAATGCCAAAGTCACTAACACAAGCTATCATGTCTTCATCAAGTAAAATATTATTAGGCTTTAAATCACAATGAACCACTGGTGTTGAGGAACCATGATGGAGATACTCCAATGCAGATGCAACATCTATCATGACATTCAACCTCTGTAGGATATGAAAGTCATTGTTGTGAGAGTGTAACCATTTTTCAAGACTTCCATTTTGCATGAATTCCATTACCAAACACTTGAAATCAGCATTTGAACAACTACTGATGATCTTAATGAGATTACGATGGCGTAGATTGCACATTGCCTCACATTCTACATCAAAATTGGTTGACATTGCTTTTAATTCCAAATTAAATACCTTAATTGCCAATAGTCCTCCTGAGAGCACCCCTTTGTATACAGAACCTATACTACCCCTACCAAGTAAATTACTCTCTTCAAACCTGTTGGTTGCTTGTAGAATTTCATAATAAGAAATCTTTCTCAATGTTCCTAAAGTAGATAGATCCCTTTCATCTGAATCACTGCCAATTTTTCTTTTGTATTGTAAAAGTAATATTCCACATGAAACAACCAAAATGGCTAACACAATTAAGGGCAGAATAAATTTGATCAAAAGTCGCTTTACAATTGACCTTTGCTTTTCTTTTTTCTTACATGGTGGAACATTGAATTGAGGTTTTCCACAAAGTGCTTTATTGTGCATGAAAGATTGTGCAGTGAAATTCACAAAAGGTCCACCACTAGGAATCTCTCCTTGTAATCTATTGAAAGAAAGATTAATATACTTAAGACCTGCAAGTGACTCTAGAGATTTAGGAATCATACCAGACAAATTATTTTGTGAAAAGTCCAAGAACTCTAAGCTCACCAAATTGCCTAGTGACTCAGGAATAGAACCTTCTACTTTGTTATTAGCTAAAGAGAGAGTTTGCAAAGTTATCAAGCTAGTGAGAGTTGTAGGCAAGGTGCCTGAAATATGATTTCTTGACATATCCAAAAGTATCAAAGCTCTTAGGTTTCCAATGGCAGGCGGAAGTTTACCCTTTAAAGCATTGGAGAATATGTTTACCACCAAGATATCCTTCAAATTCCACAAAGAATATGGTATTTCAGAATCTAATTTGTTGGAACCCAAATAGAGGTATCTTAAAAGAGTTAGGTTCCCCAAGCATGTTGGCAATGCTCCAAAAAGCTTATTGTTATTTAGATACAAATCACTCAGCACTCTGAGTTCACATAGCTGATCAACAATGGATCCTTGCAAAGCATTTTCTTCAATTCTCAAATACTGCAGACTTCGCAACCTACTAATTGTAGAAGGAATCAACCCATTTAAATAATTCTGTCCTAAGCTTAATTGAAACAATGTGCTCAGATTTCCAATTTCCAATGGTATATTACCATAAAGACCACAAGACTCTGCCAAAAGTTGCTGTAGAGAATTGGATAAATTTCCAATAGAATTAGGAAGTCTTGTATGCAAAGGATTCCATGATAAGTCTAGAACTTGCAAGTTTTTGCAATTCCCCAAGGAAGTAAGAATGTTGACTTCAGCAGTAAAAGTGCCCATTGTCAAATAATTGATAGCTACATTGAATCTCACAAGGTCTCTTAGATTACCAACAGTGTTTGGTATAATTCCTTTGAATTTATTTCCACCCAGGTCAATTTCAATTAGCTTAGAAGCATTGCCTATGCTCTCTGGAATATTTCCACCAAGTTCGTTATTGTAAAGATAAAATTCTTCTAGGTAAGAAAGGCCACATCCCAAATCCCACGGAAGAGTCCCAGAGAGAGAATTGTTTTGGAGAAACAATTTTTTCAAAGTTGACATGTTAAATATATTCGAAGGAATTGAGTGGCTTAGCTTGTTAAATCCCAAACTGAGGGTATCAAGTTTATCAAGATCACCTATTTCATGTGGTATTGGACCTGGAAGCACAAATTCATTCACATTAATTATCCATTTCAAAATAAGAAAATAAGTCATAATAAAAGGCTATATGAAAAAGTCAGTTTCTAATCACCAAACATATTTTTCAAAATGCATGTGAAAGTTAAGTAAAACAATAAATTGAACTTAATCAACGATGTGTGCTTCAAAGTGGTTTAAGTGACTTAGTATCAATTTGTGTGTTTAAACAATGATTAATCAAGAAAACTATCCATATTTAATAAAATACAAAACATAAGCACATCAGAATAATTTTAAGATTTTGAGAAATATGCCAAGGACTTGCTACTCCAGAGATCAATCATTAGGCTAACTGCACTCATATTATTTTCAAGAATACAGAATCTTAGTTATTAATTTAAAGTAAATATGAGATTGCAAAAGAAGAGGAGGATAAGACATCATCCTTATCTGAAATAGTAAAAATGACTCTTTGTAAGGCCTTATAATTGTCTTTCAACAAACGATGTTAATACTATTTATTTCATGGTATTGAATATTACATTTTACATTTTGCTTAACACACTATGCAAAACAGTTACTTCATTTGATATTAATAAGTTTTAGAGCATAAGTATATATAACTAATACATTTTTGTTTGAATTAAACAACCGAGATGCATTCATAACATTGATCAATGATCATGTATCAAAGTTTTGTTTAAATATCTAACTAAATGTAACTGACTGGAACAAAAAACTTTAATTATAAATTTATTTTTAAAACAAAAAAATTCCAGTTATAATTTATTTTTCATTAAGAACTTATATCAAATCTGATCAATTTATTTTTAAAACAAAAAAATAACCACACAAGTCGAATATGAATATCACAATCACACATGGTACAAGGATTACCTATTAAAGTGTTATGAAATAGGCTTAATAATTCCAGTTAAGATATATTACATCCTGTTAGAGGAAAGGCTTCCGAAATCTAGTTAATTGAAATAGTTAAAGTTTCTAACTGAATAAACTGACCAATCTCAGGTGGAATAGGCCCTTTAGTTGAATTAGAATTCCAATTTAAAATCTCCATCTTTGACAAGTTGGATATAGATGGGGGAATTAAAATGGCCAAAACTATTGTATCAGAATTTTAACTGCCGAAGGTTCATGACAGCCACCAATCAATGTTGGAGGTTGGTTCTCCACTAAATCCATTGTAGCTTAGATTCAATAGCTTCAATCTACGTTGCCGCACTGACAAATTCGATAGCTAACCATGAAAGCTATTGATGCTGGGGTCAAGATGAACAAGGGAGAGGCTTCCCAATTATGGGGGTATGGTACCTTCCAGCCCCATGTCACCAAGACTCAACTTGTGGATTATACCATGGTTGGCATAACAAGTCACACCAAGCCAGCTGCATGGGGATAAAGAATGCGACCATTTAGCCAAGAGATTGTAAAGATCCATGGAAATAGAAGATTTGAAAGTAATAAGTGTGGATTCATCTAGGTAAGGTTGGACTTGCTTAAAAATAAGTAGGCCAAGAAGCAACATTGCATTGAGATCATGAAGAATGAATAGCCAAAACTCTATATATCCATGGGTAGTGGATAGGAGGCGTCTAAACTAAAATCATTGAGTAACAAAGGAGAGTAGCAGATTTATGTGTCTAACTTCAAATTATGTGAAGTCAAAGTGGGTAGATTCATGTCTTATAATTTCTTTTATTCTTTTTTGTTTTTTAGGTAGTACTAGCTACACAACCATGGTTTAAAACCAAACTTCTTCATACTCCTAGAAGGTGAATGAATGGAATTTTTACTTATGAAGTAAAAGTAGATATCTTACTTTTAAGAAATCAAGGGATCAAACTAAATCTCAATTTATATTAAAATTAAAATTTATAAGACATCTATTTTTCAGAAAAAAAATGTTCTAAACATTATAGAATATAACATTCATTTCTTTAAAACAAGTCACAACATTAGTTCTTATACTATAAAATAAAATTGTGAATTGAAACATTGAATTGACTTTGCACCATCAAATAGTATGCCAAATAATATAATTTTCCATTAATAGACGATTAAAATATTGGAGAATGTGTTTTCTTACGTCAAATAATATGTTGAATTTGATTACAATAAAACATATTGAATTACAAGTACATGAGTTTGGGTTAAGTTTGAAGAAGCGTATAGTTCCTTCTATTCCATAATGTTTTGTACGAAGTATAGATCCCCACGGTGGTGATGTTTACAATATATCAAATAATTAAGTTAAGATAAAAGGAAAACATTTATAAAAAAATTTAAGTAGAAGCCCTATACATACAAGACTCTATCAGCCCCCTCAACTTATGCATGTTTGGGTGGCACACCCAAATTAATACCTAATGGGACGAAGCATGCTAGGAACAGACTTTTAGTAACGATATCTGTAGCCTGATCCTATGTTGAGACTTGAGTGAATCGGGCATGCCCATGTGAGACATTGGTCCTTGAGGAAATGAAGATTAATCTCAACATGTTTGAACGAGCATGATGCATTCGATTCTAAGCCATGTGAGTGGCAGAAAGACTATCACAAAAGAGAAGCGTAGATGCTACCAAAGGCACATGAAACTTACAAAGGAGACTCGTTTCCAGCAAGATTCCCAACTGTGGTAGCTAAGGCACCATACGTTGTCTCTTCAAATAAGCGAGAGACAGCTTGTTGTTTCTTGGCATTCTAGGAGATAAGCATATTGCCAAGATAAAAGCAGTAGCCTGTGGTGGAGCATCGAATATCAAGGCCCCCAGAGTAGGCTTTTTTAATTTGCTTAAGATTAAAATGATAAAGTTATAGGCCATAAGAAGACGTCGCTTTGAGATACCGAAGAATATGCTTAACATCAAAAAGATGAGCTTCAATGAGTGCATGCATGAATTGAGATATGCAGCCAACAGAAAACGATAGATCTGCACGAGTAAAGGTTAAATAATGCAGAGCTCCTATACTGCGTTGGGTTGGCCAATAGAGAAGCAGCATGCAAACACAGCTTCACAAGAAGTGGCGTTGTGATTGGCTTTGTATCTTGCATACCAATCGTAATAAGAAGATCCTGTATGTAACTGATGTAGAAAAAGGCTGTTCAAAATTAAAATCAATCTGTACAGCCAAAAAAGAGTACGTCGTATCAAGATCTTCCACGGAACAGACAATAGATGAAGGAAATGACGACGTAACTTGGTAGAGGGTGCAGTGAAAAGAATATCATTCATGTATAGCAAGGAAATGACCATATCTGTACCTCGTTTAAAAATGACTAAGGATGAATCCATTTACTAGCAATGAAATTGAAGCGAGAGAAATAAGTAGCAAACGGTGCGAGGGAGGTTGAGAATGGTGGTTTGAATGGGTGGACTGCATAGGTCACGGGTTGATGATTTACGGATTAGTACGTGGGAGAGGTAATTCAGTAGCATGAAGTTTTGTACGGGTATGAATGAGGAAATGAGAATCAATAAACATCGAGTTGAGAATTAATAAGCAACACCGAACAGGGGTATCAATGTGGAAGTGGACATAGCACACTACTCCGAATTTGAGAATTAATAAGCAACACCAAACCGACGGTGAGAGAGGGAAATGAGAAAATAACTGGAGAGTCATAATAGGATTCTTCAATGGACTAGAGATATGGGAGAACAGTGGCCTAGATATGAAGAGAAAATCACAATTTTCATAATTATTACAAATAATTAATTCACTAAAAGAGATAACCTAATTCATTGAAAATTTTAACTAATTTATAGGGATTATGCGCTAGTGGAAATGAAGAAGACAAAAAGAATGTGTAATTGAAATAGAGAAATATACCAAATCTATATCTACATTAAATATGAGTGTAGAAGTGAGAAACATTTATTGACTACTATACCATTCTCTAACTTTTTAAAATTTCATCTTTACCATTATGTTCTTTTAACACAAATAATATTATTTTTTGTTTTAGATATCTAATTTTAGTAGAATCAATTATTCAATATAATTAATTTTTAAAATATAATGAAAGTATTCTTTCAACTAAAGAATCTCATAATATTTTTTTTCGTTATATTATTAATACAATTGATTAATTTTTCTTTTTATTTTGGTTTCCTCTTTCGATTAGAAATTTTTCTTCTTATAATTATTTTTACTTCTAATAGAATTACTTGTCCTAATTAAAATTTTAAGTTTTTCTTTCTATTAAACAAAACAAGATTGATCATGATTATAAAAAAATCTATAATCAATATTTTATTTCCAATTAACTCAATTAATTTTGTTGCTTCATTTTTAAGAATGTGTTGAGTAAAATGTTAAAGAATAGTCTCAAAATTATAATAGGAATCCTCTAAAGTGCAAGATGCCCTTTAGAGAATAAAAGAATATCAAATAATTACTATCAATGGCCATAATTGGTAATATATTACTTTCAGAAAGAACAAGAAGAAGCATATATTGCAAAGGAATAACAAATAATTATATGCATTACTACCAAAGTTAATAATTAATACTAAATAATGACCAATTCTCTTAGATTTTATCATCTTTTTCTTAAGTATAACTTCAATTATTTGGTCTAAATGTGTTTGTTTATTATAAGAATAGATAAATAAAATGAAAATAGAGCAAAAGAACACTTTATATAATAGCTATTACATTCCACAACTACGCTAAACTTAAACTTTTGCAACAATATTGAAAGATCAAAACAGACAACAATATATCATATGATAATTCTTAATTATTTTTATCTACTTTTAATGTAAATTTCTCTTGTCATTTTTTTAATTCGTGAAATTCTCATACAATTAATAATAATATCATTAATATATTGAGACCAACATTTCCATATAATATTTATACTTTAATAATTAAAGTACTTAAAATTTTTATTTTTCTAATATTTTTCAATTAAATAACAAAATAAAATAATGTGCAAAACATGCGCTAAAATCTAATATCATATTCAAAGGCATGCAAAAACTTAGCATGAATATGACCAATTTAATTTCGTTAATTATGTGTGTTAAAGGGTTTAACAAATCTAGTGTTCGTTTAAATATATCAACAACTAGCTAGCCATTAATTTATTCACAAATAATAAAAATAAAAAGAATATAAGAATAATGTAAAGATTTTCAGAAATAAGTCAAGAACATGCTCCTTTAGAAATAAATCATTAGGGTAGTTGAACTCATTATTTGTACAATACTAAATTTTAGTTAATAATTTTAAATTTTGGGCTATAATTATTACTAATTTTAAATTTAAATTTTAAGACAGAAAAAGTCCAAAACTATGGAAAGGGCACGTACTATTACAAGAGGATGGACTTAGAAAATTTGTAAAATAAATTGTATATTATGAAATATTCTAATTATTGGCATACGGTGATTATAAAAAATTTGTGAAAATCCTCAAAACTAATCAATTGACTTTTTAAAAAATAACCACACAATCGTTCTCTTAAATATAAACATTAAAATTAATCACACAATCATTCTCTTAAATATAAGAAATTTTCTAATAAAATGTTATAAGATGGGTTCAATAATTCAAGAAAAAATATATATTGTCAAAGGAATTGTTCTAGAAAGCTGGTTATGTGCAGCATGTCAAGTTTTCATTATTTGTTTGAAGACATCATATAAAAAGGTAGACGTACTTACCTTCCAAGTTATTGGCATCAAGATATAACTCCTCAAGCATGGTCAAGTTTCCAATGCTTTTTGGTATGAAGCCTGAAAGTTGATTGGAACTTAAATAAATGAATTTAAGTTTCGAAAGATAAGTAATCTCTTTTGGAATATCTCCTGCAATGTTAACAAAAGATTCATTAAGGCTCATGTTCGATTCATTCAACAAGATATGTCACTTTTGTTCTAATTCTTGTGAATTGGAGAAAGTGAGACTATCTTAATTAAGATGTAATGACATATTTCTCCAACCAAATTGAATTACGTCTAATTGGATGCATTTGTAGAGGCATAAACAAAAATTAGATAAAAGCAATTTTACAAATAACTGTATTTGTGTCTCTATAAATTACGATGCCTATGCATAATACATATTTGTGTTCAGTAGTCATCTATGTCAAGAGCATATAATGTTATTGTTGGGACCAATCCTTCACACTGGCCTAATAGAAAAAGACTTCAAAACTTTTGCTTGTTTTTTTGATGGATGTTATTTTAGTAATATAAAAAGAACAGGAATCAAAGTTGCTCATCACTTGTAATGATATTAAAAATTTGTGAAAATATATTGTGTATACATACATACATACATACATACAAGCATATCACTTACAGTCTATTTCACAATAGTTGTTTATAATTATCCATTGACAACGATCCTGAAACTTCAATTTTTTATAACTTTTAAAATAATTTTAGTCATTATATCATTCTTCTAAAAAGAAGATAATAGGCCATTTACCCAATATAACTATTTATGTTTACATATTTATATATAAATATGTATATATACATATATTAGTATAGAATAAATATCTTTTCAATATTATATAAATTTTAATGTAATGTAAATAATTTCTTTTTTTCTAAAATAAACTTGAATTAGACAAGAGATACTTTTTAATTAGATGCACAAAAGAGTATATAACTCAAAGTTAGAAGAAAAAAAGCAAACTATTAAGAACTCTCATTAGAATATATACACTCTAAAGATTTGTTGAAGGGCGATCAATTTAAAAATCAAAACTAATCAAATTATTTGTCAACAAATAAGTACACAATAATTTTTTAATATAAACATTGAAATTGTCCATGATATAAGGATTACCTGATAAAGAGTTATAAGATAGATGCAATACTTCAAGTGAAGATATATTATATATTGTTGAAGGTATGATCTCAGAAAGATTGTTCTTCGATATACGTAAAATTCTCAATTGAAAAAGTTGACCAATCTCAACTGGAATAGACCCTTGTATGAAGTTCCTATTCATATCCAAGGACTTCAGCTTCGACAAATTGGAAATAGATGAGGGAATTAAACCGCCAAAACTATTATTTCGGAGTGTCAAGTTTTGAAGTTCTTGAAATAACCCAATCCATGCTGGAACTTCTCCAGTAAATCCATTGTCGCCCAAGTTGAGTAGCTTCAATCCACTTAGTTGCCCTAACTCATTTGGTAGTTGGCCATGAAAGCTATTGTTGCTAAGGTCAAGATAAGTAAGGAATGAGAGATTTCCTAATTGTGGGGGTATGGCGCCTTCGAGGCCCATGCCACTAAGATTCAACTTGCTGATTCTCTCATGGTGAGTATCACAAGTGACACCAACCCAGCTACATGGAGATGAAGAGTTCGACCAATTAGCCAAGTGACTCTGAGGGTCCTTGGTGATAGAAGATTTCAGGGCAAGAAGCATAGATTTATCAGTGATAAGGTTGGTATTGCTTAAAGCTAAGCCGACCATGAAATAACATTGCATTGAGAACATGAAAACTAAAAAGCAGAAGTTAGGTTGATCCATGAGTAGTGGATAGGAAGCGAGTAAGCTAAAAGCACTGGGAAACAAGAGAGGATAGCATATTTATTAGTCTAACATCCAAACAGGTCAAGTCAATGATGGTGGGGTCATGCATGTCTTCCAATTTCTTATGTAATAATTCTTAAAATGAACTTGTCTTGTTTTAAGAACCCTGAATTAATAGGCTATCATAATTTCTTTCAGCTGTAACAGTATACTAATTTAAGTCTTACTAAAAGTGGTTTTTGTAGTTTATGTTATTTGCTTTGTAAGAATCCTGAATTACTGTCGAAGCTGTAAGAAACCTCAACTTGACCCCCAAAATCCCCTTCTCACACCTGCCTAGAGGAGCCGTCTTCTTATTTTTTCTTAAAACAAAAAAATGTGAACTTTTGTGCTAGCAATGTTTCTTTTTAAAATACAAATTATTTCACATCAAAAGACAATAATAATAAAATTCTTATTTTAAAATTTTCAAATTAATATAAATTGATTCTTTTGTCCTTTTTATAACATGATACTAAAATGATGATCTTAGTACCTTTTTTCTTAGTAATGGAGAAAAGAAATGTTACTTTGTCTCATCATCATAATGAATACCTTGTGAATAATAAACTTATAATAGGGGCTATAATTACTTAAATATAAAAGTTTTAAAGACAATATAATCACAATTGAATTGAGAACCAAAATTCAGTGCTTTTAAAACTTGAGGGACAAAATTAATGTATGATTAAGCTAAAAAACTTTTGAAAATTCACGCCGTAAGCATATGTTCATAGGAATTTAGTTAACCAAGTTGATAATTAAAATATAGATGTTTCCACAATTTATGTTCTCACTTTTGTAGTCTCACAAAAAATTCACATTTTATATGTCAACTTTTTGATCAATTGAATAACATCCCTTTGCAACAAAGGATATTGTCCTCAAAAAATTCTTCTTTTTCACGGTAAGGGAGTTAGGGAGAATTGAAGGGAAAAAATGAACAGTCTGAGGGAAACTTTAGAAAAGAAAAGGAAAACTTTTAGGAAAAGAAACAAAAACTAAAAGAAAAGTTAGAGAGAACTTTGAGAGCAGGAGAAAGGGTGAATCGGAGAGCCAAAAAAATAAAGAGAATAGTCGGAGGAAGCTTTAGAAAAGAAAAAGGAAGCTTTAAAAAAGAAAGGTTGGACAGAAAGAACTTTAATGGGGAGAAAATTTTCAAACAGAATAAATTTTCAATATAAAGAAAAAGATTTCCTAAGAAAAAGAAGAGAAGAGAACACTAAAATCACTCACTTTAATCCTTTCATTTTCATTCCTTAAGCCCATCTCTCAATAGAAAGAAAAGGTAACTTAGGAGTTCATCCTCTTTATTGCTCTGCATTCTGAAGAAAAGAGTTATCACCTATCTACATTTGAGACTACTTCCTTCTCATGCACCTTGTTGTCTTTCCCATATTTTACTTTCAGTCATTGCGTACTGAATCTCACTGGCCCCACAATTCAAATTAGGAAATAACAGATGTTCATGTTAAGTTTTGTTAAGTACTAATAAACCCAATTTTATGTTTTTTAAAATTTTCCTATACTAATTAATTATGCCATTTAGATTCTGTTCGAAACAATTGAAAAGGTAACTCTTTTGTTCATTTTTACTTTCCACCTTATCTAAGAGAAAAAAATAGTTGGGAAAAAATTGAATTCACATGTTAAAATTAAATGCAAACTTGAAAGGTTGGGAGAATATTATTTAAGTTAGAGAATTCAAATCTACCTATTTCCACAAATTAAATTTTACTAATTATTCACTTATAAAATTTAAATTATTAAATTTATTGGATTTTATTGACTAAATTATGAGACCAACAAATCTTACAATAAAGTTACTATTTATAACAAATTAATAAAATTATACTTTATCTTAATGATATAATAATAGAACCTATCTTAAAAAAAAGCAATTACAGGATCTAATTAAATCTAGATATATATTAAAATGACTGAAATTTTATAAGATGTCTTTTTTTAATTGACTTTGTACCTTCTTATTAATTATACAGTATGCCAAACAATATAATTTCCGGTTCATTGAAAATTAAACTGCTGGAGAATATGTTAAAGTTGATTACAACACAACATATTGAACTATATGAGTTTCGATGAAGTGCTGTTCAAAAAACAAAAAAAGTTTGCGTTAATTAGGTAAATAGTATAGAAACCAATTTTCCCCTTTTTAGCTCCCCTATCTTGCCTGAATAGTTGTGCATCTACACACAGACACGCACAGAAACTACGCTAAGGTAGAGGGAAAAGTGAAGATTAACTTTAGTTATGGCTAAACAAATAGATGTATTGTTGCCTATTTTTGCTTTTCCTTATGATAATATATTGAGATTCTTATATAATATACATTGATTATGAGGTTAGCTCATTTATTTATGTAGGATCAAAGCAGGTCAATACGTGTGAACCCATGTATTATTATTGTCTTTCTTTATTTATGTAGGATCAAAGCATATATTTGCATAGTTTTTCTTTAACCTCGGAAAGTTGGGGTATCATATACATATAAATTACTCAAGCTAAACTTTTCTAAAGGTAAAGACTTTGGACTTGTGAAATTCTTTTAACCTAGATGCGCATGTAGTTGTTCAATAATATGTAATGTTTGTCCCCTTCATTTTGCGGGTACCATAAAAGAAGCGTAAGAATAAAATGATTGAAACATACTGTTTTACTTAATTACTTTTACTTTTATTCATACAAGAATAGAAACAAGTACTAGATTATCAGAACATCAGCATTAACTGAAAGAAAAGATAACTTCCATAAAATTTCTCATACTAAATTTTCACAAAATTTCACATGAATTATTAATTAGATTAATCTCACTATTTAATTTATGTGATTTAATACATTTAACAATTTAAATTCTCTTACATAAATATTAATAAGATTTAATTTGTAAAAATAACATATTATTCAATGCATGGATCAGAATTGATGAAAAATTGAAAAAAAATGAATCAAAAGAGAATTTAGGCTTTTTAATTAGACACTGTTCTTCTTTGTAAATGCTAAATATGCAAAAACTTTCCTTGTTGTCTAATCTTCTTGAGCAGATAACATGATAGTTATTAGCAGAGCGTGTGAAAGCTGTTGGAACAAAATGGTTGTCTGCACCTCATATGTTATCTTATGTATTGGAATGATTAATATGTATTTTAACAATTCTAATACAGAAAGTAACGAAATGTATGTTATCTTATATAATACATAGGATGAAGTAATGCGTAGGATGAAAGCTGTATTTTAATCCACAACCCTATCGAAAGTGTAACGCTTAATTGATTAATTCATCTCCTATTTAATAATTATAAATTTTTATATTTGTTAAATTTTATAATTCAATTTATAAAATTTTATGAACTCAATAAATATAAAATTTAAATCTCTACTAGATACAATATATTAAAATCGATTACTGCAAAATATATTGCATTATTAATATTTATATTATATCGTAAAATTAAATTGAAGGTAAAATCAGTTGCCTTACTTATAATATTTTTAGTAAAGTTTTATTGATTGATATATTTTTAAATCATAATTTAAACTATTTTTTGATATAAATTAATAATTTAAACTAAAATTTAAATATAATAAGAGAAAATGGTTCATTTCGTGGGTACCAATATTTGTTAGAACCGTGTGTAAAAGCTGTGGCAATATTATGATTTTAATTGTCCTTATTCAACCACTGAGTAGTAGCTATTACTTTTAAGAGTTTGATTAATGATGGGACACTGGTGGAAATTTGGGTTTAGTTTTTCTTTAACCTTGGGGTGCGTTCATGCACATATAATTATTCATGGTAAGCTTTTTTAAAGATAAAAGACTTTAGACATGAAATATCCACTCTTTGCTGTCAAAGAAAAAGACTTTAGATCTGAAAGATGGAGTGCATTAATGCTATAATTCTATACTTTAACCTTGAAACTAATATAACTTTCTACACATAATCAATCAAAAGCTGAAAATTTTCAGTCTAGATTAATTACAAGGAGAAAAAAGAAAAAAGATAAAAACTTTGGAAATTAAAGCTAACGAATGGAGACCCCACGAAGCGGAAAGAAAGAAATAGAAAGAGAGAGAGCTTTGAAGCAAAATGAAATCCAGACAAAGAGAGAAAACCAAAGGAATTCATTATGGTGACAAAAAGGAGGTGAGGCAGTAATTAAGAGAGATGTAACGTTTCATTTTTAATCAAACAAAGTGAGAATCAAATTGGAAATACATATATTCAGCTAAACCAATAAGGTGTTACTGTAGTGGTAAGTTATTTTTGTTGAAGTTTTTAGCTAAAGTTTTAGGTTTGGAGTCCACTTTGTTGAAAAATGTTTAATCGAAGATCTCTTGTTTTAAACAAAGATTAGCCTTTTACTTACTAGTAGTTGAAAGACACCCAGAAAGAAATTTAAACAAAAAAGCAAATAAATTAAGAAATCTTTATGGTGGAAAATAAAATGAATGAACAACTTTTGTTAGTAAATAACAACAATAATGTTAATGAAAAGCAATTACTGTCAATCTATATAAAAACAATATTAATTATAATTAATAATAATAGTAGTAATATTTTGTGTTGCATTCATTGTTGTCATAAGTCAAAATTTTCCTGAACACATAGCTCTCATGAAATGTGCGAGTTGCAAAATCTCACAATTGGCCTTTGGGTTGTTCATCACTTTGGCTCGCATAGTCAGTTTATGAAATTATATAAACTTAAAGGTTTTATAACTAAGAGTTCGGTAAAAATTTATTTATAAAAGTAGTAAAACTCAAATCTTCCTTAGTGTTGGATCAAAAGATTACAAGGGTCCATGATAATGAATGATTTAAAAGCAGGTAGCAGATTCACGGTAATAAGGTTTGTCTTGGTGGAAGGCCTTCTGGAATTAAGCTAAGCATTCCACGATGTGGACCATCAATTTCATTAGGCTAGGATCAAAAGCATTCACAGCAAACCTTGGTTGAAACCAATAAGTGTGGACCCATGTTTTCTACTTTCTTTTATTGCCCTTTTTTTTTAGTAATAATATGCTCTCCCAAGCAGCTTTGATACCAAACTTCATGGCATTGGACAATGGGCGATGCTCCATACCCAAATGTTGTCCTTAACTTGGCGCTAAAAGCTTTTACAAAATCTGAGATAAACAATGTCAATTCCAGTAAGGTAATAATTGAGTAACTGTTTATAATTGTTTTGTTTTAAACATTTATGATCTTAATTGCTTGAATATTTCTTATTAAAAATAAATTACTAACTTTAAGGGGTTTGTGGAGTTAGTATGAATACTCTAAGATTACTTGAGAATTGCAAGTTAATTTTTGAAGAGACCTCTAGGTCAAGATTTATAATATCATCTATCCTAGAGGAGATTAGGTCCACCTGAGTTAAAGAATTGAAATGATTCGTATCTCGAATGAAGATATCTCTTGGTTTATATAAAAAAAAGAATAAATTACTAAACATTTAGAAGAAAAATTGGACAATATATTAAAATTGATTGTTGCAAAATATATTGAATTATTAATATTTATATTACATAGCAAAATTACATAGAACGTATAAAATCATTTGATTTACTTATAATATTCTAAATTAAAGCTTTATTTATTAAGAAAATTTTTAATCATAATTTAAACTATCTTTAACATAAATTAACGACTTCAGTTAAAATTTAATTATAATAAGAGGGAATGGTGCATTGCCTAAGTATTAGTTGTTAGCACAGTGTGTGAAAACTGCAGCAAGAATATGGTTTTTTCTTTGCCTTGGAAAGTTGGTGATATCAGGCACATATAATTATTTGATGGTAAACTTTTCTAAAGATAAAAGACTTTAGACATGTGAAAGATGGAATGTGTTAAAGATGTAATCATATTTCTTTAACCTTGGAAAAAAGGGGCATGATACGAATATATTTATTCAATGATGACTTGCGTTTGCAGCTAAATAATGCAAGAGAAATAAAAGTTTCTTTGTGACTTAAAACTTAAAAAATTGCCATGGGCCCTTCTTATTCTATAAATTTTATTTGATGAACCTTTACAATTTTATATTGTTAGTGGAAGGCTTAATCATTCAAAGTTGCTTTCTAACTTGACATTTAAAAAATTGTGAACATGGACTTTATGTTGGTCATCTTGCAATAATGGTATGCCTTAAATAATTTTCTACTCTTGGTATTCTATATCAATTAACTAAATTTAGGTTAGAAAAGCAAACAGCCAAATCAAGTTGACATAAGTCAAATTGTAGAGAAGAAAAATGACAATACCTTCTCGAATAGGAAGTAAATATTAATTCTACCCTACCCCATGGTCAAGGATATATTCTAGAAAATCGAGAAACATAAGACAATCAAACAAGAAGAAATATGGTGATAAGAATATGAGGGGTAGGTCCCAAGGTTTTAGATAAAAAGTACTAGTTGTTTGCTAGAAGAAATATGGTGGTAAGAATATGAGGGGTAGGTCCCCAGGATATAGGCTAGAAGAAATATGGTGCATTGCCTAGGTACTGGTTGTTAGCATAGTGTGTGAAAACCGCAGCAAAAATATGGTTTTTTCTTCGCCTTGGAAAGTTGGGGATATCATGCGCATATAATTATTTAATGGTAAAATTTTCTAAAGATTAAAGACTTTAGACATGTGAAAGATGGAATGTGTTAAAGATATAATCATATTTCTTTAACCTTGGAGAAAAGGGGCATGATGCGAATAATTTATTCAATGATGACTTGAGTTTGCAGCTAAATAATGCAAGAGAAAGAAAAATTTCTTTGTGACTTAAAACTTAGAAATTTGTCATGGGCCCTTCTTATTCTCTAAATTTTATTTGATGAACCTTTACAATTTTATATTGTTAGTGGAAGGCTTAATCATTCAAAGTTGCTTTTTCACTTGATATTTAAAAAATTGTGAACATGGACTTTATATTGGTCATCTTGCAATAATGGTATGCTTTAAGTAATTTTCCACTCTTGCTTCTCTATATCAATTAACTAAACTTAGGTTAGAAAAGCAAACAGCCAAATCAAGTTGACCTAAGTCAAGTTGTGGAGAAGAAAAATGGCAATGCCTTCTCCAATAGGAAGTAAATATTAATTCTACTCTACCCCATGGCCAAGGATATAGGCTAGAAAATCGAGAAACACATGATATTCAAACAAGAAGAAATATGGTGGTAAGAATATGAGGGGTGGGTCCCAAGGTTTTAGATAAAAAGTTTATAAATCAATACATATCATGTATGTCATGTCGCATATATATATATATATATATATATATATATATATATATATATATGTATATATTCATATACATTTTTCTTCTAGTCTTCTTTATATAGTGGTGATGATGTTTTATTATCATTAGTAATAATTTTTAAAATTTATGTGATATTTTTATAAACCAATATATATATATATATATATATCAGGATGTTATGTCACATTGTCCATATCCATTCGTCTTTTTTATATAGTAAAATTCATTTTAGTTTAGTATCTGTGTCAAATAGAGAAAAGAAAATTTAGACACTCAATTGATAAACGTTCTAGCGAACTGGCTTTGCATGACGAATAGGTACTTGTTTTCAAACTAGCTTTGTCAGAGAGGAAATTTCCTTCTCTATTATTGCAGAGGTCTATTCTAGAAAAATGTGCGATTGGAAAGCTTTTAGAGACATTCGTAATTTTTGATAAGTAGAGAAAGCATAAATAATGAAAAAACTAATTGCGTTCCACTAAAGTTCCTACAAACACATATTTAGTAATTGGTGCTTAAGCAATGAAAGCATCAATACAAAAGACAGAAATGTTTATCCTCATATATGGTTACTGTTGTTTCATGAATGAAGTTGCCACAAGTATGCTGAATGAAACTTGCAAGTCAGATCATAGAATAAACCATTAAAAAATTGTAACTGATGAAAAGATTATCTGAATGATAACTGGTGAAAAGATTATCTGAATGAAGTTACCACAGATATGTTGAGGATGCAACTAATGATGCAAGGATTATTTTAATCTTATATCCCCACAATCATCGCCAAGAGTAAAGCTTTTCATTTTACATTTTGCACATTCTACATTTCCTGCAGAATATATGTAACTTTCATGGATAATGAACATTGAGACCACGGAGGTTACTGTTAGTTAAGCCAACTTAGAACTATACTGAACCCATTTTATGATCCACGATCAATGTTGATTTAACCTTAGATTTTATTCTTAATTTCAAACAGAAGTAGTAGCTAACTCCTCTGCTAACAATAGCACATGCTGTAATGAAGCTCCCTCTTTTTGAATAATGCTACTTGTGCATGAATTATTGTGACAATGTCACAGTGCAGGAGTGGCAGTCCGATGTTAAAAGAGATATTTTATAGTATTCTATTGAAAATTTGGGAAAAGAGGATTAATATAAAGGGAATTGTCACTAATTTAAAATTTTGCTAAAATTGGTCACCTTGAAATGAAATGATCTGCATTACCCAAAAATTGGGTTTGGAATTGGTTATATGTAGGTAGGTGTTAAAATCTTATCATGCCCTTTTGATGTCACATTGGTCTTATAGTACTTCCTCTATATTTAGTTCGTGAGTTCTTTTGCTCTTGCTATCATTTCTTAAAAGAAGGAGAAGAATACAAAAATGGCTGAAATTTGAAAATGAGTTGGACCCTTTATTGAGATAATATGTTAATAAGTATAGAAGAAGTATTGAAATAGATCTAGCCTCCTCAAAAACTCATCTATCCAAATTACAAAAATGAATACCTTTGCCTCTAGTCTTATAATTCTTCTTCAGAAGCCTATTGATTTAAAAAATGAATGATTGCTGAAAGGTCTTACACAAATAAAATTAGAAGAAGCATTAAAGTGGACCCTTCCTCCTCATGTTGGATACTATTCAAACTATAAGGTTGGTTACTCTTATAGTTCTTCTTTCCCAAGATTATCATGTATAAGATTTTGGATGAAGATTTTGCAAAAAAAAATAGAGATTTTGTACTAATAAGCTTAAAAAGAATGTTGGAATAAGCCCTTCTTCTTCAAGTAAGGACCTATTCAAGTGGTAAAACTAAATGCCTTTTCCTTCATTCCGACCACTCTTCTTAGAAAGCTTAATAGTAGGAGAATATGTTTAAAATGTACTTTAATAACTTATTATTTTATATTTTAAATAAATGCCATTGGGGCCTTCAGTTGTGCTCTTTTTGAGAAAAAATTTAGGCCCTTAAACCCTCTTGTTATGTAAAATCATTAGAGTCCTTTATTTTATGTAGAGCTTCTCAAAAACTTGAACATTTCTTTGAAGTGTTGAAGTCTTAAGGTTAAAACATACATTCTACATTAACATAAATAAATTGTGACAATAAATTAGATGTGTTACAGTCATCCAAAATAAAAATAAACTAATTACCTAAAGAAGAAAATTAACCCACATTAAACATAAAAAAATTGCATATAAACAAAAATAAAATACAATTCAAATTAGTAAATAAATGGGTAATCAAAAACACATGCTTAACCACACAAGTAAGTTCAAGTTTAGTTTCACACAACAATTTGTTTACCAATTTTCTTTTTCCAGAATCAAAACTTGGGTTCAGTGCAAGACTGAGCCTGTGGCTCCTGCACGGGCTACATTTTGCAGCCCCGAGCTATTGGATAGGCGGGCTGCACAATGCAGCCTGCCAGGCATTTTTCATTTTTACCTTAATTGATTTTGTTAAAATTTTTGACAAATAATATTAATTTTATCCAACAGTCAGATTATTTTTATAATAGAGAGCTTTTCTTATAAATTTTTTGGAAGCAAAAAGTTTTGACAAGAATAATACTATTAAAATTTCAAACTTTCATCAGAAATTTTTCAAATTATTACAAAAATTTTTAAAACATTTTCCAAACACAATTATATACTTTATTTTATTTTTCAAAAATAAAAATCCTTTTGATTTATTTTTTAGGAGGTGGTGCACCCTTCGCCAAGCTCCCCTGCGCATCGTGCAGGGGCGAAGAAGCCCGAAAAATCTCCTTTTCCTTCGGTACACATGCTGACAGTGGCTCAAGCCACTGCTAGCGACCATACGAGCGCCGCCGTTGGCCTCCACGCTCCAATAAAGGGGTGGTTTCCCAATCTCTTTCTCTTTCTCTTGCCTGGTCTCTAGTTCTCTGTCTAGAACAAAAGCTCCAACACCAGCAGTTATGCAAGAAACAGAATGAAAAAAACTTGAACTTAAAGGATAACATAAGAAAATGGAGCACTAACCAATCAACACAAGGCAAAGCTTCAGTGCAAGCCTCTTTCTCCTTTGCCACGTTCTGCCTCTGTCAAGCCCTCTCCACCTTCTTACCTCACTCTCGGTTCTCTGTGTGCCTCGGAGTGAAGCTCTATGTCTCAGTTTCTTTCCATTTTTTTTTTTTTTCTCTCTTCACTCTTCGCTTCTCTCTTTCTCTTGGGTGTTCTTCCATTTCTCTTCCCTTTCCCTTTAGTCACTCTTGGGTGTTTATTTTCCTCTCAGCTTCACTGTCTGTGCCCCCTTAGTGAGAGAGATTCCTCTATATATTGGAGAAGCTTCCCTAAGCACTACTGACACTTTGTTCTTATCAGCTCCATTGCATGTGGGTTCCTTAACTGGCTGAAGGTCCAGATCTCCAGACGAGGCTTGCTTGTGGTAGAAAAGGAAATTCATCATGGTGATCGACCATGACAAGGAATGGCCAAGCAACGAGGTTTTTGCAACGTGGCTCCACAAAATACTTCATTCACCCCTTTTTCCTATTTCTTTTTTAAAATAAAAATTTCAAAACAAATTGCATCACCCATAAAAGTTTTCTTAGACTATTTAATTTTTTTTATTCTTCTATCCATTTCTCTTTCTTCTCTTTTTGTCCTCTTTTTTTGTTTTTTAATAAAATATTAAAGCTCATTAAAATGTTATCTAAATGCACAACAAACTCTCTTTTTTTTCAGTTTTCTCTTTTTACATTAATTACAAAATAAACTAGATGAATGAAACTAAATATTTTTTGGAAAAAATAGAAAAGTTGAATTAAAGTGAGAAAAATAATTAGGACCTCCTTTTTATGATATATTTTAAAACCTAATATTAGGTGATTCGGGTTCTAGACAAATTTGAGTGTCTATAATTATTACACACAATTATCACAATACACTATTAGGAAGAAGTCTCTAATGAGGTTTATGTAGACACATACAATAAACTTGCAAGTGTCGACATGTGATACAAAAGTGGCGAACAAAAATAAAAAGACCGAGTTTGAAAATGGGTTTGGTAAAGAGAAAGAAAAATGCAGTTACTACTAACTTAGATTGAAATGATGAAATTGGACATGGAGAAAATGGTTTGCATAACAAAAAATGGGTTTAGGAATTGGTTACATGTGGGAAAGGTATTAGCACCCCTATAATATCCTTTCACTACTACAATGTTTTGTTACTTTTTGATTTCAGAATTATGCCTTTTGTGTTGTAAAATAAATTTATTGTATTTTTGGGTTTTTGTATGTCCCATTACAGATTTTACACATGATCAAGCATGATCCATGATTAATATCATTAGTGAGTGATGTTTGGCCATTCCTATGGAAAGGAGGGATTCGATGCCTAGTTCATCCAGCTCTTACATCAAGAGTTGCTTGCATAGCTTGACTAGGGCTTGGAAGGGTACTAGCTTAATTAGGGTTTTTGGAGGTTTATTGGTACCAAAGGGTCCCAGGATAAAGGTGGATTCCTTCTAATGGCATCATCAAGCTTGTCAATTTTCAGGAAGGGTGATTCATAATGATCACATTAGAGGGTTCCAATGTATATCATAATGTAATCACCCTTGGAATAGGTAGCGATAGTCACTTTTACCAACTGCACTATCTACCATTGTCAAGAAGAATTAGAAATTAAAAGGCAGTCGATGAACATTGTGTTTTATGAAGGATTGGTTTGTAATGAATGCATTAGAGGGATTCCATTGATTTCTCTAATGCACCCCTCAATGCAACCATTCTTAATGCAGTTAATGTTAGTTGCTCTCACCAACTACTCTAACTATCAACATAAGGAAGGATTAGAATTTGGGGCACAAAGAAAAATATGGTGCTTTAGGGGTTTAGATCCATAATGATTATGTTAGAGGGGATTTGTCGATCTTTACAACATTTCTAATAGAATGATCACTCTTCAAATAATCAGTGATAGTCACTCTTGCTAACTATGCTAACTATTGTCATTAAGAAGAATTGGGTTCCAAATGACTATAAACAAGTATAGAGTTTCATGTGAAGCATGGTGAGAGGCAACAGGTCTGACATAAGGGTTGATGCTTATCACATTAAATGAACCATGTCAATTTCTCCAACATGACTTACAATGCAATTACCCTAAGATGTCTAGTGAAAGTCACTTGTGCAATAGCACTATAATCCATCATGGGAGAATCCTAGTCAAAACAGGATTTAGCCAACTTATGGTGTGGACAATGCAAGCAAATCCAAAACTCAGTTTCTTTTTCCTCGATTTTTAATAAAAATTTAGTCTCATGCGAAAATACATTTAATGGAAATTTCATACATTTAGAAAACAATTTCAAGGTTTGATGCCTAGGATACCCAATTACCTAGCATACAATCCTAACAAACACTCATCAAAATGATTTGAAGCATAACGACAAGGATAAAATGCTATCACTAGCTATAATTCATCAGATCGAAATTAAGTACATATCCACATCCACACATGAAGAAAAATTCAAGATGAGGATTTGCATTAGGAGACATTCTTTACATAAATATAAAGGCATGCAAACTCTCATGAGAAAAGCAAATCAAGAAAAGGGAGGAACCTGTATTGGGAGCAGTTATATCTCAATATCTATGCAAACCCACATTAGAATAGGACATCCAGAAATAGGGAAAACATGCATTAGGTGCTCTCCTTTCTTTGCAATTAAATTTATACTAGAGAAAAGGACATATAGAAATAGGGGTGCACTCGAGGAGTTATGTTCACACATAGCATTTACTTAAGCATAAGTAAGCAAGCATACTGCCTTGCACTAGGTTCATTCTTAAACATCACTTTTGGAAGTTCCTATTATGAAAGCAAATGAGCTTAAAAAATTTTGTAAAAATTAGGAAAGGTTTTCAAGACACTAAATATGTTCACCAAGTCTTTATTTTCCCAAGAAACATCCCTAATCAAATCAATTTTTCTAGGTAAGTGAGTTGTTCTAGACAGCAGCCAATTTAAAGTCACTAGAAAGATTAATTCAGAAAGTGGAACTAATGAACTCCCTTTGCTTTCAAATTTTAACTAGATAAGATGACCTTTGATACTACTCACATACAATAATTAGGCAAAGGAGCTCATTAAGGTTAAGAACCTAAGCAAAAAAGTTTCAGACATTTCATAGGACTACAGTCTAGACAGCGAGGAAAATTCAAATGTTTCACATATCAAAATAATTCATTTCAACCCAAATTTTGCATGCAAGATAGCCAACACATGGATCAGAAGCCCCACAAAGAACTACCACTATTAGAACTCAATTGTTATTTCAAATCAAATTAATCCTTAGGTTGTAAAGAGATGACTTCAATACAGGGCAGCCAAAAAAATTTAGAAACCATAGCAAATCAGCCCAAAATGACTTGAACTTTTTACATGTGCTAACATATGAAATCTCAAGAAAATAGAATTTCAAATTATTCTGAACTCATTTGCTACATCAAATCAATTTAATGCTAGGGCTATAGAGAATGACATTAATACAGGGTAGCCCGCAAGGAAAATTTAGAAATTATAACAAATTAACCCAAAATAATTTGAAATTTTTACATGCATGTGATAGCACTTGAAATACCAAGATTGCAAAATTCACACTGTTCTAAATTCATTTGCTACCTCAAATCAATTTAATCCTAGGGTTGTACAGAATGCACATCAACACAAGACAACCAAGAAGCAAAATTTGGAAACCATAGCAAATCAGCCTAGAATGACTTATAATTTTTACTAGAACATCTAAGATAATGTCCACAAAATTTCACAACAATTGGAGTTCATTTGAATATTGAAACATATGCAAATTACAAGTGTATTCATTGATGTGCAAGCACAAGACAGTTTATGAAAATAATTTCAAAATCCACATTAAATGAACTCAAAATACTTTCAAATTTTTACAGGGACATGCTGACATATGAGAGCTTGTGCTTACAAAAATTCATAAAAATGAAGCTCATTTAGATATTTAAATGAGCTCAAACAGCTAGCATATTCATTGATATGCCAACACAAGACAACTTATGAAAATAATTTCAAAATCCATACGAAATGAACTCCAAATGCCTCAAAATTTTTATTGGAATATGATGGAATGTGGAAGATCATGCCCACATATATTCATAAAAAATGGAGCTCATTTGCTTTACTAATTAACTCAAAACAACCATCAAAATAGGAAAGAATTAGCAGTAGTTGATCTTCAACTTAACATTTGGTCAAACATCTTGTGGGCAACTCTCACACATTTGTTTATAAAAGTAAAATCAAGCTATGGTTCAGTAATAACATCACAAAGTTGCAACCAAAATCATAAAGACTAAAAGGATCCAAGATTTAGAAGTTTACCTAGTGTGAGAGTGAACTTCTTTCTCCTTCTTCCCCTCTTCTCTTCCCCTTTAGTTTTCTCACACTCTCTTTTTCTTCTATTCATTCTATTCATGCCTCCCTCTCTCTATTTCTATAGAATTAGTTTCCTCTTCCCTCTTCTTTTCCTCTCTTCATGTCCCTCTAGCTCCCTCCCCTCTCAAGATGTGTGTGTGTGAGTGTGAGAGAAACCAAAATAGGGCTTCCTCCTTTGTTTTTAGCGAATTCCTTCCTCTATTCCCATCATTTTCCCTTTTTTCTTCTTCATTTCAGCTATGAGTCTTCTCCTCCTTTCTTTTTGACCGCTTTTGGTTTTATTTGATATTTTGTTTTCTTCCCTTTTCTTCTCTATAATTAGCCATCCCTCTTGCATCATTTTCTCATTTTTACTTTCTATTTATTTATTTTGCTTTATACTTTTGTACTTTTATATTTTTGCATTTTCATATTCCTTTTTTGTATTTGTATTTTCAATTCCTTCTTTTTTTATTTCTTGTTTTTATTTTCTTTTGCATTATTTTATTTTTCTTCTTTTTTACTTTTTTTCTTGCTTTTTACTTTGATGTTGATTTTCTTTATGTATTATTTTATTAATAATATTTATATCATTTTATTTATTTTTATATTTATTTTGGTCAGACCAAATTAGGTGTCTATAGATTATCTCCCTTTGCTCATTTTTAAAGTATTAAAAGACAGGCAAAGGTTAAAAGACGCTAATTTAAGCTTAACCAAAGAGCAAGAATGCTTAGATGGGTTATTGACCACACATCAGGAATCAAAATTGTGAAGGGTTATAATCCACTTGACAATGATACCTAAGGAGCAATTTAAGATTTACATCAAAGGTTTATGATCCAACCAATAAGGATATCTAAGAGCTACATAGGATTTATAGTGAAGTTTTTTAATCAAACCAACAAGGATACCTAAGTGCTACTTAAGATTTATAGCAAAGGTTTATAATCCAACCAACAAGGATTTCTAAGAGTTACTTAGCATTTACTACCAATGGCTGATAATTCTATATTTTATAGAGTTATGATTTTCTAAATTAACTTGAGGTTATTTTTTCCTTAAAATTGCATCCCAAATTTAGTCATTTTTGTCTTTTGGTTTTATAAATGTTTTAGTGACTTGACTAATTTTTGTTTGGTCTTAATTTGTTTTTAAAGGACCCTTTATAGAGACTTTTGCATGAATAAATCATCCGAGTAGTTTTAGGAGCTGGATAGACACCACTTGAGCTGTGGAAATTGACCGCACAGGCAGTCACTGCAAGAAACAAAGCAATTTTCTTGCCAAACCACTGCCTAAGTGGTGGGAAGTTAGTGCCTAGGCATCCTTAGCACCTGAGTGCCCAAGAACCAACGCTTAGGCGTCCAAACCTGTGAAAAAATCTTGTTCTACCACCTGAGCACCTAGTACCCACCAACTAGGCAATGGCATTTTGTTTCTAAAAGGAAAATATAATAGAGCATCAGATAAAAAAGGAAAAAGAAAAAAAAGAGGAAGACCAAATGAGAGCACAAAGAAAGAGGATCCAAGGGGCCTAGAACTTGAAGATTACTTATGGACAGATTGAAGATTTCTTGAACTGGTTTTAAATTTAGTTTTCTTTTTACATTATGAGTAGCTATATCTCTCTTTTTATAGGGGAATGAAGGATCTAGACTTGGCTTATGTTTTGTGACTTTGAAGTTTAATCTATACCCTGTTTCAATTATTGAATGTTCATCATTTTACTTAATGCTTCTATGATGTGGCTAATCATAGATTGATCTGATGTTTGTGTGTTGGATTGGAAAATTGATACATGAAATTTTTACTTCTCATGATGAACATCACAATTTGCAAAACATAGGAATTTGTTTTTACAATTTTGTGATATTAGGAATTTTTAGTAAGTGCTTAAGGCCTATTTTGACTTGAATGAACCGAAGGAATTGGAAATTTCATGCTGATTAAAAGAGAAATTAACAATCCAAGGAATTGGATATTAATAAGATTTTGGGAAAATTCTATCATTACTTTTGAGTAGGGTATGATTTAACTAAGGAGCCATGAAACCATTAAAAAAGGGTAAAGTGAATTCAAACCCCGAGTAGTTTATCATTTAAATTGTAAAATCATTTTGCTATTTTTCTTAAAGTTCTAGTAAAAAGTAAAAGAAAAAAAAAGAGTTTTGTTCTTCTATTTTACATTGTCCTCTAGGTGTTTGATAAAAGTCCTCTTAGAGTTCTCTTCAATCCAAATGTTTATAAGTTTAACTAGAATCTAAATTTGTGAATTGGGATTTAACAACCTCAATCCTCATGGGATGATACTTTACTCACTCTTTATTACTTGAATGATTCGGTATACTTGCCAATTTGTTAACAAGATTTTGGTGCTGTTGTCAAGGATTAAGTGTGTATAGTCAATATCATTAGTAGCAAACAAGGATACTAAGTTGGACATTTTTTTTATGTTATGTTTTTTGTGTTATTTTGCTTTTATGTTTTTTTAGTTGTTGTGTGTGCGAGGTGCAGTTAATCCTGAAGATTTACTCTTTGACCCTGAGATTGAAAAATCAACCAAAGCAAATCAAAGGAGAAGATGACAATTGAGACACTAATGAAGGGCTTAGCAAAATCAATCACCTCAAAAGGATCAAGAAGGACCATCTAATCAGTAAGAAGTGCAACAAGAACCACTACAACAAGAACAAATGGAGCAACAAGATGTAGTAGGTGGTAATCAACTATGCACTCTAGGTGATTATGCTACACCTAATGCTGATGGGTGTACAACCAGTATTGTGAGGCCACCTATTAATGCTAACTATTTTGAGATTAAGCCATCTCTGCTTCAGTTAGTACAGTAAGATCAATTTGGGGAAGGACCATTGGAGGATCCTAATTTGCACATTGCCAACTTTCTCTAATTATGTAACACCATCAAAGTAAATAGAGCAAGTGAAGATGCAATCTGATTAAAACTTTTCCCATTTTCTCTGAGGGATAAAGCTAAGAGTTGACTACAAACTCAACCTCAAGGAAGCATTTCCACTTGGAGTGATTTAGTCATGAGATTTCTAACCAAGAATTTTCCTCCTTCAAAGTCTACCAAAATGAGGAGTGAAATTACCTCCTTTTCTCAAAATGATATAGAGCCATTATATGATGCATGGGACTGATATAAAGATTTGCTTAAAAGATGCCTACATCATGCCATTCTAGATTGGTTGCGAATTCAAACCTTCTACAATGGTTTGAATCATTCCACAAGATGTACAGAAGATGTAGCAGCTGGTGGGTCTCTTAATAACAAAACTCCAGACGAAGCCCAACAATTGCTGGAGACAATGGCAGCCAACAATTATCTTGCTACTGAAAGATCTAGTGAAAGGAGAAGAGTGCTGGAGATAGACACTTTGGATGCCATTCTTGCCAAAACAAGATATTGTCTCAAAAATTGACTAACATCACCAAACAAATTGGGCAAATACAAGTAAGTGCTATTAACTCATCCCTTTTAGTTTGTGATTTTTGGGGCGGTGATCATATAAATGGAAATTGTCAAGCAAATGTTTCCAGCCAAGTAAACCAAGAATAGGTGTATTATATTGGGAATCATCCAAGACCCCAGAATAATCTTTATTCAAACACCTACAATCTGGGTTGGAGGAATCACCCAAATTTTTCTTGGAATAATCAAGGGATGCAGAGGTCAACTATACCACCATATCAAGTACAAGCTCCTTCATCATCTTTTCCACCATAGGATAAGTCTTCTAACTTAGAAACTACACTTCAAAAATTGTCTCAACAAACTTCTACTTTTGTGTAGCAGACTTCAAATTTTATGCAAGAGACTAAAACCAATTTCAAGAATCAAGAGGATTCCATTAGAAACTTAGAGTTGCAGATTGGGTAGATTTCAGAATAACTTACTGAAAGATCACAAGGTACATTGCCAAGTGACATTGTGACTAACCCAAGGGAACAATGCAAGGCCATGACATTGAGGAGTGGCAAGGTTCTTGAATCTCAACCAAATCCAGACAAAGTAGAAAAAGAAGATATAGCTTCTCCAAAACTAGCTAAAAGGCATGAACATCCCAAAGAGAGTTCCAAAGAAGAATCTCCTAAAAGAAAAGGGAAGAAGAAAGCCATGGATTGGGACCAACCATATGAGCCTTCACCCTATGCTAAGGTTCCATTTCCTCAAAAATTGAAGAAGCTAAATCAAGGGAAGTAGTTTACAAGATTCCTTGATTTTTTCAAAAAGTTGTAAATTAACATCCCATTTGCAGAGGTACCTAAACAAATGCCTTCATATGCCAAATTCATGAAAGAGCTATTATCCAAAAAGAGAAAATTGAAGGAAGATGAAACAGTCATGCTCACAGAAGAGTGTAGTGCACTTATACAAATGAAGTTTCCACTGAAATTGGAGGATTGAGGTAGCTTCACTATTCCCTATGTTCTAAGTACTCTAACTATTGGAAGGGCATTATGTGACCTTGGTGCAAGTATTAATTTGATGCCTTTGTCAATATTTTCTAAATTAGGTGTTGATGAGGTAAAACCTACTATGATATCTCTCTAGTTAGTAGATCATTCAATTAAATATTTGTATGGTGTACTGGAGGATGTCTTTACGAAGGTGGATAAATTTATTTTTCTAGATGATTTTGTAGTGCTAGATATGGAAGAAGATGTAAAAATTCTTCTCATTTTGGGGAGACCATTCTTGGTAACTGGAAGAGCTCTAATTGATGTGTAGCAAGGTGAATTGATGTTGAGGGTGCAAGCTGAAAAAGTGACTTTTAATGTCTTTGAAGCAATGAAGCACCCTATGGAGAAAAAGCAATGTCTCAGAGTTGATGTCATTGATACTATAGCTTCAGAGATGTTCAGAAAAAGTCTTCCAAAACAACCATTAGAAGCAGCAATGGTTAAGTAGAAAGTGAAGAAGATGAAAATCCAAATGTGCTAGAATGTGTTAGGCTTTTGGAAGCCTTACTTGAGGCATCCAAATCTAAGAAAAAGGAAGAGTTGAAGAAAGAAGAGGAAGTGCAAGAAAATTCACTGTTGACCCTAAAATTTTGTTTTGGAGTCGCCACTGACCTAAATTATTTAAAGGTGACATTTGACACCTAATTAAAAAATGATCTATATTTTAGAAATTGAATTTAAGGGTTGGTTACATTTTAGGGAAGGTGTTAGCACTCTAAATGCCCTTTAGGTACCAAAAATGATCTAATTAATTTATCTTGATTAATTTAAGTTGGTTTAAAAAGATTTTTTAAAATAATCCTTACCCATTCCGGATCGAGATGAAATTGATTTTGAGAAAAATCCTTTTCCTATTCTAGTCTAGGATTTTAAAAAATAATTTTAAGAAAATCCCCTTCCTATTCCAGTCCGAGGATTTGAAAATAATTTTAAGAAAATCTCCTACCTATTCCAGTCTGGGATTTTAAAAATAATTTAAAAAAAATCCCCTTCCTATTACAGTCCAGGGTTTTAGAAATAATTTTATAGAAAAATCTCCTTATTTAACTAGGTTGACTAGAAACTAGAATTAAGATTTAAGAAAAGTAGCTTGCCTAGTGTGACTAAGTTAGAGCCAAAATTGCTTAGGACTAAAGAAGAACTCAAGGTGATGATACTAGAATTTTTTAAAAGATAATCCCAATGCTACAAATTTCATGGAAAATCAATAAGAAATTAAATCAATGAATATGGAAGATCAACAAGAACATTGCCTAGGACAAAATATGTGCAGAATCTTTAATACAAAACATTCAAAATTTTTAGTATATAAAAGCTCCATGAAGATTCTATATAGAATGCAGAAACAAAACTGCAAAACAGAAATAGAATTGCGAAAATTTATTTTGTGCAGAATTTATGAAACAAAATGCAGAAGTTGAATTGCAATGTAGAATTTCTAGAAGACAGAAAGTGCAGAATGAAATAGTGTGCAGAATTTTCAAGTAGAAAATAGAGCATAATTTTTAGTTCAAGATGCAGTGCAAAACTATTTAAACAGAATGCAAAACCATGCAGAAGTAGAAGTTTGGATGTTCAAAACAGTATAAATATATGCAAAAAATTAAAACACCATATGCAGAATTTAATCATGTGCATAATTATGTAGAATTTAATATGGAATCTATGCATGCTAATAATGCAGAATATGCAGAATTTTGACATGATTTTATTTACATATAGAGACCCACAGTAAATCAAGATAAAAAGAGGTGATAGAATGTGAAAATTCATGCATGTCATGATTAATAAAAATGAAAGTTATGCAAACACTATAGCAAAGACAATCCTAGCTATATTAGGATTAAAGTCTAATATCTACATGATTAAAATTGAACAACACATATGATTCTAAAAGAAAAAGGGAAAGGGGCTTACCTTGAGTGTCTTCCTATGTCCCAAACAAAAGGAGAAGGTGACTTGGAAAAAAGGATGCTTGATTTAGAATAAGTGGTGTGACAAGAGTGTATGGTCGTATGAGAAAGTGGAGAGGTTTCTCTTGCTGAATTTTCTTCCATAAAGTCTCCTCCCTTGTGATACGTGAACCCCCTTTTCTTGTAGGCTCTCTTTGAAATTTTTAGGCTTTCTCCTTTCTTGTAAGCCGTGAAAAGCCCCCCTTTCTCCTCTTTTTTGCTGAAATTTTATATCCTCCCTTCTTTAGTACGTGAACCCATTTTTGAGTGCATGTGATGATGGGTTTTTTGTAAAATTAGAATTCCTTTTTTAGTTAAATTCTTGTTTCCTAGTTTCACTTATATTTTATCTCTTTTCATTCTTTTATCTTTTAATCTTTTTATTTATCATATCATATCTTAATTTTTGTCTTATTATCTTTATCATTTTTGTCCTATCTTTGGATATTCTTAATTATCTTTTATCCTTTTTTTTGTCTTTTATCTTTGTTTTTTATTTATCCTAATATCTTATCCTCTTATCATTTTATTTATCTCTTTTAATTTTAAATTTATCTTGTATTATTATTCTTTAATTTTGATTATCTCATCTTTTATTTTTGATTTTATTTGAGTTTTATTTTAAAATTTTATTTTTTGGTTTGGGCTTATTTATTTTATTTTGGGTTTTGGTTAAGTTTAATTTTGTATTTAATTGTATCTTGGGCTTATCTTTAAGTTTTGTTATTTTTTAGTTTAAATTTGGGTTTGTAATTTATGTTAAAGTTTTGAGAAGGTGGGCTGGACAAAATTAGATGTCTACAGTCACCAAAACTTGAGTTGAAGCCATTGCCATCTCATCTCAAGTACTCTTTTCTTGGTGACAACAATACCTACCTAGTCATTGTTAATGTTGAATTAAGCAAAGTAGAAGAAGAAAAGATGCTAAGGGTGTTGAGGGAGCATAAATTTGCAATTGGGTGGACCATTGGAGATCTTACGGGGATAAGTCCTACATTTTGCATGCATAAAATTTTAATGGAGGATGATTTCAAGGTAGTAATCCAACTACAAAGAAGATTGAACCCTTCCATGAAGGAAGTGGTAAAAAAAGAAGTGTTGAAGCTCTTGGATGCAGGGATCATCTATCCCATATCTAATAGTTCTTGGGTAAGCCTTGTGCAAGTGGTGCCCAAGAAGGGTGGGATGACTATAGTGATTAATGAAAATAATGAATTAATCCCCATAAGAACTGTGACTGGGTGGCGCATGTGTACAGGCTATAAAAGATTAAACAAAGCTACAAGAAAGGATCATTTTCCTTTGCCATTCATTGATCAAATGTTGGAGTGCTTAGCTGGACATGCCTATTATTTCTTCTAGGATAGATACTTTGACTACAACCAAATTGCTATGGCACCCAAAGGTTAAGAGATGATTGCTTTTACTTGCCCTTATGGGATGTTTGCTTACTAGAGGATGTCATTTGGTTTGTGTAATGCTCCAGCAACTTTTCAAAGGTGCATGCTTTATATTTTTTCTGATATGGTTGAAAAGTTCACTAAAGTTTTCATGGATGACTTTTTAGTTTTTGGATCTTCTTTTAATATCTGTTTATCTAACCTTGCTTTGGTGTTGCAAAGGTGTCAAGACACTAATCTAGTTTTAAATTAGGAGAAGTGCCATTTTATGGTGTAGGAGGGTATAGTTCTTTGACATCATATTTCAAACAAGGGAATTGAGGTTGACTGAGCAAAGGTGGAGGTTATTGAAAAATTTGATTTATTATGCTAGTAAAGTGTTGAATGATGGACAACTTAATATGTAACAATTGAAAAAGATTGCTTGCTATGGATTTTGCTTTTGATAAATTTCATTCTTATTTGGCTGGATCAAAAGTGATAGTTTATACTGACCATTCAGCTCTTAAATATCTTTTGACCAAGTAGGAAATAAAATCATGACTCATTAGATGGGTTCTGTTACTGTAAGAATTTGATTTGGAAATCAAGGACAAGAGGGGTGCAAAAAACTTAGTAGTTGACCATTTATCAAGACTGGTGCAACAAGAAGAAAGAGAACAACTACCCATCAAAGAAGAATTTCCAAATGAGTAGTTGTTAATGCTACAAAGCCTTCCATGGTATGTTGATTTTGCAAATTTTAAAGCTATTAAGGTAATACCTTCTAACCTCACTTGGCAACAAAAGAAGAAATTCTTGCATGATGCTGAATATTTTGTATGGGCTGAGCCATTTTTGTTTAAACATTGTGCTAATGGTGTGCTTAGAAAATGTTTGCTAGAAGAAGAGCTTGAAAATGTTTTGTGCCATTTCATGGGTTAGATTATGGAGCACACTTTAGCAGAGAAAGAATAGCTGCAAAAGTGTTACAAAGTGGTCTTTATTGGCCAAGCCTTTTCAAAGATGCTAGAAAATTTGTGGAAAAATGTGACTGTTGTCAAAGAATAGGAAACATTTCTAAAAGGAATGAAATGCCTTTGAGCAATATATTAGACATTGAGTTGTTTGATGTTTAGGGGATTGATTTCATGGGACCTTTCCCATCCTTATTTTCTAATAGGTACATTTTGGTAGTAGTAGACTATGTATCTAAGTGGGTGGAGGCATTGGCACTTCAGACAAATGATTCAAAGGTTATTGTGAAATTTTTGAAGAAAAATATTTTTACAAGGTTTGGAGTGCCAAGAGCAATCATAAGTGATGGTGGAACCTATTTTTGTAATAAATAATCTAAAAGTCTTTTAAACAAATATGGGGTCAAACACCATGTGGCAACTCCCTTTCTCTCACAAACAAGTGGTTAGGTTGAATTAACCAATAGGGAGCTAAAAAGAATTTTGTAAAAAATAGTTGGATCTTCAAGAAAGGATTGGACCAGAAAGTTAGATGATGCTCTTTAGGCTTATCGAACAACCTTTAAAACACTAATTGTATGTCTCCATATTAACTTGTGTATGGTAAGTCTTGTCATCTTTCGGTTGAGCTAGAGCATAGAGCCTTTTGGGCCATTAAATTTTTGAACTTTGATCTAAAAGATGCAGGGAAAAAGTGGCTTCTTCAACTTGATGAGCTAGAAGAGTTTCGATTGCAAGCTTATAAAAATGCTAAGCTTTGTAAAGAGAGAGTTAAGAAGTGGCACAATAAAAGAATTATTTCCAAAAATTTTGAAAAAAGGCAGCACGTTCTTTTGTACAATTCAAGACTGAAACTTTTTCTTGAAAAGTTAAAGTCAAGATAGTCAGGCCCATTAATGGTAAAGGAGGTTTTTCCTTTTGGTACAATTGAGATAGCTAAGCCCAATTTAGGGAGAAGTTTTAAAGTGAATGGGCAAACGTTGAAAATTTATTTGGGAGGAGATGTGGATTGTCATAGGACCATTAAATTAACCAACATAAACTTAAACAGTCAGGCTCAGGACTTTAAACAAGTGCTTTTTGGGAGGCAACCCAAATCTTTTTTCTAACCCCATAATTCTTATTTTGTTTCAAGTTATTTTGTTAGTTTAGTTTGTTTTCCTTTTAGTTGTTTAGTTTTTTTATTTATTTTATTTTATTTTGTTGTTTGTTGAGTTTTAGTTTGAGTTATTATTGTTCATAAAGGTTTTGTATATTTTAATTATTAAAAAAAAGAAAAAAAAGGGTTTAGCGCTCAGGCGGTGATTAAAGCATTGATTTTCAGCCTCATTCCCTCAAATTTTTGGGTTCCTCATATCCCCGATCCCATTTTCATTTTGTGGCAAGCATTAGTGAGAATCATTTGAAGGTTTTGGAGTTTGTTGAAGAGAGGTTCATTATTGCTTACTCCTATCCTTTTTTCCTTGAATTCATCCAAAGAGGATTTTGTTTGTGCATTTCATACTATGGCACCAAAGAAAAGAAAAAATGTCTCAGGTGCAGGATCAAGCAGTGCTCAATATAATGTACACAAATTTTTGTCATTAGCTCATGAACAAAGGTACAATTATTTTGTGCTAAGAAGGAGCATGGTTTGCGAGAGAGGGTTTTATTTAGAGGAAGATGACTATTAAGACATCCAAACCTAAATCATGCAAAGGAATTGGGGAAAGTTCTGCTCAATTCCTGAACTAGGAAATCAAAATATTGTTAAGGAATTTTATTCCAATGCATTCCTAACCAACAAAGAGGATGATAAGTACAAGTCTTATGTCAGGGGGGTCCCTATTGATTTCTCAAAATGGGAGCTAAATGATTACTTTGGTCTAGAGTATAACTACCTTGGAGAGTATGAATATTTAGATTTGGTTTCTAGACAACTAGAAGAATAGCAAGTTCTTCAATTTCTCTATCAACCAAGAGCTAAATGGGTTTTAGATGCAAGAAATGTTCCTAAGCATCTAAAAAAAGCTGATATACTACCTATCCCAACGACCCGGTGTACTTTTGTGCAGGCGAATTTACTTCCTTCCTCCAATCATTCTAAAGTGATGGTAAGATGAGTTCTATTAATTTATGTGATTGTAATGGAATGGCATGTGGATATAAGCTGATGTTAGTGCCATAGCTAGAGATGTGCCCATTCCTGTTGCTCATCCTATCAATGCTACTATAATGTTAAGATACTATTAAGAGTAGCCTCAAGGAGGACAAACCCCTCATCCACCCTAACAAAGAAGACTGAGAAGGTAGCTAAGTATCATAGAAAGGTTGGAAAGAATTGAAAGATGGTAGTAGTAGCAGAGATAGATTTCTAGATATATTTTAGACAATCAGTATGGCATGGAGAACATGCTTCAAAATTTGGCCAAGTAGCTCCAGCTAAACCCTAATGCCTTGGGAGGCCTTCCTTTGTCACATGAGCAAATTTTGGCTAATGTTTGTTAAGAGGAGGAAGAAGAAGAACATGATGAAGAAGAAGATGATGACTTTTAGGAGAACAATAGTTGAAGATGCAAAGGAGGGGATTAAACATGAGTTCTTGCGTTACTTTATTTTATTTCATTTTATTTTGTATATTTAGTTCAAAGCTTTGTATATATCAAAAAGAAAAAAGAAAAAAAAATGTCTCTGCAGTCAAAGAAGATGAAACTCATGCATTTAATCCAAAGTAGTAGCTTTTTTTAAGAGTGTAGCAAATTAAAGAAGGGAGTTTCCTTTTATTTATGTTCATTTATAGCTTTTATGTCTATTATCTCTTACCTTTATATTAGCTATTTTTCTTTTGCCCCCATATCTCTCCTCCTTCTTTCTTTGCTAATGGATTCAAGAAAAATCTCCCTCACACTTCTTTTTCTAAGGATGAAATTGATCCTGATTATCAGATTTATTTGAACATGATGATAGAAGCTCAGAGTAAAGAGGATGAGGTGACTATTGCATTCCTGCAAGAAGAAAATGAATGTCTAAAACAAGAAAATCTGAAGTTGGAGAAAGTGATTGAGAAACAAGGTGAGGAAATAAAGAGGCTGATTAACAAAAAGCAAATGAAAAATGAGAGTCCCTTTGAGATTCTGAAGTTCCAAAAATGGAGGATTTAAAGCGAATTGAGGAAGGAACAACAAAAGGGGAGATATCTTAACCTTTCTCTTCTTAGTCTTTTTTTTTTATTTTTATTTTTGTTTTGATCTTTTCATTAAAAAAAAGAAGAAAAAATTCTTTTTCTAGTAAATTTCTTAGTTCAATTGTAGTTTGGTCATGATGCATTTGGAATTTTTGATTTCTTATTTTGTCTTGTGCATGTTTTAGTGATTTTGGAATTCCTATCTTGTGTAGTTTTTATTGTTTTTTTTTTTCCTTTTGTTAGCTAGTTATGATAGTTCTACTTATGGTTAAGCATTCATTCAAATTATTAAATTCTTTTGTAAACCAAAATTCAAACATTGTTCACTAAAGTTGTATATCTAAATCATCACCTTTTATCTAATTGTGTGTATATATATATATATATATATATATATAATTCAATGAAATTTGGGAAAGTTTGGATAAAGTTTGAGGGGGTGATGGGTAGATTGGGCGCATGGTGACCACTTTATTTCCTAGCCAAATGGAACCAAAGTTGAAAGTGTGGCGAAAGTTTGAGGGGGTGATGTGTGGATTGGGTGCATGGTCACTACTTCATTACCTAGGCAATTTGGTTCAACAATTAAAAAAAATTGAAATTGAGCAAAGTCTCTAAAAAAAAAATCAGAAACTTACAATGCTGATGGACTTTCCTTGTTAATTACAACTTTTGTTGGTGGTTTTGTTTGGTTGGTTTGTCTTAGAATTTTTCGCTTTCGGATTTTTACTTAACCGTATTTAACTCTATCCTAACATAGTTGCTTTGGACAACATTCAATGTTTACTTGCAAGCAAGCTTGTAATTCTTTGTTATTCATTCATGCCAAGACAAATTTAGTTGTTGATGTTCCAAGTTACTCTTGTTATGTTAAGCTAAACCTTGAAATTTACTAATAAAGTCTGTGTTGTATTTTCTTAGTCTTTGCTTGGGGACAAGCAAAATCTTAGGTTTGGGGGAGTGGTAATTCTATACTTTACAGAGTTATTATCTTCTAAATTAACCCAAGGTTATGTTTTTCCTTAAAATTGCATCTTAAATTTAGTCTTTTTTGTCTTTGGATTTTATAAATGTTTTAGTGACTTGACTAATTTTGTTTTTGGTCTTAATTGGTTTTTAAAGGATCCTTGATGGAGACTTTTGAATGAATAAATCATCAGAGCAGTTTCAGGAGTTGGACAACACTACTTGAGTGGTGGAGACTAACTGCAAGGGTAGTTATTGCAAGAAACTGAGTAATTTTCTTGCCAAGCCACCACTTGAGTGGTGGGAAGTCAGCGCCTAGGTGTCCTCAATGCCTGAGTACCCAAGAACCAACGCCTAGGCACCTAAACTTGCAAAAAATTCCTATTCTAGCACCTAAGTGCCTAAGTGCCTATACCCACCACTTGGATGGTGGCATTTCATTTCTAAAAAAAATATAATAGAGTGTCAAGTAGAAAAGGAAAAAGAAAAAAAGAGGAAGACCAGATCAAAGCACGAAGAAAGAAGATCGAAGGGGGCTGAGAGCTTGGAGATTACTTGCGGATAGATTGAAGATTTCTTGAACTAGTTTTAAATTTAGCTTTGGTTTTACTTTATGAGTAGCTAGATCTCTCTTTTGGTAGGGGAATGAATGATTTAAAGTTGGTTTATGCTTTGTGACTTTGAAGTTTAATCTATACTCTATTTCAATTATTGAATGTTCATCATTTTACTTACTACTTCTATGACTTGGCTAATCATAGATTGATCTCATGTTTGTGTGTTGGATTGGAAAATTGATAAATGAATTTTTTACTTCTCATGATGAACATCACAATTTACAAAACATAGGAATTTGTTTTTGTAATTGTGTGATATTAGGAATTTTTAGTAAGTGCTTAAGCCTATTTCGACTTGAATGAACCTAAGAAATTAGGAATTTCGTGTTGATTAAAAGAGAAATTAACAATACAAGGAATTGGATGTTAATAAGATTTTGGAAAATTTCTATCATCACTTTTGAGTAAGGTATGATTTAACTACAGAGCCATGAAACCATAAAGAAAGGGTAAAGTGAATTTAGACCACTAATAGTTTCTTAAAGTTCTAGTAAAAAGAAAAAAAAAAAGAGTTTTGTTCTTCTATTTTACATTGTCCTTTAGGTGTTTGATAAAAGTCCTCTTAGAGTTCTCTTCAATCCAAATGTTTATAAGTTTAACAAGAATCTAAATTTGCGAATTAGTATTTGACAACCTCAATCCTCATGGGATGATACTTTACTCACTCTTTATTACTTGAATGATTCGGTATACTTGCCGATTTGTTAACAATGGCTATGGCAAAACCCATTCAAAAGAAATAAACTAGAGTAAACCATTCTAAGGCTTTAGGTAAATCATACTGAAAGAAATAAAAGCAACCTAGAGTAAACCATTCCAAGGTTTTGGGGTAAACCATCCTAAAAGAAATAAAAAATAACCTATAGTAAACTATTCTAGGGTTTTAAGGTGAAAGGTTTTAGAATCACTCAATGGAGATACCTAAGGGTAACTTAAGATTTGAGGTGAAGGGTATTAGAACCACCTATTGGGTAAGAGTGACTTAGGATTTATTGCCAAAGGCTTTGGTGAAAACCAATCAAAAGAAATAACTTGAAGTAATTTGCTACAAGTTTTGGAGGTAAACCATTTCAAAAGAAATAAAAATAACTTAGAGTAAACTGTTCCAAGTTTTTAGTGTGGAAGGTTTTAAAACCACCTAATAGGGATACCGAAGAGCAACTTAAGATTTGAGGTGAAGAGTTTTGGAACCACCCAATAAGGACACATAAGAGTAACTTAGAATTTAAAGTGAATAGTTATAATCCATCTTATCAGGATACTTAAGAGCTACTTAAGATTTACTATGAAGGGTTATAATCCAATCAACAAGAAAAAAATTAGAAGAGTTACATAGCCACCCCATGGGAAACAAGTGGGAAGGGTTACTATCCACCCTACAAAGATAAAAGTAGAAAGGTTATGAAGCCATCCAATAGGGAATAAGTAGGAAGGGTTATTATTCACCTTGTAAGGATAAAATTGGAAGGGTTACAAAGCCACCTAGTGGGGAACAAGTAGGCAAGGTTACTATCCACCCTACAAGGATAAAATTAAAAGCATTACAAAGCCACTCAATGGGGAATAGGTCGAAAGGGTTACTATCCAACTTTTAAGGATAAAATTAGAAGGTTAATTATCCACCCTGCAAGTATAGAATTGGAAGGGTTATGAAGCCACCTAATGGAGAACATGTAAGAAGGGTTATAATGCAACCAATGAGGATAAGATTGGAAGGGTTACAAAACTGCCCAATAGGGAACAAGTAGAAAGGGTCATAAGTTACCCTAAAAAGCATGTTTGATATGCTAACATGCTACGACATATGAATGCATGTTAAAATGTAGATATAATTGATATGAAAAGGGACTACTCCTAAAACTGCAAGTTTTACATGCTAATATTGGTTCATGCAATGATGATATGCTTGACATAAGACAAAATTAACCTAGCTATCAAGGACACAATGCAATGAGATGTTGACATGCTAGGCCTATGTATGAGGATTTTAGTGAACCGTGCAAGAACTTTTATGGACATTGCTTCCACGTCCCTTGGGAAGTCTTGAGGTAAACTCATGGATAAGTTAACTTTGGTACTCTTTGGCTCTTTCTGGGTTTATCCATACTATCACAAATGATTGTCCCAATGTCATAGATTCCTTATCATATTCCTCAACCCCGTATGATGGGATCCTTGATATACTCCTTGCCCCAATTATCATTCATTGTCCAAAAACAATGTCACTTATGCTTTTATTGCCCCTTCTTTAATATCTTAATCAACCACTTTTAGCATATCCTCCTTAACAAGTTCAACTTTTCTTTTTTCTCTAGAAGTGAGATTATGGCACTTGCGCCCATGAATCATTCATTCATCACATAAAGGGAAACATGACATCAAACCAGTTTCCACTTCACCAAAGGTTTAACAACTCTTGAACCCAAATTTTGGTCTTATAGAGCAAAATATGTTTGATTAACATCCCCTAATGGCACTAAACACCCTTGCTTTGCATGAGAATGCATTTTTGAGAAGTGAAGATGTGTATAGAAAGAAGAAGAACCACAAAGAAGATCATGGAAATGGAGTACTTTGACCTTTTGAGGTGGGATCATAGGGCGGGTCATAGCTAATTGCCCTAGTTATAAGTATATCAAAGTATCAGACATTTCATGAGTAGTACCTTTAGGATTGGGACTTGGGTACTCTTCCTCAATCTCTTTGCCAGCTCAACGCCTTGTAAAGAAGTATCTCTATAACTCTCTTCTATTAGATCTCTCTACTCTTTTAATGTCTTTTAGAATTGAGGTTCACTCCTAATCATTACCCAATTTGAGTTTTAATTGCTCTCGAGCATAGAAATGCTTTCAACATTGGGTCTAATACCTAATTGTTGCACCAGTTTGTGTTTTGATTGCTTTTGAACAAAGGAAGGGTTTTCAATTTTGAGTTTGTTCTCCTAATTCTTGCTCCAGTTTGGATCTAGAGAGCCCTTAAACAAAAAAATGTTGAAAAGCTTTCCTTAATTCTTCATCTTTGTTATCCGAGATAATGCCTCAAAGGATTACATGTGGAGAATTAAGATTACTCAATTCTTTGGAATCAAGAGTGCTTCATTAATGAATTTCCTATTGAAGTCACTCTCAATTGTTTACACTCTAGTTTGGTGTTTGTTCTCACAAATATCCTATGAGCTTGCTCTCATATCCATCTCCACACTTGTTAACTCACCACATTAGCTAGGATCATTAAGACTTCACTTTGCTTGTAATAAGAGGCCAAGGTAACAAAATAGAAAGAATAAAGTAAGGGTTTAGCAAATAAGATGAGCATAATATTTTGACCACTTGATGTCTCATTTTGCTCTTACTTAATGGATGAGGGCTCCATTGCCCCAATCTAAGGTTGGCTACTTTTATTGCAGGTCTAATCACCAACAGCTTCATTGGAGTTTAGGCATCAGATTGCCCTAGTGACTACAATGGAGGAGAAACATTGACCATGTTTATATTATTTGGCTTCACTCTAACTCACAAAATGCCCTTATCCAATCAACCCTTGGATCAAGTCTCCAAAAGCCTCACATTCCTCTAACTTGTAGCATGCAAAGGATTAGCACTTGTTGTTGATGTTGGGGTGATATTTGCTAGGTGTGAGATGACTCAAGGAAAGCCTCTAACTGGTAGTAAGGTGATGACTAGGTGAGGTGCTAACACTAGGGAGAGTAAGGATGTAAAGGGGGAACTTGGGCACTCTTATTCTTGACCTACTTTTGGTAAAGAGAAGCTGGGTGGTAATTTGGTAATGACTGGCTAAGCAATGTTTGGTATGTAGGCTAGACCTATTAGTAATACTATTGTTGATCAAACTAAATGGGTGGCACTAGAGAAGTTGTACTCAATGCGAGGTCCTGGTAGGTCAACCAAGATGTCTTAGGAGTAAATTTATGCCTCTTTCACTTTCTCTCTCTTTTTGCCTTTGCGCTCCTTTGTCTAGAGTGGGTTTCTTAGGTAAGGGATCATTAGCTATTGGCTTAGTCAATTCTCTAATCTTCATACCACTCCATACTATCTTAACCTTTTCTTTTGCAATGGCTAGGTTGGAGAATATTACAGATAGACCCCTAATCTCTTTACCATAGAAGGGAGCTTGTAGGGTGCCAAGAAGCATGGCCATAAAAACTAGAAGCTCCAAAACTTTAGACATTTGTCCTTTAAAGTCATTGATCTTTGGTTACATTCTATCCAAAGTCTTCCTAAGTTGTTGCTCATCCATGATTCACCATAATCGAACCTCTAAGTTGTGGAAGCAATGATTTTGAATTGAAATGCATGATGCAATGGTAGGCACAATGCTTGTGATGTCATGCATGGATGCAATGCATGAAATGCAACCGTGGAGAAGTAAAATTTGCAAAGTCAATTAAAAACTACAAGGGTCATAGTAAAATGATCTTATTGCCTAAGAATCATGTGAAAAGGAAAAGTACAAATGTAAAATGCATGCCATAACATGAATGATGCAAAAATAGTGAATGCAACATTTGACATGGATGCATAGATCTAACAAGGATTAATTAGTAAGATACAAAGGATCCAATGCACGTAATGCAAAAGCAAGGCAATAAGATTCTAAACTCTAAAATAATAGGGATTGCAAAAATAGTTACTACTTTACCTTCAACTCAAGCAAAACAAGAAAAGTGTTGATGCAAAATGCATTCTACCATGAATAAGTTTCCCTTGTAACCTATGCCCATGCATGATGGAGAGAATTTATACATGCAAAAGTGGTAAACTCAACAAGAGATTCCTTATCTAACAAAAATTTGAAAATCGTAAATGTAGTAAACAAACATGCAATTATGAATAAACAAATGAATAGCACTTCCTCATCATGCCTAAATCAGGATAAAATTTAGCCTCTTTTTCTACATCCAAAGGTTTAGACCGAACTTTCTTAGACATGGTTGGCACTAAGGCTACTATCAGTGCAAGGGGTAGGTTTTAGATTCCTACATAAAGTCCCCAAATTATCCCTAAGAGGATCAATCTAAGTGAGGGTGTTCAAGCACCTGTACGGAGATCAAGGGTCTAATGAAGACTAGCCATCCCCTTTTCTAAGGTGTATTGTGTAATGTAGGTGCAGTGTGTATGGGGAATGTATCACTCACTCACTCACTCATAACCTACAGAAAAATCAACTAGCTACTAGTCCACAGATATATATATATATATATATAGATAATAGTGCAAAAGAGTAGGTTACCTAGGCTTAATCCAATAGCATAATTCAAGCATGATTTCAAAATGCAAATCTAGAGATCCCAAAATGCAAAATTAGAAGTCCAAAAAATGAATATACTAGACAATCGATCAAAGCACTGCAATAAAAACAAACTCACGTGACCTAACCCTCACTTGTCACCAATGGAGTTGCTAAGCTGTCAATATGCAATGTAGAATCTGTGAACAAAAAAAATGGATGGATTTTGAAAATTAGTTTGGTAAAAAGAAAGAAAAATGTAGTCACCATTGACTTAGCTAAAATGGTAAAATCAGACAATAAAGAAAATGCTCTATGCAATAGAAAATGGGTTCAACGGCTTGGTTACGTGTAAGAAAGGTATTAATAACCCTATAGCCCCCTTTTGGTATCACATTGGTGATGGTGTTTAGCCATTCCTATGGAAAGGGAGGATTCGATGCTTGGTTCATCTAAGGCTTACATTGTGAGTTGCTTGCCTAGCTTAACTAGGGCTTGGAAGCATACCTAGCTTGGCTGGGGGTTTTGGAGGTCTATTGGGTATCAAAGGGTCTGAAGATAAAGGCAGAATCTTTTAAATGATGTCATCAAGCTTTATTGATTTCTCCAATAGAACTAACAATGTGATCTCCTTAGAATAGGTAGCAATAGTCTCTTTTGCCAACTGTATTAACTACTATTGTTAGGAAGAATAAAAATTGAAATGCAGTCAATGAACATTGTGTTTTATGGAGGATTGGTGTGTGTTGAATGCATTAGAGGAACTTCGCTGATTTCTCTAATGCATCCCTTAATGCAATCATCCTCAAAGCAATTAATGACAGTCGCTCTCACCAACCACATTAACTATCAACATAAAGAAGGATTAGAATTTGGGAAACAAAGAATGAATATGGTTCTTTTGGGGTTTTGATCCATAATGATAATGTTAGAAGGGATCCATTGATCTCTTCAATGTTTCTTATAACATGATCACTCTCTAAATAGTTAGTGATAGTCACTCTTGCTAAGCTAACTACCATCATTGAGAAGAATCAAGTTCAAAATGGCTATAAGCAAATATGGAGTTTCAAGTGAAGTAGGGTGAAAGGCAATAGGTCCAACATAAGTTTTCATGCTGATCATGTTAAACGAACCATGTCAATTTCTCTAACATGACCCATATTGCAATTGCCCTAGGATGATTAGTGATAGTCACTTGCACCAATTGCACTATCATCCATCATGGGAGAACCCTAGTCAGAATAGGATTTAGCCAACTTATGATATGGAAAATCCAAGCAAATCCAAAACTCAATTTCCCTTTCTGTAATTTTCAATAGAAATCTAGTCTCATGTAAAAATGTGTTTAAAGGAAATTTCATGCATTTAGAAAACAATTTCAAGGTTTGATGGTCTAGGATACCCAATAACCTAGCATGCAATCCTTATAAACACTCATCAAAATTATTTGAATTATAATGACATAATGAAATGCAATCACCAACTGTAATTCATCAAATCAAAATTAAGAGAAGCACACATTCACGTCCACACAAGAAGAAAAATTCAAGATATGGGGATTTGCACTGGGAGACATTCTTTACATAAACATAAAGACATGCAAGCTCTCATGAGAAAAGGAGATCAATAAATGGGAGGAACCTAGATCGAGAATAGTTATATCTCAATATGTATACAAACTCTCATTAGAATAGGAATTCCAAAAATAGGGGGAACTTGTATCAGGTAATCTCCTCTCTTTGCAATTAAATTTAGTACTGGAGTAAAGGAGATCTAGAAACAAGGGTGTACTAGAGGGGTTATGTCCACATAAACCATTTACTCAAGCATAGGCAAGCAAGCGTTCTGCTTTGCACTAGTTTCCTACCTGAATACCGCTTTTGGAAGTCCTATTAAGCAAGCAAATGAGTTTAAGAAAATTTGTCAAATTAGGAAAGGTTTCCAACTAAATATGTTCATCATGACTTTATTTTACAAAGAAACATTCCCAATCAAATCAGTTTTTCTAGGTAAGTAAGTTGTTCTAGATAGCACCTAATTCAGAGTCACTAAAAAGATTAATTCAAAAAGTGGAACTAATGAACTCATTTTCCTTTCAAATTTTTGCCAGCTCAAGATGACCTTCCATACTACTCACATAGAAAAATTAGGACAAAAAAAGCTCATTAAGCTTAAGAACCCAAAGGAAAAAGTTTTAGACACTTCATAAGACTGCAGTCTAGGACAGCAGACAAAATTTAAATGTCTCACACATTAAAAAATTTCATTTCAACCCAAATTTCACATGCAAAATAGCCAACACATGGGTTACCAGCCAAAGAATTATAGGTTTTGGAACTCAATTGCTATTTTAAATCAAATTAATCCTTAGGTTGTAGAGAGATGACTCCAATATATGGTGGCTAGGAAGAAAAATTTAGAAATCACAGGAAACCAACCCAGAATGATTTGAAATTTTTACATGCTTGTGCTAACATATGAAACATGAAATCCACAAAATTTCACATTATTCTAAATTCATTTGATTCCTTAATCAATTTGATCCTAATGCTATACAGAACGCACATTATTATAGGATAGCCGGCATGGAAAATTTAGAAATCATAACAAATCAACCCAAAATAATTTGAAATTTTTACATGCATTGATGAGAAATGAAACATCAAGATCACAAAATTTGACACTATTCTGAACTCATTTTCTACCTCAAATCAACTTAATCCCAAGGACATACAAAATGCACATTAACACAGGACAGCTGGAAGAAAAGTTTAGAAACCATAGCAAATCAGCCTAAAATGATTTGAAGTTTTTATAGTAGTATAACAACACATCCAAGATAATGTCCACAAAATTTCACTACAATTGGAATTCATATGAGTATTTAAACAAACACAAATCAGAGGTGTATTCACTTATGTGCTGGCACAAGACAATCTATGATAACAATTTTGAAATCTATACTAAATGAACTCAGAATGCTTTCAAATTTTTATAGGGACATGGTAACATATGAGAGATCATGCTCACAAAAATTCATGAAAACAAAGTTCATTTAGGTATTTAAACGAGCTCAAACAGCTAACATATTCACTGATACACCAACACAGGACAGTTTATGAAAACAAATTTGAAATCCTTACCAAATGAACTCCAAATGCCTTAAAATTTTTACTGGAACATGATGGAATTGAAAGATCATGCCCAAAAAAATTCGTAAAACAAATTTGAAATCCTTACGAAATGAACTGCAAATGCCTTAAAATTTTTATTGGAACATGATGGAATATGAAAGATCATGCCCAAAAAAATTCGCAAAAAATGGAGCTCATTTGCTTGTCCAATTAATTCCAAACAACCAGCAAAACAATTAAGAATTAGTAGGAGTAGATTTTCTACTTAACATTTTGTCAAACATTTTGGGGCCAACTCTCAATACATTTGTTTAAAAAAGTAAAATCAAGTTATGGATGAGCAATAAGATCATAGAGTTGCAAGAAAAATCAAAAAGATTGAAAGGATTTAAAATTTAGAAGTTTACCTAGTGTGAGAGTGAACTTCTTTCTCCTTCTTCCCCTATTCTCTTCCCCGTCACTTTTCTATCCCTCTCTTCTTCTTCTTCTTCTTCTCTTCATCCCTTTCTCTCTCCTTTCTGCAGAATCATCTTCCACTTCCCTTTACTTTTCCTCTCTTCACACGTCTTTAGCTCCTCCCTTCTCAAGATGTGTTTGTGTGAGGGTGAGAGAAACAAAAATGGGGCTTCCTCCGTTGCTTCTAGAAAATTTCCTCCTCTTCTCCCCTCATTTTCCCATTTTTCTTCTTCTTTTGAGCCGTGAGTCTTCACGTCCTTTTCTTCTTTTTGCTAACCTCTTTTCGTTTTATTTGATATTTTGTTTTCTTCCTTATTCTTCTCTAAAATAAGCGGTTCCTCTTGCTTCATTTCCTCATTTACATTTTCTGTTTATTTATTTTGCTTTATATTTTTGTACTTTTATATTTTTGCATTTTTATTTTCCTCTTTTCTATTTTGTATTTTTAGTTCTATCTTTCTGTATTTCTTATTTTCATTTTCTTTTGTATCATTTTCTTTTTCTTCTTTTTACTTTTTACTTCTTTTTAACTTTGATGTTGATTTTCTTTGTGTTATTTAATTACTAATATTTGTATAATTTTATTTATCTTTATTTATTTATTTTTTTTATTTTAATCAAACCAAATTAGGTGTCTACAACATGTAAATAGCATTATTTCCTTATTTCTATACAACTGTAAATAAAGTCCTTAATGTCTAAATTACAATAGTATTTAGGGTGCATTTATTTTTCTCACTGGTTTCTTTGTCTTTGACTTCCTTGTTTTTTTATAATATTAACTGGTCTTTTCCTTCCCTTATTTAACTATTTTTTTGGGGTAGTATACTGACCTAGTTATCACTGAGTCCCTGCAAATTTATTTATCAATTATATACTTTTTCGGGCCACCGGCTAAGAGTTGAGTAATGGTTCTTGGATCACATTTTGGAGTTTGGTTCTGTGATTATTTGATTCAATTGCTTGCATTTATTACACAATACTTTGGCATGCATGCAATAACTAATTAGAGCATGCTAATATCACCATGGCAGTGCCATGCTTTTTTACCTTATTTCAACATTTAGATTCTAAGGAGAGGTTATCAGAGTGAATATGTGAAAACAATAAATTCAACAGAAAGTTTGACAATAACTTTGGCCAGCCATTTGATATTTGATTCTGTTTTAAATATAAGTGCAGAATTGCCCTCAACATTTACATTTGTTCAGCTCAGGAGGCCTTTCTGGTGAGTGAATTTTATATTATTTACAGTTTGATTTTCACATTAAAACTTTAAAGCCCAAAGAAACATGAACCACAAGTGTAACTGTTCACGCACAATAAAAGTTTATTATTTAATAAATACTTCCTTGTCTCTAATATTGTTCAGAGCCTTTTTGGCCACTGCAAGTTTCAATCGATCCCTATCTAATTATCATATTCCATTTTTCTTTTTAAATATTTCAATTTGGTATCATCCACAATTTTTTTGAAACTATCATGCAGCTTAAAGAAATATCATAAATTTGCAAAAACCACTTAAATTTTGGTACGCATGCTCCGCCCCAACATAGCCATTTTAGCATGCTGCATGGTTATTTTTCTATACTATATGTAGTTTCATTTTTACATTAACGATTTGGAGCAAAAATGGTTTACTCAATTTGTTTTTTTATAGTAATGGTGCTCTACAACATAAGCCATAAATGTAACTATTCAGCATTGCTCACAAAGAAAATGTTTATCAACCAACTTTCCCTGTCACGCTTTTCTACTAACGGCGGGACTTCAATATTATGGCAGGATGCCTGCTTGCAGAGCTATCCAGAGTCCACAAAATCAGTTGTGCTTATAACTGGATAAAATGGTTTCCCTTAATAGCACATTGAATGGATGTCTTTGGGAAACGGGATCACCTTTTCATCCTTGCAAGACACCCAGTGGCAAGGATGCTCCATATATCCTTGAATCAAATGCAATGCGGCTTGTTGAGGGATGCTTTATGAGACGCGGTCTTGCTCCTGCATTGAAAGACATTACTGGGAGACTGGGAATACTGAGTCCAAAAAGATTTTCCAGATTAGCTTTTTACTACCTGATGATAAGAAAGAGAAAGCAATTGAAGCTGATTTAGAGGGAAGAGATGAATAGTTGGAAAAAACAAATAAAACTGTTGGCCTGAAACGAATAAAAAAGATCAAGAATCTCCGGACGAGGAAATATATTAGGGAAGCTATGTTGCCTAAACGAGACACGTAGGGTTAGAGACTGTCGTGGGGACAGGCTCGAAATAAGCAATAAAGTGTTGTTGGGGTTTATATAAACTTGTGGACATCTAGAATATGTACAAAAGGCAACCTGCATGCCATCAACTTATACATTGGGATTTGCAGCTGTTGTAATTTCCAGTCCATCACCAAGATTTTTCATTGCATTATGTTACACTATATGGACCAGAAGAGTGGATACTCTACTATAATTTTAGACGACGTTATATTGAGTCGACCAACTTTTAAACTAAACTTTGAAATGACATAATTGTAAAAATGACATCATCTTGTTTTAAGAACCTTGAATTAACGCTATTATAATCCCCTTCAAGTCTAATGGTATACTATTTTTTCATTGAATAAATTATGGTCAAGGGACAACCACTATGTAGATGAAGTATAATGGTACTTTCCCTCTCAACAAGGGCCTTCTTTGAAATTTGAATTCTTGCACATTGATAGCTAAAGCCTGCCCAAGACAGACACGGTAACTATTAGACTAACACCATATTAGTTGCAATATACTAATTAAATTGACTAGAGTTTATGCCCGTGCATTGCTTGGGAATTTTGTGTGAAGGAGACATCAATAATTTATATTTATTTAAATTAAAGATAAATTATCAATCTAAACAAAAAATAAAACATAAATAATATATAAGTCATATATAGTAAATGCTATATTGATAATAATTTACCTACTTGATCATAGAATGATATATAGAAAAAGGTATTCACATCATCAAAATTATTTATTTTACTTACAATGTATAAACGTAACAATAAAATGAACAAATGAATTAATTGAAACTTCATTACTAATGTCAGCGTACTTGCTAACAGTTTGTTTTGAACTGTATCAATAGTATAGTTATAAAAGAAATGTATTAAGTCTATAATACATTCGTTAATATAACATATTCAATATGAATAAGTAAAAAAGATTATTAATGTTTACCTGTAATATACAATCTATGAAAGGATGTAAAATTTTATCTAAAATTTTTTCTCTAAAACTTCTCTCTCCAAAATTTTTGCTCCCCCTTCCTCCCCCTCTCCTTCTCATTCTTTCTCACTAAAATTTCTCTCTCTAAAACTACTTTGTCTCTAAAGTTTATTTCTCTCTCTCAAATTTCTCTCTTTTACTCTCTCCAAAATTTCTCTCTAAAATCTCTCTCTCTCTTTCTCTCTCTAAAATTTTTTTATCTTTCTCTCTCTAAAATATCTCTAATCATTCTCCCTCTCCTTCTCTAAAATTTCTTTCTCTTTCTCTATCCAGAATTTCTTTGTCTATCTCTCTTTCTCTCTCCAAACTTTCTCTCTGTCCCTCTCTTTTTTTCTCTCTAAAATTTCTCTAAAAGTTCTATATTTCTAGCCTAAAGTTTCTTTCTCTCCCAAAAATTTCTCACTAATTCTCTATCTCTTAAATTTCTCTATTTCTTTCTCTCTAAAAATTTTCTCTCTCTTTCTCTCTCTTTAAAATTTCTATTGCCCTCTTACTCTCTATCTAAAATTTCTCTATTTTTTTCTTTTTCTAAAACTTGTCACCAAAATTGTTTATTCTACTTACAACATACAAATGTAATGATAAAATAAACAACTAATTCCATTGAAACTTCGTTGTTGATATTAGTGTACCTACTGACAGATTGATTCAACCTAAATTAATAGTTTACTTATTAAAGAAAAGTACTAAGTATGCAATGCATTTGTTAATATAACATATTTAATATAAGTAAAAAAGAATACTATCGTTTACTTCTATTATTATAATATATGAAAAACTATAAAATTTTTCTAAAATCTCTCTATAAAAATTCTCTCTCTAAAATTACTCTCTTCCTAAATTTCTTTCTCTTTCTCTTTCTAAAATTTTTATAACTTTCTTTTCTCTCTAAAATTTCTCTTTCTCTCTAAAAGTTCTGTCTCTAAAATTTTTTTCCTTTTTCCCTCCCTAAATTCTATCTCTATCTAAAACTTCTCTTTCTAGAATTTCTCTCTCCAATACTTTCCCTCTCTAAAACCTTCCATTTCTCCCTCTCTAAATTTTCTGTCTTTACAATGTCTCTTTCCTTCTTTCTCTAAAACTTCTCTCCCTTTCCCTCTCTAAAATTGTTCTCTCTATAAAATTTCTCTTTTAAAAGTTCTCTATCTCCAACCTAAAATTTCTCTCTCAGTTTATCTCTCTAAAATTTCTCTCTTTGTCTCTCTAGAATCCCTCACTCTCTAAAATTTCTCTATCTCTTTCTCTCTCCAAAAGTTCTCTCCATAAAATTTCTCTATCACTTCTCTATCTAAAATTTCTCCCTCTCTTTTTCACTCTCTAAAATTTCTCTCATTTTTTTTCTAAAACTTTCCTTACTTTCCGAAATTTCTCAATCTCTTTTCCTGTCTAAAATTTCTCTCTTCCTCTCTTTCTCTCTCACTCTCTCTAATATTTCTCTCTCCCCCTATCTTTCACTCTTACTCTTTGTAATATTTTTCTCTCTCTTTCTCTCTCTAAAAACTCTATAAATTTTATCTCTCCTTCTCTCTCTAACATTTCCGTTTATCTCTCACTCTACAAAAGTTCTCTCTTTGTCTCTCTGTATATATATATATATATATATATATATATATATATATATATATATATATATATATATATATATATATCATGTATCTATCAATATATGAGTTTAGGGTTATTTATCAATTATTAATTTAATTGAAATGAACAAATTAAAATAATTTTAAGATTCAAAGTATATCTATTAGCTTTATATAATAAATCAATTCTAGCTGGTGAATTAAAAATATGTAACAAAATATTTAATGAAGAGATTTAAAAGTTGTGACATGATATAATTGATACATATATATATATATCTGTATAAAAAATAGTAAAAATTTAAAATATGTACCTAAAACCACTACATATAGTTGTTAACTCAATTTAAAAAATAATTCAAAATATTTTTAAATAAAGTATAATTTACATTAATTAGATTCTTAATATAATATACACATGCTTGTGAAGTAATTTCAATAACTATGTAGTTTCAAATTGTTGATTTAAAGTCAATATTATAAAATCCGTGATTATTAGAAGTTAATATATTTATGATAATGTTGACTAATATTTGCACCTTGAAATTAATAACATATGTCTAACATAATTACTCTAGAATTACCAAACATAATATCAACTTCATTATACAAATACTACTTTATTCACATTGTTCTCTCCTATTGACATTTCCTCACACGATATAAAAGTTAATAAATATGAATATGAACTTGTGTCAATAAATACATTGACTTTAAATTGTTGATTTATTTGTTTCTATTATCATTAGTAATAAATGTATTTACAACAATTAAAATGATAGTAAATAGCAACTACCATTAAATTTATTGCCATTACCAAACATCATAAACTTTTGAGTGACAAATTTTTAATTGACAGATACTAATACTCATATTCACATTATATTAATTGATTTTAAATACTTATCTAGATTTCCCCTCTAACTAATCAATTTGAGTAAATGATATTTTAATTTAAAAATGTCCAAGAATTTGTATTATTTTATAATCAACATATTCAATTATTACATAAAACTCATATGCTAACATTTAAAAATTGTAAAGAAAGTTATATTTTATTAAATTAATTTTTTTAACTACTTAAAATTAAATTTCAATTGCATTGTCACCAAAAGACATATTCATAACACGTATTTATGAGATGGAAAAGGCCAAAAGTGACACACTCCTCACAGGCTTTGATACTAAAAGTTAATAATTACCCAAATTTTTTTTTTTATTTTTTGGTTTGGTATAATCATGTATTCATAATATTTTTTTATGTATTTCTAATGATAAGCATTTTAACATGGCCTGGTTGCTTAGTTAAAATATACACACGAGAATGCCTATTTGTCATATCATTCTCCTCTTGTAGAAGAAAGCTAAATGCTATTGGATTCATCCCCTCCAGTTAAAGAAAAATGTTTGCCTTAGTGACAATTTAGATTCCACGTCACTACCCCAGTATTCAATAATGAATCCAAAATGTTGCCAAATTTGGAGTACTTCAAGCTATTCATAGCTCTTGGTTTAAAGATCATTCTAGAATTTTATAGATGAGAAGGTCTAAATAAAACTTTAAAAAAAAAAAGAAGAGAAAAATGATACACAATAAAAAATATAGATGCAATCTGAGATGAAGCTTTACTATTGGGGATTTCTTATTGCTACTGCTATTGATGTGATAGTTTGTGATGGTAGCTTTGTGCATGCAAATTTTCTATTGGGAAGAAAACCCATTTGCCTATGTGTATGATCTTCAAATTTTGATTCTTATATTACTCGAATAGAAGACAAAAATGCATTTGTCTCCACCACTTTTGTTTTCGTCCCATGGGCGTGAGCCTTCCTTTGTTTTCATGACCTACAAAAGAAGCCATTTTATTTAACAATTTTTATTCACAGATCGCTATTAGCCCCTAAACTTTTGTCCTGTTTTGCTTTATTAGTAATTTATTTAGAGGAGATCTCAGCGACTTTTTAATTTCTATCTGTTCCTTCCTGGTCTATAATGTAGGTGCATGACCTTCATCTCATGCACATAACCATGTGACACATTCAGACATAGACAACAACTTCATTTTGGTTATGATTAGAGTGAGCTGTGATCACCCATGTGCCCCTCTTGGTTTTTGCCATCTGGAATGTTCATTGCTTCATTTAGATTAGAGTTGCCATAAATACCATATCAACATGGAATGTTGAAACCACAATCAGTTAAGCTAATACAAACAGAGTGCCAAATTTGGAGATTAACCTCAAAACCTTTAGCAAATTATATATGCCAATTCTTAACATGGCTATGATGCTGCCACTTGTATGTTTATTATTACTGCATCATTATTAAGCTGCAAAGTAAGATTAAAACATAAACTTGCAGGAATAAAGTAGAAACCACAATTACTCAAGCTAATATATCAAATCCTGATGTCATTAAAGTTGAAAAAAATATAATCCATACCATTTCAATTTTTAGCAAGGTCTAGAATTCATATGGCGAAGATATGCCAAAACAAAGCATACCTTCCAAACTTGCCACATCTACCAACTTTTGTAGAATTCAGATCTACTAATTCTTATTTAAACTGCATTTAAGTACTTACTTTTTTTGAACCTTAACTTTAGATTCACATCATAGCTACATCAAATATAATCTAAACACACAAAAACAGGCAGGTAGATACGTGCCATATTTTTGAGACAAAAATATCATGAACCTATTAGAAATTTATAACACAACCTAAACATCCTTTTAATATTCAATAACACATTTAGATCAAATGCGGAATTAAAAGGACTGTAAGTGTACCTCCAACCATTGATGCTACTATGCAAGACCTTGAAAGCTTTCTTTGCACCACTTTGATTAGTGCCTCTCATTGTGGAAATTGAGTGTATCTAAATCACAATAATCTCAGAGTGATGGTCTATTCTACTAAAGGAGATTTTTCTTGTGGACCCATTCCTTCTAGCTTTGTATGTATAGCATTTGCCCATCACAAAATGCTCAAGAACAACTAAAAAACACAGGCAATAGTGGACGGTTAACTGAGCATGATTTCAACCAATTTATAGGAAAATTATCTCAAAATTAAAAGAGGAAATTATCCCAAGATTATAGGGAAATCATGGATCACTACATTTTGACTTAGTCAAAACATCTTCAATGGGAAGAAAAATAACTAACATTCTCCCACTTTGTCCATGTATTTCATCATTCACCATAATAACAAAATATATGAATCATGGCAATAGATCCCTAAAAACGAGTATTATCTTCCATGTATAACAACATATTATGTGTCTTAACCATTAGCCCATATTACTTAATGAATAAACCTTATGTTTGTTCTAGGTCCAAACTTTAATGATATTTCTTAAATAAATAAATGAGTGTGTACACAAATGAGAATAAAAAATGAGAAAATATCATAACATAAATAGAGTTTCATTGCAAATAAAAATTTGTTGCTACACTGAAAATCAAATAATGGAACCAAGTCCCATTCTAATTACATGATCCTTAAATTTTGTTGCTGGCATGCCTTTAGTCAAAGAATTAGCAATCATCAATTCAATGCTTACATGTTCAATGGCCATTGTTTTCTCTTTAACATGTTCCCTTATGACTAAATACTAATGCCAATCTGTTTACTTTGACTGCACTTTGGTTGTTTTTAGCCACGAAAACTATAGCTGAATTGTCACAATATTTCTTTAATGGACTAGAAATTGAATCCACAATTCTAAGCCCAAAAATGAAACTATTCAACCATATACCGTGTGATGTAGCCTCAAAACAAGATATGAACTCAACCTCCATGGTAGAAGTAGCAATCAAAGTCTACTTTGTACTCCTCCAAGATATAGCACCACCGGCAAACATAAAGATATTTCCCAAAGTTGACTTTTGAAAATCAACACAATGGGTAAAGTCCAAATAGAGTAGCCAACCACCTCCAAATTATCAGTCAAGCTATATATAAGCATGTAATCCTTTGTTCCTTGAAGATACCTCATCACTTTCTTTGTAGCTCTCTAGTGGTCAATACTTGGATTACTCTGATATCTTCCTAATATTCCAACAACAAATGCAATGTCAATCTTATGTAGACTTGAGCATACATAAGGCTTTCAATAGCAAAAGCATATGGAATGTTCTTCATTTGTTCCCTTTCAAGATCATTTTTTGGGCACTGATTCAAGTTGAACCTATCACCCTTTACAATGGCTGCTATACTTGGTGAATAATCTTTCATTCAAAACCTCTCCAAAGCCTTGTTGATATAGATTTTTTGTGGCAAACCCAAAACACCTTGAAATTTGTCTTATGGATCTTAATGCCAATGACATAAGATGTCTCACCCATATCCTTCACATCAAAATATTTAGAAAGAAGTTGTTTCATCTCATGTAGCAAACCTATATCATTGGTTGCAACTAGAATATCAACCATATATACAACACGAAAACAAATATTGCTCTTGCTTACCTTCTCATATATGCATCAATCCATGATGTTATTAACAAAACCAAATGTAGATGTAACTTCATGGAATTTCAAATACCACTATCAAGGAAAGCTATTTTCACATTCATTTGTTGCAGCTCTAAGTCAAAATGTGCAACAAATGCCATGATAATGCAGATGGAATCTGTCTTGGATATAGGAGAAAAAGTCTCCTTGTAGTCAACTCATTCTTTTTAAGTGAATTCCTTAGCAACAAGTCTTACCTTGTATCTTTCAATGTTGCTTAATGAATCCTTCTTTGTCTTAAAGAGCCATTTACACCCTATGGCCTTTGCACCATTAGGCAACTCAATAAGTTTCCAAACTCTGTTAAATACCATAGAGTTTATCTCATCTTTCATAGCATCATACCATAAGTTTGATTCCTTATAACTTATGGCTTGTGAAAACATTATAGGATCATTTTTAGCTCCAATATTAGAGTTAGACTCTTACAAATACACAATGTAATCACTAGGAATAGCTTATTTCGTTGCTTTAGTAGACTGCCTTAATGTTGGATCAACATTTTCCTGTGGATCATGTTGTTCAACAATTTCAGGCATTTGATGAACAAATTGATCTACTAGATTGTTATCAGTAGTTTGTGAAACTTCAACAATTAGTTGTTCAACACCCATTTGAACCTAAGGGGTGTTATGAATGATAACGAATCTATCATTGGAAGAGGAATGTTGATTTCTCTAAAAAATGGTGCCCTGAGATAGATTGCTCCCACTAATTAAGTCATTCCCAACAAACTTTATGTTCCTTGATTTCACAATCCTAGTGCTATGAGATGGGTAGTAAAATCTATAGCCCTTAGACTTTTTAGCACATCCAACAAAATACCCACTAATAGTCCTTAGGTCTAGCTTCTTTTCTTGTGGGTTGTAAACTGTCACTTCAGATGGGCATTCCTAAATTCATATATGTTGCAAACTTGATTTCTAACCTTTAAATAACTCAAATGGTGTCTTTGGGACTGCCTTGGTTGGATCTAGGTTCAATATATACACTGCCATTTTAAGAGCTTCGATTCACAAGAATTTAAGAAACTTGGAGCTGCTAAGTATACTCCACACCATGTCCATAAAGATTGGTTTCTCCCTTTTGCTACACCATTCTGTTCTAGAGAACTAGGCATAGTGCATTGGGTAACTATTCCATGCTCTTGAAGAAACTTTACAAATGGACCAAGTGCTTGCCCTTCCTTAGTGTATCTACCATAATATTCTTCACCTCTATTGGTTCTTAGAATCTTAATTTGCTTTCTACATTGTTTTTCTACTTTAGCCTTAAAAGCCTTAAAGGTGTCAATACTTCATTCATGTTATGAAGCAAGTAGATATACATATATCATGAGTTATCATCTATAAAAGAGATTAAGTGTTTCTGACCATACGCATCCATGTTTGGACAACAAATATCTGAATTTATGATTTCTATTATGTCTAAACTCCTTTTGGCACTTTTCTTTGATTTGATAGTCTGCTTTCCCTTAATGTGATCTACACAAGTTTCAAAATTAGTAAAATCTAAAGTACTAATACTTCATCATTTACAAATCTCCTAATTCTATCTATGGAGGTATATTCCAATCTTCGATGCCATAACACAATGGAATCTTCATTTATAACACATCATTTAATGCCAATGTATAGCGTTATAAGTGGCATCATTTTGTAAATAAATAGAGAAAAGACCATTAAACAATGTACCATTGCCAGCAAGATCAGATTTATAAAATAAACTAAAATTAGTTTCTAAAAAGGCAAAGGAATAACCTGAGGGTACAAGTCCTAAAATTGAAATTAAATTCCTAGAAAAATTTGGAATATATAAGGTCATTTCTAAATTTAAAACATGACCATTATTAAGAAATAAAGTGTATGTTTCCATAGCCTCCACATGTGAAAGTATCTTGTTTCTTGAATAGATGCTATACTCACTTACCATTGGCTTCCTTTGATTTCGCATATCCTGCAAGGTATTCATAATATGGATTCTGGAACTAGAATTAATCCACCATGTATTATGATTAACATCAACCATATTAGATTCATAACAAATAAATGAGATTTGGGTATCTTTCTTCTCAAGCCATTTTTGAAATTTGGAGCAATCCTTCTTCATATGTCCCTTCTTTTTATAGAAGAAACACTTGGATTTCTTCTTGATATTAGCTTGGGGAGCAACTTTGCTTTTCCCATTTTGTTTGGCTTGGGCTTGATTCTTATTCTTTCCTTGTGTTGTTAAAAATGCACTCTCTCCCAATTCCATTACCACCCTCCTTTCCTCTTGAACACATATGGTCATTAGTTCATTAATTGACCATTTATCTTTATGTGTGTTGTAGGAGATTTTGAAGGGACCATATTGCTATGGAAGAGTATTCAATATGTAATGCAACAGGAAAGATTTAGACAGCTCACCTCAAGTGTTTTGTACTAGGTAGCAATGTCCCTCAACTGCATTATGTGCTCATGCACACCTCTCACATAGGTAACTCTCAAAGATGAAAACTTCATAATTAACGTCCTAGCAAGTGCTTTATCTGAAGTCTGAAACTACTCATCAATGGCCTTCAGTAATGCCCAGACATTATCATACTATTTGACCAAACCATGAATACCAACAAAAATTTCAGTCTTTATGAACATCACAATAAGGTGATTAGATTGCTCCCATTGTTCATAAAGAGCAATTTGAGCCATATTGCTACTTCAGTTATTGTTGGTTTGTCTTTCCTTATAGCATAATCAATGTCCATACACCCTAATTGAAGGAGAATCCTTTCCTTCTAAACTTTATAGTTATCACCTCTCAATTCATGAATATCACATTTGATATTAGAAATGTTCATAGTTTGTACAACTGCACAAAGTACATACTTGTATATCGCTAAATTTGAGGCTAACAAACAGATGTTATTCTTTACCAATGCAAAGCACGCTATAAAATATGATCTAAAGACATAAAACTTGCTCGTGTCCTAAGTTTTAATTCTTACAGATTCGTATAGTGTCTTTATAATAAAAAGAATGCTTGTAGTTGTGTATAGCACATTAGACAACTTCCTAAGAAAGAGAGTTAGGTCACATTGGATACACTTAAATACCAAGTCTTTCCTTAGATAGAACTTTTCTAAGCATACACTTTCACACTACCCACATTCATTTCCACCATACAGCAACATATTCATATATGTCTTAATGATAGAACTACCAAATTATGTACCTTTAGATTAAGAAAATAATCAGATATTTTTATCATAATTAATCATCAAAGTATAATAAAAATTCCTGTGGGACAAAATTTATCATATTTTTTGATTAATTAGAATTAATATTTTTTTACGTGACCCTAAACTCTTAATATATAGTTTGTCTTAATTAAGGATGATGTGGCTAATCCCTAATTAATTAAAATTATATGGATCACTAGACATATTTATATAAAATTATCCATTAAAACTACATGCAACACTAACCAATATTTCTTAGATGGATAGAAAATTAAATTTATATGTTAAAATATTTAAATGTATGTATGGTAAAAATAAGTAAGCTATTCATGCAAATTAACATAATATTTAACACATAAATATTATTGCAATTTTATGTACTAAAATATTCAAATTGCATGTATAATAAAAGAAATAATTTATACACACAAAATACATATATGTCTCTGTTTGTGTGTGAAATATCAATTCCAGTGCCAGAAATTATGCTCATTAGGAAATTGGGAACTATACTTGAACAATTATCGTAAGGCGCTCAACCCACAATACTAAAATGAAAAGCACAATAATGAAGTAAATATACTATTTGCTTCCATGGTGAAATCCAACTCAATAATACATCACTGCTCCCTCTAGCCATTGATATCAAAAAGAATGGAACTTCAATGAACGTGTTGCCAATGGTGAATGCAATGACACCATAATGCCCATTAAGTCTTTCATGTTCAAACACCAAATTCAATTATTCATACCCTAGAAATCTTAGAAATCCAATTACCCAATGATTGCAAACCCCAACTTTCATCCAAAAATTCTAAAATTTAATATTGTGCAAAAGACCAAAGCAGAGGCTAACCAAATTGCTCTGATACCAACTGCTAGAAATCTATAACATGACCTAAACATGTTTCTAATACTCAATAACATTTAAATCAAATGCAAAATTAAAAGGATGGTAAGCATACCTCTAGCTACTGATGCTACTATGCAAAACCTTGAAAGCTTTCTTTGCACCACTTTGATTAGTGCCTCTCACTATGGAAATTGAGTCTTCTAAAGCACTATAATTTCAAAGTGATGTTGTATTTTATTGAAAGATATTTTTGATTTAGGGGCCCATTCCCTCTAACTCTATATTTATAGCATTTGCCCATAAAAAATGCTCAAGAACATGTGAAAAACATGGGCTATTGTGGGTGGTTAACTAAGCGTGATTTCAGCCCAAATTATGGGAAAAATATCCCAAAATTATAGGGAAATCAGGGACCACTACATTTGGACTTTGTCAAAATGTCTTCGACAAGAAGAAAACATAACTAACAAAACCTACCCATTGGGATTCTTCATTCTCTTGAAGTGTAGCAACTATTATGCTCTCACCAAGATTAGCAATTTGGGAAGGGATCACACATATACTACTTCATGGTGTCAACTTATTTCACAAAGACCAAGAAATAAATTACTATCACAATTGAGCTACTTGACCAAGAATGCGCTTCATGATTGGTGCTATATTCTCCTTGTCCACGAAGTTTTGACTACTTCTACACATGGAAAGGTTGAATGAATGAAAAATGGAGGAAATAAAAACATGTTGAAGAGAAGTCCTATTTGGTTACATTAATGGTTTTGAGTGCAATTTGTAAGCTGAGAAAATGAAAAAAGAGAAAATCTTCAAATTGCCACTTACCTCTAAATGAAAATGCAACTAACATGATTTTGTATCTCAACCAATACTTAAATACTTATAAGAGAATAAATGAAAGCCCATTAAGCATGATAGTCACTTTTCCATTTTCTTAAGCAATCAAACCCAAAACCCAATTCAATCCTAGAGCAACCTATGCACTAAATAGCACAAAATATATCCACATATCAGAATCAAAGCCTAGTAGTTATAAAGGAAGGCATTGTAGTTGAATTGGCTTCAATCAGAATACACTAGGCATTCTTGTGGTGAAGAATCAAACCCCACTATTCAAGCAAAGGAACAATGGCGAACTACATTCAAGACAAACTGATTTCACAATACATCCATGGAATAAGGAAAATAAATATTCCATGTGAATAGTGGAATGCAGGGGAAGATATAGCACACAATCCCTAAATATTCAAGAAAATTAGAGTTAGCCATATCAAGAAATCGGGATGACTTGAGATAGATCAAAGGAATGAGCAACCAAATCACAATGAGAGGAATGGGTTGTGAACTTACAACAATGCATGGTGACAGTGCAAGGGTGCTCAATACCTTAACCAATATGCAAATGCAACAAACCCATTTTCCTTATAAATTCCCAGTGGTCAGTTTGTGTTCAGGGAAATACTCAGGGTGATCAAATCACCCTTGTTGATGCCGGATTGAAGAAAACTAATAATCCCTCTATTACCATTTCTTAGCAATTAATTAATCTATATGCTTAATTTCATCAAAACTTTAATTCTACAATTATATCTAAATGAGCAAATTAGTTATGCATACCACACAACCCATTGAAATCCAACTCCAGTGGACAGATAGCATCAAGGTGTTGGGTGAGGATGGCTAGTTTACTTTATATGTTTTAGTAATATTTTTTTAGTTTTTTCAAATTTTTTAGACATTTTAGGAGTGATTAGGAATAATTTAGTTTCCTTAAGGGAGTGATTTCAGAAGTAGTAGGAATTGTAATTATGTGCATTAAATGTGAGCTACATGGTAATCAGTGGTGAAGTTATATGTAATAGTTTAATTGGAGCCAGTATGCAGTAGTTTCTTCCATAGTATATTATGTAATATGATTATCATGTAGGATCATTTAGTTCTTATATTTTATATTAATATAAATAATAATTAAGAACCCTAAATTACTCTCAAAACTATAAAAAAAAAAAACCTCAACTTGATCTCTGAAATCCCCTTCTCACTCCTGCCTAGAGGAGCTGTCGTTTTCTTTTTCCTAAAACAACAAAATGTTAGTTCACTTGTACTAGTGGTGTCCCTTGTTTTAATAATAAAAATATTGTGATAATTTTCAAATTAATAAAATTTGATCCTTTTTTCAATCTGTTATTCGGTATTTCTTTTCCTATCAGATGACAATAATATGATGCATTTGGCAGCTTTTTCTAATTAATGCAGAAATTGATGTGTCACTCTACCTCATCAACATAATTAATACCTTGTCAATAATACACATAATTGCATAAATCTAAAAATTATAAAGATAATATAACCACAATTCAATTAAGAATTAAAAACTAATATTTTCAAAACTTAGAGTGACAAAATTAATGTATGATTAAACTAAAAAATTTTGAAAATTCATGCCATAAACATATGTTGAAAGGAAGTTGTTTAATTAAGTTAATAATTAAAATAAATTTATTTCGACATTTTGTATTCTTACAAAAGACTTACACTATATTTATAATTTTTGAACCAATTGAGTCACATTCCTTTTGCCTAAAGGACACTGTCCCCAAAGTTAACAGGTGCACTAAAAGGAAGCTTATTTGTTTAATCATACCTCAAACGAATTCTTCTTCTTCATAAAATGGCAATGCTTTGTTATTTTTATTGCTTCTTCTTTTCACATAATAACTAATGCTTAAAACTAATGATAAACTTAACCCTTAAAGAAAACTTTGGAGAAAAAAGGTAAGAGAGATCTTCGAGAGCAAAAAAAAGAGTTTAAAGACGAAAAGAGGAATGTCGGAGGAAACGTTAGAAAAGAAAAATAACTCTAAAGAAGAAAAGTTAGACAGACAGAACTTTGGTGGAAGACGTTTTCAGAGAAAATTTTCAATAGAAAGAAAAAGTTTTCCTAGCAAAAGAAGAGGAGAAAACACTAAAAACATTTACTTAATCCTTTCATTTTTATTCCTTCAGCCCATCTCCGAGTGAAAGAAAATTTTGTAATGTATTAATAAAAGTTGCAGTTTGAATTTTGTATGAAAAAATTTAAAATGTAGCTCTCTTTTGTACATTTTTATTTTGTACAAATTAATTTAAATGCAAGATTGTGCTTGCGGACTCTAATATAACTTTATATATTTATGTAGTTTTTCTTTAAATTATCATGCAAAATCTTTCTAAAATTGAAGACTTTAAACCTGTAAAATTCCTTTAACCTTAAAAAGATAGGGCGTGATGGACATTGTTTACAATAAGCTTCTTTTAAGATAGGGTATAATAATCACACCCATCCTAACTGACCTTGGATAACATGACAAGAGTGTATTTATTGCTGCGAAGATTCAGTCCTCGACATTTGAATAATCAAATTCTTTTTTATCCAACATTTATTCATAGCCTTTTTACTTAATGATTTTCGCCCCATTTTTCTTGACAACCTTTTGTAGTTGTCTTAAATAAGCTTGTATATTTATTTAATTTTATAATTCATTTTATAAAACCTTTAGGAGTATGAGTAATGATGGGACAGTGGTGAAAAAATTGATTAATTAAAAAAAATTAATCACAAAGAAAATTAAAATAAAAAAGAAACAAGATTTTTCCCTCCAGCCGGCTCTCACAGGCCACGGAGCACAAAAAATTCCCACACCACGGCAGAGCAGGATGGGCTCTCTGGGAAGATTCTCCCCCTCACTCCTCATGCTCTCACCCATTCCTCACTCACCTTGGAACTCCTTCACGACAGCCCATCCGCTCACTCCCATGTGCACTGACCCACTCACCTCTGCTGATTCCTTTTGCTGGGCGCAATCTCACCTCCACTCACACACACCAACATAAATAGAAAATATATATATAATTATGTTTATAAAATTTTTACATTGATTTAAAAAATTTTTGACAAAGATTGTGAAGTTTAAGTGTATTATTTCTGTTAATCATTTTTATTTCTAAAAAATATAAGAAAAAATGTCTTTGATAGAAAAATAATTTGACATCACAGCTTGTTTCAACAAAATTAGCACTATTTGTTAGAAAATTTTGGGATTCAACAGAGAAAGATCAAAAGTTTGTAAATACCAATTTTTACTCTCAATCTCTCCATGTTTAAGTTGTATTTTTTTAAAAGAAAATTTTAAATTTGGATGCTGGTAGCTTCGGTTGGGCAAGTCCAATCGAGGCCGCCAACCAATTTATATATATGTACATAAAATTAAGTTGAAATTTGGGGCCACGGTTTGGGCTCCAAGGAGCCCAAACCGTGGGCTCAAACCTTTTGTTTAGAAGGTATGGACCTTCCTAAAGGTGTGGATGATTGTTAGGCTTGATTTAAAAGTAAAAAAAGATGAATGTGAATTGTATGAGTTTAAATGTTTTTATCCTATCAATAAACTAGAAGGTAGAATGAATAGTTATTTTTTATACTTTTGAGAGAGAGTATTTAAGTAGATTTAATTTAAAAAGAAAAGGTCTATTGATGCCTTTAGGAGGCTTATTAGTTGTTAACTTTCTCATTTAAAAAAAAAAATTCTATTTTTACATTTCCAAAATGAAAACAGTAAACTTTTTGACGACAAAATAGGAGGTAGCATAATGAATCATTCTTATACTTCTAAAAAAAAGCATTCAAGTAGGCTCGATTTGAAAAGAAAAAGTTTCCTTGATATCCTTAACTAAGTTTACTGATTTCCTCCATCTAATTGAACAAGCCCTAATCGAGTTAGGCAATCATTTTTTTTTTTTTAAAAAAAACCCAAGTCTACCTAGGTATTCTTCTATTTTTCTAAAAGTTTTAATCTAGCTAGGCAATTAGTTTTAATGTAAGTCCTAGACAAATTAGGCATTAAATTTTTTTTCTATAGTAATAGCTAAACATCACTCACTATGGTATTAATTATGAATCATGATTGATTATGTGTAAAACTCACAGTAAAATAAATAAAAAATAAAATAAATTTATTTTAGCAAAACCAAAGTTTGATTTTGAAATAAAATAGGTAAGGATATTATAAATGTGCTAATGCCTTCTTTATATATAACTAATCATTAAATTTAATTTTTATGATACAAATTATATTTTTCAATATCTGATCTCACTATTTTAAATTAGATTCACGGTGACTTTAAAATTTTCAAAATTTTAGTATCTTCTAATACCCCTTAACCCATTTCCCAGACCTCATTTTTTAAATGATTTTTTTCGTTTGTCACTCCATATTATGTGTTGACAACCTTAAAAATTTCGGTCACATGCACATGTAATTATTCATGGTAAGCTTTTCTAAATATAAAAGACTTTAACGTGAAACTTTCACTCTTTTCACTTTTTGTTGTGAAAGAAAAAGACTACAGACGTGAAAAAGACTTTTAACCTTGGAATGATGAGGCATGATGCACACATGAATGTTGAAAATGACTTGGGTCTGTAGTTAAATAATGCAAGAGAAAGAAAAGATACTTTTTGACTTAACTTTTAGAAAATTGAGAACATGGCTATGTAGATGAAATGAACCTTTATAATTTCATAATGTTAGTGGAAGGCTTAATCATTCCAAGTTGCTTTTTACTTCACTTTAAGAAAATTGTGAACATGGTTACGTAGATAGCAGATACACTAATGCAAATCTTCCCAATACAATGAAGACACAAATAAAATTAAGTTAAAAAGCCCTGGGAACCGGTAAATTCAAACTAGCATGATTTGTTATGAAGCTTTTTACTCTTAACTGCAATAAAATCAATCTTCTTTTGACCACATTTTTTCTTAAATAATAACATTATATTCATCATAGATGCTACAAATTTGTGCAAGGTATTACTAAAACAAAAAGCAGAAAACTAAAATCACTTTCTCTACATAAAAACAACTAAAAGTTAGAAAATTTCATTTTAGATTAATTACAAGGAGAAAAAAAGATAAAAAATAAAAACTTTGAAAATTCAAGCTAATGAGTCGAGACCCCACGAAGCGGAAAGAAGGAAATAGAGAGGGAGAGAACTTTGAAGCGGAAAGAAATCTAGACAAAGAGAGACAACCAGAGGAATTCATTATTGTGACAAAATGAAGGTGAGGCACAGTGATTAAGAGAGATGTAATATTTCATTTTTAATCAAACAAAGTGAGAAACAGATTGGTAATACATAAAGCAAATAATTTAAGACATCTTTATTTGGAAAACAAAATGAATGAACCACTTTTGTCTGTCATCAACAACAATAATAACATTAATTAATTACTGACAAACTATATAAACAACAGTAATAATCATAATTAATAATAGTAGAAATAGTATGTTGTGTGGTATTTATTGCTGTTATAAGTTAAAATCTTGCTAAACACATAGCTCCCACGTGGGAGCTACAAACTCCCACAAATAGCCTTGGAACCGTTTGTTACCTTGGATCCTATAGTTAGTTTGAAAATTTTAATAAATTTAAAGGTTTAAATTCTTTTTAAATGAGAGTCCGGTTAAAATTTGACTTAAATATTCTTTGTTCTTGAATCAAAAGATTATAAGGATCTATGATAATGAATGATTTGAAAGCAAGTAATGGATTCATGCTAATATGGTTCGTCATGCTAGAATTAAGCTAAGCATGCCATGATATAGACTACCTATTTTATTAGCCTAGGATTAAAAGCATTTACACCAAACCTTGGTGGAAACCAATACGTGTGGACCCATGTTTTCTACTTTCTCTTATTGCCTTTTTTTTTTTTTTTTCTTTTTGTAATAATTTGCTGTCCCATGCAGGTTTCATACCAAACTTCCTGGCATTAGGCAATGGGCGATGCTCCATGCCCAAATGCAGTTTTTAACTTGCGCTCAAAGCTTTTACAAATTTGAGATAAACAGTGCAATAATAATAAAGTAATAAATGAGTAACTGTTTATAATAATTATATTTTAAAATTTTATGATCTTAATTAACTGAATATTTTTTATTAAGAATAAATGGGGCATGATGCATATATATTTATTCAATGATGACTTGGGTTTACTGCTAAATAATGCAAGAGAAAGAAAAATTTCTTCGTGACCTAAAGTTAAGAAAATTGTGAACATGAGCCCTTCTTATTCTTTAAACTTTTAGACGAACCTTTACAATTTTATATTGTGAGTGGAAGGCTTAATCATTCAAAGTTGCTTTTTTACTTGACTTTTGGAAAATTGCGAACATGGGGTTTTTATATGGTTAGTCTTGCAAGAATTGTATGCTTTAACTAATTTTTTACTATTGTTGCTCTCTATCAATTAACTAAACTTTGGTTAGAAAATCAAACAGCCAAATTAAGTTGGCATAAGTCAAGTTGCAGAGAAGAAAAATGGCAATGCCTTCACAAATTGGAAGTGAATATTAATTCTACCCTAACCCATGGTCGAGGATATAGGCAAGAAAATAGAGCAATATATGATAATTGAACAAGAAGAAATATGATAGTAAGAATATGCGGGGTAGGTCCAAGGTTTTGGATAAAAAGTTTATAAACCAATGTATTCATGGATGTCATGTCACTGTCTATATACAATACAATCTTCTTCTAATCTTCTTTATATAGTGGTGGCAGTATTTTATTACTATTACTATTATTATTATTATTAATTTTTAACAGTTACGTGATATTTTTATAAACCAATATAAATCAGGATGTCATGTCACATTGTCCATATCCATTCTATTTTTTTTATATAGAAAAATTATTTCAATTTAGTCTCTGTCAAATAGAGCAAAGGGAAATTTAGACACTCAATTGATAAATTTTCTAGAGAGCTGATGTTGAAATCCAATTCAAGCATTGTGTGACAATTGGGTAGTTGCCGTCAAGCTAGCTTTGTCTGAGAGGAAATTTCCTTCTCTATTATTGCATGTGTCTATTCTAGAAAAATGCATGATTTGAAAGCTCTTGAGTCATTTACAACTATTTTGAAAAATACAAAAAGCATAAATAATAACAGAATTTACTGTGTTTCACAAAAATTTCTGCAAACACATATTTAGTAATTGGTGCATAAACAATGAAAACATAAATATACAGAAGAAAGAAATGTATATCCTCACATAAGGTTACCATTCTTTCATGAATGAAGTTATCACAAATATGCTGAACGAAACATGCAAGTTAAATCATAGAATAAAACATTAAAAAGTTGTAATGGATAGGATGATATGCATATAAGCTAAAAGCATTGAGTGACAAGGGTGACTAGCTTCTAGCAAGGAAAAGGGTCAAGTCCATGCTGTTGGGCCCATGCATCCATTGTAATTCCTTTCGGTCTTTTACTTTTTGTACCATTAAGCTGTTCTGCACACAAGCAACTTCTAAATGGAAAATTTTCTATGCTATATCTTGATTTGAAGAATCAATTAAGTGATCTAACTATTTTTATAATTTATATTAAATAATTAAAATCCATAGAAGACCTTTTCCTTATGTAATGAAGAGTCTAATATCATATCAAAATGTGTTATACACTGATAAAATTTCAATATATATACTTTCTTTTGGTTTAAAGAATTGGTAAGTAAGGGTGGTATCTCAATGGATACTAAATCTAATTAGTATTAGCCCACATCAAAAGAGCATACTCTATATGTGACCTATAGGCTTAGTTAGTATGACGGGACTTTCACCCTCTAACTAAGAACACTGTGTATGTTTGGCTCCACCAAGTGCGTATAGAGATTTGAACTCAAGAACTGATGGTGAGGGATCCAAATGCTCTACCATTAAATCACAACGCTCTGGTGGTTAATTTCAACATATATATACTTGAATCCCAAGATCGAGATAAGCAATTGGCACCAATTTAGTCCAACATTCTTTAACTCCAAAGTCCTTCAATTGCCACCCAACATAATGATTGCCCATGAGTGTTAATGGAACTGTTTGAGAAACACAGACACTCCCTCAGAATATTTATAGTTGGGAAATCTTGGAATGGGTTTCCATATTGAAAAAGTGGGATAATTCCGGAGAGAGATTAATGGTTTCCGTATTGTCCTTTTGTAGTAAATACTGTACACTACTAATCCTTTTTTTTTTTTTTTTCTTTTTTTGGTATTGAAACGGTGCCTAAGCCTAAACAACCAGAAAAAACAAAACAGAAACCATTCTGTTGCTTTTCAAGCTAGGAGATCAGCATGAAAAACAGAAGCCATTCCTGGGGGCACGCTACTGAACCTCTGGTAGCCTTCCACTCCATCGACAGCATGGTTGGCAAGCCAGTCAGCAGAATTGTTGCATTCCCGGTATACATGACAGAAGTTGAGGGTCCAGTCTCTTCTACACAGTGCTCGAATACGAGCCACCAAGAGGGGGTGTACACTACTACTCTCAAAACATTTTATTAAATCCAAATTTCCAAATCCGCGGCAAGTTTGATTGTGGAATTCCAGAAATGGCGACAATGCTTTCCTTTGTATTTATATAGTTTTCTTTTTTCGTTACCATTTTCAGCAACAAGAAAATTTTAATATTGGTAAAAATACTTTATTTTCTATCATTCTAGCGTCATTCTGGAAGTCCCTATAAAAGCCATATTTTCTTTTGACAGTACAACAAAACGGAAAAGATATTGTGTAATCCTAACAAAATCAACTTGAATAATTTTATACTTTGGCACAAAGAAACACGGTCCTTAAAACTATTAATTGAGGAATGAGAAATAAAGAGAACCCAACCACCCACTGTCAAATTCTAATAATTATTATTGAAGATGTCACTATATTACTAAATCATTAATATAATCTATTTGTTAGGTTTGAAGAACCAGTCCGTCCTTTAGTGAGCCAAATCTGTATAGAGGGAATTGAAGTGAACAAATTATGGCCGATAATTTAATACCATACTTGATAGCATATGGAATATAGTAATTGTGTTACAGATATATATCCAATTTATTAATATATCATTTTGACTGCAATTATTAACGCGTGAATAAAACAACCAACAGTTTGAGGTTCATCTTTTCTTTTCTTTTTTTTCTTTTCTTTATTGAATTAAGTGAAAAATCATGGAAGCTGGTTCAGCGATCTGTATTGTAGTAATTGGTCTAACCAAAGGATTCCGTATTAAATTATTTGGTTGGTCTCCAAAGTTTACTTGAATTTTTAATTGAGTAGCTATAGTTAAAAAAATGTATAAATCGATCCTTAACTTTTTAAACACTATGCAAGTTGATCCTTGTCGTCAAATTCTATCTAAATGCTATTAGTGACATGCTAATGTGGCAAATGATGATTCTATGTGGACAATTATCTAAATCCTAAATACCAAGTTTTAAATCCAAAACCCTAAATTTTGAATCTAAAGTCCTAAATTTCAAATGCCAAACCCAAACTTTAACTTCAAATACTAAATCCTATAAACCACACTCAAACCCTAATCTCTAAATTCTAATTACCAAACACCATATCCTAATTCCTTAACTACTAAAACCCAAACCCAAAATCCAAAATCCAAAATCCTCAACTTTAAATCCTAAACCATTAGTCCCAAAGCTAAACACCCAAAGTATAAATTTTAAACCCTGAACTCTAAATCTTGCACCTCCAACCCAAAATTCTAAAACCAAACTCTAAATTCTAAACTCAAAACCTTGAACTCTAAACCCTAAATCCTAAATCCTAAATCTTAAACCATAATAGTGTGTGCATATTAGGGTTATGGGTTTATGGTTTAAGGTTCAAAGTTTAAGTTTAGAGTTTAGAATTTAAGATTAAGATTTGGGGATTAAGGTTTTCTATTTGGTTTGGTGTTTAGAAATGAGGGTTTAAATTTTGACATCTAGGCTAAATTTAGGGTTTGGGACTTAGAAATAATGGAATTTTACATGATAAATAATGTGATATACATGCGGATTGTGGTGGTTGATGTGGCACACACATGTGCAGTGCATTACACGCATGTATCATGCAGACATTAGTGGTTTATATGGAGCACATGTGTTTGTTACATACATCATTGTTCATGTCAAAACAACATTAGTAATGGTGTTTAAATGGAATGTAATGGTAGGAACCAACTTGCATAACATTCAGAAATATAAGGATCAATTTCTATGTTTTTAAACTATAAAGACTCCATTGATTGAATAACAAAAATTATATGTTAATTCAGATAAATTATAGGGGTCTATACAATAATTTAATCTAATAATAATATATCTTGTGAAGAAAGTAATAACTTATGGTTAATACAAATAAAATGATTAATAATATTACATGTAATAAAAAAAGATGGCCATTTTGCCCTACCCTTGAATACCATTTGTTTTAGAAGTGAAACTTCCACCAAATATACCCATGACCATCAATATCTTCCCTCTACTTTCCATCATATAGGGCATTGGTTTTTATCTTATCTCTAATCAATGTTAAATCCTAAATATAAATAGTATAGAACATGAAACATTTAAATTGGAAAGTTTGGGCTGAAATTTTGAGATTTGATAATAGAAATCAACTATTACAAGATGAATATAGCAAGTGAATAAATTGATACTTGCACATTCAATATTCCTTCTTGCTCGATATTGGACATCATTTGTGAGTAATGACCAACAATTACTCCAAATGATTTTTGGCCTATTTATATTGTTTGATGTCAAAAGCATGGCAAAAATTCTTCTAAGGTAATGTGCATATACCTAAGTGCTAGCTTCTTTTAGTCCATGGATGTACACTTTATCATCATCCAAAAATTTCATTGAATAATAAGCATCTTTATATGTAGGATATACTACACCTCCAATAGTTCTAATATTTGCATCAGTCCTACATCCTTTTTGAAAATGTACTAGCATCCTTAGGTAGTAGTTCTCTCCACTACCAAAAGATAAATGATTAATTCTTCCAATGGAAAACCCTATCTCTTGGGACCCATTTTTACTGGTCTTCCTTGTACACAAACCTATTTAGAAACTTTACATATGTCAATTCGTTGGCCTCTTGAGACTCTTAGTTTGCCTCCATCTAGGCTTTAGACATGGACCTCTTATTGTTTGCTTTGGCAATGATGTCTTTGACTTCAATCAGTTACCCATCCTTGAATACAGCATTTTTTTTTTTAAGAAGACGAAATGTCAATCTCTACACAAGTGGATATCTATAGTGTATGTCAAACCTAGATATCCTCCACACAGCTTTACATGTAGAAACATACCTAAATGATGATAATTTTGATTTCATTTGCAATATAATACGAACCATTTGTTGAAGGACTAAGGTACAAAAACAACATTACTCGGTCATTCTCTTTATGAACATACTTTAAAAGGTGTTTGATAGCTTTTGTTTGGCATGTGTACTTGACATTAATGTGGCACAATAGTTTAGCAAGAGCTTTCTATTATATGGGACCACATACTAGTTGTTAAAGATCAATGTGTTTCTTGGTATTAACATTCCCATTTTTCCTCCTTTTATAGTGTGGCAAGCCCTTGTCATTGAGTATAGTGTGTGCAGCAAAGGCTTTTGAAATTTTTTTTGCACACCTGTTCTTAATCATGCAAGGAGAACTTAGGTTCACTTGACTACAAGGACCATGCATGATAAGAGTCTTAATTGCTATATATAGATCTGGATCCTAAACTTTGTCAAATCTAATAATTTCTAGTAATCTTGGGTTGCTGGTTATGGTGATTAAAAGGATGGGATATCTATACCATCAACAAATTGCAAACATCCTTGCAATTTTTTGTGATGTATTATCTTGGTCCACCAGTAAAAGTTAAGGGAAAGACAATACATTTTCCAGTAACTACCACTTCTCTTTCACCACGAATTAAGCATTCATTGAGGTGCTTATAAAAATCAACTTTCAGTTTTTGTTGATTGTACTAAATGAAGTTTAAATGCTCAGCCTCAATCATTATGTAAGAATTCACTAGAAATTATTGGAAAAACTTTCTTGAACTCAATAAGTTTGAGACTCATTTGATTGATTTTGAAAGCCTGAATGTTAAAAATTTTTGCATGCTAATATTTTTTCTTACACTGTCTTGGAGACAGTCAGATGTTCTCACCTTCATATCATCCCTAAATCTATTTTTACCATATAGGAATAATAAGGGATAATGTAACTATAGTACACAAGATGTTTCACATCAATTCATTATAGTTTCCTTGACCTAGTCTCAATAATTATGTCTGTATTTTGATAAAACTATCAATAACTCTAACTATCAAGTCGCCAATTCATATGTGGTTAGATGATTGTATAATCTTCTATCTTTATCCCTCTTTTGGATCAATCTTAGTATATATAGATATATAGATTTCCTTGACCTAGTCTCAATAATTATGTCTCTATTTTGATAAAACTATCAATAACTCTAACTATTAAGGCGCCAATTCATATGTGGTTAGATGACTGTATAATCTTCTGTCTTTATCCCTCTTTTGGATCAGTCTTAGTATATATAGATATATAGATGTATATCTAGTATATCCATCATTAAATTTCAAAAAATGCTCTAGCTTTTGTTTTTAGTATATATAGATATATAGATATATAAATAAATAATATATAATCAATTCATAGAAATTTCAAATGAACTATTACATCTATGTCATTAATTTGAAATCATGAGAATTTTTCTTCATTTGCTTAATTTTTTACTTACATTTTTTGTGGTGATGACATTTGCCAAAATTTATTGTAGCATTAAAATCTCAAAGAAGCTCAATTTTTATTTTTAGAGTATATATAGATATATTTTTAGTCAAAATTGAAAGTATAATAACCCTTATATTTTTTATTATATTTATTGACTGGCTAATGTATTTATTTTTAAAGCAAATCCATACATTTTGTAATGTGTTATTATATTTTGAATTTCTTTAAGTTTATTGTGACATTGTTTGATTTAAGTGAATTAAAGATATATTTTGAATTTATGCAAATGTTTTAATTGTATATTTAGTCAAGTAAATTTATGAGTCAAACAATATAATTTAAGAGTGCATTAATTAAAAATTTAAAAATTTGTTTTAATGTAAATTTGCAGTTCTAATTTATCAATTTGTGTAATTACTTGACATAATGGTATATTAGACCTAATTTATTAGAATAAGTATTCTGCAATTAATTGTGATTATTCAAGTTCAACGAAATATATTACTTACTTGTTAAATTTAATTTAACTAACCGTTTGGTAATTACATATGCACAAACTGTATATTTAGTTAATTAAGTAAATGAGAGAAAGTATTAGTTGGACATGCATAGGAAAGTCACATTTCCACACAATTGCAATAAGTTCAAGATTTTAAAAGAAACGAAATGCCTCAACGTATAGTCCTACCGTAAAAAATTTAGTCAACTGCAGTTTTAAACTAATCAACCTATTCTTACAGAATTTTAACATAATTTGTCATTGAAATTTAGTGAAACAGTATGATCTTTGCACATTAAATTTAATTAAAATTAATAGTAACAAGATGGAGAATTAAAGACAGTCAAACTAAACAAAATACAAAGATAGATGAAGAGGATTGAAGAAGTAAGCGCTAATCATTCTCGCTGCAGTGTGAAAAAACAACCATGTGAACAGAGAGAGAAAAGAAGAGGGATGATGAGGAAGCATTCAAAATAAAGAAGACATATTAGTCAATATTAAATGCAAAATGGTTGGAATCAATTTGAAAACCAAGGGCATACTCAAAATTAGAACATGAAACTAAACAAAATTTGAAAAACCCACTTCTGTGGTAACCCAGAAATTCGCTATTAAAGGAAAGAAAAAAAAAAATGGTGTTGTGTCCAAGTATAAAAATCAATAAGCATTTTGAAATATCAAGTTTCTTAACGAAAGCGATAAGTATTGGACATGCAATTAACCTAAATCAAATAGTAGAAAAAATGGAGAACTAATTTCGGTGCTGAGTGTATCTAGATCTGTGCTTTAAATACAGCACGCTCATTTATCTTTGAACGCCACTTGGCTCTAAATAATAAACGAAATAGGGAACTGTAATTCTAAAAACAACAAAAAGATGGGCAAACTTAAGATGACAAGTAATTCTAGGATGCTAAATAGATTGAGGTTTAAAATTAATATTGGACAAAAGATATGACTGCTTAAAAGTTAAAACATGCACTGCAGTAATTCGACCTTACCAAATTTTGGAGATAACATCATCTTCAAGATGTTATCATGTGGCAAGCCTATTAATAATTAGCAGCAAACATATATTATATTATATTATATTATATTTATATCTTCTGCATGTTTCTACTTTTACTATCTTACATACTGATAAGTTTTCAGTCACCGAAAAAAAAATTAGATGGATAACACATTATTTTTTGATAAAAAGCTGGTATTATTAATAATTACGTAATAATGCTTTAAGAAAACAGTTAGCATGTAAAGAGCCTTCCAAAGCAGTGCCATGGAGTTTAAAAGGGTATTAGTGGTAGTTTGTTTCACATGTGAGTTGATGAGTCTTTAACAATGCTTGTTTTAAGAAAATAATTATTTTAAGTTTACCTTGCAATTATTCTTTTTTGCAATGAGAAGTGAAGTTCTACATGACTTTAACTATGTATTTTCATTCGATAAGGGCTATGATTTGTTTTATAAGTTAGGGAAGAGTTGAGGTAGTTAATATGAAAGTTTTGGTTGACGAGTTAGTGTTTTTGGAACATGTTATTTAAGTTCAAGAATTTCATCAACTATACATAAATATTCACGAATGTGAAATGCAAGTTAAAAAAGGGCTATTAGTATATGTATCAAACTTTACTAGCTTTTATAATAAAAGTTCAAAAGTAATTATTTTGAAAGTAAAATTAGTCTGGTAATGTGTGTTTTTCAGCTTGATAATATTTCTATATGGTTTATGGAGCTATACAAGTGATTTTGAATAGCTATATACACCCTTAGCTATGTAACCATCATGCACAACAAGAATATGATTACTATGAGGTCTTTGGGACTGCATGAGGTATACATAAAGCCTTTGGGGCGTATATCTTATGTTCTTAGCTATTTGGGGGTATCTTTGGCACTAGTAAATGACCATGATTACCATGTTTGTTTGCTTCTAAGTTTTGATGATGCCATGATTATTTTATTTACTGCTCACAGGCTTAGTGATGACCTTTTTATGATATGAATTGCTCTTGAGCAAGGATGTTCCTTGATGATGCTATATGTATAGATTATGATTCTAATGAGAAATGGTATATAAGTTTTTGGGTGTATAGTGGCTAAGATCTTTATAGCTAAAAAAATAAAAGAAATTGTTGCTCTTTCTCAAGTTTATTGATATTGTTTTAAATAAATATCTTAAACGTGTTACTTATGCTAAGATTTGAAAGGCTGAGTCCTTTGTAGATTATTTAATTTTGAAAGATACCTTACTTTTCAGAAATGATGATCTTAGAATCGTTATCATTATTAATAAAATATATATTTGAATTTAGACATTTTAATTTATGATAACCTTTTAACTACTCCCCATTGTTAGTTATTTATCTACTCATTGGGCTTAAACTCATTAAAATTTCTTGAAATGTTGCAGATTAATCACTGACTGTTTGAATAAGTTTGTTTGGTGTTTTGCTAAGAAACCAATTAAGCCAATGTCAATACTTGCTTTCTTTTGCTGTTGTTCTTAGCTTCTTACTTATATAAATTGTAATAGTTTTCTATTTATCTTGAGAAAATGTACGGATTGTAAGTTTGTAATACCACCATGTGAATGTAGGGTTGGTTTGAAAATGTTTAGATATGTTTAGCTGGGTAAATAGATCTCTGGCTATATTTGGGAAAGCATTAGTTTTCAAGAAAAACTCTGCCAAAATTTTTATTAAATATATATATGGCTATGTTGGGCTTGGGGGTATTACACTGAATGGAAAATGACTAAGGAAAAGGAAGAAAAAGGAAAAACAATGGCATGTTCCACTAAAAATCTTCAAATAATACATTTTTGGTTCAAAACAGAGGCCACATCATATATTATATGGGAAAATGTTTATTTTTTGTTATATCAGATTATTTTTTATTCAATTTAAACAACTTCATACAAATCTAAACTCAATTGATATCGGCTTGTAACAATAAAACTTTAATTAAATAAATTAATTTTATAAGAATCAAATTATTGCTATCAATTTTCTTACGTATAATATGTACCAAAAAAAAAATGCACCTGACTCCGTTCCAATTTAACCGTTTAGGCAGTAAGTAGGTGCAGCTTTGAGAATTTTACTGATCCATTGTTCATAGTAGATATCTTCTGATCACTAATTCTCATGCCCTAAATAAATACAAATCTGTATATAAAATAATGTTTATATGTAGTTGCTGAGTCTTGTCACGGCAACCTAACTTTTTTGCCAAACATTTGATGTACGATTGTTAATATAACAGTCTATAACCTCCTGGGGCAGGATGTTGTGATGAAATGAGTATAATAACTCAATTGCTACCGTGTCACACACAATTGCCCTTGCATAGATAGCATTTTTTACGTCAAATTTTTCATGGGATATTTTTTACTTTTATGAGAAGCATTTAATTGAAGTTAATCGTTTGCTGGCATCAGTTAACTATGTCTCTTTTTTTTACTAAAATTATCCAGCACTCCAATTGTTTTGTATTTTCTCATATATTTATTTATTTTTATATTTATAAATACAAATATGATATATAAAACTACGTGGATATATCATTTAACTCTTGGACTGCTTCATTGACCAAGGCAATTGGTACCCATCCTTTCCCTGCAATCACCTCCATTGCCCCCTTTGGACTGCCTCCACCATCGCTGGCCAAAAGCTTCACTTCTATTAACGCCTCCTAGCCTCCATTTGCACTCAAACTTTAATTTCTCTCCATCACACCCACAAATGTTGTTCATATACCCCCTTAGCTCTTGCCAAAAACAACGCCATAGAGAAATATACACGTACCTTTTAGAAACCCGGAAGTACAGAGGCTTAACCATTTTCAAATACTTTTGCTCAACTTAGACAAATGCTTCTTGTCTGAAGTTGAAGATGACTGCTTTCTGAGATTTGTTATTGCTCGAAGTAATTCTTGGGCTATTATCTCCGGTCGACTGTTTCAGTACGGTAACGGAAGAAGTAGCCCCGCTGCCAGTGTTTCTCACAACGCAATGGCAGCTGGCAGGTAGCAACACCGACGAATAGCCCAATCCCACTTGAAAATTGAAACCACCTCAACCCAATCAACCCGCATAGCTTGGTTCCTCCGTCTTCTTCAGCCGTTCTCGGTTCGAAGTTCATTTGGTCGGCTTCTATGGTAAGAAAAACCAACCTAAACTAGCCGATGTCCACCCTTATCTACATGTGTATGTACCTTGATATGATATGTAAATCTAATTGATAATTAAAATTTGTAAATTCTTATGCATTTTATTAGTGTCACAAATTTAAAAAAAAATAATGTCATTACATCATTTGCAAAAGAAAATAAAACTAATAATAATTAAGTTGATTCACTATAAATTTTATATTTTTATTATAAATTTTAGAACATCTAATATTATTGACCAGAGGCAAACATAGAATCTCCATCATACACAACATTTCGTCTTCATATTTCTTTTGAAACAGGACTGAATAAGTTTAAATCCATCACTTACAAACTACCTAAAGTTCTACTTATAAGCCAAAGTCCTAATGGCTTATTACAGACTCAGCATATAGCTGGAAAAAGCTACATAAAAACACTTTCTTTCAAATACCAGGGGCTGCAACAGAGACGCGTGTTGGCAGTAGTTATGGTGATTGCAGTTAGGGCGGATAAGCACGGGGAGGTTGCGGACGACAAGGTGGAGGAGGAGGATTCCGATGACCAGGACACGAAGGAGGAGGCTTGAATTCAGTTGGAACCTTGAGAATAGAGGATGGTGGATGTGGAATTCTAGAAACTGTGTCAGGGAATGCGGTGTTCGATTTGTAGGAGAAACCATATAACGGACGCTTTTGTGGAGACACAGCATAGACAGCTTCAGAGGAGGTGATACCCAAGCTGCTGAATTGTGAGAGTAGCAATAAGAAAGACCACAAGTATGAATAAGCACCCATTCTGTTGTTAGGAAAACCAGTGCAGAATGTATGTCTATATGGGCTTATTGGTAGTGACCGCAGTCTTATAGGTGAAGGCCAGGAACGTTCGCAGAAAGAGAGCCCTGGACCCATCATCTCTATAATAATTAAGTAAATAAGCTACTGTCTGCTCACTTCTGTGTTCACATGGCTTTTCAATTTGCAGCTTCGCGAGCAATTGCGCGTGTTGACTTAACTTTTTTGGTCTTCGAAAACAGTCTTAACTCTTAGGCTAACCAAATCCCGTGAAATTTGCTTCCACTTATAATCGCAAAATGTTTCGTAGTTGAAATTAATTGAAACTAAAACTAATTAACGTGAAACGATAAAAATCGGAGATCCTCAGAATAAAAATTGTTGATTAAGCTGAAAACCCTTGCAGAGATTAAGAGCAGGTATTAGAGTGTAAAGCTTCTGGTAGCTTCTGTTAAGTTTCTCTTATAGGAGTCAGGCTCTTATGTTAGTTGTGAAATCGGTTGGAGTTACTTTTGTTAGTTAAGTTCAGCTACATAGCTTGCTTATATACGAACTCAGTTCCTGAATCAATAAGATTAGATTTCGTTTTTCTGCATCTGTTCATTTTGTAAAAGGAAGAGTTTCTAATCTTGGATACGATCCTACAAACCCATCTTTACAAGGCATTTATATAAATAAACATCTTTCTCCTACTTAAACAATATGACATATAGTTATTACAGCAGACAGACTTAGTAATGAAAGGAATCCATGAAAGCATCCAGCTCTAAATTTTTATTTCAGTCTCAGACCACGTTACACATTCAGTCCCACCACCTGGACTCCTTTCACAATTATGACTTCAACATTCAGGCCTCACACAGCTCAACAAAAATCTAGTAATGAAACAATCAACTCAACTGCAATTACATTTATCTGTTACTCTATTATTTTCCGGGGGTTTATTATAAAAAAGAAAGGGTTGTGTCATGAAAGTAAGAACGATGATATATTTTTGTTTCATCGCTAATAATGTAACTTGCATAAGTTGAGATAAGGGCGTATGCAAATAGCCAACCGCATTAAACTTGATTTGAAGAACAGACCAAAAATGATGGAGAGAAAGAATAAAAGAGAGATGAAAATACTGCGAAACTAACATAATTTGTCTAATGAAAAAAAAACCGTGGGTAGGTCTTATTTTAATCTTTTACCAACAAAGATCTTGCTTGTTTTACGCTTTATTGATGCTTATTGCTCACATAAAACATTGAAGCACCAACAGAATCAAACTTTGTTGTTCAGCATCTTGAGCTAGCCATCCCTTAGATGGTATTGTTAAAAGATCATCAATTCCTAATGAAATGGATGTAGCGGCAACTTGTCAGAACCCCAAAGTCTTTAGTTGATCCAGGATGTGTGATGTATATGCCATTACGAAGTAATCTATTAATCTGTTAATAAGTCGTTTAATGGCAGTTCCATCTCTCACTTTATTGTAAAAGACTAGATTGGCCAGAAGTAATTTAGTGGCGATTGTACATTAATTTTAGTGGCAGTTGTAACTGCCATTAAATATTTTTGTAACTGCCGTGGAACCATGCATAACTATTTTCATTAGTGATAGTTTTTATCAACCTAGGAGTAACAACCACTAATGTACAATATACATTAGTGGTCGCCTCCATCGCCACAAAAATCATATTTTTTAAAATAATGTTTTATATTTGTGACAATTCAAAACGTTACTAAATATAACTTTTTTAGAAATCTTAAATTTTGTTAGTAGCAGTCTCAATAATTATGTCTTTTTTTTCTTTTATAAAACTTTTAATATCTCCAACTATTAAGGTGCCAATTCAGATGTGATTGGATGATTGTATAATCTTCTATCTTTATCCCTCTTTTGAATCAGTCTTAGTATATATAGATATATAGATACATATCTAGTATATCCATCATTAAATTTCAAAAAATGCTCCAGCTTTTGTTTATAGTATATATAGATATATAAATATATAAATAAATAAATAATAGATAATCAGTTTATAAAAATTTCAAATAAACTATTACATCTATGTCGTTAATTTTAAATCATGAGAATTTTACTTCATTTGCATTATTTTTTACTTACATTTTTTGTGGTGATGACATTTGCCAAAATTTATTGTAGCATTAAAATCTAAAAGAAGCTGAAATTTTATTTTTAGAGTATATATAGATATATTTTTAGTCAAAATTCAATGTATGATAACCCTTATATTTTGTATTATATTTATTGACTGGCTAATTTATTTGATTTTTTAAAGCAAATCCATATTTTGTAATGTGTTATTATATTTTGAATTTCTTTAAGTTTATTGTGAAATTGTTTGATTTAAGTGAATTAAAGATATATTTTGAATCTATGCAAACCTTTTAATTGAATATTTAGTCAAGTAAATTTATGAGTCAAACAATATAACTTAAGAGTGCATTAATTAAAAAATTAAAATTTTTTTAATGTAATTTGCAATTCTAATTTATCAATTTGTTTAATTACTTGACATAACGGTATATTAGACCTAATTTATTAGCATAAGCATTCTGCAATTAATTGTGATTATTCAAGTTCAACGAAATATATTACTTACTGGTTAAATTTGATTTAATTGGCCATTTGGTAATTACATATGCAGAAACTGTATATTTATTTAATTAAGAAAATGAGAGAAAGTATTGATTTTAAATATAGATTAGTCTTGCATTCAGTAGTGATGTGGGATACCACATAAAGAAATTTAGAACAATGAGAGAAAAAAATAAGTAAAACAATCACACTTCACTATAGTATAGAAGCAAAAACATAGAGGATAACGTATCTCCATTAAAGTTAAAATAAAGTAAATTGAGCTGGAGCATTGATGATTTGACCCCTTTGGGGAAGAAATCCTTTGCTAGCACAGGAAACAAATATAGAAAATGACAGTTGATAAATTATTTTTGGATAAATCTAAGATATCTTCCGACCTTTTGAACTAAGAGACTAATCCCTTTGTAGTATTATTGGATATCTTAAAGTGGATTTCACTTCTAGTAAGGATTTGAACTAAGATTTGTCACATTAGGAGTTAAACCCCTTACTACTTGACACAACCTTTGTTGATGTGGATAAAAAATTTTGGCTACCAAAAGGAATCTTCCTCTTTCATAAGTTTAATTGAAGAGTTTTATCTAGTTTGTCTTTATTAGTTGGACATGCATAGGATAGTCACATTTCCACAAATTGCAATAAGTTCAAGATTTTAAAAGAAACGAAATACCTCATCATAGTCCTACCATAAAAAATTTTGTCAACTGCAGTTTTAAACTAATCAACCTATTTTTACAGAATTTTAATATAATTTGTCATTGAAATTTAGTGAAACAGGATGATCTTTGCACATTAAATTTAATTAAAATCAATAGTAGCAAGATGGACAATTAAAGACAGTAAAACTAAACAAAATACAAAGATAGATGAAGAGGATTGAAGAAGTGAGCACTAATCATTCTCGCTGCAGCGTGAAAAAACAACTACAAAAGGACGAGCAGACTTAAGATGACAAGTAATTCTTGGATGCTAAATAGATTGTGGTTTAAATTAATATTGGACAAAAGATATGATTGTTTAAAAGTTAAAACAAGTACTGCAATAATTCGTCCTTACCACATTTTGGAGATAACATCATCTTCAAGATGTTATCATGTGGCAAACTTATTAATAATTAGTAGCAAACATATATTATATTATATTATGTTAATATCTTCTGCATGTTTATCCCTTTACTATCTTACATACTGATAAGTTTTCAGTCACAAAAAACAAAAATTAGATGGAAAACACTTTATTTTTTTTGATAAAAATCTGGTATTATTAATAATTACCTAATAATGATTTAGGAAAAGAGTTAGCATGTGAAGAACCTTCCAAAGTAGTGCCAGGGAGTTGAAAAGGGTATTAGTGGTAGTTTGTTGCACATGTGAGTGGATGAGTCTTTTAACAATGCTTGTTCTAAGAAAATAATTATTTTGAGTTTACCTTGCAACTATTCTTGTTTCGCAAAGAGAAGTATAAGTTCTACATGACTTTAACTATGTATTTTCATTTGATAAGGGTTATGGTTTGTTTTATAAGCTAGGGAATAGTTGAGGTAGTTAATATGAAAGTTTTGGTTGATGAATTAGTGTTTTTGGAACAAGTTATTTAAGTTTAAGAATTTCATCAACTATAGATAAATATTTATGAATATGAAAAGCAAGTTAGAAAAGGGCTATTAGTATATGTATCAAACTTTACTAGCTTTCATAATACATGTTCAAAAGTAATTATTTTGAACGTAAAATTGGTCTAGTAATGTATGTTTTTCAGCTCGATAATATTTCTATATGGCCAAAGTAGTTATACAAGTGATTTTGAATTGCTATATACAGTCCTAGCTATGTAACCATCATGCACAGCAAAATATGATAACTATGAGGTCTTTGGATCACACAAGGTATACATAAAGCTTTTGGGGTGTATATCTTATGTTCTTAGCCATTTGGGGGTATGCTCGGCATTAGCAAATGACCACGATTAACATATATGTTTGCTTCTGAGTTCTAGTGATGCCATAATTATTCTATTTGCTGCTCATAGGCTTAGTGATGCCATGTTTATGATGTGAATTGCTCTTGAGTGAGGATGCTCCTCAGTAATGCTATATGTGTAGATTATGATTCTAGTGAGAAATGGTATATAAGCTTTCAGGTGTATAGTGGCTAAGATCTTTATAGCTAAAAAAACAAAAATGAAATTTTTGCTCTTTCTCAAGTTTATTGATTTTGTTTTAAATAAATATCTTAAACATGTTACTTATGTTAAGATTGAAATGCTACGAGTTCTTTGTGGATTATTTAGTTTTGAAAGATACTTTACCTTTTAGAAATGATGATCTTAGATGCTTTATCATTATTAACAAGATATATATTTTGAATTTAGACATTTTAACTTATGATAACCTTTTAACCACTTCCCATTGTTAGTTATTTATCTACTCACTGAGGTTAGGCTCATTACAGTTTCTTGAAATGTTGCAGATTAATCACTAACTATTTGAGTAAGTTAGGTGTTTTGCTAAGGACCGATTGAGCCAACGTCAGTACTTGCTTTCTTTTATTGTTGTTCTTAGCTTCTTACTTATACAAATTGTATTAGGTTCCTATTTGTTTTGAGAAAATGTACGTATTGTAAGTTTCTAATACCAACATGTGAATGTGGGGTTGGTTTGGAAATATTTAGATATGTTTAGTACAGTATATGGATCTCTGACTACACTTGGCAAAGCATGAGCTTTCAGGAAAATTCGGCCAAAATTTTTATTAAATATGTGTATATGGCTATGTTGGGGTTGGGAGTGTATACTAAATGGAAAATGGCAATGGAAAAGGAAGAAAAAGGAAAATCACTGGCGTGTCACACTAAAAATCTTCAAATAATACACTTTTGGATCAAAACACAGGCCACATCATATATTATATGGGAAAATAATTTTTTTTTGTTATATCAGATTATTTTTTATTCAATTTAACCAGCTTCATACAAATCTAGACTCAATTGATATTGGCTCGTAATAACAAAACTTTAATTAAGTAAGCGCAGCTTTCAGAATTTTTGCTTATACATTGTTCCTAGTAAATATCTTCTGATCACTGATTCTCATGCCCTAAATAAATACAAATCTGCATATAAAATAATGTTTATATATAGTTGCTGAGTCTTGTCATGGCAACCTAATTTTTTTGTCACACATTTGCTATTATGTCGCACTCAATTGACCTTGCATAGACTGATTTTTTACGTCAAATTTTTAATGGGATATTTTTTACTTTTATGAGAAGCATTTAATGAAGTTAATCGTTTGCTGGCAACAGTTAATGATGTCTCTTTTTTTTACTAAAATTATCTAGCATTCCCACCAATTTCTAGACTTTTTAAATTAATTCTTTTAGCAAGACCAATGCACTATAAGTACTCAGTTTTTTTAATTCCTTCGTGCTTATAAGTATAATTGTTTTATATTTTCTCATACATTTATTTATTTTTGTATTTATAAATACAAATATGATATATTAAACTACGTGGATATATCATTTAACTCCTGGACTGCTTCATTGACCAAGACAATTGGTACCCATCTTTTTCCTGCAACCACCGCCGTTGCCCCCTTTGGACTGCCTCCACCGTCGCCGGCCAAAAGCTCCACTTCTATTAACGCCTCCTAACCTCCATTTGCACTCAAACTTCAATTTCTCTCTATCACACCCACAAATATTGTTCATATACCCCCATAGCTCTCGCCAAAAACAACGCCATAGAGAAATATACACCTACCGTTTGGAAACCCGAAGGTACAGAGCCTTAACCATTTTCAAATACTTTTGCTCAACTTAGACAGATGCTTCTTGTCTGAGGTTTAAGACGACTGCTTTCTGAGATTTGTTATTGCTCGAAGTAATTCTTGGGCTATTATCTCCGGTCGACTGTTTCAATACGGTAACGGAAGAAGTAGCCCCGCTGCCAGTGCTTCTCACAACGCAATGGCGGTTGGCAGGTAGCAACGCCAACAAATAGCCCAAACCGACTTAATAATTGAAACCACCTCAACCCAATCAACCCGCATAGCTGGGTTCCTCCGTCTTCTTCGGTCGTTCTCGGTTCAAAGTTCATTTGGTCGGCTTCTATGGTAAGAAAAACCAACCTAAACTAGCCGATGTCCACCCTTATCTTTATGTGTACATACCTTGATATGATATGTTGGTGATGTAAATAAATCTAATTGATAACTAAAATTTGTAAATTCTTATGCATTTTATTAGTGTCACAAATTTAAAAAAATAAAACTAATTAAAAACTAATGATTATTGATCTGAGGCAAACATAGAATCTCCATCATACCAACATTTCCTCTTCATATTTCTTTTGAAACAGGACTGAATATAAGTTTAAATCCATCACTTACAAACTACCTAAAGTTCTACTTATAAGCCAAAGTCCTAATGGCTTATTACAGACTCAGCATATAGGAGGAAAAAGCTACATAAAAACACTTTCTTTCAAATACAAGGGGTTGCAACTGAGACGCGTGTTGGCAGTAGTTATGGTGATTGCAGTTAGGGCGTAGAAGGACGGGGAGGACCCGGGGGACGAATTGGAGGAGTAGGATTCCGATGACCAGGACACGAAGGAGGAGGCTTGAATTCAGTTGGAACTTTGAGAATAGGGGATGGTGGATGTGGAATTCTAGAAACTGTGTCAGGGAATGCGGGGTTCAATTTGTAGGAGAAACCATATAACGGACACTTTTGCGAAGACACAGCATAGACAGCTTCAGAGGAGTCGATACGCAAGCTGCTGAATTGTGAGAGTAGCAATAAGAAAGACCACAAGTATGAATAAGCACCCATTCTGTTGTTAGGAAAACCAGCGTAGAATGTATGTCTATATGGGCTTATTGGAAGTGACCACAGTCTTATAGGTGAACGCCAGGAACGTTCGCAGAAAGAGAGCCCTGACCAATTATTTCTATAATAATTAAGTAAATAAACTACAGTCTGCTCACTTCTGTGTTCACATGGCTTTGCAATTTGTAGGTTAACGAGCAATTGCGCGTGTTGACTTGATTGTTTTGTTCTTCGAAAACAGTCTTAACTCTTGAACTAACCAAATCCTGTGAAATTTGCTTCCACTTATAATTTCGTTGTTGAAATTAATGAAAACTAAAACTAATTAACGTCAAACGATAAAAATCGGACATCCTAAGAATAAAAATTGTTGATCAAGCTGAAAACCCTTGCAGAGATTAAGAGCAAGTATTAGAGTGTAAAGCTTCTGGTAGCTTCTGTTAAGTTTCTGTTATAGCAGTCAGGCTCTTATTTTAGTTGTGAAACCGGTTGGAGTTAGTTTTGTTAGTTAAGTTCAGCTACTTAGCTTGCTTATATACGAACTCAGTTCCTGAATCAATAAGATTAGATTTCGTTTTTCTGCGTCTGCTCATTTTGTAAAAGGAAGAGTTTCTAATCTTGGATACGATCCTACAAACCCATCTTTACAAGGCATTTATATAAATAAACATCTTTCTCCTACTTAAACAATATGACATATGGCTATTACAGCAGACAGACTCAATAATGAAAGGAATCCATGAAAGCATCCAGTTCTAAGTTTTTATTTCAGTCTCAGACCACGTTACACATTCAGTCCCACCGCCTGGACTCCTTTCACAAGTATGACTTCAACATTCAGGCCTCACACAGCTCAACAAAAATCTAGTAATGAAAGAATCAACTCAACTGTAATTACATTTATCTGTGACTCTATTATTTTCCGGGGGTTTATTATAAAAAAGAAAGGGTTGTATCATGAAAGTAAGAACGATGATATATTTTTGTTTCATCGCTAATAATGTAACTTGCATAAGTTGAGATAAGGACGTATGCAAATAGCCAACCACATTACACATGATTTGAAGAACGGACCAAAATAGATGGAGAGAAAGAATAAAAGAGAGATGAAAATACTGCGAAACTAACATAATTTGTCTAATGAAAAACTAACTGTGGGTAGGTCTTATTTTAATCTTTTACCAACAACGATTTTGCTTGTTTTACGCTTTATTGATGCTTATTGCTCACATAAAACATTGAAGCACCAACAGAATCAAACTTTGTTGCTCAGCATCTTGGACTAGCCATCCCTTAGATGGTATTGTTAAAAGATCATCAATTCCTAATGAAATGGATGTAGCAGTAGCTTGTCAGAATCCCAAAGTCTTTAGTTGATCCAGGATGTGTGATGTATATGCCATTACGAAGTAATCTATTAATCTGTTAATAAGTCGTTTAATGGCAGTTCCATCTATCACTTTATTGTAAAAGACTAGATTGGCCAAAAGTAATTTAGTGGCAGTTGTAACTGCCATTAAATATTTTTGTAACAACCTAGGAGTAACACTATTTTCATTAGTGATAGTTTTTACCAACCTAGGAGTAACAACCACTAATGTACAATATACATTAGTGGTCGCCTCCATCGCCACAAAAATCATATTTTTTAAAATCACAGTTTATATTTGTGACAATTCAAATCGTTACTAAACATAACTTTTTAAAAATCTTAAGTTTTGTTAGTAGCAGTTATAACTATCGCTATTAAACTAGATATTAAAATTTTTAAATATGCTATTTATTTTAAAGATGATTACAATGACTACAAATGCAATTTTTTTAAAAATTTCATTTTATATTAATAGCCATTAGAACCACCACTATCATACAAAATATAAGTTTTTACAATTCACAATTTCTCTTTGTAGCAATTATCTCTGCCACTATTTTTATAAGCAAAATTTGAAATAAAATAAATTAGTATCGGTTGGAATCGCCACTATCTTATTGAAGATTTTTTTAATTTCTTTTCTTTAAATAATTATAATAAACAAAATTATTAAAATTAATACAAATGATAATTAAATATGAATCATATTTATTAAAATCAATGCAAATGCCAATCAAACCTGAATCATATTTATTTAAATCATTCAACCATTTTGTACCATAAATATATATTTAAAACAATTGTACCATTACCAAGAAAAAGAACAATAGTGCCATCACCATATGCAAATATAATGTAAAGAGTACATTATAATTATATTTTTTAATCAAACTTTGTACATTGTCTTGAAAAATTCCCGCCACTGAGTGGCTTGCTCGTCTCTGATTGTAATGAAAGTAAGACATTTGAATTTGGTTTCTACAATTAAAAAATTATAATATTGGTCAAATAATAAACTTGACAAAGTCATATAATAATAACACTTCCTTGACATCAATTGAAGATACACAAACATGTAATGATTTAATACTATTGAATAAAAGTTTCTAAAGCAATACTAATTGGTCAAATAAATATATTTTAGTCATGAATAAATGGTCACTTCACTCACATCCAATAGAAAACCAGACTAATTGAAAATCTCCAAATTGTTTGGTTACATACATGCATGGTAACATAAAAAGCCAATTTTCATAAGGTCCTCACAGCAAAACCATAAGCAAAACACAAAATCATTCATAACAAATTTTCATATATCAGCATTTGTCAAAATTTATCTAATAAAAATTGTTACAAAGAAAATAAGCCAGCAGTTGTAGCCAATCATATGTTGTATATCTTATTTCAATACTAAGAACAGTGTTTTGGTTACACCAAATCCCTAGCTTAACAAATAAATGGTGCTAGCAAAGAGGGTAGAACTCCTACTTGAAAAATGTTTTTAGCAACCTCTGAACAAAGGAATAACAAAATCGTATAGAATTGTTTTTTGCTGGTATCTTCCTACCAGCTTGCAACACCAACAAACAAAAGAAGAATAATTACCTGCTTAAAGCAAAAGCTTATTTTCTTTTTTCAGCTAAACGTAAAGGAAACTGAGTAAATCAGATATCTACAAGTTCGTTATTTAGTTGATTGTCTACTGTACTCACCTATGGGATTAGCTGAACAAAACTTAGCAAAACAAATATACTGAAAGATCAAATAAGGTGAATATTAAAAGAAATGCAAGCACAAATACTGTAAAAATGTTTTAAGTCCTAATATTTATGCTTTATGTTCCACAGGGTACATCTTTATTGATTATAATAGACTGGCTGGAAAAGGCAATGCAGCTTAAGGGATTCCTTTGGTCAATGTAGATCCCTAAAAGCAAAATTTTAGAAGTATAGAATGACATATAATAATCCAAGGCAAACAAGTAGATGTAACAGCTAGCAAGAACCTTGTCAATAATTCTTGCATACATGAAATTGAACTTTCACTTTCCTTTATGCAAGGAACTTGAGAACACATTCCACAAAATACAAAGTCGAAGCTTTTGGTAACCTTTTCTGCTATTGTGTAAAATAAAAAGACAAAATCTTGAACTAAAGTTTTAACTGCTTGCATCAGTAAGCAAACAATGTTTTTGATATCTAGTATGGTTACTAAGAAGCAGAAATCGAATTTCAGACTTTACAAGATTTCACACAACGTAAAGACAAATGAACACACGTGAATGAATGAGGACCTACACATTAATGTTAAGGTACAATGGAAACAAGTCAGAATTTATAGACACTTAGAGTCAGCTAAAACTTATGAGGATTCAAGCAACATTTGATGTAATATTAATATGAGCAGTGATGAAACATAACTACCCACACTGGATTTTACGTGAGTAGCACATCTAATTAAGTATCACAACATCAGCATATGTTGAACTTTGTCCTTAGGCTCCCTACTAATAGCAGTAAAGAGGTAAACTAGAAAAAAAAATACAGTGCATGAGTGTAACAATCTAGCTAGAAAGTGAAGGGTAAACTAAACATTCATTTGCATCTTGCCCTTTCTCTGATTATCCTCAGCCCAATATACCTGCCTGAAACTTAAAATCACAACAATGCATTCTTTATGCATTATTATCGAATAAAGTAATGCTTGCTGAAGCTGACGAAAGTGGTTTTCAACTTTTAGAAAGGAAATCCAAATGCCTTGAATCCTGTTAGTGGTGGCATGTAGCATATCCAATTTTTTAATTAAAAAAAATAGCAAATGCAAAACTTTTTTCCAATAGAACTTGAAAACTCAAACAGCGATGTCACAGCTCAGCACTAAAAGACGCTGATTGCATATTTGAAATTTGTGAGTGAAACACTAAAAACACTAAAAGACGCAGATTGCATATGTGAAAGTTTGGTTCATACTTAATGCACATGAATTCTGCAAAACCACATGCTTACTTCTGCTTGCTTTAAGATGATGTATGCATGATCAAAACCACATGTGGTTGACCAACTATTATAAATTATTATTCATCAGTTGTCCTTTGGAATTCTCAATCAGCAGTGGGTATAAAAAGATACTTTAGAACACTTCTTTCCTATTCTTTTATATGTCTAGAGTAGATTAAGCTTTTAGTGCATTTGGGAATTTGGTTACTGCAGAATGCAAGATGTTTCAACCAGAGATTGTTACAATTGTAACTTTGTGGGAAAGATTTTATTCGTTTCAAGATTTCTTGTGGTGTGCAACTAATGATTTCTTTTAGAAAAAATATCGAATTAATTTCAAGTGAAAGTTCAGATTTGGTATTTTTGTTTAGTTCACTTCAGACAAATATGATGGAATCATATTAATCCCAAAGTTCTATTCTCTTGCTGCATTAGATGGAAGAGTTGAATTTGCACTTCTAAGTTTACTTGTGAATTGTGGTCAGTCATGATTGTTCTAGTGTTTTACGAAGAGGAAAAAACCCAAAACCAAGCCTGTCTAAGTTTATGTTTCTGAATGTTATCTAAGGAAAAATAATACTTTGGCAAGCTAACATGAATTAACAAAGGGTGCAGAGGAGGAGATCATGAACTATGGTAAAGCCATGTATGAGCAATGACCTTAGGACCAAAGGTGAAGAAGAGAAATGTTCAACTATTTTGAAAGAATGTATAACTAATAGTTAAATGTAAAGGACAGGTATTCCTACCTGAGATGTAACTGAGAATGCTTAGATTACGAGGCCAAACAGTAGCAAGAACAACCAAGGTCGGCAGCAGTGCAAACAGAAAATGCGAACTCAATTCAATTCCACCCAAATTAATGTGTGCATTTGGAAATAATGAAGATAAGTTGCCACTCACCAACATTATAAATTCAATGCAAGCACCCTGCATGAAAGAACTTTTAATAGGTAAAATAATTGTTATAAAAACTAAAAATCTCTGAGGACACCAAGAATAAACAAGAATTAAATGACAGAAAATCATTTCATATTTCTAGCATACCTTCACAAGGTCACCAAGCTCCTCGGTTCTGGCTAGAAAAATAAACAAAAAGTAAGCAACTGTGAGAAAGGGACGTGAGCAAAATTTTCAACTCTGGTGTATTATGATTGTGAGAAGTGTGCAATCTTTCAGAATCACATGCGAGCTCCTTGTCTTACTTGCAAAAATTTGTCAATTTGGATTCTCTTCGAAGTGTTCAGTTCACAATCTTATTTGGGGGCCTTAACTTGCTAATATTCAAAAAGATTTAAGGATGCTGTGAGTTCTTTTAAACTAAAAAGAATTCATAGACCTCGATTATGATATGTGTGTAATGTGCAGTTCTAGTTCTGTACACTTGCATTGTGAGGCAACTACCTGATTATGGAATAATCTGTTTGGGGTGCTATGTGAACACTAGGTGTGTCTTCTTCTTTGGAGCAGTTTCTCAGTTTTTGTTTTAGAGGTTTTAGGAAGAAGAAGGTGGCTATGATTAAATGATAGTATGCAGTTTACGTTGTTCTCTGGTCTATATAATTAAAGAATGCTAGTATTTAAGGGTTCTGTTTACTGTCATATTTATTATGAGATAAGATTGTGTTTTTGGCTATCAAATATCAATCATTAAATCAGTGGCTCTGATTACTCACTAACAACACAGCACTAAATATTGATGACCCAAATCATAAGACTACAACGAGTAAAATTGGGAAATAGGGGATGTCAGTAAATTTCAAAATTCAATCAAGTTCTTCGTACTCATAAAAGAAAAACAAAATTGAAATTCAACTACCCAATGACTATGACTAATTATCTAATTTGAAAGAAACCCGTCTTTAATATTCTAATCTCTTAAACCCAAATAACCTAATGGAAACTCTGAAGAAAGAACGAGAACTACCTGTCATGTTGGCTACTTTGGCCGGAAAAGAAAAACGAAGACTTTGAACTGCCTTCCACGCTAAGGAGTAAGAGAGGTGAAGGGTTTAAAGAGAATAAAGCGGAGTGCAGTCACAAAATGGGACACGGTGCTCCTCTACAGCAATGCTTTCTTCAATAAGAAAAGATATTCCCGCAACCAAAGATAAGTTAAAAAGAAGAAATTATAGAGACAGGAAAGAAGAAATTATAAAGAAGAGAGAGATACAACCTAACGCCAAAGTCGAGGCAAATTATCGCAGCAAGACTGAGTTGAGTTCCTGTGAGAGTAGATGAAAAATAAAGGAAAATCTTTGAAAAAAATGACAGTTTTAATTGTGTGCTAAAAACAATGGAAAAAAGGGGAGCGTACCAAAGAAAAGAGAAATTGACAAGCCGAATTCTCTTCCTCTAAGTCCAAGCTTGAATCAGAGTGAATGTGCGGAACTCAGTTGCTAATTGGAGACTGAGCGAATGTTCTTGCGGTGAAAAGAGGCTGAGCGAGTTGCGCGATAGAGAGAGAGAGAGGGAAGCCTCAGAATAGGAACCCTGGCAGCGTGAGAAACAAATGGAAAAATTTAGAGAAGTCGAATAAGATGCACACTTTAGCGTGTAATGCAATTTCTCGCGCGGTTTATGCCAACGGTTTAGGGTTATAATGATAGAATGTTAGTGGCGGTTCCACTACCAATTCTTAAAATTTAGCTAATTTTCTAAAAAGGAAAAAAAATAAATGTAGATAGTATTGACAATTTATCTTGTCAATAAAAAAATAAAAATAAAAAAATAAATTTGATTAAAAAAATAAATTTTATAATATTTTATTTTATATTTTAAATAGAAAATTTAAAAAATTAAATAAAAATAAATTTAATGACAATTTAAATTGCAACAAAAATTAATAAATTGTCACAATATTAAAAAACATGGTGACAATTACTAAATCGCCATGGGAACCGCTATTATTTTTGTATTTAGTGGCAGTTATTTGTAACTGTCACTTAAAAATCAATACTTTTTTTGTAGTGCATGTAAATAGTGAATTTAACAAAAATTAAAATAATGACAATGATCAAAACTGTTGCTAAAATATGAATGTAAAGGATTAAAAATAGCATACCCAACAAAAAAGATAAAACATAGAATAAAGTTTCAATTTTATTACTGTATATTAATATGGCCTATTGTAATACAAGCCTAAAAAATATTATGTATGTGAAATAATTTTACTAAGAAAAAAATGTACATTTCCTTTTAAATAATGGTGGATTATAAGTATATTTTTACTTATAAAAGTTGATAAATATACATATTTTTTAACTTTAAGTTATCTTTAAAAAATATAATTATCAATTTTATAATTAAAAACATAATTATAATTAGTGTAAAATTAAAAATATGTATACTTTTTCTTAAAAAAATTAACTATCCTAGAGTTCTACTATTTACACGAATACTTAATTTTGGAAAGTAATTCCCTTTTATGGCGCCTACATTCAATCCGAGGATAAACTCAAAAGTCATTAAAATTTACAAATGGAGGACGTAACGTCATGTGTACCTGCAACGGACGATGTAATCGCAGCTATGACATCAACCCGGCGCAGAATGCTTTTCCGTTAGCTGTATCCATGAGGAGAAAGAATGCTGGTTTGTGGTCAGCACTTTTAAAATTAATAATATATTAAAAATTTGAGTATTTAGCAGAATAAGAATACACATAATTAAATGTTTTAATAAGGCCATCATCTCTGTTATCCAGAAAGGAATGGAAAGTGATCTTCTCCCTCTGATAAAAGATCATCAACTCTTAGATTCAAAGACAAACGATTTAATAAAAAGTAAGTATAAAATCAAAAAGTTAATGAACACTTTTTTAAAAAAATATTTAAATATAAATTAAAAATAAATACAAATGATTAAAGTTAAAAAATAAAAATAAATTATTTAAATTCTATAACAAGTTTTGTGAAAGAATCATTGTCATAAGATTTGTGATTTGACAAATCTGAAAAGAAGTGAAAAAAGGAAATGAAACAGATTAAGATACCTTACATTATGATGTTAAGGAGTTATACTTTATGATAATTTAATTTGTTCAATGCAATAGCATCTTCAAAGTTCAACAAAAAGTAGGGATACAGAAAATAAAATAGCAGTAATTCTTGACTGTTTCATGTAATTCTTTAGTTTGTTTTTTATGTACATGCATTAAATTATTTATTTGGGTATTTTATGGAAAATATATATTTTTATTGGGTAATGCTGAGTCTGCATCAAACACATCACATCAAGTAATAAAGATTACATTTCATAAAGTTTTAAAATTTTTTTGAGAATATATAAATTATTATTTTAAGTTTAGGAATTTCTATAAATTTCAATCATTAATTTGTTTCTAAATGAATTTTATAGGAAACTGATATCCACAATTTGATTAAGGCTATTTAGCTTGTTAGGTTTGTTGAGAACCACTTCCTTCACATGACAAATTCCTAACAAAACTACCTAAAAGACGCATGTTGACACACAACACAGAGTAGCAAACAAGAAAAACAATGATTAAATTAGAGTTTGGAAAATGGGTTTTGGGAAAGGGTTTGGAAAATGAAAAAAATATAGTTGCCACCGACTTAGTTTGAAATTGTGAGATTTGATACCGAAAAGTGAGGCCTACATTACAAAAAATAGGTTTAGTAGTTAGTTACATGTGAAAAAGGTATTGGCACTCTTACATTGCCATGTTGGTACCACATTAGTATTTTGTTGTTTTTTGGTTGCAAAATTGTGCTTTGTGCTTTTTGAAACAAATTTATTCTATTTTTGTTGTGTTCTGTCTCACAATTGGCTTTGCTCGTAATCAAGTATGATTCATGATTAAGAGCATTGGTGAGTGGCATTAAGCCATTGCTATAGAAAGGATTGATTATTTGATGCCTAGTTCATCTAGGGCTAATATCAAAAGCTATTGGGGAATTTCAAGTAAAAGGCATGTGCAATAATTCTTTATAATCATGTTAGAGGAATAACACCAAGCACTTGACTAAGTTCATAATGTGATTACCCTTGAAAAGTGGTCATATGTGTGTCCCTTTTCCTATTTGTCTTTAGGAAGAATCTAGGTTCAAGAGGATTTGCAGAAGTCAAGTTGAAAGTTAAAGGGTCTTGGGCAAAGTCGGTGATCCTTTATAATCATGTTAGAGGAATTATGTCAAACACTTGACTAGGTACATAATGTAACTACACTCAAGATAATTAAAAACTGGTCATATGCATGACTCCTGTCCTATCCATCATCGGGAAAAATCTAGGTTTAAAAGGAAAGAAAGGAAAGTGAGTCAAGGCCAAAGGGTCTTGGACAAAGATGGTTATTCTTCATAATCATATTAAATAACCATGCCAAATGCTTAACTAGGCCCATAATGTAACTACCCTCAAGATAATTGGAAAGTAGTTATGCACATGACCCTCTCCCTTTGCATCATGGAGAAGAATCTAGGTTGAAAAGGGAAGAAGCGAAGTAGGTAAAAGCCAAAGGGTCTCGAGTGAAGGTGGTGATTCTTCATAACCATGTTAGAGGAACCACGCCAAATGCTTGACTAGACCCATAACATGACTACCCTCAAGATAGTTAGGAAGTGGTAATATGCATGACCCCTCCTTATCCATCATCAGGAAGAATCTAGGGTTTAGAAAAAGGGTGTGCTAAGCCATAGGGATAGATCAGCTGAAGAAAGCATGGGAAGAAAAGTGGCCACAAATCCCTTTCCCTTTGTTTCAATGAACACTCAGTCCCAAAAGGAAACAAGTTTGAAAATATTTTTCAAAAGTGCAAGATTTAAGATCACCCAATATCCCAATACACAATTCTCATGAGCATGCATCAACATTGATTTTGAAGTGCAAACAGTGTAATTAAAAGACACTCCAAATTAATAATAATAACATTGCCACACTTCAAGAGGAATTAAATTAATTCATTTTAGCCAGGAGCTGCTAGCTCACTTGGCGCTGATGCCCTCATCCCCGGACCGCGTGCTTGGTTCGATCCCTATTATCCCGTATCCCTATCCTAGCCATATATGGGCTCCTATGTTAACCAGAAATTAATTCATTTTAAATTCTTTTGTTCTCCTTCCTGAAAAGGAAATTAAATGCAATCTAATATAAAATGAAAATTTATTTATTTAAAAATAAAATTTTATTTTTATTGGGTCCCACTCACACTTTGGACATAAAACTTTTTCATTTCGGATCATCAAGAGCATCTCTCCAATTTTGTGGAGTTTTAACTAAGGATACAACTAAAACAAACTAGAAGGGAGACAAGGACTCATTGCAAACAAAATTAGAGATAGGATGGTAAGTACATTTGCTAACATCTATTCTAATAGCCATTGAAAGTTTTGCATCATCAATAATGGGAACAACAAATGAAGAATTTGACTTACAAGTGGATTGGGAACAAGAATGAACTTGTCCAGTGCTGTGATTTGCTAGGTAGAGCATCTTAACCAGTTTCATCCACCACTCTTTTTTCCTTCTAAAGTAAGTCAAGAACTCAACTTTTTCTAGTGAAGCTTCTTTATTCATCCCAACAAGTTTTTTAGATTGTGACCATATTTTAAACTCCTCTTCCTCCTCATCACTTTGAACCTCACAATGATCTAAAATGGGTGTCTTCATGCTTTTATCTTCTTTACCATCACTTTTGGACAAAAAGATACAAAAAATGAAGAGCATCTCTTCATTATTGCTATTCTCTTTCTCTTTGTTTAGAAACTCTCTCTGAAGGGATGTTTGGCCTTGTGAAAATTAGGTCTCATCTTTGCAAAAAGTCACATCCATACTAATAAGCACTTTCTAAGTAGGCAAGTGGTAGCACTTATGTCCTTTTTGAGAGGGAGAAAACTCAATAAATGCACATTTAAGAGCCCTTGCACCCAATTTCCCAACACTAGGTTTGTGCTCATGAACAAAGCATACACATCCAAACCCCCTTGGAGGAACTAGGAGGATGTCAACTCTAGAAGCAAGTCTAATGGAGATTTAAAATTTAGAGTTCTTAAGGCATGTGATTGATTAGATATGCTATGTTAAAATAGCATCTCCCCAAAATGTTTTTGAAACTTTCATAGAGAATGGCAAAGCTCTTGCAACTTCTAGTAGGTATTTATTCTTACATTCAACAACTCCAATATGAGTAGGAGTGTTAATGCAACTAGTCTAATGGATAATTTCTTACTCATCCAAATACTGCTTATTATCACTTGTAGAATTTGGGTTCCTTGTGTGTTTTCCCATTTCACAAGCATCACAACATAGATCCTTGTCATTGCATGGAGAATTCAAACTTGGAAATAATTTTTCATGGCCATAAAAAGAAAGATGTCTTAATCTTCTATACCATCTGAGTATTTGAGAAGGATTTTGACTTGTAGAGTGTTTCTACATAGTCACACTAGAGGTGGTATGATGGCCATTTTTCAAAAAATGTAGCCAATTCCTTACTCTCCCATAACTAATCACTTTCTCTATCCCTAATCCTAAAAAACATAATAAGAGGGGAAGAAAAAGTAACTTTGTAGTTCAAGTCATGGGCTTTACTACTAATAAAAAGCAAACTATTTGGTAAATTAGACACAATGAGAACAGAGGAGGTATTGAACAAAGTAGACTAGTTTATATCATCTTTTCCAACAATTGGAGATCTAGAACCATATGTGATTCGGATTTATCATGTCCTACACATGGTGAGTATGAGGAGAGTGTAGTCTGGTCATTAATGATATGATTTGATGCTCCAAAATCAATGATCCATTAGTTTGGTTAAACACCAACTAAGGAATCAAAGCTAGACCACCTTTATATGTATCAACAAAGTTGGTGGAAGATGACATATCTACATTTAGAGCCTAAGAGGAATCTAACGTTATCGTCATCAGCATTCTTTTTAGTGTCCTAATCTCTTCTTTAGAAAAACACTCTAATAAGCAATCTTCCCCTTGCTAAGTTTGGGAAGGTAGAATCAAGGGTCTTCAAAAAGTGATCTTGAGAAGCCATTGATTAACCCACAACATTGCCCATATTTGGTACAGTATTAGTTAGAGCTTCACATAATGCTAGCTCACTTCAACTCCTTCAATATTGCTACTTTTAGACATCTTCAAAACTTAGAAGTGACCACTAATCCCAAACATAGGCTAAAGAAATTAGGAGTCAAAGACAACTCCAAAAAAGAACATGACTATACAACAAAACCAAATCATGCCTCCGACATTTCCATGACAACACTTTAATTCAATTCATGAGCCCTATGGATCTAGAAGCCTTAATTGCACCCCCTTAGGATGGAATCATAAGCCAATTTATACAATTTCATGCTTAATTAAAAAATGCCAAAAATTAGGGTTTTTCATACTAGCCAAGAGGAGCTCCAATTTAAGTCATAGACAGGCTAGGACCCCCTAAAACCTTTGGGCTTTGATCTCTAGTGTCTTTTGTACCATCTGTTGGTCTTTTCGATGGTTAATAGTTAGTAATGACATCAACATTAGTGATCTAGGGGGTCAAGCTAGAGAGAAGGACCATGTTGGTTTGATACCACATTGAAAACTAAAAGGAAAAACTTGTGATGTATGAACTAGAAGCTTGAGAAGAAGGAAGAAGAGGAAGACAAGAGATGAGGAAGAGAGAGTGAATTTTAGGGCAAAAGGATAGTATCCATTGGAGACCCTAAACTGATTTTATTCACTAAGGGGAGGAGTTTACAATATTACCCTTTTGATACAACAAAAAGAGAAAATACATAATAGTTAATTTTTACAACATACTAGCTAAAGTAATAAGATATTCAATAGTTTATTTGAGGGCCCTTTCAGAAAATCAGCTTAAATGTAATTGGCTCAAATGAGCCAACACATAACCCATCCTAATCTACATTAAATGGACCACATGCTGTGTTGGAATAATCCACTAACCAGATTTGAATTCTTTGAAAGTAATCCTTTCTTATTGCCACCTATGGGTTTTGTGCAAGTTTTGCATAAACTTGAGTCAACATGATTAGAACCCATGTGAAAATGGTTGAAAGTGTGAAATTAATATAAGAAAAAAATTTGCAAATAAAAACATAAAAGTGGATTAATATGTTAAAAGTGTTCAAAATGAATTTCTAAAAGAGGTGAATAGAGTATGAAAGAAAAAAATAGATATTGCACTAAAAGAGTATAGTTAGACAAAAATTTTTAACCATATTTTCTCTCTTCTAGTATATAAGTATGAATATTAAAATTGAAGCCTTTGAGTGGGATCATTGATAAGTGCATAATTTTATATATTTTTTCCCTTTACAGCTTTTCTAATGTATTTTATGCCTTATCATGTTCATTAGACTCATATTTGTGTTTAGGTATGAATTGGAATGTTTTGTTTAATTTGATAGAAAATAAGGACAATTCTAGCTTTTATGAGAAAGTGATCTCTAATCTATATTTCAGGTTTTTGACTATCAAGGAGTTCTAGAATGAAAAAGTGGTTTTCATAGACTTTAAAGTAGACATTAGGGCTTTTCAAAATTGCTGGAGTATTCAAATTTAAGATTGTTTGGGGCTTCATCTAGAGTTTCAAAGTTGGTAAAGAATTCAAAATCCTAGTCCTACTTAGGATTTTGACTAGAGCAACAGTCTGTGTTTTTACCATATCTAGAGTTATAGATGTTTGATTAAGGTGATTCAAAAGGCACAAAAAGCTAAGACAAAGGGTACAACTTTCATGAAGATCCCAATCCCAAGTGGTGGCATAGATTTAGTGATTATAGACCATGCCTATATTTTAGGGCCATAGGTTTAGGGGATGATTTTGGCAATCAATAGTTGGGGAAACATCTTGTCTAACCTAACTTAGTTGGAGGCATACCTAGAACACTATGTATAGGTTTCCTAGTTTGTTATTTTATCATCATCTAACAAAACACAACAAGAACACTTGTTTTACATTTCAAGCATGTCAGGCTAAGTTTTATTTTTAGTTCATGGGAATTTCAAGCCATAATCACATGTTATTGGTGCAATTATCTGGACAACATTATTTCTACTCCTTTCTATGAAGTTGATTAATGTTATTCAGATTTAACAGATTGACTTAAACAAAGCTCATTAGGTTGATTAAATGAATATGGATTGCTAGATTTAGTGATTGTGTTATGTAATAGTCTTTTTCCTAATCATTAAGTAGCATATGGTGATCATGATTATGGAGAAGTTTCATTTTGATTACTATGAATAACATGCCTTAAATTAAATAATTTGAGTTTGTGTGATTGTTCCTTAGATCAATCTAAACTCCTTGTTCTTAATGCTACTATTACATTAAATCTAGAGAGCTTGTTCTAGCTTGTCTATGCTAGTGGAGAACTTGTTTCGTTAGTTGCAATTAAGAGAGAATTTGGGTAATAAAGCTTATTATTGTCTTGGGTTGATAATTTCATAAAGGGGTAGAATAATGTTGTCTTTGATTATTTCCATTAATCGTGAGTGTGAGATTAAACATGGAACCAAAATTGTCTTCTATCATTTTTCTTATAATTTTTGTTATCACATTTTCTTGCTTAATATCTTATTTAAATGGTATTCCACCCTTCATTTTAATTTGTGTTTTAATTTGAGAACACCAAAATCTAATTGACTACACTCTTTGTGAGATTGACTCTTACTCATGCTATCTACCTATTAGTGATTGGTAAGATATTTACTTTTGGGGTATTGATGACACGCTACTGAATTTTGGTACCAATGCTGCAGAGTGTTTCTTGTCAATCTTTATATTCTAGTTGTTTTAGGAGCATTATTTGGTTGATAACCTTTTGTGAGGTGATTGTAGGTTTGTCGACAATTTTACTAAACACCATTCATTGAAAATGTTTCATTGAACTAGGTGGCAAGCTTATACTTATTTTGAAGGAAATGATATTTTGAGCAAAATCTATGCTTTTGAGCCTAGCATTTTAATGCCAAAATCTAGGGTTAGCTATGGTTTTTTGCAATTTTTTATTTTTAGTCATTAAATTTTTGTATTTCCACATTTTTAGTAGATTTCCTTTTGTTCATGGTGCAGATTTTTATTTTCTCATAGAGAAGCCATCAATAGAAAGACTTCAAAGAATCAAAAACTTCATCAAATTAACTAAACAAAGTGCACCAATTCCTAAAGAGATGGCCAATCACAAAAACAAGTCTCTGAAAGAGCTTGCTACTCTTGACTTTAATTTATAGTTTTTGTGCATAGAATATTGTGCTTTAGATGTGGCTTTTGAACTTAAGTATAGACTAATTCACTTGTTGGCTACCTTTTGTGGTTTTGTAAGTGAGGATCCCAACAAACATCTAAAGGAATTCCATGTGGTGTGTTCAAGCACATGACCAAATTGTGTGACAGAAGATCAAATCAAGTTGAGAACTTTCCCATTCTCCTTAGTTAATGATGCAAAGGATTGGTTGTAATACCTTCCTTCTAGATCAATAACCGCGTAGAATGAGATGAAGAGGCTATTCTTAGAAAAATACTTTCCAACTTCTAGGGTGGCGAACATAAGAAAGGAAATTTGTGGTATTTGCCAACACAATAGAGAGATTTTGTATGAGTATTGGGAGTGATTCAAGAAGTTGTGTGCAAGCTAATCCCATCACTAGATAAGTGATTAATTATTAATTCAATATTTTGATGAAGGTTTGCTTCCCATCAATAGAAATATGATAGATGTAATAAGTGAAGGAGCGTTGTGGATAAGAATCTAACTTAAGTAAGGAATCTGGTTTCAAACATGGTAGGAAACTTACAACAATTTGGCACATGACAAGGTGTTCTAGTAAGAAAAGTTAATGAGGTAAATACATCTACACTTCAGTAATAAATATCTAACCTTACCTCTCTTGTTAAATAGATTATAGTAGGGCCTATCCAACAAGGCAAGGCATATGGCATTTGTTCAACAATGGCGTATCCAACTTATTTGTACCTAATGATGCAAGATGGAGCTGAGGAGCAAGTGAATGTTGTAGAGGGATTTCTAAGACATCCAAGGAAATATGATTCCTACTCTAACACCTACAATCCTAGGTGGAGGGATTATCGAAACATGAGCTATGGAAATAGGCTGCTTGTGTAGAATCCATATCTAGTTAAGTCACCTGGATTCTAGTAGGGGTAATAAGCATATCAGCCTAAACAAGTAACCCCATCCAATCCAAGTATGTCCTTGGTAGATATTATGAAATCTTTTGCGACTAGTACTCCCTAGTTTTAGCAAGACACAAGGGCTAGTATTCCAAATTTGGAGAATAAGGTGAGTCAACTAGTAATAGCTATAAGTCATTTAAAGGCACAAGGTTTAAATAAATTACCATCTTAGACTATTGTGAACCCAAGGGAGAATGCTAGTGCCACATAGTGGAAAGGAGAGCTAGAGGTCTAACAAAAGAAGACCCTTGATGTAGCAATCAAGGAGAAAATTAAGAAGGAGACAGAAAGTCCAACTAAGGTAAATCTTAATCCCTTTGCTTATATTTAGGCTAATTGCCTTCCTTTCCTAATCAAGCAAATAGCAAAATCCAAGAAGTAGGAGCAAGATAAGGGGATTAAGGAGGCATTCTACAAGTAGCAGTAAATTTACCTCTACTAGAGGCAATCAAGTAGGTGGTCGAGTATGAAAAGTTTTTGAAAGAACTGTGCAACAATAAGTGGAAAGTAAAAGATAATGAGAAGGTAAGTGTAGGGGTAAAGATGTTAACTTTTCTTCAAAGGAAGCTTCCTTGAAAGTGCAAAGATCCAAGAACGTAACCATTTCAGCCAAATATGTAATACTAGATTTGTAAAAGTGATGATAGATTTTGGAGGTTGTATTAATGTTATGCCACAATCAATTTTGCTTCTTTAATCTAGGACATCTTAGAAATACTAGTGCTAACTAGTATTATTATACAATTGGTTGATTGTACCAATGCTTACTCTAAAGGGGTAATTGAGGATGTGTTAGTGTAGGTGAACTAGTTGGTATTTCCCATTGATTTTTACATTGTAGATATGGATGATGATAATTTCCCTAATCTAACACCTATTTTATTAAGGAGACCATTTTGTATGACTTCCTAAACTATGATTAATGTTCATGAGCATACTCTCACCATGAAGTTTGATGGTGAAGTCATTCACCTCAATATTTATGAAGATGTGAGGTATCCTAGTGATGTTCATTATGTTGCTACTGTTAATGTGATTGATTCTTTAGCACAATAAGTTTTTGAACTGAAAACAAGGTAAATTCTTTAGAGGTGGCAGTCAGTAAACATCTTGAGCTGGAAAAAGAAGAAATTGAGTAAGTGATGAGTTGAAGGTGACCATGGATGAAATGCATTCATTGGCAGTGATTCAAGAAAGGTATATTGTTTCTTCAATTCAATTGCCTATTTGTCTCAAGAAACTTCTGACTTCTATTTTACAGGGCCCTATTTTAAAGGTGAAACCATTACTTGGCCACCTAAAGTATGTGTATTTAGGAGAAGATGAAACATTGCCAGTGATTGTTGCAAAGAATTTGACCAATACATAAGAGAAGAAACTGATTCAAGTGCTAAGGGATCATAAAATGACAATTAATTGGACAATTACAAATAGTAAGGGAATTAGCCATGCTATGTGTAAGTATAGGATCCCTTTAGAAGATGTAGCAAAACCCACTAGAGAAGCATTGTGTAGAATGGACACATCTATTATGGTGGTTGTAGAAAAGGAGATTTTTAATTTTTTGGATGTCGGTATCATATGCCCCATGTCAAATAATAAGTGGCTAAGCCTGGTACAGGTCATTCTAAAGAACTATAGACTAACCATGGTTCAAAATGAGAAAAATGAGTTGGTACCCACATGCATTCAAATAGGATGAAGAGTGTATATTGATTGCTAGAAGTTAAACATTGTGACTTGCAAAGATTAGTTTCCTCTTGCCTTTCTTAATCAAATGCTAGAAAGATTAGTTAGGCATACTTATTATTATTTTCTAGATAGTTTTTCAAGTTACAATCAGATTATAATAAGCCAGAAGATCAGGAGAAGATGACCTTTACATGTCCATGTGGTGTATTTGCCTACCGGAGGATGCCATTTGGACTTCACAATGTCCTAGCCACTTTCCAATGGTATGTTAGTATTTTTTTTAGACTATGTAGAAAACATCATAAAGGAATCTATGGATGACTTTATTTATGGTGATTCTTTTGATAAATGTTTGGAAAACCTTACACAAATTTTGAAAAGATGTTTGGAAAGTAACCTTATTTTGAATTGGGAAAAATGTCATTTTAAAGTAGAACAAGGCATAGTTTTAAGGCATGTTATTTCAGCTAGTGGAATAGAAGTGACTAAATCTAAGATAGAAATTATTTATACTTTATCTTACCCTACAAATGTGTGGGAGATTTGATCTTTTCTTGTCCATGAAGGTTTCTATCATATGTTTATCAAGAATTTTACAAAGATAGCTTTGGCCTTATTTAAGTTATTGCAAAAAGGAGGTGCCTTTTCAGTTTGATAAGTACCAAGAGGCATTGGACAAGCTAAAAAATCTTTTAACTTCAGAGCCAATGATTTAGTCACCTAACTAGGAGTTGCCATTTGAGATTATTTGTGATGCAAGCAATTATGCTGTGAGAGTTGTCTTGGGACAAAGAATGGGCAAGGCATCGCATGCCATTTATATGCCTCAAGCACTTTGAATGTAGCCCAAATCAATTATTCCACCATTGAAAAGGAACTTTTATTAGTTGTTTTTGTTTTAGAAAAAATTTCATTCTTATTTACTTGGCACTAAAGAGATAAATTTTTGGGATCATGCAGCCCTCAAGTACTTGTTCTCTAAGAAGGAATTGAAGCCTAGATTGATTAGATAGATTCTATTACTACAGGACTTTGATTTGGAGATTAGAGATTAGAAGGGAGCAAAAAATTTAGTGGTTAACCACTTGAGTAAATTGGAGTATGATGAAGACAATTTACCATTGTGAAAAGTTTTCCCTGATGAGAAATTATTTTCTATTGACAAGGTATTGCCATGGTATGCACATATTGTGATTATTTAGTTGCTAATGTGTTGCCTTGTGATTTTTCCATAGTGTAGAAACAAAACCTAATCAGTGTTGTAAAATATGATTTGTGGCATGATCCTTAATTGTGGAGGCATTGTGCTAATCAAGTGATTAAAAGTTTTGGAATGCCAAGGGCCATCATTAGTGATAGAGGAACACATTTTTTTGATAGAGCAATGGAAGTACTATTTAAGAAATACAATGTTGTACATAAAGTTTCCCCACACTAGTGATCAAGCTAAAGTGTCCAACCATGAAATCAAGTCCATTCTAGAGAAGAAAGCCAACCTAAATAGTAAGGATTGGAGTTTGAGGCTAGATAATGCACTATGGCTTATAGGACAGCTTATAAAACCCTATAAGCATGTCACCTTATAGGTTAATTTATGATAAACCATGGCACCTTCCAGTAGAATTAGAGCAGAGGGCTTATTGGCCAATCAAGCAATACAACTTAGTTATGGACAAGGTTGGAGAGCAAAGAAAGTTGCAATTACACAAATTGGAGGAATTAAGGATGGAGACATATGAGAGTTGTAAGATATATAAGGAGACAACAAAAGTCTTCCATGACAAGATGATCTCTAGTAAGAACTTTGTTGTCAAACAAAAAGTTTTCCTTTACCATTCAAGGCTTAAGTTATTTGTAGGTAACTATGTTCCTATTGGGTTGGTCCATTTATTATTGCTAATGTTTTTCATCATGGTATAATAGAAATTCAAAGCCCAAGAACCAAGAAAGCATTCAAAGAGAATGATCATAGGTTCAAACATTTTTATGAAGATCTCAAGGTGAAGAATGCTGAGATAATGGCACCAAATGATCCAATTTATATGAATTAAGAGACATAATGTCGAGCCAATGACATTAAAGATAGACACTACTTGAGAGGTAACCCAACAATGGCTATCAAGCCACCATCACGTTTGCTCTCTTCCCCTATCTTTTTTATTTATTCTTTATCCATTATTTGTTTTATATCGTAGCATTGAGGACAATGTAAGTTTGAAGTGTGAGCAAGAGGCATAGGATGTTCAATTTCTTTAATTTTCATTTGTTTGTTTGCATTTGTTCTTATAAATTGTGTCTTGTTTGTGTATTGTGAGTGTGCAAAATTTTTGTTTTTGCATTTCTCTTCTTGCTACTTGCATGAAAATATTATATAGTAGTTATGTTTCAAAGTGCCCACTGATGCATGAAAAAAAAATTAAATTGGTAATAATTGTTATGACATACCTCCTAGCTAATGTTGTTGGCAATTTCATGTAAAATGAAGTTAAGTATGCTTAAATCTTTATAGTTGATTGAAATAATGCATCTTGAGAGATTGTGTGAACTAAGTGACAAAGCATGGCTAGGAAGTGCATGGGTACCTCAAACTATTTCTTTTATGATACATCTAAATTCATGTTTAAGTAAACTGGATTGAAAAGAAAAGGAAAAGAAAGAAGAAATAGAAAAAAAAAAAAAAAAGATAAAGAGAAGAAAGAAAAAGAAAATGGTTACAACAATTCAACTTCGCTATCTAAGTACTTAGTAACTAGGGGATTCGCCACCAAAAGTGTCAACTTTCATGTCAAATGGTGCTTAGACATGAGGATGCAAGGTACCTTCATGTCTATTCCTATTGATTGACTTCTAAGTGCTTCTCAAGGAAGAGTATTTGTGATTTTTCTCATTGAAATGGATAACCCTAACTATTATCTTGCTAGTAGTAGTAAAAAGGAATGGTTTAAAGGTAAGTTTTGCATGAGTTAGTTGTGAGGTTTGCTTTGACATATTGAGAGTACTTGTGGCAGCACAAATTTAGTGATTATAGACCACATCTTTTTTTGAGGCATATGGGTTTAGGGTGTGACTTTGGCCATCAATAGCTAGTGAAACATCTTTTCTAACCTAATTTAATTGAAGGCATAAACTAGAACACTCATATAGGTTTCTTAGGTTTTTACTTTATAATCATTTGGCATCACATAACAAGAACACTTGTTTTGCATTGTTAGCTTGTCCAACTAAGTTTTTCTTTTTAGTTCATGGGGATCTCAAGCCCTAATAATGTGTTGATGATGTAATTATCTTAGCAATGTTATTTCTACTCCTTTCTATAAAGTTGTTTCATGATATTCATATTCAAAAGATTATGATCTTTGTTTTGATTGACTTAAACAAAGCTCATTAAGTTAATTGAATGAGTATCTATTGCTAAATTTAGGGACTATGATACATACTAGTTTGATTAGACCTAAGTGCTGGTATACACTATCAATGTAATACTAATAAGTATCCTAAGGATAAAAGTAAATTATCATTCTCATAGAGAATTGGACTATCAACCACTAACCCACAATCCTACCCTATGCCTTATTTCGTAGATCAATTAGATATCAAAGAAAGTCAATGATTAATCAAAACTTATAAAGAAAATAAGTAAAATAGAATCCAAATACTAAGTTTATAAATTTAAGTAGGGAGTATACCAAATATTAATAAAGCTTACAGTCATACAAATCCATTATAATTTCACTCATGCCTTTTTCATGACCAAAACTTAAGATAAGACCTATCTTTCTTTTTAGGTAGATTCCAATTCTTTAACATGTTATGCTGAATGCTCAACTACATGCACTATTATATTTAGATATAGATGTCTCTAGCCAAATAAACGTAATTCTTGATCCTAAAGGCTACATGTTTATGCTCAATTAGAAATTCAAGAAAAGCATTAAGAACAAGCATCCTTTAATTAATTGCACCAGACTTATGCTATGTGTCCATGCTAGTATCTAATGTTCTTAATCTGATTGAACCTAGAATCAATCTATCTTTGTCAAAACTTAATTAATTCTTTCAAATATATAGTTAATTGGCCACACTAACTAAGCATTAAAAGTAGATTAAAGAAAACATCCATGCATGATGAAGATCAAAGAATTCAAACTACACTTAGCAAAAGATTCATTACAACTTCATTGTATTTCCTAAAGTCATGGATCAACTTATAAGGTATTGGGCTCAATTGGGCTAATGCAACTCACTTTATAATTTAGTGCATCCAGCTGACTTCAAATTTTATCCAAAAATTCCTATACTTTGAGGCACATCTTCTGATGGCTTATGAGTACTCATTGGAAATCTTTGGATGTCTAGTTTTACATGGGAAAAAATCATTGGTGTCCAAGTTGTGTAGCCCATGATATAGCCTATTCTTTATGGACTGTTCAAATAAGTACGAACCATACTACTCATAATTTTGCCACCAATTTGACCATCTTATCCACATCCAAGCAAGGCACATAAGTAGTTAATTTAAAGCTTGAGATGTCTACATTCTTGGAAATCAAGAATCTCCTTAATTGGTGTTAGAAACTCTAGATATGCTCTAACTTTTAATTGCTACCAAGAAAACTCAAGCTAAGCCTTTGGTCTTCTTTTCCAGCTCTAATTTACAAGATTCATCCTATATCAATCAAGAACACACCAAGAAAACAATAAAGATCTAAGAAAACACTTAACATGCACCAAGAACTCTAAGAATTAAGGGTAGAAACTATGCAAATACGTTAACAATCTAATGCCCCCAACCTTAGGCATTTGCTTCTCTTCAAGCAAAATTTCAAAAGAGCTTCCCCAAACTTACATTCTTCTTAATAAACTAGAAATTCATATTAGGGATTTGCTTGACTTCAAGCAAAATTTCAAAAGAGCTTCCCTTAGACATACATTGTTCCTAATAAACTAGAAATTCATCAAGTCTTTTCTTATGACAAAATCTTTATGCTAAAGCTAAAACTAATTAAGACCAATGGATACTCAAGTAAACATACATATGACTCTTTCCAAATTCATGCAAGTAATGTAGTTGACTTATCAAATCCATAGGGCTTTATTAAGCTTATAATGCATAAAGTAGGATAACAAAAATTTATATGTCTTTAAGCTTATGCATGAGCATGAATCTCTTCTCCTTTCTTTCCTCTTTTTAACTTTAACTTCTTGTACAAGCTTATGTTCTTATAATGCCACATGACATTCTTCTTGTATAAGAGCACCTTTTCACCAACAAGAATGTCATGTGGCATTATCTTCCTATCATGCCACTTTTTTGTCTTTTCTTTGTAGATTTGGGCACTCTCATATGCATCTCTTCTTATCTTGTCTAGCTCATTCCATTGGAGAAGTCTCTTCTCTTTTGTAGCATCCAACTCAAAATTAAGGAGCTTGATGCCCCAATATGCTTGATGCTCTAACTCAACTGGAAGATGGCATGCTTTTTCGAAAACTAGCGTTTAGGGTGACATCCTTTAAAGAGTCTTATAGGCTATCCTATATGCCTATAATGCATCATCTAGTTTTACGGCCCAATATTTCCTAGTCAGCTTCGCCATGTTCTCTAGTATCCTCTTTATTTCTTTATTTGATACTTCCACTTGTCTACTTGTTTGGAAATGATATGGTGTAGAGCCCTTATGCTTCACTTCATACTTTGCTAAAAGACTTGCAAGCAATTTATTACAAAAATGAGGTCCTTTGTCACTAATAATAGCCCTTCAAGTACCAAATCTTGTAAAAATGTTCTTTTTCCAAAAGTTTAATTACTTCATTGCTGTTATTAGTGGGTAAAGTCATAGCCTCAACCCATTTGGAAACGTAGTCTATAGTAACCAAGATGTACTTATTATTATAAGAAGATGGGAAAGGTCCTATGAAATTAATCACCAAACATCAAATAGCTCAATCTCAAGGATTCCATGTTGTGGGAGCTCATGTCTTTTGGAGATGTTTCCCAGTCTTTGGCAACTGTCACAAGGAGACAAAATTGTGAGAATCTCTAAACAAAGTTGGCCAATAAAAACCACATTCTAACACTTTAGTTGTTATTTTATTTCCTCCATAGTGCCCTCCATAATCCAAAGCATGACAATATTGAAGGATACTCTAATGCTTTACTCACAATAGCTCCCCTTCAAGAGGTGTTTCCTAATGAACACATTTTAAGTGCCACATGTGCCCCACTTCCTTTCTATACAAATTTGTGAACTATTTGGTTAGTGGTATTTTACCTTCTAAATTCTCTTATCATCAAAAGAAAAGGTTGATTTATGATTCTAAATTCTACTTTTACGATGATCCTTTTCTCTTCAAGTTGTATGATAACAGGATACTTAGGAGATGTGTGCAACAAGAAGGACCCATCAAATTAGTCTAGGATTTAAATCTTTCTTTGCAATGAATGGATGAATGATATATAAAAACAACATGTAAGCTTAACAAATATGCTTGAAACTTCTCAAATGCAAACACAATAGCAAGGACCTCTTTTTGTGTAGTTGCATAATTCTTTTGAGCCTCATTAATTGTTTTACTAGCATAGTAAATAGCATGAAACACTCTATCTTTCCTATGCCCTAAATTAGCCCTAATAGCATAGCCACTTGCATAACACCTTATCTCAAAAGGGGCATGCCAATTAGGTGGGATACATATGGGGGCTGAAATTAACTTTTTCTTTGAAGTCTCAAATGTTGCCATACAATCACTATCAAACTCAAATGCAGCATCCTTCTTAAGAATGTTGGTAAATAGCTTGCTTATTTTAGAGAAATCCTTGGTGAATCTTCTATAAAAGCCTGTATGCCTAAGGAAACTTCTCACACTCTTTACATTTTTAGGCAATGGTAGCTTCTCAATTACTACAATCTTTGCTTTGACACCTTGTGGCCAAGCACCACTCCCTTCTACCCTAGAAAGTGGTATTTCTCTAATTCAGTCCCAAATTAGTATCTACACATCTTTTCAAAATAAAGACAAGTTTTGTAAGCATGAATAAAAAAATTACCAAAAATAGAAAAGTTATCCATAAAAACCTTTATATTGTCCTCCACTATGTCAAAAAATATGGCCATCATACACCTTTGGAATGTGGTAGGTTCATTGCATAATCCAAAGGGCATTCTTCTAAATGCAAAGATTCCAAAAAGGCATCTGATGGTAGTCTTCTCTTGATCTTCCAATACAATGGCTATTTGATTGTACCCAGAGTATACATCAAAGAAGCAACTGTACATGTGCCCAGCAAGCCTATCTAGTATTTAATCCAAGAAAGGCAATGGAAAGTGATCTTTCTTTGTTACCTCTCTTCTTGGGACCAATTCATTGTGTGCATTCTCTGCTACTATCTTTCCTCCCTTTTTTGGCACACATTGTATAGACTCACCCATACACTATCTAAAATAAGGAAGCTATTACCATTATCAACATATTTGATTATTTCCTTCTTCACCACTTCCTTCATGTTTGGATTTTGGCTCCTTTGTGCTTCTACATTAGGTTTTCACCCATCATATAAAATAATCTTGTGCATGCAAATTGTGGGGGTTATTTCTCTAATGTCACTCAAACTTCATCCAATAGCTTGCACTCTTAAGAGCTTATCTTATTGTTCCTTGGTTAAGGTAGATGAAATGATTATTGGACATGTGGAATTTGCTCCCAAATATGCATTGGTCAGATGAGGGGTTAATGGTTTCAACTCCAAGTCCATAGACTTCTCACCTAAAGGCTAGGGTTCACTCTTTATTATCTTAGCATTGAAAAGAAGTGGTTCATACCTAGGAAACTATGGACTCTTCTCAAGATAGTCAAGTACCTTGGCTACTTCATTTTGTGCAATATCTTCACTCACCAAGGCAATCTCTAAAGGATCTTTGGCTTGATTGTGGTGCCTAATTCAGCTACATAGGAGTCTGCCAGATCCATTCCATGCACATCTTCATTCTCATAAGGAAACTTCATGGCTTTAATGACATTAAACTTATCCTCTTGTCTTGCACTCTCATGGTCAATTCCCCTTTCCTCATATTTATTATCATGCCACTAGTTGCAAGGAAAGGTCTTCCCAAAATTATGAGAATTTCTTTGTCTTCCTCTATGTCCAATATGATGAAGTCAGTAGTGAGGATTAATTTGTCCACTCTTACTAGAACATCTTCAATAATACCATTAGGATATGCTAGGGTCCTTTCTACAAGTTGGAAAATAGCACTTGTGGACTTTATCCCTTGTAGACACCAAATTTTATCCGGAATCCAAAATAACTTGTATTAGGATTTTTTTAAAAAATAAATAAAATAATAATAATAAAATTTTTTTTAGCAATTAATTTATTTGATAATTAAAACTAAATAATAATAATAATAATAATGATAATAAAACTTGTTATGTTATTAGCTAGCCTTTGTGTACCCATCTTTTTGTTTTAAATCTAAATTTTAAATAAGTAATAATAATGAATAATAATAATAAAAGTAAAAGTAAAAGTAAAAAAATGAAAGAACTTTAAAATATGTATATGTATATATAATAAAAGGAATGAGGGGGCTCTGTTCATTGGCAATGAACTGAAACCCTCATTTCTTTTGAGAAGTCAGTGCCTTCCTTCAAGAATGAATTGAACCTCAAGAATGAACCATGCACCACCACCATTAAATCTCACTAGCTGCTACAATGGTAGGAGGGGTGGCAAGAAGATGCAGAACAATAACTACAGAATGCTGCACAAGCTGCAAGACGGCAACAAAATGAAGGGGCAAAGGGTGCACAAGCTACATTGTCCCCATTAAAACTTCACCAGCTACTACAGCAAGAGGAAGAGCGATAAAGAATGATGGATGCATAGATAGCTGCTGTAGAATGATGCAACACTAGCACATGAAGGTGGTGGTAGCCACTTACTGGAACAAAAGCACTGCCACCTCCAAACACCCATCATACCCATCAACTCCCACTTGCATGGGAGAGAAGATAGCCAAAATGTAGCATACAAGTGTTAGGTGCTGGATGCATGAAGGATAGCAAAAAATAGAGAGTAGCAACATGGGGCAAACCTAAGCAAGGAAGAAGAAAGGTGACACCAGAATGAAGAGGGTGGTGACCTATGGGTTGGCGTAAAACTAACGTGCCCAGCTTCAACTATAAAAGGGGAAAGAGAAGGGAACCCAAGGGAGTTTTTCTCCTAGATGAGAGTCTTCAAAAACATAGATAACATAAAGCAAAAGAAGTGTCATTGGACCCCTGTCCAGCAATAAGAAAATAGAGTATATATTGACCTAAAAGAGACCTACTGAACATGGCTACACCTAGAGATAGGAAGTAGGGCACTTACAGGGTGAAAAGATTGCCACAACATCCTAGCATAACCCTTTGACATCCAGTAGTGCCAAAGACAACTCACGGCCACAAAGCTAGAGATGAATGTTGCTACACTTGGAGACATGAAGTAGGGCACTCACAGGGCAAAAGGATTGCCACTACATCCCAGCATAACCCTCCGATACCTAGCAATGCCAAAGACAACTCATGGCCCCCCACAAAATCAAAGACAAATGTTGCTGTACCTAGAGATAGGAAATAGGGCACTCACAAGGTGAAAGGGTCTCTATAGCATCCCAGAACCATCCTCTGACATCCAATAGCACCAAGGACAACTCACAACCCTCCACACAACTAGAGACAAGTGTGCACAAGCCATGAAAACCAGAGGATATGGTAGAGAGCACTAAAGTGGAGCAATAGAATCCACCTTGTTTCCAGAAAGAGTGAGCAGTGGGCTAGCCAAAGAGCAAAGGAAAGGTCTTCAAAGCACTATGTCAATGTAGTTCAACCTGGTTTTGGTAAACCATGAATTCAGTTTGGTTGACTTATTGAGCTTTGGATTTTTGATTGAGGAAACATAGCCAACATAGTGGATGACTAGGCCTGTAAGTTAAGTATGTTATATGAATTTTCATTAGTCCTTAGAAGCTGGTTTATTTCATGCATTTGACATGCCATTGGACTTTGGTAGGTTCTAGTTAGTTTGATTTTCCTTTTACCCTTTTTGTGCATCAACCATGAACTTGGGTGTGTTGAGTTAGGATGATGGTAAGTTATCACCAACCTCTCAAAGTGGGGAAGTTTGGAGTCAATTCTATTTATGTTTATTCTATGCTTAACCGGATTTTAAGTTTGCAAATCACTTTGTTTAAGGAAAGAGTAGTAAAAAACCTAGTTATTTCTTTGTTTATAATAAATCAATAACTAAATAGAATAAACAAAGGAGAGAAATAAGAATTAGAAAAGTGAATATAATATATAAAATAAAATAGAAAATGAGAAATCTTTTTTAAGTACCATTCTTTTGCAAAACATTTTTTTAAGCTGTAGAAATAAAGGCGAAGGCATTTATTTTTTCAATTTGTATAGGTCTTACCTAAAGAGGAATGGCTTATTTTAATGCTCATTAAAACTCAAATCTTTTACAAAAAAAACATCCAAATAAGCCTTACTAAGAAAAGTTATGAGAAACAAAGGCGAAAACATTTAATCTTATAACGTGATTAGACCCCTACCTGAATAAGGATGAGTCTATATCAATACTTCTTAAAAAGTTTATTAGTATAAAATTTGTAAAAATCAATTTTTCTACCAAAATTAATATTTTTTTTTACAAAAGAAAGTCATGGGAGTAAAGGCAAACACATTTGGTCCCATAAGCTTAAAGTAGACCCCTACCTGAAAACGAAGGGCCTATCTTTTTCTCAAAAAACTTGCAATGTAAAAATCAAATTTGTAATTTAGATATATATAATAAAGAAGCATAGACAAAAATTTATTGCAAGTATAAGTCGCATAAAATTAATATGGTACTGAAAGGGTATTGTAAGGTGTTAATACATTTCCTACACGTAATCAATCCTGAACCTGTTTAAAAAAAAATGGTACACCATTTTCTTAAAATATAAAAGTGTCCAATCTCACCAAGATTTTAGATCGGTGACGACTCCCTTCTTTCTTTTAAATCTCATTTCTTCCAGTTTACAAATAATGTTGTCCATCCTATTTTTTGCAAAAATAAAATTATGTTTAAAATAAATTTTTTTTTACCTGCATCGTATAGATGTCGCAACAGCTTGGTGACTCCACTAGGGATCCTTTTAAAGGGTTAAACCATGCAAGTTAATTTTATGTTGCATTATGGAACTATAATTTGCAATGGTCATGCTTCACATTTATGGTTTTGTTTTGTGGTCTCGTCTTTGCATGCTTTGTGTATTTGGTAATTATAGTTTTTCATATAAATATAAAGATGCCAAGACACAAGGTGTGCCTTCTGCCTTCTCATGCAAGAATGTTTTATCTTCGATAATTTCTTTGGTATTCCTATTTGTACTATCTTTTGCTTGCAGTGCAGGTTTTTGTGAGTGTTACTTTTGTTCCCCTCACACACATGCACTCTCACTTCCACACACTATAGAAAGGGGAGGTGATGACTCCTGTGCCCTATATCTAGGCCGCATTGGTCACCATTTTAGGCTAAAGGACCCAAAGTAGGGTTAGCCTTGGAGAGACCTTTGTCTTTGTGTAGGCACTTGAAAAACCCCCACTCAAATTGAACCCTTTCCATTTAAAGCCTATCATTAGCAAGGATTAGTGACCTTTGCTAACCAAGTGTGAGGAAAATTTGGGAACCCAAGGTAGGAATTTAGAACCTAACCATTGCGTTACTTGAAATCTAGACCTGACCAAGAGGTTTACCTTTAACCTTCGGATCAAAAATAAAGCCTAGAATTCACCCTTTTAGATGCCATGGGGAGCACTCTTTGTAGGTTATTTGTCATTGCTTGTTATAGATTCCTCAACAGTCATCTTTCACTATTGGATGCATAAAGTCCTCTACCTAGACTTTGTCCACCCATAGGTTAGATAGGAGCAAAATAAGGTCAGCCTTCGAGAAGCCTTTGTTTCTATGTAGCTACTTAAAATGCTCCTACTCAAATTAAAATCCTTTACTAGCAAAGTGTGGGGTAGTAAGGATAATTTAAAAACCTGTTTAGGACTATAGAACCCACCCTCATGAAAAGCATAAGGAATCTACTCTTTTTTTAAAAAAAAAAAAAATTCCCATGACCTTTTCTTTGATACTGTGCATTATTGGATTGCCAAAATAACCATTACATGGTTTATTCCACCATACCACCATCTGCTGGGTCCTTGACTAATACTGAAGAGCTGGTTAAAGGATCACAAAAAAGGAATCAGAAGGAGCATAGGGATTGTATACCCACTGATTATGTCCTTGTCTTGCCAAAAGTTAGAAGAATTACTTTCAAATAGCATGATTTGACAGAACTCAAATAAGTTTGGAGTGTCATGGCTAAAAAAGAAGAGTTTGAAAATAGATATGGACATTTAGCCTACTTCTTATTTGTTCCAGCAAATGAATCCCTAATCAAAGCTTTACTTTCTTTTTGGGATCCAGTATATTGAGTATTTACATTTGGAGAGTATGACTTGACACCTACTTTGGAGGAATATGATGACCTTCTAAAAATTAACCTTGGTGCCAATAGGAAAATGTACTTTCACAACATCAAAGCTTCCCTTAATAGATAATTGGCAAAAGTAATGGGGATTAAGACTCAAGATCCTAAACATCTCTATAAAACAAAGGGGAATTCTTAAGGCATCCCGATTGACTTGATTGTGATAGCATTAAAGTAACACATTGATACTAAGACGGGTTTCAGTTTGTTGGCTTTAGCCATATGTGAGTTAGTTTTGTATCCAAAATTAGAAGGCTACATTGACCACTAGGTTATTTTGTTATTTGCACAAGTGGAACATGGGGTCCACCCAACACCACCAATCTTATCTGAAACACTGCACTCATTGTGCTATCATCAAGAAAAAGAAAAAGGATACTTTAGTAGTTATGCCCAAATTTTGACTGTCTAGGCATTTAGTCCCTTGCCAACAATGAGTAATTTAGGGTATCCCACGATAAGTCTCTCTCACGACTTCAATACTAAAAGAAACACTCTTTCTAAGTTTGCCAATCTACTAAAGAAAGACCTATGACTAGTAAGTGGATTTAAGCCTTAACCGAGTTAAGGGGAGTTAGTTGGAAAGCACCTTGGCAGCTTGTTGTCCCTACTCTATATAATGTAGTAACAATACAAGAATTCCTCTTGTTGGTCTAAGAGGAATAATTGAATATGTGCTTATTATGATAAGGACATAGATGGGTGGCATATAATTCACCCCTACAACATATGGATTAGGCCTCTTAGATGTTTCCTATGAAGAGGATTCTAGTGCTACTAACACGAAAAAAGCCCAAACTACATGGCAAAATGTTAGATATGTGGAGCCATTAGTGAGCACAAAAGGAGTTACTATAGAGGGATATCTTCACTGGCATAGAACAAGGGGCAAAGGTTTTGCACTGTTAATGGTTCATGTACCCACACCTCCTAAGTGAGATGAAAAGGATCTGAGGGAACCTCGTGATTCTTTAGGATCTAAAGTGTTGAGACTTCAAAAGGAGAACAAAGAATTGTGAGAAACTTAAATTGCACACTTACAAGCCATCCAAACACTGAAGAAGGAAAAAGAACAAATGGCTGATTATATTTAGGGTAGTCAATCTTGATATGAAGAGAAAATTTGAGAGTTAATGAGACAGCTAGGGAATTGCCAAGACATGCAAAGAAGAATGTAAATTCTCAAGGAAGCAAATGTGCATCTCCATAAAACTTTAGCCCTCTAAGAAGGACTTAAAACAAAAATGATACATAACATGGCTTGGTTGGACCCATCATTAGAAAAGGTGGAGCTAGTCCTAGAGCTGGATCACTTTGAGGGGATGCCTTGTGAACTTTATGAACAAATGCAGATGATAGCATAAGAGGAAAGAGTTAAAGCATAGATGATCTTGGAGCATGATGTTCCCCCTCATTACTTACTCCTTTACATTAGCATCATGCATTTTCATCATTCATTCGGTAATATGTTTTATTCTTTATAGGTTTTTTAAAAAGAAATAGGAAGAAATACGGCTTCACATTCACCATATCTTATATGTCTATGAAAAAAGAGAATGAAGCAACCAATGATGGAGCTATCTTATGACGAAATGAAATGCAAGATCTCTACCTTGGAAGGAAAAATGGTCCAATTGATGAAGGCCCTCACAGAGGAAAGAAAGAAAAATCAAGACAATGAATCTTCTCAGATCCAACAAAATGTTGGTCAAACATCTAAGCCAATAGAAAAAGAAAAGCAACCTCAAGAGACATTGTAGGTTCAGCACAGGGGACTTGAAAGAGATCTTGAACATCACATATCAATCCCTGACTTTGATCTAGAAAATGAACAAAGTGAGAGGCAAAAGGAGGAGCAAGTAACGTAGGCTACTTGGGAAGCAAGATTAAAAGCTGTGGAAGGCACTAAGAGCTATAGGGTTCTAGATGTACTTGAGATGTGCTTGGTACCAGATGTAGTAATACCACATAAATTCAAAGTACCTGAATTTGATAAGTATGATGGGACTACATGCCCAAGAGCCTATCTGGTAGTGTATTCAAGGAAAATGTAGGCATATTCTAAGGATAAAAATTGCTCATCCACATCTTCCGAGACAGTCTCATTGGTGCTACAATGGAATGGTATATGGTCTTGATCATGTAATGATAAGAACTTGAAGGGATCTGGCTGAAGCACTCATGCAGCAATATGAATTCAACTTAGACATGGCACCAGATCATCTTTAGCTATAAAATATCTATAGAATCCATCAAGAACTTTGCTAAAAGGTGGAGAGAGATAATGACATGGGTTCAACTACCTCTGATTGATAAAGAGATAGTCTCTATCCTCATCAATACACTCCATTATACTATGATAGAATGATCAGTAATACTTCCACTAATTTAGTTGATCTAGTGATCATCAAGGAAAGAATTGAAAACAAAATGAAAAGTAGGAAGATGCCAAACGCAACATCAAAGCCTTCAACCAGAAAACCCTTATTTGGGAAGAAAAAAGAGGAAGCAAATACTGTGGCATATGAAGGGTGATATTGTGGATAGTATATGCAAAAGAAACCTTACCAGTCATTCCAGACTCATTAGGATTCCCCTATGAATGTTATCACTTTAGCACCATGATTTATGGCACAAAGCCAATCTACATCTTAGTACTCATAACCAAGTCAACCAAGGCCACAAGGTAGAAGAATGGAACACTCTAACCTAATACCCATGTCTTATACCCAATTGTTACCTTAGTTGATTGAAAATAAGGTTGTAATAGTAAACCATTGCAACCTCCATACCCGACATGGTACAGAGAAAATGACATCTGTGATTATCATGGAAGGACCCAAGGGCACTCAACAAAAAATTATAAGACTTTAAAAAGGAATGTACAAGAATTGATCGATGCCAAGTGGTTAGATTTTTAGAAGATTCCCCCTCCACCCAGTATTAATCAAAATCCCTTACCAAATCATGGGGAGAGGTTTATTAATGTTGACAATGGTGAAGTAGTTTTAAAAGATTATGTATCAGACATCAAGATGTTTTTGAATTACATTTTGAAAGTTTTGGTTGAGAATAGATTTATAGAGGCTAGGGAAAATCATAACTTTAGTTATCAATTCTCTAAATGTGACATGCATCATGAGTTAGAGGATTATGAAACCTTTAAAGTTTTCCTTCAAGACTTGCTTGATAGGAAAATTTTATAAGTAGGGACAAAGAGAGAGTTAATCAATGAAGTGCAAGTCATTGGCCTACAAGATGAGGAGCAAACAATGATCCCAGTATTTCCTCATGCACCAACTAGTTTTAAACCATATATGATATTATAAGGAACTTCCAACTATTACAACTAAAATGAAAAATGTGAGAACCATTCCTTTATAAAAGCAACAAGGCAGTTCCAAGGAATTATGACTATAAAATAGCCACAGGAAACTCCTCCAAAGAATTAGCTATGACTAACATATTAGGTGTTAGTGGCATTACAAGAAGTGGATGATGCTATGGCCCTACTCTAGCTTATAATGTAAGAAAATAAGATAAGGAAGGCTAACAAAAACACAAAAAAGGGAAAGAGGTTTGTGAAGAGCCAGCCCTTGTGTAGATAGAGAAGATTGTTCAGGAATCCATTAAAAAGTTTATATCAGAAGAAGAAGCATTCAAATTCCTCAACTGATTAAGCAAAGGGAGTATTGGGTAATTGAGTAGCTTAAATAAACCCCACCAAGATATCATTACTCTCATTGTTTTTAAACTGTGAGCCCCACTGAAAAGCACTTATGAAAGTCCTAAATGATGTTTATCTCAACCAGGACATCTGCAGAGATGGTAAAAGGATTGGTAGGAAATATCATAGCCAGTAGCATCATCTCATTTCCTAATGAGGAGATTCCCTTAGAAGGCTAGGGTCATAATAAGGCATTGCATATATCAGCTAGATGCAAGGAATATAGCTTAGCCAACATCCTTGTTGACAATGACTCATTACTGAATGTTATGCCAAAAGTCACCCTAGAAAGGCTCCTCTTTGATATGACCTATATGAAACTAAGCACCACGATAGTCAAGGTTTTTGATGGATCCATGAGGTTAGCAATGGGGGAAATAGAAATCCCAATTCAGATAGACCCTTGCATTTTCAATATAGATTTTCAAGTGATGGACATCAAGCCATCATACAATTGTTTAGTTGGCTGATCTTGGATACACACTGCTGGGGTAGTACTATCTTTACTACACTGAAAAGTGAAATTTGTAGTGAACAATAAGCTGGTAGTAGTGAATGGGGAAGAAGACTTACTAGTAACTAAGTCCACTACCACCTCTTACATAGAAGTAGCCAAGGAATCCTTAGAAAGTGTTTTCTAGTTGTTTGAGATTATGATTGTGACTTATGTATTGTAGGATCACAAATTTCTATACCTCATCTCTTTTCCACATCCATAATGGTGGCAAAGTCAATGTTGATCCAGGGATAGAAGGTCAATGAATGACTAGGAAAATGGGGAAAAGGTAATGGTGAGCCTTTTAAGATACCAAAGGTAGAAGAAAGATTTGGCATTGGTTACAAGCCCACAAGAGCTTATCGTGTTTGCCTTGCTCAAGAAAAAAGAGAAAGAAGGCTAGCTTGCCTAGAAGGAAGGGAGTCTGAGATCAGTAAACTAAAAATGCTACTATTATATAAGTCCTTTGTAAGTGGGGGATGCACAACCAGGAGCAAGTATCTATCATTGGAGAAGAGATAAATGAGGAAACTGATTTGAAAGCACCTTGCACACCAAGGCCAGAATTGAAGAATTGGACATCTAAAAGCTTCCTGTTGTCTTTAATTTGAAGTCCATGTAATTTCTCTTGTCACCTCGCTAATGTCTTTTCCCAAGGCCTTAGTTGGATTTTGTATGGGCAAGACATGTTTATTGTGCTCCAATGTTTGGTTTGAATGAAATACACTTTTCATTTTGTTTTCCATAATCTTCTAGATTAACCACATACACTCATGCATTCACATCCCACCTTTTACCTACAATAATTGAACCTAATAATTTAGGTCTCAAAATGACAACTTTGAATAAGGTTGTACCTCTTATCTAGGCTACAATTTCGAACATCACAGTAGTAGTGAATTAACAAAAGAAGAAGGAGAAGAATGGGAACCATCCCTTGAATTGTTAAGGTTAGTTGAGCAAGAGGAGAAACCCATCATGCCACATGAAGAACCACTAAAATAATTAATTTATGCATTAAAGAAGATAGAAGAGAAGTCAAAATTGGCACTCAAATGGCAAAAAAGGAGAAATGTGATTTAATCAATCTCCTATAAGAATACAAAGATGTATTTGCATGGTCATATCAAGATATGCCTAGATTAGATGCTGACATAGTGGCACATCATTTGCAAATTAAAGCTAGATTTAAACTAGTAAAACAAAAGTTAAGGAGAATGAAGCCTGATTTGCTCCTAAAATTCAAGGAAGAAGTAAAAATGTTGTTTAATGCTAGTTTTATTGAGGTATCAAAATATCCAGAATGGATTGCCAATATTGTGCCAGTGCCTAAGAAGGATGGGAGAATCAGGGTGTGCATAGATTATTGTGATCTAAATAAAGTGAGTCCAAAGATGATTTCCCTCTCTCTCACATAGATGTACTCATGATAATGTTGTTGGAAATTCTATCTTCTCATTCATGGATGGCTTTTCAGGGTATAACCAAATCAAAATGGCCCCAAAAGACAAGGAGAAAACCACTTTTATCATGCACCTTTTATTACAAAGTAATGTCATTTAGCATGAAAAATGCTGGTGCAACCTATCAAAGAGCTACAGTGACACTGTTTCATGACATGATGCATAAGTAAGTTGAGGTTTATGTTGATGATATAATAGTGAAACCAAGATCAGAAGAAGAACATGTCATTCATCTTTGTCAGCTCTTTGACAGATTAAGGAAGTATCCAATTAAGCTAAACCCTACCAAATGTACATTTGGTATCAGGTCAAGCAAATTGTTAGGTTCTTGGTTTGCCAAAAGGGAATAAAAGTAGATCTAGATAAAGTTTGCGCAATCCTACATGTGCCAATTCCAAAAACTAAGAAAGATGTACAGGGTTTCTTAGGAAGATTGAACTACATTGCTAGATTCATCTTATAATTAATAACCAAATGCAAACCAATTTTCAAGCTTTTGTGCAAAAATCAATGCAATGAGTGGAATGATGAATGCTAAGAGGCATTTGACAAAATAAAACAACATTTGCAAAATCAACTAGTCCTAGTCCCACTAATACAAGGTTGACTACTCTTAATGTACCTAACTATGCTCGAAGAGTCAATGGGTTATATGTTGTGGCAACATGATGAGACTAAAAAGAAAGAACAAGTAATCTACTGTTTGGGTAAGAAATTCACTAGCTACATACTCAATGTTAGAACAAAACTATTGTGCCTTGGCATGGGTGGCTCACTGTCTCAGGTAGCACATGCTTTGACATACCACTTGGTTGATCTCAAAAATGGATCTCATCAAACACATTTTTGAAAAATTGGCTCTCACTGGCCAAATCTTGAGGTGGCAAATGTTACTGTCTAAATATAATATCACCCATGTCCCATAAAAGGCTATAAAAGGGTCTGCAATCCAAGAGCATCTTGCAAATTATCTGATATCTAATCATGAACCAATTTGATTAGAATTTCTAGATGAGTATATCATGGCACTCTCTACAAAGAATGAGATATTAGGTGAAAAATGATGGTCCCTTCTCTTTGATGTTGCATCAAATGCCTTGGGGCATGGAATTGTGGTAGTTTTAATACACCCTAAAGGAAAATATTTTCCTATAACTGCAAAGTTATCCTTCAATTACACTAATAATATTGCAGAATATGAAGCCTGTACCATAGGAATCCAAGCAGCATTGAATTTTAGAATTGAAATCTTGGATGTTTGTGGGGATTCTGCACTAGTTATTCATTAGTTAAGGGGTAAATGGGAAACCAGAGACCCCAAGTTAATCCCTTTACCAAAAATATATAAGGGAAATGATGGAGCAATTTCAAGAAGTCACTTTCTAGCATGTACCCTGAGATAACAATATAATGGCTAATGCCCTAGCTACACTATCTTCCATGTTCAGTCTAGATCAGTATGGAAAAATTCCCAAAATAAGGCTTGAAAGGTAAGAAGAGTCAACCTACTATGCAAATGTAGAGGAAGAACCTAACAGCAAGCCATGGTATAATGATATTAAGCAGTTCATTCAATATCAAGGATATCCTAATAGAGCTTCAAAAAATGATAGAAGGACCCTTCGAAGGTTGGCAATGGGGTTCTTCTTCAATAACGATGTGCTTTACAAAAGAAATCATGACATAGTACTTTTAAGATGTGTCAATACTAAAGAGGCCATACAATTGCTCCAAGAAGTGCATGACGGGATTTGTGGAACCCTTATCAATGGCCATGCAATGACAAGAAAGTCTTAAGGGCCAGATATTACTGGCCAATAATGGAATTTGATTGCATCAATTATGTTAGAAGATGTCATAAATGCCAAATTTTTGTAGATGAAATCCATGTCTCCCCAACCACACTCAATGTATTAACTATGCCATGGCCAAATGATTATTTCACTAAGTGGACAGAAGTAACTTCATATACAAGCATTTGAAAGGGGTTGTCCTTAAATTCTTGAAAAAGGATATCATTTACAGATATGGATTACTTGAAAGGCTTATTACTGATAATGCTAGTAATTTGAATAACAAAATAATGGCTAAATTATGTGAGCAGTTTAAGATACGCCATCATAATTCAACTCCTTATCATCTAAAAATGAATGGAGCAATGGAAGTGGCCAACCAAAACATCGAAAAGATCATTGAAAAGATGATAGTAACTTATAAAGACTGGCATGAGATATCGCCCTTTGCCTTACATGGATATTGTACCTCAGTACAAACATCAACTAGGGCAACCACATTCTCTTTAGTCTATGGGATGGAAGCAGTACTCCCATTCAAAGTAGAGATCCCCTCTTTGAGAGTACTTATGGAAACTCATCTTGATGAGATTGAATGGGTTAGAATGTGGTATGAACAATTGAATTTGATCAAGGAAAAGAGAGTAGCAGCTCTGTGTCATGGAAGACTTTATCAAAAAAGGATAATAAGAGCTCATGATAAGAAAGTTCATTCAGGGTAGTTTCATGAGGGAGATCTAACTTTGAAAGAGATTCTACCAATCCAAAAAGATAACTAGGGCAAATGGACCCTGAATTATGAAGGGCCCTACGTGGTAAAGAGGGCATTTTCAGGATGTGCACTAGTCCTTACAAATATGGATGGTGAAGAGTTGCCCAATCCAGTAAATTTTGACACTATAAAAAAATATTATGCTTGACAAAGTGGCCTAAAATTGTAGCTTAAAGGAGAGGCACCATCTGAACCAAAGTTATCTTCAAGTGACCATTCCTCTTCCCTAATTTTTGTGCCCAGTTTCCTTTCTATACACTTTAATTACAAGTGCTTTCTTATACCTTTTTATATCCCAAATTCTCATAGAAATGTAAATTCTTCTACTTATCAATGAAGTTTCAATTTCCTTTGAAATTATTTGCCTTTTCTATAGACCATGTTAGCACCAACATGTATTCCATGTTAACTATAACATTGAAATGCCATAAACATGTCATCATTATCATTTCATGATTGAGAAATTACATGGCAAAATTGAAAATAAATAGGAAGTCACATAACTGATAAAATTTATGAGCTTAAGTGATGTCAAGATGCATCTGTCTAGATGTTTTCAAGAAAAGAGGACTTTTATCACAATGCCCTCATTACCTCGAGGACAAGTCGTATCAAAGGGCCTATACCACATATGAGAAGCTAAATTCCCAAAAAGGAGAAATTATTTCACGAATGGAAGGTGTATAGCAAAGGGCAACAATTTAAACTCTCTAAGAATGCACCATCACTGGATTCTTTTTGATTTCAAGAAAGATTGATGAAAGTAAAGAGTTTCGAAAGAAAAGTTTTGCCTTCACAAAAATCTACATGCATCATGTGGTTACCCCACATGCATCATATAGACTATAGGTATACCACATAATTCTACATGAAAACACATATGTTTGGGAATCCCCTACCAGGCAAGCATTTCTCTTGAGTCCTAGCCGAGAGTAGACTCGTATCCAACAAGTCAAGCATACGTCAAGTTAGGCTAATGTCTCAGATCATTTTTGGTGTCAATAAAAAAATGCAACTACTTGGAAGCAATGATGAGAATCTAGTGGTAATTGATGATCAAAGTTTTGTGCTTGAGAATGTCTTTTAGCATATTTCAAATAAAAAGTCCAAAGCAAGTACAAAATTGATCATGTCATGGTTAGCAAACACAACAGTTTTTAGGAAAGCAAGCACTTCTGCATAACCCCAAAAAGTGGCAAGAACTAGAACCTAATCTTAACCTAACTAATGACTAAAGAGTTAGGAAAGCTGTGTCCTTCAAATCCACATTACCAACACAATCTTATTTCTTGGTGCAATCGCACTTGGCAATGGATCTCCAAGTTGATATACATGTCTTGCGGTGGATCTCTAAGTCAACATGCATGTATTCTGCTTCAAATAACCCTTATGTTGTTAAATTCAGACTCGTATCCAACAAGTCAAGCCCATGTCAAGCTAGATCAACATTTTAGATCATCTCAATGTCATTAAATTCATACTCTTATCCAATGGGTTGAGCTAAGGTTAAGCTTAGGCTCATCCATCAATCTTTGTTTAGACTTAAAGTTCATAAGTCAAGGCAGAGTTAGGCTTTGTTTGACTCAACCTTTTATTACCTAAGCAAAGTTAGGCTTTGTTTGACTAAACCCTTTATCACCCAAGCCAGAGTCAGGCTTTGTTTGACTCAACCTTTTGTTAACCAAGCCAGGTCGGGCTTTGTTTGACTCAACCCTTTATCACCCAAGCTAGAGTCGGGCTTTGTTTGACTCAACCTTTTATCTCCTAAGCTAAAGTTGGGCCTTGTTTAACTCAACCCTTTATCACTCAAGCTGGAGTTGGGCTTTGTTTGACTTAACCCCATATTGTTTTGAATGAAATTGTGTCTTCTACCTTTGCTTACCTTCTAGTTTCTAGAAAGATAAGCAAAGTGGGGTAGTTGTCGAAACCAAATTTTGTCCAGAACTCAAAATAACTTGTATTAGGATTTTTTTAAAAAATAAATAAATAAATAATAACAAACTTTTTTCTGAATACCTAATTTATTTGATAATTAAAACTAAATAATAATAACAATAATGATAATAAAACTTGTTATGCTATTAGCTAGTCTTTGTGTACCCTTTTCTTTGTTTTAAATTTAAATTTTAAATAAGTAATAATAATGAATAATAATAATAAAATTAAAAGTGAAAGTAAAAAAAATGAAAGAATTTAAAACTATATGTATATATAATAAAAAGAATGAGGAGCCTCAATTCATTGGCAATGAACCAAACCCCCTATTTTTTTTTTTTTTGAGAAGTCGGTGCCTCCCCTCAAGAATGAATTGCACCTCAAGAATGAACCATGCACTGCCACTATTAAATCTCACCAATTGCTGCAGCAAGAGAAGGGTGGCAAGAAGGTGCGGAATGGCAGTTGCATGGATAGCAGCTACAAAACAGTGCACAAGCTATAGGATAGTAGCTACAAAATGGCACACAAGCTGCAAGACAACAGCAAAATGAAGTGGCAGAAGGTACACAAGCTACACTGCCCCCATTAAAAGTTCACCAGTTGCTACAGCAGGAGGAGAATGGCAAAGCATGATGGGTACACAAATAGTAGCTGTAGAATGGCACAGCACTAGCACATGAAGGTGGCAGTAGCCACTTGCTGGAACCAAAGCACTACCACCCTTTAAACACCCATCACACCCATCAACTCCCACTTGCATGGGAGAGAAGATAGGCAAAACGCAGCATGAAAGTGGTAGGTGTTGGATACATGAAGGATAAAGAAAAATAGAGAACAACAACATGGAGTAGAGCCTAAGCAAGGAATAATAGAGGTGATGCCAAAATGAAGAGGGTGGTGACCCACAAGTTAGTGTAAAACCAATGTGCCTAGCTTCAACTATAAAAGAGAGAAGAGAAGGGAACCTAAGGGAGTTTTTCTCTGGGCCAAGAGTCTTCAAAAACATAGATAACCTGAAGTACAAGGAGTGTCCTTGGACCCTTGTCCAACAATAAGAAAATAGAGCTTATATTTGCACAAGAGAGACCCATCGAATTCTGCTACACTTAGAGATAGGAAGCAGGGTGCTTACGTGGTGAAAGGATAGCCATAGCATCCTAGTATAACCCTCTGACACCCAACAACGCCAAAGACAACTCATGGACCCCATAAAGTCAGAGACAAATTACACCTAAAGACATAAAGCAAGGTACTCATAGGGCGAAAGGAAAGCCACAGCATCCCAGCATAACCCTTTGACACCCAATAGTGCCAAAGACAACTATGGTCCCCCATAAAACTAGAGATGAATGTTGCTGCACTTGGAGATAGGCAGTAGGGTACTCACAGGGTGAAAGGGTCTCTATAGCATCCCAGCACCATCCTTTGACATCCAACAGTGCCAAGGACAACTCACAGCCCTTCACATAACTAGAGATAAGCGTTCATAAGCCGTGGAAACTAAAAGATGTGGTAGAGAGCACTAAAGTGAAGCAACATAATGCACCCTGTTTCTAGAAAGGGTGAGCAGTGGGCTAGCCAAATAGCAAAGGAAAGGCCTTCAAAGCACTATGTCAATGCAATTCAACCTAGTTCTAGTAAGCCATGAATTCAGTTTGGTTGACTTATTGAGCTTTGGATTTTTGATTGAGGAAACATGGCCAACGTAGTGGATAACTAAGGTTGTACGTTAAGTATGTTATATGGATTTTCATTAGTCCTTAGAAGCTAGTCTATTTCATGCATTTGACGTGCCATTGGACGTTGGTAGGTTCTAGTTGGTTTGATTTTCCTTTTACCCTTTCTATGCATTAGCCATGAACATGGGTGTGTTGAGTTAGGATGATGGTACATTATCACCAACCTCTCAAAGTGGGGAAGTTTGGAGTTAGTTCTATTTATATCTATTCTATGCTCAACTAGATTTTAAGTTTGCAGATCAATTTCTTTAAGGAAAGAGTAGTAAAAAACCTAGTTATTTCTTTGTTTATAATAAATAAATAAATAAATAAATAGAATAAATAAAAGAGACAAATAGGAATTAGAAAAGTGAATATAATATATAAAATAAAATAGGAAATGAGAAATTTTTTTTCAAGTACCATTCTTTTGCAAAACATTTTTTTAAATTGTAGAAATAAAGGCGAAGGCATTTATTTTTACAATTTGTATAGACCTCACCTAAGGAGGAATGGCCTATTTTAATGCTCATTAAAACTCAAATCTTTTGCAAAAAAAAATCATCCAAATAAGCTTTTCTAGGAAAAGTTATGAGAAACAAAGTTGAAAGCATTTATTCTTATAACTTAATGACCCCTACTTGAATAGGCATGAATCTATATCAATACTTCTTAAAAAGCTTACTAGTATGAGATTTTTAAAAATTAATTTTTCTACCAAAATTAACTTTTTTTTTTACAAAAAGAAGTTATGTGAGTAAAGTGAATGCATTTGGTCCCACAAACCTGAAAAGGAAGGCCTTATCTTTTTTTTGGAAAAAATTGCAATATAAAAATCAAATTTGTAATTTAGATACATATATAATAAAGAAGCATAGACAAAAATTTATTGCAAGTATAAGTAGCATAAAATTAACATGGTACCAAAAGGGCATTGTAGGGTGCTAACACCTTTTTTGCATTTAATCAACCCCAAACCCATCTAAAGAAAAACATAAACCATTTTCTTAAAATATAAAGGTGTCCAATCTCACCAAGATTTTAGATCGGTGATAGCTCCCTTCTTTCTTTTAAATCTCATTTCTCCCAATTTACAAATAATGTTGTCCACCATATTTTGCACAAAAATAAAAATATGTTTAAAATAAAATTTTTTTGCCTGCGTCACATGGACATCGCAACACCCCTCCTAGGTCAAGCCTTGTTAAAATAGAATGGGGCATCAAGTTAATGCTTTCCCCTTAATCACATAAGGCATAGCCAATATACTAGTTCCCAATTATGCAAGGGATAATGAAGCTTCCAAGGTCCTTTAGCTTAGGAGGAAGCTTTCTTTGAAGTACTACATTACACTCTTTAGTAAGTGCAACCATCTCATTGTCAAGAATCCTCCTCTTTCTAGTCAAAATTTCTTTCATGAACTTGTTATAAGAGGGCATGTTCTCTAAGGCATTTGCTAATGGGATATTACTTTGAAGTTTCTTGAAAACTTTAAGAAACTTTGAGAACTACTTCTCTTGCTTGTCTTCCATAGATTTTGTGGAAAAGAAAGTGGTATAACATAATCAAAGCTCTTAGCTTCCTTCTTCTTGGAACTCTATGTGTTGAATTTATCTCCCTTTTTTTTTGAGATTTTTTTCACTCAAATCACTCTCAATAACTTACATTGTTCATTACCCTTTGTCCTTGGATCTTTAGTGTTTACTAGGCAAAGAATAAGGGTGCCTAGAGGACAATGAATTAGCCAATTGGTCCACTTGCAGCTCCAAATTCATTGTAGAAGAGTTGGTCTCTTTCATGATCTAAGCTAAAATGTCTTCCAACCTAATCTTCTTTTCTTATTAAGGAGGGTTTTGTAACACAAATCTAGGTGGATTGTTTACTTGAGGTCTTCCTTGTGGTTGCTAGTTATTTTGATTGTTCTAAGAAAAATTAAGGTAGTTTCTCCATCTAGGGTTCTAGAAGTTAGAGTTTAGGTTGTATTGTTGCCTATTGTAATTGGCAACATATTATAGACTCTCTTGACTCATAGCACACCTCTCACTGGAATGGTTTCCCCCACATAACTCACAAACTACACTTTGCACATTACTAGGTCTGAAATTATGAATTTGCTTACTTAATATGGCCAGTTGTGTAGTAAGTGTTGAAATAACATTCAACTCATGCACTCCAGCTAGTTTTCTTGTATTAACTCTCTCACTATTCCACTAGTAATTGTTTCTAGCTATATGTTCCAATAATTCAAAAGTGTTATCTATGGTTTTGATCATTAAGGCAGCCCTTGCAACAACATCTATAGTGGCACATGTGTTTCCTGGTAAGACACTGTAAAATGTTTGCACTAATAACCATTTAGGAAGGTTATGATGAAGGCACTTCCTTCGTAGTTCCTTATGCCTCTCCCAAGCCTCATATAGTGTCTCACCATCAAATTGAATGAAAGATAATATGTCATTCCTTAACTAGGCTATCTTGGCAAGCAAAAAGAATTTAGCAAGAAACCTTTTGCAAGTTCTTCCCATGTAGTGATAGAATTAGCTAGCAAGGATTGTAACCATGCCTTTGCCTTGTCTCTTAAAGAGAATAGAAATAGCCTAAGCTTAATGGTATCCTCAATAATGCCACTAAATTTGAATGTATCACATACTCTAAAATGTTAGTTGAGTGTAGGTTGGGGTCATCGTTGGGAGTCCATTGAATTGCATTGTTGGATCATTTGGATGATGGCCAGCTTGATTTCAAAGTTCTATACTTGAATGACAAGCTTCCTAATGCTAGAGCTAATCCCTTCAGTTTGAGGGATAGCATAGTCTCCCAAACTTCTAGGTGCTGGTAGTTCTTCTTCAGCCATAGGTATGGATTCAACATTTGATTCAGGTGTTGGAAAAGGGGTTGATGTTTGTGCAAGAAACTATCTCTTCTTCCTTAACTCTCTCAAGGTTCTTTCCAACTCTTGGTCAATTAACTTGTGAATAGGCTCTAAGAAACTAGGCTCCTACATGCATTTAGGTCAAATGTTAAAAGAACAAGTTCCTACACAAATTAAACAAAAAAGACTAAAGTGAAATACTTGACCAAGTAAACTAAAAGAAGAAGAAACTATAGCAATTGTAATTCTAAAAATAAACAATATAGAACATGCAAAATGTGGTAGCAAATCAATTGAAAATATTAAACCTACTAAGTAGATAGTAACTATGCAGACTAATGTAAAATAACTAAAAGTATGCTAAGCAAACACTAAATCACATGAAAACATTAATAATGTACCCAATCTAGAGTCTAAAGTAAGAAAACTATTGGGATGCAATTTCAGGCAAAAAATGATCTAAGTGCAGAATTCAAAAGCTAATGAAACTGGAAAACACTTAATTCAAATGCTAACACTTGAACGTAACCATGAAATATGCTAAGACTATTGAAAATAATTCTATTTCAAAAAAAGTACCAAATTAAGGCAAGAATAATGAAGGCTAGTATTAAAATTTCCAAATCTCTGGCAATGGCACCAAAAACTTGGTTAGGGCTATGTGCAAGTATAAATTATCAGTACAATATTAGGAAGTATCCCAAGGATAAATGTAAATTATTGTTTCCATAAAGAATTGGATTATCAACTAACAACCCACAATACCACCCTAGGCCTTATTTGATAGATTAATTACATTGCAAAGAAATAATGATAAATAAAAACTTATAAAGAAAACAAATGAAATAGAATTCAAGTTCTAAGTTTACAGAATTTAGTCAGGAGAATAGCAAATATTAATAAAGTTTAAAGTCATACAAATTCATTATAATTTTGCTCATGCCTCTTCCATTCACAAAAGTTAAGATATGACCTATCTTTCTTTCTAGGTACATTCCAATTCTTTAACCCATTATACTAAATGTTCAACTAGATGCACTATTGTGTTTAGATGTAGAAGTCTGTGGTCAAATAAACCTAATTCTTGAAGCTAAAGGATACATGTTTATGCTTAACTACAAATTCAACAAAAGCAGTAAGAAAAAGCATCTTTTAATTGATTGCACTAGATCTATATTGTATACATGCTAGTATCTAATGTTCTTTAATCTAATTGAACCTAGAATAAACCTATCTTTGTCAAGAATCAATTAATTATTTCAAATCTATAGTTAATTCACCAAATTAACTAAGCAGTAAGACTAGAATTAAAGAAAACATCCATGCATAATAAAGATCAAGGAACTCAAACTAGACTTAGCAAAAGATTCATTACAACTTCATTATATTTCCCTAGAATTAAATATAACTCATCCCAATCATGTCCATGACAAAAAGAATTAAAGAAAGCATAAGAATAAAAGAAGAAGAAGAAGATATTGGACAGATTTACAGTGAATGGATCCTTTAACTCTTCAAGATGTAGTACTCAGCCAAGAAAGCTCTCCCTCCAAGAAAAAGGCCAAAAGAATGCCATCAACTTTGCAACACCCTCAAGTTAGTTTTTTTTTTCTTCTTCTTTCTAGAGTTTCCTAGCCACATTAGGATCATATGTAGCTCTCAAAACATGGTAGGCCACTTTCAGATTAAGTTTAACCCTTTTGTTAGCCTTCTTGGGGTTGGATTTGGTGAATGTTGGAAGGTTTTGGTCGTAGACTAACCCAAGACTTTAGAAAGATTCCAAATAATGCCAATTGGTCTTGGAAGCTCTAAAGTGATCTTGACCTTTCTTGATTATCTAGCCAATTAATATTTCTTAGTCAATCTCTAAATTTTGATTAGGACTCTTTTTAAGAGCCAAAAGTTGGATCTTAGGCCATTATTGGGTTTTGTATAGGTGCAAGTCTACTTCTTAGAGATTTAGCTAAAATCTATCATCTTGAACCCTAGCTACTTTTCCATGTTAACTCACCTTAGAACTCTTAGGCATCCACTTAATTATGAAGAATGTCCCTTTATCACACCCCTCCTTGGTTTTATTGAAGTGTTGGATCACGTATGATGCATTGTGCTCAATTGGGCTAATGCAACCCAGTTTGCAATTTAGTGTATCTAGCAAACTTCAAACTTTATCCAAAATTACTATACCTTAGACACATCTTCTGATAGCCCATGAGTACTTTTTTTTACATGGGACAAGAATTGCTACTTTTTGAGATGTGTAGATATGGCCCATTGTTTATGGACTATTCAAAGTAGGCACAAAGTAGACTGCTCTTACTTTTTCCAATAATTTGACCATCTTATCCACATTCAATCAAGTTAGATAAGTAATCAATTTAAACTTGATGTCTAGATTCCTAAATATTAAAGAATATTCTCAATTGGATGTCAAGAACTCTAGATATACAATAATCTTTAGCTGCTACCTAGCAAACTCAAGTTAAGCCTTTGCTCTTCTTTCCTAGCTCTATTTCATATGATTCAACCTAAATAAATCAAGAATGCACATAACTAATAAGATCCATTTAAGAAAACAATAAAGATCTATGCAAGTTCTTAAAATGCGCCAAGAACTCTAAGAATTAAAGATAGAAACTATACAAATATCTTAACTATCACGTCTTGTTCCTGATCTTTGAGTAGCATATATTGATTGAAGTTATGGACAAGTTTTCATTTTGATTACTAGGAATAACATGGCTTAAGTTAAATAATTTGAGCTTATGTGATTGTTGCCTAGATCAATCAATCTCCTTGTTCTTAATGCTTCTATTACATTAAATCTAGAGAGCTTGTTCTAGCTTGTCTAGTAGTTAAATGCCATTGGAAATATTGTTTTATTAGTTGCAATTAAAAAAGATTTTGAACAATAGAGTTTATTAATGTCTAGGATTGATATTTCATAAAGGGATAAAATAATAGTATCTTGGATTATTTTCATTAACTGTGAGAGTGAGATTGAACTAAGAACTAAAGTTGTCTCCTATCATTTCTCTTATAATTTTTGCTATCTATTTTCTTGGTTAATATTTTGTTTAACAAGTATTCGACCCTTATCCCCTGCATGTTTGAATTTGTGTTTTGATTTAAGAATACCAAAATCTAATGGGCTACACTCTTTGTCAAATCGACTCTTACTAACACTATCTACCTATTAATGATCAATAAGATATTTTACTTGTGAGGTGATGATGACACACTACCAATTATAATTATCCATGAAGCCACTTTTTCTTCTAAATGTGAAATGAAAACTTAAGTACATAACACAAATTGACATATGAGTCATGCCATGAGTACTACTTCAAGAGTTCTACTTCAAATAGAATTGAAACTCATTATGATATCAAATTTTCATTTGATATAACATATGTGACAATGAATTTCTTGTTATTTGATGACATTGTAAACAAGGTCACCATGAATGAACAAAGTTGATGCATGTGAATTATGAACCATGCAAAAATTTACATTTGGAGATGGTGACCCACATTAAAACTTGATTTGTATTTTATTGACAAAATAAAAATTATGACTTATCTTACAGTTTGTTATCTTTTTTTTTTTGGATATATTTTCGAGGTAAAAGACCAAGAACAGAAGAATAACTACTAATGAACTATAGAGTTGCTAAACCCAGAATGGTAAGCATAGAATAACAAATCGAGTCGTTAGGATAAAACACAAAAAACTTGAAGACCAATGTCTCTATCCACTACATTGCTTGCTAGACAATTGACACATTGGTTACCTTCCCTAAAAGTGTGAGACAATAAGACTAACCATTATTTGCAACACCAAGCTCAAATGTGAGAAACCAATTGGTTCTCTCAAGAATCATTGCCATCTTTAGCAAGGAAGGAGATAGTTGTAGTAGAGTTGCTTTCTACCATAAACTACCAAATTCCTCTAGTCCATGAGTATGTTGAACTAAGCAATAGCCCCACCATAATTTAGTATGAAGGGCATTACAAATGTCTATGTAGTAGTTGAATCCACCTATCTAGTTGCTTCCATCAATTTAGACTAGGTCTCCACAACTTGCACAACTAAGACATGCCTTTGTTATGCCATCAGTATTGAGTTTATACTGACCCAAATGTGGAAATAACCAACATACCTAAATCTACCTACATCTTAAGGATGGTATTCTTGATTCTTGATTGAGAAATGCTGCATCAAAATCATCATCAAATTTGTAGGTTTAATATAGGTAGGATTATGTATAGAGTTGTCTCTTAAAAGCTAGTGAAGCCAATAGGTAACCAAGAATATGCTAACCTAGTTACTGGATTCTCTATGCCCAAAATGGTCTTTTAAATTGGCTTGGATCCAGTCTTAATTATCAAAATTAAAGAAGACAACATATCTAGCTACAAAAATCAAACCTTTCTAGGTAGACAATGAGTAAGGCAATCTTTGAGGCATAGAGAATGGTCTCAGGGGTATCTTGACAAAGAGGGCAAAGAGCAAAGGTCACTCTAGCTACTTGACTTGTTTAGCTAAAAGTGACTATGTAAAAATATTCAACCAAAAGGTTTTATTTACTGTTGTCCTTGCCATTTCCATAGAGTTAGCCACTTTGCCTTACCTCTTGAATTAGGGTAACCCCTAAGTAATTGGCAAGCTTCACAAATTGTGCAATGATCCAAGACCCTCTCTAGCCTATGTATATCCCACAAACCATTCCTATCTATCATATCTACAACCCTACTAAGAGCTAGTCATGGGAAACCAAAGTAAGAGCTTTGGTAAAAAGGGGTTTGTCCCCTAGAAATCACACATTCATCCAAAAGAAAGTATTCTAGCCATGCCATATCTCTTTTTTAGTGTTGCATTGGATGACTAGCCATAGTCAACTTAAATTTTTCCATACACTAGAATCCATACTCCTATCAATAACACTCTCATTAGCTTAGAAGTGATTTTTATATTTTCCCTAAAGCACTTGTATCCATAGTCGATGCTGATTACTAAAACCTACCAAGCAAGCTTAATTAGGAATGCATCATTAGTACCTTGAAGATCCTTAAGCTCTAAGCCATCAATGGCCTTACAAAGGCACATTGTGTTCAAAGTGATTAGAAGAGCTTGTGTTTTCTTTATGGAACCCCCTATATAAAACCATGCTACAATTTCTCCACTTCCTTGCAAATAATAGCTAGAAGCTTGGCATGCTGCATTTGGAAACTGGGAAGGGTCGAAGGTACAGATTGTGCAAGGGTGACACGAAGGGTAAGAGACAAACACTAGGTTTTCTACCCACTCAACCTAAAGTAACCCTCTTTACAACTTCTACATATAAAGCTTTGGTAACCTTGCCATGTTACATGAACAAGTGTAGGTATCTACCCATATTTATGACCTATTTGAATCCACATTCTGTAAGAATAGCTTCAATTGTCTCTCTTTAGACATTCTTGGAGAAGAAGATACTTGTCTTCTATATGTTGACCTTGTGTCCTAACAATTTGCAAAATAAACCTAGAATTTCATGATGGTGATTATCTACACAAGTTTAACCCCTGCAAACAACTACAAGGTAGCAAGAAAGTGCAAATGTGAGATTTGTTGCCCCTTTTTGCAAGAGAAAAAGTCTTTAAGAGTTTTTCCCCCATTAAATTCATGATAAAATAAGTTAGCTTTTCTATTCCTAAGATGAAAATAAATGAACAAAGTAGGCACCCTAATGAATGCCCCTATTTGGCTTAAACTCATTAGTTTTGGAGCCATTCCATAGCATATTGCAAGTATTGAAAGTGATGATAACCATAATTTGAATTATTTGACTTGGCAAATTAGCTTCCTCTAGAATCAACTAGACAGTTCTAGTTAAGTCTATCATAGGCTTTTTCTAAATCAATCTTGATGGACATGATCTTCTCATTCTATTTAGTGGGTAACAACTTCCTAGGCTAAAATAATATTGCTTGGATAAATCTCTTTGGGATGAAGCTTACTTGACGAGGAGAAATAAGTGGGTCCAGTAGAGTTTCATTCTTTGCACTATGATCTTGTTAACATCCTTGACAAAAGATGTTACACAAGGAAATGGGTCTAAACTATTGGATTCTAACAAGGTGCTTCATTTGATAGATGAGGACTGTTAGATAAAAGGGTGCAGGTGCAGGCTGCTTGTCACGTGGTGTTAGCAATCTGTTTGTCATGTCTTTATTGCAGTTTACTAGTTAGGGACATTAGTGTAATTCAATAATTGAGTCCTAGTCTATAAATTGTAATCTCAGCTACACCATTTGTAAAATAATTGATTGAATCACAAATTCCTTTCTGAACTCTCTCGTCAAGAAGTTTTGAGCTTTCTTTCTTTCTTTCTTCTTTCTTCTTCCTGAAGTTCTTGAGGATTTCAACATGGTATCAGAGCTTTGATCCAATGGGAGAAAATATGAATTCGTTTTCTTTAGCATCTCTGAATGCTTCACTAGTTTCTTTTAGCCATTCTATTTTTGTGAAATTAGACAGCAATTCCTATCTACTCTGGAAATAGCAAGTTCTTGCAGCCATCAGAGGGCATGAACTAGAGAAATACATCAGTGGTGGTCAAGAAGTGCCATCAAGATTTGCAGTAGATGAGCAAGGAAGAGTTCTTGGGATCTTGAGTCAGCAGTATGTTCTTTGGAAGAAGCAAGATTAGCTCTTGCTGTCTTGGCTTCTGTCAACAATGTCAGAAAGTATTCTTACAAGAATGGTGGGATGTGAATACTTGTACCAGGTCTGGGAAAAGGTAGAAACTTTCTTTGCCTCTCATACAAAGGCAAAGATCAAGCAATTCAAGGGGCAGCTACAAACTATGAAGAAGGGATCCATGACAGCTATTGAGTATCTTTTAAAGATTAAGAATCTTGTTGATTATTTGGCTTCAGTTGGTCATGTAATTACAGAAAATGACCATATAGAGGTAATTCTTGATGGTCTTTCCTCAGAATATGATGGTTTTGTTACGTCCATTCTCTCTAGAGTTGATCCGTATTCAGTAGAAGAAATTGAAGCATTATTGCTTGCACAAGAAAACAGAATTGAGAAACATCATAAAGAAGTAGAGGCTATGACAGTTAATCTGGCTACACATCCTCAAAATTACAATGTAAACATAAGTGGTCATCAAGGTTTCCCTGGTCAGTATGCAAATAGAGGAAGATTTGGAGGTAGAGGAAATTTTTTCAGAGGCAGAGGAGGTTATAACAATGGGCGGTTTGCTAGTAGGAATGGAAGGCTTTATGATAAAAGCAACATTCAATGTCAATTATGTGGGAGATATGGACATCAGTCCTAGAATTGTTATCACAGATTTGATGAAAGTTTTCAGGGACCAGCTCAAGCTTCAAGCCACTTCAGCAAGACAACCAATGGCAGTATCAGAAACACACCCTATGCAATGCTCACTTCTAACAGTAGCAGTAATGACAATGATCAAGAATGGTATCCTAATTCTGGGGCCACTAATCATGTGACAGTGGATGCCTCTAACATTGTGCAGAAGACTCCATATAATGGAAAGGAGAAGGTGCACATTGGTAATGGCTCAGGTTTGTTCATTAAAAACATTGGTAATTCTCAAATTAAGTCTTGCTTTTCTAATCAAAATCTTTACCTAAACTCACTTCTTCATGTTCCAAATATTACCAAAAATCTTGTGAGTGTTTCTCAGTTTGCAAAAGACAATTATGTCTATTTTGAGTTCCATCTTGACTCTTGTTATGTTAAATCTCAGGATACTCATCAAATACTTTTGAAGGGGACTGTTAGAAAAGGCTTGTATGTCTTTGATCAATTTCATATTGAAAAGGAACCATATACCACTGCAAAAGTGTCAGCAACTCAGTCACCAAATGTTACTTCACCTGTTGTACATAGTTCCCATACTTCTTCATTGTTAAATTCTTATTCTGAGTTAGACAAATGGCATGTTAGATTGGGCCATGCCTCTGTACAAGCTGTCAAGAGTGTACTCACTTCTTGTAACATCAGAATACCAAATAAAGAGCTTTCCTTTTGTTCATCTTGTTGTCTTAGTAAAATACACAAATTTCCTTTTGTCTCTTCTCAAATAGAATACTCAAAACCTCTTCAACTAATTCATTCTGATTTGTGGGGACCAGCACCAGTGCTGTCAAAAGAAGGACACAGATATTACATACATTTTGTGGATACTTTTACCCACTACACATGGATTTACTTTCTTAAAAGCAAGTCTGATGCATTACAGACCTTTATTCATTTCAAGAAACAAGTAGAACTCCAAACCAACCACAAAATCCTTGCCTTACAAACTGATTGGGGAGGAGAATTTAGAGCTTTTACTGAATATTTGAAAGACCAAAGAATAGTTCATCATGTTTCATGTCCTTATACACATGAACAAAATGGGCTTGCAGAAAGAAAACACAGACATATAACTGACACTGGACTAGCCTTGCTTCACCAATCATCTTTACCTAATTCATTTTGGACTGAGGCCTTTAGCACAGCTGTGTATCTCATTAATAGACTACCCACACCAGTCTTAAATGGTTCTACTCCTTTTCAAACCTTATACAAAATCAAACCTGATTATTCTTTTCTTAAAGTCTTTGGTTGTGCAGCCTATCCTAACCTAAGGCCCTATAATAATCCCAGGTTTCAATTCAAATCCATTGAATGCACCTTTCTTGGTTATAGTCCAGCACACAAAGGATACAAGTGTCTGCATCCTGATGGGAAAATAATTATATCTAGAGATGTCATATTTGATGAAAGTAGTTTTCCATTCAAGAACACCAAGGGTTCCTCACAGCAGTCACTTTCCAGTAACAAATCACATTCTGTTTCTCCTCCACCTTTAGCCATACCTCCTATTCTATCATTCTTTACATTAACCAATGCAAGACATACTCAGAGTACCAATGCATTTGCTGAACAAACAAATAACTCATGTGCACTTGCTAATAATACCGATATTATGGATTCTTTGCAACATGTTTCAGGTCCCTCTGCAGAATTTGAAGTTCCTCAACATCCATTTCAAAATGTCCACTCAATGGTGACCCGTAGCAAAGCAAGGGCACTCAAATCAAACAACCACTCAATGGTGACTCATAGCAAAGCAAGGGGAACTGTACCAATAGTACTTACTATTTCTAGAGAGCCTCAAACTGTTGAAGAAGCTCTTAATATACCAGAATGGAAGTGTGCCATGGATCTTGAGTATGCAGCGCTCATGAGCAACAAGACATGGAGTTTAGAAGCTTTACCCAAAGATAGGAGGCCTATAGGGTGCAAATGGGTGTTTAAAGTTAAAGAAAATCCAGATGGTACTGTCAACAAATATAAAGCAAGATTAGTTGCTAAAGGGTATAATTAGGAGGCAGGAGTTGATTTTCATGAAGTTTTCAATCCAGTAGTAAAACCAGTCACAATTCAGGTTCTCCTTACTTTGGCCTTATCAAAAGGGTGGAACATCCATCAAATAGATGTTAATAATGCCTTTTTAAATGGTGATTTGAATGAAGATGTATACATGCTGCAGCCTCCTAGATATGAATCAGCTGACTCATCTCAAGTTTGCAAGCTTCATAAGGCTCTCTATGGCCTTAAGCAAGCTCCTCGTGCATGGTTTAAAAAATTGTCTGAAGCTTTACTTGATCTTGGTTTTACCAAGGGAAAATGTGATTCTTCCTTGTTTCTTCAGGTTACCTCCCATCATTCTCTCTATGTTTTAGTCTATGTGGATGATATTTTGATTACTGGATCTTCACCAACTTTGATTCAGAACTTGATTGATCAACTGAATGCAAAGTTTTCATTAAAGGATCTTGGGAAACTTAAATACTTCTTAGGTATTGAAGTTACTTACAGTTCTGCTGGTGCAATGTACCTATCTCAGTCCAAATACATTAAGGATCTTCTTACTAAAGCTGGTATGCAAGGTGCAAAGTCTATGCCCTCTCCTATGGCCTCAACACCAAATATCTTAGCTAGTAGTGGTTCTCCTATTTCTGATCAAGCTGCATATAGGTCACTTGTGGGAACATTACAATATATTACCATTACTAAACCAGAATTATCATATAGTGTAAACAAAGCTTGTCAATTTATGCACTGTCCTACAGATGTACATTGGAAGCTGGTTAAACGAATACTGAGGTATCTAGCAGGGACCATATATCATGCTCTAGTTCTTCAAAGATCATCTGCTCCTGATCTAACTGCCTTTTGTGATGCTGATTGGGCATCAGACATTGATGATAGGCATAGTACCTCAGGTTTTTGTGTATATCTTGGTCCTAATCTCATTTCCTGGTCATCTAAAAAGCAAATAACAGTGTCTAGATCAAGTACTGAAGCAGAATATAGAAGTCTTGCAAGTACAGTGGTAGAATTAGCTTGGCTGCAGTCTTTACTCAGAGAACTCAGCATTCACTTACCAAAAGTGCCTAGAATATACTGTGACAATATGAGCACAGTCAGTTTGTTAGCAAATCTGGTTCTTCATTCAAAGACTAAACATATTGAACTAGATCTCTATTTTGTTCGTGAAAAGGTAACCAATAAAGAAATTGAAGTCTATCATATTCCATCCCTTGATCAAATAGCAGATATCTTCACCAAGGCAGTCTCAACTTCAAGGTTCCTTCAACTTAGAGACAAGCTCAGTGTCATTCCTCTTCCAAGTCATGCCACTGATCTTGAGGGGGGATGTTAGAGAAAAGGGTGCAGGTGCAGGCTGCTTGTCACATGGTGTTAGCAATCTGTTTGTCATGTCTTTATTGCAGTTTATTAGTTAGGGACATTAGTGTAATTCAGTAATTGAGTCCTAGTCTATAAATTGTAATCTTAGCTACACCATTTGTAGAATAATTGATTGAATCACAAATTCCTTTCTGAACTCTCTTGTCTAGAAGTTTTGAGCTTTCTTTCTTTCTTTCTTTCTTTCTTCTTTCTTCTTCTTGAAGTTCTTGAGGATTTCAACATAGCAAGGTCTTATTAAAATTTACTAGTTTCCCTAGCTTGTTCTAGATCTACTTAATTGTCCAACACACATGACGTCCTACATTGTCCCAATTTTGCTAATTGAAGTACATTGGGAATCTGTCCTCACCTAGGCCTTGGAAAGATCCTATGTGAAGAAAGAAGATTTGATTTAAAGGGCAGAGAAGAGAGGTTATCAATGCCTCATCTAGACAAGGCCATTGTGTCTTCATGATATGCCATTCCTTATTGATGATATCTTCAGTAAAAAGTGTTTGAAAATAGTCACAATTATATTTTTTTAATTTCTTTGTCCTTCCTAATTCAAACATTTGCATAACTCTAGAGAGAAAGAATATGATTGTCTTTGTGTTTGATAATGGTCTTTGTATGGTAATATCTAGTATTTCTCTCACCATCAACTACCCATTTAGTACAAGATTTCTAGAACCATAACAATTCCTATTGTGCCAAGATATGACTAGCTCTTCTTGCAGCCAAGTCTTTAAATTCTCTAAGAAAGGATTATATTAGTGAGTTGTGATTCTTTGAATGCCATGCAATTTTGTAAGTAAGTTGTCCTTTTATCTATTAATATTACTAAAACACTTTCTTATGCCAAATTCACAAGGCTACCTTTAGATGAGAAAGAGAGTGGCTGAGATCCCCATCCTACTATTAATTCACATGCAAGAAATTTTTAAGTCACTATGCCCTTACCATGCTCCAAAAAATGAAAAGGCTTTGCTAACCTTGTAGAAGGTACTGTTTTATCTAGGCAAATAAGTAAAGGGTTGTGGTTAGATTGGATTCTTGGGAGAACATGTGCTGTATATTCTTTAAATTTTGATCCCCAATCTAAATAATAGCTAGAATGATCTAATCTCTTGAATACTCTACCAAAAGGAGACCATTCTGGGCCCTTCTAAATTAAATGTGGTCCTACAGGTCGAGATCTACCATGCGATAAGCTAAAAAAACACTGGTCATGCGTAGGAATTTGCTAAGATCAATAAGGGTTCCTCCTTTCTTTTCCAAAGCTATTGAAATTTGATTAAAGTCCTTGACCATCAACTAGGGTCCTAAGGTTTACCCATAGATCATTCCTAAATTGAGGATTTAGGCTAGAATAAATCATAGTGTATACAAAGGATGAGTAATTTTGCCAGTCAACTTGCATGTGGATGTATTGATGGAACTTATGTGATGTGTGAGTTAAAGCCAGAATTTCGAATGATTTTAATCCCTTAGCACCACAAACTTGGGTTTCCAAAATAATAGCCATATGCACATTGTGTTTATATAGCAACATCTTCAGGGCTCTCTTAGTTACCCATGGACATTCCAAATTAACAAAGTCATAGAAAATATATTATAGATTAGAGGGTGAATCCCTTATGTCCATGTCACCAAAATCTATGTTGCCTTGGTCCAAAGAGACCATGTCCTCCTCCATAAGAAACTCCAAAGGGGAAGTCTCATATGACACATTTGATTCTAAGGGTAGGTTAGGGGGTTTTGGGACAAGGCCATGACCCCTACTATCTTGGTCCATAGGAGAAAGGCCCAAGTTAGGTGTTGTTGCCTGAAACCTGTGAGATATTCTAGAAATTTCCACTATTGACCCCTTATTCTCCACCTATTCATTTCTCTTTTTCCCTTGGCAATATGCAACTTATTTACTAATGTGGTTTAGGCCATTGTACTTGATTAGTTAGCTCAATGATATGAGGTAGTTGATCTTCATTGATTGGTCTTTCATAACTCACTCTTTATAAAGTTTTCCCTTTGGTGATGTGTAGCTCATCTTTGGAAGAGGAAGCCATTAAAGCAAAGTTTCTTCACTTGATACTTCCTTTAACTTGCTCCTTTTCTTAGTTCCTTTTTGATGTGGCCTACTTTCTTCTAACTCTCCCAAGCTTTGTCCTTCCTTTATTACTCCCAAAAGTTTATGCTCTTGATTTTATTCAATTAGACTCTGCAAGATGTCAAATCTTGCAATAGGTCCCTTCGCATGCATAGATCTAGTAGGTCTCTATCTTAGGTGTTTAGTGCCATCTTTCTATGGTGGTGAAGGACATCAACCTCATTTAGGTTTCACAACCACCATACATGGCCCAAAGTTGGTGTCACCTTCATCTTTGGTGTTTGGTACCCTAATTGGAGATGGTTCCCCTTCATATGAGTTCATTTTAGGGCATTAAACTGCTATTGTGCACTAGTCCTTCGTATGACCATATTTCCCATAGGTACAAAACACAAGATAGAGGCCTTCATCTTCAATTTTGTTTAGTTTTCCATCCATCGTGTACATTGATTTAAGTGGCTATTCTAAACTGAGTTCCACACATGTACATGTGAAGTGACTTCTGCTCAAAGTCACTATTGTGAGATCAATCTTTAGTACCTAACCATTCTAATGGACTACTTTGACATAATTAGCTTTACCTCAAAATTTGTGCTAGGGACACATGTTAAAGTTGTTTTCTTTTTTTGATTGACTATACAAAGCCTAGCAACTGATGAATTAAACACTATTATGCAAATAGATTATAAAAATCAAATAAATGTCTACCTCATTGGCTACGAGCAAGTCCCTATGCTTGCTACCATTTCCACCTTAGGAGTCAAGGAGTTAACAAATAAACATGCTATGCCAATCACAAAAACCTATAAATTGTGTACATTGTTTCACACTATTAATAATTTATGCATTGTGCATAATTTTTATAACAATTCACATGCATTCAATATTTTTCTATCATAGATATTTTGCATGAGTAAATTTTATTGTTATTATTTATCTGATAACAATGCCTGCTATAACAAATTGACTATGAAATTCTAAAATTATAATATACACAAGTCAAAAAATTGTTTTTTACTTTTAAATTTTGAATATAAACAAGTTAGAAAATATAAATTGGTGTTTCAACATACTACATCAACACTTCAGATTTAAATTAATTGAATTGCATCAAATGACTTTGCAGAGTATTTTTATTGTTAAGAATCAACTGTTCTTAATGTAAGGCCTATCAAACCTTTGTTTAAATTGAGAAATAGAGACGACATGAATCAAATTCTTGACCACTCAGTCATTGAGTATCTTATACCTTGTGAAGGATCTAGTTATGCTAAAATTTAAACTATTGGGTATAGGTCCAAAATTAGTTTTATACTTTTGATCCTTCACACATGTTATATAATCAACAAAAGTGCTGCTAGAAACAATGTATTATGTAAATTTCTTTCTTGCCAATTCACAAAATGTTGTTTATTAAGAGTCTTTGTTTCTAAGTTTTGCATGTGGAAAATAGTTTCTAAATTAACAACAATAAATTATGATTGAATCTAAACTTTTGTAAGATTGTTTAAATCAATCACCACTAATTCTTTCTTTGATAAGAGGTTTTTTAAACTTTCCTATAACCTTTTCTCAATGACTTTTTAATAAACATCCTATACAACAACATTCAAAATTATTATTTCCTTTTAAAGGAACACATATAAATTAATAAATTCAAAAGTATAGACCAGTGCATCCAGTATCAGGGTTTGTCAAAAATAGGAATCTTCCAAGCAATTGAGCATGATTATACAACTAAACTCCCAATCTTAAATTAAAATTGCAATATTAAAATTGAAACCTTTGAGTGCTATTATAATTAACCACCAAGTCAATTGCTTTTTCTAAATTTATATAGGGTCATGTGTCTTTAAAAAAAAAAAGAAACAAATATATCACTCAATAGCAATTAAAAACTAATGACACCATGCATGTGAAACAATCATCAATGTGAAATAAAAACTTAAGTACATTAGCATTCCTTCAAATAATTCAATGTATGATTTCAATGTGACTTTCATTCACAAAAATTGACATGTGAATCATGCCAAGAGTACTACTTCAAATAAAGTTGAAACTTATTATCTAATCAAAACTTCATTTAACAAGTCTTGCAGAATTATAAGAACATAATATGTTAACATGTGACAATGAATTTCCTTTTATTTGAAGTCATTTTATTCAATTTGTATAACTGTGATTTGAAAACAAGTTAATAATTCTTTCTATTAAATCTATCATTGAAGTATCAATTTTGGTTTCAAAAAACATTGAAGTATTAATTTTTGCTGCCCTATAGCAATCATTTTGTTGTATACTAATCTTCTATTGAAATAAATGGTAGGCATTGCATTGCTCCCTCTTACTCCAAGAAGGTACAACAAACGCACTACCCTATGTAATGTAATTTCCAAAATTATATTGAAGGTAACTATGAATTGCTTGAAAGACTATATAGGTCATATTGTTATGCCTACCACATATGGTTTTGTGAAACGGTCACATAGTAGAAATAACATCACCATCACATAGGAGATCATACACTCCATGTAGTAGGAAAAAGGAAAAACAAGTTGGATGCAATTAAGGTGGATTTGGAGATGGTTATGACATAATTAGGTGGGCAATGCTAGAAAGACTATCTTAGTGGTAGGCCTTCCTTGTGCTTTAATCTCTCTCATAATGTACTATGTTCATATGGACTCTATGTTTGTTCTACGGAATGGGTGTGTGATCAAGTTTTTTAAAGCCATTTAAAGTATTCAACAAGGGGATCCACTATTCCTTACATATTTGTTCTTTACATGGAATGCCTTGGTCATCTTATTCAAGGTGCGATTGATCTCAAGTAGTGAAAGCTAATTGTTTTGGCAAAGCATGGGCTACCTTTAACTCATATTTCTTTACAGATGATTTGCTGCTCTTTGTGGAGGCATCACTTGAGTAAGCAAACATTATAAAACAATGTTTGCATGTGTTTCATGAGGCATCTGGGCAAAAGGTCAATAAGGAGAAAACTAACATCTACTTTTCAAGAAATGTGAATCATATTTGGAATACTCAAATTAGTGAATTCCTGGGATTCAACCTGACAGCAAACCTAGGAAAGTACTTGGGTATTCCTCTATTTCACTCATGGGTGAAAAGGCTACCTTTATTTTGGATAGGGTCAACCAATGGCTATGTTCTTGGAAGGGCATTGTTCTATTATTAGCCAAACAAGTCACTCTCGTTTAGTCGGTCTTAATGGCAATATCAACATATCCAATGTAAACAACCTTGTCACCTAGAAGTCTTTATGATACACTTAAGAAGGTGTCTAGAAAGCTTTTATGAGGAGGAACTCATGAAAGTAGGGCATGGCCTCTTGACTCGCGAGGATGCTTTTGTGGGCCTGAGTTCTTCACAATAAGCATAGTGTAGGCAATCATTTCATTCCAACAATGCAACATAAGTGTATGGCCATGTTTTTGTTTGTTCATGTGTCTTGGAAGGAACATGCATTATCATTAGAGATAGGAAAGATATGCTTTTTTGGATAGACCCTTGGGTCCTTAGGTACACTCTGTCTTGCCTATGCTACCTCTCTAGTTCCTTTAGATACCTTAGCTTCACGGGTTAAAGAGTTCATGTCCTTGGATGGAATGTGGTGGTGGGAATTATTTGAAGGATCCTTACGAACATAGATTGTTATGAGAATTTACAAATCTCCATCCATTATCTTCTTGCTCTGTTAGTAATTAGTTGGCATAGGAGTTATTGTAGGATGGTAGCTTTTCTATTAAATCAGCTTATCATGTTTTGCATAATTCTTACTTTGCTCGTAATAGAAAATGGGATGCCATTAGGGCATAGGGAGGTCTACAAAAAGTCAAACTATTCTTATGGTTCTTGCTAACCAATGCGCTTCTCACAAATTGCCATTGAGTGGAGAGACATATGGCAAGTTCCATGACATATTCCCATTGTTTGGAAGCAAAGAAGGATTCCCCGCACATGGTGTGGATTATGCTAGGTCTAGGGCACTATTTCATCATAACCACTGGAATGAATTTTTCTCTTTTAATCTTGAAGAATAGGTTTTTCAAAACCTTTGAAAGCAATATGGTGTCCCCTTAACTGGTGACTGGTAGAGGTTATTTGGTGTAATGTGTTGGTATATTTGGTCAATAGAAATGCTTATGTTTTTAGAGAGTAGTGTGAATCTATTGAGGGTCTATTTTGAGCTACGATGTGCACTACCAAATCAGTTGAAGAATTGCTCCAAATGCTAAGCCATTATGGTTTTACTTTAAAGCCCAGCAAGAAAGTTTTCATCCCTTGTAACTCCTTTCCATGCACTAGGGGAAGATCAATGTGGATTAGATCAAGCTTGATGGGTAGGTAATGTGGCTTGTGGAGGGTTTCTACGTGATGGAAGAGGCCAATGGTTGGTGGGTTTCTCCTATAACTTGAGGTGTCGTAGTTCTTTGGTTGCAAAGCTTTAGGCAATAGTATTGGGGTTGGAACTTGCATGGCAACAAGTAGCTAGACATCTAATTGTGAAAGGTGATTCCATGAATGCTATTAGATTGATTTGGGAAGGTTGTATGTAGCACCATTCATATATTGCACTTGTTAAACATGCCCAAGAGCTTTGGTTGAAGGACTAGGAGGTACAAATCATTCATTGCTAAAGGGAAGTAAATGGAATAGCTAATTGGTTGGTCATGCATGGTCATTGACATTCTTTGGGGCCATAACTCTTATGTTGTTGAATGGTGTTGTGCCTTTGATTCCATAGGATCTATAGTTGGTTAGGAGTTAGTCTTTTTGTTGTGTATTCCCATATTAGATCCAAAAAAGGAAGGTATTGCAAACCTATGTTGAACTCTCTTGGATAAACTAATTTTGTGTCTATTTGTGTTGAATCCTTTGATAATGGCATCTCTTTTAGTGGTTGCTTGACACCATGTTGTGCAAACTACAAGGAAAAGTGGCTCTGATAACTAGTGGGGCATGGTGCACTGATGAGTGCATCGCAGGGTCTTTTGCAAACATGGGGCAAAGGTGGTAATTGCAAATATTCGAGACCAATTAGGATGCACTGTATGCAATGAAATTGGACTTGATTTTGCATCATATGTACACTCTAATGTAACCAAAGAATCTAATCTTGAGAATGCAATTGAAACAGCTATGTCTAAGTATGATAGCTAGACATAATGGTGAACAATACTTCAATAGTAGGTGAAGGTAAGCTAGTGCAGACACCAAATTTTGTTTGAAACCCAAAATAACTTGTATTAGGATTTTTTTAAATAAATAAAAATAATAATAAATAAATATATAAAAAGAAAATTTTTTGAGTAATTAATTTATTTGATATTTAAAACTAAAATAATAATAATAATAATAAAACCTATTATGTTATTAGCTAGTCCTTTAATTTTATCTATGTGTACCTTTCTTTTTGTTTTAAATTTTAAATAAATAAGTATTTTTTTTAAAAAAATAAAGTAAAAAAAGAAAGAACTTAAAAATATACATATGTATATAATAAAAAGGAAAGAGGAGGCTCAGTTTATTGGCAATGAATCGAACCCCCCTTTCTTTTTTAGAAGTTGGTGCCTCTCCCCCTCAAGAACAAACTGAACCTCACCTCCACCCTAAGTTCAAACTTGCACCACTACCATTAAAACTTCACCAACTGCCACAACAGAAGGAAGAGCGGCAAACACATGATGGGTGCATGGACAATAGATGCAGAATGGTGCAGCAGTGGCACATGAAGGTGGCAGTAACCACTTGCTGGAACCAGAATGAAATGATAAAAGGTGCATAAGCTGCATTGCCACCATTAAAACTTCCCCAAGTACTACAGCAAGAGGAGAAGCAGCAAAAACATGACGGGTTCATGGATAACAAATATAGAATGGCATAGCACTGGCACATGAAGGTGGCGGTAGCCACTTGTTGGAACCAGAATGAAATGGTAGAAGTTGCACAAGCTACAGCACCACCCTTTAAATAGCCATCAATTCCCACTTGCATGGAAGAGGAGATAGTCAAAATGTTGCATAAAAAATGGTAGGTGCCAGATGCATGAAGGGCAGCAGGAAAGTAGAGCTTGTGCAAGGAAGAAATGGTAGGCACCAGACTAAAGAGGTTGATGACCCACAATTTGGTGTAAAACCAATATGCCCAACTTCAGCTATAAAAGAAGGAAGAGAAGGGAACCTAGAGAGCTTTCTTTTTCCTCCTATCCGAGAACCCTTAGAAACAATGGGAACTAGAAACAAAAAGAGTGTCATTGGACCCTTGTCCACAAATAAGAAAACAAAGTACACACACACACAAGAGAGACCCATTGTAACCACTACACCTAGAGACATGAACCAAGGCATTCACAAAGTGAAGAGATTGCTACAACATCCTAGCACAATCCTTTAACATCCATCAATGCCAAGGACAACTCACAACCCTCCACAAAGCTAGAGACAAATATGCACAAGCCATGAAAACTAGAGGATAGGGTGGAGAACATTGAAAAGGAGTAGCAAAACCTACCTTGTTTCTAGAAAGGGTGAACACAGGGCTAGCCAAATGGCAAAGGAGAAGTCTTCAAAGCACTATATCAACATAGTTCTACCTAGGTTTGGTAAGCCATCAGCTTAGCTTGGTTGACTTATTGAGCTTTGGATTTTTAATCAAGGAAATACAACCGATGCAATGGATAGTTAGGCTTGTAAGTTAAGTATGTTATATGGTTTTCAAGAGTTCCTAGGGAGACAACCTATTTTATGAATTTGGCTGGTGCAATTGGAACTTGGTAGGTTCTGGTTGGTTTGATTTTCCTTTTATTCTTTCTGTGCACTAGCTATGAATTTGGGTGCCTTAAGTTAGGAGGATGGTAAGTTTTGTCATCAATCTCTAAGAATAGGGGATCTTGAGTTAGTTCTATTTATATTTATTTTATGCTCGATTGGATTTTAAGTTTGCAAATCACTTTCTTTAATGAAAGAGTAGTAAAAAACCTAGTTACCAATTTTGTTTGTAAAATGAATAAATAAATAAATATATAGAATAAAGAAAGGAGAAATAGGAATTAGAAAGGTGAATATATAAAATACAATAGGGAGTGAGAAATTTTTTTTAGTACCATTCTTTTGCATAATCAATTTTTTTTAAGTTAAAAGAATAAAGGCAAAGGCATTTATTTTTATAACTTATATAAGCCTCACCTGAAGAGGAATGTCCTATTTTAATTCTCCATAAAACTCAATTTTTTTGCAAAAAAATATCCAAATAAGCTTTCTAGGAAAAGTTATGGGAAACAAAGGTAAAAGCATTTTTTTTAATAACTTGATTAGACCCCTACCTGAAGAGGGATGGATCTATATAAGTACTTCTTAAAAAGCTTATTTGTATGAGATTTCTAAAAATTAATTTTTTTTTTATAAAAGGAAGTCATGGGAATAAAGGCAAATGCATTTATTCCCATAAGCTTGAAGTAAGCTCTCACCTAAAAAGGGTGAGCCTACCCTTTTTCAAAAATTATAATATAAATATCAAATTATTCTACCTTTTGTAATCCAAATATGTATATAATAAGGAAGCATAGACAAAATTTACTATAGGTATACATAAAATTAACATGGAATCGAAAGGGTGTTGTAGGGTGCTAACACCTTCCTTACACGTAATTAACCCCCGAATCCCTTTTTCAAAAGAAAAAACAAAAGGAAAATGCAGACCATTTTGCTTAGAAAGGTGTCCGATCTCACCAACATTTTAGATCATTGGTGATTCCTTTCTTTCAAATCCCATTTCTCCCAATTTAGAAATAATCTTGTCCACCATTTTCTGCAAATAAAATATTTTTAAAATAAATTTTTTCATCTATGTTGCATGGACATTGCGATAGCTTGGCGACTCTATTAGAGAAACTTTTAGAGGGTTAAGCCATGCAAGTTAATTTTATGTCACATTATGGAACTATAATTTGCAATTGTCATGCTTCACATTTGTGGTTTTGTTTTGTGGTCTTGTCTTTGCATGCTTCATGTATTTGGTAATTATAACTTTTCATATAAATTGTGAAGATGCCAAGACACAAGGTGTGCTTTCTGCCTTCTCGTGCAAGGATGTTTTATCTTCGATAATTTCTTTAGCATTCCTATTTGTACTGTCTTTCTCTTGTGGCATAGGTTTTTGTGAGAGTTAATTTTGTTCCCCTTACACACATGCACTCTCACTTCCACACACTATAGAAAGGGGAGGTAATGACCCCTATGCCTATATCTGGGCTGCATAGGTCACCTTTTTAGGCTAGAGGGGCCAAAGTAGTGTTAGCCTTCGAGAGACCTTTGTCTTTGTGCGGATGCTCAAAAAACCCCTACTCAAATTGAACCCTTTCCATTTGTAGCCTATCATGGGCAAGGATTAGGGACCTCTGCTAACTAAGTGTAAGGACAATTTGTGAACCCAATGTAGGAATTTAGAACCTAACCATCATGTTAGTCAAAATCTAGAGTTGACCCACTCAAGAGGTCTAACCTTACCCTTTGGATAAAAAATAAAGCCTAGAATTCACCCTTTTAGGTGCCATGGGGAACACTTTTGCATTTTGATCATTGCAGCTTATTTGTCATTGCATGTTTATTTTCCTACTTTTACATGTGCACAAGTGGATTCCTCAACACTTATCTTTCACTATTGCATGCATAAAGTCCTCGACCCAGACATTGTTCACCTATAGGTTAGATAGGAGCAAAGTAAGGTTGGCCTTTGAGAAGCTTTTGTTTCTATGTTGGCACTTAAAACCCACCTACTCAAATTAAAATCCTTTACTAGCCAAGTGTGGGGTAGTAAGGATAATTTGAGAACTTGTGTAGGGCTATAGAACCCACCCTCATGGAAAACACAAGGAATCTATTCACTTTTTAAGGAAAAAAAACCAACACTTTCATGACCTTTTCTTTGATACTATGCATTATAGGATTGCTAAAATAACCATTATATGGCTCACTCAACCATTCCACCATCCACTGGGTCCTTGACTAATACTGAAGAGCTGGTTAGAGAATCACAACAAAGGCATCAGAAGGAACATAAGGATTGTATACCTATTGATTACATCCTTGTCCTGCCAAAAATTAGAAAAGTTACTTTTATGCAACATGATTTGACAGAACTCAAATAGATTTGGAGTGCCATGGCTAAAAAAGAAGAGTTTGAAAAGAGATATGGACATTTAGCCTACCTCTTGTTTATTCCAGTAGATGAGTCCCTAATCAGAGCCTTACTTTCTTTTTGGGATCTAGTATATCGACTATTTACATTTGTAAAGCACGACTTGGCACCTACTTTGGAGGAATATGATGCCCTTCTAAAAGTTAAACTTGTTGCCAGTAGGAAAATGTACTTTCACAATATCAAAGCTTCCCTTAATAGACAATTGGCCAAAATCATGGGGATTAAGAATCAAGATGCTAAACATCTTTGTAAAACAAAGGGCAATTCTCAAGGCATCCCAATTGACTTGATTGTGAAGCATTAAAACAACACATTGATACCGAGAAGGGTTTCAGTCTATTGGCTTTAGCCATATACGGGTTAATTTTGTATCCAGAATTGGAAGGCTACATGGACCACTAAGTTATTTTGTTATTTGTACAAGTGGAACATGGGGTCCACCCAATGCCGCTAATCTTATCTAAAACATTATGCTCATTATGCTACCTTCGAGAAAAAGGAGAAGGATAGTTTATTGGTTGTGCCTGGCTTTTGACTATTTGGGCATTTAGTCACTTGCCAACAATGAGTAATCTAGGGTATCCCATGATAAGTCTCTTTCATGACTTCAATATTAATAGAAACACTCTTGCTAAATTTGCCAACCTATAGTGGCCCAAAGAAATATTTGTGATTGGTAATTGGATTTAAGCCTTAACCAAGTTAAAGAGAGTTAGATGGAAAGCACCTTGGTTGCCTATTGTCCCTACTCTATATCAATGTGGTAACAGTACGAGAATTCCCCATGCTGGTCCAAGAGGAACAATTAAATATGTGCCTACTAAGGTAAGGAGACCAATGGGTGATGTATAATTCACCCCCACAACATATGGATTAGGCCTCTTAGATGTTCCCTATGGAGAGGATTTTGGTGTTACTAACACGATAGAAGCCCAAATGGCATGGCAAAATATTAGATATGTTGAGCCACTGGTGTGCACGAAAGGAATTATTGTAGAGGTATATCTTCACTAGCATAGAACAAGGGGCAAGGGTTTTGCACTATTAATGGTTCATGCACCCACACCTCCTAGGCAAGATGAAGAGGTTCCCTAAGTCTAGATAGAGTAAGAATCCATAGAAAAGCAAGCCTATCAGAAGTTACAAGCTAAATATGAAGAAACTATGTAAGAACTTCAAAAGCAAAGAGTCAGAATGGAAAGGGAAAGAAAGGCAACTATTAATGCAAGATGTGTAGTCTAGGAAAATGGATAGATTTATTTGAAAGGGACATAACCAGAATGAAGGAAATGGATCAAGTAGAAGCAATCAAGTACAAAAAGATGTTCAAGAATTTTGAAGGTAGCTAGAGAGAGCCACGAAAAAACAAAAGACTACTAAAAAGGATCTAAGGGAAGCTCATAATTCTTTAGGATCTAAAATGTTGAGACTTCAAAAGGAAAATCAAGAATTAGAAGAAACTCAAATGGCACACATACAAGCCACCTGAATATTGAAGCAAGAAAAAGAACGAATGGCTAATTATATTTAGGGTAGTCAATCTTGATATGAGGTGAAAATTAAAGAGTTAATGATGTTGCTAGAGGACTACCAAGATACGCAAAGAAGAATGTAAGTTCTCGAAGAAGCAAATGCGCATCTCCATCAAACTTTAGCACTCCAACCAGAGGGACTAAAAAGAGAATGATACACAATATGGTTGGGCTAGACCTATCATTAGAAAAGGTGAAACTAGTCCTAAAGCGGGATCATTTTGAGAGAATCTCCTGTGAACTTTATGACCAAATATGGATGATACCACAAGAGGTCACAATTAGAGCATAGATGATCTTGGAGTATGACGTTCCTCCTAGCCCTATCAAAGATTTTCTTTGGGATCTGTACAAAGACCTTACTATGCTAGGAAGCTTTGGGAAATTAAGCATCTTTGAAAGGATTGTAGACCTAAAACTTGAGCCTTTTGTGCTCGAAAGGATCCAATGGATGGTTTTTGTACTTAAAACTGCTTTTGGATATATATAATAGCTATTTTGCAATTCCTATAGTTCAAACTTCCTTTTCATTGCTTACTCCTTTACATTAGCATCATGCATCCTCACCATTCATTTAGTAATATGTTTTATTCTTTAGAGTTCTTGTTAAAAAGGAACAAATATGGCTCGACGTTCACCATATCTTACACATTTGTGAGAAAGGAGAATAGAGTAGCCAATGATAAAGCCATCTTATGATGAAATGAAATGCAAGATCTTTGACTTGGAAGGATAAATGGCCCAATTAATGAAGGCCCTCATAAAAGAAAGAAAGAAAAATTAGGCCGACGAATCATCATAGGTCCAAGAGAATGTTGGTCAAATGTCCAAGCTAGTAGAAAAAGAAAAGCAACCTCAAGAGACACTATAGGTTCAGCACAGGGGACTTGAAAGAGACCTTGAAGATCACATATCAATCCTTGACTTTGATCTAGAATTTGATCAAAGAGAGAAGGAAAAGGAAGAGCAGGCAAGGTGGGCTGCTTGGGAAGCAAGGTTAAAAACTATGGAAGGCACTAAGAGTTATGGGGTCCTAGATGTACCCGAGATGTGCCTGGCACTAGATGTAGTAATACCGCATAAATTCAAAATACTTGAATTTATAAGTATGATAGGACTACATGCCTAAGAGCACATCCGGTAATGTATTCAAGGAAAATGTCGGCATATTTTAAGAATGAAACATTGGTCATCCACATCTTCCAAGATAGTCTCACTGGTGTTGCAATGGAATGGTATATGGGTCTCGATCGTGTAGTGATAAGAATTTGGAGGGATCTAGCTAAAACATTCATGCAATAATATAAATTCAACTTAGACATGGCACTGGATCATCTTTACCTATAAAATATGGAAAAGGGTCTTACTAAATCATTTAAGAACTATCCTAAAAGGTGGAGAGAGATAGCAGCACAGGTTCAATTGCCTCTGTCAGATAAAGAGATGGTCTCTATCTTTGTCAACACCCTCCTTGCATTCTATTATGATAGAATGATTAGCAATACTTCCAATAATTTAGATGATCTAGTGATTATCGGGGAAGGAATTGAAAACGAAATGAAAAGTGGGAAGATGCCAATGCATCATCAGAGCCTTCAGCTAGAAAGCCCTCATTTTGGAAGAAAAAAGAGGAAGCAAATGCTGTGGCATATGAAGGGAGATATCATGGACAGTATAGGCAAAAGAAACCTTACCAGCCATTCCAAACTCATTAGGATTCCCCTTTGAGTGTTATCACTTTAGCACCACAATTTGTGGTACAAAGCCAATTTGTACCTTAGTACCCACAACCAAGTCAATCAAGGTTGCAAGGTAAAAGAATGGAACACTTTGACCCAATACCCATGTCTTATACCCAATTGTTACATTAGTTGATTAAGAATAAAGTTGTAACAGTGACCCTACTCAAACCATTGTAGCCTCCATACCCAACATGGTATAGAGAAAATGACATTTGAGATTATCATGGAGGGGCCCGAGGGCACTCAACAGAAAATTGTAAGACTTTAAAAAGGAAAGTATAAGAATTGATAGATGCCAAGTGGTTAGATTTTCAGAAGATTCCCCCTTTACCTAGTGTTAATCAAAATCCCTTACCAAATCATGAGGAGAGGCCTATTAATGTCATTTCCAATGATAGTGAACTAGTCTTAAAAGGTTATGTATCAAACATCAAGATGCCTTTGAATTACATTCTGAAAGTTCTGGTTAAGAATAGGTTTATAAAGGCAAGGGAAAATCATAAGTTTGGTTGTCAATTCTCTAAATACGACATGCATCGTGAGTTAGAGGATTGTGAGACCTTTAAAGTTTTCCTTCAAGACCTGCTTGATAGGAAAATTTTACAAGTGGGGACAAGGAAAGAGTTAACCAATGAAGGATAAGTCAATGGCCTACAAGATGCAGAGCAAACAGTGATCCCAATATTTCCTTGTGCAACAACTGGTTTTAAACTGGTGATTATTTGGTATTATGAGGAATCTCCAACTATTATAACTACATTGAAGAAGGTGACCATCAAGGTCCCCAAACCATTCCCTTATAAAAGCAACAAGGTAGTCGCATGGAATTATGGCTGTAAAATAACCATAGGAAACTCATTAGAAGAACTACCTGTGACTAACATATTAGGTGTCATCGGCATTACAAGGAGTGGATGATGCTATAGCCTTACTTTAGCTTCTAAGATAAGAAAACAAGATAAGGAAGAGGATGAAAAATGCAAAAAAGGGAAAGAGGTTCATGAAGAGCCAACCCCTATGTAGATAGAAAAGATTGTTGAGGAATCTGTTAAAAAGTTGATATTAGAAGAAGAAGCATTCGAGTTCCTCAAGATGATCAAGCAAAGTGAGTATCAGGTAATTGAGTAGCTTAATCAAACCTTGTCTAGGATATCATTACATTCACTATTTTTGAATTTTGATCCCCACCAAAAAGCACTTATGAAAGTCCTGAATGAAGCTCATGTTAACCAGGACATATCCACAAAAATGGTAGAAGGATGGATTAGAAACATCATAACTAGTAGCATCATCTCATTTACTGATGAGGAGATTCCCTTGGAAGGCCAGGGGCATAATAAGGCATTGCACATATTAGTTAGGTGCAAGGAATGTAACTTAGCCAATGTCCTTGCTGACAATGGCTCATCATTGAATGTTATGCCAAAGATTACCCTAGAAAGGCTCCCTTTTGATATGACCTATATGAAACCAACCACCATGATAGTCAGGGCTTTTGATGGATCCATGAGGTTAGTAGTGAGGGAAATAGAAATTTTGATTTAGATAGGGCCTTAGGTTTTCAATATAGATTTTCAAGTGATGGAATTAAAGCCATCACATAGTTGTTTACTTGGCCAACCTAGGATACACACTGCTAGGCAGTACCATCCTCACTACAATAAAAAGTGAAATTTGTAGTAAATAATAAGTTGGTAGTAGTGAATGGTGAAGAAGACTTACTGGTAACTAGGCCCTCTACTACCCCTTACATAGAAGCAGGTTGAGGAATCCTTAGAAAGTGCTTTCCAATCATTTGAGATTGTGAATGCGACTTATGTATGAGAAGAATTACAAATTCCTGCTCCTCATCTCTCTTCCACATCTATAATGGTGGCAAAGTCAATGCTAAGCTAGGGATACAAGGTCAATGAAGGGTAAGAAAATGAGGACAAAGTGATCATGAGCCTTTAAAGATACTAAAGGTAGAAGAAAGATCTGGCCTTAGTTATAGGCCCATAAGAAATGAACGCACTCGTCTTGCTCAAGAAAAAAGAGAAAGAAGGCTAGCCTGCCTAAAAGGAAGGGGGTCTGAGATCAAGAAGCTAAAAATGCCACTGTTATATAAGACCTTCATAAGTGGTAGGATGCATAACTAGGAGCAAGTATCTATCATTGGAGAAGAGATATAGGAGGAAACTAATTTGGAAATACCTAGCACACCAAGGTAAGAGCTAAAGAACTAGACCGTCCAAGAGCTTCTTGTTGTCTTTAATTTGAAGTCCATGTAATTTCTCTTATCACCCTACTAATGGCTTTGCCCAAGGCCTTAGCTAGATTTTGTATGGACAAGACATGTTTATTGTGCTTTAATGTTTAGTTTGACTAAAATGTACTTTTTGTTTTGTTTTCCATTTCCTTTCCTTTATCTTCTAAATTAACCACATTCACTCATGCATTCACATCCCACCTTTTACCTATAATAACTGAACCTAATAATTTAGGTCTCAAAATGGCAACTTTGAAGAAGGTTGTACCTTTCCTCCAAGCTAATTTTGAACAACACAGTGATAATGAATCAACACGAGAAGAAGAAGAAGGAGAAGAGTGGGAACCTTCCCTTGAATTGTTTAAATTAGTTGAGCAAGAGAAGAAAGCCATCACATCGCATCAAGAACCCACTAAAGGAATTAATTTAGGCACCAAAGAAGATATAGGAGTAGACAAAATTGGCACTCAAATGGTAGAAAAGGAGAAATGTGATTTAATCAATCTCCTACAAGAATACAAAGATATATTTGTGAAATTATACCAACATATGCCTAGATTAGATGCTAATATAGTGGTGCATCATTTGCCAATTAAATCTGGACTTAAATCAATAAAACAAAAGTTAAGGAGAATGAAGCCTGATTTGTTCTTAAAAATCAAGGAAGAAGTAAACAAGTTGTTTGATGCTAGTTTTATTAAGGTATCAAAATATCCAAAATGAATTGCCAATATTGTGCTAGTGCCTAAGAAAGATGGGAGAATCAGGGTACGTGTAGATTATCGTGATCTAAACAAAGTAAGTTCAAAAGATGATTTCCTTCTCTCTCACATAGATGTACTCGTGGATAATGCCATTGGAAATTCTATCTTCTCATTCATGGATGGCTTTTCAGGGTATAACCAAATCAAAATGGCCCTAGAAGATAAGGAGAAAACCACTTTCATCATGCAGTGAGGAACCTTTTGTTACAAAGTAATGTTACTTGGCATGAAAAATGCTGGGGCAACTTATCAAAGAGCTATGGTGACACTGTTTCATAACATGAGGTTTACATTGATGATATAATAGAGAAATCAAAATTAGAAGAAGAACATATCATTTATCTTCACAAGCTCTTTGACAGATTAAGGAAGTATCAAGTTAGGGTAAATCCCACCAAATGTACATCTAGTGTTAGGTCAGGCAAATTGCTAAGGTTCATGGTTAGCCAAAAGGGAATAGAAGTAGATCTAGATAAAGTTTGCATAGTCTTAGACACTAAGAAAGAGGTATGGGGTTTCTTGGGAAGATTGAATTACATTGCTCGATTCATCTGATAATTAACAACCAAGTGCAAACCAATTTCAAGCTTTTGTGCAAAACTCAATGCAATGAATGGAATGATGAATGCCAAGAGGCATTCAACAAAATAAAATAGTATTTGCAAAATCCACCAATCATAGTCCCACCGATATATGGTAGACCACTCTTGATGTACCTAACTATGCTTAAAGAGTTAATGGATTGTTTGTTGAGGCAACAAGATGAGATTAAAAAGAAAGAACAAGTAATCTACTATTTAAGTAAAAAATTCACCAACTATGAATCTAGATAATCAATGGTAGAATGAACCTATTGTACCTTGGCATGGGTAGCTCACCATCTCCGGTAGTACATGCTTTGACATACCACTAGGTTAATCTCAAAAATGGACCACATCAAATACATTTTTGAAAAATTGGTTCTCAATGGTCAAATCTCGAGGTGGCAAAGGTTACTGTCTGAATATGATACATTTATGTCCTATAAAAGGCTATAAAAGGAAGTGCAATCATTGAACATCTTGCAAATCATCTGATATCCGATCATGAATGATTCAATTAGAATTTCCAAATGAGGATATAATGGCACTCTCTGCAAAGAATAAGATACTAGGTGAAAAACAATGATCTCTCCTCTTTGATGGTGCATCAAATTCCTTGGGGCATAGAATTAGGGTAATTCTAATATTACCTGAAGGAAAATAATTTCCTATAACTTCAAAGCTATGCTTCAATTACACCAATAATATTGCGGAATATGAAGCCTGTGCCCTTGGAATCCAAGCAACATTAAATTTCAGAATTGAAATCTTAGATGGATGGACATCACTTTATTCTAGTCACAATTGATTATTTCACTAAGTGGGTAGAAGCAGCTTCATATGTAAGCGTAACAAAAGGGGTTATCTTAAATTCTTGAAGAAGGAGATTATTTGTAGATATGGATTACCTTAAAGGCTTATTACTAATAATGCCAGTAATTTGAACAATAAAATTATGCCGAATTATGTGAGCAATTTAAGATAATCTATCATAATTCAACTCCATATAGTCCAAAAATGAATGGAGTGGTGGAAGTGGCCAACAAAAATATTAAAAAGATCATTGAAAAGATGATAGTAACTTATAAGGATTGGCATGAGATGTTACCCTTTGCTTTACATGGATATCATACCTCAGTATGAACATTAATTGGGGCAACTCCATTCTCTTTGGTCCATGGCATGAAAGCAGTATTAGAAGTAGAGATCCCTTCTTTGAGAGTACTTATAGAAACTAAGCTTGATGAGGCTGAATGGGTTCAAATGTGGTATGAACTGTTAAATTTGATTAAGGAAAGGAGACTAGCAGCTTTATGTCATAGAAGGCTTTATCAGAAAAGACTAATGAGAGCTCATGATAAGAATGTTTGTCCAAGGCAGTTTTATGAGGGAGATCTAGTTTTGAAAAAGGTTCTGCCAATACAGAAAGAAAATGGAGGCAAATGAACCCTAAATTATGAAGGGCCCTACATGGTAAAGAGGGTATTTTTAGGAGGTGCACTAGTCCTTACAAATATGGACAGTGCTGAGTTACCCAATCCAATAAATTCTGACACTATAAAAAAATATTATGCTTAACTAAGTGGCCTAGAATTGCAACTTAAAGGAGAGGCACAACCTAAACCAAAGCTGTCTTCAAGAGACTATTTCCCTTCTCGAATTTTTGTGCCAATTTTCCTTTCTAAACACTCTAGTTTTAAATGCTTTCTGATACCCTTTCCTATCATAAATTCTCATAGAAATGTAAATTCTTTTACTTATCTATAAAGTTTCAATTTCCTTTGAAATTATTTGCCTTTTCTATAGATCATGTGAGCACCAAAATGCATTTCATGTTAAAGTTGACATTGAAATGCTGTAAGCATGACATCATTATCATTTCTTGATTGAGCAATTACATGGAAAAATTGAAAATAAATACGAAGTCACACAACTGATAAAATTTATGAGCTTACATAATGTCAGGATGTAGCCATCTAGATGTTTGCAAGAAAAATGGAACTTTCATCACAATACTGTCATTGTCTCAAGGACAAGGCATATCAAAAGAAAAAGGGGAATTTCATCATAATACTGTTATTGGCTCTAAGAATGCACCATCACTGTCTACTTTTTGATTTCAAGAAAGACCATTAGATGTGATGAAAATGGAGAGAATTTCAAAAGAAAAATTTTTTCCTTCACAAAAATCTATGTGCATCATGCATTACCCCTACATGCATCATATAGACTATAGGTATACTGAACAATTCTGCATAAAACCCCATGTGTTTGAGAATCCCCCACCAAGAAAGAATTTCTCTTAGGTCCTAGCCAAGAGTAGACTTGCATCCGATGAGTTGAGTATAATCAACTTAGGCCAACATCTTGGATTATCTCTATGTCAATAAAAAATGCAACCATCCAAATGCAATGATGAGAATCTAATGATAGTTGATGATCAAAGTTTTGTGCTTTAAAATGTCTTTAAGTGTCTTTCAAATAAAGAATCCAAAGCAAGTACAGAAATTGATCATGACATGGTTAGTAAACATAGCGATTTTTAGGAAAGCAAGCTCTTCTGCATAACCCCAAAAGGTGGCAAGAACTAGAACCTGATCTTAACCTAACTAATAATTGAAGAGTTGGGAAAGTTATGTCCTTCAAATCCAAATTACCAACATAATCTTATTCCTCAATGAAATCGCACTTGGCAGTGGATCTCAAAGTCGATATACATGTCTTATGGTGGATCCCTAACTCAACATGCATGTATTCTCCTTCAGGTCACCCTTATGTTATTAAATTCAAACTTGTATCTAACGAGTAGATTCCATGTCAAGTTAGGTCAACATTTCAAATAATCTCAATGTTGTTAAATTCACACCCTTATCCAATTGGTTGAGCCAAGGTCAAGCCTAAGCTCATGCTATTAATCTTTTTCAAACTTAAAATTTCTTAAGTCAAGTTGGAATCAGGTGTTGTTTGACTCAATCCCTTATAATTCAACCTAGAATCAAGCTTAGTTTGACTCAACCCCTTATCATTCACACTAGAGTTAGGTCTCGTTTGACTTAATCCCTTATCACTCAAATCGTAATCAAGCTTCATTTGACTCAATCCCTTAATGCTTAAGCTAGAGTCAGGCTTCATTCAGCTTAATCCCTTATCCCTTAAGTTAGAGTTAGGCTTCATTTGACTTAACCCTTTATCACTCAAGTCGGAGTTGGGCCTTATTTAACTTAATCTCACATTGTTCTAAACAAAACTGTGTCTTCTACCTTTGCTTAGCTTTTAGTTCTAAGAAGGATAAGCACAAGGGGGGCAGTTGTAGACACCCAATTTCATCTAAAACGCAAAATAACTTGTATTAGGATTTTTTAAATAAATAAAAATAATAAGAAATAAATATATAAAAAGAAAATTTTTTGAGTAATTAATTTATTTGATAATTAAAACTAAAATAATAATAATAATTGTTATGTTATTAGCTAGTCCTTTAATTTTATCTATGTGTATCCTTCTTTTTGTTTTAAATTTTAAATAATTAAGTAATTTTTTAAAAATAAAATAAAATAAAATAAAATAAAATAAAATAAAAGTAAAAAATGAAAGAACTTGAAAATACACATATGTATATAACAAAAAGGAAAGAGGGGCTCGGTTCATTAGCAATGAACCAAACCCCCCTTTTTTTTGAGAAGTCAATGCCTCTCCCCCTTAAGAACGAACTAAACCTCACCTCCATCCTCAAGTTCTAACTATGCACTGCCACCATTAAAAACTTCACCAACTACCACAACAGAAGGAAGAGTGGCAAAAACATGATGGGTGCATGGATAGCAGATGTAGAATGACACAACACTACCCATGAAGGTGGTAGTAGCCACTTGCTGAAACCAGAATGAAATGACAGAGGGTGCACAAGCTGCACTACCACCCTTTAAACACCCATCAATTCCCACTTTCATGGAACAAGACATAGCTAAAATGCAACATAAAAAATGGTAGGCACAAGATGCATGAAGGGTAGTGAGAAGGTAAAGCCTAGGTAAGGAAGAATGAGCTATTGCCATAAGGCAAGGGTGGCACCAAACTAAAGAGGACGGTGACCCATAGGTTGGTGTAAAACCAACATGCCCAGCTTCAGCTATAAAAAGAGGAAGAGAAGGGAACCTAAAGAGTTTTCTTTTTCCTCCTCTTTGAGAACTCTCAGAAATAAGGAGAACTCAAAACAAAAAGAGTGTCATTGGACTACTATCCACAAATAAGAAAACAAAGTACACATGCATACAAGAGAGTCCCATAGTCACCACTACACCTAGAGATGTGAACTAGGGCAATCACAGAGTGAAGGGATTGCTATAGTGTCCCAACATAATCCTCCGATGTCCATCAGTGCCAAGGATAATTATGGCCTTCCACAAAGCCAGAGACAAATATGCACAAGCCACAAAAAGTAGAGGATAGGGTGGAGAACATTGAAACAGAGCAACAGAACTTACCTTGTTTCCAAAAAGGGTGAGCAAAGGGCTAGCCAAATAGCAAAGGAGAAGTCTTCAAAGCAGTATATCAACATAGTTCTGCCTTGGTCTAGTAAGTCATGAGTTCAGTTTCGTTAACTTATTGAGCTTTGGATTTTTGAGCTAGGAAATACAACTAATGTAATGGATGATTGGGCTTGTAAGTTAAGTATGTTTTATGGATTTTCTTTAGTTCCTTCGGAGCCAACCTATTTTATGCATTTGGCTGGTGCAATTAGAACTTGATAGGTTCTGCTTGGTTTGATTTTCCTTTTATCCTTTTTGTGCACTAGCTATGAATTTAGGTTAGGAGGATGGCAAGTTTTGTCATCAATCTCTTAGAGTGGGGGATCTTGAGTTAGTTCTATTTATATTTAGTTTATGCACAACTAGATTTTAAGTTTGCAGATCACTTTCTTTAATGAAAGAATAGTAACGAACCTAGTTACCTCTTTTGTTTGTAAAATAAATAAATAAATAGAATAAAGAGAGGAGAAATAGAAATTAGAAAGGTGAATATATAAAATAAAATAGGAAGTGAGAAATTTTCTTTTAGTACCATTCTTTTGCAAAAACAATTTTGTAAGAATAAAGGTGAGGACATTTATGTTTATAACTTATATAGGCCTCACTTGAAGAGCAATTTGCTATTTTAATGCTCCTTAAAACTCAAATCTTTTGCAAAAAAAATCATCCAAATAAGCTTTCTAGGAAAGGTTATGATAAACAAAGGTGAAAGCATTTTTCTTATAACTTGATTACACCCCATACCTGAAGAGGGATGGATCTATATCAATACTTCTTAAAAAGCTTATTAGTATGAGATTTCTAAAAATCATTTTTTTTTCAAAAGGAAGTCATGGGAATAAAGGCAAATGTATTTGATGCCATATGCTTGAAGTAAGTTCTCACCTAAAAAGGGCGGGCCTACCCATTTTGAAAAAATTACAATACAAATATCAAATTATTCTACCATTTGTAATCTAAATATGTATATAATAAGGAAGCATAGACAAAATTTACTGCAAGTATAAATGGCATAAAATTAATATGGTACCAAAAAGGCATTATAGGGTACTAACACCTTTCCTATATGTAATTAACCCTCAAAACTTTTTTTAAAAAGAAAAAACAAAAACAAAAATGCAGACCATTTTTCTTATAAAGGTGTCTGATTTGACCAAGATTTTTGATTGGTGGTAACTCCATTCTTTCTTTTAAGTCCCATTTCTCCCAGTTTACAAATAATCTTGTCCACCCTTTTTTGCAAATAAAATGTTTAAAATAAATTTTTTCACCTACATTGCACGAACGTTGCAACAGCCAGTAGTAGATTAAACTAAGCCCAACATTCTTGATGATAAGGTGACTAAATTTGAACATGTAGTTGTGCCAACCTAATAGGACCCTTCTTGGGCACAAAGCAAGCAAAGTAAAATAATGATTGGTAGCATTTATTAAAGCATTAGTGGTTTTGCAACCCTTGCATAATGACTTCACAGCATGCTACAGTGATAGGGCTCACAAAGAATGTATCTACTGAGCTTAGAAAATATGGCATTAGAGTGGATTGCTTGTTTCCCTACCTCATTGCTAACATGGCTGCGAAGGAGTTCTTCAAACTAAACAATGATGGGTACTTCCATGTCTATTCTAACCTCTAAGAGGTAGATTTTCGAGAAAGCTACACTATACTTGGCTAGTGATGAGTCCATAAGTGGACATAATCTAGCAATAGATGTCAGTTTTACAACTATTAATCCAATTTTTGGATTGTATTTGAGATCTTAATTAGGTTTGAGGTCAACCATTATTTCTTTCCTCCATGACATTGTGACAACTTAGTCTCTATAATATACTGATAGTAAAATGGTAATGATGTATTTAATGAAGCCAAGGAAACATTTCTTGGTTGTAAAGTTCTTCATTTGCAAGGAAATATTAACATGAGTGTTGGTTAGGGGTTTAATCAGAAATAATTAGCTATGATGACCATTGTTTGAGGTAAAAAAAAAAGTTAAATACTATCTAAAATTTTAATATAATTGACATTTCTTTAATAACATACTTTCTTGTTAATTAGTGTTATACTTGCTTATAAGAAAGTGGTTGTTTTAGATTTGTGCTTATTGGTGTTGACAAAAAAATATGATAAACAAATTGATGTCTTCCAATTGGGGAAGGAAATTAAGTAAAACTCAAATCAATTAATCTTCTTCCATGATTTTGATCTTGATTAACAAGTAGACAATATTAAATCCATGGGGGGGCTAGGTTTTACCAAAGGAGATATAGGTTTCAAAAACCATGAATCGTGAGAAGTTAGAGCTTAACCTCCACCAATATTCCTTCATGCCACAATGTCATGACATGGGAGCAAAATCAAATGAAATTTTTGAATGTGAGAATATGGGTGACTATGAATAAAAGAAAGAGGAGTTGCCATTGAACCTATTTAGGTATAATTGAACATCAAGAAATAGTCTACAAAACTAAGGATCAAGTGTGAGGGTTGATTACTACTACATTGCAACACGAAGCGGCATAAAAAAATCAAGTCTAAAAACTAATGTTGGGAAATGGGTTTAGGAAAAGAAAAAGTTAGAGTTGTCACTGACTTAGATTGAAATGATGAGGTTAGACACAAAAAAGGATTATCTACATTATGAAAGTCAGATTTGAGGGTTAATTACATATAAGGAAGGTATTAGCACCCTTACAATACCCTTTTAGTACCACGTTGGTGTTTTATCACATTTTAGTTTCAAATTTGTGCTTTCTATTTTGTAAAAATATTAATTTTTTTTTGTTTCTCTCATTGTTAACTTTACACATGATCAATCATTATCTATGATTAATACCATTAGTGAGTAGCATTTTACCCTTGCTATGGAAAGGATGGCTTAATGGTTGATTCATCTAGGACTTACATTGAAAGTTATTGCTTAGCTTGACTAGGGACTAAAAGGGTACCTAACTTGATTAGGGCTTTCGAAGGTCTATTCCAGGTGTTAGAGATCCTTGATAGTCACGATCAAGGAAACTCTAACCAATTTCTTGGCTAGCCCCAAAATATGATTACCCTCAAGACAATTAAGAAGTAGTTATTTTCATTGATGATTCCTAATAATTGCCCTTGGGAAGGTCCTGTGTTTAGTAGGAAGTCAAAAAATGGGTTTGCAAGATGCACAAGCTCTTAACAATCAAATTCAAGGGAAATTTAGCCAATTTCTCAGCTAAGTCCAAAATGTGATTATCCTCAAAGTAACTGGGAAGTGGTCATTTTCACCAGCTACTCCCAACAACTACCATTGGGAATATCCTACATTTGGTAAGAGGTCAAACAAAAGGGTTAGCAAGGAGCATAAGCACTTGATAATCACATTCAAGGGGAATCCAGCCAATTTCTTGGCTAGGGTTAAGACATGATTATCCTTGGGATAATTAGGAAGCAATCACTTTCATTAGCCACTCCTAAAAACTACCTATTAGGAAGATTTTGTGCTTGCTAGGAAGTCAAAGAATGGGTATAAAATGGGTGAGGTAGCAAGATTTCCAAGCCAAGTAATTTTGAATCCAATTCCTTTTCCTTGAAATTCATAGACGTCCAAATTTTAGGTGAGAAATTTTAATTGATAGATGTAGTGTATTCCACTAACTCATTTTCCAATCACAGTGTCAATCTCTACCTAACTTAGAGAATCTGTAGAGAGAGGGATAGTCCAAAAGATTAAGGGTCATGCAATGAGAGGAGATTCAACAACATTTCAATGTCTCTTACATTTCACAACATCATTGAGATTAAAAGAAATTTAAGAAAGAAAGGAAAGAGTCCCAAAGATTCGGGTTCATGCAATGAGGGGAAGATGTCAACCACATATCCATGCCTCTTAACTTCCACTAAGTAGACATAGTAGTTCTATCAAAGTTTCACCACATCAAATTCACAAGTGACATCAAAGATTATAAACCTAAGGTGCAATGCAATTAAGAGAGAGACAAAAATAAGTTTGCATTCCAAAAGGAATTGACCAAAGCTCAATCAAATACTAAGCAAGCATATTGCCCTGCAATAAGTTCAAATCTAAACATCGATTTTGGAAGTCTCAATTAATCAAGCAATTGAGCCCTAAAAGTTCTAAAAAAATTATGGGAGTTTGCCAAGACACTAGATATGGTTACCATAACTTCACTTTCCAAAAAAACACACTATCAAATTAGTTTTCTTTTTTCAAGAAAGTAGGTTGTTCAAGTTAGCATTCAATTCAAAATCATTAAAATGATTAATTTTGAAATTGAACCTAACAAACTCTTTTCACTCTGAAAATTTTATGAGACTATTAATCACATACAAAAAATTAGAGTAAACAGAGTTCATTAAGGTTAAGAAACAAAGTGAAAAATGTTCATACACTACTAGGATTACTGTTAGACAAAAGGAAAAATTCAAATGCTTCACGCATTCAAAGAATTCATTTCAATCCAAATTTTGCAAGCAAGATAGCTAACACATGGATTAGCAACATTACAAAAAATTGCAACAATACAAAAAATCACAACATTTGGAACTCACTTGCTATTTAATTAATTTTTGAGCTATACAGAGATGAATCCAAAATAAGGCACTAGGAAAGAAAAATTTATAAACCATAGCAACCAGCCTAGAATGACATGATTTTTTTTGGCAAGAGCATGATGACACATCCAAGATAATGTTCACAAAGTTCACAATAATCAGTGTCCATTTGTATCCTTAATTAAACTAAAATCAAAGGCACATCCAATGGTACACCAGCATAGATAATCTATGAAAATAATTTTGAAATTTTTAACAAATGAACTTTGAATGCCTTGAAAATTTTGGTGGAACATACTAACATATAAGGGATCATGGCCATAAAAGTTTGTAAAAAACGGAGAACATTTAGAAATTTAATCTAACTTAAAATAGAACCATATTTACTAACACACTAGATTTAGACATCTTAAGAAGACTATTTCGAAATACATATCAAATGAACTCCAAATGCTTTGAAATTTTTGGAGGCACATACTAGTATATAGATTATTCCATAAAAGTTCAAGAAAATGAGCTCATTTGCTTCCCCAATTAATGCCACACAACCAATGCAAAATTGGCAAGAATTAGCATAGCAGAAGATCTTATACTTAGCTTTTTGTCAAATAGATTCAAGGTAACTCATACACATTTGTTCGCAAAAGCAAAATCAAGTTATATCTTAGCAATTAAACTCCAGAATTGTATCTAAAATTAAAAGGGGTGATAGGATCTAAGATTTAGAAACTTACCTAGTGTGATATTGAGCTTCCTTCCTCCTTCTCTTCTTCCTTTCTTATCCTCAAGGAGTGGTAGTGAACTTCTACAAGGGAGAAAAATCATAGAGACCATTAGACAAATGTTCCTTTCCTTGTATACAAAAAGTCTCTTCCTAGCTAATGCTCTAGTTTTTCCTCTTGGCTCTCTTTATCTTTCTTGTTTCAAATTCTTTCTTTCCTTGTATTCTCTTCCTCTCTGGCTCTCTAGTTCACTCCCTTCTCAAGGTGTGTGTGTGAGTGTGCGAAAGTTCCTTTCCAACAAATGGGAGCCCCTCCCCTCCCCTCCTCTCTTCATGGTTGCCTCCTCTTTTCTATAGAATAGGCATGTGGGTTTGTGAGGATACTAAATGAATGGGCCACTTCCTTACTTCCAGTTGATTCCCTCTAGTTCTCCCCTTTTTTCTTCTATTTTCTTGCTATTTCAACTGCTGCTTACTTTCTTTTTTTATTTTTATGCTTTTGTTTATTTATCACATTTTACTTCTTTTGCTTTTTATATTCTATGTTCCTACTTATTATCTCATTTTATTCTTTCATTTTTTTTCTTGCTTTTTATTTTTGGATTATCATTTTTATCATTTTCAATTTCTTATTTTTGCATTTCTTGTTTTCATTTTCTTTTTGCAATCTTTTCATTTTACTTCAATTTACTCTTTTATTTGCCTTTTATTTTGTTTTGATTTCTTTTATGTATTATTTTATTACTAATATTTGACCTTGCAAAATTTTATTACTAAAGAAATTATTTATTTATTTACTTCTTTTTTTTTTGGTATTTACACCTCAACTAGGGTTTACTAGGTTGAACAAAACAAGGGGTTTACAGATTGCCCTTATCACTCATTTTCTAAGTATTATAGGATGGGCAAAGATTGATAGATGCTAATTTGGACTAAAAGTGATCTGGAGGAATCCCATTCCATGATCAAAAGGAAATGATCTAAAGAAACCCTTCTGAGTCAAATGGAAAATCAACCTAGAGCAAACTATTCCAGGATCTTGGGAAAATCATCGCAAAGAAATAACCCAAAGAAAACCATTCCAAGATTTTAGGGAAAAAGTCATAAAAGAAAAAACACAGAGAAAACTATCCTAGGATTATGGGGAAAGCTGTCCCTAAAGAAATAACCTATAGAAAATCATTCTAGGGGTTTAGGGAAAACCATCCCAAAATAAATAACCTAGATAAAATTGTTCTAGGATTTTAAGGCAAAGCTGTCCCAAAAGATACAACCTAAAGAAAATTGTTCCAAAATTTTAAGGAAAAACCATCCCAAAAGAAATAACTTGGAGAAAACCATTCTAGGATTTTGGAGAAAATTGTTCCAAAAGGAATAACACAGAGAATACCTTTCTTGGATTTTGGGTAAAGTTATCCCAAAAAAAGTAACACAAAGAAAATAATTCTAAGGTTTTGGGGAAAACAATCCCAAAATAAATGATCCAAAGAAAACCATTCTAGGATTTTAGGGAACACCATCCTAAAAGAAATAACCTGAACAAAACCATTCTGGGATTTTGGGGAAAGCCATTCCAAAAAATTACCCTGAAAAAACTATTCTAGGATTTTTAATCCTTACAGAAATAACCTAAAGAAAGTGATCCAAGATTTTGAGGAAAACCCTTTTAGGATTTTAGTGATAACCATCCCAAAAGAAATATACCAAAGAAAACCATTCTAGAATTTTAGGAAAAGCCATCCCAAAAGAAATAACTCAATCAAAATCATTTTAGCATTTTAGGGAAAGCGATCTAAAAAAAAATAACCTAGAGAAAACTGTTCTAGGATTTTAGCCTAGAAAAAACCATCCAAGATTTTGGGAAAGCTGTCCCAAACAAAATAACATGAAGAAAACCATTCTAGGATTTTGGGAAAAATAAATTCTTTTAGGATTTTAGGGAAAGTTGTCCCCTAAGAAATAAACTTGACAAAATCATTCTAGGATGTTGGGAAAAACCCTCACAAAAGAAATAACCCATAGATAATCATTCTAGGATTTTAGGGAAAACCATCTAAAACAAATAATCCAAAGAAGACCATTCCAAGAATTTGGGGAAAGCGAACATAAATGAAAACCTAGAAAAGCCATTCTATAATTTTGGGGAAATTGTCCTATAAGAAATCACCTAGAGAAAACCATATCATGATTTTAGGGAAGATCGGTACAAAAGAAATAACTTAGAGAAACCTGTTCTAAGATTTTGGGGAAGGCCATTGCAATAGAAATAACTCAAAGAAAACCATTTTGGGTTTTGGGGAAAGCTGTCCCTAAAGAAATAGTCCATAGAAAACTATTCTATGGTTTCATGGAGAGTCATCCCAAAGGAAATAACCTATAGAAAACCATTCCAAGATTTTGGAGAAAACTGTCCCAAAAGAAATAACTCGAAGAACATCATTCCAGAATTTTGGGAAGGCCATCCCAAAAGAAATAATGCAACAAAAACCATTCCAAGGTCATAGGGAAAGCCATATGAAAAGAAATAATCCATAGAAAATCATTCCAAGATTTTGAAATAACCTAGAGAAAACCATTCATGACATTATGGGGAAAGCTAGCCAATAAAAAACAAGTGGAAGAAAACAATTCCATGGTTTTGGGTAAAACCATCCCAAGAGATATAATCCAGAGAAAACCATTCCATGGCTTTGAGTAAAAGTATAACAAGAGGAATAACCTAGAGAAAACTATTCTAGGATTTTGGGGAAAGCCACCCTAAAAGAAATAAATTGAAGAAAACCATTTCAAGATTTTGGGGAAAATAGTCCTAAAAGAAATCACCCTGAGAAAACTATTCTAGGATTTTAAGAAAACCCTAACCAAAAGAAATAATTCAAAGAAAACCATTTTAGGATGTAAGGGAAAGCCCTACCAAAGGAAATAACGTAGACAAAACTATTCTATTATTTTGGGGAAAGTCATCCCAAAATAAACAACTTGGAGAAATCCATGGCACAATTTTGGGGAAAGTTGACCAAAAAGAAATAACATAGAGAAAACTAATCCAGCATTTTGAAGAAAGTCTTTCCAAATGAAATAACCAAGAGAAAATCATTCCAAGAATTTGGAAAAAGCCATCCCAAAAGAAATGACCTAGAGAAAACTATTTCAGACTCTATTAGTGTATTGATTGCCCATTTTCTTTAATTTTTTTCTTATTTAGTTTGTAATTTGTGTTATCTTTAATTTTAGCAAAATAAATTTAAGGCAAATGAAGGTAGGCTCTGTCCTCCTCCTATTTTCTACTTGTAATTGTATTATCAATATCTTAGTATATATATCATGTCAAATTTTGTAACAAAATGAGTTTGATTGTTCGAGAGTTTCATGTAACAAAATAATGTGTAATTTTTCATTTTAGTGTCTGCCTTCTATTTAGTATGTTATATGTCTTAAATAGTTTCTCTGATTCTATTTTGTGATTTAAAGAGAAAATTCTATTTATGTTTCAGTGCTTCTAATCATTGCATCATTGTTGACTAGCACTATATAAATCTCCACTCATCATAATATCTTACTAGCTATAGACGATTTGGAAATTAGTCATTACCACCTTTGTAGTATAATAAATAAAGTCAAAAGAAAATGAAGTCATAGTCCATACCAACATATAGCAATTAATATACTTTTTTTTTGTTGGGGAATTAATACACATTTTATTTATTGTATTAATGATGGCTTTGTTAAACTTGTATGAGTTTTGGGCTTGAAGAATTAAAATGTAACTCATGATCCCATTGCATGGCAACTTGTTTTACTTTTATGAATTTTAGGGTTTAGTCTAACTCCTATTTCTAAATAGGCTATGTAAAAATAATGCTTAATATTTAAATTTTCACATATAGAACAACTTGATCAAAACCACCTAAATGCATTCAAACTCAAATAGCCCACCCATCTTGATTTGAGCTACATCTTCAATCGATTTCAATTTTGTGATATTATTTCAGGTTCATGGAATTCATTCATATGATTGGCAAATTTGCCTATATTTGTCTATTCCCCCCCCCCCTGTCATGTAGAATTAAAAAAAATTAGTTGGAGTTATATCATCAACATCAAAATTAAAGTGTTTTGCTTAATAGGATGCATCTCGATTTGTACTATATCTTTCAATGATTTTGATTTCATGCTATTGTTATTTGAAGTTCATTATGTTGGTTTATATGAGAGGCAACTTTGACTGAACCTAACTATTGCCCACCCATTATATCGAGTCAACAAAATCACTTGTACTTTTAACAACATCAATAAAATTAAGTGAAGTAGCATTCTTGCAGCTAATGCTCATTCGCTTCAGCTGATATGGTTTAAAGACTCCCCTTTTAACTTGGATCTTAAGTTAAATCATGCAAATATATATTTGAATCAAATTCAATTCTATTGTACTTTGAAGCCCATCACCAAAATTTTCATTAAATAGTGATCCAATATATGTACCAAAACAATTGATGATTGGTGGCCATTTTGGACAAAGTCATCTTTGTGTAACTTGTTTTATCCCAACTGCTAATTCACAATTCATTTGTAGTGATGAAACATCATATTTATTATTTTGTCATTGAGTGCAAGAGAATATTTTTCAAAGAGAATAATCCTATTAAAAATTTTTGATTGTTTGATACAATTGAAAACAAGTCCACAAAAAATTTATCTTTTATTTGATATATTGAAAACTATTCATTCAATATCTATGTCAAAATTCATTTGTCTTAAATAACTAAATAAATAAGTTATATATTTTGGATAATATATAATTAGAAAAGATAATATATATTGGTAAAAGTAATAATTTCAAGTACAAATGTGATTAATGTATAAAGAAATATATTAAGTGTAGCAACAGGTTCATGTGCTTTGTTCTATAACCTTTTAGACACTTTAACAATAGGTTCATGGGCTTTATTACATTCCCTTTTAGACACTTTAACAATAGAACAAAAATTAAAACTACTAAACCAATAGAAACCAATCTCTTCATGGGCAAATAAAGCACTATTCAAATCCTTGTACTAGAAGAAGTACACTACCTTTTAAAATATATACAGACTTGAAGGCCAATGAAACTCTATAGAAAGAGACTTTAAAACTCAGACAAAAGTTTATCAAAATATAACTTTGAATATCTTTCTTCTTATTTGTCTTCCAATTAAGCACCACTTTCCATAGACATTGCTACTGCTCCTGTATTATGAGGTACGAATCTCAGAGTGCGTCTCCTACAACAAGACAATGAGAAGCAACAAACACAATCACAAAAAGAATAGAATTGCCCTATAAGTCTGCAGGGGGCTAGGGTTTCCCAAAATGGTCACTAGTAATATAGCATGATAATTTCTTTTTTTGTACAATCCAAATTTTGTGAACAATGAATTCCAAGACTTGAAAGCTTACTTGAATCAATAAGGAAAGCAACCTATTAAAGAAAGTAGTTTAACTTGGATGGTCGTTAAGCAAGTAATCATATTGCGTATGATGACAACAATGATCCCAAAAAGAAAACTCAAGTATTCATCAAATGAATCACAGTTCTGATTCTCACAACAGAATATTCTGGTTCTAGGCACAAATGCAAATTATTACATCAACCTATGGGAGAGTATGGATTGCTTAGGATAGAAATCAATTTCAAGAGATATATAAAATTGTAAATTTTTATCCCAAAGAAATGGAGGATGCCATGATGAATAAATTTATATCAACAGCCATGAGGAACTAACCCAACAAAAACCATAAGAAGGCTAAAAAACAAAATGATAGACAATTAAATAGCATATATTAAATACAAAGGGAAAATGTAGTGCAACTAAATGTGGGACTACTAAACCCTCATAGACTATGTCATAACTATCAAATCTATTGGGTCCCATAGTTCAATTTATGAGCCTAATGAATTTAATCATCCAGAACAAATCTTGTATAGTGGAGGCTTCTCTTGTACAATTTGATCCAGTATCCCTTCTTGCCAAATGTAAGGAATGTGCTTCTCTATTTTTCTACGATTTGTGATTGAGCTATAGCAAAAGTTACCAAATCTTAAGAATGTTACATCTAGTAGGATATTGGTGAGAAACCCCACTTGGACAAGTGCAACTAAGCATAAATGCTAAGGGCGCCCATCAACATAATTAGTGATAGAATCAGCAAGCATTTCTAGTTTGAAGTTCTTCCTAATGGTGCTAAGTTTTTCAAATCAACTTGTAACTTTTGTCCATGCATTAGGCTATGTAGATAACCATTAGTGAAAGGAATACTCATAGTCTTGTTGGTTTGTTAAGGGAAATCTATGCATTTATTAAGCTATTGAGATATGTATTATACATTTTCTAACAGGCAAATGAAAATATGACATTAAATGATGATGCGGAAGAAACAATAGAAATCAAAGCCAAATACTGATCCTACTTGTTCAAATAAGGTATCTTTACCTCTCTTGAAATGCGGTCTTTATATTGTTAAGTGACACTACCACATCTATCATATTCATTCGTGCTTCAGGTAAATCTGCACAACAATTTAAGGCTAATTCAAAAATGGATGATATAGACATTATAATGTCACCACTATGATGTCCTTGCCCTTGTAACAAATTGGAATCCATGACTTGACTTATTGCATGTGGCATTGACTCACTGACCCAACTTTTTAAGGTCAATCCTACAACAAACATGTCATCTGATGGCTTCTTTCTTGTAAACACCTCTAGCAACATAATTCCATAGCTATACACATCTCCTTTTCTTGAAACAATTCCCTCAAATCCGCACTCTGCATAATGTCAATTATTACTTTAAGTTAACAAGTTTTCAATTTACTAAGTAGATAGATACATAAATATATACAAATATATATATGGACACACATAAATGCATACAATATATACAGTGATACAAGCACACACACAAATATGGACTAAAGATAACCCAATGCTTGCAAAGGACTTTTTGATTTAATTTTGATCACTCATAAAAGATTCAATGTTTATAATTTGCATCTTTCATTTTTAAAATGAATATGTTCTCACTTTATTAGAATAATAACTACTTTCTAGTTTTAAAATAATAAATTTTAAGGATATATATTTCCTTTCATTTAGAAGACAAATTTTGAGAATCTCAAACCAATTAATTTTATTTTTTTTTGGTTTCTTACATTTTGTCTCTCTTCATTTGTTTGCCTCTTTCTTTTTTGGCAACATACTCAAAAGTTATAAAAACTGAAAGCAAACTCTTTTATTCACATCTTTTTCAAATTAGTACACTATCTTTAACAGAATATGAAGTAGATGGAGATTTGAGTAATTGAAGAAGGTAATTGAATGTAATTGATTCAAAATCTGGGAGTACATTTAGTCACTCAACTCATTTTGCTAACAAATTCAATTGAGTAATAGAAGGTACAACTATCACTTAACCAATTTAACTAACTCCTTTATGGTTCTAACTATACTCAGTGGTATTTCTTATCATCACCCTACAAACTCAAGGGTGTCTTTGCTAAAAACATTGAGTTTGGTATATAATGTGCAACTTGAAACTAGATAATGAGTAGAAGGGAGATTTTGACTTTGATTTCGCTTATGGCAACCCTATCTCGAACAAATAATGATCTATCTCAATGTGTTTAGTCTATGAATAGAGCACTAGATTAGCAAATAGTTGTACTATGCTCAAATTATCATAGTAGATGTTAGGAGGACTTGGAGGGGTGACATGAAATTTAATAAAAAGTGATCTGTGCCAGCAAATCTAAGCCACTTTATTAGTAAACTTTTATACTTAGCCTTAATGCTAAATTGAGATATTATTTGTTGTTTCTTGGATGATTCAGTGCCCAAACTTTTACTCAAGTAAATGTTGATGCTAATGGTGGATTTTCTATCCTTAGGGACAAATACCCAATAAACATCATAGCATGTTGTAATTATTAGAAGATCTAAAGGTTCAAATAATAAACCATGATTTAAGGTACCTAATAAATAGCATAGTAGGGATTTGTGCATGAATTGGAAGACTTTGTTGACAACATAAGAGATATCTAGCCTAGTTATAATTGCATATTATAATCACCCACAAGAGATTAATAGAGTGTGGGATCTAGAGTGATTTCATGGTCATAGCTATTTAAGCAAGTGCCTGCTACATTTGCCTTACACAAAATGTCTTTGATGTACTTTTCCTAAGACAAAAGTTTATTACCATCTAAACTTTGAGTAACTTGGAGCCCTAGTAAATTGTACAAAGGACCAAGCTCTTTTAGGTCATAATGGCACTTTAGTTGAGAGATTAACTATTGATTCAAGTGAGATCTTGTGATTAGGATATCAACACATAAACAAGGACAGATAGAGTACTAAAGTTGCAGTGCTTGAGAAGCAAGTGTAACATTTTACTGAGTTAAACCTAAGAACAAAGAGAGTGGTGGATAGTTTTGTAAACCAAGCCCTAGGGGCTTGTTTCAGAGCTTACAACCAGTACGGAATCTATAATTTCAAATCTAGAGGTTTTGTCATGAAGAGTTCTTCATTCAGATCCCCATTTGGAAAGAATTGATGAAAGTGGGCCAATTTTGAGCTAGCACAATGTTGACACACAACTCTTATGGTAACTAGTTTGACAACCAAAGTAAATATTTCTTTGTAATGAATGCCTTGCCATTAGTGAAATCCTTTGACCACTATTTTGGCCTTTTAGATTTGTATATTGCCATCAAGGTTGTTCTTTTTTTTTTTTTTTGAAAATATCCAATGGGGGTTCTTCCCTATGGCAATTAAGCTAGTGTGGTATTCCTCTATCATGGTATTATGCCATTTAGGACTAGCAAGTCTATAGAAACACTTGTAGGTACTGTAGGTGCTGTACTTCTAACAAATGCCTTAGCTTTAGATATTCTTACTTAGGCATGTGTGATCATAGGATATGCATTGTAGACAACCACTAGTGCAATTGGTAAGGTAGATTGGTATCATTCTTTGAACCTCTAGTGTTGTTAGTCTAGTGCAATGATGACATTGAGGCGAGATTTTGCCTTTGGCCCAATTGAACATTATTAGTTGTAGGTGGCAATACGAATATGATATAAGAGTGGTAATTTCCTAATTTATTGGGAGCATTTTGGGCCTTCTCACCTTAAAAGCTACCTCTTGAAATGAGGCTTTTCCTCATACTTATATACCAACACCCAACCCCTTACACAACCAATGTGGGACAGCCCTACAATCTCCCCCTTTGCACATTTAGCTTACGTTGGATTACACTCTTTAACAACCTAATTCTTTAAAACCTAGCATAGATTAGGCCCATGACAAGAAGTTGTTACAACCTAAGCCCTAGTCCCTTCCATAATTGATGTGGGGTAACCTCCATAACCTAGGTTTTGATACCAATGTTGGGTGCATTTTGGGCCTTCTTAACCCAAAAGGTAAGGTAAGGCTTTTCCTTGAACTTATAAACCAACACCTATCCCCTTCCACAACCAATGTGGGATAACCTAACAATTTCCCCCGCCACACATCAGGCTTAGGTTAGATAACTCTTCATCAAGCTAATTCCCTGACACTCATTGGGTTTGTCATAAGACTCAGCATATATCACATCCTAACTGGGAGTTATTGCAACCTAAGCTATAGGCCCTTTAACAATCAATGTGGGATAACCTTCACAGCTAGGCTCTAATATGAATGTTGTGTGCATTTTAGGTTTTGTCAGCTCAAAAGTGAGCTCATGAGTTGAGGCTTTCCTTCATACTTATATATCAACACTTAGCCCCTTCCATAAACAACCTTACATAATATGAAGATAGTGCAACTGGGGAAGGGAAAGGGAAACATGACTCATCAGAAAGCATATCCATAGAAATATATAATCTACCAATGGGAGCTAAACACTTATAGCCTTTGTGGCTTGAATTGTATCCAAGGGAGACACATATTGGTGAGATTTGTCTTAAAATTTTGGATGATTGTAGGGTCAATGGTTTAGGTAATGAGCATGACCAAATATTATCATGGAGCTATAATAAGGTCAAATGGTTATTTGTAATTAAGTTAAGGACTAGGCAACCTATTGAAAATGTATACTATAGTGTTTAAGGCATGCTGTTAGAATTGCTTAAGTAAGGCTACTTTTTGTAGATAGGTAAGACCTATTTTAGCCACATGCCTGTGTTTGTGTTCTACAATACCATTATTTTGTATATGAGAGTATGAACATGAAATTCCATGTTGGAAGCCATGTAAGTAAGAAGTTGGTAAAGGCTTGGTATTCACCCCCCCCCCCCCAAAATCGGTTTCAATGGCAATTTTATAATTAAAATGAAGTTCCACTTTTGCTTTGAAGTGAGTAAATACCTCAAATGCATCAGAATTTTGCTTGAGGAAATATCCAATATATCGACTGAAGGCATCAATAAAACTAATGTAATTTAGAGCAAGAACCAAAAAGGATATAAATTGGGCCCCAATTATCTGAATGAATTAATTGAAGGCATAGGTGTAAACATAAGTAAAAGGAGAAGAGGGAAGTTTATGAAGTTTGCCTACACTACCAGATGGATGAAATGAAAGAGAATTTTTATTGTTGCAATATATGTTACAACTTTGAAGAACATGAGAAAGTACAATGAATGAAGTATGCCCAGTCTACATTATCAACAATCAAGAGTAGATGTTGAGTTTGACCAAGTGGAGACAATTGATGTGGAACATTCGGGTGCAAAAGGTGAACAATAAGCTTGTAGTTGGCTACAAGATGATGGAGTGATGCAGAACTTAACAAGCACATACAAGCCATTCCTAATAGTTTGTGCCAGTAGTACCTAGTTTTTATCTTGTTGTTTAAAAAAACATAAATACAGATGAAACTCGACAAATACATTATGGTCTTTCGCAAATTTAAAAACACTAAGTAACTTCTTTGTAATAAGTGAAACACAAGGTAATGAATTTAAGGAGAGGCAATGATCTGCGATGGTTTTTACTTGAGAATGTCTAATGTGAGTGATAGACAAACCTGCACATTGACAATATACACCCTTTCTATGCTACGATATGATGTTCTTGTCATCATATTATAGCATCATGTGTCACATGACTGGTAGCCCCTAAATCTGAGTACAAATTCTAATCAAAGTTTAAATCTTGAGATGTAAGCATTGCTTGTGTAGGAACACTTGGTCTAGAAAATTTCTACAGTTAAACAAATTTTGAGAGTTGCTAGAGGTCCTTGATAATTTTCATTCGATTGGTGATAATAGTGGTAGGCCATGTGCCTTGGTTTTCCACAAACTTGACAAACACATTGTTGCCTTGGCCCTTCTCATCTTCCTCCTCTGCACTTGCCTCCATTAGAAAGAGAGCCTTTATAGGCTCCATATGAGTTACCACTATAATAGATCCTATTAATGTAATTCTGTTGATGATTGAAGTTTGGTGAACTGAACTTGGAAGATCTCTTCTTAAAATTGAAGCCAAACTTCCACTTATTAGTTGTTCTAAGAATTTGTGCACTAAGTTTGACTAAGACAGTATTGAGTTCATTTCAGTGTGTCTCAAATTGAGATTCCTAAGCAAGGAACAAGGCCTCAACTTCTTCCATTAGTAATTATCAGTTCTAGCTATCATCAATGCAATGAAGGAGTCATATTCTTAGGGAAGGCCTTCGAAGATGACCTCTAAGTGGTCTGAACTCGATATTGGACTTCTAATTGTGGCCAGAGAATCAATTGCAGTTTTGATTTTTGAAAGACATTCAGAAATTGATTGCCTAACTTTCTTAGTTGTCTTAAGCTAAGATCAATATTATCTAATTTTCACCTTGTTCAGAAAAGTGAAGTAGAGCTAAATTATGTCCCAAGCTTGGCTCACGGTTTCACACCCTATCATTCTTGTCAAAATTGAATCTGACATTGAAGATAACATCCACGATAGAAGGAACTTGTCTTGTTGCTCCCAGTCAAAGAATTCAGAATTGATTCTTCCATTGCTTCATTAGTTTTAGTGAGCTACTTCAAGGATAGCTTTGCAAAAGATTTGATATAGTCTTACAATTGATGCCCTTTGATCTCAACTAAGATCGATAGCTTCTATAAAAGAAGTTATTGGTTTGTAGAAATGGAATGCGAGAAAACTACAGGCATAGTCTTGGTATTTCTTGAAATCTCTATGGAGGGAAGAATGGTTTCATTGTCAAATACCATTTTTGGGCTCTAATTCCATGGTAGAAGATGTAGATGGAGATTTGAGTAATTAAAGCAAGTAATTGAATTTCACTGATTCAATATATGAGGGTACATAACTCTATATAGGCATTCAGTCACTCAACTAATTCTATTAATTAACTCAACTTACTAACAGAATGTACAACTATCACTTAACCAATTATTTAACTCCGCTACAATTCTAACTGTGCACAGTAGCATTTCCTATCAGTCTTTTGGTATTCAAAGGATCCAATGCATGAAAGGATTTCAACTTAGTTTGTTAGTAAAAAAGTAGAGGTTTGGCCTACATATTTGATATTAATCATGTAACGATGGTCTCCTCCAAATAGTAATGACGATTACTATACCTCTAGAGATCAAGGATTAAAATATCAGCAGTGGATTGGCAAAGATCAATGCTTATTAGAAAGAGCCATCTTCTCTAAAGAATGAAGAATAAATAACAAGAATTTGAGTAGGTACTCTTCACAGTTAATTTTTCCTTCATCTGAATTGAAAGTAAATCCAGGATCACAAAAATTATGGAGCATCACATCCTTCACAAGAAGCTTTAGAGGTTGATATTTCCTTATCCAATCTATATTTTTACTATATAAAAAAGTATAGAAGGCAGAAAAATTTTTAAAATATTTTACTCTTTTTATGTTTTTTTTTAATCTCAACAATGTCATTTTATTATTATAACATAAATGAGATTTCTTTTTTTTCATTTTGATATCCGAATTCTAATGAAATTAGATTTTCTTATCATAATTAACTTCTTGAACCTAATATAATAACTTTTTTATTTATAATATCTTTTAACTTATTTATTCTAATAAAATCAGTTTTTCTAATTATAATTGGATTCTTAATTTGAATAAAATAAGTTTACCTAGTTGCAAATAATTATTCTTATTTTTTCTATTAAAAACAAGAAGATTACTCATGCTTGGAAAAAATAAATCTAATCAATTCTTTTAATTTTTTCTATTTTAGAAATATTTTAGTAAAATGTCGAGGATAACATTTACAATTAATACTTGAAAAAAGCGCATTATGAAATACGCACTGCAAAGAAATAATAAACTAATAATGCCATAAAAAAATTCCTTAGATTTAATAATTTGTTGTTTAAGTTTAACTTTAATTATTTTGTTTAGATAATGAGTATTTGTTATTCTATTAGACTCAACAAATAAGATGAAAAATAAAGATCAAAACTATTAAAAATAAATCGTATGATAATTCTTAATTGTATTCAACCAATTTGTAAAGTAAATTTCACATTCCACTTTTTTAATTAGTAAATAACCTCATAATTTTGATAATAATACCTTTGATATTTTCAGCCACGCTTTTAAGTGTTTATAGAATATATTTAATTAAATAAAAATAAGATAAAAAGTAATGTATATAAGTGTATCAACCTAGTTTGTATAAAATTAGAGGCTCGCCCTGCATATTTGACATTAATCATGTAACGATGGGTTAATTATTATTATTATACCTTTAAAAATCAAGAATTAAAATATTAATAGTGGATTAGCAGAAATCAATTCTCATTAGAAAGAGCCATCTCTAAATAATTAAGAACAAATGACAACAATTTATACGAAATAGTACTCTTCATAGGCTCCTATATTAATTTAATGTTTCTTTCATTAGTAAAAGTAATTCCATGATCACATATTCACAACACCATGTGTTCACTTATAATGATACCCTAAATGAAAAGAAAAAAAGATACGAATCAGCAACTGACTCTAATTATGGCAAGAGAGACGAAGAGATGGATGGAAGATCGATTAATTAAAATCCTACAACATCATCGAGACAGATTAAAGTTTCTACAAATTTTTGGTCAAGAAAACAACTTATCTGCCTTAAAACCCACATTTCAATAGTAACAAGACTTCTTTTCTTTAATCCAACACAAAATGTGGAGTATCACATCCTTCACATGAAGGTGTAGAGATTGACATTTCCTTATCTATGCCGTAGATGACAATGTAGAAGGTAGAAATATTTTAGACAATTTTAGTCTTTTAAGGTTTTTTTTTTTCTAGTTTCAACGATGCGATTATGTTATTTTGACATATATGAGATCTTTTTTTTTTTTCAAAATTCTAATAAAATTAGTTCTTGTTATTATAATTAGCTTTTTGAATTTAATAGAATTACTTTTTATTTATATATGTTTTAATATATTTATTCCAATAGAATTAGTTTTAATAATTATAATTAGATTCTTAATTGTAAAAGAGTTATTATACCCATCACAATTGATTTTTCTCAAATATATTTTCTTCTATTGAACACATAAGATTTCTCGTGCTTGGAAAAAGAAAAGAAAATCTAATCAATGCTATTAGTTTTTGCTTTTCTTTCATAGAAATATTTTTAGCAAAATGTTAAAGAGAATTTTCAAAATTAGTTTATACTTGTAAAAGGCACAAAAAGATGCATTGCAAGGAAAAAAAAAAAACTACATATGCCATTGCTTTCAAAGGTTTATAATTAATAACACAACAAAAGATTTTTTCAGATTTTATGATCTTTTATTTAAATTTATCTTTTACTGTTTTATTTAAATAATGAATATTTGTTATTATATAAATGGACAAATGAAATAAAGATATTAAAACAAAAAAATATTGATATATGATAGCTATTAGATTCAAGAAATAAGATGAATTTTAAGGATTAAGACTGACAAAAATAAACCATATGATAATTCTTTATTATATTGTAACAATTTGTAATATAAATTTTTCATGCTGCATTTTTCAATTAATGAACTACATCGTAATATTGATGATAATATCTTTAACATTTTAAGATACACTTTTTTATTTACAAAATATATGTTAATTAAATAACAAAGTAAAATCACATGCAAAGCATATGCCAAAAACTAGTACATATAAGTATATCAAGGCACTTGTTTGCAGAAAGTAAACCACCCAAATAGCAAAATTAATGTTGAGTACTAATTCTCAAATTTATTAATTTATTTTTTAATACCTAATTTTATTTATCCCACCACTTCTTACACTGGTTCGAAAAACTTATTTCATGTGTGTGTGTTGATGTATATATACTAGATTACAAATATAAAATAAAAAATTAAAGTATATGGTAATCACCTGGTGCAATGTAGCCAATTGAAGTTAAGGTTTTTGTGTATGCCTTAGATTGCCCTTCTTCTAGGAGTTTGGAAATGCCAAAGTCACTAACATGAGCTACCATGTCCTCATCAAGTAAAATATTATTGGGCTTTAAATCACAATGAACCACTGGTGTTGAGGAACCATGATGGAGATATTCCAATGCAGATGCAACATCTATCATGACATTCAACCTTTGTAGGAAATGTAAATGGTAGTTGTGAGAGTATAACTGTTTTTCAAGACTTCCATTTGGCATGAATTCCATTACCAAACACTTGAAATCAACATTTGAACAACTACTAATGATCTTAATGAGGTTACGATGGCGTAGATTGCACATTGCCTCACATTCTACATCAAAACTAGTTGATATTGCTTCTGATTCCAAATTAAATACTTTAAATGCCATCAGTCTACCTGAGAGCACCCCTTTGTATATAGAACCAATACTACCCCTACCAAGTAAATTACTCTCATCAAATCTATTGGTTGCTTGTAGAATTTCATAATAAGAAATCCTTCTTAGTGCACCTAAAGTAGATAGATTTCTTTCATCTGGATCACCAACTATTTTTCTTTTATGTCGTAAAAGGAATATTGCACATGAAACAACCAAAATGGATGACACAATTATGGGTAGAATGAATTTAATCAAAAGTTGCTTTAGAATTGACCTCTGCTTTTCTTTTTTTTTACAAGATGGGACTTGTAATTGAGGTTTTCCACAAAGTGCTTTATTGTGCATGAAGGATTGTGCAGTGAGATTTGCAAAAGGTCCACCACTCGGAATTTCTCCTTGTAATCTATTGTATGAAAAATTAATATACTTAAGACCCACAAGTGACTCCAAAGATTTAGGAATCATACCAGACAAATCATTTTGTGAAAAGTCTAAGAATTCTAAGCTCACCAAATTGCCAAGTGACTCTGGAATAGAACCTTCTAGTTTGTTATCAGCTAAAGACAGAATTTGCAAAGTTAGCAAGCTTGTGAGAGCTGTAGGCAAGGTGCCTGAAATATGATTTCTTGACAAATCTAAAAGTATCAAGGCTCTTATGTTTGCAATCGTAGGCGGAAGTTTACCCTTTAAAGCATTGGAGAATATGTTTATCTGCAAGATATCCTTCAAACTCCACAAAGAATATGGTATTTCAGCATCTAATTGGTTGGAACCCAAATAGAGGTATCTTAAACGAGTAAGGTTCCCCAAGCACGTTGGCAATGCTCCAGAAAGCTTATTGTTATTTAGATACAAATCACTCAGCACTGTGAGTTCACATAGCTTATCAACAATGGATCCCTGCAAAGCATTTTCTTCAATTCTCAAATATTGCAGACTTCGCAACCTACTAATTGTAGAAGGAATTGGCCCATTCAAATAATTCTGTCCTAAGCTTAATCGAAACAATGTGCTCAGATTTCCAATTTCCAATGGTATATTGCCATAAAAACCGCAAGATTCAGCCAAAAATTGCTCTAGAGAATTGGATAAATTTCCAATAGACTTAGGAAGTCTTGTATGCAAAGGATTCATGGATAAGTCTAGAACTTGCAAGTTTTTGCAATTCCCCAAAGAAGTAAGAATGTTGACTTCAGCAGTAAAAGTGCCCATTGTCAAATAATTGATAGCTACATTGAATCTCATAAGGTCTCTTAGATTACCGACAGTGTTCGGTATAATTCCTTTGAATTTATTTCCACCCAAGTCAATATCAATAAGCTTAGAAGCATTGCCTAAGCTCTCTGGAATTTGTCCACTAAGTTCATTATTGTAAAGATAAAATTCTTCTATGTAAGCAAGCCCACATCCCAAATCCCATGGAAGAGTTCCAGAGAGAGCATTGTTTCCAAGAAACAATTTTTTCAAAGTTGACATGTTAAATATATTCGAAGGAATCGAGTGGCTTAGCTTGTTAAATCCCAAATTTAGGGCATCAAGTTTACCAAGATCACCTATTTCATTTGGTATTGCACCTGGAAGAACAAATTAATTCACATTAATTGTGCATTTCAGAATAAGAAAATAAAAAAATCAGTTTCTAATCACCAAACATATTTTCAAAATGCATGTGAAAGTTTAGTAAAACAATAAATTGAACTTAATCAATGATTTGTTCTTCAAAGTGGTTTAACTAACTTGGTATCAATTTGTGTATTTCAACAACGATTAATCAAGAAAACCATCCATACTTGATTAAATACAAAACATAAACACATATGAATAATTTTAAGATCTTTAGAAATATGGCAAGGACTTGCTACTTTAGAGATCAATCATTACGCTGGTACACTCATATTACGCTCAAGAATACAGAATTTTAGTTATTAATTTGAAGTAAATGTGAGATTGCAAAAGAGGAGGAGGACCAGAGATCATCATAATCTTAAATAGTAAAAATGACTCTTTGTAAGCGCTCATAATTGTCTTTCAACAAACAATACTAATACTATTTATTTTATGGCATTGAATATCACGTTTTACATTTTGCATAACACACTATGCAAAACAATTAGAAAAACCACTTCATTTGAAATTCATAAGTTTTAGAGCATAAGTATATATAACTAATACATTTTTGTTTGAATTAAACAAACGAGATGCATGCATAACATTGATCAATGATCATGTGTCAAAGTTTGGTTAAAATATCTTAGTAAATATAACTGAATGGAACAAAAAACTCTTAAGTGTAAATATTTTTCGCTTCCGCCATCAAATCCTTTCAAAAATTACTATCTTTTAATTAAGAACTTATATCAAATCTGATCAATTTATTTTTAAAACAAAAAAATTACCACACAAGTCATTCTTTTGAATATAAACATCACAATCACACATGGTACAAGGATTACCTGTTAAAGTATTATGAGATAGACTTAATAATTTCAGTTAAGACATATTAAATATTGCTGGAACAAAGGTTTCCAAAAGCTAATTAATTGAAATAGTTAAAGTTTTCAACTGGATAAGCTAGCCAATCTCCTGTGGTATAGTCCCCTTAGTGGAGTTGGAATTCCAATTTAGAATCTCCAACTTTGACAAGTTGGATACAGATGGGGAATTAAAGGACCAAACTAGTGTGTCAACATTTTAAATGCGGAAAGTTCATGAAAGCCCCCAATCAATGTTGGAGGTTGGTTTTCCACTAAATCCATTGTAGCTTAGATTCAATACCTTCAATCTACACGGCTGCACTGACCAATTTGATAGCTAACCATGAAAGCTATTGATGATGAGGTCAACATGAACAACAAGGAAGGAGAGATTTCCCAATCGTGGGGGTATGGTACCTCCAAGGCCAATGTCCCCAAGACTCAACTCGCAGATTATACCATGGCTGGTATCACTTGTGATAGTGATACCAAGCCAGCTGCATGGGGATAAAGAATAGGACCATTAGCCAAGAGATCGTAAAGGTCCATGTTAATATAAGATTTCAAAGAAATCAGTGTGGATTCCCCAAGATAAGGTTGGGCTTGCTTAAAAATAAATAAGCCATGAGGCACATTGCATTGAGATCATGAAAAATGAAAAACCAAAGCTATATTTATCCATGGGTAGTGTGAGGCATCTAAACTAAAATCATTGAGTAACAAAGGAGGCTAGCATATTTATGTGTCTAACTTCAAAACATGTTAAGTCAACGTGGGTAGACTCATGTCTTATAATTTGTTATAATCCTTTTTCTTTTAGGTAATACTAAGCTACACAACCATGGTTTAAAACCAAACTTCTTCATACTCTTAGAAGGGGAATGAATGGGATTTTTACTTATGTATAATAAGATTATGTTATGTCTTGATGAAGTAAAAATAGATATGTTATTTTTAAGAAATCAAGGGATCGAACTAAATCTCAATTTATATTAAAATTAAAACTTTATAAGATATTTATTTTTAAGAAAAATGTTCTAAATATTATGGAATATAACATTCATTTCTTTAAAACATGTTGCAACATTAGTTGTTATATTATAGAATAAAATTATGAATTGAAACATTGAATTGATTTTGCACCTTCTAATTACTTATATAGTATGCCAAATAATATAATTTTCCATTAGTAGACAATTAAAATATTGGAGAATATTTTTTTTTTACATCAAATAATATGTTAAACTTGATTACACCAAAACATATTGAATTATAAGTACATGAGTTTGAATTAAGTATGGAGAAGCATAGAGTTCCTTGTATTCCATAATGTTTTGTACGAAGTATTTATTCCCACGATGGTGATGTTTACAACATTTCAAATAATTAAGAATAAAGGAAATCAATTATAAAAAAATTTAAGTAGGAGCCCTATATGTACAACACTCTTTCAGTCCCCTCAATTTATGCATGTTTGGGTGATACACCCAAATTAATACCTAATTAGACAAAGCATACTAAGGACAAACTTTTAATAAAAATATCTGTAGCTTGATCCTATGTTGAGACATATGTGATTTGGACATGACCATGTGAGACATGGTAGTTGAGGAAATGAGGGTTAATCTTAACATGTTTGAAAGCATGATGCATTCGATTCTAAGCCATGTGAGTGGCAGAAAGACTATCACAAAAGAGAAGTGCAGGTGCTACCAAATGCACCTGAAGCTCACAAAGGAGACTATGTTTCCAGCAAGATTCCCAACTGTGGCAACTAAGGCACCATACATTGTCTCTTCAAATAAGCGAGAGACAGCTTGTTATTTCTTGGCATTCTAGGAGATAAGCTCATTGCCAAGATAAAAGCAGTAGCTTGTGGTGGAGGATCGAATATCAAGGCACCCAGAGTGGGCTTCAAGTTGCTTAAGATTAAAATGATAAAGCTATAGGCCATAAGAAGACGTCGCTTTGAGATAGCGAAGAATATGCTTAACATCATGGCGGTGAGCTTCAACGAGTGCATGCATGAATTGACGTATGCTGCCAACTAAAAACGATAGATCTGGACGAGTAAAGGTTAAATATTGCAGAGCTCCTATACTATGTTGGGTTGGCCAATAAAGGAGAGAGGTGGCACGCAAACACAGCTTCACAAGAAGTGTTGTTGTGATTGGTTTTGTATCTTGCATACCAATCTTAATAAGAAGCTCCTGTATGTATTTAGACTGATGTAGAAAAAGACTATTCAAAAGTAAAATCTATCTGTGCACCCAAAAAATAATACATCGTACCAAGATGTTTCATGGAACAGACAGTAGATGAATGAAATGACGAAATAACTTGATGGGGGGTGCAGTGAAAAGAATGTCATTCACGTAGAGCAATGAAATGGCCATATCTGTACCTCATTTAAAATTGAACAAGGATGAATCCATTTACTAGCAGTGAAATACAAGTGAGAGAAATAAGTAGCAAAGCGGGTAAACCAAGTAGTGTGAGGGAGGTTGAGAACGGTGATATAAATAGGTGGACTGCATGGGTCACGGGTTGATGATTTGCGAAAGTTGTGGATGAATTAGTACGTGTGAGAGCTAATTGAGCAGCGTGAGGTTTTATAAGGAGGTTGAGAACAGTGGTATGAATATGGAAATGTTGCCAAAGTGACAAGTGGACATAGTGAACTACTCCGAGTTGAGAACATAAGCAACCAAATCTCCTAGGATAATCATAAGAACGCGATATGGGGTGTCATGAAATAAAATAGGTGTAGGCAAAGTATTATGAAGATATTCAGCTATATGTAAGGGTTAAATCCAAAACAATGGAGGAAGAGAAGCTTGAATCAATATAAAAACAAATAATGATAATTAAAGAACAACGGATTCTTTCGACTCTATCATGTTGTTAAGAGGTTTGAGAACATAAGAAACAAAGTACAATGTCATTATTTGCATAAAATTAAGGGACGTGAGAGTTGTCACCACCATTATCACATTGTAGAAACTTTTTGTGAAGATTGAATTAGATTAAAATTAATGTATAATTTGAACAAGATAAGAAAATGTTTCTGATATCTTGCACAAAGGAAAGACTCAAAGAAATTGCAAAAAGCCATCTATGAATGCATAATAATATTTTCAACCAGTAAAACTAAGAAAAATTTCATGTGAACATAGATGTTTTTAAAATTTCTTAGATAATTAGATCACCAAAAGATTGGCTTCAAAAGAAAAAGAAAAAGGCCTCAACTTTTTGATTGAATAGACTTATACCATTATATGTTTTTCCCTCACAGTCCTGAAATATAACTTGCAAGCAATTCTTTCCTTATGAATCCTGCTTTTTTAATTATATCATCTAATTGATTGTTTAATTTCATTGACATATATAAAAGCAAAATATCATATACTAACTTATTAAAAATTGACATATGTCCTAATTATTTTTAAATTATTAATTAGCATCAACAATTTTTTTAAAAAATTTAAATATCTAAATTATAACACTTACTTTTATCTTAATTTAATATCTTTTACTCATATATAGAGTTATATTTGAAACCAAAAACCTTAATTTCATGTTTTAATGATAAAAATATTTTTGCTGAAGTAAAATTTTACATTTATAAAACTTTAACAAAATTTGAAATCGACTAAAAATTCAATAGTTATTTATATAGAAAACATTTATTTAAATAAGTTCTATACAATATTATTTACCACATATATGTAAAGAAAATCACAACTTTTATAATTTTTAAAAATAATTAATTTACTAAAAGAGATAACCAAGTTCATCTAAAATCTTAACTAATTTATAGGGATTGTGTGCTGGTGGAAATAAAGAAGTCAAAAAGAATGTGTATTTATAATATAGCAATTTGTCACATCTGTATCTACTTTATATATGAGTTTCGAAGTTAGAAACATTTATTGGACTACTCTACCCATCCTCTAACTTTTTAAAAATTTCGTCTTTACCATTATGTTCTTTTAACACAAATAATTTTTTTTTTTTTTGGTTTTAGATATCTAATTTAAATAGAATTACTTTTTCTAATTAAAATTTTTTAATTTAATTTTTCCTTCTATTAAACAAAACAAGATTAATCATGCTTGTAAAATAAATCTATAATCAATATTTTAATTCTAATTAACTCAATTAATTTGTTGCTTTATTTTTAGGACTGTGTTGAGTAAAATGTCAAAGAGAAGTTCCAAAATTAAGAAAGGACAAGACGAAGCATATATTGCAAAGGAATATCAAACAATTATATGCATTACTACCAAAGTTAATAATTAATGTTAAATAATGACCAATTCTCTTAGATTTTATTATCCTTTTCTTAAATTTAACTTCTACTATCTTGTCTAAATGTATTTGTTTATTATATGAATAGATAAATAAAGCGAAGATAATGGAACAAAAGAAGACGATATATGATAGCTATTATATTCCTCAACTACGCTAATGACAAGCTTTTGTAACAATATTTAAAGATCAAAATAGACAAAAATATATCATATCATAATTCTAAATTATTTTTATCAATTTTTAATGTAAATTTCTCTTGTCATTTTTTCAATTTCTGGAATACCCATACAATTAATAATAATATCGTTAATATATTGAGACTAATATTTCCATATAATATTCATACATTAATAGTTGAAGTACTTAAATTTTTTATTTTTAAAATGTATTTCAATTAAATAATAAAATAAGATAATGTACAAAAAATATGCTAAAATCTACTATCATATTCAAAGGCATACGAAAAGTTCGCAAGAATATGACCAATTGAACTTCATTAATTATCTGTGGTTAAAAGATTCAACAAATCTAGTATCCGTTTAAGTATATCAATAACTACCTAGCCATTAATTTATTCACAAATAATAAAAATAAAAAGAATATAAGAATAGTTGAAAGATTTTTAGAAATAAGTCAAGAACATGCTCCTTTAGAAATAAATCATTAAGGTAGTTGTCATGATTTGTAGAATACTAATTTTAGTTACTAATTTTAAATTTTAGGCTAGTATTATTACTAATTTTAATTTTAAATTTTAAAATAGAGAAAAGTCCAAAACTATAAAAAGGACACATGCCATTACAAGACGATGGTTGTAGAAAATTTGTAAAATAAAATGTACATTATGAAATATTCTAATTATTCACATTGGGTGATTATAAAAAATTTGTGAAAAATACTCAGAACTAATCGACTTATTTTTAAAAAGATATAACCACACAATCATTCTCTTGAATATAAACAATAAAATTAATCACACATAACATAAGGAATTTCTTAATAAGGTGTTATAAGATAGGTTCAATAAATCAAAAGAAGATATATATTGTTGGGGGAATTGTTCCAAAAAGCTTGTTATGTGCAGCATGTAAAGTTTTGATTATTTGTTTGAAGACATCAAATAAAAGCTGGAAATTTTAACATGCAAGACGTACTTACCTTCCAAGTTATTGCTATCAAGATATAACTCCTCAAGCATGGTCAAGTTTCTAATGCCTTTTGGTATGGAGCCTGAGAGTTGATTGATACTTAAATATATGAATTTTAGTTTCAAAAGATAAGCAATCTCTTTCGGAATATTTCCTGCAATGTCAACCAAAGATTGATTAAGGCTCATGCACTGCCCATTCAACATGGTATGTCACTTTGTTTCTAATTCTAGTGAATCCAAGAGGGTAGGACTATCTTAATTAAAATGCCACGACGTTTCTCCGCAACCAAATTGAATTACATCCAATTGGATGCATTCGTAGAGGCATAAACATAAATTAGATACAAGCAATTTTACAAATAATTGTATTTATGTCTCTATAAGTTACGATAAATATGCATAACGCATAAATGGGTTCAGTAGTCATCTATGTCTAGAGGCATATAATGTTATTGTTGGGACCAATCCTTCACACTGGCTTAATAGCAAAAGACTTCAAAGCTTTTGCATTTTTTTTTTTTAATGGATGTTATTTTAGTCATGTAAAAAGAACAGGAAACAAAGTTGCTCACCACTTGTAATTTTATTAAAAATTTGTGAAAATATTATATATATCTATATATCACTTATGCTCTATTACAAAATAGTTGTTTATAATTATCCATTGACATCAATCCTGAAACTTCACAACTTTTAAAATAACTTTAGTCATTATATCATTCTTGAAAAAAGTTAATAGGCCATGTACCCAATATAACTATTTATATATATATATATATATTATAGAGTAAAATATATATCTTTTTAATATTGTATAAATTTTTAATGTAATGTAAATAATTTCTTTTTTTTTCTAAAATACACATGAATAAGACAAGAAATACATTTATTATCAGATGCCTTGAAGAGTATATAACGTAAAGTTAGAAGAAAAAAACCCAACTATTAAGAACTCTCATTAGGACATATACACTCTAAAGATTTGTTGAAGGGCAATCAATTTAAAATTCAAAGCTAATCAAATTATTTGTAAAGAAATAAGTACACATTGATTTTTTAATATAAACATTGAAATCGCCAATGATATAAGGAATTACCTGACAAAGTGTTATAAGAAAGATGCAATACTTCAAGTGAAGATATATTACATATTGTCGAAGGAATGATTCCAAAAAGATTATTTCTTGATATACGTAAAATTCTCAATTGAGAAAGTTGACCAATCTCAACTGGAATAGAACCTTCGATGAAGTTCCTATTCATATCTAAGGACTTCAGCTTTGATAAGTTGGAAATAGATGGGGGAATTAAACCGCCAAAACTATTATTCTGGAGTGTCAAGTTTTGAAGTTCTTGAAATAACCCAATCCAAGCCGGAACTTTTCCAGTAAATCTGTTGTTGCCCAAGTTGAGCAGCTTCAATCTACGTAGTCGCACTAACTCATTTGGTAGTAGGCCATGAAAGTTATTGTTGCTAAGGTCAAGATGAGTAAGGAACGAGAGACTTCCTAATTGTGGGGGTATGGTACCTTCAAGGCCCATGTCACTGAGATTCAACTTGTGGATTCTCTCATGGTGGGTATCACAAGTGATACCGAGCCAGCTACATGGAGTTGAAGAGTTCAACCAATTAGCCAAGTGACAGTGGGCGTCCTTGGTGATAGAAGATTTCAGAGCAAGAAGCACAGATTTATCAGTGGTAAGGTTGGTATTGCTTAAAGCTAAGCTGACCATGAAGTAACATTGCATTGAGATCATGAAAACTAAAAGGCAGAAGTTAGGTTTATCCATGAGCAGTGGATAGGAAGCGAGTGAGCTAAAAGCAATGAGAAACAAGAGAGAGTAGCTAATTTATTAGTCTAATATCCAAACAGGTCAAGTCAATGATTTGTACGACTAAGCTGTCTCATGCACGTAACCAAATTTTAAGCCAGACTTTGTAATGATATAATTGTTAAAATGAACTCGTCTTGTTTTAAAAACCCTGAATTAATAGGCTATCATAATTTCTTTCAGCTGTAACAGTATACTAATTTAATTCTTACTCTTTGTTTTAATATAAATATTAATTATACTAAAATTGTCATTTGCTTTGTACCAGATGAAAGCAAGAAGCCTGAATTATTGTCAAAGCTGTAAGAAACCTCCACCACCAAGATCCACTTCTCACACCTGCCTAGAAGAGCAGTCTTCTTATTTTTCTTAAATAAAAAGAATGTTAGTTTTTGTGCTACTGTTATCTCTTGTTTTAAAATAAAAATTATTTCACATCAAAAAATAATAATAATAAAATTCTTATTTTAACATTTTCAAATTAATATAAATTGATTTTTTTGTCCTTTTTATAACATGACACTAAAATGATGATCTTAGTACCTTTTTTCTTGTAATGGAAAAAGATGTGTAACTCTATCTCATCAGGATAATGAATACCTTGTAAACAATAAACTCATAATAGGGGCTATATGACATAAATATAAAATTTTTAAAGACAATATAATCACAATTGAACTGAAAACCAAATTTAGTGTTTTCAAAACTTGAGGGACAAAATTAATGTATGATTAAGCTAAAGAACTTTGAAAATTCATGCCATAAACATATGTTCATAGGAATTTAGTTAATCAAGTTAATAATTAAAATAACAATGTTTTCCCAATTCATGTTCTCACATTTTGTAGAATACTAATAGACTCAGTTTTATGTTTTTTTTTTTAAATTTTTCTATACTAATTAATTATGCAGTTCTGTTCGAAACAATTGAGAAGGTAACTCTTTTGTTCATTGTTATTTTCTACTTTATCTAACATAAAAAAAATCGTTGGGAAAAAATTGAATTCACATGTTAAAATTAAATGTAAACTTGAAAAGTTGGGAGAATATTATTAAAGTTAAAGAATTCAAATCTACCTATTTCTACAAACTGAAGTCTATTAATTATTCACTTATAAAATTTAAATTATTAAATTTATTGAACTCTGTTAATTAAATTATGAAACCAACAAATCTTACAACAAAGTTACTATTTATAACAAATTAATAAAATTATACTTCATCTTGATGATATAATAATAGATCCAATCTTAACAATAAGCAATTATGGAATCTAATTAAATCTAGATATGTATTAAAATGATTCAAAATTGATAATATGTCTTTTTTTAATTCACTTTGTACCCTCTATTTAATTATATAGTATGCAAAATATTATAATTTCCGGTTCATTGAAAATTAAACTACTGGAAATATGTTAAAGTTGATTACAACACAACATATTGAATTATATGAGTTTGGATTAAGTGCTGTTCAAAAAAAGAGTTTGCGCTAATTAGGTAAATAGTATAGAAACCAATTTCCCCCTTTCTTGCCTGAAAAGTTGTGCATGTACACAGACACGCACAGAAACTAGGGCTAATGTTGGGGAAAAAGTCAAGATTAACTTTAGTTATGGCTAAACAAATAGATGTATTTCTTGCCTACTTTTGCTTTTCCTAATGACAACATATTGAGATTCTTCTGTAATATACATTGATTATGAGGTTAGCAAATTTATTTATGTAGGATCAAAGCATATATTTGCATAGGTTTTCTGTAACCTCGGAAAGTTGGGGTATCATATACATATAAATTATTCAAGCTAAACTTGCCTAAAGGTAAAGACTTTAGACTCGTGAAATTCTTTCAACCTAGGAAAGATGGGACATGATGCGCGTATAGTTGTTCAATAAAAACTAGGGTCTGTAGTTAAATAATGCAATTACCTAACGCGAGAAAGAAAAGTTACTTTTCAACTTAATTTTAAAAATGTGAAAATATGTAATGTTTGTCTCCTTCTTTTTGTGGGTACCATAAAAAAAACTAAAGAATAAAATGTTCGAAACATACTGTTTTACTTAATTACTTTTACTTTTATCCGCATAAGAATAGAAACTGAGTACCAGACTATCAGAATATCAGCATTTATTGAAAGAAAAAATAACTCCCATAAAATTTCTAATACTAAATTTATACAAAATTTCACATGAATTATTAATTAGATGAATCTCACTATTTATTTATGTAATTTAATAAATTTAATAATTCAGACTCTCTTACTTAAATATTAGTAAGGCTCAATTTGTGAGAAAAACATATTATTCAATGAATGGATTAGAATTGATGAAAAGTTGGAAAAAATGAATCAGAAGAGAATTTAGGCTTTTTAATTAGACACTATTCTTCTTCGTAAAAGCTAAATATGCAAAAACTTTTCTTGTTGTCTAATCTTGTTGAGCAGAGAACATGATAGTTGTTAGCAGAGCGTGTGAAAGCTGTTGGAACAAAATCGTTGTCTTCACCTCATGCATGTTATCGTATGTATTGGAATGATTAATATGTATTTTAACAATTCTAATACAAAAAATAACAAAATGTATGTTATCTTATATAGTACATAGGATGAAGTAATACGTAGGATGAAAACTGTATTTTAATCCATATGCCAAACGTCACACCCCATCGAAAGTGTATTGCTTAATTGATTAATTCATCTCCTATATACTCTTCCAATTTCTACAACAACAAAATGTTCATTTCAATAATAAAATTAATTAAAATAAGATTGTGTAAAAAGATAAAAGATGATTTTCTTGCAACTAATATGATAATTCATAAGGAAAGAGAAATAGTTGAAATTTTAATTATTGATTTAATTATTAATGATTTCAAGTCATTAAAGAGTAGCGGTACTCTAAGTGAAGGTAATTTAAAATAATTTATTTAGTGCAATATTTGATGAATATTTAATTACGTGAGTTTGGGTTAACCAACAGGAAGTTGATATTCTTCCTTTTCTATAACGTGTGAAATGGGTTATCCAATATCAACAATGACAAAACATGTCATGAACAGTAAATTGAAATTTGAGCAGCTTAAACTTGTAAAAGACGTTAGAAAATGGGCAGAAGATAATAGTCATTCAAGTCCACATAGGATAAGTCAAAGTCTTGGCAGATGACTAAGGAATGGAGAACAAGTGAACATGTAACTATTTTTTCAACTTCTCTATACTAATAATAAAAATAATAGTACTACTAGTAGTAGTAATAATATTACTAATAATAGTAATAATACCTATTATTATTAGTATATAATTAAAATCCTTTTATAGGTTAATTAATCAGTACTCCTTTGGTCCTCCAAATTTTCCTTCAAGGTTAAACATATTAAATTACATTTAAGTATATGAGTTTGGGTTAACCAATGGGAAGTTGATATCCTTATTTTTCTAACGTGTGAAATGGGTTATCCAATATGAACAATGACAAATATGTCATGAATAGTAATGAAGTTTGAGCAGCATAATTTTCTAACTTGTAAAGAAGGGTAGAAAATGTGCAGAAGATAGTAGTCATTCACGTCCACTTCAAGAAATTTTTAGAGTTTTGATGAACCTTTTGGTGGATAAAATATCTGTCAAAAAAATAAAAATTAATTAAATTGACAGCATTTTCATCGTATATGTGTAAACTGGTTAAACCAGAACTTTAACTTGTGGATAAGTGCATCCCTCGGAATATCCCATAGGAATATCACACACGAAATTCCTATCAAGGTCCACGAACATTTTACTCGAGACTTCGCCACTAGGATTTTTATGATGGATAAAACTTTCAGAAATTAATTAAAAGCTTCACCACATAGATACTAAGTTGGCTGATTACTGAATGATAAGGCCACCAGAAATATTATTAACAGTTATCCGATGGTATCCACTAGAAATAATCAATTGTATTGATGAATCAATCCACCAGATAATTGAAAAGTAATGTGTTTCAACCAATGCCACTTAATAATACCCATAGGCTTATTTGCTTGTAAAAATAAAATAGACATTAATGTTTTTAGGTTACCTTAAAGGTCATGTCATACATTTACTAGTGGCAATGTTGCCTCTGTACATGAATCCCTCCATAGCGGGATAGCCAACCAATTGCAATTCTATTTTACTGTTAGCATTACCATCGGTAATATGAGTTCTTATACATGAATCTCATTGATCAATACATCAGGACAGCCTACATTTTTGTTTTACCAGCAACATTATAACTGGTAATATTATTTCCAATTCATGAATCCTGTCAATTGATACATCAAGATAGTCAACTGATTGCAATTCCATTTTACTGACTGTATTACTACTGGTAATATTAGAAACATACATGAATTACACCAATCATTGCATCGAGACAGTCAACAAGAATGTTTTACCAATAGTGTTATCACCGGTAATATTAGTTCTTGCACATGAATCCTACATATCAATGTATCGGGACAACTAAAGCTTTTATTTTGCTAGCGGCATTACCACCAGTAGTATTAGTTCTCATACATGAATCTCACTGATCAATGCATCATATTAGCTAACGTTTCCATTTTACCGGTAATGTTACCACTAATAAAATTAGTTCTTGTATATGAATTCTATTGATCAATGCATTGGGATAACTAACGGGTAGTGATTGCTTTTTACCGGTAGCTTAGCCCACAAATAAAATGTTTAAAACTTTCCCATTGGTTCTGAAACGGAGCCAAAATTAATTACCGATGGGTTTGTGCTTAGCTGCTGATAACTCTACCATTGGTTGCAAAATGACGCCAACCGATTTGCTAAATGTTTGGTGGATTTTGGCCGCCAAAAACCATTTTTTTTTTTTTTTTTGTAGTGGTTCACATAGGATAAGTCAAAGTCTTGCTTGGTGTTGGGCCAATTATCTAAGAGGTTGTAATAAGTGGCAACGTTGCTTTTGTTCAACTGTCTTTTATTTTCTTCTACTTTTATCTTTTACTTTTTCTTTTTGCACGACCAATTAAGCCATCTCATGCCCATAAGTAGATTTTAAATCGACTTTGTGAACGATAGTCCGTACATGCCAAAATGTTGGCTCCCATCAAAATTTGCGGGTATAACCAATGCCAGATGACTAAGGAACGGAGATTCTGGATTGGAACGGATTGATAAAACATATGCTTAAAAAATATTTGGGTTTGTAGTTACATAATGCAATTGTTTAAGAATGTTGTTATTCTCATTAATTAAATTTTATTATATATTTATTTGAAAAAGTTAAAATTATTATAATTATTACACTTTATAAACTAAACTGTGCCAGTTACTAAATTCAAAACTTATTTTTGATTTTTTGAGCATTAAATCATAAATAATTAGTGGAAAAACTTTTTTGTTACTTAATAAGAGAAAGAGAAGTTGCTTTTTGACTTGAGGTGTAGAAAATTGTGTACTCGTCTTCCATTGGATTTTAATATTAATGCTTTGCTAAATAATGCAACCACTTAAGAAAAAAAAGACTGCTTTTTGACTTCAGATTTAGAAAATTATGAACATGATCTTTCTTTAAATTTTAATATTAATACTTTGACAATTTGGTCTTTTATAGTTAAATAATGCAATTGCGTAACACGAGAAAGAAAAGTTACTTTTGAACTTCAGATATAGAAAATTGATTTACAAGCAAGTAGTTGATTCACGGTGATAAGGTTTGTCCTGGTGGAAGGTCTTGCTGGAATTAAGTTAAGCATGCCATGATGTAGACCATCAATTTCATTAGACTAGGATCAAAAGCATTCACAGCAAACCTTGGTGGAAACCAAAACGTGTGGACCCATGTTTTCTTCTTTCTTTTATTGCCTTTTTTCTTAGTAATAAAATGCTCTCCCACGTAGCTTTGATACCAAAATTCATGGCATTAGGCAATGGGCGATGCTTCATACCCAAATGTTGATCTTAACTTGCGCTAAAAGCTTTTAAAAAATCGAGATAAACAATGTCAAATCCAGTAAGGGAATAATTGAGTAACTGTTTATAATTATTATATTTTAAATTTTTATGATCTTAATTGTTTGAATATTGCTTATTAAGAATAAATTACAAACTAAAGGGGATGGCACAGTTAGTATGAATGCTTCGAGATTATTTGACAATTGTAAGTTTAATTTCTGTAGAGACCTCTGAGGTTAGAAATTTATAATAGCACCCATTCTGAGAGAGATTAAATCTGTCCAGGTTGAGAGATCTAAAATATTCATATCTTGAATGAGCATACCTCCTAGTTTATCCAAAAAAAAGAATAAATTACCAAACATTTAGAAAAAAATTTGGACAATATATTAAAATTGATTGTTGCAAAATATATTGAATTATCAATATTTATATTACATAGTAAAATTACGTAGAAGGTACAAAATCATTTGATTTACTTATAATATTCTATATTAAAGCTTTATTTCTTGAGATAATTTTTAATCATAATTTAAACTGTCGTTAACATAAATTAACAACTTTAGTTAAAATTTAATTATAATAAGAGGAAATGGTGCATTTCCTAAATACTAATTGTTAGCATAGTGTGTGAAAACTGCAGCAAGAATATGGTTTTTTCTTCGCCTTGGAAAGTTGGGGATATCATGCACATATAATTATTTAATGGTAAACTTTTCTAAAGATAAAAGATTTTAGACATCTGAAAGATGGAATGTGTTAAAGATATAATCATATTTCTTTAACCTTGGAAAAAAGGGGCATGATGCGAATATAATTATTCAATGATGACTTGGGTTTCCAGCCAAATAATGCAAGAGAAAGAAAAGTTCTTTGTGACTTAAAACTTAGAAAATTGTCATGGGCCCTTCTTATTCTACAAATTTTATTAGACGAACTTTTATAATTTTATATTGTTAGTGGAAGACTTAATCATTCAAAGTTGCTTTTTAACTTGACATTTAAAAATTTGTGAACATGGACTTTATATTGTTAATCTTGCAATAATGGTATGCTTTAACTAATTTTCTACTTTTGGTGCTCTATATCAATTAACTAATCTTAGGTTAGAAAAGCAAACAGCCAAATCAACTTGACATAAGTCAAGTTGCAGAGACGAAAAATGGCAATGGCTTCTCCAATAGGAAGTAAATGTTAATTCCACCCTACCCCATGGTCAAGGATATAGGCTAGAAAATCGAGAAACATAAGACAATCAAACAAGATGAAATATGGTGGTAAGAATATGAGGGGTAGGTCCCAAGGTTTTAGATAAAAAGTTTATAAATCAATATATATCATGTATGTCATGTCGTATATATATATATATATATATATATATATATATATATATATATATATATATTCCATATACATTTTTCTTTTAGTCTTCTTTATATAGTGGTGGTGATGTTTTATTATCATTAGTAATAAATTTTAAAATTTATGTGATATTTTTATAAACCAATATATATATATATATATATATGTATCAGCATGTCATGTCACATTGTCCATATCCATTCTTCTTTTTAATATAGTAAAATTCATTTAGTTTAGTATCTGCCTCCAATAGTGCAAAAGAAAATTTAAACACTCAATTGATAAATGTTCTAGCGAACTGGCTTTGCATGACGATTGGGTAGTTGTATTTAAACTAGCTTTGTCTGAGAGGAAATTTCCTTCTTTATTATTGCAGAGGTCTATTCTAGAAAAATGTGTGATTTGATAGGTTTTAGAGTCATTCGTAATTTTTGACAAGTAGAGAAAGCATAAATAATGAAAGAACTTATTGTGTTCCACTAAAGTTCCTACAAACAAATATGTAGTAATTGGTGCATAAAAAATGAAAGCATAAATACAAAAGAAAGAAATGTATATCCTCATATAAGGTTACAGTTGTTTCATGAATGAAGTTGCCACAAGTATGCTGAATGAAACTTGCAAGTCAGGTGATTGAATAAACCATTAAAAAGTTGCAACTGATGAAAAGATAATCTGAATGAAATTACCACAGATATGTTGGGGATGCAATCAATGATGCAAGGATTATTTTAATCTTATAAGGCCACAATCATCGCCTACAGTAAAGTTTTTCTTTTGACGTTTTGCACATTCTATCTGGAATATATGTAACTTTCATGGATAATGAACATTGAGACCACGGAGGTTACAGTTGGTTAAGCCAACTTAGAACTATACTGAACCCATTTTATGATCTACGATCGATGTTGATTTAACCTTAGATTTTATTCTTAATTTCAAACAGAAGTAGTAGCTAACTCCTCTGCCAACAATAGCACATGCTGTAATGAAGCTCCCTCTTTTTGAATAATGGTACTTGTACGTGAATTATTTTCACAATGCGATGATGCAGGAGTGGCAGTCCGAGGTGAAAAGAGATATTTTATAGTATTATATTTGAAAATTTGGGAAAAGTGGATTAATAAAAAGGGAGCCGCCATTGATTTAAAATTTTGTTAAGATTGGTCACCTTGAAATGAAACGGTTTGTGTTACCCAAAAATTAGATTCGGAGGTTAGTTATATGTAAGGTAGATGTTAATACCCTATAATGCCCTTTTAATATTATATTGGTCTTATAGTGCTTTTCCTATATTTAGTTCATGCATTCTTTTGCTCTTGCTATCATTTCTTAAAAGAAGGAGAAAAAAGCAAAAATGGCAGAAATTTGGAAATGAGTTGGACCCTTGATTTGAGATAATATATTAATAAGCATAGAAAAAGTATTGAAATAGATCTCAAAAACTCATCTATCCAAATTATAAAAATAAATGCCTTTGCCTCTACCCTTATAATTCTTTATTAGAAGCCTATTGATTTAAAAAATGAATGACTGTTGAAAGGGCTTACACAAATAAACTTAGAGGAAGCATTAAAGTGGGCCTTTCCTCCTTATGTTGGAACCTATTCAAACTATAAGGTTAGATGCCTTTGCTTCTACTCTTATAGTTCTTCTTTCCCAAGATTATCATGTATAAGATTTTGGGTGAAGATCTTTTTTGTCAAAAAAATAGAGATTTTGTACTGATAATCTTAAAAAGAACGATTGGAATAAGCTCTTCCTCCTCCGGTAGAGACCTATTCAAGTGGTAGAAGTAAATACCCTTGCCTTCATTCTGACCACTCTTCTTAGAAAGCTTAATAGTATGAGCATATGTTTGAAATGTACTTTTAATAACTTATTTTATATTTTAAATGTATGCCAATGGGGACTTGAGTTGTGCTTTTTTTGAGAAAAAAATTTAGGGCATTAAACTCTTTTGTTATGTAAAATCACTGGAATCCTTTATTTTATGTAGAGCTTCTCAAAAACTTCGAAATTGCTTTAGATTGCTGAAGTTTAAGGTTAAAAACATGCATTCCACACTTAACACAAATAAATTGTGATAATAAATTAATATGCTACAGTCATTCAAAGTAAAAATAAACTAATTACTTAAAGAAGAAAATTAACCCACATTAAACATAAAAAAATTGCATATAAACAGAAATAAAATACAATTCAAATTAATAAATAAATGAGTAATTAAAAACACATGCTTAATCACACAATTAAGTTCAAGTTTAAATTTACACAACAATTTCGTTACCCTTTTCTTTTTCCCCACTCAAAACTTGGGCTCAGTGCAAGATTGAGCCTGTGGTTCCTGCACGGGCTACATTATGCAGCCGGAGCTATTGAATAGGCGGGCTGCACAATGCAGCCTGCCCTGCATTTTTCATTTTTACCTTAATTGATTTTTTTAAAATTTTGATAAATAATATTAATTTTACCGAACAGTCAGATTATTTTTTTGATAGAAAGATCTTCTTATAAATTTTTTGGAAGCAAAAAGTTTTGACAAGAATAATACTATTAAAATTTCAAACTTTCATCAGAAATTTTTTAAATTAGTACAAAAAATTTGTCAAAAATTTTCCAAACACAACCATATATTTTGTTTTACTTTTTAGGGGTAGTGCACTCTTCTTCAGGCGATGCAGGGGAGAAGGAGCCCGAAAAGTCTCCTTTTCCTTCGGTACAGACGCTGACAGTGGCTCAAGCCACTTCTAGTGACCATACTAGCGCCGCCGTCGGCCTCCACGTCCCAATAAAGGGGTGGTTTCCCCCTCTCTTTCTCTTTCTCTTACCTGTTCTCTAGTTCTCTGTCTGGAACAAAAGCTCCAACACCAGCAGTAATGCAAGAAACAGAATGAAAACTTGAACTTAAAGGACAACAAAAGGAAATGGAGCACTAACGAATCAACACAAGGCAAAGCTTCAGTGCAAGCCTCTTTCTCCCTTACCACGTTCTGCCTCTGTCCGGCCCTCTCCACCTTCTTACCTCACTCTCGGTTCTCTGTGTGCCTCGGAGTGAAGCTCTATGTCTCGGTTTCTTTCCCTTTTTTTTCTTTCTTCACTCATCGCTTCTCTCTTTCTCTTGGGTGTTCTCCCATTTCTCTTCCCTTTCCCTTTTGTCACTCTTGGGTGTTTGTTTTCCTCTCAGCTTCACTGTCTGTGTCCCCTTAGTGAGAGAGGTTCCTCTATATATTGGAGAAGCTTCCCTAAGTACTGCTGACACTTTCTTTCTTATCAGCTCCATTGCATGTGGGTTCCTTAAGTGGCTGAAGGTCCAGATCTTCAGAGGTGGCGTGCTTGTGGTAGAAAAGGAAATCCATCATGGTGATCCACCATGACAATGAATGGCCATGCAATGAGGTTTTTGCAACGTGGCTCCACAAAATACTTCATTCACCCCTTTTTCTTATTTCTTTTTTAAAATAAAAATTTCAAAACAAATTACATCAGCCATAAAACTTTTCTTAGACTTTTTAATTTTTTGGATTCTTCCACCCATTTCTCTTTTTTCTCTTGTTGTCCTCTTTTTTTGTTTCTTCATCAAATACTGAAGCTCATTAAAATTTTATCTAAATGCACAACAAACTCTTTTTTTTAAGTTTTCTCTTTTTACATTCATTACAAAATAAAATAGATGAATAAAACTAAATATTTTTTGGAAAAATAGAAAAGTAGAATTAAAGTGAGAAAAATAATTAGGACCTTTCTTTCTATGATATATTTTAACACCCAATATTGGGTGATTTGGGTCCTAGACAAATTTAGGTGTCTACAATTATTACACACAACCTACACAATACACTATTAGGAAGTAATCTGTAATGAGGTTTATGTAGACTTGTACAATAAACTTGCATGTGTCAACATGTGACACAAAAGTGGTGAACAAAAAAACGGACTGAGTTTGAAAACGGGTTTGATAAAAAGAAAGAAAAATGAAGTTACCACCGACTTAGATTGAAGTGGTGAAGTTGGATACTGAAAAAAATGGTCTGCATAATAGAAAATAGATTCAGGCATTGGTTACATGTAGGAAAGGTATTAGCATCCCTATAACATCCTTTTAGTACCACATTGGCATTTTGTTGCTTTTTGGTTTTAGAACTATGCTTTTTGTTTTGTAAAACAAATTTATTCTATTTTAGGATTTTTGTTTATTCCACTGCTAGTTTTGCACGTGATCAAGTATGATCTATAATTAATACCATTAGTAAGTGGCATTTAGTCCTTCCTATGGAAAGGAAGGATTTGATGTCTTTTAGGTCTTACATCAAGAGTTGCTTGCCTAGCTCAACTAGGGCTCAAAAGGGTACCTAGTTTGAATGGGGATTTTAGAGGTGTATTGGTACTAAAGGGTCCCAGCTAAAGGTGGATTCCTTCTAATGCCGTCATCGAGCTTTGTTAATTTTTAGGAAGGGTTGATTCATAATGATCATTTTAGAGGTTTTTGTTGATTTCTTCAATGTATCCCATAATGCAATCACCCTCATAATAGGTAGCAATGGTCAGTTTTACCAACCCCATTAACTATCATTGTCAAGATGAATCAAAAGTTAAAAGGTAGTCGATAAATATTATGCTTTATGGAGGATTGGTTTGTGATGAATGCATTAGAGAAATTCCTCAAATTTCTCCAATGCAATCATCCTCAATGTAGTTAAAGTTGCTCTCACCAATTGTGCTGACTATCAATATAAGGAAGGATTAGATTTTGGGGAACAAAGAATAAAGATTATGTTTAAGGGGTTTTGATCCATAATGATCATGTTAGAGGGGATCCATCGATCTCTACAATGTTTCTCATAACATGATTACTCTCCAAATAATTAGCAATAGTTGTTCTCACCAACTATGCTAACTACCATCATTGAGAAGAATTAGGTTCAAAATGGCTATAAAGGAGTATGGAGTTTCATGTGAAGCGTGGTGAGAGGCAATAAGTCTGACCTAAGGGTTCGTGCTAATCACGTTAAACAAACCATGTCAATTTCTCCAACATGACCTACAACGCAATTGCCCCAGGATGTCTAGTGAAAGTTGCTACGCAACCACACTATCATCCATCATGGGAGAACCGTAGTCAAAATAGGATTTAGCCAACTTATGGCGTGGAAAATGCAAGCAAATCCAAAACTTAGTTTCCTTTTCCTTGATTTTCAATAAAATTTAGTCTCATGTGAAAATGCATTTAATGGTAATTTCATACATTTACAAAACAATTTCAAGGTTTGACGGTCTAAGATACCCAATTGCCTAGCATATGATCCTAATAAGCACTCATCAAAATGATTTGAAGCATAACGACATGAATGAAAGGCTATCACAAGCTATAATTTATCAGATCAAAATTAAGAGTAGTACACATCCACATCCACACAAGAAGAAAAATTCAATATGGGGATTTGCATTGGGAGACATTCTTTACATAAACATAAAGGCATGCAACCTCTCCTAAGAAAAGGAGATCAACAAATAGGAGGAACCTACATCAGGAATAGTTATATCTCAATATATACACAAACCCACATCAGAATAGGAAATCTAGGAATAGGGGGAATCTGTATTAGGTGCTCTCCTTTCTTGGCAATTAAATTTAGCACTGGAGGAAAGGACATGTAGAAATAGGGGTGCACTAGAGAGGTTATGTCCACACATAGCATTTACTAAAGCATAGGTAAGCAAGCATGCTGCCTTGCACTAAGTTCATACTTGAACACCACTTTTCGAAGTCCCAATTAAGCAAGCAAATGTACTTAAAAATTTTTGTTAAAATTAGGAAAGGTTTCCAAGACACTAAATATGATCACCATGACTTTTTTCACAAGAAACATCCCCAATCAAATCAATTTTTCCAGGTAAGTGAGTTGTTCAAGACAGCACCCAATTTAGAGTCACTGAAAATATTAACTTGGAAAGTGGAACTAAGGAACTCCTTTTACTTTCAAATTTTAACTAGATGAAGATGACCTTTGATAGCACTCACATACAAAAATTTGGACAAAAGGAGCTCATTAAGGTTAAGAACCTAAACAAAAAATTTTTAGACACTTCATAGGACTGTAGTTTAGATGATGGGGAAAACTCATATGTTTCACATACTAAAATAATTCATTTCAATCTAAATTTTGCATGCAAGATAGCCAACACATGGATTAGAAGCCTCACAAAGAACTACAGCTTTTAGAACTCAGTTGCTATTTTAAATCAAATTAATCCTCAGGTTGTAAAGAGATGACTTCAATATAGGGCAACAAAAAAACTTAGAAACCATAGTAAACTAGCTTAGAATGACTTGAAATTTTTACATGCATGTGCCAACATATGAAATCTCAAGTACACAAAATTTCAAAATTTTCCAAATTTATTTTCTACCTCAAATTAATTTAATACTAGGGCAATACAAAATGTACATTAATATAGGATAGCTGGCAAGGAAAATTTAGAAACCATAGCAAATCAGCCCAAAATAATTTGAAATCTTTACATGCATGTAATAGCACATGAAATACCAAGATCACAAAATTCACACTATTCTAAACTCATTTGCTACCTCAAATCAGTTTAATCCTAGGGTTGTATAGAATGCACATCAACACAAGATAGTCAAGAAGAAAAATTTTGAAGCCATGCAAATCAGCCCAGAATGATTTGAAATTTTTACCAAACCATAACAGTATATCCATGATAATGTCCACAAAATTTCACAACAATTAGAGTTCATTTGGATATTGAAACAAATGCAAATTAGAGGTGCATTCATTGATGTGCCAGCACAGGACAGTCAATGAAAACAATTTTACAATCCATATTAAATGAACTTGGAATGCTTTCAAATTTTTATAGGGACATGCTGACATATGAGCGATTTTGTTTGCAAAAATTCATAAAATAAGTTCATTTAGATATTTAAACGAGCTAAATAGCTAGCACATTCATTAATATGCTAACATAGGACAACTTATGAAAACAATTTCAAAATCCATAACATATGAACTCCAAATGTCTCAAAATTTTTACTAGAATAAGTTGGAATATGGGAGATGATACCCACAAAAATTCATAAAAAATGGAGCTCATTTGCTTCTCTAATTAATTCAAAACAACCATGAGAACAGGAAAGAATTAGCAATAGTTCATCTTCTACTTAACATTTCGTCAAACATCTTCTGGGCAACTCTCACACATTGGTTTACAAAAGTAAAATCAAGCTATGGGTTGGTCAGAAATAACATCACGGAGTTGCAACCAAAATCAAAACATTGAAAGGATTTAAGATTTAGAAGTTTACCTAGTGTGAGAGTGAACTTCTTTCTCTTTCTCCTTCTTCCCCTCTTCTCTTCCCCTTCACTTTTCTCTCCCTCTCTTCATCTTCTCTTCACACCTCTCTCTCTCTTTTTATAGAATCAGCTTCCTCTTCCCTCTTCTTTTCCTCTCTAGCTCCCTCCCCTCTCAAGATGTGTGTGTGTGAGGGTGAGAGAAACCAAAATGGGGCTTCCTCCTTTGATTCTAGTGAATTCTTTCCCTTTCTCCCCTCATTTTCCTTTTTTCCTTCTTCATTTCAGCTATGAGCCCTCTACTCCTTTTTTTTTTTTTTTGCTGGCCACTTTTCGTTTTATTGGATTTTTTTTTCTTCCCTTTTCTCCTATATAATTAGCCATCGGTCTTGCTTAATTTTCTCATTTTCATTTTCTGTTTATTTATTTTGTTTTATACTTTTGTACTTTTATACTTTTGCATTTTTATATTCCTCTTTTCTATTTTGTATTTTCAATTCCTTCTTTTTGTATTTCTTGTTTTCATTTTCTTTTGTATTTTATTTCTTTTCCTTTTACATTTTTACTTGCTTTGTACTTTCATGTTGATTTTCTTTATGTATTATTTTATTGCTAATATTTGTATCATTTTATTTATCTTTATTTATTTTTATATTTATTTTGGTTGGACCAAATTAATTGTCTATATATTCTCCCCTTTGCTCATTTTTTAAGTATTACAAGATGGGTAAAGGTTGAAAGATGCTAATTTGGGTTGAACTAAAGAGCAAGAATGCTTAGATGGGTTACTGACCACCCATCAGTGATCAAAATTGTGAAGCGTTATAATCCACTTGACAAGGATGCCTAAGGAGTGATTTAAGATTTAAAATGAGGGTTTATGATCCAACCAACAAGGATACTATTCCAAGGTTTTGGGATAAACCATCCCAAAAGAAATATAAACAGCCCAGAGTAAACCATTCTAAGGTTTTGGGGTAAACCATCTTGAAAGAAATAAAAAATAACTTAGTAAACTATTTTAGGGTTTTAGGATGAAGGGTTTTAGAACTATCCAATGGGGATGCCTAAGAGTAACTTAGGATTTGAGGTGAAGGGTTTTAGTACCACCTAATGGAGATAGCTAAGAGTGAGTTAAGATTTATTGGCAAAGGCTTTAGTGAAAACCAATCACAAGCAATAACTTGGAATAATCCATTCCAAGGTTTTGAGGTAAACCTTCCCAAAAGAAATAAAACCAACCTAGAGCAAACTGTTCCAAGGTTTTAGGGTGAAGGGTTTTAGAACCACCCAATGGGGATACCTAAGAGCAACTTAGGATTTAAAGTGAAGAGTTTTAGAACCACCCAACAGGATACCTAAGAGCAACTTAGGACCTAAAGTGAAAGTTTATAATTCACCTGAAAAGGATACCTAAGAGCTACTTAGGATTTACTCTAAAGGGTTATAATCCACTCGACAAGGATAAAATTGGAAAGGTTATAAAGCCAACCAATTGGAAACAAGTGGGAAGGGTTACTATGCACCTTACAAGGATAAAATTAGAAAGGTTACAAAGCCATTCAATAGGGAATAGGTAGGAAGGATTATTATCCACCTTGTAAAGATAAAATTGGAAGGGTTACAAAGCCATCCAGCAAGAAATAGGTAGGAAAGGTTATTATCTACCTTGCAAGGATAAAATTAGAAGGGTTATGAAGTTGCCCAATGGGGAACAGGTTGAAAGGTTACTATCCACCTTGCAGGGATAAAATTTGAAGGGTTACGAAACCACCCAATAGGAACAAGTTGAAAGGATAACTATCCACCTTACAAGTATAAAATTGGAAGGGTTATGGAGTCACCTAATGGTAAACAAGTAAGAAGGGTTACTATCTAACCTATAAGGATAAGATTGGAATGGTTATGAAACCTTCCATCAGGGAATAGGTAAGAGGGGCCATAAGTTACCCTAAAATGCATGTTTGATATGGTAACATGCTAAGATGTATGAATGCATGTTCAAATGCTGATATGATTGATATGAAAAGGGGCAATCCCTAAAAATACGAGTTTGACATGCAATGCTGATATGCTTACATAAGACAAAATTAACCTAGATGTCAAGGATGCAACACAACGAGATGCTGACATGCTAGGCTTATGCATGAGGATTTTAGTGAACTATGCAAGAACTTTTATGGACATTGCTTCCATGTCCCTTGGGAACTTTTGAGGTGAACTCATGGATAAGTTAACTTTGTTACTCTTTGGCACTTGTTGGGCTTGTCCATGCTATCACAAATGATTGCCCTAGTGTCATAGATTCCTCACCCCAGTATAATGGGATCTTTGATATACTTCTTGCCCCAATTATCATTCATTTTCCAAAAGGATGTCGCCCTTGCTTTTATTGCCCCTTCTTTAATAGCTTAATCAACCACTTTTGGCTCATCCTCCTTATAAGTTCAACTTTTCTTTTTTCTTTCTTTTGAAAGTGAGATTGTGGCACTTGTGTCAATGAAGCATTCATTCATCACATAAAGGGAAACACGACTTCAAACCAATTTCTACTTTATCAAAGGTTTAACAACTCTTGAACCTAGATTTTGGTCTTATAGAGCAAAACATGCTTGATTAACATCCCTTGAGGGCATTAAACACCCCTTGCTTTGCATAAGAATGCATTTTTGAGAAGTGAAAATGTGAATGGAAAGAAGAAGAACCATGAAGAAGAACATGTAAATAGAGTACTTTGACCTTTTCAAGGTGGGATCAAAGGGCAGGTCATAACTAGTTGCCTCAGTTATAAGTGAATTAAAGTATTAGACATTTTAGGAGTAGTACCTTTAGGATTAGGACTTAGGTACTCTTCCTTAATCTCTTTCCTAGGTCAAAGCCCTTTTGAAGAAATATCTTTATAACTCTCTTCTCATAGATCTCTCTACCCTTTTAGGATTTTTCAGAATTGGGATACACTCTCCCAAGTATTACCTCAATTTGAGTTTTAATTGCTCCCGAGCATAGAAATGTTTTCAACATTTGATCCAATACCTAATTGTTGCACTAGTTTGGGTTTTGATTGCTTTTGAACAAAGGAAGGTTTTTCAATTTTGGGTTTGCTCTCCCAGTTCTTGCCTTAGTTTGGATTTTGAGAGCCCTCAAATAAAGAAATGTTGAAAAGCTTTCCTTAATTTTTCATCTTTGTTATATGAGACAATTGCTTAAAGGAATGCATGTGGAGAATTAAGATTACTTAGTTCTTTGGAATCAAGAGTGCTCTATTAATTGATTTCCTATTTAAGTCACTCTTAACTATTTGTACTCTTACTTAGGTGTTTATTCTCACAAATATCCCATGATCTTCCTCTCATATCCCTCTCCACACTTGTGAACTCACCACATTAGCCAGGATCATTAAGACTTCACTTTGCTTGTAATGTGAGGCCAGGGTAATAGAATAAAAAGAACAAGGTAAGGGTTTAGCAAATAAGAAGAGTATAATATTTTGAGCACTTGATGTCTCATTTTGCTCTTACGTTTAGGAATTTCAAGATTTTTGTTGGCTCAAGGCAAGAAATTTTCCTTTCTTTTGCCTATTTTCCTTTCTTTTCCTTATAGGTTAGGACCTTTTCTTTTTTGCTTTTCTATGATTTTCTTGAGATTTTCTTTTGTTTGTTTTTCTTAAGCACAACTTTATATGCTTTTGCTTTTCTTTGTAAATTTCTCAAAGTTTCTCTTACTTTAGCCTTTATGTGTCTAGGGCTTGATCAACTACAAGAGGATTCTCATCTCCTTCTTTGAGCTTGATAGAGTTTTCCCCTTTTTTGTTGCTTAGGTGCTCTTTTTTGCTCTCCTTCAAGGAACGAGTATGGCTTTTAGGGCTAGGAGCGTAAGGGTGGCAAGGGTCAACACAAAGAAGCTTGAAGGTGGTCCTCTCATCTTTTCTAAGGCTTAAATGGGTGACTATGGGACTTCTAGCATCGAGGTTATCTTTAAAGGTCCAAACAGTCCAAAGATGGCCTAGATCACTTCTTAGTTAATGCAGTGTCAAACAAATCATCTCAAGGGGCATTCAAACAAGTTTTAGGGTATTGGCTTTTTCATAGTATTCTTGTAGGTAAGCACACCCCACACCAATGTTTAAAAGAGACACCTAGTTATCTAAGAGAATTGAGTATTTTGTTAAGGAATCCAATTTTATCATGGGCATTAGGATTTAATTAAAATGAAGTTAAGAAATTATTTTCAACAATTTATTGCTCTCAGCACTAATATTAGGAAAGATTAAAGATTAACCCAGATTACCATAGTATTGGTTGCTAAAATTAACTATACTACTCTATCATGTGTCTACCATTTATTACCCACTCATTATTTCAAGGACGAATTTGATCTTTAATTCAAGAATGGAAACTATTGAATGATAGCCCAAGTAAAGACATGGGACAAAAAGTAATGTATTCATCATGCAAGACATTTTATTGAATTTAAGAGGGTGACCATACAAAGTCCTTGCTAACGATTTGGACAGAGTCATTAGCAAATGTCACAAGATTACATGAAAAGGGAGATAGGAAATTGCTTGACTATCTAGCCTTGGCTCACTTCCAAGATTGCATGGCCTAACCAAGTTAACTTCCTCTTCTATGGGACCTTAACCTCACCAATATCAACCTGACCTAGATCCTAAGATTAGTAGGGACCATTAGTAACATGTGCCCTTGTTATTGCCTATCATTCTAACATGGTAAAGGCTTTAGAGTCTTAATTATCAATTGTCCCATGACTTTTGTAAGTGGTGATGGTGCTGATGGCCCATTAACTACATATTTAATAGATGAGGGCTCCATTGCCCTAGTTTGGGGCTAGCTACTTTTATCACCTATTCGATTGCCAATGGCTTATTGAAGTTTGGCCATTAAATTGCCCTAATGACTATAGTGCAAGAGAAGCATTGACAATGTTTATATTATTTGACTAGACTCTGAATCACAAAATGTCCCTATCTAATCAACCTTGGATCAAGTCTCCAAAAGCCTCACATTCCTCTATCTTACAGTATGCACAAGGTTGGCACTTATTGTTGATGTTGGGGTGATATTTGCTAGGCATGAAGTGACCCAAGGTAAGCCTCTAACTGGTGATGACTAGGCAAGGTGCTGACACTAGGGAGAGTAAGGAGGTAAAGGGGGATCTTGGGCGCTTCTATTCTCAACCTACTTTTAGTAAAGAGAAGCTGCGTGGTAATTTGGTAGTGATTGGCTAAGCAATGTTTAGCATGTAGACTAAACCATCAATAATAATATTGTTGATCAAATTACATGGGTGGCACTAGGGAAGTTGTACCCAATGGAAGGTCTTGGTAAGCCAGGTGAGATGTCTTAGGAGTAAATTTATGCTCTTTCACTTTCTCTTTCTTTTTGGCTTTTTGCTCCTTTGTCTAGAGCTGGTTTCTCAAGTAAGGGATCATAAGCTATTGGCTTGCTTAATTCTCTAATCTTCATACCACATAATACTATCTTAACCTTTTCTTTTGCAATGGCTATGTTAGAGAACTTTAGAGACAAACCCCCAATCTCTTTACCATAGAAGGGAGCTTGTAGGGTGCCAACAAGCATCGTCATAAAAACCAAACGCTTAAAAGCTTTAGACATTTGTCCTTTCAAGTCATTGATCTTTGGTTACATCCTATCCAAAGTCTCCTTAAGTTGTTGTTCATCCATGATTCACCATAATCAAACCTCTATGTTGTGGAAGCAATGATTTTGAACTAAAATGCATGATGCAATGGTACAATGCTTATGATGTCATGCATAGATGCAATGCATGAAATGCAACCATGGAGAACTAAAATTTGCGAAGTCAACAAAAACTACAAGGGTCATAGTAAAATGATCTTATTGCCTAAGACTCATGTAAAAAGGAAGAGTACAAATGCAAAATGCATGTCATAATATGAATGACACAAAACATTGAATGCAACATTTAATATGAAAGCATAGATCTAATTGGATTTAATTAGTAAGATACAAAGGATCCAATTCATGTAATGCAAAAGTGAGGAACTATAATCCTAGACTTGAAAATCATAGGGATTGCAAAAATAGTTACTTCTTTTTCTATAACTCAAGCAAAACAGGAAAAGTGTTGATGCAAAATGAATGTTACCATGAATAAGTTTCCCTTGTAACCTATGCCTATGCATGATGGAGAGAATTTACACATGCAAAAGCGGTAAACACAACAAGATATTCCTTATCTAAAAAATAATATGAAAATCGCAAATGTAGTAAATAAGCATGCAATTATGAATAAACAAATGGATAGCATTTCCCTATTATGCTAAATTAGGGTAATACCTAGGCTCTTTTTCTACATCCAAAGGTTTAAACCAATTTTTCTTGGACATGGTTGGCACTAAGGCTGCTATTAGTGCAAGGGGTAGGTTCTAGACTCCTACATAAGGTCCCTAAATCATCCCCAAGAGGATCAATCTAAGTGAGGGTGTTCAAGTGCCTATATAGAGACCAAGTATCTAACAAAGGCTAGCCATCCCCTTTTCTAAGGTGCAGTATATAGTGTAGGTGTAGTGTGTGTGGGGAATATGTTACTCACTTACTCACTCATAACCTACAAAACAATTAGCAAACTAGCAGTCCACAGATATATATATATATATATATATATAGATAATAGTACAACAAAGTAGGTTGCCTAGGCCTAATCCAATAGCATAATCCAAGCATGACTTCAAAATGTAAATCTAGAGATCCCAAAATGCAAAATTAGAAGTCCAGAAAATAAATAAACTAGACAATCAATCAAAGCACTACAATAGAAAACAAAATGCAATAAAAACTAACTCACATGGCCTAACCCTCACTTATCCCTAATAGAGTCACCAAACTGTCAACATGCAATGCAGAAGCAATGAACAAAAAAAATAGATGGAGTTTGCAAATGAGTTTAGTAAAAAGAAAGAAAAATTGAGCTACCACCAACTTAGATTGAAATAGTGAAGTTAGACACTAAAGAAAATGGTTGCATAATAGAAAATAGGTTTAGGAGTTGGTTATGTGTAAGGAAGGTATTAGCAACTCTACAACCCCCCTTCAGTACCTCATTAGTGTTTTGTGTCTTTTTGATTTTGGAACTATGCTTTTTGATTTGCAAAATAAATTTATTTTGCTTTTGGGTTTTTATTTATTCCACTGCTGGTTTTGCATGTTATCCATGATTAATATCATTAATGAGTGGCATTGAGCCATTCTTATGGAAAAGAAGGATTCAATGCCTAGTTTGTCTAGGTCTTACATTGTGAGTTGCTTACCTAGCTTAACTAGGGCTTATAAGCATATCTAACTTGACTAGGGGTTTTGGAGTTCTGTTGGTTATCAAAGGGTCCTAAGATAAAGGAAGAATCCTATTAATGATGTCATTAGGCTTTGTCGATTTCTCCAACAGAACCTATAATATGATTTCCCTCGGGATAGTCAACAATAGTTACTCTCAGCAACTGCACCAACAATCATCATCAGGAAGAATTGGAATTTGAAATGCAATCAATGGCATTAGGAAAGATTGATTCATAATGATTAGATTAGAGGGTCCTACCAATTTCTCTAATGTATCCCATAATGTAATCATCCTCAAAATAGGCAGTGGAGGTCTCTTTTGCTAATCGTGCTAACTACCATTGTTAGGAAGAATCAAAAATTGAAAGGCAGTCAATGAACATTGTGCTTATGGAGGATTGGTTTATGATGAATACATTAGAGGAATTCTATCAATTTCTTCAATGCATCCCTTAATGCAATTATCCTCAAAGCAATCAACAATAGTTACTCTCACCAACCACGCTAACTATCAACATAAGGAAGGACTAAAATTTGGAGAACAAAGGATGAATATGGTGCTTTAGGGGTTTTGATCCATAATGATAATGTTAGAGGGGATCCATCAATCTCTCCAATGTTTCTCATAACATGATCACTCTCTAAATAGTTAGCAACAATCACTCTTGCCAACTGTGCTAACTACTATTATTGAGAAGAATCAAGTTCAAAATGGCTATAAACAAGTATAGAGTTTCAAGTGAAGTTGGGTGAAAGGCAGTAGGTCCAACATAAGGGTTCATGCTGATCATGTTAAATGAACCATGTCAATTTCTACAACATAACCCACATCACAATTGCCCTAGGATGACTAGTGATAGTCACTCATGCCAACTGCACTATCATCCATCATGGGAGAACCTTAGTGTGAATAGGTTTTAGCTAACTTATGGTGTGAAAAATGCAAGTAAATCTAAAAATCAATTTCCCTTCCTTGATTTTCAATAAAAATTTAGTCTCATGTGAAAATGAGTTTAAAGGAAATTTCATGCATTTAGAAAACAATTTCAAGGTTTGATGGTCTAGGATACCCAATAACCTAGCATGTGATCCTTATAAACACTCATCAGAATGATTTGACGCGTAATGACATAGTGAAATGCAATCACTAGTTGTAATTCATTAGATCAAAATTAAGGGTAGCAGACATCCACATCCACCACACAAGAAGAAAAATTCAAGATATGGGGATTTGTATAGGAGACATTCTTTAGATAAACGTAAAGGCATGCAAGCTCTCATGAGAAAAGGAGATCAATAAATGAGAGGAACTTGGATCGAGAATAGTTATATCTCAATATGTATGCAAACTCTCATTAGAATAAGAATTCCAAAAATAAGGGGAACTTGCATTGGGTACTTTCCTCTTTTTGCAATTAGATTTAGTATTGGAGGAAAGGAGTTCTAGAAACAGGGGTGTACTAGAGGGGTTATGTCCACACAAAGCATTTACTCAAGCATAAGCAAGCAACTGTTCTGCCCTGCACTAGGTTCATACTTGAACATCACTTTTGGAAGTCCCAATTAAGCAAGCAAATGAGCTTAAAAAATCTGTAAAAATTAGGAAAGGTTTCCAACTAAATATGGTCACCATCACTTTATTTCCCTAGAATCATCCCCAATCAAATCAATTTTTCTAGGTAAGTGAGCTATTCTAGAATGCACCCAATTCAAAGTCACTAAAAGGATTAATTTGAAAAGCTGAACTAATGAACTCCTTTTGCTTTCAAATTTTTACTAGATCAAGATGATCTTCCATGCTACTCACATACCAAAATTTAGTAGAAAAGGAGCTCATGAAGGTTAAGAACCTAAAGGAAAAATTTTTAGACAGTTCATGGGACTATGGTCTAGACAACGAGCAAAATTTAAATGTTTCACACATATAAAAAATTCATTTCAACCCAAATTTTGCTTGCAAAATAGCCAACACATGGATTAGTAGCCAAAGAATTATAGCTTTTGGAGCTCAATTGCTATTTTAAATCAAATTAATCCTCATGTTGTAGAGAGATGACTTCAATACAAGGCAGCTAGAATGAAAAATTTAGAAACCCTAGGAAATGAACAAAATTTCACATTATTTTGAACTGATTTAATACCTTAAATCAATTTCATCCTAAGGCTATATATAATGCACATTAATATAGAATAATCGGCAAGGAAAATTTAGAAACCATAACAAATCAGTCTAGCATAATTTGAAATTTTTACATGCATTGATCATCTATGAAATATCAAGATCACAAAATTTCAAACTATTCTAAACTCATTTGCTACCTCAAATCAATTTAATCCCAAGGCTATACAAAATGCACATCAACACTGGACAGTTAAAAAGAAAAATTTAGAAACCATAACAAATCAGTCCAGAATGATTTGAAATTTTTATAAGAGATTACAACACATCCAAGATAATGTCTACAAAATTTCACAACAATTGGAGTTCATTGGCATATTCAAACAAATTCAAATCAAAGGTACATTTACTTATGTGCTGGCACAAGACACACTATAAAAACAATTTTGAAATCTATATTAAATGAACTTAGAATGCTTTCAAATTTTATGCTAATATATGATAGTCATGCTCACAAAAATTCATAACAACAAAGTTCATTTAAATATTTAAACGAGCTAAAATAGCCAACATATTCACTAATACACCAACACAGGACAGTTTATGAAAACAATTGAAATCCATAGCAAATGAACTCCAAATGTCTTGAAATTTTTACTAGAACTTGATGGAATATGAAACATCATGCCCCAAAAATTCATAAAATGTGGAGTGCATTTGCTTCTTTAATTAATTCCAAACAACTGGCAAAACAATTAAGAATTAGCAGTAGTAGATCTTCTACTTAACATTTTGTCAAACATCTTGGGGACAACTCTCAATAGGTTTGTTTACAAAAGCAAAATCAAGCTATGGATCAACAATAAATCATAGAGTTGCAACCAAAATCAAAAAGATTGAAAGGATTTAAGATTTAGAAATTTACCTAGTGTGAGAGTGAACTTCTTTCTCCTTCTTCCCATCTTCTCTTCCCCTTCACTTTTCTCTACCTCTTCTTCTTCTTCTCTTCATCCCTCTCTCTCTCTCTCTTCTGCAGAATTAGCTTTCTCTTCCCTCTACTTTTGCTCTCTTCATGCCTCTTTAGCTCCCTCCCCTCTCAAGATGTGTGTGTGGGTGTGTGAGGGTAAGAGAAACAAAATTGGGGCTTTCCCCTTTGTTTCTAGCAAATTCCTTCCTCTTCTCCCCTCATTTTCCCCTTTTTCTTCTTAATTTCAGCCGTGAGTCTTCTCCTCCTTTTTTTTTTCTTCCCTAACCTGTTTTCTTTTTATTTGATATTTTTTTCTTCCCTATTCTTCTCTATAATTAGCCGTTCCTCTTGCTTCATTTTCTCATTTTCATTTTCTGTTTATTTATTTTCATTTATAATTTTGCACTTTTGTATTTATGCATTTTTATATTCCTCTTTTCTATTTTGTATTTTCAGTTTCTTCTTTTTGTATTTCTTATTTTCATTTTCTTTCGTACTAGTTTCTTTTTCTTCTTTTTACTTTTTACTTGCTTTTTTACTTTGATGCTGATTTTCTTTGTGTTATTTTATTACTAATACTTGTATAATTTTATTTATCTTTATTTATTTTTATTTTATTTATTTTGGTTGAATCAAATTAGGTGTCTACAGTATGTAAATAGCATTGTTTCCTTATTTCTATACAACTGTAAATAAAGTCCTTAATGTCTAAATTACAATAGTATTTAGGGTGCTTTTGTTTTTCTTAATGGATTGCTTTGTTGTTTCCTTATTTCTATACAACTGTAAATAAAGTCCTTAATGTCTAAATTACAATAGTATTTAGGGTGCTTTTGTTTTTCTTAATGGATTGCTTTGTCTTTGACTTCCATGTTTTGTTATAATATCAACCCTACTGTTTTCCTTCCCTTATTTAATTATTTTTTTGGGGTAGTATACTGGCCTAGTTATCACCGAGTCCCTGCAAATTTATCTATCAATTATATACTTTTTCGGACCACCGGCTTAGAGTTCAATAATGGTTCTTGTATCACGTTTTGGAGTTTGGTTTTCTGTGATTATTTGATTCAATTGCTTGCATTTATTACACAATACTTTGGCATGCATTTATCATGATCCTTTTTTCTTTTTAAATATTTCAATTTGGTATCATCCATTATTTTTTTGAAACTATCTTGCAGTTTAAAGAAATATCATAAATTTTCAAAAACCACTTAAATTTTGGAACGCATGCTCCGCCCCAACATAGCCATTAGCTTGCTACATGGTTATTTTTCTATACTATATGTAGTTTCATTTTTATATTAACGATTTGGAGCAAAAATGGTTTACTCAATTTGTTTTTTTTATAGTACTGGTGCTCTGCAATATAAGCCATAAATGTAACCATTCAGCATTGTTCACAAAGAAAATGTTTATTAACCAACTTTCCCTGTCTCTCTTTTCTACTAACGGCGGGACTTCAATATTATGGCAGGATGCCTCCTTGCAGAGCCATCCAGAGTCCACAAAATCAGTTGTGCTTATAACTGGAACAGTTGAATATAACATGGTTTCCCTTAATAGCACATTGAATGCATGCGTTTGGGAAATGGGGTCAGCTTTTCTTCCTTGCATGACACCCAGTGGCAAGGATGCTCCATAAATGCTTCAATCAAATGCAATGCGGCTTGTTGAGGGATACTTTATGAGACGCGTTCTTGCTCCTGCATTGAAAGACATTACTGAGAGACTGGGAATACTGAGTCCAAAAAAATTTTCCAGATTAGCTTTACTGCCTGATGATAAGAGAGAGAAAGCTATTGAAGTTGATTTAGAGGGAAGAGAGGAATAGTTGGAAAAAACAAATGTAACTGTTGGCCTGAAACGAGTAAAGAAGATCAAGAATCTCAGGACGAGGAAATATATTGGGGAAGCTATATTGCCTAAACGAGACACATTGAGTTAGAGACTGTCGTGGGGATAGGCTTGAAATAAGTAATAAAGTGCTTTGGGGTTTATATAAACTTTTAGACATTTAGAATATGCACAAATGGCAACCTGCATGCCATCAACTTATAGATTGGGATTTGCAGCTGTTGTAATTCCAGTCCATCACCAAGATTTTTCATTGCATTATGTTGCACTATATGGACCAGAAGAGTAGATACCCTACTATAATTTTAGACGACGTTATATTCATTCAACCTGCTTTTATCCCAACTACTACTTCGAAATTCTTATTGTGAAATGATGAAATAGCATATTTATTAGTTTCTCATTCTAGAAGAGTTCAAGAAAATTTTTTTCCGAAGAAAATAATTCTTTTAAAAAATTTATATTGTTTGTTTCATAAGAAAAGTAGTCCACCAAAAAATTTCTTTTATTTAGCATTTTTGAAAATTGTTCATTATGAATCAATCAAAATAATGTCTTAAATAATTAAATAAATAGATTATATCTTTGGGTAAAAATAAAATCAGCAAAGATAATTTCATATACCAGAGCTATTAATTTATAAAGAAATAAATTAAATCAAATAGCAGAATCATAGGCACTGTTGCGTATCCTTTTAACATTCTAACAAGGAAACAAAAATTAAAACTATTAAACAAATATTAAACAATTTCTTTAAGGGTACATAAAGCAATCTTTAAATTCTTAACTAACTACACGACCTTTTAGAATAGAAGTAGACTTAAAAGGCCAAAGAAACTCTATAGAAAGAGACTAGATCTAAAGTTCATACAGAAGTTTATCAAAACACAATGCTTTCTTCTTATTTGTCCCTCAATTAAGCACCAACTACCAAAGCTATTGTTACTGCTCCTATGTACGCTGTTAGGTCTGTATCTCAATGCCTCGTACAGCAAGACAAGGAGAAGCAATAGACACTGTCAGAGAAAAATAAAATGGCCCTCTAAGTCCGCAGAGCGCTAAAAACTACCGCATATAAAATACCAATCACCTCAAAATTAAAGAAAGCTCAAGTGTTCATGAAATAATTCATATATTGGCAAAGACTCAAGCATTTCGCTTATTGATTAAATGAAATCATGCTTGTGACTTTTGCTAATATCTACCCACGACGGAATACCATAGAACAAGAGGCAATAGAGATTAAGAGCTTCTTGAAAAGTGCATATAATAACTGCATAAAGTAATTAATTTAGTGAAAGAGGAGGAACAAGGAATTCAAACTGTGTATGAAATCCGAAGGAGTACTGTTATATTAATTGCCTCATATATTTGTTGAACGGTATTAAGCTATATTTGTAATATAGAAAATAACAGAGGACCCATGATGAAGAAAGGGCTAGCTAACTCCTAACTATATGATGCTTGAAATTTAGAATGCATGCTTACAAACATATGAACAGAACTTGTCATTTGATCATAAAGATCTATCATTTGATCATTGTATTTATATGATTACAATATTCCTTTCTATTCTTCTCATTAAGATGCTATGACACTGTTACACGGCCAAATTGGCGTATGTCAAGATGGATATGTATTTATAAAGGCATACACATATATTAGACAAAAGCACTCCCACAAACGACTATATTTGTGCCTCTATAAAGCACGATGCCTATGCTAAATAGGTTTAAGCAATTCTAGTTACGAAAGTCCATGACAAACGTCTGATGAGATACTTTTTGTGAAATTATTTGCGCTCATTTCAACTTTGGATTATTGAATATAGTTGACAGTATAGAGCCATAAAGCTTATTAACACCCAAGCAAATGAGATTTAACTTTGGAAGATGAGCTATCTCTTTGCAATGTTAACAAGAGATTAATTAAGATTTTGTGCTATTTATTTAATATAATATGTCATTTTTATTCTAATTCTAGCGTTAACAAGAGAGTGGGACTATCTTTAATAAAATGGTACAACACTCCATAATGTGATGGACTACATGACTTACTATCTTCACGTGTGCTTCAAGTGGTTTGACTGATTTAGTGTCCCCAGTTTATGCATTTCAACGCTGATTGATCAAGAAACCTATCCCTATAAATAATATAATATAAAATATAGCCACACGACAATAATTTTAAGATTTTAAGAAATATGCTATGGAAATTTAAAGGAGTTTGTGTAAATAAATGTAAGATTACTTTTTAGAGGACCGGGCTTTTAGTTATTAATTTAAATAAATTATCTTAAATAGCTAAAATAACGCTTTGTAAGCGCTCTTAGTTGTTTTTCAACAAATAACATTAATAGTATTTATTAGTTGTTTTTCAACAAATAATATTAATGGTATTTATTTTAAGGCATTGAGTATCACACTTTGCACAACAGTTAGAAAAATTATTTGATTTAAATTAATGACTTTTTCATGTACCTATATTTTGTTAACTTTTGAAGTATAAGTATATAAATGATATATTTTTGTTTAAAACAATGGAGATGCATGCATAAACATTGATTGTCATAAATACCTAACTAAATGTAATTGAAAGGAACTAAAAATTTTAATTGCGAGTTTTTTTTTTTTTTTTTTTATGTTTCCCCTTGCAAATCTATTCAAAAATTATTATGTTTTTAAATAATTAGCTATTGTTTGTAAAGAAATAAGAACACAATCATTTTCCTGATTACAAACATTCAAATCGCATAAAATGTAAGAGATTACCGGATAAATTGTTATTTTACATAAGAAACACTAATTTATATAATTCTTATACAGTATTATTTACCACACACATAAAAAAGAAAATTATGGTTTTCCTAACTATAAAATATATTTTACTAAATCACTAATAGAGATAACCTAATTTATACACATTACATAAAAATGGTTAGAAAACTTAGAAGATAGTAGTTATCCAATGGCAAGTCCATATAGAGTGTGCATTTTGTTTTTATGTTGTATTTATTGCTGCCATAAGTCAAAATCTTTTTTGGTGTTGGACCAATTAGCTAGGAGATTATAAGGGTCCAAGATAATGGATGATTTGAAACCAATTAACACATCCACAATACTAAGGTTGGTCTTGCCTAAGCTATGCAAACACTGATGAAATATTGCATTGAAAAAGCACCGGCCATATGTGGAATCTAAATTTTATTAGACTAGTATCAAAAACTTTCAATTCAATTGTGGACCCATTTTGTTACTTTCTCTATCTGAGATATATATGGCTAAACTAGGGGTTATTGAGGAAAGTATCTAAACTTAGTTTTGGCCAAATATATGTATTAATGTTCCCTCTTTCATTTTTTCTTGTAATTAAAGAAGCTCGTATATGCTAAGGAAATATTATTTTCTAACTAAGGAATTAATCAAGGTACTGGTTGGAAATTTTCCTTATCATTATTCTTTAGAGACATAAAGTAAAAGTTATATATTACAACAAACAAGACATAACTTTCAAGTTACTAAAACCAACATCTAACCCCTCAAGGATGGTCAACTTTCTAAAATCTCTTAGTATGGAGCTTGAAAGTTGAATTTTACTTATGTTTATGTTTTCTCAGTTTTGAAAGATGAGCAAATCCATTTGGGAATATATCCTACAATTTCAATAGAAGATTAATTAGGGCTTATGCATGTACTATGCATTCAACAAGAAAGATCACTTTTATATTTAAATTCTATTGAATCAAAGAGGGTGGGACTATCTTAATTAAGATGCTATGACACTTTTCCATGGCCAAATTGACTTATGCCTAGATGGATATGTATTTGTGGAAGCATGCACATAAATTAGACACATGCACTCCCACAAATGACTGTATTTTTGCCTCTATAAAGCATGATACATATGCTATACAGCAGGGCAGAGTTACAAAAGTTTATTTTGAGGAGGGAAGGGGGGCAAATGTAAAGGTAATAAAGTAACAGAAAAAATAACATATACAAATTTAACTAAGAAATAGTGAATATATAATATTTTGACATAATAATAATTTGAAATTTTAACTTTATTAAAAATTCATTGAGTGGGCATAAAAATAATTGTAATTTGGATTTAAAAATTGAATGAATAACTTTAATTGAAGTAGAACACGACTAAATTGAAAAATAAGCACTCGGGTAAGAGAAGCAATACTGAAAAATATTTACAAACCTAAAAGAGGTTCAAACTTTGAGCTCAGAAAATAGATAAGAGAGAGTTAATTTTATGATTTTAAAATATTTTGAAATTAATACAAAATTTTGAAAAATATTTGGGCCAAACATTAAAAAAGTTATTTACAAATTCAACTTTGGGTCAAATAAAAAATTAGAATTCCAAAGTATGGAATTGAAAAGTAGAGCATTGGGCAGAGAAGTGATAAAGAGGTAAGGTCCATTTTAAAATTTTAAAATCTTCATGGGTAACATAAAAACCTCATATTAGTGATAGGGCAGGAATTATTTTAGTATTTTAAGATTTTTATAAGTCATTTTAAAAATTATAAATAAAATATATAGGGAGTTTGTTGAAAAGTTTTAAAACTATGAGTTTTATTTCCAATTTTATAAAATTGAGAAGGAGCCAAATTAAATATTTTAAGAATTTTCTATAGGTATATATGGGACTTTTAAAAATTTCTTGGCTCGCCCCTCATTTACACATAGCTCAGCCACTGCCAAATAGCATGAGTAGTCATCTATGTATACATAAAGTGCTACTATTTTTTATAGAAATTAATATGTAAGTAACTATTGCAAAAGGTAAGTATAAGTTATTATATATAACACAGTTTAGAAAGAAGAAAGAACCAAACTTTCGCAAACTCCATTTAGGATATATACACTCCAAAGATTGGTTGAAGGGTGATTAATTTAAATATTCAAAATAGGTATTTTGTGGCCTAATATGAAGCAAAATGATATGTTTGCAGCCATTATAAAATTTGTGTACAACCTAAATTGTTCAAAAAACCTTAACTGGGAATCAATTTGAAATCTAATGAGTCATAAATGATGGGTTGCACAAATATGATTTGTAGAAAAGATTATATATTTGTGTGTAAGACACATTATTCCATTATGAAATCTAATTATTCAAAGAGGTTGATTACAAAATATTTGTGAAAATATATTGTATATAAAATAGCAATAAGGAACTATAACTATCCACTGCATCCTAACATGTAGATTTTTATGACTTTTATAATAAAAAAAATATTTTTAAATATAATACAATTGTTTAATGTAACATAAGCCATGTTATTGTTTTTTTTTTTTTTCAGAAAAACAATTGAATAAAGAAGACATGAAATATTTTTACTGTTAGATTAGACCAAAAGATCGAATATATAGGATAAATTTAGAAGGAATAAAGAACCAAATTGTTAAGAACTTTTATTAGAATATATACACCAAGCATTGATTGAAGGATGTTTAACTTAAACATCCAATCTAATTATTCTATTTGTAAAGCAATAAGCACACAATCACTTAGGATATAAGGGATTACCTGATAAGGTGTTAAAAGATAGATGCAATAATTCAAGTGAAGATATATTATATATTGTTAAAGGAATGATTCCAAAAAGATTGTTCATCAATATGCATAAAATTCTCAATTGAGAAAGTTGACCAATCTCAACTAGAATAGACCCTTTGATGAAGTTCTCATTCAAATCTAAGGACTCCAGCTTCAACAAGTTAGACATAAATGGGAGAATTAAACCACCAAAACTATTATTCCATAGTGTCAAGTTTTGATGTTTTTGAAATAACCTAATCCATGATGGAACTTCTCCAGTAAATCCATTGTTGCTCCAGTTGATTAGCATCAATTTACATAGTTGTACTAACTCATTTGGTAGTTAGCCATGAAAGCTATTGCCATTAAGGTCAAGATGAATAAGGAATGAGAGGTTTCCCAATTGTAGGGTTATGGTACCTTCAAGGTCCATGTCACCAAGATTCAACTTGTGCATTCTCTCATTGCGAGTATCACAAGTGACACCAACCCAACTACATGGAGATCAAGAGTTCAACCAATTAGCCAAATGACTGAGGGTCCTTGGTGATAGAAAATTTGAGAGCAAGAAGTGCAGATTTATAAGTGGTAAGGTTGAAATTGCTTAAAGCTAAGCTGGCTATAAAGTAACCTTGCATTGAGAACATGAAAACTAAAAAACAAAAGTTAAGGTTGTCCATGGGTAATGGATAGGAAGCATCTAAGCTAAAAGTATTGTGTAACAAGGAGAATAGCAAATTTATTGATCTAACATTCAAATAGGTCAAGTTAATGGCGGTGAAACCATGCATGTCTTTTAATTTTTTGTGTAACTAAATTTTGTATGACTAAAGCTATCTTATGGACGAGCAACCTTTTTTTTTTTGGAATATTAAGAAACTTATAATATGGGAATTTTACCCGAGAAAAGAGGGACAACGAGGCTGGATTCAACTACTTGAGCCAAGCTCAAGTCCCTAGACAGCCAACTTTTAAACTAAACTTTGAAATGACATAATTGTAAAAATGATATCATCTTGTTTTAAGAACCTTGAATTAACACTATCATAATTACTTTTAAGTCTAATGGTATACAATTTTTCATTGAATAAATTATGGCCAACTGACAACCACTATGTGGATGAAGCATAACGATATTTTCCCTTTCAACAAGGACCTTCTCAGAAAATTGAATTCTTGCACATTGATAGCTGAAGTCTGTCCAAGACGAACATGCTAACTATTGGACTAGCACCATATTAGTTTGTAGTATACTAATTAACTAGAGTTTATGCCCATGCATTGGCTGAGAATTATGTGTTATGGAGACCACAATAATTTATATTTATTTAAATTAAAAATAAAATGTTAGTCTAAAGGAAAAATAAAACATAAATAATATGTAAGTCATATTTAGTAAATGCTATATTAATAAGAATTTACCTACTTGATCATGAAACGATATGTAGAAAAAAGGTATCCACATAACCAAAATTATTTACTCTACTCACAATGTATAAATGTAACGATAATGTAAACAATTGATTCCATTGAAACTTCATTACCAATGTAAGCGTACTTGTTGACAGCTTGTTTCAACTTGTATCAATAGTATAGTTATGAAAGGAATGTATTAAGCATGCAATGCATTTGTTAATATAGCATATTCAATATGAATAAGTAAAAAGGAATATTAATGTTTACTTCTAATATTACAATCTATGAAAAACTATAAAATTTTGTCTAAAATTTCTCTCTCTAAAACTTCTCTTTTCGAAATTTCTCACTCTCTCACCCTCCCCTCTCTCTCATTTTTTTTATCACCAAAATTTCTCTCTCTTTCTCTCTCTAAAACTACTTTATCTCTAAAGTTTATCTCTCTTTCTCTCTCTAAAATTTCTCTATATCTTTCTCTCTCTAAAATTCACTCTTCTGCTCTAAAATTTCTTTCTCTTTCTCTATACAAAATTTCTTTGTCTTTCTCTCTCTCCCTCTCTCTTTCTATCTCTAGAATTTCTCTCCATCTCTCTCTAAGATTTCTCTATCATTCTTCTAAAAGTTCTGTATCTCTAGCCAAAAATTTCTAACCCTTTCTCTATCTAAACGTTCTCTATCTCTTTCTCCCTCTAAAAATTTGCTTTCTCTCTTTCTCTCTATCTCACTAAAATTTCTCTATCTCTTTCCCTCTCTAAAATTTGTCGCCAAAATTGTTTATTCTACTTATAACATACAAATGTAATGATAAGATGAACAACTAATTCTATTCAAACTTCATTACTGATATCAGTGTACTTGCTGGTAGATTGATTTTACCTAAATCAATAGTATAGTTATGAAAGAAAGGCACAAAATATGCAATGCATTTGTTAATATAGCATATTTAATATAAATAAGTAAAAAGAAATATAATCATTTATTTTTATTGTTACAATCTATGAAAAATTGTAAAATTTTTCTAAAATCCGTCTCTCTAAAAATTCTCTCTCTGAAGTACTCTTTTCCCAAATTTCTCTCTCTTTCTCTTTCTAAAATTTCTGTCTTTCCTTTTCCCTCTAAAAGTTCTCTATCTCTCTGTCTCTAAAATTACCTTATCTCTTTCTCTACAAAATTTCTCTTTCTCTAAAAATTTTGCTCTCTTTCCCTCCTTGAAATTCTATCTCTCTCTAAAACTACTCCCTCTTTCTAAAAATTCTTTCTCCAATATTTTCTCTGTCTCTAAAATTTCTCTTTTTCTCTCTCTAAAACTTCCATTTCTCCCTCTCTAAATTTTCTCTGTCTACAACTTCTCTTTCCTTCTCTGTCTAAAACTTCTCTTCCTCTCCCTCTTTAAAATTTTTCTTTCTCTATCTCTTTCTCTCTTTAAAATTTCTCTCTCTTTGTCTCTCTAAAATCCTTCACTCTCTCAAATTTCTCTATCTCTTTCTCTCTCTAAAAGTTCTCTTCATAAAATTTCTCTATCACTTCTATCTAAAATTTCTCTCTCTCTTTTTTCACAGGCTAAAATTTCTCTCATTTTCTATCTAAAATTTCCCTTACTTTCCAAAATTTCTTAATCTCTTTTTCTCTTTAAAATTTCTCTCTTTCTCTCTTAAATTTCTCTCTCTTCCTCTCTTTCTCTCTTACTCTCTATAATATTTCTCTCTGTCTTTCACTTTCTCTAAAAGCTCCCTATAAATTTGATCTCTCCTTCTCTCTCTCTCTCTCTCTCTCTCTCTCTCTCTCTCTCTCTCTCTCTCTCTCTCTCTCTCTCTCTCTCTCTCTCTCTAATAGAGAGTCTCTATATATATATGTAATGTATCCGTCAATATACGAGTTTAGGGTTTATATATCAATTATTAATTCAACTTAAATTAGTAAATTACAATAATTTTAAAATTCAAAGTATATCTATTGGCTTTATATAGTAAATCAATTTTAGCTGGGGAATTAAAAGTGTGTGACAAAATATTTAATGAAGAGATTTAAAAGTTGTGAGAAGAAATAATTGATATATATATATATGTATAAAGAACAGTATAAATTTAAAATATGTACATAAAACAACCACATATAGTTGTTAATTCAATTAAAAAAATAATTCAAAATATTTTTAAATAAAGTGTAATTCACATTAATTAGATTCTTACTATAATATTTACATGCTTGTGAATTAATTTCAATAAATATGCAGTTTCAAATTGTTGATTTAAAGTCAATATTATAAAATCTATGATTATTAGAAGTTAATGTATTTATGATAATCTTAACTGCATTGCACCTTGAAATCAATAACATATGTCTAATATAATTACTCTAGAATTTACCAAACATAATATCAACTTCATTATACAAATAATACTTGATTGACATTATTCTCTCGTATTGACATTTCCTCACAGGATATAAATGTTAATAAATATAAATATGAATTTGTGTCAATAAATACATTGACTTTAAATTGCTGATTTATTTGTTCTTGTGATTATTAGTAATAAATGTCTTTATAACAATTAAAATGATACCAAATAGCAATTACCATTAAATTTATTGCCATTACCAGACATCATAACAACTTTTGAGTCACAAGTTTTTAATGGACAGATACTAATACTCATATTCACATTATATTAATTGAATTTAAATACATATCTAGATTTCCCCTCTAACTAATCAAGTTGAGTAAATGATATTTTAATTTAAATATGTCCAAGAATTTATATTATTTTATAATCAACATATTCAATTATTACATAAAACTCATATGCTAATATTTAAAAATTGTAAACAAAGTTATATTTCATTAAATTAACTTTTTTTATAACTACTTAAAATTAAATTTCAATTACATTGTTACCAAAAGACATATTCATAAGACATATTTATGAGATGGAAAAGGCCAAAAGTGACACACTCCGCACAAGCTTTGATACTAGAAGTTAATAATTACGCTAAATTGAAATTTGTTTTTTGGTTTGGTATAATCATATATTTAGAATATTTTTTATGTATTTATAGTGATAAGCATTTTAACGTGACCTGGTTGCTTAGTTAAAATATACACATCAGATTGCCCATTTGTCATATCATTCTCCTCTTGTAGAAGAAAACTAAATGCTGTTGAATTCATCCCCTCCAGTTAAAGAAAAATTTTCACCTTAATGACAATTTAGATTCCACATCACTACCCTAGTATTCAACAATGAATCCAAAATGTTGCCAAATTTGGGATACTTCAAGCTATTCATAACTCTTGGTTTACAGATCATTCTAGAACTTTGTAGATGAGAAAGTGTAAATAAAACTATTAAAAAAAAAAAGAAGAGAAAAATGAATACACAATGAAAAATATAAATACAATCTGAGGTGAAGCTTTCCTATTAGGGATTTCTTATTGCTGCTGCTGTTGCTGTTGATGTTATAGTTTGTGATGGCAGATTTGTGCATGTAAATTTTCTGTTGGGAAGAAAACCCATTTGCCTATGTGTATGATCTTCAAATTTTGATTCTTATATTACTTAGATAGAAGACAAAAAAGCATTTGTCTCCACCACTTTTGTCTATGTCCCATGGGCATGTGCCTTCCTCTATTTTCATGACCCACAAAAGAAGCCATTTTATTTAACAATCTTTATTCATAGATCGCTATGAGCCCCTAAATTTTTTTCCCTTTTTGCTTTATTAGTAATCTATTTAGAGGAGATCTCAGTGACTTTTTAGTTTTTATCTGTTCCTTCCTAGTCTATAATATAGGTGCATAACCTTCATCTCACGACACATAACCATACAACACATTCAAACATAGACAACTACTTCATTTTGGTTATGATTAGAGTGAGCTATCATCATCCATGTGCCCCTTTTGGTTTTTGCCACCATGGAATGTTCATTGCTTCATTTAGATCAAAGTTGCCATAAATACCATATCAACATGGAACATTGAAACCATAATCAGTCAAGCTAATATAAACAGAGTGCCAAATTTGGAGATTGAACTCAAAACCTTCAGCAAATTATATATGCCAGTTCTTAGGATGGCTATGATGCTGCCACTTGATATGTTGATGATATTGACCACATCATTATTAGGCTGCAAAGTAGGATTAAAACATAAACTTGCAGGAATAAAGTAGAAACCACAATTAGTCAAACTAATATATCAAATCCTGATCCATTAAAGTTAAAACAAAAATATAATCCATACCACTTCATTTTCAGCAAGGTCTAGAATTCATATGGCGAAGATATGCTGAAACAAAGCATACCTTCCAAACTTGCCACATCTACCAACTTTTGTAGAATTCAGATCTGCTAAATTTTATTTAAATTGCATTTAAGTACTTAGTTTTTTGAAGCTTAACTTTAGATTCACATCTTAGCTACATCAATTATAATCTTAACACACAAAAATAGGCAGGTAGATATATGCCATAGTTTTGATACAAAATAATCATGAACCTATTAGAAATCTATAACATGACCTAAACATGTTTTTAATATTCAATAACACATTTAGATTGAATGCTCAATTAGAAGGATAGTAAGTGTACCTCCAGCCATTGATGCTATTATGCAGACCTTAAAAGCTTTCTCTGCATCGCTTTGAATAGTGCCTCTCACTATGGAAATTGAGTGCATCTAAACCACAATAATCTCAGAGTAAAGGTGTGTTCTACTACAAGAGATTTTTGGCTTATGGACCAATTCCTTCTAGCTCTATATTTATCGCATTTTCCTATCACAAAATGCTCAAGAACAAGTGAAAAACATGCGCTATAGTGGTGGTTAACTAAGCATGATTTCAGCCCAAATTATAGGAAAATTTTCCCAAAATTAAAGGGAGGAAATTATCCCAATATTATAAGGAAATCATGGACCACTACATTTAGACTTTGTAAAAACATCTTTAGTGGGAAGAAAATAAACTAACATTCTCCCACTTGGTCCATGTATTTCATCATTCACCATAATAAGAAACAAAATATACGAATCATGGCAATATATCCTCTAAAAATGAGTATTATCTTTCATGTATTACAATATATTATGTCTCTTAACCATTAGCCCATATTACTTAATGAATAAGCCTTATGTTTATTCTAGGTCTAAATTTTAACAATATTTCTCAAATAGATAAATGAATGTGTACACAAATGAGAATAAAAAATGAGAAAATATCATAACATAAATAGAGTTTCATTGCAAATAAAAATTTGTTCCTACAACAAAAATCAAACATGGAACCAAGTCCCATTCTAATTACATGATCCTTAAATTTTGTTACTGGCATGCCTTTAGTCAAAGAATAAGCAATCATCAATTTAATGCTTACATTTTCAATGACCATTGTTCTCTCTTTAACACATTCCCTTATGCCTAAATACTTAATGTCAACGTGTTTACTTCAACTGCCACATTTGTTGATTTAGCCATGAAAACTACAGCTAAATTGTCACAATATATCCTCAATGGCCTAGAAATCGAATCAACATTTGAACAGAATGATCTATTTGCATAAAGGAAATTTGGGAAGGTTATGACCAAACTGAAAAAGGATAGTTTATAGCAAGGTATGGGTATCTGGCATATCTATTATTAGTTTTGGTAGTGGAAGCATCACTAAGGGCTTTGTTTTCTTTTGAGATTCAATATATAGGGTATTTACCTTTGGAAAATATGATCTCACTCCCAGTCTAGAAGAATATGGGAATATGCTAGTTGTTGATACTACTATAAGGGAAAGAATTTACAAATCCGATCAAAAGACAGCCTAAAAGGGTCCTGAACAGATTATTAGACATACTAGCTATTGATTTTAGGAAGGATGCCAAGGAGAAAGGAAAGAGTTAGGCCATCTCAATAAGCTTTTTGGTTAGGCTTTGTAAAGCTCACAAGAATAAGGAAATGGCCATGAAGATCCTAACCCTAGCTATCTATGGAGCCATTGTATTCCTTAAAGTACATGGATATGTTGGCATACAAGCCATAACTCTATTCAGAGAGATAGAAAGCAGATTGAATCCCATTCCACCTATACTGGTAGAACCTCTCATATCACTAAACTACTTGAGGAAAATTTAAGAAGGATGCTTCCTCAGTCGTGCATAGCTTTTAATGGTATGGATAGTGAGTTATTTGCCCTTGATAAAGATTATAGGATACCCAATCATATATTTTAAGCTAGCTTTCTTTGGTAGGCAAGATTCACTGATTGATTTCATAGAATCCAAATGGCCTCTAAAAAGGCAAGATCGAGACTTCTAAATTAGGTTCTTTCAGTAGGCCAAAGATTTCAGGTAGGAATGCACATGGATGTGAAAGGGCCTAGTTACCTATGGGTATGGTGACAAGCCTTGGATTCCCCTTGTTAGTACATAGGGTGTTGTTGGCTATGCACCTACTATGGTGATGAGATAGTTCAGATGCATACAATGCGTACCAGCCATTAGAGGTCTTCATGAGTTTGATCTTGAGTTTGAGAAGGGGATGTGTTGGGTAGATATGAAGTTATCATCATCCTTTACAGACAAGTCCGTCAGATTGAGCATTGTGAGAAAACTACCATGACCACACCTAGATACCCATATTGGCAAAAGAATCATGGGAAAGGGCTCATAGTGCTGGAAATTACTTTCTTAGGATCATCTTCTAAAAGACCTAGAATTGATAAAAATAGTGAAGCTAATGAGAAAACATAGTTTAAAAAGGCCTTGTCAGATCTGTAGGTTAGAGAAGCCTTAATGGTTGGAAAAGAGAAGTAGATGAAGGAGGAGATTGATGGCTGGAAATTAAAGATGGTAGATTTTTAGTTTAAGATTATGGAGTTAGAAAAAGCTCATGAGAAATCAATGGTAGAACAACAATAATGTATTGACAAGTTAGAAAGGAAATTCTGTTAGCCAATAAAAATTTTCACATCTCTAAAGAGGATCTTAGGACTAGTAAAGAAAGCTTTAGTAAATGAAGTTGCTAGACTTAAGGATCACATATAGAAACTAAAGACAAGTCTTCAGAAAGATACTGTAGAAATTCACTGGTTGAAAGAGTTAGTGGCATAATGGGAAGACAAGTATGAAAAGGGCACACAAGATAAGAAACACCTTGAATCCTACTTAGATGGCCAACAAGAAAGTCATGAAAGGGAGATCTAAAGTTTGACAACATAGCTATCAGGGTAGTATGAACTAGACACTAGGATTGATGCATTTGATAGAGAAAACATGAGGCTACATGACTTGCTTATAAGAACTAAGCAAGTCCATAGATTGCACATAGAAAAGATACTATAGGACCTTGGGCTAATTAGAACTCAACAAGAAGACATAAACTTCTAAGCAGCACTGATGGACACATAAGAGTGGTTAGAAGGAGTAAAGATTCTCGTCCAGCAATTAGCTAGGAAAGCAAGGTGCATAGCTTAAGAGACAGTCAAGCATAAAGAGGTGTTACAACCAAGACCTACACACAATCTTCTCCAAAGGCTTAGAAAAGATTATGTCAAAGTGGAAAATCTATGTTGGTCTTAATAGGGTCTAGTGTAATAGAAAATTTTGATGTAGTTTAAAAAAGAGGCACTCCATGAGAGTGGTTGTAAACTTGTTGACATATGAGAAATGAAAGTCTTTTGGTGTTAACTACAATTTAAGCCATTTAATATTTCAGCATTTACATCACATCATAATTACATGCATGTATTCATTCATTTATCATTTGTTACACTAGAGAAAGGTCAACGGGAAAACCATGGCTCCAATAACACATTCCTAGTTAAGGCAAATGGCATAACAAAGGCTAGAGAAAATAGTGGAAGAATTGCAATCAGAAGTTAATGATCAATTAGCCAAACTCACTAAATTGCTTGCTTCTAAGGGTATCACCACAATTAAACAAAAGACTTTCTTGCATAACCAAGATGCTCGCCAACAAGATAACTACACAAAAGTGGAAACTAACATTGTCCCAAACCTCGACAATGAAGAAGAATTGGAAAAAGTAAGGAGGACCTTTGAGGAAGTCAAGACTAGAGAAAAGTACGAGAAACTAGAGGCTAAAGTGAGAAAGATGCAGGGGTTCATCAACGACGATGATACCCTTGATGTAACTAAGATAGGTTTGGTACCTAATGTTGTGCTACCTCCTAAATCTAAGGTACTAGAGTTTGTCAAGTATAATGGGACAACTTGTCTGAGGGTACATATTGTTATGTACTGCAAAGTAGCATACTCGGATGATGAAAAACTTTTAATATATATCTTTTAGGAGAGTTTGATTGATAAGGCCACTGAATGGTACATGAGCCTTGATTGTCATTCTATTCACACATGGAAAGACTTAGTTCAAGCTTTCCTTAAGCAATATAAATACAATCAAAGTGTGGTCCCATATAGGATTCAAATTTGAACATGGAAAAAGGAGATAATGAATCATTCAGAGCCTATGTGCAGAGATGGTGCGATGTGGTAGTCAGGTTACAACCTCCCCTATCTGATAAGGAAATGACCACAGTCTTCTTAAATACCCTAGCATAACCCTTCTACGAGAAGATAGTAAGGCTACCTACTTGTAATTCCCTGATTTGGTGAAAATAGGAGAAATGATTAAAAGGGGAATCCATGCTTGAAAAATGAGGAGGTCGCAAGCAAAAAGCTCATCCCAAAAAAAACCAAGTTTAATAGCAAAAAGAAAAAGGAGGTCGACTCCATGGATTGCTAGAATAAAGGAAAAGGCAAGGATAATGACAATCGATTAGCATATTAGCCACCTCCCACAATAACATTTACTCCCATTATGAGTGTTGCCAAGCCATCCCCATAAGTCACTATTGTCTAGCCATCTTATCCAGCTACAACACAACCAATGTAACAGTCACAGCTATACCTTAATAGCCTAAGCAACAATACTAACCCAATAAGTCTAGGCGATCCTCCAATAAGAAGTCTATGATTTTTGATCCTATCCCTATACTTTACTCCCAATTGTTGCCACAACTATTACAAACTAACTTGGTATCAATAGTCCCTGTCCCAACCTAGGAACCCCCATACTCAATATGGTATAATGAAAATCTTATGTGCGCTTACCATGCTAGGGCTAAAGGGCATGATGTGGAGAATTATATAGCTTTAAGAGGAAGGTCCAAAATTTAATCAATGCGAAATGGCTCAATTTCAAGCCGATATTTGCAAGACTAGATGTTGATGGCAACCCTCTTCCTAATAATGGAAGTCATGGAGTTAACGCCGTTATCAAAGAACCTTAATTAATCCTTAACAAATCTATATCTGAGGTCAAAACCCTTATGAAATGCATCTTCTAGGCTTTAGCAAAATGTAGTGTAGTGGAAGAAAACGAAAGAATTTTTCAGGAATCAAGATATGAATACCATGGGGTTGAAGCATTCAAGGACCTCTTGCAAAAGCTGATAGATGATGGTTTTTTACAGATAGGGGTTGAATCAAAGAACATAAACATGGTTAATACTTCCCCTATAAACACATCAATTAGGCATTCTTATGAAAGTACTCCTACAAAGCCATTAATGAACAAGTACACTATAAAGGGAGCTCAACCAAATGATGGGAACTGCTCCCACCAATACCATTAAAAGGTTGACAATTAAAACTCTACAACTTTTTCTATATGTAAGTGATAAGGCCATTCCTAGGGTATATGATTGCCAAGTGGTGCTAGAAGATTCTAAACCTCAATTTACAAACATATCCAGGGTTAGTAAAGTGATAAGGAGTGGCCGCTAATACCTCCCTACCACAATGGAGAAGAAAGGCACTGAGGAATCTAATAAGCCCAATCTCATGGAGTCTGAGGTTCAAGACAGAGGGAAGAAAGTCCTAATAGAGACTCTTAATCAAAAAGAAATGGAAATACTATTTGGTAATAAAGTGACCAAGCCTTCAGAGGTAGATAACCCCAAGGAAGCAAATCAAAGATCGAGGGAGCAAAACTTGTCACACTTAAAAGGCTCATTACTGAAGAAGAAGCCAGTGAATTCTAAAAGCTAATTTAACAAACCAAGTATAAAGTAATTAAACAATTGAGAAAGACAATAGCTAAGGTTTCCTTATTGTCACTGCTTCTACACTCTAAGCCACACAGGCAAGCATTGATGAAAGTCTTAAATGAACATATGTTTATAAAAACATAACCATAAAAGCATAAACAATGTAGTGTGAAACATCATGGCCCATAACTACTTGTCATTCTCCAATGATGAATTTCCCCCATAAAGGCATGGGCATAACAAGGTTTTGCATATTTTAGCCAAATGCAAGGAGTGTAACTTGGTTAATGTTCTTATTGACAATGGGTCATCCTTGAATATCCTCCTAGAATTGACTTTCAAGTAGCTTCCTATTGACAAGTCTCTTATAAGACTAGGTGCTATTATGGTAAAGGCATATGATGGGACCCATACTGGTGTATTAGGAGAAATTGAGCTACCCATCCTGATAGGTCTCTTTGCATTCAATATTTCTTTTCAAGTCATGGAGGTCAACCTACATATAGTTCCCTTCTTGGATGCCCATGGATCCATACTACAGGGGTAGTTCCTTTTTCTCTCTATCAAAAGGTGAAGTTTGTATATGATGAAAAAAATAGTAGAAGTAAATGGGGAAGAGGTCTACTAATATCTAAACCTTCCATAGTTCCACATATAGAAGTTGAATTAGAGTTTGAGATTTCCTTCCAATTAGAGATTATAAATATGAATTGCGTAAAGGAAGGAAAACCATTTTCTAGTCCTCATCATTCTTATGCAGCCATATTGATGGCAAAAATCCTAAAGAATAGTGGTTATATTCCTAGAGAAGGATTGGGAGGCAAAGGACAAGGCATAAGAGATCCACCCAAATTGTTGCCAAATGAAGATACCTATGGTCTAGGCTTTAATCCTACTCACACTAATGGGGCCCAAATAGCTTAGGACTAAAGAGAAAGGCATTTAGCTCATCTAGAAGGTTAAGCGATGGGCACCAAGAAACTGGTCACAAGGACCTATGTGAAATGTTCATGAGCACTATTTCAAAAATCTAGATCAAATTGCTATTATTGAAGAAGGGCACTCAGAGGAAGAGAAGATGGAGGTGGTTACACTATGCATCCCTAAAAAGGAGCTAAGCAACTAGACTACGAAGCCAATTCCTATTGTTTTTAATTTTAATGAAATGTAATTTTCAAAACACACGATTCATGGCCCAGCCCAAGGCCTACATTAGATTTATTAGCTTTTTGTACTATCTTACTTTGTTTATTATGTTTCAAGTATTGATCAATGAAATGTGTGTTTTGTTTCCGAAATCATTTGTCTCATTTTTCACTCCTTTAACATTCATTTGCTTTTTCATACAGCACACCAATACATATCATAAACAACCCTACATTAACTCCTAAAAATAATCTAGGTTAAACAATGAGGACAATGTCAAGAAGACTATGCTAATCTCTCAATTCTTGATTTGAATGCCAAAGCAATTGTGCTTTAAGCAACGAAGGAGAAAAAGAAGAATGAGGACCATTGCCCAAATTGTAGAGAGTGGTTGAATAAGAAGACAAGAGTATCAAGCCTCATGATGAGCCCACTAAAGTAATTAACTTGGGATCAAAGAAGACAAAAAGGAGATAAAGATTAGGGCATAATTAGCAAAGGTGGAAAAGAAAGTGATGATCCAATTAATGGAAGGATACAACAATGTGGTTGCATGATCATACCAATATATACCAGGCTTAAGTACTAAGATAATTGTTCATCACTTGCCTATTAAACTTGGTTTCAAACCAGTAAAGTAGAAATTGAGAAGAATGAAGCTTGATGTGCTGGTAAAATTTAAAGAAGTAAAAAAGTTATTTGATGCTAGTTTTATTGAAGTTGCAAAATACCCAGATTGGGTGGCCAATATCATGCTAATGCCAACGAAGGATGGGAAGATCTGAATTTGTGTAGATTATCAAGATTTGAATAAGGCAAGCCTAAACAATGATTTCCTGCTTCCCCATATAGACATGCTCATGGATAATACCACAGGATACTCTATCTTCTTGTTTATGGATGAATTTTTAGGATATAACCAGATTAAATTGGCCCTTGAAGATAAAGAAAAAACAACTTTCATCATCCTATGGGATACCTTTTGCTATAGGGTGATGTCATTTAGGCTAAGGAATGTTAGGGTAACTTACCAAAGGGCCATGGTAGCTTTCTTTCATGACATGATGCACAAAGAGATAAAAGTGTATGTTGATGATATCATTACTAAGTCTAAATCTGAAAAAGGGCATATAGACCATTTTAGAAAGATTTTTGATAGATTAAGAAAGTACCAACTCAAGTTGAACCCAAGAAAATGCACTTTTGGTGTAAGATCAGGGAAACTACTAGGGTACATGGTTAGCAAAAGAAACATCAAGGTAGATCCAGACAAAGTCAAAGCTATCATAGATATACTCAAACCTAAAATGGAAAATGAAATGTGAGGTTTCTTAGGAAGGCTTAATTATAATAAGATTCATATCCCAATTAATAGCCACTTGTGAATCAATCTTCAAGCTTCTTTGCAAGAGTCAAAATGCTGAATAGGATCAGCACTACCAAGAAGCATTTGGCAAGATTAAATAGTATCTTTAAAATCCACCAATGTTGGTCTTGCCGGTACCATGAAGGCTATTGTTCATGTATTTGACCATGCATAAAGGATCAATGGGTTGCATGTTAGGGCAACATGATGAAACAAGAAGAAGGGAATAGGTAATTTATTACCTAATTAAGAAGTTTAGTGATTACAATTAAATACTCAATGATAGAAAAAACTTGTTGCACTCTAGCATGAGTAGCTCATCTGCTCAAGCAATGCATGTTGCACCACACAACCTGGATAATCTCAAAGATACTAATAAAGTATATATTTAAGAAGCCCACCTTCATTGGGAGAATTGTAAGGTGGCATATGATTTTATTAGAATTTAACATCTAGTATGTCTCACAGAAGGCAATAAAAGGAAGTGTGATCATTGAGTATCTTGCTGATAAGAACATGAACTTGTCTAATTCGAATTCCAAGAAGAAAAATTATGGCTTTGTTCACCAAAGATAAACTATCTAGAGAAGAAAGATAGTCATTAATGTTTAACAATTCATCTAATGCACTAGGGCATGGAATTAGTGTAATTTTGGTGTCCCCAAAAGGGAAGCATTACCTTATGACTGCTAAACTATGCTTTGAATGCACTAACATAGCAGAATATGAGGCTTGCACTATAGGGATCGAAGTAGCCTTAAGCTATCAAATCAATCTTTTGGATGTGTATGGGGACTCAGTGCTAGTAATTTACCAATTGAAGGAAGAGTGGGAGACTAGAGATCCCAAGTTGATTCCTTAACAAAAGTACATATGTGAGTTAGCAGGACAATTTAAAGATATTACCTTCAATCATTTACCTAAGGAGGAGAACTAAATGGTAAATGCCTTGGCAACACTATCATCCATGTACTTGATAGTAGACATAGATAATCTTCCTAAGATCAAAATGCAAAGGTATGATTTGGTAACCTATTGTTCATTTGTAGAAGAAGAATTAGATAGAAAATTGTGGTATGAAGACAATAAGTGGCTAATCAAATATCGAGAATACCTAACAAGTGTGTTGGAAAATGATAGAACGATACTAAAGAGGTTAGTAAGGGGATTCTTCCTCAGTGGTAAAGTTTTGTACAAAACAAATTATGACACTATTCTCTTAAGGTGTGTCAAAGCCAAGCAAACATAGACATCAATGCAAGAAATACATGAAGAGGTGTATAGAACCCACGTCAATGGTCCTACAATGGCCAAAAAAGCCCTTAAGGGCAAGGTACTATTGGCCACTACAGAATCTGACTGTATCAATTACGTTAGAAAATGCCACAAGTATTAAATCTACACTAACAAAATTCATGCTTCCCCTTCAATACTTAGTGTGTTAACATCACCATGGCTTTTCACCATGTGAGGCATAGACCTAATCAGGCTCATTGAACCTAAAGTTTTGAATGGCCATCGCTTCATCCTAATGATGATAGATTATTTCATGAAGTGGGTAAAAGCTACTTCCTATGTAAGCATAACAAAGGTAATGGTCCTCAAATTCCTCGAGAGAAATCATCTACAAGAAAGGATCATCATTGATAATGCGAGTAACCTCAAGAATAAAATGATAAAAGAATTGTGTGAATAGTTTAAGATAGTTCACCATAACTCTACCTCATATCATCCTAAGATGAAAGGGTTGTAGAAGTAGCAAATAAGAATATCAAGAAAATAATAAGGAAAATGATGGTTACTTATAGAGATTGGCATGAATTGTTGCCTTTCACCCTCCACGGTTACTGCACATCAGTGAGAACCTTAACTAGGGCAACCCCATTTTCTCTAGTGTATAGGATGGAAGCTGTGCTACCATTTGAAGTGGAAATACTATCATTAAGAGTGTTGATGAAAACTTGACAAAGCTAAATGGGTTTGCATGCAATATGAGCAATTGAACCTCATCGAGGAAAAAAGACTAGCTACCTTATCTCATGGGCATCTCTATCAAAAGAGGATAGTCAAAGCACATGATAAGAAAGTTCATCCAAGGCAATTCTATGAGGGAGACTTAATGTTGAGAAGGATGATCAAAAAGGATAATCAGGGTAAATGGGCAAGAGCATTAATTCTTGTCAACATGGATGGAGATGAGCTACCTAACCAATGAATTCAAATGCTATCAAGAAATATTATGCCTAATGATTGACACATGATTAGCCAAGGGTTGAGATTTGGGATTTGAGCATAGTCTAAATTCAATAGTTGTCATCATAAGACCTTGTGTCCTCACCTGAATCTTTGTTGCCCAATTTTGTACTTATTTTGATTTTATGAAATGCATTGTTGTTTGGACCACTAAAACTCTTAAAGTTATGTAAAGCCAAAATTAATAAAATTCCACATTTCTTGAAATTTACCTTGTCACTTTTGTGATTACTTCTTACCTGCACTTTATCATATAGTTGAAACATGATGAATAGGTAACTATCAAAATGTAGTGTTTTCTAAATTATATATTTTTAAAATCTAAAAACAAATAGAAATCGCTTAAGTTGATCAAGTTGGTTAATTTGAAAACTAGTTTCAAAGGGTTTGTAAAAAAATTTTAATCATGATTAGGGAAGTGCGAGCTAATGCATGAGAAAACTTGCAGCTAGTAACTCAAGCAAGAAGATGAGGGTTCAAAATCATAACGATAGGATTTTGAAGTACTAATGATTGACTTGGCCTGAACTAGCAAGCAATATTTCCAAAACTTAAATGTTTTTTTCATAAATTTGGATTGGGAAAGTAAGTTGGATCTATGGGGTTTCCTTCAACAAATTTTCCAAAGTAGAAGCTATAAAACACACCATTTTTAGGTCAACCCTTTCATGTATCAAGAACATTCGCATGTCAAGCATGCCATTTTTAGGTCAAGCCCTTCATGTGTCAAGCACATCTGCATGTCAAGTATGCTATTTTTAGGTCAAGCTTTTTGCATGTCAAACATGTCTGCATGTCAAGTATATCAATGTGACAAGTATATTTGCATGTCAAGCATGCACTCTTAGGACAAGACTAAGTACTAAGAAAATCCTAGATTGTCATCTTTAGTCTTTATTGGCTGGATGGTAACCCTTCCCATTAAATCAATTTCACAATTGTGAATGAGCCTAGGTACATGAAGAAATCCTAGGTCATTATCTCTGGTCCTTATTAGGTGGACAGTAACCTTTCATATTAAATTGATTTCACAATCATGAATTGAGCCTAGATATGCAGAAATCTTAGGTTGTTATCCTTAATCCCTATTGGGTGGATAGTAACACTTCACATTAAATCGATTTCATAATCATGAATCAAGCCTAGGTACACTAAGAAATCCTAGGTCATTATCTCTTGTCCTTGCTAGGTGGATGGTAATCCTTCACATTAAATCAATTTCACAGCAATGAAATAAGCCTAGGTTATGAGGAAGTCCTAGGTCATTATCTTTGGTCCTTGTTGGGTGGACAATAGCCCTTCACAATTTCATGGTCATGAACCTAACCTAGGAATGTGGGAAAATCCTAGGTTGTCACCTTTGGTTCTTGTTTGGGTGAACAATAACCCTTCACAATTTCATAGTCATGAACCTAGCCTAGGAATGTGAGAAAAACCTAGGTTGTCACCTTTGGTTCTTATTTGGGTGAATAATAACCCTTCACTTACACAACTGTGAATTGAGCCTAGGTGCATCAGTAAAATCCTAGGTCTTTACAAATGCCCGAAGTGGGTATCCATCTTTCAAATAAAATAATCTCACACATTGTGAGTTCCACTTGAAAAGAATCCCAAGACCACTCTGTCATCATGATAATCAAGTAACAATTGAATTACGCTTCTTTGATTCTTGCCCAATGAGATTTGGGTTATCACATGTCTCATGCTTGGCTAAATTTAGCATCTCTGTCTACCTTTACTCATCTCCTAATCCTTAGGAAATGAGCAAAGGGGAACATTCTGTAGACCCTTAATTTTGTCTGGACCTCAAAAGTGAGTATGTACTCTTTTTAAAAAAATAAAATTTTGCTTAAAGTTGAAAAACTTTTGTTAAATTAAACCAAGGTGAAAAGGCTTTCTTTTTTTAAGGGCATTTTTAATCATTAAATCATAAGAGAATATTAATAAAATTTTTAATTAAAAAAATTTGCTTAGGTCTTGATTTGGCCTCTGTGCTTCAATTTAAAGTCCCAAGAGAGCATTGTGAAATGGAGAGGATGGACAAAGCAGACTAAGGAGACAATGAGCTTGCCAAAATCCAATCACACCTTTCATTTAATGCACCCAAAGCTCAAAGAAAACACAATGATGGGTGTTGGAGATATTTTCTAGCTAAAGTGTCAAGGCGGAAACAGAGAGAACAAAGAGGGACCAAGAGCTCTATTTAAGGGGCTTCTTAGTTTTATTTTGAAGACAAGGGGAGAGTTAACCAAAGAGAGAAGGTAGGATCAAGTAGAGTAAGTAAGAGCGAAGGAGAGCAGAAGACACATTTCTTACTGGGAATACAGGGACTAGAGTAGAACACACACGTGAAGAGAGCCCACGTAGGTACCAAAAAAGAAACAAGGGAAAAAACAAGAGAAAGGGATAGCATAACTAGGTGTTAGGCAAGGATCGTTACAAGTAATTTCTATGCTCTTTGAATTTTCTCACTTCCTTTGGGTGTTTGAATACATCATTAGGATGAGAGTGACTATCACACATATGACCATGAAGATGCTATTTGTTTTCTTCCATGGGTTTAGCTCTCTCTCCCACCTTAAAAGCATGCTCTTCTCTCCCTATTCAAGCACAACACCCCATTCATCAACATGCATCTTTCCTTAAATCATGAATCTTTTCCTTGGATTGATGTAATGATGTAATGAGGAATGAGAGAAAGGCATTTCTCAAGACTAAGGGGGCTGACGCCACCATGGTGGTAGTGCTAGAGATGGTCCATAGTGGCATATGCCATTGCTACCCTAGCTTATGGCTAGGGTAAGAGCTATCAAACTTTCCTCCAACACTCGTGTGCCAGACGAAATGAAAGAGAAGGGTGCATTGCACCCTTCATGGGATGCAATACACCCTATAATTCACTCTCCAAAATAAAAAAAAAAAGAATTTCATTTTAGAAATATAAAAAAATATGTAGATGGAACCAAAAATTTTTTTGAGAATTTTTGGTATTGATTTGAAAATTTTCTAATAAAAACTGTGAAATTTAGCTAATTATTTTTGCTATTTCCTTTTGTTTCTAGAAAATATAGAAAAGAATTCTTTAGGCAAAAAAATATTTTGATTTTACAATTTAATCTAACAAAACTAGTATTATTTTTTAGAAAAATTTGGAGTTCAATTAAAAATGATTAAAAAGTTTAATAGTATCACTTTTAAGATTCAAGTTAAGTTAAAAAAAAACTAACTTACTTTTAACTAAAGAGGGGTGGCTGTGTAATTGTGTCGTGGTTTGGGCTTTGGCTCAAGTCTAGACTACGGCACATCATTTCTCCTTTCCATTTTTTTCTTTTCTTAAAGTAAAAAAAAAAAAAATTTCTTTTGTCTTGAAAAGTAAGAAGGCCATGGCTTTGACATACCCCAACCATAGCCCTCTTATATTTTATTCATAATTTGGATTTTTTTTAGTCCCAAAAATAAAAGATGGTAAGTGGGCCATCAATTTGTTTGTGTAGATTGAATTTAACTCTATTTATGTCTAGTGTTAGTGCTTTAATTTAAAACTTTTTTTTTACTTTTATCTTAATTATTTCCTTGGTTTGTTAAAATCATATTAAATGTGGGAAGCCTTGAAATTTTTGAATTAATATTGTTTGTGTTTCATTTAATTTTATTACTAGATTGGATTGTTGTTAAATTTTTTTATCAAATTGAATGTGAGAAATTTAGGAAATTTTCCAATTCTTGGAAATGATTTTTTTTTTCTTTTGGAATAAAAAATAACGTTTTGAAAGCTACAAATTTTTCCAAAATACAAGGAAAGGGATTGTCATTTGAAATTGGCCCAAAGTTAAGTCTCTAATTACTCCTGACAATAGTCATTGGTGCAATTGGTAAAACTGACCATAGCTGACTATCCTTAGGGAATTATGTTAGGAGTTATGTTAGAAAAATCAGCATAACTCACTTAACGTGAGTAGCATCCATACCTCAAAGTCCAATACCCTTTCTTGAGAATCTTGCCTATCTTTTTAAGAACCTCAATTCCCCCAAGTGCACTAGTGCATGCAGTTGGCAAAAGTAATCACTATTGACATTTCTCAAGATAACTACGTTATGGGTTACATTGAAAAAATTAACAAAATCTCTCTAACATAACTATCACAAATCAATACTCCTTAAAGCACCAATTTATTCAAAATTTCTAACTTTTCCTAACGCTAGTTGTTAGTGTGATTGGTGAAAGTGATCAATGTTAATTATCCCAAGGGTAATCACATCGTAGTTATGTCGGAGAAATTGACAAAATTCCAATGATGTGACCAAATTCACCTCTCTCCAAAAATCTCACAAAATTTAAAAATAACCTTGAAAACCCCAGTCAAGTTAGGTATTTCTTAAACCTTAATTTAGTTAGGTCAAACCCTAGTCGAACTAGGTACTTTCTTAAAATTCCAATCCAATTCAGTAAACCCTAGTCAAGCTAGGTAGTCAATCTTGATGCAAGTCTTGGATGATTCAAGCATTGAACTTTTTTCTTTCCACATTAATGGCTAAATGCTACTCATTAATGGTATTAATCATTGATTATACTTGATCATGTGTAAAAGCCATAATGGGACAAACAAAAAATTAAAAAATAAAAAATTTGTTTTTGGTAAGATCAAAGCATAGTTTAATATTAAAAAGCAACAAAACACTAATGTGGTACCAAAAGAGTGTTGTAAGGGTACTAATACCTTTCCCACATGTAACCAACCCCAAACCCGATTTTGTGATGTAGACCTATTTTTTTGGTATCTGATCTCATCACTTAAATTAGATTGGTGGCAACTCTAATTTTTTAAAAATTTCAAACTATTACCATATTTTCCAAAACCCCATATTTTCCTAATTCTTGTCTTTTTTGGTCGCCGCTCCATATCACGATGTTAACACTAAGTACTCCATAATTTACTAATCTCTTAATCTATCTATGGAGGTATGTCCTAATATCTAGTGCCATAACATAGTGGAATCTTCATTTATAACACATCATTTAATGCCAATGTGAACATGCATATCATTATAAGTGGCATCATTTTGTAAATAAATAGAGAAAAGACCATTTGACAATGTACCATTCCTAACAAGATCAGATTTATAAAATAAAATGAAACTAGTTTCTAAAAGGTAAAAGGAATAACCTAGGGGCACAATTTTTGAAACTAAAATTAAATTCCTAGAAAAGTTTGGAATATAAAAGGTCATTTCTAAATTTAAACATAACCTTTATTAAGAACTAAAGTGCATATTCCAATTGCTACCACATGTGAAAGCATCTTGTTCCCTAAATAAATGCTATGCTCACTTCCCATTGGCTTCCTTAGGTTTTGGAACTAGAATCAATCCACCATGTGTTATCAACGATATTAGATTCATAACAAATAATTTGGAGCAATCCTTCTTCATGTGTCCCTTCTTTTTACAGAAGAAACACTTGGATTCTTTCTTGATATCATCTTGGGGAACAGTTTTACTTTTCCCATTCCATTGGGCTTGGGCTTGATTCTTATTCTTTCCTTGTGTTGTTAAAAATGTGCTCTCTTCTAACTCCATTACCAGCCTTCCTTCCTCATAAACACACATGGTCCTTGGTTTATTAATTGACCATTTATCCTTATGTGATTTGTAAGAGATTTTGAAGGGTCCATATTGCTATGGAAGAGTATTCAGTATGTAGCGCACTACGAAAGATTTAGACATCTCAACCTCAAGTGTTTTGAGCTACATAGCAATGTCCCTCATTTGTATTATGTGCTCACATACACCTCTCACACTGGTGAGTCTCAAAGCTGAAAGCTTCATAATTAGGGTGCTAGCAAGAGCTTTATCTAAAGTCTAAAAATGTTCATGAATAGCCTTCAGTAATGCCTAGATGTTGTCATATGATTTGATTGAACCACAAATATTAGCAAAAATTTTGGTTCACTGGGGTGATTAGATCGCTTCCATTATTCATAAAGAGCAATTCGTAATGCTGGTTTCGGTAATCATTGGTTTATCTTTCCTTATAGCATAATCAATGTCCCTACACCCTAATTGAAGGAGAATCCTTTCCTTCCAAACTTTATAGTTTTCACCTCTCAATTCAGGAATAGCACATTTGATATTAGAAGTGTTCATAGGTTGTACAATTACATAAAGTAAACATACATGCTTCTATATCACTAAATTTAAGGCTAACAAATAGATGTCATGCTTTACCAATGCAAAACATGCTATAAAGTTTGAATCTAAAGACATAAAACCTACCTATGTGCTAAAGTTTTAATTCTAGCATATTCATATAGTACCTTTATACAAAAATAATGCTTGCAATTGTGTATAGCACATCAAATAACTTCCCAAGAAAGAGAGGTGGGTCACATTGGACACATTTAAATACCAAGTCTTTCCTTAGATAGAACTTTTCTAAGCATGCACTTTCACACTACCCCCAATCATTTCCAATATACAACAACATATTCATATATGTCTTAACAATAAAACTACCAAATTATGTACCTTTCCTAATTCCTATGGGTAGATTAAGAAAATAATTTGATATTTTATCCTAATTAGTTATAAAAATACAATCAAAATTCCTATGGGATAAAATTTTTCATATTTTTATGATTAATTATAGTTTAAATTTTTTTATGTGATCCTAAGCTCTTAATATATAATTTGGCTTAATTAAGGATGATTGGCTAATCCCTAATTAATTAAAATTTTATGGATCACTAGACATATTTGTATAAAATAGTTCATTAAAATTGCATACAACACTAAGCAACATTTCTGAGATGAATAGAAAATTAAATTTATATGTTAAAATATTTAAATGTATGTTTAATAAAAATTAGTAAGCTATACATACAATTTAACATAATATTTAACACATAAATAGTATCACAATTTTATGTACTAAAATATTCAAATTGCATGCCTAATAAAAGTAATAATTTGTACACACAAAATACATATGTGTGTGTGTTTGTGTGTGTGTGTGTGTGTGTGTGTGTGTGTGTGTGTGTGTGTGGGAAATATCAATTCTAGTGCCGGAAATTATGCTCATTAGGAAATTGGGAACTATACTTGCAACAATCATCATAAGGCTCTCAACCAAAAATACTGAAATGAAATGTACAGTAATGAAGTAACTAAACTATTTGTGTCCTTGGTGAAATCCAACTAAATAATACATCATTGCTCCCTCCAGCCATTGGTATCAACAAGAATGGAACTTTAGTGAATGTGTTGCTAAGGGTGAATACAATGACACCACAATGCCCATTAAGTCTTTCATGTTCAAACACCAAATTCAATGATTCACAACCTAGAAATGTTAGAAATCCAATTCCTTAATGATTGCTAACCTCAACTTTCATTGACAAATTCTAAAATTTAACATTGCATAGAAGATTAAAGTAGAGGCTAACCAAGTTGCTTTGATACCGATTGTTAGAAATTTATAACATGACCTAAACATGTTTCTAATACTCAAAAACACATTTAGATGGAATACGGAATTAAAAGGATGGTAAGGTACCTCTAGCCATTGATGCTACTGTGCAAGACCTTCAAAGCTTTCTATGCACCACTCTGATCAGTGCCTCTCATGATGAAAATCGAGTGCTTCTAAACCACAATAATCTTAGAGTGATGTTGTATTCTGCTGAAAGAGATTTTTGGCTTAGAGACCCATTCCTTCTAGGTCTATATTTATAGCATTTGCCCATCACAAAATGCTCAATAACATGTGAAAAACATGGGCCATAGTGGGTGGTTAACTAAGCATGATTTCAGTCTAAACTATAGGAAAATTATCCCAAAATTATAGGGAAATCATGGACCACTACATTTTGACTTTGTCAAAACATCTTCAATAGGAAGAAAAATAACTAACAAAACCTGCCCATTAGAATCCTTCACTCTCTTGAAGTGCAGCAACTATTATTCTCTCACCAAGATTAGCAATCTGGAAAGCAATCACACATATACTGCTTCATGGGTGTCAACCGATTTTATGAAGACCAAGAAATAAATTACTATCACAATTGAGTTATTTGACGAAGAATGTGCTTCATCATTGGCACTATATTCTCCTTGTCTATAGAGTTTGACTATGTCTACACAAGGAAAGGTTGAAAAATATGAAAAACTGAGGAAATGAGAACTTGTTGAAGAGAAGTCCGGTTTGGTTACATTAATGGTTTTGAGTGCAATTTGTAAGCTAAGAAAATGAAAAAAGAGAAAATTTTCAAATTGCCACTTATCTCTAAATGAAAATGCTATTAACATGATTTTGTATGTCACCCATTACTTAAATACTTATAAGAGAATAAATGAGAAGCCCATTAAGCATGATAGTCCCTTTTCCATTTTCTTCAATGGTCGAACCCAAAACCCAGTACAATCCTAGGGCAATCAATGCACGAAATAGCACAAAATATAATCACATATCAAAATCAAAACCTAGTAGTGATAAGGGAAGGATGATAGTTGAACTAGCTTCAATCAGAATATGCTAGGCATTCTTGTCGTGAAGAATTGCATCATCGATCAAACCCCACTCTTCAAGAAAAGGAACAATGGCGAACTACATTCAAGACAAACCAATTTCAAGAAATGCAAGGGAAGATACAACACACAATTCCTAAATATTGGAGAAAATTAGAGTTAGCCACATCAAGAAATCGAGACAACTTGAGATAGACCAAAGGAATGAGCAACCAACCCAGAATGGGATGAATGGGGTTGTGAACTTACCACAATGCAAGGTGATGGCGCAAGGGGGCTCAATACCTAAACCAGTATGCAAATGCAACAAACCCGTTCCCACTATAAATGCCCAGTGGTGAATTTGTGTTCAGCGAAATACTCAGGGTGATCAAATCACCCTTATTGATGCCAAATTGAAGAAAAAAAAAATCCCTCTAATTACCATTACTTAGCAATTAATTAATCTATATATCTAATTTCATCAAAACTTTAATTCTATAATTATATCTAAATGAACAAATTAGTTATGCATATCACACAGCCCATTGAAGTCAAACTCCAGCAAACTGATGGCATCAAGGTGTTGAGATGGCTAGTTTGCTTTATATGTTTCAGCAATATTTTTTTTAATTTTTTCAATTATTTCAGACATTTTAGGACTAATTAGGAATAATTCAGTTTCCTTAAGGGAATGATTTTATGGGCAGTAGGAATTGTAATTATGTGCATAAAATGTGAGCTACATGGCAATCAATGGTGAAGTTACATGCCATAGTTTGATTGGAGCCAATACCAATAGTTTCTCCCATAGTGCATTATGTAATATGATTATCATGTAGTATGATTTAGTTCCTACGTTTTATATTAATATAAATAATAATTAAAAACCCTAACTCTCAAAACTATTAAAAAAACCTCAACTTGAACCTCGAAATCCCCTTCTCACTCCTGCATAGAGGAGCTATCTTTTTCTAATTAATGCAGAAATTGATGTGTCACTCTACCTCATCAACATAATTAATACCTTGTCAATAATAAACATTATAATGGGCCTTAATTGCATAATTCTAAAAGTTATAAAGATAACATAATTGAGAACCGAAAACTAATATTTTCAAAACAAAGAGTGATAAAATTAATGTATGATTAAACTAAAAAATTTTGAAAATTCATGCCATAAACATATGTTGAAAGGAAGTTGTTTGATTTAGTTAATAATTAAAATAAATATATTTCCACATTTTGTAGTCTTACAAAAGGCTTACACTTTATTTATAATTTTTGGACCAATTGAGTCACATTCCTTTTGCAATAAAGGACATTGTTCCCAAAGTTAACAGGTGCACTAAAAGGAAGCTTATTTGTTTAATCATACCTCAAACGATTTCTTCTTCTTCGTAAAATGGCAATGCTTTGTTATTATTATTGCCTCTTCTTTTCACATAATAACTAATGCTTAAAACTAATGATAAACTTAATCCTTAAAGAAAACTTCGGAAAAAAGAAATGGTAAGAGAGAGCTTCGAGAGCAACAAAAGACTTTAGAAAAGAAAAATAACTCTAAAAAAGAAAAGTTAGACAGACAGAACTTTAGTGCAAAGAAATTTTCAGAGATAATTTTCAATAGAAAGAAAAAGTTTTCCTATCAAAAGAAGAGGAGAGAACACTAAAAACATTTAGTTAATCTATTCATTTTCATTCCTTCAGCCCATCTCCGAGGGCGAAGGCATTTTGTGAAGGAGAAAGAAATTTTGTAATGTATCAATAAAAGCTGCAGTTTGAATTTTGTATAAAACAATTTAAAATGCAGCGCTCTTTTGTACATTTTTATTTTGTACAAATTAATTTAATGGCAAAATTTTGCTTGCGGACTCTAATATAACTTTATATATTTATGTAGTTTTTCTTTAACTTATCATGCAAAATCTTTCTAAAAATGAAGACTTTAAACTTGTAAAATTCCTTTAACCTTAAAAAGATAGGGCGTGATGGACATTGTTCATAATAAGCTTCTTTTAAGATAGGGTATAATAATCACACCCTTCCTATCTGACTTGGATAACATGACAAGAGTGTATATATTGCTGCGAAGAGTTAGTCCTCCACATTTGAATAATCAAATTCTTTTTTATCCAACATTTATTCATAGCCTTTTTACTTAATGATTTTCTCTCCTTTTTTCTTGACCTTTTGTAGTTGTCTTAAATAACCTTGTATACTTATTTAATTTTATAATTCATTTTATAAAACTTTTAGGAGTATGATTAATGATGGGACAGTGGTGAAAAAATTGATTTGGTTTTTCTTTAACCACACTAAATTTGGTCTTACCAAAATAATTACAAAAAATTAGTCAAAAAGAAAATTAAAATAAAAGAAAAAAAGCTTTTTATATATATGTATATAAAATTAAGTTGAAATTTGGGGCCACAGTTTGGGCTCCTTGAAGCCCAAATCGCAGGCTCAAACCTTTTGTTTAGAAGGTGTGGACTTCCTAAAGGTGTGGATGATTGTTAATTTTGGGCTTGATTTAAAAGCGAAAAAGAATGAATGTGAATTGTTTAAGCTTAAATATTTTGATCCCAATGACAAACTACGAGGTACATTAAGTAGTCATTTTTTATATTTTTGAGAGGGAGAGTACCAAGTAGACCTAATTTAAAAACAAAGGATCTACCTATTGCCTTTAAGAGGTTTATTGGCTTTTAACTTTCTCATTTAAAAAAAAAGTTGACTGTTATTCTTTCAAAATGAAAACAATAAACTTTCTGATGACAAACTAAGAGGTAGAATGAGGTATCATTCTAATACTTTTGAGGAAAAACATTCAGGTAGGCTCAATTTGAAAATGAAGAGTTTCCTTGGCATCCTTAACTAAGTTTACTCATTTTCCTCCATCCAATTGGACAAGCGCTAATTGAGTTAGGCCATTATATTTTTTAAAAAGCCCAAGTCTAGCTAAGCACTCTTCTATTTTATCAAAAGTTCTAGTCAAGCTTAGCAACTGATTTTTATATAAGTCTTGGATGAACTAGGCATTGAATTTTGCCTTTTCATAGTAATGGCTAAACGCCACTTAATAGTGGTGTTAATTACAAATCATAGTTGATTACATACAAAACCCATAGTAAAATGAATAAAAAATAAAAAATGATATAAATTTATTTTAGCAAAACTAAAGTGCAATTTTGAAATAAAACAGACAAGGGCATTGTGGGAATACTAATGCCTTCTCTATATATAACCAACTCTTAAATTTGATTTTTATGATGTAAATCATATTTTAATGTCTAATCTCACCATTTTAAATTAAATTAGTGGTGACTTTAAAATTTTTAAAATTTTAGTATATTCTAAATCTCCTTAACCCATTTTTCAAACCTCATTTTTTAAATACTTTTTTTTTTCATTTGCCACTCCATATTATGTGCCGACAACCTTAAAAATTTCAGTCACATGCACATATAATTATTCACGGTAAGCTTTCCTGAATATGAAAGACTTTAACGTGAAATTTTCACTCTTTTAACTCTTTGTTGTAAAAGAAAAAGACATCAGGCATGAAAAAGACTTTTAACCTTGGAATGATGAGGCATGATGTACAAATGAATGTCGAATAATGTCTTGGGTTTGTAGTTTAATAATGCAAGAGAAAGAAAAGATACTTTTTGACTTAACTTTTAGAAAATTGTGAACATGGCTATGTAGATGAAATGAACCTTTATAATTTCATAATGTTAGTGGAAGGCTTAATTATTCCAAGTTGCTTTTTACTTGACTTTAAGAAAATTGTGAACATGGTTACGTAGATAGCAGATACACTATTGCAAATCTTCCCAATACAATGAAGACACAAATAAAATTAAGTTAAAAAGCCCTGGGAACCGGTAAATTCAAACTAGCATGATTTGTTATGAAGTTTTTTACTCTTAACTGTAATAAAATCAATCTTCTTTTGACTACATTTTTTCTTAAATAATAACATTATATTCATCACAGATGCTACAAATTTGTGCAAGGTAAATTACCAAAATAAAAAAAAGAAAACTAAAATCTCTTTCTCTACATAAAAACAATTAAAAGTTAGAAATTTTCATTTTAGATTAATTACAAGGAGAAAAAAAGATTAAAAAAAAACTTTGGAAATTAAAGCTAATGAGTCGAGACCCCATGAAGCAGAAAGAAGGAAATAGAGAGGGAGAGAACTTTGAAGCGGAAAGAAATCTAGACAAAGAGAGACAACCAGAGGAATTCATTATTGTGACAAAATGAAGTTGAGGCACAGTGATTAAGAGAGATGTAATATTTCATTTTTGATCAAACAAAGTGAGAAACAGATTGGTAATACATAAAGCAATTAAGACATCTTTATTTGGAAAACAAAATGAATGAACCAATTTAGTATGTAACAACAATAATAAGATTAAGTAATTACTGACAAACTATATAAACAACAATAATAATCATAATTAATAATAGTAGAAATAGTATTTTGTGTTGTATTTATTGCTGTTATAAGTTAAAATCTTGCTAAACACAGTTCCCACTTGGGAGATACAAACTCCCACAAATAGCCTTGGAACCGTTTGTTACCTTGGAACCTATAGTTGGTTTGAAAAATTTAATAAATTTAAAGGTTTAAATTCTTTTTAAATGAGAATCCGGTAAAAATTTGACTTAAATATTCTTTGTTGTTGAATCAAAAGATTATAAGGATCTGTGATAATGAATGATTTGAAAGCAAGTAATGGAATCATGCTAATAAGGTTCGTCATGCTAGAATTAAGCTAAGCTTGCCATGATATAGACTACCTATTTTATTAGCCTAGGATTAAAAGCATTTACACCAAACCTTGGTGGAAACCAATACGTGTGGACCCATGTTTTCTACTTTCTCTTATTGCCTTTTTTTTCTATCTTTTTGTAATAATTGCTGTCCCATGCAGGTTTCATACCAAACTTCCTGGCATTGGGCAATGGCCGGTGCTCCATGCCCAAATGCAGTTTTTAACTTGCGCTCAAAGCTTTTACAAATTTGAGACAAACAGTGCAATACTAATAAAGTAATAATTGAGTAACTGTTTATAATAATTATATTTTAAAATTTTATGATCTTAATTAACTGAATTTTTTTATTAAGAATAAATGGGGCATGATGCATATATATTTATTCAATGATGACTTGGGTTTACAGCTAAATAATGCAAGAGAAAGAAAAATTTCTTCATGACCTGAAGTTAAGAAAATTGTGAACATGAGCCATTCTTATTCTTTAAACTTATTAGATGAACCTTTACAATTTTATATTGTGAGTGGAAGGCTTAATCATTCAAAGTTGCTTTTTTACTTGACTTTTGGAAAATTGCGAACATGGGGTTTTTATATGGTTAGTCTTGCAAGAACTGTATGCTTTAACTAATTTTTTACTATTGTTGCTCTCTATCAATTAACTAAACTTTGGTTAGAAAATCAAACAGCCAAATTAAGTTGGCATAAGTCAAGTTGCAGAGAAGAAAAATGGCAATGCCTTCACCAATAGGAAGTGAATATTAATTCTACCCTAACCCATGGTGGAGGATATAGGCAAGAAAATAGAGCAGTATATGATAATTGAACAAGAAGAAATACGATTGTAGGTCCCAAGGTTTTGGATAAAAAGTTTATAAACCAATGTATATCATGGATGTCATGTCACAGTCTATAACAATCTTCTTCTAATCTTCTTTATATAGTGGTGGTAATATTTTATTATTATTATTATTATTATTATTATTATTATTAATAATTTTTAACAGTTACGTGATATTTTTATAAACCAATATAAATCAGGATGTCATGTCACATTGTCCATATCCATTCTATTTTTTTTATATAGAAAAATTATTTCAATTTAGTCTCCGTCAAATAGAGCAAAGGGAAATTTAGACACTCAATTGATAAATTTTCTAGAGAGCTGATGTTGAAATACAATTCAAGCATTGTGTGACAATTGGGTAGTTGTCGTCAAGCTAGCTTTGTCTGAGAGGAAATTTGCTTCTCTATTATTGCATGTGTCTATTCTAGAAAAATGCATGATTTGAAAGCTCTTAGAGTCATTTACAACTATTTTGAAAAATACAAAAAGTATAAATAATAAAAGAATTTACTGTGTTTCACAAAAATTTTTGCAAACACATATTTAGTAATTGGTGCATAAACAATGAAAACATAAATATACAGAAGAAAGAAATGTATATCCTCATATAAGGTTACCATTCTTTGATGAATGAAGTTATCACAAATATGCTGAACGAAACATGCAAGTTAAATCATAGAATAAAACATTAAAAAGTTGTAACTGATGAAAAGATAAGCTTAATGACGTTAATTACCACAAGTATGTTGGGATGCCACTAATGATGCAAGGATTATTTTTTCTTGTAAGGCAAAAATCACCACCTAGAGTAATGAATTTCCTTTTATACATTTTGCACATATTCTACATTTTCACCAGAATATATGTAAGTTTCATGGATAATGAACATTGTGACCAAGGAGGTTACAATCTACTTAAGGCAACTTATAACTATGCGAAACGTATTATATGATTTATGATCAAATAATGTTACTTACACATATGACAAATAAGTTTCTTGTGTTTGATCTTTGATAACAAGGAATGTTATTCATTGTCAAAATTGTTTATACTGCTATTAATCATCGGATGTATATATGACAAATAAGTGTCATTAACACTATTAGAAAAATTTATGAAGAATAAATATCACTAATAATGAAATATATCCATGAGCACGTTTTTTGTCACTAATGTTATATTTATGTAGTGACCACACTATTCATCACAATATTAATGTTGCTTGATAACAATGACACAAAAAATTAGTAATTAATTGGTCTAAAATAGTGATGATTTATTGGTGATTATAAACAAATAACTTTATCGATCAATTCATACTCACTATTTTGTACATGCATCTTACGGGTATGAGCGATGATGATTTGGTCACAAAAAAGTTTAAACAATAGTGATGACTCAAGAAATCATCACAACTAGAACAATGATTTAAGTATTTATGATGATTAGTGATGACTTAAAAAATTATCACTGTAATAATGTAGTGATTATTTTATGCTTTTAGTGAGACATTTTATCCTCACAAAAATTATAATTTCTTGTAATGATACTAATTCTTGACGTAAGTAATTAGTAATACCATATCTTAATTTGAAGTATTTAAGAGATCTAAATACTTCTACAATTTTTTAAAATCATCAAAATTTCGGAAGACCACCGTTTCCTTTACAAAAATTTTCTAAGTTGTTAACATTCTCTTTTTTCATAGTTTACAATAGAATACAAAATTAATTGTCATAATAGAAAATTTCATTTATTTAAAGATTTAGTTTATGAACTTTGTACATTCTAATTAATTATTATGTCAAATAAATGTTCACTTCTAGCAATTCATGTATATTTAGTTATAAATTTATCATAATATGTAATTAACTTTTACAAATATACTGATTATTAGGAGTACATTTTTGTGCATCTACAATTTCTGAGGGTCGGCAGAGGAAAAGAGGAATTTTTCAATTTTTTTGTGCACAAAACTACTCCCCTTAAAGCGATGTAAACTTTTTTCCAGACTAGTCTTTATACACATGTGTAGCATGTGAATCTGAAAAAATTAGTAATTATTGTTCTATCAAACATTTAATAAATAAATAAATTCTAAACATTTATAAAATAGAGTGAGAGTGAAAAGAACATCCTAAGAAAGTGGAATTTCTTTAAAAATGCTCGTTATAATTGTTTTAGTTAACATAATTGATGTTATATTTAATATTTATAAGAAAATATTTAATGTTAAAAGAATTTGTAAAACTTGAATTTATTTTCTAATAGGACACATCATATTTATAATTAGGGCAACGATAATATTGAGTTTTCACCCAAAAAAAATAATATTTTGAGTTTATTTTTATCAAAAATATTATTTAAATTTTAAGATAATGTGAATTTATAATAAAATAGTATTTTAGTAAATAAGACTTTTTAAAAGGGATATTTTAATTTAAAAATGTTTCCACCCAATTTCACATTTATATATAGTATAGATATATCAATTTTTTACATAATTATACTATTTTCACAAATTGAATTTAAATAACATTTTTTTAAAAAATATAAACTATTAAATTTATTAAATTTTATAAATTAAACTATAAAAACACAAAATTTTAACAGCCATGCTATGATTTTATGATAGTTTCGTCCCTAGCAGTGTGTTTACCAAGATGTGCAGCTTTATTAATGATAAAGTTGGTGTTGCTTAAAGCTGAGTAAGTCATAACGTAACATTGCATTGAAACCTTGAAAAGTGAAAAACCTGAGATCAATGGGTAATGGATAGGATGATATGCATATAAGGTGAAAGCATATAGTGACAAGGGCGACTCGCTTCTAGCAAGGAAAAGGGTCAAGTCCACGCTGTTGGACCCATGCATCCATTGTAATTCCTTTCGATCTTTTCCTTTTTGTACCATTAAGCTGCTCCACACACAAGCAATTTTTAAATGGAAAATTTTCTATACTATATCTTGATTTGAAGACTCAATAAAGTGATCTAACTATTTCTATAATTTATATTAAATAATTAAAATCATAGAAGACCTTTTTCTTATGTAATGAAGAATCTAATATCATATCAAAATGTGTTATAAATTGATAAAATTTCAATATATATACTTTTTTTTTGGTTTAAAAAATAGATAAGTAAGGGTGGCATCTTAATGGATACTAAATCTAATTAGTATTAGCCCACATAAAAGGAGCATACTCTGTATGCGGCTTATAGACTCAGTTAGTGTGTCGGAACTTTCACCTTCTAATTAGAAAGACAGTGTGTATGTTTAGCCCCACCAGTGCATGAGATTTGAACTCAAGAACTGATGGTGAGGTATCCAAATGCTCTACCATTAAATCACAACGCTTTGGTGGTTAATTTCAACATATATATACTTGAATCCCAAGGTCGAGATAAGCAATTGGCACCAATTTAGTCCAACATTCTTTAACTCCAAACTCCTTCATTTACCACACAACATAATGATTGCCTATGAGTGTTAAGGGAACTGTTTGAGAAACACAGACAGTCCCTCAGAACAATTAGTGTTGGGAGACCTTGGAATGGGTTTCCATATTTAAAAAGTGGGATAATTCCAGAGAGAGATTAATGGTTTCCGTATTGTCCTTTTGTAGAAAATACTTACACTACTAATCTTTTGTTTTTTGTTTTTTGGTGTTGAAACGGAGCCTAAGCCTAAACAACCAGGAAAAAAAAAACAGAAACCATTCTGTTCCTTTTCAAGCTAGGAGATCAGCATGAAAAATAGAAGCCATTCCTGGGGCCACGCTACTGAACGTCTGGTGGCCTTCCACTCCATCGACAGCATGGTTTGGCAAGCCAGTCAGCAGAATTGTTGCATTCCCGGTATACATGACAGAAGTTGAGGGTCCAGTCTCTTCTACATGGTACTCGAATACGAGCCACCAAGAGGGGTGTACACTACTACTCTCAATCAAACATTTGTTAAATCCAAATTTCCAAATCCCACGGCAAGTTTGATTGTGAAATTCCAGAAATGGCGATAATGCTTTCCTTTGTATTTATATAGTTTTCCTTTTTCGTTACCATTTTCAGCAACTAGAAAATTTTAATATTGGTAAAAATACTTTATTTTCTGTCATTCTAGCGTCATTCTGGAAGTCCCTATAAAAGCCATATTTTCTTTTGACAGTAAAAGAAAACGGAAAAGATATTGTGTAAGCCTAACAAAATCAACTTGAATAATTTTATATTTTGGCACAAAGAAACACGGTTCTTAAGAATATTAATTGACTAATGAGAAATGAAGAGAACCCAACCACCCACAGTCAAATTCTAATAATTATTACTGAAGATGTCCCTCGATTACTAAATCATTAATCTAATCTATTTGTTAGGTATGAAGAACCAGTCCGTCCGGTGGTGAGCCAAATCTGTATAGAAGGAATTGAAGTGAACAAATTATGGCCGATAATTCAATACCATACTTGACAGCATATGGAATATACTAATTGTGTTACAGATATATATCCAATTTCTTAATATATCATTTTGACTGCAATTATTAACGCATGAATAAAGCAACCAACAGTTTGAGGTTCATTTTTTCTTTTCTTTTTTTTTTCTTTATTGAATTAAGTGAAAAATCATGGAAGCTGGTTCAGCGAATTGTATTGTATTAATTGGTCTAGTCAAAGGATTCCGTATTAAATTATTTGGCTGGTCTCCAAAGTTTACTTGAATTTTTAATTGAGTAGCTATAGTTAAAAAAAGTATAAATCGATCCTTGACTTTTTTAACACTATGCAAGTTGATCCTTGTTGTCAAATTCTGTCTAAATGCTATTAGTGACATGCTAAGGTGGCAAATGATGATTCTATGTGGATAATTATCTAAACCCTAAATACCAAGTCTTAAATCTAAAACTCTAAATTTTTAATGTGAAATCCTAAATCTCAAATTCCAAACCCAAACTTTAACTCCAAATGCTAAACCCTACACACCAAACTCCAAACCCTAATCTCTAAATTCTAATTACCAAACACGAAATCCTAATTCCTAAACTGCTAAAACCAAAACTCTCAACTCTAAATCCTAACGAGTTGGTTTCAAACCTGAACACCCAATGTGTGAACTTCAAACCTTGAATTCTAAGTCTTATAGTGTATGCATATTAGGGTTATAGGTTTACAGTTTAAGGCTCAAAGTTTAAGTTTAGAGTTTAGAATTTAAGATTAAGATTTAGAGATTAAGGTTTTCAATTTGGTTTGGTGTTTAGAAATAAGGGTTTAAAATTTGACGTCTAGGGTAAATTTGGGGTTTGGGGCTTAGAAATAATGGAATTTTACAAGGTAAATAATGTGGCATAATATGGGTAGTGGTGGTTGATGTGGCACACACATGTAAGTGCATTAAATGCATGTATCATGCAGATATTAGTGGTTCATGTGGAGCACACATGTTTGTTACATACATCATTGTTCATGTTGAAACATCATTACTAATGGTGTTTAAATGGAATGTAATGGTAGGAACCAACTTGCATAACATTCAGAAATATAAGGATCAATTTCTATGTTTTAAAACTATAAAGACTTCATTCATTGAATAACAAAACTTATATTGATAATTCAGATAAATTTAATCTAATAGTAATAGGTCTTGTGAAGAAGTAATAACTTTATGGTTAATACAAATAAAATGATTGATAATATTACATGTGATAAAAAAGACAGCCGTTTTCCCTACCCATGAATGCCATTATGTTTCAGAAGTGAAACTTCCACCAAATATACTTGTGAACATCAATGTCTTCTCTCTACTTTCCACGAATATATTAGGTGCTCCTTTTTGCTCTCCTTTTAGGAAAGATTATGGTTTTTTGGGCTAGGAGGATAAGGACGGCAAGGGTCAGTTCAGTGCAAAGAAGTTTGATGGTGGTGCTACCATCTTTTCTAAAGCTCAAATGAATGACTATGGGACTTCTAACATCAGGTAGGCTTGAAAGGCCCAAACAATTCAAAGATGGCCTAGATCACTTCTTAGTTAATGTGGTGTCTAATGAGTCATCTCAAGGTGCATTCAAACAAGTTTTTGCCTTCTCACAGCATTCTTGTAGGTAAGCACACCCTCATACTAGTGTTTTAAACAAAGACACTCAGTTTTCCAAGAGAAATAAGGATTTTGTCAAGTAATCCAATTTTATCACTACATTGGGATTTAATTAGGATGAATTTAAGAAATTATTTTCAACTATTATTTGCTCTCGGGGACTAATATCAGAAAAGATTAAAAATTAACCCAAATTGCCCCAGTATTGGTTGCTAAAATGAGTAGATACTCCATCATGTGTCTATTTACTCACTCATTATTTTACGGGCAACTTTGGTCTACAATGCAATAGTAGAAAGTGTTGAACAACAACATAAGCAAAGGCATGGGATGAAAAGCAATGCATTTATTATGCAAGGCATTTTATTGAATTTAAGAGGGTGTCCATACAAAGACCTTGCTAAAGCCTTAGGCAGAGCCATTAATAGATGTCATGAAACTACATGAAAAAAGTACAAAAGGGAAAAGCAGGAAATAATATGACTATCCTGCTTACAATAGTTGGTGCACGGACAAGATCACTTCATATCTACTATCAAAGTGTCCTTCTTAATCTCAGGATATTGATTTTGCTCTTCCCAATGTGGTGACACACTAAGACCTATTGTTGGTGCCCCCATTACTACACTAAAATCCAACCATTTTGCATCAAGTAGATCTTGGACTTTCTTCTTAAATATGGTGCAATTATCAACAGTGTGCCTTCTAACTCCTACATGATAGTCACAAGTGAGCTTTTCATTGTACCATATGGGTAAGGAGATTTATAGGGAGCAAGTGAGGTAATTTAGATCAAATTATGTTGTAATAGTTACCGCAACAATTGCAAGTATAGTATAAGAATAAGGTCAAACTTTGAAGCCTTTTCCTTTTCAAGCGAGTTTCCTAATCTGGTTGGCCCCATGTTGATCAGGCTAGTATAATGGCAACGATGCTTCATGTGGTTCTTGTTTTGCCTAGCGCAATGGATATATAGGCCAAATATGTGTGTGACTTTGCGGCTAATGAGATTGGGCAAGTGGCACATGAAAGGTCACACCTTTTGGTGGCACTTGGTAGGATAGGTGAGATTTCTCAAAAGCATGTTGATGGCTTTTTTGCTTCTTTTTTCCTTACACCACCCCCTTGTATTGTCCCACATAAGCTTCTTCTTTTCCTTTGTTCAAGGCAAATTTCTTTGGCTTAGAATCCTCAGTTACCAACTGATTAGTCACTCTTTTGACTTGAACATCACTTCCAACCTTTTCACCCATAATGGACAGGATAGAAAACTGTGCAAGGACACCCTCAATCTCTTTAGCATGGGAAGGAGCTTGCTTAGTCTAATAAGCATGGTCATAGAAACTAGAAGGTCAAGGCCCTTACACATTTGCCCCTTTAAATCATTGATCTCTTGCTACATCTTGCCCAAAGTCTCCTTAAGTTACAACTCATGCATGATTAACCACAGTAGAGTTCCCTCTAAGATGTGGAAGCATTGATTTGAAAAGAATTAATGGCTTGAAACAAATGATGCATGATGCAATAATGCTATGATATGATGTCGTGCATGGATGTAATGCATGAAATGCAACCAAGGAGAACTAAAATTGGCAATGTTGACCAAAAACTAAAAGGGTCATAAAAAATATTGCCTTATTGCCTACAACTCATCCAAAAAGGAAAAGTGTAAATACAAAATGCATGACATGATGAATAAGTTCCTCTGGCAAACTACAACTTCTACATTATGGAGGGAGTTTATGCATGCAAAAGTGGTGAATGCAACAAGAGATTCTTTAGTTAGATAGTATTAAAATTGCAAATGTGGAAAATAAGCTTGGGATTGTAAGTAAACAAATAAACGGTATTTCCCCATTGTGCCTAGATCATGGTAAATCCTAGGCTCATTTTCTACATCCAAAGGTTTAGGCTAGACTTTCTTGAATAGGATTGGCGCTAAAGCTACTATTAGTGTGAGAAAGGTAGGTTTTAGACTCTTACATTAAGTCTCCAAATTGTCCCAAAGAGGATCAATCTAAGTGAGGGTGTTTATGCACCTACACAAGGAAGAAGGGTCTCAATAAGACTAGCCGTACTTTAAGCCCTCACTATTCTAAAGCTCCTAAGAGCTCGAGTATAGAACTCAAGGGTCATGGCCTCCTTTTTTCTAAAGTACATTGTGTACTGTAAGTGTAGTGTGTAAAGAATATACCACTCACTCAAATACTCACAACTAGCAAAACAATTAGCCAGCCACCAAAGATATATACAAATAATAGTGTCAAAAAGTAAGTCATTTAAGCCTAATCCAACAATACAATCCAAGCATGATTTCACAATGCAAATCTAGAAATCCAAAAATGCAATCTAGAATGCAAAATCATAAGTCCAAAAAATAAATAAACTAGACAATCAATCAAAGCATAAAAACAGAAAACAAAATACAACAAAAATCAACTTAGATTGAAAACAAAATTGGATGTGTTTGAAGGTAGGTATTAGGAAAAGAAGGTGAAAAAGACCAAAAAAATTAAGTCACCATTAACTGAGTTTGAAATGATGAAGTCAAACACTAAAGAAAATGGTCAGTATAATAAAAAATTAGTTCAAGGGTTGGTTATGCATAAGGATGTATTAGCATCCTTACAACACCCTCTCGACATCACATTAGTATTTTGTTACTTCTTGTTTTGATGTTGATTTTCTTTATGTTATTTTATTACTAATATTTGTATCATTTTATTTATCTCTATTTATTTTTATTTTAATTTTTTTTTGTCAAACTAAATTAAGTGTCTACATCACGTGTGCCCAAAGAAGCTATCCTCTTATTTTGTTTTCAAATGTTTATTTAGTTGCACTAGTAGTGTTCTTGTTTTATGATAAATAACAGTATTTTAAAATTTTCAAATTAATCTTCTAATATAATATTTTTAAAACTTGAGGGACAAACTTATTAGTATATGAGAAAAAAAGATTGGAGTTCTCCAAAGCGTACTGTGCACTTTACAAGATAAAGTGTAAATAACTAATTATTAATGAGAAACTTCATGGTGTTGCTTAAAGGTAAGCAGGCCATAAAACAACATTGCATTGAAAACATGAAAAAAGAAAAGCAAAGCTAAGAGTGTGTTTGGCTTGTAAAAATATTTTCTATTTTCATGTAAATTTATTTTTATTGGAAATAATTTTTTTTGAAAATTTTTATATTACATAAAATATATTGATTTGCATTAGTTAAATCCTATTTCCAAAAAAAATGAAAATAATGAAAATATATTTGATTTAGGATTTAGGATTTAGGTTTTAGAATTTAAGGCTTAAGGTTTGGGTTAAGGGTTTAGGGTTTAGGATTTAGGATATAGGATTTAGATTTTAGGGTTTAAGATTTAGGATTTAAGATTTTATGATTTAAGATTTAGGGTTTGAGATTTGAGATTTAGGATTTAGGGTGTAGGATTTAAGATTTTAAGTTTAGAATTTGAGGGTTTTAGGTTTAGGGCTTAAGGTTTTGGGCTTTAAAGTTTTAGGATTTGGGGTTCACGATATAAGGTTGGGGGTAAAGGGTTTGGTGTTAAAGGTTTAGGGTTCTAGAGTTTATGATTTAAGGTTTAATTTTTGGTTTTGGAGTTTAGGGTTTACGATTTAAAATTTTAGAACTAAAGGTTTTGAGTTTTAAGTTTAGAATTTAAGATTTAAAATTTTGGGGTCTAAAGATTTAAGATTTATGATTTAGGATTTAGAGTTTACGTAGTAATTTCAAAATTACCACTATCATTTTAATTTACATTTTCTGTTTTTAAAATTTTACACAAAAAACAATGAAAACATCATTTTATTGTTTTTAAAATTTGCCTTATTTAAGAAAATATTTTCATTTTTTTTGAAGTAAACACATTTTTACTATCATTAATTGTTTTCACTGAAAACGAAAACAGAAAATAAGCAAACCAAATGCACCCTAAGGGTTGTTTGGTTTCATTGTTTTTATTTTTATTTTTAGTGAAAATAGAAAATAAAAATGAAAATGTATTTGTTTGCACAAAAGTAAAAATATTTTTTAGAAAATATTTACTAAAATAAGGCAAATTTTGAAAATATCTAAGACATGTTTTTATTGTTTTCTATGTAAAATTTTGAAATTATAAAATGTAAATTGAAAACATGATGACAATTTTGGAATTACTACGTAAACCTTAAATCTTAAAATCATAAACTATAAAATTCTAAATCTTAAATCTTAAAATCCTAAACCCTAACACCCAAAATTCTGAATCCTAAATCCTAAATAACTAAATCTCAAAACTCTAAATAGTAAAACATTAAACTAAAATCCTAAACTATTAACCATTAATCTTTAATCCTAAACCCTAAATTCTAAAGCCCTAAATCTTAAATCCAAAACCTATAACCCTAAATTTGAACCCTAAAACTTAAACTCTAAACACCACACACCAAACCCCAAATCCTAAATTCTAAACCTCAACCTTAAACCCTAAATTTTAAACCCTTTACTTTTAACTCTAAATCCTAAACTCTAAAATCTAAAGCCTTAAAACCTAAACATTAAATCTTAAATCATAAACTAAATGCATTCTTATTATTTTCATTTTTTGAAAACATAATATGATTAATGCAAACCAAACATGTTTTCTGTAATTTGAAAATTTTCAAAAGAAAATTAATTTTAATAAAAATAAATTCAAATAAAAACATTAAATGTTTTTGCAAACTAAATGCCACATAAATTTTTTCATGCATGGCTCGTGGATAGGATCTATCTATGCTAAAAACATTTAGTAACAAGGAAAACTAACAAATATGTTTGTCTAACATCAAAATGGGTCAAGTTAATGCTGTTGGCTCATGCATCTCTTTTTTTCATGTGAATCTTGCATGTCTTCAAATTCTTTTCCCTTTTTTTTTTGGTTTTTTATCACTAAGTTGTTCCATACACAAGCGGCTTTTAAAAGAAAATTCTTCATAATCTAAGTTACAAGAAGAATACATGACTATGACATAATTTTATTTTGATGTTTTATTTCCTTCAACTAAATCATTGATTTGGTGGCATTTTGTTAATGAATTAATACAGTAATTCACTATGATTTGCACTGGTTTACATTTCACCCCAAAATAGTTTAGAAATTGACTGTGACTTCATTCTTTAGCATATAACCAACTGTAGTTTGTCCTATACAAAACCTAATGAGGGGAAATTTGTGTCAAGGATATAGATTCTCAAATATATATTCCTTTATTTTTACCCAAAAAAAATTACATTCCTTTAAATAATTTTATCTTCATTTTCACTTGAAATCCCTATCTTTCTTTATTTCTAATCCCATTTCATACTCAAATTAACCATAGTTGCTACTAATTTTTTCTCCTTAATTTGACCTGAAATAGGAATTTGGTCTAAAAGTTATATAGTATGAGACGTCTCTCTTTTCAAAATTGCTCTCTTCTTTGTATAATCAAGATTTTATGTGCTTAGATTCTTGTACTAATGCAAAATATTTTAGAGATTAAATAAGTTAGGATTTTAGAACTCAATATAATTGACTCATAAACAAAATCAATTAAAATAGTTTAAAGGCTTCAGTTTTTTCTACAATAAATTTATAGCTTGAGGTTAAAAAAGAATTTCATAAACCAAATTAGGGGTGTTTATAGGTTGGGTTGGGTTTGGAGGTATTTAAGACCCAATTTGACCAACTGTTAGATGGTTTGTGGATTTTTTTTTTAAATACCCAAATCGAGTATTGTTGTATTGGGTGATGAGTTATTTGATCAATTTTCTTTAAAAAAATTCAAGTTTGTTAATTTAAATCACAATTATCTATAGTTTAAACCATAAATTACATAAACCAAAAGTGAAGTAGTCAACAGCAAATGCAGTATTAAAATGTTGGCATCGTCAATGGTATAGTGGCATCCAGTGTCTAATCATACTAATGTTTTTACCTATGCATTGCATGGGGGCAATACTTGTCACAATCACCTAGAATAATGATTTTATTTATTATAATAAAAAAACCAAATATGCTTTGGAAGTGAATTTGCTTCTTATCCTTACAATAATGTATCTATTCATTTGAGGACAACTCTTAATTCAATAGATATATAAAAAATGTTATTCACCCCATGAAATTTGTTTATTTCACCCACAATGTATAAAATGCAATGGTAACTTGCCCTATTAATTGTAATAAAGCTTTATTTGTGCAATCAACACACTTGTCGATGGATTGACTTTACTTGCATTAGTAGTTTCATAATTAAACAAAATTATAAAGCACACAACATATTTGTTAATATAAGATGGTCAATATGAATAAATTAAAAGGAAAACCATCATTTATCTTCATTAATGCAATCTCTAAAAGACTTCTTTGAAAATAACATTAGTCATGGTTTTTGAAATTACTTTTTTGTCATTAAGGCTAATAACTTTTAGTCTCTATGTGGATCTCACTTTAGAACAACTGACTAAAATTGTCCAAGACTAAACACTAGTTTAGGGAGGTAGAGTCCAACATGGGAAAGTGTTTGACCTTAGCACTTATTGATGGTCATAGCAATTGTAAACTGAAAGAGGGAACTATCTTTGTTGCCAATTGATAGGGTTACTATGATTAGATGAAACATTGTTATGCAAGCAATTAGTACGACTTGGCCTACATTGCTCCCCAAAAGCACTTTTGCCTCTACAACATGGCTATCAAACTTAGTTATTTGCAATCTTGTTCCATTGTATAATCCATTGAACTGATCCATGTTTTTGAGTAGCATAATGGAAACCCCTATTTTGAAGCTTAACTTGTGACTTGGCAGTCCAAAACACATAAAAGTGTCTAACATTTTTGGAGAATAAGTGTCCAACTCATTGTCAATATTTGCATCTTCTTCACAAATACTATCTGAACTCAAATAGGTTTTCTCATCATCTAGTATTAAGGATATCAAGTGGTGATTTAGCATTTGAAATTGATAAAGTCTTGGTGTAAGCATGGTCCTTTCTTGGAAAAAGGTTGCATCCACCATATTCCCTAGGAGATTAAGATACACAAACTCCATAAATTCTTTGAATGGATTCTCTAAATTGCTTTAGGATTTGTATATTAAATTCATCATCTTCATCTCCTATTTTGCCATCACTAATGTTTAATAGCCAATCTGAAAATTACTTTATATCTTTAGAGTTTGTACTAGAAGACCAAATTTCAATTATGATATTATAGCTTAATGTCAAAACTTTGTTATAGTCCCATAAGGTGGAGGAATTAATTGCAGCATTATTAATTTCTTGCTTGTTAGAATTAGGGACCATAGGCAAAATTTGCCAAAAGTCACCTCTATGGGCCATAATTTTACATCCAAATGGCAAATTGCAATATTTTGGATTGTGGAATCCAATAATATCTTTAATATCTTGTGTAATGCTTCAAAATAGAACATGTGTAGCATTGGTCTTCCTATTACTCAACAATTCAACTTGAGCACTACCTTGTTTTATGTTGCAAGTTGTATTCTCATACACGTGTAGTGGTATTGCAAATGTAGAATAGGCCAAAGTGGGAGTGATGCAATTCCACTAGATGCAACATTTAATAAAATTTCTTGCTTTGAGTGAAGTATTGTAGATAGGGTTTTCCAAATGAAAGTTTTACTGGTTCCACAAAATTCATGCACCTTTCCTATAAAGCAACTAACATTATTGTGTCATAGACCTTCAACTAATCCTTATTCAGACATGAAAGTAGTATAGTATGTTCTTCAGATAATAATGATTTATCATACAAAAATTTGTCAAAGTTAATCCGATTGCACCAAGCATTGCGTCAAAGTTTGAGACTTCTTCCATTAGCTTGAAGGATCCTATCTTATATAGGGCACTGGTTTTTATCTCATCTCTAGTCAATGTTAAATCCTAAATATAAATAGTATAAAACATGAAGCATTTAAACTAGAAAGTTTGGGGTGAAATTTTGAGATTTCAATAATAGAAATCAATTATTATGAGATGAATATAGCAAGTGAATAAATCAATACTTCCACATTCAATATCCCTTCTTGCTCAATATTCGACATCATTTGCTAGCAATGAACAACAGTTATTCCAAATGATTTTTGGCCTATTTATATTGTTTGATGTCAAAAGCATGGCAAAAAGGCTTCTAAGGTAATGTGCAGATACCTAAGTGCAAGCCTCTTTTAGTCTATCGATGTACACTTTATCATCATCCAATAGTCCCATCGAATAATAGGCATCATTATATGTAAGATATACTGTGCCTCTAATAGTTCTAATATTTGCATCAGTCCCACATCCTTTTTGAAAATGTACTAGCATCCTTAGGTAGTAGTCCTCTCCATTACCAGAAGGTAAATGATTAATTCTTCCAATGGAAAACCCCTATCTTTTGGGACCCATTTTTGCTGGTCTTCCTTGTACATAAACCTATTTAGAAACTTCACATATGTCGATTCTTTGGCCTCTTGATACTCTTAGTTTGCCTCCATGTAGGATTTAGAGATGGAGGCCTCTTATTGTTTGCTTTGGCAATGATGTCTTTGATCAATTGCCTATCCTTGAATACAGCTTTTTTTTTTTTTTTAGGAAGATGAAATGTCAATCTCTACACAAATGGATATCTATAGTGTATGTCAAACCTGAATATCTTCCACACAACTTAACATGTAGATACATACCTACAATGATAATAATTTTGATTTCATTTGCAATATAATACAAACCATTTTTTGAAGGACTAAGGTACAAAAACAACATTACTCGGTCATTCTCTTTATGAACATACTTAAAAAGGTATTTGATAGCTTTTGTTTGGCATGTGTACTTGACATTAATGTGACACAACAGTGTAGCAAGAGCTTTCTATTATATGGGACCACATACTAGTTGTTAAAGATCAATGTGCTTCTTGGTATTAACGTTCCCATTTTTCCTCCTTTTATAGTGTGGCAAGCCCTTATCATTGAGTATTGTGTGTGCAAAAAAGGCTTTTGAAAATTTTTTTGCACACCTATTCTTAATCATGCAATGAGAACTTAGGTTCACTTGACTACAAGGACCATGCATGATAAGAGTCTCAATTGCTATATATAGATTTGGATCCTAAACTTTGTCAAATCTGGTAATTTCTAGTTATCTTGGGTTGCAAGTTATGGTGATAAAAAAGATGGGATATCTATACCATCGACAAATTGCAAACACATCCTTGCAATTTTCTGTGATGTATTATCTTGGTCCACCAGTAAAAGTTAAGGGAAAGACAATACGTTTTCCAGTAACTGCCACTTCTCTTTCACCATGAATTAAGCATTCATTGAGGTGCTTATAGAAATCAACTTTCAGTTTTTGTTGATTGTACCAAATGAAGTTTAAACACTCAGCCTCAGTCATTATGTAAGAATTCATTGGAAATTATTGGAAAAACTTTCTTGAACTCAATAAGTTTGAGACTCATTTGATTGATTTTGAAAGCCTGAATGTTAAAAATTTTTGCATGCTAATATTTTTTCTTACACTGTCTTGGAGACAGTTAGATGTTCTCACCTCAATATCATCCCTAAATCTATTTTCACCATATTGGAATAATAAGGGATAATGTAACTGTAGCTACACAAGAAGTTTGACATCAATTCGTGGTAGTTTCCTTGACCTAGTCTCAATAATTATGTCTCTATTTCGATAAAACTATCAATAACTCCAACTATTAAGGTGCCAATTCATATTTGGTTAGATGACTGTATAATCTTCTATGTTTATCCCTCTTTTGGATTAGACTTAGTATATATAGATATATAGATATATATCTAGTATACCCATCATTAAATTTCAAAAAATGCTCTAGCTTTTGTTTTTAGTATATATAGATATATAGATATATAAATAAATAATAGATAATCAATTCATAGAAATTTCAAATAAACTATTACATCTATGCCATTAATTTGAAATCATGAGAATTCTGCTTCATTTGGTTAATTTTTTACTTACAATTTTTGTGGTGATGACATTTGCCAAAATTTATTGTAGCATTAAAATCTCAAAGAAGCTCAATTTTTATTTTTAGAGTATACATAGATATATTTTTAGTCAAAATTGAATGTATAATAACCCTTATATTTTGTATTATATTTATTGAATGGCTAATTTATTTGATTTTTAAAGCAAATCCATACATTTTGTAATGTGTTATGACATTTTGAATTTCTTTAAGTTTATTGTGAAATTTTTTGATTTAAGTGAATTAAAGATATATTTTGAATTTATGCAAATGTTTTAATTGTATATTTAGTCAAGTAAATTTATGAGTCAAACAATATAATTTAAGAGTGCATTAATTAAAAAATTAAAATTTTTTTTAATGTAAATTTGCAGTTCTAATTTATCAATTTGTGTAATTACTTGACATAATGGTATATTAGACCTAATTTATTAGAATAAGTATTCTGCAATTAATTGTGATTATTCAAGTTCAACAAAATATATTACTTACTGGTTAAATTTGATTTAATTAACCGTTTGGTAATTACATATGCACAAACTGTATATTTAGTTAATTAAGAAAATGATAGAAAGTATTAACCCTAAATGTAGATTAGTCTTGCATCCAGTCATTAAAAAAAATTAAAAAAAATGAGAGAAAGAAATAAGTAAAACAATCGCACTTCACTATAGTATAGAATCAGAAACATAGAATATATCGTACTTCCATTAAAGTTAAAATAAAATAAATTGAGTTGGAGCATTGATGATTTGACCCCTTTAGGGAAGAAATCCTCAGCTACCTAACTTTTTTGTCACACATTTGATGTACAATTGTAAATAAAACAGTCTATGACCTCGTGGGGGAGGATGTTGTGATGAAATGAGTATGATAACTGAATTGCTATTATGTCGCACTCAATTGTCCTTGCATAGGCAGAGTTTTTACGTCAAGTTTTTAATGGGATATTTTTTACTTTTATGAGAAGCATTTAATGAAGTTAATCGTTGGCTGGCAACAGTTAATGATGTCTCTTTTTGTTACTAAAATTATCTAGCATTCCCACCAATTTTTAGACTTTTTAAATTAATTCTTTTAGCAAGACCAATGCACCCATTAATAAGTACTCAGAGTTTTTTTAATTCCTTCGTGCTTATAAGTATAATTGTTTTATATTTTCTCATACATTTATTTATTTTTGTATTTATAAATACAAATATGATCTATTAAACTACGTGGATATATCATTTAACTCCTGGACTGCTTCATTGACCAAGGCAAGTACCCATCTTTTTCCTGCAACCACCTCCGTTGCCCCCTTTGGACTGCCTCCACCATCGCCGGCCAAAAGCTCCACTTCTATTAACGCCTCCTAACCTCCATTTGCACTCAAACTTCAATTTCTCTCTATCACACCCACGAATATTGTTCATATACCCCCTTAGCTCTCGCCAAAAACAACGCCATAGAGAAATATACACCTACCTATTAGAAACCCGAAGGTACAGAGGCTTAACCATTTTCAAATACTTTTGCTCAACTTAGACAGATGCTTCTTGTCTGAGGTTGAAGATGACTGCTTTCTGAGATTTGTTATTGCTCGAAGTAATTCTTGGGCTATTATCTCCGGTCGACTGTTTCAATACGGTAACGGAAGAAGTAGCCCCGCTGCCAGTGCTTCTCACAACGCAATGGCAGCTGGCAGGTAGCAACACCAACAAATAGTCCAAACCCACTTGAGAATTGAAACCACCTCAACCCAATCAACCAGCATAGCTTGGTTCCTCCGTCTTCTTCAGTCTTGGTTCGAAGTTCATTTGGTCGGCTTCAATGGTCAGAAAAACCAACCTAGACTAGCCGATGTCCACCCTTATCTACATGTGTACATACCTTGATATGATATGTTGGTGATGTAAATAAATCTAATTTATAATTAAAATTTGTAAATTCTTATGCATTTTATTAGTGTCACTTAAAAAAATAATGTCATAACATCATTTGCAAAAGAAAATAAAACTAATTAAAAACTAACAATAATTTGGTTGATTCACTATAAATTTTATATTTTTATTATAACTTTTAGAACATCTAATATTATTGATCAGAGGCAAACATAGAATCTCCATCATACACAACATTTCCTCTTCATATTTCTTTGGAAACAAGGCTTGAATATAAGATTAAATCCATCACTTACAAACTACCTAAAGTTCTACTTATAAGCCAAAGTCCTAATGGCTTATTACAGACTCAGCATATAGCTGGAAAAAGCTACATAAAAACACTTTCTGTCAAATACTAGGGGCTGCAACAGAGACGCGTGTTGGCAGTAGTTATGGTGATTGCAGTTAAGGTGGACAAGGAGGACGATGTGGAGGAGGAGGATTCCGATGACCAGGACACGAAGGAGGAGGCTTGAATTCAGTTGGAACATTGAGAATAGGGGATGGTGGTGGTGGAATTCTAGAAACTGTGTCAGGGAATACGGTGTTCAATTTGTAGGAGAAACCATATAATGGATGCTTTTGGGAAGACACAGCATAGACAGCTTCAGAGGAGTCGATACCCAAGCTGCTGAATTGTGAGAGTAGCAATAAGAAAGACCACAAGTATGAATAAGCACCCATTCTGTTGTTAGGAAAACCAGTGTAGAATGTATGTTTATAAGGGCTTATTGGTGGTGACCGCTGTCTTATAGGTGAAGGCCAGGAACGTTCGCAGAAAGAGAGGCCTGGACCCATTATTTCTATAATAATTAAGTAAATAAACTACTGTCTGCTCACTTCTGTGTTCACATGGCTTTGCAATTTGCAGCTTAACGAGCAATTGCGCTTGTTGACTTCACCTTTTTTGGTCTTCGAAAACAGTCTTAACTCTTAAACTAACCAAATCCTGTGAAATTTGCTTCCACTTATAATCGCAAATGTTTCGTTGTTGAAATTAATGGAAACTAAAACTAATTAACGTGAAACGATAAAAATCGGAGATCCTAAGAATAAAAATTGTTGATCAAGCTGAAAACCCTTGCAGAGATTAAGAGCAAGTATTAGAGTGTAAAGCTTCTGGTAGCTTCTGTTAAGTTTCTGTTATAGGAGTCAGGCTCTTATGTTAGTTGTGAAATCGGTTGGAGTTAGTTTTGTTAGTTAAGTTCAGATACAAAACTTGCTTATATATGAACTCAGTTCCTGAATCAATAAGATTAGATTTCGTTTTTCTGCATCTGTTCATTTTGTAAAAGGAAGAGTTTCTAATCTTGGATACGATCCTACAAACCCATCTTTACAAGGCATTTATATAAATAAACTTCTTTCTCCTACTTAAACAATATGACATAGTTATTACTGAAGATAGACTCAATAATGAAAGGAATCCATGAAAGCATCCAGTTCTAAGTTTTTATTTCAGTCTCAAACCACGTTACACATTCGGTCCCACCACCTGGACTCCTTTCACGATTATGACTTCAGCATTCAGGCCTCACACAGCTCAACAAATATCTAGTAATGAAACAATCAACTCAACTGCAATTACATTTATCTGTTACTCTATTATTTTCCAGGGTTTTATGATAAAAAAGAAAGGGTTGTATCATGAAAGTAAGAATCATGATACAATTTTTGTTTCATCGCTAATAATGAAACTTGCACAAGTTGAGATACGGACGTATGCAAATAGCCAGCCACATTAAACATGATTTGAAGAACAGACCAAAAAAGATGGAGAGAAAGAATTGTAGAAAAAGAATGATTTTTCATGTGTAGGCTATGTCCCAATAGGACAACTAGCACTACTATATATACTGAAATAATACATTGAATTTGGACAACATCTCAATCCCAACAATTAATCCTCAAATCAAGCTAATCAGCACTCAAATCATTATTCCTTAAATCAAGCTAATCAGCACTCAATCAAGCTAATTTTCCTAACACTCCCCCTCAAGCTGGAGCATATATATCAAACATGCCCAGCTTGTTACAAATATCTTCAACTCGTTTTCCAGGGAGAGCTTTAGTGAACAAATCAGCAAGTTGATCCCCTGTTCGGATATGTTTGAGATTAATGACTCCTTCTTCTAGTTTTTGTCTAACAAAATGGCAGTCCACTTCAACATGCTTTGTTCTCTCATGAAAAACCGGATTTGAAGCAATATGAATTGCTGCTCGATTATCACACCATAAATGCATATTCTCAGGACATTCCACTCCAAGCTGATGAAGAAGATATGAGATCCAAACGAGTTCGGAAGTGACGTGAGCCATTGCTCGATACTCAGATTCAGCACTTGATCGGGATACAACTGTCTGCTTCTTGCTTTTCCAAGACACAAGGTTGCCACCTACGAAAACACAATATCCTGAAGTGGACCTCCGATCTATAGGACATCCTGCCCAATCTACATCAGAAAATCCTTCAATCCTGTGGTGACCATGATTCCGATACAATAGTCCTCACCCTGGTGACTTCTTGAGATATTTCAAAATATGTAGGATTGCATCCCAATGAGAAGTCCTTGGTGAACTCATGAATTGGCTGACTACACTCACTGGGAAGGCAATATCAGGTCTTGTAATAGTAAGATAATTGAGTTTACCTACTAGTCGCCTGTAGCGCTCTGGATTTTCTAGTAACTCCCCATCTTCCAATCCAAGTTTCACATTTGGAATCATGGGTGTATCACATGGTTTGGTATTCAGAAGACCTGTTTCAGTTAAAAGGTCAAGAACATACTTTCTCTGTGACAAAGCGATCCCTTTTTTACTTCTAGCAACCTCAATACCTAAGAAATACCGAAGTGCACCTAACTCCTTTGTTTGGAACCTGGTCTGGAGAAAAGTTTTTAGTTTTGCAATGCCTGCCTCATCACTTCCTGTTATTACGATATCATCCACATAGACAGCAAGAAGAATACATCCTGACCTTGATCGTTTAAAGAACACCGAATGATCATGATCACTTTTCTGCATCCCAAATTCCATCACGACCATACTAAATCTGCCAAACCAAGCTCGAGGGGATTGTTTTAAGCCATACAAGGATTTTTTTAACCGACAAACCTGTCCACACTCCCCCTGAGCAACATACCCAGGTGGTTGCTCCATATAAACTTCTTCAGTCAAATCTCCATGCAGAAAGGCATTCTTGACATCAAGTTGATGAAGAATCCAATTATTGGTAGCAGCAAGGGAAATGAGCAAACGAACTGAAGTAATTTTAGCCACAGGAGAAAAGGTTTCAGAGTAATCAACACCATAGGTCTGGGCATATCCCTTTGCAACTAGACGAGCTTTAAGGCGAGCAATGGAACCATCAGGATTAACTTTCACAGTGAAGACCCATTTGCAACCGATTGCAGTTTTGCCAAATGGCAAAGGAACAATATCCCACGTCTGATTCTGTTCAAGGGCTAACATTTCTTCATCCATAGCAGCACGCCAGCCAGAATGAGCCAGTGCCTCTGAAAGAGAGTGAGGGACAGTAATCGAGTCTAGAGAAGTAATAAATGTTTGAGAGGAAAGGGGTAAGGAGGCATAAGATACTTGAGATGCAATAGGATAGGGAGGAACACAATTACCTCTAGAGGTACAAGAGCGAGTACCTTTTCTATGAGCAATAGGCAACTCCAAATCAGAAGGAGGGCATGGATCTTGTGACGAAGTAGTTGGTGGAGGAGACTCTAAAGCCGGTGACGTGCTTGGTTCCAATGCTCTGTTCCTGCGAGAATACACATGTTTAATAGGAGGGTGAATGGAAGGAGCATGTTCTTCAGGAGAAGAGTCTAGAGAGTCCTGAGGAGCAGAGTACACAAGGAAATAATCATCAGGAACATATTCAAACTCTGAAGAAGTAGAAGTAGAAGTACCAAAAAACGGAGTGAACTCAAAGAAAGTGACATCAGAAGAGATCAAATAACGACCCAAGTCAGGAGAATAACAACGATAACCCTTTTGATAACGAGAATATCCAAGGAAGACACATTTCAATGATCGCGGGTCAAGTTTAGTAACATTGGGCCGATGATCTTGAACAAAACAGGTACAACCAAAAATACGTGGTGGTAAGGGAAACAAAGAAGAAGAGGGAAATAATAAAGAGTATGGAATCTAACCACCAAGAACGGAAGACAGCATGCGGTTAATAAGAAAGCAAGCCGTAGAAACAGCATGAGCCCAAAATGGTTTAGGCACTTTCATCTCAAAGAGGAGAGCACGAGCTACTTCCATCAAGTGGCGATTTTTTCTCTCAGCTACCCCATTCTGTTGAGGAGTAGAGGGACAAGAGGATTGATGAAGGATACCCTGCTGCATCAAATAAGTAGAGAATGGGGTAGAGAAAAATTCTTTTGCATTGTCACTTCGCAAATATTTTATGGATGTGTGAAAGTGATTTTGAATTTCCGCATGGAAGGCACAAAAAATAGAGAATACTTCAGAACGATTTTTCATAAGATAAAGCCAAGTAACTCTGGAATAATCATCCACAAAAGTAACAAAGTAACGATAACCAGTCTTAGAAGTAACAGGACAAGGACCCAAAATATCAGAATGAACTAAATCAAACGGGGATGCAACCCTCTTATTGACACGAGACACATAAGAACTACGATGCTGTTTGGCAAACTGACATGACTCACAATGCAAACTAGAAGTAGAATTTAAACTAGGACATAATTTCTTCAGAGACTCTAAAGATGGGTGACCAAGGCGGCAATGAAGCTGTGAAGGAGTTAAGGCAGCTGTGGCAACTGGTCGAGGAATGTTGTCACCAAGCACGTACAAACCGCCAGACTCATAGCCTCTACCAAAAATCTTCTTCATCAAAAGATCCTGAAAAACACAATGATCAGGGAAAAAGAAAACACCACAATTATAAGTACGAGTTATTTGACTGACAGATAACAAGTTAAAGGGAAATTGAGAAAGACACAAGACATGAGACAAGGAAAGTTTAGGGGAGACAGTAGTAGAACCACTCCCAATAACTGAAGTGGCAGACCCATTAGCTAAGGTGACATGAGATGAACTATAAGAGGGCTTGAAGGAGGACAAGATACCTGTGTTTCCCGTCATATGATCAGTAGCCCCGGAATCAATAACCCACTTGGTTTTTGAATTGGAAAGACACGCAACAGAATTACCTGTCTGAGCTATGGTGGCAGTGGGAGATGATAATTGAGAGGCTTGAAACTGGCTATACTGAGTGAATTCTTCATCTGTCATAACCACAGTTCGAGTATTTCCGGATCCTTGGTCAGTGGAGGCAGTGGCAACATTCGCAGACTGAGATTGTTGGGCGTTTTTAGCTAGTAGCTTAGGACAATTCCTTTTAAAATGTCCTTTCTCATGGCAATAGTGACATTCTAAGTTGTTAGCACCACGTCCAACACCAAAATTATTAGATCCACGACCACCTGAATCATATCCTCGTCCCCCAACGCCTCGAGTACGACCACGCCCTCCGCATGAGTTAGATCCAATCAAAGCAGATGAGTCTGTAGAAGTAATAGGATGAGAGGGCAAGTCTCTAGCAACACGGAGGAGGCGAGAATACACATTCTTTCGAGTAAGAGGTTCCGAACTTGACAAAATTTGTTGGCGAGCAGTACCCAGTTCAGGTGGTAAGGCGGAGAGAAAGCACAAAGCTCCCAACTGTTCTCGCTGTGAGTGCATTGTCGTAACATCACTGGTGATCGGTTGAAGACTATTCCATTGCTCAAATGTTCGATTGAATTTAGTATAAATCTGGGACAATGTCTTACCCTTTCCATCGGGGTGAAAAAGAGCTTGACAAAGATCATACAACTGTGTCAAATTGTCCTTACCAGAGTAGATAGACTCTAGAAATTCCCAAAGTTCTTTTACTGTATTGCAGTGGATAGTATTATCCTGCACCTCACTATCCAGTGTGTTATAAACAAGACCAAAAAGACGCCGATCTTCCATGACCCATTTAGCCTTGGTTGAGTCTGTTGGAGGATCAACTGTAAGGTGGTTACCTTTGCCAATTCCATCAAAGAAGAATTGCACTGCCTTTTTCCATGGCGTATATTGTTGCCCATTGGAATCCAATTTTCTATCTTTAATCTTAGCAGCAGAGGGAATGATCTCAGAGAATAAAGTTTTTGTCTCATTCAAATTCTCTTGGTCAAAATTAAATTTGTCCTCAGCCATAAAGTAGTCACAAACTAAATAACTCCAATTATAATAAGAATAGAACAAACCCAAAAGAGAATAATCTCACCAACTTGTCTCAAGAGCTTGGGATACCGGCAGCACCTAATACCAGCAGCCACAAGGACACCAGCAGCCACACCACACTATTTCTTCACCAAAAATCACGCCTCCAAGCAGCCTCCCAGCACCTAATACCAGAAATTGTGAGTTTTGGTCACAATCCCACCAAAATTCGCGCCTCCCAGTACCTAATACCAGAAACTGTGAGTTTTGGTCACAATCCCACCAAAATTCGCGCCTCCCAGCACCCTGCACCTTCTTAAGCACGAATCGCAACTTTCTGCCCTTAGAGATGAGCGAAATCGAGCCCCAAACAAGCGAAATCGAGCCCCAACATCATCTCAGCCATTCACGTCACGAATCAGACCGCAAATCGCGCCAAACAGCCCCAAATGGCGCCAAATAGCCCCAAATCGCGTCCCACCGGAGCTCCGGCGTCGTCTCCACCTCCGGCACCTCTCACCGCCGTCGACCAGCCTAGAGAACACAAACCCAGCACCGGTCAAGGTCCATTCTTCCGTGAAATCGCGCCTCCCTTGCTGGTCGCGATTCTGCCCTGTTTTAGTCCGAATTTGTGGCTGGTTTCAGCTACCCAGCCCCTAAGAACATGGTTTCCTTGTAGATTGAATCAGTGGCAAGTGATTTTAGGGTCTAATTTGGGGTTAGGGTTAGAGGATTTCAGGTTAGGGTTGGGAAATTTTGAAATTAGGGTTTTGCAGTATTGGAAATTGGGGGTTCTAAAATTAGGGTTTATAGGCTCTGATACCATGTAGAAAAAGAATGATTTTTCATGTGTAGGCTATGTCCCAATAGGACAACTAGCACTACTATATATACTGAAATAATACATTGAATTTGGACAACATCTCAATCCCAACAATTAATCCTCAAATCAAGCTAATCAGCACTCAAATCATTATTCCTTAAATCAAGCTAATCAGCACTCAATCAAGCTAATTTTCCTAACAAGAATAAAAGAGAGATGAAAATGCTGTGTAACTAACATAATTTGTCTACTGAAAAAATAACCGTGATAGGTCTTATTTTAACTATTTACAGATAAAGATCTCACTTGCTTTACATTTTATTGGTGCTTGTTGCTCACATAAAACATTAAAGCAGCAACAACTAGTGGGATCGGATCTTTAGTAGCAGGTACAAGAAAAGAGGGATCTAGTGTTGTAGTAATCAATTGTGAACTCAACAACACGGTTCCACCCATGGACACTACTACTATCTGAATCAGCTCACAAACACAGTTACAAATTTTTTTATGGTTATGGAGATACTATTAGAGTCCTCTAAGTATAAACATTCCAAATTTTAAGGGTGTAAATTGTACCTTAAAAAAAATATTCTAAAGAGGCGAGAATTAAAAGTTAGAAAAATTTCTAGTATAAAGTACTATGGTTGATTCTGATTGAATTTATATTAAAGAACTCGTGTTGCATTGCGTTGGATAATTTGGATTGAACCAAGTTTGGGTTGCCATTAGAATCTCTGAATCAATGGAGAGAAACTTATTATTGGTATGTAGTTTTTCATAGGCACAGTATCTGAAAAAAGGTTGTAAAATCATACATTTTATTTTTTTTCCTCTTTTATAGTGCAGACAAAAATGTGAAATGCTGCGTAAAAGTAGCATTTCTCGTGCTCTCCATGCAGTAACTTTCATGTATTGGATTAAATTAAATGATATGAAAAGCAAAGAGCATATATCTTTTTCAGTGACAACCCTCAACGTTGCGTTCTTGGTCAGGCCAAGTCCTCCTCTCGTAACTACTCCATTAATGAGACAGACCTATAATTCCATACACATTTAATTCAAATGGCATCCTATAATTCAAATGACACTCCCTCAGAACATTTAGAGTTGGGAAACCTTGGAATGGGTTTCCATATTGAAAAAGTGGGATAATTCCGGAGAGAGATTAATGGTTTCCGTATTGTCCTTTTGTAGTAAGTACTGTACACTACTAATCCTTTTTCTTTTTTTTCTTATTTTGGTATTGAAACGGCGCCTAAGCCTAAACAACTAGAAAAAACAAAACAGAAACCTTTCTGTTCCTTTTCAAGCTAGGAGATCAGCATGAAAAACAGAAGCCATTCCTGGGGAAACGCTACTGAACCTCTGGTAGCCTTCCACTCCATCGACAGCATGGTTGGCAAGCCAGTCAGCAGAATTGTTGCATTCCCGGTATACATGACAGAAGTTGAGGGTCCAGTCTCTTCTACACAGTGCTCGAATACGATCCACCAAGAGGGGTGTACACTACTACTCTCAAACATTTATTAAATCCAAATTTCCAAATCCCGCGGCAAGTTTGATTGTGGAATTCCAGAAATGGCGATAATGCTTTCCTTTGAATTTATATAGTTTTCTTTTTTCGTTACCAATTTCAGCAACAAGAAAATTTTAATATTGGTAAAAATACTTTATTTTCTATCATTCTAGCGTCATTCGGTAAGTCCCTATAAAAGCCGTATTTTCTTTTGACAGTACAAGAAAACGGAAAAGATATTGTGTAATCCTAACAAAATCAACTTGAATAATTTTATACTTTGGCACAAAGAAACACGGTCCTTAAAAATATTAATTGAGGACTGAGAAATAAAGAGAACCCAACCACCCACAGTCAAATTCTAATAATTATTATTGAAGATGTCACTATATTACTAAATCATTAATTTAATCTATTTGTTAGGTTTGAAGAACCAGTCCGTCCTGTGGTGAGCCAAATCCGTGTAGAGGGAATTGAAGTGAACAAATTATGGCCGATAATTTAATACCATACTTGATAGCATATGGAATATAGTAATTGTGTTACAGATATATATCCAATTTATTAATATACCATTTTGACTGCAATTATTAACGCGTGAATAAAACAACCAACATTTTGAGGTTCATCTTTTCTTTTCTTTTTTTTTCTTTATTGAGTTAAGTGAAAAATCATGGAAGCTGGTTCAGCGATCTGTATTGTATTAATTGGTCTAGTCAAAGGATTCCGTATTTACATTATTTGGTTGGTCTCCAAAGTTTACTTGAATTTTTCATTGAGTAGCTATAGTTAAAAAAATGTATAAATCGATCCTTAACTTTTTTAACACTATGCAAGTTGATCCCTGTTGGCGAATTCTATCTAAATGCTATTAGTGACATGCTAAGGTGGCAAATGATGATTCTATATGGACAATTATCTAAACCCTAAATACCAAGTCTTAAATCCAAAACTCAAATTTTGAATCCGAAGTCCTAAATTTCAAATGCCAAACCCAAACTTTAACTCCAAATGCTAAATCCTATAAACCAAACTCAAACCCTAATCTCTAAATTCTAATTACCAAACACCATATCCTAATTCCTAAACCGTTAAAATCCAAACCCAAAATTCAAAATCTTCAATCCTAAATCCTAAGCCCTTAGCCCTAAACCTAAACACCTAAAGTGTGAACCTTAAACCCTGAACTCTAAGTCTTACACCTCCAACCCAAAATTTTAAAACTAAACTCTAAATTCTAAACTCAAAACCTTGAACTCCAAACCCTAAATCCTAAATCCTAAATCTTAAATCATAATAGTGTGTGCATATTAGGATTATGGATTTATGGTTTAAGGTTCAAAGTTTAAGTTTAGAGTTCAGAATTTAAGATTAAGATTTGCGGATTAAGGTTTTCTATTTGGTTTGGTGTTTAGAAATGAGGGTTTAAAATTTGACATCTAGGGTAAATTTAGGATTTGGGACTTAGAAATAATGGAATTTTACATGGTAAATAATGTGATATACATGCGGATCGTGTTGGTTGATGTGGCCACACATGTGCAGTGCATTACACGCATGTATCATGCAGATATTAGTGGTTTATGTGGAGCACACGTGTTTGTTACATACATCATTGTTCATGTCAGAAAAACATTACTAATGGTGTTTAAATGGAATGTAATGGTAGGAACCAACTTGCATAACATTCAAAAATATAAGGATCAATTTCTATGTTTTTAAACTATAAAGACTCCATTGATTAAATAACAAAAATTATATGTTAATTCAGATAAATTATAGGGATCTATAAAATAATTTAATCTAATAATAATATGTCTTGTGAAGAAAGTAATAACTTATGGTTAATACAAATAAAATGATTAATAAAATTACATGTAATAAAAAAGACGGCCATTGTGCCTTACCCATGAACATCATTATGTTTTAGAAGTGAAACTTCCACCAAATATACCCATGACCATCAATATCTTCCCCCTACTTTCCATCAATATATACTTTCAATCATATAGGGCACTGGTTTTTATCTCATCTCTAGTCAATGTTAAATCCTAAATATAAATAGTATAGAACATGAAACATTTAAATTGGAAAGTTAGAGGTGAAGTTTTGAGATTTGATAATAGAAATAAACTATTACAAGATGAATATAGCAAGTGAATAAATTGATACTTGCACATTCAATATTCCTTGTTGCTTGATATTGGACATCATTTGCCAGTAATGACCAACAATTACTCCAAATTATTTTTGGTCTATTTATATTGTTTGATGTCAAAAGCATGGCAAAAATTCTTCTAAGGTAATGTGCATATACCTAAGTGCTAGCCTCTTTTTGTCCATCGATGTACACTTTATCATCATCCAATAATTTCATTGAATAATAAGTATCTTTATATGTAGGATATACTGCACCTCCAATAGTTCTAATATTTGCATCAGTGCTACATCCTTTTTGAAAATGTACTAGCATCCTTAGGTAGTAGTTTTCTCCACTACCAAAAGATAAATGATTAATTCTTCCAATGGAAAACCCCTATCTCTTGGGACCCATTTTTGCTGGTCTTCCTTGTACACAAACCTATTTAGAAACTTCACATATGTCAATTTGTTGGCGTCTTGATGCTCTTAGTTTGCCTCCATGTAGGATTTAGAGATGGACCTCTTATTGTTTGCTTTGGCAATGATATCTTTGATCAGCTGCCTATCCTTGAATACAACTTTTTTCTTTTTAGGAAGATGAAATGTCAATCTCTACACAAGTGGATATCTATAGTGTATGTCAAACCTGAATATCCTCCACACAGCTTAACATGTAGAAACATACCTACAATGATAATAATTTTGATTTCATTTGCAATATAACACAAACCATTTTTTGAAGGACTAAGGTACAAAAACAACATTACTCGGTCATTCTCTTTATGAACATACTTAAAAAGGTATTTGATAGCTTTTGTTTGGCATGTGTACTTGACATTAATGTGACACAATAATTTAGCAAGAGCTTTCTATTGTATGGGACCACATACTAGTTGTTAAAGATCAATGTGCTTCTTGGTATTAACATTCCCATTTTTCCTCCTTTTATAGTGTGGCAAGCCCTTGTCATTGAGTATTGTGTGTGCAGAAAAGGCTTTTGAAAATTTTTTTCCACACCTATTCTTACTCATGCAATGAGAACTTAGGTTCACTTGACTACAAGGACCATGCATGATAAGAGTCTCAATTGCTATATATAGATTTGGATCCTAAACTTTGTCAAATCTGGTAATTTCTAGTTATCTTGGGTTGCAGGTTATGGTGATAAAAAGGATGGGATATCTATACCATCGACAAATTGCAAACACATCCTTGCAATTTTCTGTGATGTATTATCTTGGTCCACCAGGAAAAGTTAAGGGAAAGACAATACATTTTCCAGTAACTGCCACTTCTCTTTCACCATGAATTAAGCATTCATTGAGGTGCTTATAGAAATCAACTTCAGTTTTTGTTGATTGTACCAAATGAAGTTTAAACACTCAGCCTCAGTCATTATGTAAGAATTCACTAGAAATTATTGGAAAAACTTTCTTGAACTCATTAAGTTTGAGACTCATTTGATTGATTTTGAAAGCCTGAATGTTAAGAATTTTTGCATGCTAATATTTTTCTTACATTGTGTTGGAGACAGTCAGATGTTCTCACCTCAATATCATCCCTAAATCGATTTTCACTATATAGGAATAATAAGAGATAATGTAACTATAGGTACACAAGATGTTTCACATCAATTCATTGTAGTTTCCTTGACCTAGTCTCAATAATTATGTCTCTATTTCGATAAAACTATCAATAACTCCAACTATTAAAGTGCCAATTCATTTTTGGTTAGATGACTGTATAATCTTCTGTGTTTATCCCTCTTTTGGATTAGTCTTAGTATATATAGATATATAGATATATATCTAGTATATCCATCATTAATTTTCAAAAAATGCTCTAGCTTTTGTTCTTGGTATATATAGATATATAGATATATAAATAAATAATAGATAATCAATTCATAGAAATTTCAAATAAACTATTATATCTATGTCATTAATTTGAAATCATGAGAATTTTGCTTCATTTGCTTAATTTTTCACTTACAATTTTTGTGGTGATGACATTTGCCAAAATTTATTGTAGCATTAAAATCTCAAAGAAGCTCAATTTTATTTTTAGAGTATATATAGATATATTTTTAGTCAAAATTGAATGTATATAACCCTTATATTTTGTATTATATTTATTGAATGGCTAATGTATTTGATTTTTAAAGCAAATCCATACATTTCGTAATGTGTTATTACATTTTGAATTTCTTTAAGTTTATTGTGAAATTGTTTGATTTAAGTGAATTAAAGATATATTTTGAATTTATGCAAATGTTTTAATTGTATATTTAGTTAAGTAAATTTATGAGTCAAACAATATGATTTAAGAGTGCATTAATTAAAAAATTAAAAATTTTTTTTAATGTAAATTTGCAGTTCTAATTTATCAATTTGTGTAATTACTTGACATAATGGTATATTAGACCTAATTTATTAGAATAAGTATTCTGCAATTAATTGTGATTATTCAAGTTCAACAAAATATATTACTTACTGGTTAAATTTGATTTAATTAACCGTTTGGTAATTACATATGCACAAACTGTATATTTAGTTAATTAAGAAAATGATAGAAAGTATTAACCCTAAATGTAGATTAGTCTTGCATCCAGTTATAAAAAAAATTTAAAAAAATGAGAGAAAGAAATAAGTAAAACAATCGCACTTCACTATAGTATAGAATCAGAAACATAGAATATATCGTACTTCCATTAAAGGTAAAATAAAATAAATTGAGTTGGAGCATTGATGATTTGACCCCTTTAGGGAAGAAATCCTCAGCCACCAAAGGAAAGAAATATAGGAAATAACGGTGGATAAATTGTTTTTGGATAAATTCAGAATATCTCCCAACCCTTTGAACCAAGGGACTAATCCTTCTCATAGTATTGTTGGGCACCTTAGAGTGGATTTTACTTTTAGTAAGGATTTGAACCAAAATTTGTCACATTAGGAGTTAAGTTCCTTACCACTTAACCCAACCTTTATTGATGTGGAAAAAAATTTTTAGCTACCAAAAGAAATCTTCTTCTTTCGTAAGTTTAATTGAAGAGTTTTATTCAGTTTGTCTTTATTAGTTGGACATGCATAGGAAAGTCACATTTCCACACAATTGCAATAAGTTCAAGATTTTAAAAGAAGCGAAATGCCTCAACGTATAGTCCTACCATAAAAAATTTAGTCAACTGCAGTTTTAAACTAATCAACCTATTCTTACAGAATTTTAACATAATTTGTCATTGAAATTTAGTGAAACAGGATGATCTTTGCACATTAAATTTAATTAAAATCAATACTAAAAAGATGGAGAATTAAAGACAGTAAAACTAAACAAAATACAAAGATAGATGAAGAGGATTGAAGAAGTAAGCACTAATCAGTCTCGCTGCAGTGTGAAAAAACAACCATGTGAACAGAGAGAGAAAAGAAGAGGATGATGAGGAAGCATTCAAAATAAAGAAGACATATTAGTCAATATTGAATGCAAAATAGTTGGAATCAATTTGAAAACCAAGGGCATACTCAAAATTAGAACATGAAACTAAACAAAATTTGAAAAACCCACTTCTGTGGCAACCCAGAAATTTGCTACCGTGTTAAAGGAAAGAAAAAAAAAATGATGTTGTGTCCAAGTATAAAAATCAATAAGCATTTTGAAATATCAAGTTTCTTAACGAAAGCGACAAGTATTGGACATGCAATTAACCTAAATCAAATAGTAGAAAATATGAGGAAATAATTTCGGTGCTGAGTGTATCTAGATCTGTGCTTTAAATAATGCACGCTCATTTATCTTTGAACGCCACTTGGCTCTAAATAATAAACGAAATAGGGAACTGTAATTCTAAAAGCAACTATAAAAAGATGGGCAAACTTAAGATGACGAGTAATTCTGGGATGCTAAATAGATTGAGGTTTAAAATTAATATTAACAAAAGATATGACTGCTTAAAAGTTAAAACAAGCACTGCAGTAATTCGACCTTACCAAATTTTGGAGATAACATCATCTTCAAGATGTTATAATGTGGCAGGCCTATTAATAATTAGCAGCAAACATATATTATATTATATTTATATCTTCTGCATGTTTCTACTTTTACTATCTTACATACTGATAAGTTTTCAGTCACCAAAAAAAAAAAATTAGATGGATAACACTTTATTTTTTTTGATAAAAAGTTGGTATTATTAATAATTACCTAATAATGCTTTAGGAAAACAGTTAGCATGTAAAGAGCCTTCCAAAGCAGTGCCATGGAGTTTAAAAGGGTATTAGTGGTAGTTTGTTGCACATGTGAGTTGATGAGTCTTTAACAATGCTTGTTTTAAGAAAATTATTATTTTAAGTTTACCTTGCAATTATTCTTGTTTTGCAAAGAGAAGTGTAAGTTCTACATGACTTTAACTATGTATTTTCATTCGATAAGGGCTATGATTTGTTTTATAAGTTAGGGAAGAGTTGAGTAGTTAATTTGAAAGTTTTGGTTGTCGAGTTAGTGTTTTTGGAACATCTTATTTGAGTTCAAGAATTTTATCAACTATAGATAAATATTTATGAATGTAAAATGCAAGTTAAAAAAGGGCTATTAGTATATGTATCAAACTTTACTAGCTTTTATAATGTAAGTTCAAAAGTAATTATTTTGAAAGTAAAATTAGTCTAGTAATGTGTGTTTTTCAGCTTGATAATATTTCTATATGCTTTATGTAGCTATACAATTGATTTTGAATTGCTATATACACCCTTAGCTATGTAACCATCATGCACAACAAGAATTTGATAACTATGAGGTCTTTGGAACTGCATGACGTATAAAACAAACCTTTGGGGTGTATATCTTATGTTCTTAGTTATTTGGGTGTATGTTGCACTAGCAAATGACCATGATTACCATGTTTGTTTGCTTCGAAGTTTTTGGTGATGCCATGATTATTCTATTTACTGCTCACGGGCTTAGTGATGCGATTTTTATCATATGAATTGCTCTTGAGCGAGGATGTTCCTCGATGATGCTATATGTATAAATTATGATTCTAGTGAGAAATGGTATATAAGCTTTTAGGTGTATAGTGGCTAAGATCTTTATAGTTAAAAAAAAAAGAAATTTTTGCTCTTTCTCAAGTTTATTGATTTTGTTTTAAATAAATATCTTAAACATGTTTCTTATGCTAAGATTTGAAATGCTATGAGTTCTTTGTAGATTATTTAGTTTTGAAAGATACTTTACTTTTCAGAAATGATGATCTTAGAATCGTTATCATTATTAATAAAATATATATTTTGAATTTAGACATTTTAATTTATAATAACCTTTTAAGTACTCCCCATTGTTAGTTATTTATCTACTCATTGGGCTTAAGCTCATTAAAATTTCTTGAAATGTTGCAGATTAATCACTGACTGTTTGAATAAGTTCGTTTGGTGTTTTGCTAAGGAACCGAATGAGCCAATGTCAATACTTGCTTTCTTTTGTTGTTGTTCTTAGCTTCTTACTTATATAAATTGTATTAGTATTCTATTTATTTTGAGAAAATGTATGTATTGTAAGTTTGTAATACCACCACGTGAATGTAGGGTTGGTTTGAAAATGTTTAGATATGTTTAGCAAGGTAAATGGATCTCTGGCTATATTTGGGAAAGCATTAGTTTTCAAGAAAAATTCTGCCAAAATTTTTATTAAATATATATATGGCTATGTTGGGCTTGGGGGTATTACACTGAATGGAAAATGGCAAAGGAAAAGGAAGAAAAAGGAAAAACAATGGCATGTTCCACTAAATCTTCAAATAATACACTTTTGGTTCAAAACAGAGGCCACATCATATATTATATGGGAAAATGTTTATTTTTTGTTATATCAGATTATTTTTTATTCAATTTAAACAACTTCATTCAAATCTAAACTCAATTGATATCGGCTTGAAACAATAAAACTTTAATTAAATAAATTAATTTTATAAGAATAAAATTATTGCTATCAATTTTCTTTAACCGTTTAGGCAGTAAGTAGGTGCAGCTTTGAAAATTTTACTGATCCATTGTTCATAGTAGATATCTTCTGATCACTAATTCTCATGCCCCAAATAAATACAAATCTGTATATAAAATAATGTTTATAGTAGTTGCTGAGTCTTGTCATGGCAACTTAACTTTTTTGTCATACATTTGATGTACGATTGTAAATATAATAGTCTATAACCTCATGGGGGAGGATGTTGTGATGAAATGAGTATAATAACTCAATCGCTATCGTGTCACACACAATTGCCCTTGCATAGACAGCATTTTTTCCGTCAAATTTTTCATGGGATATTTTTTACTTTTATGAGAAGCATTTAATGAAGTTAATCGTCTGCTGGCATCAGTTAATGGTCTCTTTTTTTTTCACTAAAATTATCTAGCACTCCCACCAATTTCTAGACTTTTTAAATTAATTCTTTTAGCAAGACCAATGCACCCATTGATAAGTACTCAGTTTTTTAATTCCTTATAAGTATACAGTGTTTTATATTTTCTGATATATTTATTTATTTTTATATTTATAAATACAAATATTGTATATAAAACTACGTGGATATATCATTTAACTCCTGGACTGCTTCATTGACCAAGGCAATTGGTACCCATCCTTTTCCTGCAATCACCTCCGTTGCCCCCTTTGGACTGCCTCCACCATCGCCGGCCAAAAGCTCCACTTCTATTAGCGCCTCCTAACCTCCATTTGCACTCAAACTTCAATTTCTCTCTATCACACCCACAAATCTTGTTCATATACCCCCTTAGCTCTTGCCAAAAACAACGCCATAGAGAAATATACACCTACCCTTCAACTTAGACAAATGCTTCTTGTCTGAAGTTGAAGATTACTGCTTTCTGAGATTTGTTATTGCTCGAAGTAATTCTTGGGCTATTATTTCCGGTCGACTGTTTCAGTACGGTAACGGAAGAAGTAGCCCCGCTGCCAGTGCTTCTCACAAAGCAATGGCAGCTGGCAGGTAGCAACACCAACAAATAGCCCAATCCCACTTGAAAATTGAAACCACCTCAACCCAATAATCAACCCGCGTGGCTTGGTTCCTCCGTCTTCTTCAGCCGTTCTCGGTTCGAAGTTCATTTGGTCGGCTTCTATGGTCAGAAAAACCAACCTAAACTAGCCGATGTCCACCCTTATCTACATGTGTACTTACCTTGATATGATATGTAAATCTAATTCATAATTAAAATTTGTAAATTCTTATGCATTTTATTAGTGTCACAAATTTAAAAAAAAAAATAATGTCATTACATCATTTGCAAAAGAAAATAAAACTAATAATAATTAAGTTGATTCACTATAAATTTTAGAACATCTAATATTATTGACCAGAGGCAAACATAGAATCTCCATCATACACAACACTTCCTCTTCATATTTCTTTTGAAACAGGACTGAATAAGTTTAATTCCATCACTTACAAACTCCCTAAAGTTCTACTTATAAGCCAAAGTCCTAATGGCTTATTACAGACTCAGCATATAGCTGGAAAAAGCTACATAAAAACACTTTCTTTCAAATACCAGGGGCTGCAACGGAGACGCGTGTTGGCAGTAGTTATGGTTATTGCAGTTAGGGCGGATAAGCACGGGGAGGTTGCGGACGACAAGGTGGAGGAGGAGGATTCCGATGACCAGGACACGAAGGAGGAGGCTTGAATTCAGTTGGAACTTTGAGAATAGGGGATGGTGGATGTGGAATTCTAGAAACTGTGTCAGGGAATGCGGTGTTCGATTTGTAGGAGAAACCATATAACGGACGCTTTTGCGGAGACACAGCATAGACAGCTTCAGAGGAGGCGATACCCAAGCTGCTGAATTGTGAGAGTAGCAATAAGAAAGACCACAAGTATGAATAAGCACCCATTCTGTTGTTAGGAAAACCAGTGCAGAATGTATGTCTATATGGGCTTATTGGTAGTGACCGCAGTCTTATAGGTAAAGGCCAGGAACGTTCGCAGAAAGAGAGCCCTGGACCCATTATCTCTATAATCATTAAGTAAATAAGCTACTGTCTGCTCACTTCTGTGTTCACGTGGCTTTTCAATTTGCAGCTTAACGAGCAATTGCGCGTGTTGACTTAACTTTTTTGGTCTTCGAAAACAGTCTTAACTCTTAGGCTAACCAAATCCCGTGAAATTTGCTTCCATTTATAATCACAAAATGTTTCGTAGTTGAAATTAATGGAAACTAAGACTAATTAACGTGAAACGATAAAAGTCGGAAGATCCTAAGAATAAAAATTGTTGATTAAGCTGAAAACCCTTGCAGAGATTAAGAGCAGGTTTAGAGTGTAAAGCTTCTGGTCGCTTCTGTTATAGGAGTTACGCTCTTATGTTAGTTGTGAAATCATTCAGAGTTAGTTTTGTTAGTAAAGTTCAGCTACATAGCGTGCTTATATATAAACTCAGTTCCTGAATCAATAAGATTAGATTTCGTTTTTCTGCATCTGTTCATTTTGTAAAAGGAAGAGTTTCTAATCTTGGATACGACCCTACAAAGCCATCTTTACAAGGCATTTATACAAATACACATCCTTCTTCTACTTAAACAATATGACAAACAGTTATTACAGCAGACAGGCTCAATAATGAAAGGAATCCATGAAAGCATCCAGTTCTAAGTTTTTATTTCAGTCTCAAACCACGTTACACATTCAGTCCCACCACCTGGACTCCTTTCACGATTATGACTTCAGCATTCACGCCACACACAGCTCAACAAAAATCTAGTAATGAAACAATCAACTCAACTGCAATTCCGTTTATCTGTTACTCTATTATTTTCCAGGGGTTTATTATAGAAAAGAAAGGGTTGTATCATGAAAGTAAGAATCATGATATATTTTTTGTTTCATCGCTAATAATGTAACTTGAACAAGTTGAGATAAGGAGGTATGCAAATAGCCAACCACATTAAACATGATTTGAAGAACAGACCAAAAAAGATGGAGAGAAAGAATAAAAGAGTGATGAAAATGTTGTGAAACTAACATAATTTGTCTATTGAAAAAATAACCGTGATAGGTCTTATTTTAATTATTTACAGATAAAGATCTTGCTTACTTTACATTTTATTGGTGGTTATTGCTCACATAAAACATTGAAGCACCAACAACTAGTGGGATCGGATCTATAGCAGCAGGTACAAGAAAAGAGGGATCTAGTGTTGTAGTAATCAATTCTGAACTCAGCAACACGGTTCCACCAATGGACACTACTACTATCTGAATCAGCTCACGAACACAGTTACAACCTTTTTTATGGTTATGGAGATGCTATTAGAGCCCTCTAAGTATAAACATTTCAAATCTCAAAAGTGTAAGATTGTGCCTTCAAGAAAATATTCTAAAGAGGGGAGAATTAAGAGTTAGAAAAATTTCTAGTATAAAGTACTATAGGCTGATTCTGATTGAATTTATATTAAAGAACTCGTGTTGCATTGCGTTGGATAATTTGGATTGAACCAAGTTTGGGTTGCCATTAGAACCTCTGAATCAATGGCATGTTAGAGAACCTTATAATTGGTATGTAGTTTTTCATACGCAGAGTATATGTTGTAAAAGAGAAAAAAAGTTGTGAAATCATACATTTTATTTTTTTTTCTCTTTCATAGTGTAGACTAAAATGTGAAATGCTGCGTATAAGAAGCATTATAAGTAGCATTTCTCGTGCTCTCCATGCAGTAACTTTCATGTATTGGATTAAAATAAACGATATGAAAAGCAAAGAGCATATATTTTATTCAGTGATAACCCTCAACATTGCATTCTTGGTCAGGCCAAATCTTCCTCCCAGAACTACTCTATTAATGAGACAGACCTATAATTCCATACACATTTAATTCAAATGACATCCTATAATTCAAAACCATATACTAACGCTTGCTTAGCAAATATTAAAAGGAAAAAAAAAAAAAAAACTTCGGATTTGGCTAACTCTCATCAGATGCTTTTTGTAAGTTACTATTAAGTGGTCTAAAATGAGTTGTTTCTTGGAAAAACTTACAAGACAGGCAGAGTCCTGATTTCATCATCAAAACGTATAATTGAACATTTTCACTAAGAATCTCTGTTTACATTATCAACTAATGGCAATTCGGTTAAGCTAATTAAAAATTTCACCTTGATTTGAATATAGTTAATTATATTAATATTATGTACTTTCTGAAGATTCTATATTAATATATATTAATATCATTACAAAAAAATAATTTAATAGCGATTGTACATTAGTTTTAGTGATGATTATAACTGTTACTAAATATTCTAGTGACAATTGTTAAACCGCCATAAAATCATGCCTAACTATTATTACTGGTGATAGTTTTTACCAACCGTGGGAGTATGTTGTACATTAGTGGCCGTTCCCACCGCCAAAAAAATCAATACTTTCTATAATTATAGTTTGTATTGTGGTGGTCCAAACTGTCATTAAATGCAATCATTTAAAAAATCTTAATTTTTGTTAGTAGTGGTTATAATTGTCACCATCACACTAAATATTAAATTTTTTAAAAATACTATTTATTATAAGGACAGTTATAACAGTTACAGACGTAATTTTTTAAAAAATTTCATTTTATATTAATGGCAATTAGAACCACTACTATCATACCAAATATAATTTTTTATAATTCACAATTTGTCATTGTAGCAAATATACCTGTCACTATTTTTATAAGTGAAATTTGAAATTAAATAAATTAGTGTTGGTTGGAACTGCCACTATCTTATTGAAGATTTAATTAATTTCTTTTCTTTAAATAACTATAATAAGGAAAACTATTAAAATTAATACAAATAATAATTAAATATGAATCATATTTATTAAAATGAACGCAAATGCCAATCAAACCTGAATCATATTTATTTAAATCACTCAACCATAACCATGTCTAAAACATTTGTACCATATATATATATATATTTAAAACAGTTGTACCCATCTCACCAAAAAATAAACAATAGTGCCATCACCATATGCAAATATAATGTAAAGAGCACATTATAATTATATTTTCTAATCAAACTTTATTCATTGTCTCAAAAGATTACTATCACTAAGTGGCCTGCTCGTCGCTAATTGCAATGAAGGTAAGACATTTGAATTTGGTTCTTACAATAAAAGAATTATAATATTGGTCAAATAATAAACTTGACAAAGTCATATAATAATAACACTTCCTTGACATCAATTGATGATACACAAACATGTAATGATTTAATACCATTGAATAAAAGTTTCTAAAGCAACACTAATTGGTCGAATAAATATATTTCAGACATGAGTAAATGGTCACTTCACTCACATCCAACAGAAAACCAGACTAATTAAAAATCTCTAAAGATGCATGGTAACATTAAAAGCCAATTTTCATAAGTTCCTCAAAGCAAGACCATAAACAAAACACAAAATCATTCATAACAAATTTTCATATATCAGCACTTGTCAAAATTTATCTAATAAAAATTGTTACAAAGAAAATAAGCTTGCAGTTGTAGCCAATCATATGTTGTATATCTTATTTCAATACTATGAACAGCGTTTTGGTTACACCAAATCCCTAGTTTAACAAATAAATGTTGTTAGCAGAGAAGGTAGAACTCCTACTTCAAAAATGTTTTCAGCAGCCTCTGAAAAGAGGAATAAAAAATCGCATAGAATTGTTTTTTCTTTTTGTTGCTGGTATCTTCCTACCAGCTTGCAACACCAACAGACAAAAGAAGCATAATTGCTTGCTCAAAGGAAAGACTTATTTTCTTATTTCAGCTAAATGTAAAAGAACCCGACTAAATCTGATATCTACAAGTTCGTTATTTAGTTGATAGCCCTCTGTACTCATCTATGGGATTAGCTGAACAAAACCTAGCAAAACAAATATACTGAAAGATCAAATAAGACGAATATTAAAAAAAATGCAAGCACAAACACTGTAAAACTGTTATAAGTCCTAATATTTATGCTTTATGTTCCACAAGGTACATCTTTATTGATTATAATAGACTGGCTGGAAAAGGCTATGCAGCTTAAGGGATTCCTTTGGTCAATGCAGAACCCTAAGAGCAACATTTTAGAAGTATAGAATGACATATAATAATCCAAGGCAAACAAGTAGACATAACAGCTAGCAAGAACCTTGTCAATAATTCTGACATACATGAAATTGAACTTTCACTTTCCTTCATGCAAGGAACTTGAGAACACATTCCACAAAAATACAAAGTCTGACCTTTTGGTAACCTTTTCTGCTATTGTGTAAAATAAAAAGACAATACCTTGAACTAAAGTTTTAACTGCTTGCATCAGTAAGCAAAAACAATGTTTTGGATATCTAGTATGGCTATTAAGAAGAAGAAATCAAATTTCAGACTTTACAAGATTTCACACAACGTAAAGACAAATGCACACACGTGAATGCATGAGGACCTACACATTTATGTTAAGGTACAATGGAAACAAGTCAGAATTTATAAACACGTAGAATCAGCTAAAACTTGTGAGGATTCAAGCAACATTTGATGTAATATTAATATGAGCAGTGATGAAACATAACTACCCATACTGGATTTTACATGAGTAGCACATCTAATTAAGTATCACATCATCAGCATATTTTGAACTTTGTCCTTAGTCTCTACTAATAGCAATAAAGGGGTAAACTAGAAAAAATACAGTGCATAAGTGTAACAACCTAGCTAGAAAGTGAAGGGTGAACTAAACAGTCATTTGTATCTTGCCCTTTCTCTGATTATCCTCAGTCCAAAATACCTACCTGAAACTTAAAATCACAACAATGCATTCTTTATGCATTATTATTGAATAAAGTAATGCTGGCTGAAGCTGATGAAAGTGGCTTTCAATTTTTCGAAAGAAAACCCAAATGCCTTGAATATTGTTAGTGGTGGCAAGTAGCACCTCCAACTTTTTAATAAAAAAATAGCAAACGCCAAACTTTTCTCTAATAGAACTTGAAAACTCAAACAACAATGTCACAGTTCAGCACCAAAAGAAGCTGATTGCATATTTGAAATTTGTGAATGAAACATTACAAACACTAAAAGACACAGATTCATATGTGAAAGTTTGGTTCATACTTAATGCACATGAATTCTGCAAAATCACATGCTTACTACTGCTTGCTTTAAGATGATGCATGCATGATCAAAACCACACGTTGTTGACCAACTACTATAAATTATAATTCATTACTTGTCCTTTGGAATTCTCAATCAGCAGTGGGTATAAAAAAATGCTTTAGAACAATTCTTTCCTATTCTTTTATATGTCTAGAGGAGATTAAGCTTTTAGTGCATTTGGGAATTTGGTTAATGCAGCATGCAAGATATTTCAACCAGAGATTCTTACAATTGTAACTTCGTGAGAAAGATTTTATTCATTTCAAGATTGCTTGCGGTGTGCAACTAATGATTTCTTTTAGAAAAAATTTCAAATTAATTTCAAGTGAAAGATCAAATTTGGTGTTTTTGTTTAGTTCACTTCAAACAAATATGCTGGAATCATGTTAATCCCAAAGTTCTATTCTCTTGCTGCATTAGATGGCAGAGTTGAATTTGCACTTCTAAGGTTACTTGTGAATTGTGGTCAGTCATGATTGTTCTAGTGTTTTACAAAGAGGAAAAAACCCAAATCAAAGCCTGTCTAAGTTTTATGAATTATATTTCTGAATGTAACCTAAGGAAAAATAATACTTTGGCAAACTAACATGAATTAACAAAGGGTGCGGAGGAGGAGATCATGAACGATGGTAAAGCCATGTATGAGCAATGACCTTAGGACCAAAGGTGAAGAAGACAAATGTTCAGCTATTTAAAAAGAATGTATAACTAATAGTTAAACGTAAAGGATTTCCTACCAGAGATGTAACTGACAATGCTTAGGTCGCGAAGCCAAATAGTAGCAAGAACAGGCAAGGTCGTCAGCAGTGCTAACAGAAAATGTGAATTCAATTCAATTCCACCCAAATTAATGTGTGCATTTGGAAAGAAATAATGAAGACAGGATGTCACTCTCCAAGATTATAAATTCAATGCAAGCACCCTGCATGAAAGAACTTTTAATAGATGAAATAACTGTTATAAAAACTAAAAATCTCTGAGGACACCAAGAATAAACAAGAATTAAATGACAGAAAATCATTTCATATATCTAGCATACCTTCACCAAGAATTAAATGACAACAAACCTAGAATAAACAAGGTTCTGGCTAGAAAAATGAACAAAAAGTAAACAACTGTGAGAAAAGGACGTGGGCAAAATTTTCAACTCTGATGTACTATGATTGTGAGAAGTGTGCAATCTTTCAGAATCACATGCGAGCTCCTTGTCTTACTTGCAAAAATTTGTCAATTTGGATTCTCTTGGGAGTGTTCAGTTCACAATCTTATTTGGAGGCCTTAACTTACTAATATTCAAAAAGATTTAAGGATGCTGTGAGTTCCTTTAAACTAAAAAGAATTCATAGACCTCGATTTTGATATGTGTGTAATGTGCAGTTCTAGTTCTGTACTCTTGCATTGTGAGGCAACTACCTGTTTATGGAATAATCTGTTTGGGATTCTAGGTGAACACTAGGTGTGTCTTGTTAGGATGAAGAGGTTGCAGAAAATTCTATGCAGAGCTACTGTAGAGAATTCCAACTCAGTTTCTGTTAATCTGTTAGTTTCAGTTAATAGCTAAGTCTGTTAGTTCTATTATTATAGATATATTCAGTTGGAACACGTGGCCTTATGTGATCAAGGTTATTTCTCCATAAATACTGCAACTCTGCACAAATTCTGATATGTGAGAATACAATTGAAATCTGTTTCACTTTTTCTCTTCGTTTTGCAAACTGTTTCACTTTCTTTCTTCTGTAACAAATTGTTACATGGTATCAGAGCTAGGAGATCGTCAATGGCAGCGCCTATACAAAACACCGCAAGTCAGAATATTATGGTGATCAATCCAAGTCTGCAAAGTCTAACCATAAAGCTTGAAGATGACAATTTTCTTGTTTGGAAACAACAAATCTTGGCCACACTTCGTGGACATGGTCTCAAGTCATATATAGATGGATCAGTCATAGCTACTTCATCAAAGTTGCAAGATTCTCAAGTCTTTGAACGACAAGATCAACTGATAGTTTCATGGATGCTGTCTTCAGTAAGTTCATCTGTTTTACCCAACTTTATTGGTTGTGAAACATCAAGGGATCTTTGGGAAACAATTCAAGAATATTTTTCTTCTCAATCTGCTGCAAAAATACTTCAATATAGACGACAATTGCAAATTGCAAGAAAAGAAAATATGAGTATGAAAGATTATTTGACTAAGATCAAGAATTTGTGGAATATTTTACTGTCATGTGGCTGCACAATAACAGAATCTGAACTAGTTCAGATTGCTCTAGCTAGACTAGGAGCTGATTATGATGCTATAGTAACCTCAATTACCACTCTACAAGGACTTCCTACATGGAAAATTATGGTCTCACACCTACTCAGTGCAGAATCAAGAAACTTACAGAATGCTGCCGTTATAGAGTCATCTGCCTCAGCAAATATGGTATCACACCAGAAATATAATCAAAACAATGTGAAAGGGTACAATTCACAAAGCTATGGAAGAGGTCTTGGCGGCCAAGGAGGATTTGGAAGAGGAAACTTCAGTCATGCAAGGGGAAGAGGTCGAAGTAGAAACTCATGGTTTAATTCAAAACCTCAGTGCCAGCTCTGTGGAAAAATTGGACACACTGTCCATAGGTGTCATAAAAGGTTTGATATATCCTTTACTCCTGAACCTGGACAATACTCAGTCATGGAGCAAAATACTCAAGTTGAAAATCATAGAAGCCCTCAGTTTAGAAGCAATGCAAATGTGGCAGCAATGACAATTGCACCAGAGACAGCAATTGAATCATGCTGGTATCCTGACAGTGGAGCTACTAACCATGTCACAAGTGAGTTGGAGAACCTGAATATAGGTGCTGAATACAGAGGTAATGACAAAATTCATATGGGTAATGGTTATGGCCTTGATATCTTACATATTGGTCACTCTTTTGTCACACCCAAACTACACATTCAGCCCAAAACAAGATTCCAATTAAACAATATTCTACATGTTCCAAAAATAACTAAGAACCTGATCTCAGTTTGTCAATTTTGTAGTGATAACCATGTCATATTTGAGTTTCACCCAACTTTTTGTCTTGTGAAGGATCAGGTGACCAATGCAGTACTTCTCAGAGGCAAATTGGATAAGGGACTGTATCAATTTAACCTCTCCACTGTCAAGCCTTCTCATTCTGTCAATAAGCCATATAACCCAATCCTCAAACCTCATAAGAAAGCATTCATATCTACTACAACTGAGAATGAAGAGTCTGACAAATTCAAGTGGTGGCATAATAGATTAGGACATCCTAATCCTTTCGTTGTATTCAAAGTACTTCAATCTTGTAATTTCTCAGCAAAGTTCAATAAAAATTTCTTTTGTTCTCACTGTCAACAAGGCAAAAGTCACAACCTACCTTTTCCTAATGCTACTTCCACTTATAATGAACCTCTTTCTCTTCTTGAAGTTGACATATGGGGTCCAGCTCCATGTCTCTCTGGCCAAGGATTTAAGTATTACCTGTCAATAATTGATGCATACTCTAAATATACTTGGATATATTTTCTAAAATCCAAGTCAAAAGCTCTCCCAACGTTTGTTCAATTTACCAAACTTGTAGAAAACCAACTTCAGACCACCATTAAAACCCTTCAAACAGACTGTGGTGGAGAATTTCAAGCATTTAGTTCATACTTAGCTCAAAAAGGAATAGAATTCAGAAACACCTGTCCCTATACCTCTCAACAAAATGGACTTGTTGAGAGAAAACATAGACATATCGTAGAGACTGGTTTAACCCTATTGTCTCAAGCTAAAATGCCACTTAAATTCTGGTCTAAGAGTTTTACTTCTGCTGTCTACCTCATTAATAGAATGCCAAGTACAGTCCTTGATCTCAAAATGCCTCTAGAGTTGCTGCATAAGGTAAGACCTGATTATTCACTCCTAAAACCTTTGGTTGTGCTTACTATCCTTGTTTGAGACCATATAACTCCAATAAACTACAGTTCAGGTCAAAGCCTTGTCTCTTCATTGGGTACAGCTTCAAACACAAAGGTTACAAATGCCTAGACAGCACTGGGAGAATTTACATATCCAGAAATGTCAAATTTGATGAGACTACATTCCCATATACAGACCTTTTCTCTACCCAACCATCCCAAGAAGACAACATAGTGTCTATATCTCACCCACCACTTGTAATACGTATACCAGCACCATCACAGGAAACCAATGAACCAACACCAACTCAGCCCACTGTGCAAGCCAGTGAACCAGCTAAGAATCAAGAAACAATCCCAAATCAAACAAACACTACACTACCTCAACAACCCTCAGCAACCACAAACATCCATCCAATGATTACAAGAGCCAAAAACAACATATACAAGCCTAAAACATACACTGCAGTCCTGACTGAGAGTGAACCAAAATCAATCCAAGAAGCCATGAATCATCCCAAATGGAAGGAGGCAGCTCAAGCTGAATATGATGCATTGATAAGGAATGGAACCTGGTCCCTTGTTCCATTACCTCCAAATCGGAATCCAGTTGATTGTAAATGGATATTCAAAATAAAGAGAAACCCTGAGGGGTTAGTAGAAAGATATAAAGCCCACCTAGTTGCAAAGGGATTCTTACAAAAGGCTGGCTTTGATTTTTGGGAAACATTCAACCCAGTGGTGAAACATGCAACAATTAGAGTTTTTCTCACACTTGCACTATCACAAGGGTGGTCCATCAGACAAATAGATATTAATAATGCCTTTTTAAATGGAGATCTACAGGAGGAAGTCTACATGAAACAGCCAGCAGGATTTGAAGTTAAAGGAGGAAATCAGCCCCTAGTGTGCAGACTAAAGAAGGCCTTATATGGCCTCAAACAAGCACCACGTGCTTGGTATGACAAGCTACAAAAGTTCTTATAGTCTAAAGATTTTAAGCCTTCAAAGGCTGATCAGTCACTCTTCATCAAACTAAAAGGTGAACTTTCTCTGTACGCATTAGTTTATGTTGATGATGTTATAGTTACTGGAAATTCAGAAGATGAGATACAAAGGCTGATAATGGAGTTAAATAGTGTCTTTTCCTTAAAAGATCTTGGAAGTCTTAATTACTTTTTAGGCATTGAAGTTACAAGAACAAATCAGGGACTGCTACTTACACAGACCAAGTATGCTAGAGAGCTGCTAAACAAATTTCATATGCTGGAAGCTAAACCTTTGCCAACTCCTATGGTGAGTAGTCTTAAGTTGTCAGCTAATGAAGGCTCACCGATTGAAGATGAACAGCAGTATAGAAGAGTTGTAGGGGCATTACAGTACTTGACAATTACAAGACCTGATCTGTCATATTGTGTTACCAAGGTGTCACAGTTAATGCATAAACCATTAGATACACATTGGAAGGCAGTAAAACGCATACTGCGTTATGTCAAAGGGACACTTACTCATGGACTCATGTTCAAACCATCATTTGTGCTCACATTGACAAGGCACACTGATGCTGATTGGGCCTCTGATCCCGATGATCGAAGGTCTGTCTCAGGGTTTTGTGTATACCTTGGACACAACTTAATTTCGTGGAGCTCAAAGAAGCAAAGCACAGTCTCAAGATCAAGTACAGAGGCTGAATATAGAAGTTTAGCTCAGTTAACAGCAGAAGTGCTATGGTTACAGTCATTACTTAAGGAAATTGGTGTTAATCTCCTAACTAAGCCACAGCTATGGTGTGACAATATGTCAACAGTGGCTCTCTCTGCAAATCCAATACAGCATAGTCAAACTAAACACATGGAATTAGACATCTACTTCGTTCGTGATCATGTTCTACAAAAAGACATTGTAGTGAACCATTTGCCAAGCTCTGATCAGATTGCAGATGTGTTTACCAAACCGTTGTCAAGTTCATTGTTTCATAAGTTCAGAACAAAACTAACTGTCCAAGCACCTAGATAGTTAGTTTTGAGGGGGGAATGTTAGGATGAAGAGGTTGCAGAAAATTCTATGCAGAGCTGCTGTAGAGAATTCCAACTCAGTTTCTGTTAATCTGTTAGTTTCAGTTAATAGCTAAGTCTGTTAGTTCTGTTATTATAGATATATTCAGTTGGAACACGTGGCCTTATGTGATCAAGGTTATTTCTCCATAAATACTGCAACTCCGTACAAATTCTGATATGTGAGAATACAATTGAAATCTGTTTCACTTTCTCTCTTCGTTTTGCAAACTGTTTCACTTTCTTTCTTCTGTAACAAATTGTTACATGTCTTCTACTTTGGAGCAGTTTCTCAGTTTTTGTTTTAGAGGTTTTAGGAAGAAGAAGCTGGCTATGATTAAATGATAGTATGCAGTTTACGTAGTTCTCTGGTCTATATAATTAAAGAATACTAGTATTTAAGGGTTCTGTTTACTGTTATATTTATTATGGGATAGGATTGTGTTTATGGCTATCAAATATCAATCTTTAAATCAGTGGCTCTGATTACTCACTAACAACACGGCACTAAATATTGATGACCCAAATCGTAAGACTACAACGAGTAAAATTGGGAAATAGGGGATGTCAGTAAATTTCAAAATTCAATCCAGTTCTTCATACTCATAAAAGAAAAACAAAATTGAAATTCAACAACCCAATGACTATGACTAATTATCTAATTTGAAAGAAACCCGTCTCTAATATTCTAACCTCTTAAACCCCAATAACCTAATGGAAACTCTGAAGAAAGAACGAGAACTACCTGTCAAGTTGGCTGCTTTGGCCGGAAAAGAAAAAAGAAGATTTTGAACTGCCTTCCACGCCAAGGAGTAAGAGGGGTGAAGGGTTTAAAGAGAATAAAGCGGAGTGCAGTCACAAAATGGGACACGGTGCTCCTCTACAGCAATACTTTCTTCAATAAGAAAAGATATTCCCGCAACCAAAGATAACTTAAAGAGAAGAAATTATAGAGACAGGAAAGAAGAAATTATAGAGAAAAGAGAGATACAACCTAACGCCAAAGTCGAGGCAAATTATCGCAGCAAGACTGAGTTGAGTTCCTGTGAGAATAGCTGAAAAATAAAGGAAAATCTTTGAAAAAAATGGCAGAGTGAATTGTGTGCTGAAAACAATGGCCAAAAAGGGGAACGTACCAAATAAAAGAGAAATCGACAAGCCAAATTCTCTTGCTCTAAGTCCAAGCTTGAGTCAGAGTGAATGTGTGGAACTCTGTTGCTAATTGGAACGGAGCAAATGTTGCGAGAGAGGTTGAGCGAAGGTTCTTGCGGTGAAAGAAGCTGAGCGAGTTGCGCGAGGGAGAAAGACCAAAGCCTCAGAATAGGAATCCTAGCAGCGTGAGAAACAAATGGAAAAATTCAGAGAAGTCGAATAAGATGCAAACTTTAGCGTCTAATGCAATTTCTCGCGCGGTTTATGCCAACGGTTCAGGGTTATAATGATAAAATGTTAGTGGCGGTTAATTTAGCTAATTTTCTAAAAAGAAAAAAAAAAATAAATGTAGATAGCCCTCTAACCGCTGCTAACAATTCTTCACAGTTAATTTCATGGTTTTAAAATATATAATGATAAAATTTTAGTAGCCTTTAGAACCGTCACTACTAATTTTTATAATTTTAATTAATATTCTAAAATGTAAAAGCTTAAAAAAAATATATGTAGATAAAGTTAGTAACACCATTAACCACGGCTAACAATTTTTTATAAATTACTTAATTTTTTAAATATAAAATTATAAAAATTTAATGACAGTCTAAGCTGTCACTAAAATTTTATAATATTATACTTTATATTTTAAAAATAGAAAGTTTAAAATATTAAATGCAAATAAATTTAGTAACAATTTATACTGTCACAAAGATTAATAAATTGTCACAATATTAAAAATAATGGTGGCAATTACTAAACCGTTATGGGAACCGCTATTATTTTTGTATTTAGTGACAGTTATTTTTAACTGTCATTGAAAAATTGTCACTAACATATTAATTTTTTGGTAATATATGTAAATAGTGAAATTCAACGAAAATTAAAATAACGACAATGATCAAAACTGTTGCTAAAATAAGAACGTAAAAGATGGAAATAGGATACCAAAAAAAAAGATAAAACATAGAATTAAGTTGCAATTTTATTACTGTATATTAATATGACCTATTGTAATAAAAGACTAAAAAACATTATGTAGGTAAAATAATTTTAATAAGAAAAAATATACATTTCCTTTTAAATAAAGGTGGATTATATGTATATTTTTTTAATTGTAAAAATTGATAAGTATACACATTTTTTAACTTTAATTTATCTTTAAAAATATTCCTTTAACTATAAAATAAATTTTTTATAAAAATTTAAATAATTAATTAAAAATATTATATGTATTAGCAATAATATGTAAGTTGTGTAATTGTTTAGATTTAACAATAAATAAATAAGGAAATATATTATATTATTTTAATAATTAAAAAAAATTATTATCAGCTTTATAGTTAAAAACATAATTATAATTAGCGTAAAATTAAAAATATGTATACTTTTTCTTAAAAAATTTAACTATCCTAGAGTTCTACTATTTACACGGATACATAATTTTGGAAAATACTTCCCTTTTATGGAGCCTACAGTCAATCCAAGGATAAACTCAAAAGTCATTAAAGTTTATTAATGGAGAACATAACGTCATGTGTACCTGCAAGGGACGATGCAATCGCAGCTATGACATCAACCCAGCGCGGAATGCTTTTCCGTTAGTTGTATCCAGGAGGAGAAAGGATGTTGGTTTGTGCTCACCACTCTTAAAATTAATCACATATTAAAATTTTGAGCTTTTAGCAAAATAAGAATACACATAATAAAATGTTTTAATAAGGCTACCATCTCTGTTATCCAGAAAGTAATGGAAAGTGATCTTCTCACTCCTATAGAAGATCATCAACTCTTAGATTCAAAGATTAGAGATTTAATAAAAAATAAATATAAAATAAAAAAATTTATGAAATATATTTAAATATAAATTTAAAATAAATACAAATGATTAAAAATTAAAAAATAAAAATAAATTATTTAAATTCTATTCCTTTACCTTCAAAATAACAAGTTTTATGAAAGAGTCATTCCCATAAGATTTGTGATTTGACAAATCTGAAAAACAGTGAGAAAAGGAAATGAAACAGATCAAGATACCTTAATTATGATACAGAAAATAAAATAGCAGTAATTCTTCACTGTTTCACGTAATTCTTTAGTTTGCTTTTTATGTAAATGCATTAAATTATTTATTTGGGTATTTTATGGAAAATATATATTTTTATTAGGTAATGCTGAGTCTGCATCAAACACATCAATAAAGTAACAAAGATTACATTTTATAAAGTTTTAAAATTTTGTTGAGAATATATAAATATTATTTTAAGTTTAGAAATTTCTATAAATATCTATCATTAATTTGTTTCTAGATGAATTTTATAGAAAACTGACTTCCACAATTTGATTAAGGCTGTTTATCTTGTTAGGTTTATTGAGTACCACTTCCTTCACATGACAAATTCCTACCAAAACTACCTAAAAGATGCATGTCGACATGCAACACGGAGTAGTAAACAAGAAAAACTAGGATTAAATTAGAGTTTTGAAAATAGGCTTTGGGATAGGGTTTAGAAAAAGAAAAAAATACAGTCATCACCGACCTTGATTGAGATAGTGAGGTTGGACACCAAAAAGTGAGGTCTACATTACAAAAAATGATTCAATAGTTGGTTATATCTAAAAATGCCATTTTCGTACCATATTGGTGTTTTATTATTTTTTGGTTTCAAAATTGTGCCTTGTGTTTTTTTAAAACAAATTTGTTCTATTTTTGTTGTTCCTTGTCTCACTATTGGCTTTGCATGCAATCAAGTGTGATTCATGATTAAGACCATTAGTAAGTGACATTTAGCCATTGCTATAGAAGGGATCAATTATTCGATGCTTGATTCATCTAGGACATGTATCAAAAGTTGTTGGGGAATTTCAAGTAAAAGGCATGCACAATAATTCTTTATAATCATCTTGGAGGAATTATGTCAAGTACTTGACTAAGCTCATAATGTAATTACCTTGAGATAAATGAAAAGTGGTCATACACATGACCCCTTTCCTATTCGTCTTTAAGAAGAATCTAGGTTTAAGAGGATTTACAAAAGTCAAGTCGAAGGTCAAAGGATCTTGGGTAAAAGGTGGTGATCCTTTATAATCACGTTAGAGAAACTATGCCAAAGCTTCACTAGGCTCATAACATAACTACCCTCAAGATAATTGCAAAGTTGTCATATGCATGACTCTTGTCCTATTCGTTGTTGGGAAGAATCTATATTTAAAAGAGAAGAAGCGAAAGTGAGTCAAGGCCAAAGGGTCTCAAACAAAGATGGTGATTCTTCATAATCACGTTAAATAAACAATGCCAAATGCTTGACTAGGCCCACAATGTGACTACCCTCAAGATAATTGGAAAGTGGTCACACACATGATTCTCTCCCTACCCATCGTTGAGAAGAATCTGGGTTGAAAAGGGAAGAAGCAAAAGTGAGTTAAGGCCAAAGGGTCTTAGTTGAAGGTGGTGATTCTTCATAATCATGCTAGAGGAACCATGCCAAAAGCTTAACTAGACCCATAACATAACTACCCTTAAGATAGTTACAAAGTGGTCATATGCATGACCCATCCCTATCCATTGTCGAGAAGAATTTGGCATTTAGAAAAAGGATGTGCTAAGCCATAGGGATAGATCAGCTCAAGAAAACATGGGAAGAAAAGCAGCCACAAATCCATTTCCTTTTGTTTCAATGAACACTCAGTCTCAAAAGGAAACATGTTTGAAAATACTTTTCAAAAGTTCAAGATTTAAGATCACCCAATACCTTAGTACACAATTCTCATGAGCATGCATCAACATTGATTTTGAAGTGCAAACAATGTAATTAAAAGACACTCCAAATTAATAATAATAACATTGCAACACTTTAAGAGCAATTAAAGTAATTCACTTTAAATTCTTTTGCTTTCCTTCCTTAGAAGGGAATTAAATGCAATCTAATACTAAAAAGGAAATTTATTTATTTAAAAATAAAATTTTATTTTTATTGGGTCCCACTCACATTTGGACATTAAACTTTTTCATTTAGGATCATCAAGAGCATCTCTTCAATTTTGTGGAGCTTTAACTAAGGATACAACTAAAACAAATGCTTTGTAGGAGGGAGACAAGGACTTAGCAAAAAAAAATTAGAGACAAAATGGTAAGTACATATCGTAACATCCTTTTTAACAGTAATTGGAAGGTTTAATGGGAACAATGAATGGAGAATTTGACTTACCAGTGGATTAGGAACAAGAATGAACTAGTCTATTGTTGTGATTTGTCAGGTAGAGCATATTGGCTAGTTTCATCCAAACCTCTCTTTTCCTTCTAGAGTAAATCAAGAACTCAACTTTTTCTTGTGAAGTTTCTTTATTCCTCCTAGCAAGTTGTTTAGATTGTGACAATATCTATAGCTCCTCTTCCTTTTCATCACATTGACCCTCACAATGATCTGAAAGTGGAGTGTCTTCATGCTTTTATCTTCTTTACCAACACTTTTAGACAAAAAGATACAAAAAATGGAGAGCATCTCTTCATTATTGCTATTCTCTTTCTCTTTGTTTAGAAACTCCCTCTAAAGGGATGTTTGGCCTTGTGAAAATCAGGACTCATCCTTGCAAAAAATCATATCCATACTAACAAGCACTTTTTGAGTAAGCAAGTGGTAACACTTGTATCTTTTTTGAGTAGGAGAATACTCGATAAGTACACATTTAAGAGCCCTTGGACCCAATTTCTTGACACCAAGTTTGTGCTCATGAACAAAGTATACACATCCAAACACCCTTGGAGGAACTAGGAAGGATGTCGACTCTAAAAGCAAGTCTAATGGAGATTTAAAATTTAGAGTTTCGAAGGCATGCGATTGATTAGATATGCTATGTTAAAATAAAATAATCTCCCCAAAATGTTTTTAAAACTTTCATAAAGAACAGCAAAGCTCTTGCCACTTCTAGTAGGTTTTTATTCTAACATTCAACAACTCCATTATAAGTAGGAGTTTTAACGTAACTAGTTTGATGGATAATTCCTCACTATCCAAATACTGCTTATTATCACTTGCAAAATTTGGGTTCCTTGTGTGTTTTCCCATTTCACAAGTATCACAACCTAGATCCTTGTCATTGCATGGAGAATTCAAAATTGGAAATAATTTTTCATGGTCATAAAAAGAAGGAGGTCTTAATCTTCTATCCATCTGAGTACTTGAGAAGGATTTAGACTTGTAAAGTCTTTCTACATAGTCACACTAGAGGTGGTATGATGGCCGTCTTACAAAAAATATAGCCAATTCCTTACTCTCCCATAACCAATCATAACAAGGGAAGAAAAAGTAACTTTGTAGTTCAAGTCATGGGTTTTAGTACTAATAGAAAGCAAACTATTTGGAAAATAAGGTAGAAGTAGACTAGTTTATATGGTCTTTTCCAACAATTGGAGATCTAGAACCATATGCAATTTGGATTGTATCATGTCCTATGCATGGTGAGTATGAGGAGAGTATACTCTAGTCATTGGTGATATGATTTAATGCTTTGGAATCCTTGATCCATTAGTTTGGTTGAACACCATCTGAGGAACTTAAAGCTAGAACACCTTTATCTATATCAGCAAAGTTGGTGGAAGATAGAGTAGGTGAAGATGACATATCTACATTTAGAGCTTGAAAGGAATCTAACTTTATTGCCATCATCATTCTTTTGAGTGTCCTAATCTCTTCTTTGGAAAAACACCTCGCTAAGTTTGGGAAGGTAGAATCAAGGGTCTTCAAAAAGTGACCTTGAAAAGCCATTGTTTAACCCACAACATTGCCCATATTTGGTACAGTGTTAGTTAGAGATTCACATCATGACTGGCTTACTTCAACTCCATCGATATTGCCACTTGTAGACATCTTCAAAACTTAGAAGCAACCACTAATCCTAAACACAACTTGAAGAACTTAGAAGTCAAAGACAACTCTAAAAAAGAAAATGACTACACAACAAAACCAAAGCATGCCTCCGACATTTCCATGACAGCACTTTAACTCAATTCAGACCCCCATGGATCTACAAGTCTTAATCACACCCCCTTAGGACAGAATCATAAGCCAATTTGTGCAATTTCATGCTTAATTAAAAAATGCCAAAAATTAGGGTTTTTTTGTACTAGCCAAGAGGAGCTTTAATTCAAGTCATAGATGGGCTAGAACCCACCCAAAACCTTAGGGCTTTGATCTCTAGTGTCTTCTATACATCTGATGGACTTTTTGATTGTTGATAGCTAGTAATGACATCAATATTGGTGATCTAGGGGGTTAAGCTAGAGAGAAGGACCTTATTGGTCTGATACCACATTGAAAACTAAAAGGAAAAACTTATGATGTATGAACTAGAAGCTTAAGAAGAAGGAAGAAGAAGAAAAGAAGAGATGAGCAAGAGAGAGTGAATTTTAGGGCCAAAGGATAGTATCCACTGGAGACCCTAAATTGATTTTATTACTAAAGGGGAGAGTTTACAATATTACCCTTTTGATACAACACAAAGAGAAAATACATAATAGTTAATTTTTACAACATACTAGTTAAAGCAATAAGATATTGAATAGTTTATTTTAGGGCCTTTTTAGAAAACTAAATTAAATGTAATTAGCTCAAATGAGCCAACACATAACCCATCCTAACTTGCATTAAATGGAATAATCCACTAACCAGCATCTGAATTCTTTGAAAGTAATCCTTTCTTATTGCCACCTATGGGGTTTGTGCAAGATTTGTATAAACTTGAGTCGACATGATTACAACTCATGTGAAAAGAGTTGAAGGTGTGAAATTAATATATGAAAAAAATTTCCAAATAAAAACATAAATATGGACTAATATGTTAAAATTGTTCAAAATAAATTTCTAAAAGAGATGAATAGAGTGTGAAAGAAAAAATAGATATCACACTAGAAGAGTATAGTGAGACAAAAATTTTTAACCATAGTTTCTCTCTTCTAGTATGTAAGTAGCAATATTAAAATTCAAGCCTTTGAGTGGGATTATTGATAAGTGCATAATTTTATATATTTTTTTCTCTTTGTATTTAGGCATGAGTTGGAATGTTTTGTTTAATTTGATAGAAAACAAGGAGAGTTCTAACTTTTATGGAAAAGTGACCTTTGATTTGTGTTTCAGGTTATTGACTCTCAAGAAGTTCTAGAATGAAAAAGTGTTTTTCATAAACTTTACATTAGACATCTGGCTTGTCAAAATTGCTGGAGTGTTTCAAATTTGATTTTGTTTGGGCCCTTATCTAGAGTTTCAAATTTTGCAAAGAATTTAGAACCCTAGTCCTAGTCAAGATTTTAACTGGAGCAACAGTTAGTAATTTTATCATATATGGAGTTGTAGAGGTTTGATTAAGGTGATTCAAAAGGTACAAAAATCTAAGACAAAGGGTGCAACTTTTATGAAGAGCCCAATCCTAAATTCTATCGACTTCTAATCTAAAACTAGGTTGCAAGTGGTGGAACAAATTTAGTGATTATAGACCATGCCTATATTTTAAGGCAATGGGTTTGGGGCATGATTTTGGCAATCAACAATTAGGGAAACATCTTGTTTGACCTTACTTAGTTGGAGGCAAAACCTAGAACACTATGTATAGGTCTCTTAGTTTTTTATTTTATCATCATCTGGCAATACACAACAAGAACACTTGTTTCGCATTTTAAGCATGTCAAGCTAAGTTTTCTTTTTAGTTCATGGGGATTTCAAGCCATAATCACATGTTATTGGTGTAATTATCTCAACAACATTATTTCTAGTCCTTTCTATGAAGTTGATCAATATTCAGATTTAATAGATTGACTTAAACAAAGCTCATTAGGTTGATTGAATGAATATGTATTACTAGATTTAGGAATTGTGATATGTAATAATCTTATTCTTAATCATTAAGTAGCATATAGTGATTGTGATTATGAACAAGTTTTTGTTTTGATTACTATGAATAACATCCCTTAAATTAAATAATTTGAGCTTGTGTGATTGTTGCTTAGGTCAATCTAAACTCCATGTTCTTAATGCTACTATTACATTAAATCTAGAGAGCATGTTCTAGCTTGTCTATTCTAGTGGAGAACTTGTTTCATTAGTTGCAATTAAGAGAGATTTTGGGTAATAAAGCTTATTATTGTCTTGGGTTATAATTTCATAAAGGGATAGAACAATGTTGTCTTTGATTATTTCCATTAACCATGAGTGTGAGATTAAATATGGAACCAGAGTTGTCTTCTATCATTTTTCTTATAATTTTTGTTATCCATTTTTATTGCTTAATATCTCATTTAATAAGTATTCCACTCCCCATTTTAATTTGTGTTTTGATTTGAGAACACCAGAATCTAATTAACTACACTTTTTGTGGGATTAACTCTTACTCATGCCATCTACCTATTAGTGATTGATAAGATATTTATTTTTGGGGTATTGACAACATGCTACCAAATTTTGGCACCATTGTTGGGGAGCGTTTCTTGTCAATCTTTACATTCTAGTTGTTTTAGGAGCATTTTGTGGTTGATAACCATTCTGTGAGGTGTTTGTAGGTTTGTCAACAATTGTACTAAACACTATTCATTGAAAATGTTTTGTTGAATTAGGTGGCAAGCTTATACTTATTTTGAAGGAAATGACATTATGAGCAAAATCCATGCTTTTGTTCCTTGTGTTTTAACGTCAAAATCCATTGTTTACTAAGGTTTTTGGCAATTCTTTATTTTTAGTCATTATATTTTGGTATTTCCACATTTTTAGTAGATTTCCTTTTGTTCATGGTGCAGATTTTTGTTTTTTGATAGAGAAGCCATCATTGGAAAGACTTCAAAGAATCAAAAACTTCATCAAATTAACTAAACAAAGTGCACCAATTCCTAAAGAGATGGCCAAGCACAAAAGAAGTCTTTGAAAGATCTTGCTAATCTTGACTTTAATTTATAGCCTTTGTGCATAGAATATTGTGCTTTAGATGTGGGTTTTGAACTTAAGTATAGACTAATTCACTTGTTACCTATCTTTTGTGGTTTTCCGAGTGAGAATCCCAACAAACATCTAAAGGAATTCCATGTGGTGTGCTCAAGCCTGAGACCAAATGGTGTAACAGAAGATCAAATCAAGCTGAGAGCTTTCCCATTCTCCTTAGCTAATGATGCAAAAGATTGGTTGTAATACCATCCTTCTAGATCAATAACCACATAGAATGAGAAGAACAGGCTATTCTTAGAAAAATACTTTCCAACTTCTAAGGTGGTGAACATAAGAAAGGAAATTTGTGGTATTTGCCAATAAAATGGAGTGACTTTGTATGAGTATTGAGAGTGATTCAAGAAGTTGTGTGCAAGCTAATCCCATCACTAGATAAGTGATATTATTAAATTCAATATTTTGATGAAGGTTTGCCTCCCATGAATAGAAATATGATAGATGCAGTAAGTGAAGGAGCACTGTGGATAAGAATCCATCGTAAGCAAGGAATTTGGTTTCAAACATGGCAAGAAACTCAACAATTTGGCACAAGACAAGATGTTCTAGAAACAAAAGTTAATGATGTAAGTACATGCACACTTCAGTAATAAATATCTAACCTTGCCTTTCTTGTTAAATAGATTGTAGTAGGGCCTGTCCAGCAAGCCAAAGCATGTGGCATCTATTCAACAATGGGGTATCCAACTTATGTTTACCTAATGATGCAAGATGGAGCTAAGGAGCAAGTGAATGCTATAAAGGGATTTCTGAGACATTCAAGGAAATATGATTCCTACACTAACACTTATAATCCTAGGTGGAGGGATCATCCAAACATGAGCTATGGAAATAGGCTAATTATGCAAAGTCCATATCTAGTTAAGTCACCTGGATTCCAATAGGGGTAACAAGCATATTAGCCTAAACAAGTAGCCCCACCCAATCCAAGTATGTCCTTGGAAGATATTATGAAATCTTTTACTATTAATACTCCCTAGTTTTAGCAAGACACAAAGGCTAGTATACAAAATTTGGAGAATAAGGTGAGTCAACTAGCAATTGCCACAAGTCATTTAAAGGCATAAGATTAAAATAAATTACCATCTTAGATTGTTGTGAACCCAAGGAAAATGCTAGTGTCACAAAGTGGAAAGGAGATCTAGAGGTCTAACAAAAGAAGACCCCTGATGTAGCAATCAAGGAGGAAATTAAGAAGGAGAAAGAAAGTTCAACTAAGGTAAATCTTAATCCCTCTATTTATATTTACGCTATTTATATTTAGGCTAATTGCCTTCCTTTCCTAATTAAGCAAACCACAAAATCCAAGAAGTAAGAGCAAGATAAGGGGATTATGGAGGCATTTTGCAAGGTAGCAATAAATTTACCTCTATTAGAAGCAATCAAGTAGGTGGCCAAGTATCAAAAGTTTTTGAAAGAACTATGTAGCAACAAGTGGAAATTGAGAGATGATGAGAAGGTAAGTGCAGGGGTAAACATGTCAGCTTTTCTTCATAAGAAGCTTCCCCAAAAGCACAAAGATTCAGGAATGTAACATTTTTTGCCAAATAGGTAATGTCAGATTTGAAAGAGTATGATAGATTTAGGAGGTTCTATTCATGTTATGCCATGATCAATTTATGCTTCTTTAAATCTAGGATGTCTTAGAAATACTAGTGTTAACTAGTATTATACACAATTGGTTGATCATACCAATGCTTACCCTAAAGGGGTAATTGAGGATGTGTTCGTGTCGGTGAACTAGTTGGTATTTCGTGCTGATTTTTACATTGTAGATAAGATTGATGATAGTTTCCCTAACTCTACATCTATTTTGTAAGGGAGACCATTTTTTATGATTGCTCAAACTATGATTAATGTTCATGAGGTACTCTCACCATGGATTTTGATGGTGAAGTCATTTGCTTCAGTATTTATAAAGGTGTGAGGTATCCTAGTGATGTTCATTATGTTTCTACTATAAATGTGATTGATTCTTTAGCACAATAAGTTTTTAAGCTTACAAACAAGGAAGATTCTTTAGAGGTAGCAGTCAATAAACATCTTGAGTTAGAAAAAGAAGAATTTGAGCTAAGTGAGGAGTTGAAGGAGACCATGGCTGAAATGCATTTTTTGGTAGTGATTCAAGAAAGGTATGCTGTTTCTTCAATTCAATTGCCTATTTTCTTCAACGAACTTCTACCTTATATTTTAGAGGCCCCTATTTAGAGATGAAACCATTACTTGCCCACCTGAAGTATGTGTATTTGAGAGAAGATGAAACATTGCCAGTGATTGTTGCAAAGAATTTAACCAATTCGTAAGAGAAGAAATTGATCCGAGTGCTAAGGGATCATAAAATCACAATTGATAGAGGTTGTGGAAAAGGAGATTTTTAAGTTTCTGGATGTCGGTATCATACAACCCATGTCAAATAATAAGTGGTTAGGTTTAGTACAGGTCATTCCAAAGAAATCTAGGGTAACCATGGCTCAAAATGGGAAGAATGAATTGGTAACCACACATGTTCAAACAGGATGAAAAGTGTGTATTGATTACAAGAAGTTTATGTTAGAAAGACTAGTTAGGCATACTCATTATTGTTTTCTAGATGGTTTTTCAAGTTACAACTAGATTACAATAGCACCAGAAGATTAGGAGAAGACAACCTTCACATGTCCATGTGGCACATTTGCCTACTAGAGGAGGCCATTTGGACTTCACAATGTCCCAGCCACTTTCCAATGGTATGGTTAATATTTTTTCAAACTATGTAGAAAACATCATAGAGGCATCTATGGATGACTTTATTCTTTATGGTGATTCTTTTGATAAATGTTTGGAAAACCTTACACGGATTTTAAAAAGATGTTTGGAAATTAAACATGTTTTGAATTGGGAAAATTGTCATTTTATGGTAGAACAAGGTATAGTTTTAAAGCATGTTATTTCAGCTAAAGGAATAGAAGTTGATAAATCTAAGATAGAAATTATTTATGCTTTACCTTGCCCTACATATGTGTGGGAGATTCATTCTTTTCTTGGCCATGAAGGTTTCTATCATGTGTTTATCAAGAAATTTTCAAGGATAGCTTTGGCCTTATTTATGTTTTTACAAAAGGAGGTGCCTTTTTAGTTTGATAAGAAGTACCAAGAGGCATTGGACAAGCTAAAAAGTCATTTAACTTTAGCATCTGTGATTTAGTCACCTAATTGGGAATTGCCATTTGAGATTATTTATGATGCAAGCAATTATGCTGTGGGAGCTGTTTTGGGACAAAGAATGGACAAGGCATCTCATGCCATTTATTATGCCACAAGCACTTTGAATACAGTCTAAATCAATATTCCACCATTGAAAAGGAACTTTTATTAGTTGTTTTTGGTTTAGAAAAAATTTCATTCTTGTTTACTTGGAAATAAAGAGATAATTTTTTTTTATCATGCAACCCTCAAGTACTTGCTCTCTAAGAAGGAATTGAAGCCTAGATTGATTAGATAGATTTTATTATTGTACGACTTTGATTTGGAGATTAGAGATTAGAAGCAAGCAAAAAATTTAGTCATTGACCACTTGAGTAAATTGGAGTGTGATGAAGTCAGTTTACCATTGTGAAAAGTTTTCCCTAATACAATTATCTTTTGTTAACAAGGTAGTCCATGGTATACACATATTGTGATTATTTAGTTGCTAATGTGTTGCTTGTGATTTTTCCAAAGTGCAGAAACAAAAGCTAATTAGTGATGCAAAATATGATTTATGGGATGATCCTTACTTGTAAAGGCATTGTGCTGATCAAGTGATTGAAAGGTTTGGAATTCCAAGGGCCATCATTAATGATAGAGGAACACATTTTTTCAATAGGGCAATGAAGTACTATTTAAGAAATACAATGTTGTGCATAAAGTTTCCCCACACTAGTGACCAAGATAAAGTGTCCAACCATGAAATCAAGTCCATTCTAGAGAAGAAAGGCAAGCCAAATAAGAAGGATTGGAGTTTGAGGCTAGATAATGCAATATGGTGAATGCTAATTGGTCCTGGAAGCTGTAGAGTGATCTTGGCCTTTCTTGACTATCTATCCCATAAATATTTCTTATTCAATCTCCAAATTCTAATTAGGACACTTTTTAAGAGTGGAAAGTTAGATCTTGTGCCATTCTTGGTTTTGAATAGGTGTGGGTTTACTTCTTAGAGATTTAGCTGAAATCCAACTTCATCTTGAACTCTAGCTACTTTCCCATGTTAACTCACCTTAGAACTCTTGGGCATCCATTAATTATAAAGAATGGCCCTTTATCACACCCTTCCTTGGCTTTATTGAAGTGCTAGATCACTTATGATGTATTGTTCTCAATTAGGCTAATGTAACCCACTTTGCAATTTAGTGTATCTAGCAAACTTCAAACTTTATCCAAAAATTACTATACCTTAGACACATCTTCTGGTCGCCCATGAGTACATATTAGCTCTAGATGTCTTTTTTTTACATGGGATAAGAATTGTTGTTGTTTGAGTTGTGTAGTGCATGATATTGCCCATTCTTTATAGACTATTCAAAATAGGCATAAACTAGATTGCTCCTACTTTTTTTGCTAATTTGACCTTCTTATCCACATCCAATTAAGTTACATGAGTAGTCAGTTTAAACTTGATGTCTAGATTCCTAAAAATCAAGAATGTTCTCAATTGGATGTTAGGAACTCTATATATACACTAATCATTAGTTGCTACCTAGCAAACTCAAATTAAGACTTTGCTCTTCTTTTCTAGCTTTAATTCACATGATTCAACCTAAATAAATCAAGAATGCACATAACTAACAAAATCCATTTAAGAAAACAATAAAGATCTAAGAAAGTCTTAAAATGCACCAAGAACTCTAAGAATTAAGGGTAGAAACTATACAAATATTTTAACTATCATAGTCCTATTCCTGATCTTTAAGTAACATATAATGATTGCAATTATGGAGAAGTTTTCATTTTGATCACTATGAATAACATGGCCTAAGTTAAATAATCTAAGCTTTTGTGACTATTGCCTAGATCAATTAATCTCCTTGTTCTTAATGCTACTATTACATTAAATCTAGATAGCTTGTTCTAGCTTGTCTAGTAGTTAAATGCTAGTGGAGATATTGTTTTATTAGTTGCAATTAAAAAAGATTTTGGACAATAGAGTTTGTTATTGTCTAGGATTGATATTTCATAAAGGGATAGAATAACAATATCTTGGACTATTTTCATTAACCATAAGGGTGAGATTAAACCTAGAACTAAAGTTTTCTCTCATCATTTCTCTTATAACTTTTGCTATCTATTTTCTTGGTTAATATTTTGTTTGACCAGTATTCCACCATCATCCCTCATGTGTTTGAATTTGTGTTTTGATTTGAGAATACCAAAATCTAATAGGCTACACTCTTTGTTAGATCGACTCTTACTAACACTATCTACCTATTAGTGATACTCTTGATGACACACAACAAATTATAATTAGCCATGAAGACACTTTTCTTCTAAATGTAAAATGAAAACTTAAGCCATAACATAAATTGACATGGGAGACCTGCCATGAGTACTACTTCAAGAGTTCTACTTCAAATAAAATTGAAACTCATTATGATATCAAGTTTTCATTTGATACGACATATGTGACAATAAATTTCCTTTTATTTGATGTCATTTTAAACAATGTCACCATGATTAAAAAACATCTCAATAATAAATGATGCATGAATGAATAAATTTAATGCATGTGAATCATGAACCATGCAAAAATTTACATTTGGAGATAGCAACACATGTTAAAACTTGATTTGTATTTTGATTGACAAAATAAAAATTATGACTTGTCTTAGCAATCAGTTATCATTTTTTTTTGGGATACATTGTCGAGGCAATACCCCAAGAATAGAGGAACAACTACTAATGAACTATAGAATGAGTCTTACTAAACTCGAAATGGTCAGCATAGAATAACAAATTGAGCTCCTAGGGTAAAACACAAAAAACTTGAAGACCATTAGCTCTATCCACTACATTGTTTGCTAGACAAGCAACACATAGGTTACCATCCCTAAGTGTGAGAAAATGAGGCTAACCATTCTTTGCAACACCAAGATCATATGTGAGAAACCAATTGGTTCTCTTAAGCATCATTACCATCTTTAGTAAGTAAGGAGATCGTTGTAGCAAAGTTGCATTATACCATAAACTATCGAATTCCTCTAGTCCATGCGTACTCTGAGCTAAGCAATAGCCTTACCATAATTCAGCATGAAGGGCATTAAAGATGCCTATGTAATAGTTGAATCCACCTATCTAGTTGCTTCCATCACCTCGGACTAAGCCTCCACACCTGGCACAACCAAGACATCCTTTGTTATGCCATTAGTATTGAGTTTATACTGACTTGGATGTGGAAACAACCAACATACCTAAATCTACCTATATCTTAAGGATGGTATCCTTGATTCTTAATTGAGAAATGCTGCATCAAAATCATCCATGATCTATCCAATACAGACAATCAGATTTGTAGGTTTAATGTAGGTAGGATTATGTATAGAGTTGTTTCTTCAAAGCTAGTGAAGCCAATAGGTAATCAAGAATATCTAACCTAGTTATTGGATTGTCTATGCCCAAAATGGTGTTCAAGATTGGCTTAGATCCAATATTGATTATCAAAATTAAAGAACACAACACATCTAATAGGATAAACCAAACCTTTCTAGGTAGATAGCATAGTAAGGCAATCTCTAAGGCATGGAGAATGGTCTTAGGGACATCTTGACAAAGAGGGCACAGAGCAAAGGTCACTCCAACTACTTGACTTGTTTAGCCAAAAGTGATCATGCAAAAGTTTCCAACCAAAATGTTTTACTTATTGTTGTCCTTGCCATTTCCATAGAGTTAGCCACTTTGCCTTACCTCTTAAGTTAGGGTAACCTGAAAGTCATTGGTAAGCTTCATAAATTGTGCAATTAAGGCTATCATGATTATTCCAAACCACTCTATCCTCCCCATCAGAAGAACTTGGTGGGAGCAAAGCACTTATTGCCTATAAAGTGCTATCATCCAAGAACCTCTCTAGCTATGTATATCCCACAAACCATTCCCATCTATCATATCTATAACCCTATTAAGAGCTAGTCTTGGGAAACTAAAGCATGAGCTTTGGTAAAAAGGGGTTTGTCCTCCAGAAGTCACATATTAATCCAAAAGAAAGTATTTTGGCCATTCCATATCTCTTTTTTAGTGTTGCGTTACGTGATTGGCCATAGTTAACTTAAACTTTTCCATATACTGGAATACCCACTCGTATCAATAACACTCCAATAAACTTAGAAGTGATTTTTATATTTTCCCTAAGGACTTGTATCGATAGTGATTCTTATTACTAAAAACCTACCAAGCAAGCTTAATCAAGAATGCATCATTAGTACTCTGACGATCCCTAAGCGCTAAGCTGTCAATGGCCTTACAAAGACACATTGTGTTTCAAGCATTCAAAAGAGTTTGTGTTTTCTCTATGGAATCCCTTTATATAAAACCACATTGAAATTTCTCCACATCTTTACAAATACTAGCTAGAAACTTGGTATTTTGCATTTGGAAATTGGGAAGGGCCAAAAGTATAGATTGTGCAAGGGAGACATAATGAGCAAGAGACAAACATTGGGTTTTCCAGCCACTCAACCTAGAGTTTACAACTCCTACATATAAAGCTTTGTAACCTTGCCATGTTACATGAATGAGTGTAGGTATCTGCCTATATTTTTGACCTATTTGAATCCACATTTTGCAAGAATAGCTTTAGTTGTCTTTGTTTGGAGATTCTTGGAGAAGAAGATGCTTGTCTTCTATATGTTGACCTCGTATCCTGACAATTTGCAAAATAAACCTAGACATTTCATGATGGTGATTATCTACACAACTTTAGCCCTTGCAAACAACATCAAGGCAGCAAGAAAGAGCAAATGTTAGATTTGGTGCCCCTTTTTGCAAGAGAGAAAGTCTTCAAGAGTTTTACCTCCATCAAATCCATGATAAAATAAGTCAATTTTTCTATTCCTTGGATGAAAATATATGACAAAAGTAGGTCACCTTAATGAATGCCCCTATTGGCTTAAACTCATTAGTTTTGGAGCCATTCCATAGCATATTGCAAGTATTAGAAGTGATGATAGCCATAATTTGAATTATTTGACTAGGCAAATTAGTTTCCTCAAAATTAGCTACACATAGTTCTAGTTAGGTTTGTCATAGTCTTTTTCTAAATCAATCTTGATGGACATGATCTTCTCATTTGGTTCAGTGGGTAAGCAACTTCCTAGACTAAGATAATATTGTCTTGGATAAGTCTCTTTGGAATGAAGCTTGCTTGATTAAGAAGAGTAAGTGGGTCTAGTAGCAGTTTCATTCTTTGCATTATGATCTTGTTAACATCCTTGACAAAAGATGTTACACAAGGAAATGGGTCTAAACTATTGGATTCTGACAAGGTACTTCACTTGAGCGATGAGGACAAGCAAGGTCTTATTAAAATTTACCAGTTTCCCTAGCTTGTTCTAGATCTACTTAATTGTCTAACACACATAGGTCCTACATTGTCCCAATTTCACTAATTGAAGTACACTGGGAATCTATCCTCACCTAGGGATTTGAAAGCTCTTATGCTAAAGAAAGAAGATTTGATTTCCTCATCACTTAAAGGGTTGAAAAGAGAGGTTATCAATGCCTTATCTAGACAAGGCCATTGTGTCTTTGTGATATACCATTCCTTATTGATGATATCTTCAATGAAAAGTGTTTGAAAATAGTCACAAATATATCTTTTTAATTCTTTGTCCATCTTAATCCAAACATTTGCATAATTCTGGAGAGAAAGAATATGATTGTTTTTGCATTTGATGATGGTCTTGGTATGATAATATCTAGTATTTCTATCACCATCAACTATACATTTACTACAAGATTTCTAGAGCCATAAGAATTCCTATTGTGCCAAGATATGACTAGCTCCTTTTGTATTCGAGTCTTTAAATTCTCTAAGAAAGGATTATACTAGTGAGTTATGCTTCGTTGAATGCCATGCAATCTTGCAAGCAAGTTGTCCTTTCATCCATTGATATTACTAAACATTTCCTTGTTCCAAATTTGCAAGGCTACCTTTAGATGAGAAAGAGAGTGGCTGAGATCCCTATCCTACTACTAATTCACATGCAAGAAATTTTTAAGTCACTATGCCCCTGCCATGCTGCCAAAAAATGAAAAGGCTTTACTGACCTTGTAGAAGACATTGTTTTGTCTAGGCAAATAAGTAAAGGGCTGTGGTTAGATTGGATTCTAGGGAGAATGTACAATACCTTCTTCAAATTTTGATCTCTAATCCAAATAATAGCTAGAATGATCTAATCTCTTGAATACTCTACCTAAAGGAGACCATTTTGGCCCCTCTAAATAAAATGTGGTCCTATAGTGCTAAGATCTACCATGCGATAAGCTGTGAAAACATTGGCCATCTATTGGAAATTGTTAAGATCAATGGGGGTTCCTTCTTTTTTTTCCAAAGCTAGCAAAATTTGATTAAAGTCCCTGACCATTAACCAAGGTCCTATAATTGTATTCACCCATGGTCTAAAGTTTGCCCATAGATCATTCCTAAGTTGAGGATTTAAGCTAGCATAAATCATAGTGTATACAAAGGATGAGTAATTTTGTCAGTTAACTTGCTTGTGGATGTATTAATGGTCCTTGTTAAGTATAGTGATCTTAATATTGCTATCATTCCATAGCACCCAAATGCCTCCTAAAATTTCCACTAGGTCTTGTGTGACATGTGAGTTAAAGCCAAAATTTCTAATGATTTTAATCCCCTAGCACCACTAACCTAGGGTTCCAAAAAATAGCCATTTGCACATTGTGTTTATATAGCAACATCTTTAGGGCTCTCTTGGTTGACCCATGGACATTCCAAACTAACAAAGTCATAGAAAATATATTAGTGGCTAGAGGGTGAATTCCCTATGTCCATGTCACCAAAATTTATGTTGCCTTGGTCCAAAGAGTCCATGTCCTCCTCCATAAGAGAGTCCAAAGGGGAAGTCTTATATGACCCATTTGATTCTATGGGTAGGTTAGGGTGTTTTGGGACAAGACCATGACCACCATTGTCTTGGCCTATAGGAGAAAGGCCTAAGTTAGGTGCTATTGTCCCAAGCCCATTAGATATTCTAAAAATTTTCAATACTGACCTCCTATTGTCCACTTGTTCATTTCTCTTTTTTCCTTGGCAATATGCAACTTGTTTATTAATATGGTCTAGGCCACTTTTACTTGATTAGTTGGCTTAGTGTTACGAGGCAATTGACCTTCATTAATTGATTTTTCATAATTTCCTCTTTATAGAGCTTTCCCTTTGGTGATGCATAGCTCATCTTTAGAAGAGGAAGCCATTAAAGCAAAATTTCTTCACCTAATACTTCCTTTAACTTGCTTCTTTTCTTAATTCCTTTTTGATGTGGCCTACTTTCTTCTAACTCTCCCAAGCTTTGTCCTTCCTTCATTGCTCCCAAAATTCTATGCTCTTGATTTTATTTAGTTAGATTTTGCAAGATGTCAAATCTTGTAGTAGGTCCCTTCGCATCCATAGATCTAGCAGGTCTCTATCTTAGGTGTTTAGCAACATCTTTCTTTGGTGGTGAAGGACATCAACCTCATTTGGGTTTCACAACCACCATACATGGCCCAAAGTTGGTATCACCTTCATCTTGGGTGTTTTGGTGCCATAATTAGGGATGGTTCCCTTTGTATGAGTTCATTTCAGGGCATTGAACCACTATTGTGCACTAGTCCTTTGTATGACCACATTTCCCATAGGTATAGTACACAAGATGGAGGCCCTCATCTTCAATTTCGTTTAGTTTTCCATCCATCATGTACATTGATTTGAATGGTTGTTCTAAATTGAGTTCCACACATGTGCATGTGAAGTGACTTCTGCTCGAAGTCACTATTTTGAGATCAATCTTCAGTACCTAACCAATCCAATTGCCTACTTTGACATAATCAGATTTACTTGTTTGGAAATTTGTATTGGAGACAAATGTCAAAGTTGTTTTCTATTTTTGATTGACTATGCAAAGCCTAGCTACCTATGAATTAAACACTATTATGCAAATAGATTATAAAAATCAAATAAATGTCTGCCACATTGGCTATAAGCAATCTCATTTCCACTTTGGGAGTTAAGGAGTCAACAAATAACCATGTGATGCCAATCACAAAAAGCTATAAATTGGGTAAATTGTTTTGTACTATTAATAATTTATGCATTACGCATAATTTTAATAACAATTCACATGCGTTCAATATTTTGTTATCATATATATTTTGTACCAGTAAATTTTATTGTCATTATTTATTTGATAACAATGTCAATTAGAACAAATTGAGTATGAAATTCTAAAATTATAATATACACAAGTCAAAAATTTGTTTTTGACTTTTAAATTTAAAATATAAACAAGTTAGAAAATATAAATTGGTGTTTCAACATACTACATCAACACTTAAGATTTAAATTAATTGAATTACTTCAAATGACTTTGCAGAGTATTTTTAGTGTTAAAGAATCAACTATTCTTAATGTAAGTCCCATCCAACCTTTGTTTAAATTGAGAAATAGAGACAACAAGAATGAAATTCTTGACCACTCGGTCCCATGTCAAGGATCTAGTTATGCTAAAATTTAAACTATTGGGTATAGGTCCAAGATTAGTTTTATACCTTTAATCCTTAACACATGTTATATAATTGGCAATAGTGCTGCCAGAAACAATGTATTATGTAAACTTCTTTCTTTCCAATTCATAGAATGTTGTTTACGAAGAGTCTTTTTTTCTAAGTTTTGCGTGTGGAAAACATTTTCTAAATTAGCAACAATAAATTATGATTGAATCTAAACTTTTGTAAGATTATTTAAATGAATCACCACTAATTCTTTCTTTGATAAAAGTTTTTAAACTTCTGTATAACCTTTTCTCAATGACTTTTTAATAAACATTCTATACAACTATGTTCAAAATTATTATTTTTTTTTAAAGGAACACATGTAAATTAAAAAATTCAAAAGTATAGATTAGCACATCCAGAATCATGGTTTGTCAAAAATAGGAATCTTCCAAGCAATTGAGCATGATTATACAACTAAACTTCCCAATCTTAAATTAAAATTACAATATTAAAATTGAAACCTTTTGAGTGCTATTATAATTAGCCACCAAGTTAATTTATTTTTTCTAAATTTATATATGGTTATGTGTCTTAAAAAAAAAAAAACTAGATTACTCAATAGCAATTAGAAACTAATGACAACGTGCATGTGAAACAATCATCAGTGTGAAATAAAAATTTAAATACATCAACATTCCTCCAAAGAATTCAATGTATGATTTCAATGTAACTTTCATTCACAAAAATTGACACGTGAATCATGCCAAGAGTACTACTTCAAATAAAATTGAAACCTATTATCTAATCAAAACTTTATTTGACAAGACTTGTAGAATTATGAGAACATAATATTTTAACATGTGACAATGAATTTCCTTTTATTTGAAGTCAATTTATTCGATATATATTACTATGATTTGAAAATAGGTCAATAATGCTTTCTATTGAAGGTATTATTGAAGTATCAATTTCGATTTCAAAAAACATTGAAGTATTAATTTTTGCTACCCTATAGCAATCATTTTGTTGTATAGTAATGATCTGTTGAAATAAATGGTAGGCATTGCATAGCTCCCTCTCGCTTCAAGAAGGTATAGCAAACCCATTAGCCTATGTAATGTAATTTACAAAATTATAGTGAAGGTAATTATGAATCGCTTGAAAGACTATATGGGTCATATTGTTATGCCTACCTACATCACCATCACATAGGAGATCATACACTCCATGTAGTAGGAAAAAGGAAAAATAGGTTGGATGGCAATTAAGGTGGATTTGGAGAAGGCTTATGACATAATTGGGTAGGACTTTCTTAAGAGACTCTCCTATAGGTAGGTTCCATGTGCTTTAATCTCTATCATAATGTACTATGGTCATATGAACTCCATGTTTGTTCGATGGAATGGGTGTGTGATTGAGTTTTTGAAGCCACTTGGAGCATTTGACAAGGAGATCTACTATCCCCTACATATTTGTTCTTTACATGGAATGCCTTGGTCATCTTATTCAAGTAGTAGTTGATCTCAAGTAGTGAAAGTTGATTGTTCTGGCAAAGCATGGGCTACCTTTATCTCACATTTTCTTTTCAGATGATTTGTTGCTCTTTGTGGAGGTATCACTAGAGTAAGCAAACATTATAAAACAATGTTTGCATGTGTTTTACAAGGCATATGGGCAAATGGTCAATAAGGAGAAAAAAAATATTTACTTTTCAAGAAATGTGAATCATACTTGGAATACCCAAATTAATGAATTCTTGGGATTCATCCTGACAACAAACCTAAGAAAGCACTTGGGTATTCCTTTATTTAACTCAGGTGAAAAGGCTACTTTTTGTCCTATTTTGGATAGGGTCAACCAATGGCTACATTCTTGGAAGGGCATTGTTCTATTATTAACTAAACAAGTCACTCTTTTTCAATCAGTCTTAGAGACAATACTGACATATCTAATGTAAATGATCTTGTCACTTGGAAGTCTTTGTGATGTGGTTAAGAAGGCATCCAAAAAGATTTTATGGGGAGGAACTCATGAAAGTAAGGCATGGCCTCATGACTTACAAGGATGCTTTGTGGGCCTGGGTTCTTCACAATAAGTATAGTATGGGCAATCATATCATTCCAACAATGCAATATAAGCATATCGGCTCTAACTTGTGGAAAGGCCATGTTTCTGTTTGTCCGCATGTCTTGCAAGGAACATGCATTATCATTAGAGATAGGCAAGATATGCTCTTTTGGACAGAACCTTGGGTCCCTAAGTACACTCTGTTACTTGCCTATGCTACCTCTCTAGTTCCTTTAAATACCTTGGCTTCACAGGTTAAAGAGTTCATGTACTTGGATGGAACGTGGTGGTAGGAATTATTTGAAGGATTCTTACTAACATAAGTTGTTATGAGAATTACAAATCTCTATCCACTACTCCTAGCTATGCTAGCAATCGGTTGGCATAAGAGTTATTGCAAGACGGTAGCTTTTCTATTAAATCAACTTATCATGTCTTGGATAATTCCCACCTTGCACGTAATAGAAAATAGGATGCTGTTTGGGTGTGGGGAGGTCTACAAAAAGTTAAACTAGTTCTTATGGTTCTTGCTAACCAATGGGCTCTCATAAATTGCCATTGAGTAGAGAGACATTTGGCAAGTTCCATGAAATATCCCCACTATTCAAATGGAAAGAAGGATTCCCTACACATGGTGTGGATTATGCTAGATCTAGGGTACTGTGGGAGAAAATTGTTCATCATAACCGCTGGAATGAATTTTTCTCTCTTAATCTTGAAGAGTGGGTTTCTTGGAACCTTTGAAAGCAGTATGGTGGCCCCTCAATTGGTGACTAAGATTATTTGCTGTAAAATGTTAGTGTGTTTGGTCGATAGAAATGCTTATGATTTTAGAGGGCAGCATGAATCTATTAAGGGTCTATTTTGAGCTACGATGTGCATGGCCAAATCAGTTGAAGAATTGCTCTAGATGCTAAGCCATCATGGTTTTGCTTTAAAACCCAACAAGAAAGTTTTCATCCCTTGGTGGCTCCCTCCCATGCACTGGGGGAAGATCAATGTGGATTAGATTAAGCTTGATGGGTAGGTAACGCCACTTGTGGAGGGGTACAACAAGATGGAGGAGGCTAATGGTTGGTAGGTTTCTCCCATAATATGAGGTGCAGTAGTTCTTTGGTTGTAAAGCTTTGGACAATAGTATTGGGTTGGAATTTGCATGGCAACAAGTATCTAGGCATCTAATTGCAGAAGGTGATTCCATAAATGCTATTAGATTGATTTAGGAAGGTTGTATGTAGCACCATCCATATGTTGCTCTTGTTAAACATGCCCAAGAGCTTTGCTCAAAGGACTAGGAGATGCAAATCATTCATTGCTAAAGGGAAGCAAATGAAACAGCTAATTGGTTGGCCATGCATGGTCATCGACATTCTTTGAGGCCATAACTCTTAGGCTATTGAATAGTGTTGTGCCTTTGATTCTGCAGGATCTATTAGGGGTTATGACCCCTAGGTTGGTTAAGAGCTAGTCTTTTTTGCTATGTATTCCCATTTAGATATGAAAAAAGAAGGTATTGTAAACCTATGTTGAACTCTCTTGTATAAACTAATTTTGTGTCTATTTGTGTTGAATCCTTTGATAATGGCATCTTTTTTTATGATTACTTGACACCATGTTGTGCAAACTACAAGGAAAGGTGGCTTTGATAACTGGTAGGGCAAGGAGCATTGATGAGTGCATTGCAAGGGCTTTTTCCGAACATGGAGCAAAGGTGGTGATAGTAGATATTTGAGATCAATGAGGATGCACTGTACACAAAGAAATTGGACCTGATTTTGCATCATATGTACACTATGATGTAACCAAAGAATCTAATGTTGAGAATCCAATTGAAATATCTATGTCTAAGTATGAATAGCTGGACATAATGGTGAACAATATTTCAGTAGTAGGTGAAGATAACCCAATAGCAAATTAAACTAAGCCCAACATTCTTGATGATAAGGTGACTAAATTTGAACTTGTAGTTAGTGTCAACCTAATAAGACCCTTCTTGGGCACAAAGCAAACAACTCGAGTTATAATTCCTTATTGAAAGGAGTTAAAATAAAGATTGGCAGCATTTGTTCAAGCATTGGTGGTTTTGCAACGCTTGCATAACAACTTCAAAGCATGCAATGATAGGGCTCACAAATACTGCATTAGAATGGATTGCTTGTTTCCCTACTTCATTGCCAATGTGGTTGCAAAGCCGTTCTTCAAACTAAGTGATGATGGGTGCTCCCATGTCTATTCTTACCTCTAAGAGGTAGAGTTTTGAGACGATGATATTGCTGAAGCTACACTATACTTGGCTAGTGATGAGTCAATAAGTGGACATAATCTAGCAATGGATCATGGTTTTACAACTATTAATCCAATTTTTGGTTTGTATTCTAGATCTTATTTAGGTTTGAGGTCAACCAATGTTTCTTTGCTCAATGACATTTTGACAACTTAGTCTCTATAATATACTAATAGTAAAATGGTAATGATGTATGCAAGGAAATATTTCTTAGTTGTAAATTTCTTCATTTGCAAGGAAATATCAACATGAGTGTTGGTTAGGGTTTAAATCAAAAATAATTAGTTGTGACGACCACTGTTTGAGGTAAAAAAATAATTAAATACTATCTAAAATTTTAATTTAATTGACATTTCTTAAATAACATACTTTCTTGTTAATTAGTGTTATACTTGCTTATAAGAAAGTGATTGTTTTAGATTTGTGTTTATTGGTGTTGACAAAAAAATTTGATAAACAAATTGATGGCTTCCAATTAGGCAAGGAAATTAAGTAAAACTCAAATCAATTAACCTTCTTCCATGATTTTTATCTTGATTAACAAGTAACACAATATTAAATCTATGGGAGGGATAGGTTTTACCAAAGGAGATATAGGTCTCAAAAACCATGAATTGTGACAAGTTAGAGCTTACCCTCCAACATTATTCCTTCATGTCACAATGTCACGACATGGGAGCAAAATCAAAAGGAATTTTTGAATGTGAGAATATGGGTGACTATGAACAAAAGAAAGTGGACTTGCCACTGCACCTATTTAGGTATAATTGAACTTCAAGAAATAGTCCGCACAACTAGGGATCAAGTGTGGGGATTGATTACTATCAACATTGCAACCGGACTGGCAATAAAAAAATTGAGTCTAAAAGTTGGCATGGGGAAATGGGTTTAGGAAAAGAAAAAGTTAAAGTTGCCACCAACCTAGATTGAAATGGTGAGGTTGGGCATCGAAAAGGATTTTCTACATTACAAAAGTTAGATTTGAGGGTCGGTTATGTGTAAGGAAGGTATTAGAACCCTTATAACATCCTTTTAGTACCACATTAGTGTTTTGTTACTTTTTAACTTCAAATTTGTGCTTTGTGTTTTGTAAAAGAAAAAGATTGTTTTTTATTTTTTGTTTGGTTTGTCTTATTGTTAACTTTCACGTGATCAACTATGATCTATGATTAATACCATTAGTGAGTAGCATTTAGCTATTACTATGGAAAGGATGACTCGATGGTTGAATCATCTAGGAGTTACATTGAAAGTTATTACCTAGCTTGACCAGGGACTAAAGGGGTACGTAATTTGGTTAAGGCTTTCGAAGTTCTATTTCAAGTGGCAAAGATCCTTGGTAATCAAAGTCGAGGAAACTTTAACCAATTTCTCAGCTATCCCTGAAATGTGATTACCTTCGAGACAATTAGGAAGTAGTCATTTTCACTGGCCATTCCTAATAATTGCCCTTGGGAAGGTCCTGCATTTAGTAGGAAGTCAAACAAAGGGTTTGCAAGATGTACAAGCTCTTAACAATCAAATTCAAGGGAAATTTAGCCAATTTGCTAGCTAAGTCCAAAACACGATTACTCTCAGAGTAACTAGGAAGCAATCATTGTCATTGGCTACACCCAATAACCACCATTGGGAATATCTTGCATTTGATAAGAGGTCAAACAAAAGGGTTAGCAAGGAGCACATGCACTTGATAATCACATTTGAGAGGAATCCAGCCAATTTCTTGGCCAAGCTTGAAACATGAATATCCTTGAGATAATAAGGAAGCAATCATTTTCACTAGCCACCTAGAAACTACCTATTAGGAAGATTCCATGCTTGATAGGAAGTTAAGGAATGGGTTTCAAACGGGTAAGATAGCAAGATTTCCAAGCTAAGTAATTTAGAATCCAATTCCCTTTCCTTAAAAGTCATAGAATTCCAAATTTTAGGTGAGAAATTTTAATTGATAGATGTAGTGTATTCCACTAACTCATTTTCCAATCACAATGTCAATCTCTACCTTACTTAGAGAATCTATTGATAAAGGGAATAGTCCAAAAGATTAAAGGTCATGCCATAAGGGGAGATTCAACAACATTATGTCTTTTACATTGCACAACATCATTGAGATTAAAGGAAATTTAAAAAAGAAATGGAAGAGTCCAAAAGATTCAGGTTCATGCAATAAGGGGAAAATGTCAACTACATATCCATGCCACTTGACTTTCACTAAGTAGACATAATAGTTCTATCAAAGTTTTCCCACGTCAAATTCACAAGTGACATCAAAGATTATAAACCTAAGGTGTAATACAAGTAAGAGAGGGACAAAAATAAGTTTGCATGCCAGAAGGAACTGACCAAAGCTCAATCAAGATATTAAGCAAGCATGCTGCCCCACAATAAGTTCAGATCTAAACATTGATTTTGCAAGTCTCAATTAAGCAAGTAAATGAGCCCTAAAAGTTCTAAAAAAATTATGGGAGTTTGCCAAGACACTAGATATGGTTACCATAACTTCACTTTCCAAAAAAGCCCACAATCAAATTAGTTTTCTTTTTTCAAGAAAGTAGGCTGTTCAAGTTAGTATTCAATTCAGAATCATTAAAATGATTAATTCCGAAATTGAACCTAACAAACTCTTTTCACTTCAAAAATTTTATGAGACTATTAATCGCATACAAAAAATTAGAATAAACAAAGTTCATTAAGGTTGAGAAACAAAGTGAAATATGTTCATATTAGTGTATAGATCATCCCATAAAAGTTCATAAAAATGGAGCTCATTTGCTTCCCTAATTAATGCGAAACAACCAACACAAAATTAATAAGAACTAGCACAGTAGAAGATCTTATACTTAGGTTTTTACCAAATAGATTCAAGGCAACACATACACATTTGTTTACGGAAGTAAAATCAAGTTATAACTTAGCAATCAAGCTCCAAAATTACATCTAAAATTAAATGGGGTGATAGGATCTAAGATTTAGAAACTTACCTAGTGTGATATTGAGCTTCCTTCCTTTTCCTTCTCCTTCTCTTCTTCCTCTCTTATCCTCAAGAAGTTGTAGTGAACTTTTGCAAGGGAGAAAAAACATAGAGACAATTAGCCAAATATTCCTTTCCTTGTATCCAAAAGTCTCTTCCTAATTGAAGCTCTAGTTTTTCCTCTTGGCTCTCTTTATCTTTCTTGCTTTAGGTTCTTTCTCTCCCTCTATTCTCTTCCTCTCTGGCTCTCTAGCTCTCTCCCCTCTCAAGGTGTGTGTATGAGTGTGTGAGAGTTCCTTTCTAGTGAATGGGAGCCCCTGTCCTCTTCTCTTGATGGTTGCCTCCTCTTTTCTATAGAATAGGCATGAAGGTCTATGAGGGTACTAAATGCATGGGCTCCTTCCTTGCTCCCAACTAATTCCCTCTGTTTCTTCCCTTTGTTTCTTTTCTTTTTCCCTTTACTTTTCTTTTTTATTTTTATGCTTTTGTTTATTAATCACCTTTCACTTCTTTTGCTTTTTATATTCTATGTTCCTACTTATTATCTAATTTTATTCTTTTATTTTTTTTCTTGCTTTTTATTTTTGGATTATCATTTTTATCATTTTCAATTTCTTATTTTTTTTCATTTCTTGTTTTCATTTTCTTTTTGCAATGTTTTCATTTTACTTCAATTTACTCTTTTATTTGCTTTTTATTTTGTTTTGATTTCTTTTATGTATTATTTTATTACTAATATTTGACCTTGCAAAATTTTATTATTAAGGAAATTCTTTATTTATTTACTTCCTTTTTTTGTATTCACACCTCAACTAGGGTTTATTAGGTCAAACCAAACTAGGGGTTTATAGATTGCCCTTATTGCTTATTTTCTAAGTATTATAGTATAGGCAACGGTTGATAGATGTTGATTTGGGCCGAAAAGTGATGTGGAGAAATCCTGTTCCATGATCAAAAGGAATTGATTTGAAGAAACCCTTCTGAGTCTAAAGAAAAATCAACCTAGAGAAAACTGTTCTAGGATCTTGGGAAAACCATCTAAAAGAAATAACCCAAAGAAAAACATTCCAAGATTTTAGGGAAAAAGTCCTAAAGGAAATAACACAGTGAAAATTGTCCCAGGATTTTGGGGAAAGCTATCCCTAAAGAAATAACCTATAGAAAATCATTCTAGGGTTTTGGGGAAAACCATCCCAATAGAAATAGCCTAGATAAAATTGTTCTAGGATTTTAAGGTAAAGCTGTCCCAAAAGATACAACCTAAAGAAAACCGTTCCAAGATTTTATGGAAAAGCACCTAAAAGAAATAACCTAAAGAAAACCATTCTAAGATTTTGGAGAAAATCATTCCAAAAGGAATAACCCAAAGAATACCTTTCTTGGATTTTAGGCAAGGTCATCCCAAAAGAAATAACCCAAAGAAAATAGTTCTCAGGTTTTGGGAAACATCTTAAAATAAATAATCTGAAGAAAACCATTCTAGGATTTTGGGGAATACCATCCCAAAAGAAATAACCCAAACAAAACCATTCTAGGATTTTGGGGAAAGCCAATCCAAAAGAATTAACCTAAAAATAACTATTCCAGGGTTTTTCATCCTAAAAGAAATAATTTGAAGAAAGTGTTCTAGGATTTTGGGAATAACCATTTTAGGATTTTGGGGATAACTATCCCAAAAGAAATAACCCAAAGAAAATCATTATAGGATTTTGGGAAAAGCCATCACAAAAGAAATAACTTAGTCAAAATCATTTTAGCAATTTGGGGAAAGTGGTCCAAAAAGAAATAACCTAGAGAAAACCATTTTAGAATTTTAACCTAGAAAAAACTGTCCAAGATTTTGGGAAAGCTGTCCCAAATGATATAACACAAAGAAAACCATTCTAGGATTTTAGAAAAAATGAATTGTTTTGGGATTTTAGGGAAAGCTGTCCCCTAAGAAATAAACTTGACAAAATCATTCTAGGATTTTGAGAAAAACTATCACAAAAGAAATAACCCAAAGAAAACCATTCCAAGGTCATAAGGAAAACCATATGAAAAGAAATAATCCATAGAAAATCATTCCATGATTTTAAGGAACATAGTCCCAAAAGAAATAACCCAAAGAAAACCATTCATGACATTGTGGGGAAAGCTTGCCGAAAAAACATAAGCTAAAGAAAACAATTCCATGGTTTTAGGTAAAAACATCCCAAGAAAAATAATCTAGAGAAAACCATTCCATGGCTTTAAGTAAAACTATCACAAGAGAAATAACCCAAAGAAAACTATTCCAAAATTTTGGGGAAAGACACCCTAAAAGAAATAAATTGGAGAAAACCATTCCAGGATTTTGGGAAAAATGGTCCTAAAAGAAATCACACTAAGAAAACCATTCCAGGATTTTGAGAAAATCCTATCTGAAAAGAAATAATTCAAAGAAAACCATTTTAGGATTTAAGGCAAAGCCCTACCAAAAGAAATAACCCAAAGAAAACTATTCTAGTATTTTAGGGAAAGTCGTCCCAAAATAAATAGCCTGGAGAAATTCTTTGCACAATTTTGGGGAAAGCCAACCTTAAAGAAGTAACATAGAGAAAGTCATTCTAGGATTTTGGAGAAAGTCTTTCCAAATGAATAACTTGGAGAATATCATTCCAAGAATCTGGGAAAAGCCATCCCAAAAGAAATGACCTAGAGAAAACTATTTTAGATTCTGTTAGTGCATTTATTGCCTGTTTTCTTTAATTTTTTTTCCTTCTTTAGTTTGTAATTTGTGTTATCTTTAGTTTTAGCTTAATGAAGGTAGGTTCTATCCTCCTTTTATTTTCTACTTGTAATTTTATAATCAATATCTTAGTATATATATCATGTCAAATTTGTAACGAAATGAGTTTGATTGTTTAAGGGTTTTATGTAATGAAATAATGTGTCCTTTTTCATTTCAGCTTCTACCTTCTATCTTGTATGTTGTATGTCTTAAATAGTTTCTCTAATTCTACTTTGTGATTTAAAGAGCAAATTCTATTTATGTTTCAGTACTTCTAATCATTGCATCATTGTTGACTAGCGCTATATAAATCTCCACTCATCACAATATCTTACTAACTACAGACGATTTGGAAATTAGTCATTACTACCTTTGTAGTATAATAAATACAATCAAAAGAAAGTGAAGTCACAGTCCATACCAACATATAGCAATTAATATACATTTTTTTGGTGGGGAATTAATATACATTTTATTTATTGTATTAATGATGGGTTTGTTTAACTTTTATGAGTTTTGGACTTGAAGAATTAAAATGCAACTCATGATCCCATTGCATGACAACTTGTTTTACTTTTATAAATTTTGGGCTTTAGTTTAACTTCTATTGCTAAATGGGCTATGTAAAAATAATGCTTAATATTTAGATTTTTAGATATAGACCAACTTGATCAAAACCACTTGAATGTATTCAAACTCGAGTAGCCCACCCATCTGGATTTGAGCTACATCTTCAATCAATTTCCATTTTGTGATATTATTTTAGGTTCATGGGATTCATTCATATGATTGGCAAATTTGACTATACTTGCCTGCTGCCCACCCGTCATGTAGAATTAAAAAAAAATTAGTTCAAGTTATATCAGCAACATCAAAATTTAATGTGGTTTTGCTTAATAGGGCACATCTCAATTTACGCTATATCTTCAATGATTTTGATTTCATGCTATAACATCATCAGTAAAATTAAGTGAAGTAGCATTCTCGCAGCAAATGCTCATTCCCTTCAGCTGATGTGGTTAAAAGACTCCCCATTCAACTTGGATCTTTAGTTAAATCATGCAAATATACGTTTGAATCAAATTCAATTCTATTGTACTTTCAAGCCCATCACCAAAATTTTCATTAAATAGTGATCCAATATGTGTACCAAAACAGTTGATGATTGGTGATCATTTTGGACAAAGTCATCTTTGCGTAACTTGTTTTATCCCAACTGCTAATTCACAATTCATTTGTAGTGATGAAACATCATATTTATTATTTTGTCATTGAGTGCAAGAAAATATTTTTCAAAGAGAATAATACTATTAAAAATTTATGATTGTTTAATACAATGAAAAACAAGTCCACAAAAAAATTATCTTTTATTTGGCATATATGAAAAATTTTAATTCAATATCTATGTCAAAATTCATTTGTCTAAAATAACTAAATAAGTAGCTATATATTTTGGATAAAATATAAATAGAAAAGATAATATATAATGATAAAAGTGATAATTTCAAGTACAAATGTGATTCGTATAAAGAAATATATTAAGTGCAGTAGCAGGTTCATGGGCTTTGCTATATAACCTTTTAGACGCTTTAGCAACAGGTTCATGGGCTTTATTACAAACCCTTTTAGACACTTAAACAATGGAACAAAAATTAAAACAACTAAACCAATAGAAAACAATCTCTTCATGGGCAAATAAAAAACTGTTCAAATCCTTGTACTAGAAGAAATAGACTACCTTTTAAAGTAGATGCAGACTTGAAGGCCAATGAAACTCTAGAAAGAGACTCTAAAACTCATACAAAAGTCTGTCAAAACATAACTTTGGATATCTTCCCTCTTATTTGTCTTCCAATTAAGCACCACTTGCCATAGACATTGCTACTGCTCCTACATTGTGAAGTATGAATCTCAGAGTGCGTCTCCTACAACAAGACAATGAGAAGCAACAAACACAATCACAAAAAAATAGAATTGCCCTATAAGTCAACAGAGGGCTAGGGTTTTCGAAAATGGTCACTAGTAATAGAGCATGATAATTTCTTTTTTTGTACAATTCAAATTTTGTTAACAATGAATTCCAAGACTTGAAAGCTTACTTGAATCAATAAGGAAAGCAACTTATTAAAGAAAGTAGTTTAACTTGGATAGCCATTAAGCAAGTAATCGTATTGCATATGATGACAACAATGAACTCAAAAAGAAAACTCAAGTATTGATCAAATGAATCACAGTTGTGATTCTTACAACAGAATATTCTGGTTCTAGGCACAAATGCAAATTGTTACATCAACCTATGGGAGAGTATGGATTGCTTAGGATAGAAATCAATTACAGTAGATGTATAAAATTGTAAACTTTTATCCCAGGGAAATGGAGGATGCCGTAATGGATAAATTTATATCAACAGCCATGAGGAACTAACCCAACAAAAACCATAAGAAGGCTAAAAAAGATGATAGACAATTAAATAACATATATTAAATACAAAGGAAAAATGTAGTGCAACTAAATGTGGGACTACTAATCCTCACAGACTATGCCATAACTATCAAATCATTGGGTCCCATAGTTCAGTTTATGGGCCCAATGAATTTAATCATCCAGAACAAATCTTGTGCAGTGGAGGCTTCTCTTGTACAATTTGATCTAGTATCCCTTCTTGTCCAAAATAAGGAATGTGCTTCTCTATTTTTCTACTATTTGTGATTGAGCTATAGCAAAAGGTACCAAATCTTATGAATGTTACATCCAGTAGGATATTGGTGAGAAACCCCACTTGGATAAGTGCAACTAAACATATATGCTAAGGGTGCCCATCAACATAATTTGTATAGAATCAGCAAGCATTTTTGGTTTGAAGTTCTTCCTAATGGAGCTAACTTTTTTAAATCAACTTGCAACTTTTTTCCATGTATCAGGCTATGTAGATAAGCATTAGTGAAAGGAATACTCATAGTCTTGTTGGTTTGTAAAGGGAAATCTATGCATTTATTAAGCTATTGGGATGTGTATTATCCATTTTCTAACACATGCAAATGAAAATATGACATTAAATGATGATGGGGAAGAAACAATAGAAGTCAAAGCCAAATAGTGTCTTACTTTTTCAAATAGGGTATCTTTATCTCTCTAGAAATGCAGTCTTTATATTGTTAAGTGACACTACTACATCTGTCATATTCATTCGTGCTTCAGGTAAATCTGCACAACAAGTTAAGGCTAATTCAAAAATGGATGATGTAGACATTATTATGTCACCACTATGATGTCCTTGCCCTTGTAACAAATTGGAATCCATGACTTGACTTATTGCATGTGGCATCGACTCACTGACCCAACTTTTTAAGGTCAATTCTGCAACAAACATGTCATCTATTGGCTTCTTTCTTGTAAAGACCTCTAGCAACATAATTCCATAGCTATACACATCTCCTTTTCTTGAAACAATTCCCTCAAGTCCGCACTCTGTATAATGTCAATTATTATGGTAAGTTAACAAGTTTTCAATTTACTAAGCATAGATAGATACATAAATATATACAAATATATGTACATACACACATAAATGCATATAGTCATATATAGTGATACAAACACACACACACAAATATGCACTAAAGATAACCCAATACTTGCACATAACTTTTTAATTTAATTTTGATAATTCATAAAAGATTCAATGTTTATAATTTTCATCTTTCATTTTTAAAATGAATATGTTCTCACTTTATTAGAATAATAACTATTTTCTAGTATTAAAAGTAATAAATTTTAAGGATATATATTTCCTTTCATTTAGAGGACAAATTTTGAGAATCTCAAACCAATTAATTTTATTTTTTGCTTTCTTTTTGTCTTTCTTCATTTGTCTGCCTCTTTCTTTTTGGGAACTTACTCAAAAAGTTGAAAATACTAAAAGCAATACTCTTTTATTCACGTCTTTTTCAAATTAGTACACAATATCTTTGATAGCATATGAAGTAGATGGAGATTTGAGTAATTGAAGAAGATAATTGAACTTAATTGATTCAAAATCTGGGAGCACATTTAGTCACTCAACTAATTTTGCTAACAAACTCAACTAAATAATAGAATGTACAACTATCACTTAACCAATTTAACTAACTCCTCTATGGTTTTAACTATACTTAGTGGTATTTCCTATTATCACCCTGCAAACTCAAGGGTGTCTTTGCTGAAAACATTGAGTTTGGTATATAATGTGAAACCTGGAACTAGATCATGAGTAGAAGAGAGATTTTGACTTTGATTTCTCTCATGGCAACCCTATTTCTAAGTAAAAAGATCTATCTCAATGTGTTTAGTCTGTGAAAAGAGCACTACAAACAGTTGTACTATGCTCAGATTATCATAGTAGATGTTAGGAGGACTAGGAGGAGTAACATGAGATTTAATAAGAAGTGATCTGAGCTAGCAAATCTAAGCGACTTTATTGGCTAAACTTTTATACATAGCCTTGATGCTAAATTGAGATATGATTTGTTCTTGCTTTAATGATTCAGTGCCCAAATTTTTACCCAAGTAGACGTAGATGCCAATGGTGGATTTTCTGTCCTTAGGGTTAAATGCCTAATCAACATCATAGTATGTTGTAATTGTCCAAAGATCTAAAGGTTCAAATAATAAACCATGATTTATGGTACCTAATAAATAGCATAGTAGGGATTTGTGCATGAATTGGAACACTTTGTTGACAACATAAGAGATATCTAGCCTAGTTATAATTGAATATTGTAACCACCCACACGAGATTGATAGAGTGTGGGATCTAGAGTGATTTCATTGTCCTAGCTAGTTAAGCAAGTGCCTACTACAATTGTCTTACACAAAATGCCTTTAACATACTTTTCCTAGGACAAAAGTTTATTGCCATCTAAACTTTGAATAACTTGGAGCCCTAGTAAATTGTGCAAGGGACCAAGCTCTTTTAGGTCAAAATGGGACTTTAGTTGAGAGATTAACTATTGAATCAAGTGAGTGGATGATCCTATGATTAGGATATCAACAACATAAACAAGGACAAATAGAGTACTAAAGCTGCAGTGCTTGAGAAGTAAGTGTCACATTTTATTGAGCTAAAAACAGAGAGAGTAGTGGATAGTTTTGTAAACTAAGCTCTAGGAATTTGTTTTAGAGCTTAGAATGAGTAAGGAATCTATAATTTCAAATCCAAGGGTTTCATCATGTAAAGTTCTTCAGCCAAATCTCCATCTAGAAAGCATTGATGAAATCAATTTGATTAGTGGGCCAATTTTGAGCCAGCATAATGTTGACATACAACTCTTATGGTAACTAGTTTGATAACCAAACTAAATATTTCTTTGTCATGAATGCCTTGCTATTGGTGAAATCCTTTAACCACTAATCTAGACTTTTAGCTTTGTATATTGCCATCAAGGTTGTTGCTTTTCCAAAAGGCCATTTACATCTAATGGGGGGATCTTCCCTATGGCAATGAAGTTAGTGTGGTATTCTTCTATCATGGCATTATGCCATTTAGGACTAGCAAGGGCTATAAAAACACTTGTAGTTACTACATTTTTGACAAATGCCTTAGCTTTGGATATTCTTGCTTAACCATGTGTGATCACTGGATATGTATTGTAGACAAGCACTAGTGCAATTAGTAAAGCAGATTGGTATCAATCCTTGAACCTCTATTGTTGTTAGTGTAGTGCAATGATGATATTGAGGTGAGATTGTGCTTGTGGCCCAATTGAACATTATTAGTTGTAGGTGGCAATACTAATATGATATCAAAGGGTGATTTTCTAATTTATTAGGGGCATTTTATGCCTTCTCACCTCAAAAACTAGCTCTTGAGGTGAGGCTTTCCCTCATACTTATATACCAACACCCAACCCTTTACACAACCAATGTTAGACAACCCAACAATCTCCCTCTTCACACATTTGGCTTACATTGGATTACACTCTTCAACAACCTAATTCTTTAACACTTATCAAGCCTGCCACAAGACCCAACATAGATTAGTCCCATCACAGGAAGTTGTTACAACCTAAGCCCTAGCCCCTCCTACAATCAATGTGGGGTAACCTCCATAACCTAGGATTTGATACCAATGTTGGGTGCATTTTGGGCCTTCTTAACCCGAAAGCTAGTTTATAAGGTAAGGCTTTTCCTTGAACTTATAAACCAACACCTATCTCCTTCCACAACCAATGTGGGATAGCCTAACAATTTCCCCCTCTACACATTAGGCTTAGGTTAAATAACTCTTCATCAAGCTAATTCCTTGACACTCATTGGGTTTGTCACAAGACTCAGCACATATCACATCCTAACTAGGAGTTATTGCAACCTAGGCTATAGGTCCTTCAATAATCGATGTGGGATAAGTCCATAACCAGGTTTTAATACCAATGTTGGGCGCATTTTAGGTCTTCGCAACTCAAAAACAAGCTCATGAGTTGAGGCTTTCCTTCACACTTATATACCAACACTCAGCCCCTTCCATAACTAAAGTGGGATAACCCTACATAATATAGGGTATAAAGGTAATGCAACTGGGGAAGGGAAAGGAAAACATGACTCATCAAAAAGCAAATCCATAGAAATATATAATCTACCAATAGGAGCTAAACATTTATAGCCCTTGTGGCTTGAATTGTACAAAAGGAAGACACATATTGGTGAGATTTGTCTTAAAATTTTGGATGATTGTAGGGTCAACAGTTTAGGTAACAAGCATAGCCAAATATTATCATGGAGCTATAATAGGGTCAAATGGTTATTTTTAATCAAGTTATGGACTAGGCAACCTATTGGTAATGTATACTATAGTGTTTAAGGCATGTTGCTAGAACTACTTAGGTAAGGCTACTTTTTGTAGATAGGTAAGATCTATTTTTGCCACACGCCTGTGTTTATGTTCTGCAACACCATTATTTTGTGTATGAGAGTATGTACATGAAATTCCATGTTGGATGCCATGTGAGTAAGAAGTTGGCAAAGGCTTGGATTCATCCCCCTCCCCCAATCAGTTTGAATGGCAATTTTATAATTAAAAGGCTAAAATGCACAGAACCCCCAAAATTAATGGTTGATTTTAAAAAACCCTCTTGAACTTTTAAAGTTTTCACAAAACCCTCTTAAACTAATTAAAACTTCCAAAAGACCCATTTCGTTAGTTTTTCTATTAAGTTATAAATAGAAACCTAATTTATTATATAAAAAAGACCCAAATAACCCTCTTGAATAACTAATTTTCTCACTCTCTAAACATGATCACTAATGGCTGATCAACTCACCGATGACCAAATCTTTGAGTTCAAGGAGGCAATTAGCCTCTTTGACAAGGGTGGTAATCAGTGACTCATATGGCTTCCCTTAGCACAATTCTTGAGAATGGTCGCTACCTCTCCACGGATTGGAATGATTATCCCTGCCTGATAGGTCTACATCCATCCCTAAATATCGTCAGGTATTGTTCACTTCCCCCCATTCTTGTAACTATCACTTGTAATCCATGCAGGTGTGTCCACACCCCCCTAAGTGGATAAGAAAGAAAGAATTTATCAAAGAAGATGAATCTTCTAGACCTAGGAGTCAACTTTCCTATATAAGTATTCCGTACATGTATTAGTCTATGGAAGAGTGAAAGGGGTGCCACTACTGAGGATCTCCCCCTTAATCTTAGATAGGTCATCTAAGGGTTCGCCATAGTTCATTTTTGTCCTTACACACTAAGCTACCCTTCTCCAAAAGCTCTACGAGACTGCCTACCACTAGTCTTCAACCGAAAGGGTTTATTGTACAAAGAAAGAGTTTAGTTTCAATTAAGGCATGGCCCACTTGTCTGTTGCTAGATCCAAGAATGGCGCCAGGTGAGGGTGTCGTTATGCCCAGCTACTTTGCTGCGGCTGGCCCCCAGACTATGCAAAAGAATTGAGACCTGATAGAAAAACCCAAGTCACTGTAATGTATTCTAATGACCATGGTGCTATGGTACTAGCCTGTGTTAACACTATTCTCATTTCTACCCAACATGATGAAATTGTTCTCATTTCTAGTACTTTAAGAGAACTTCTTTCATCTGCCCTAACGGGTCACCTCACTAGTTGTATTCTTGATACCTAACTTCTGAAGGGGGAACTTGAGATTTCACTGACCTAAAACCTTCAATTGACCTCACCCTGACATGAAAAGCTTCAAACTCGGAGGTTCTGTTGTTTGCCTCTTTTCGGTATCCCTTGATCAACTACCCTATCACTTAAGCTAGGGTAAGTTTAGCCAATCGCTTTGGGTTCTTGCTCTTTCTCATAGCTCATCTTGCTTTTGAGAACAAATTAGAAAACACATTCTCTCCCTGGAACTACAGGAGTAGCTCTACTTATTAACATTCTTCCCCGCATGGGAACTATCTCATGTCTGTCAATCATAGTAGCATTATGGCTCAAGGTGAAGGGAGAGTGCTTTCTCTAGGAAGGACCACACCAAGGTGGATAGGAGTAGCACATAAGCTTGAAGCCCTCAAGTGTGGGAGATCAGACTACACACTGTAATCAAGTGGGAGAAGCCCCAAGAATGAAATTGTTTGTAGTGACAATGATAAGAGTAAAGGTTGTAGTCTTTTTCTTATAAGAAATTAGGGTTCCATTTATTACTTAATAGAAAAACTAATGGAAAGGGTCTTTTGCAAGTTTTAATTAGTTTAAAAGGGTTATGTGAAAACTTTTAAAGTTTAAAAGGATTTCTTAAATCAACTCTTAGTTCAGGGGGTTTCTGTGTATTTTAGCCTAATTAAAATGAAGTTCCACTTTTGCTTTAAAGTAAGTAAATACATCAAATGCATCAGAATTTTGCTTCCGGAAATAAAAGTAACGTAATTTAGAGCAAGAACCAAAAGGGATATAAATTGGGCCCTAATTATCTAAATGAATTAATTGGAGGGGTAGTTGTAGACATAAGTGGATGGGGAAGAGGGAAGTTTATGAAGTTTGCCTGCACAACAAGATGGACAAAATGAAAGAGAATTTTTATTGTTGCAATATATGTTACAACTTTGAGGAACATTAGAAAGTACATTGAATGATGTATGCCCTAGTCTACATTGTCAACAATCAAGAGCTGATGTTGAGTTTGACCAAGTGGAGAGTGCTAATGTGGAACTTTCGGGTGTAAAGGATGAGCAATGAGCTTGTACTTGGCTACAAGATGATGGAGTGATGTAGAACTTATCAAGCACATACAAGCCATTCCTAATAGTCCATGCCAGTAGTACCTAGTTTGTATCTCGTTGTTTAACAAAGCATAAATACGGATGAAACTCAACAAATACATTATGGTCTTTTGCAAATTGAAAAACACTAAGTAACTTCTTTGTAATAAGGGAAACACACAATAACGAATTTAAGGAAGCCAGTGATCTGTGATGGTTTTTACTTGAGGATATCTAATGTGAGTGATAGACAAACCTGCCTATTGACAATGACACCCTTTCTATGCTACTATATGATGTTCTTGTCATTACATTGTCAGAATCATGTGTCACATAACTGATAGCCCCTAAATTTGAGTACAAATCCTAATCAAAGTTAAAATCTTGAGATGTAAGCATTGTTTGTGTAGGAACACTTGGTCTAAAAATTTCTATAGTTAAACTAATTTTGAGAGTTGCTAGGGTCCTTGATAATTTTCATTCGAATGGTGATAATAGTGGTAGGCCATGTGCCTTGGTTTTCCACAAACTTGACAAACACATTGTTGCCTTGGCCCTTCTTGTCTTCCTTCTCTAGACTTGCCTCTATTAGAAAAAGAGCCTCTGTAGGCTCCACCTGAGTTACCACTATAATAGATCCTATTAATGTATCTCTGTTGATGACTAAAGTTTGGTGAACTGAACTTGGAAGATTCTTCTCAAAATTGAAGCTGAAATTCCACTTATTAGTTGTTCTAAGAATTTGTACACTAAGTTTGATTAAGATAATATTGAGTTCATTTCAGTGTGCCTCAAATTGAGATTCCTAAGCAAGCAGCAAGGCTCAACTTCTTCCACTAGTAATCATTAGTTTGAACTTGATATTGGACTTCTAATCGTGGCCAAAGAATCAACTACTGTTTTGATTTTTGAAAGACATTTAGGAATTGATTGTCTAACTTTCTTAGTTGTCTTAAGCTAAGATCAAAATTGTCTAATTTCACCTTGTTCTGAGAAGTGAAGTAGAGCTAAATTATGTCCCAAGCTTGGTTCACGGTTTCACACCCTATCATTCTTGTCAAACTTGAATCTGACATTGAAGATAACATTCATGATAGAAGGAACTTATCTTGTTGCTCCACCCTATCATTCTTGTCAAACTTGAATCTGACATTGAAGATAACATTCATGATAGAAGGAACTTATCTTGTTGCTCCCAGTCAAAGAGTTCAGAATTGATTCTTCCATTGTTTCATTAGTTCTACTGAGGTACTTCAAGGATAGCTTTGCAAACGATTTGATATAGTCTTACAATCAATGCCCTTTGATCTCAACTAAGATCTATTGCTTCTATAAAAGGAATTTATCAGTTTGCAGAAATGGAATGTGGGAATCCTACAGGCGCAGTCTTGGTATTTGTTGAAATCTCTATGGAGGGAAGAATGGTTTAATTGTCAAATGCCATTTTTGGGCTCTAATTCCATAATAGAAGATGTAGATGGAGATTTGAGTAATTAAAGCAAGTAATTGAATTTCATTGATTCAATGTATGAGAGTATATAGCTTTATATAGGCATTCAGTCACTCAACTAATTCTACTTTTAACTCAACTTACTAACAGAATGTACAACTATCAGTTAACCAATTATTTGACCCCACTACAATTCTAACTGTACACAGTAGTGTTTCCTATCAGTCTTTTGGTATTCAAAGGATCCTATGCATGAAAGGATTTCAACTTAGTTTGTTAGTATAAAAGTAACGGTTCACCCTGCATATTTGATATTAATCATGCAACGATGGTCTCCTCCAAATAGTAATGATGATTACTATGCCTCTAGACATCAACAATTAAAATATCAGTAGTGGATTGGCAAAGATCAATGCTTATTAGAAAGAGCCATCTTCTCTAAAGAATGAAGAATAAATAACAAGAATTTGAGTAGGTACTTTTCACAGACTTATATCAATTTAATTAATTTTTCCTTCATCTGAATTGAAAGTAACTCTAGGATCACAAAAATTATGGAGCATCACATCCTTCACAAGAAGCTTTAGAGGTTGATATTTCCTTATCCTTATCTACATCTATACTATATATAAAAGCATAGAAGGCAGAAAAATTTTTAAACTATTTTACTCCTTTTATGTTTTTTTAATCTCAACAATGTCATTTTATTAGTATAACACAAATTAGATTTTTTTTTCATTTTGATATTCGAATTCTAATGAAATTACATTTTCTTATTATAATTAACTTCTTTAACCTAATATAATAACATTTTTATTTATAGTATCTTTTAGTTTATTTATTCTAATAAAATCAGTTTTTGCAATTATAATTGGATTCTTAATTCGAACAAAATAAGTTTACCTAGTTACAAATAATTATTCTTATTTTTCTATTAAACACAAGAGATTACTCATGCTTGGAAAAAATAAATCTAATCAATTCTTTTAATTTTTTCTATTTTAGAAATATTTTATAAAATGTTGAGGATAACTTTTACAATTAATTCATACTTGAAGAAAGAACATTATGAAATTTTGCACTGCAAAGAAATAATAAACTAATAATGCCATTAAAAAAATGCAATAGATTTAATAATTTTTGTTTAAGCTTAACTTTAATTATTTTATTCAGATAATGAGTATTTGTTATTCTATTAGACTCAACAAATATGATGAAGAATAAAGATCAAAACTATTAAAAATAAATCATATGATAATTCTTAATTGTATTCCACCAATTTGTAATGTAAATTTCTCATTCCACTTTTTTAATTAGTAAATAACCTCATAAATTTGATAATCATACCTTTTATGTTTTCAGCCACGCTTTTATATATTTATAGAATATATTTAATTGAATAAAAATAAGATAAAAAGTACTGTATATAAGTATATCAACCTAGTTTGTATAAAATTAGAGGCTCGTCCTGCATATTTGACATTAATCATGTAACGGTGGGTTAATTATTATTACCATACCTTTAAAACTCAAGAATTAAAATATTAATAGTGGATTAGTAGAGATCAATTCTCCTTAGAAAGAGCCATCTCTAAATAATAAACAACAAATGACAACAATTTATATATAGTACTCTTCATAGGCTCCTATATTAATTTAATGTTTCTTTCTTGAGTAAAACTAATTCCATGATCACAGATTCACAACACCATGTGTTCACTTATGATACCCTAGATAAAAAGAAAAAAAATACGAATCAGCAATTGACTCTTATTATGGCAAGAGAGACGAAGTGATAGATAGAAGATCGATTAATTAAAATCCTTGAACATCATAGGGACAGATTAAAGTTCTACAAATTTTTTGTCAAGAAAACAACTTATGTGCCTTAAAACCCACATTTCAATAGTAACAAGACTTCTTTTCTTTAATCCAACACAAAATGTGGAGTATCACATCCTTCACATGAAGGTGTAGAGATTGACATTTCCTTATCTATACTATAGATAAAAATATAGAAGGTAGAAATATTTTTGACAATTTTACTCTTTTAAGCTGTTTTTTTTTTTTTTTTTTAGTTTCAACGATGCCATTATGTTATTTTGACATAAATGAGATTTTTTTTTGTTTTATTTTTTAAATTCTAATAAAATTAGTTTTTGTTATTATAATTACCTTTTTGACCCTAATAGAATTACTTTTTATTTATATATCTTTTAATGTATTTATTCCAATAGAATTAGTTTTAATAATTATAATTAGATTCTTAATTCTAATAGAATTATTATACCTATCACAATTGATTTTTCTCAAATATATTTTCTCCTATTAAACACAATAAGATTTCTCATGCTTTTCTTTCATAGAAATATTTTTAGCAAAATGTTAAAGAGAATTTTCAAAATTAATTTATACTTGAAAAAAGCAAAGAATATGCATTGCAAAGGAAAAAAAAACAAAAAAAAACAAAACCTATATATGTCTTGCTTCCAAAGGTTTATAATTAATATGCACAACAAAAGATTTCTTCAGATTTTATGATCTTTTATTTAAATTTAGCTTTTAGTATTTTATTTAAGTAATGAATATTTGTTATTATATAAATGGACAAATGAAATAAAGATAATAGAACAAAAAAAACTGATGTATGATAGCTATTAGTTTCAAGAAATAAGATGAATTATAATGATCAAGACTAACAAAAATAAACCATATGGTAATTCTTTATTATATTGTAACAATTTGTAATATAAATTTTTCATGCTGCATTTTTAATTAATGAACTATCTCGTAATATTGATGATAATAGTTTCAACATTTTAAAGTACACTTTTTTATTTACAAAAAATATGTTAATTAAATAATAAAGTAAAATCATGTGCAAACTATGTGCCAAAAACTAGTACATATAAGTAATCAAGACATTTGTTTGCAGAAAGTAAACCATTGAAGTAGCAAAATTAAATGTTTAGTACTGATTCTCATATTTACTTATTTAATTTTTAATACCTAATTTCATTTATCCTACCACTTCTTACACTGGTTCAGAAAACGTATTTCATATGTGTGTGTCAATGTATATATATTAGATAACAAATATAAAATAAAAAATCAAAGTGTATGGTAATCACCTGGTGCAATGTAGCCAATTGAAGTTAAGGTTTTTGTGTATGCCTTAGATTGCCCTTCTTCTAGGAGTTTGGAAATGCCAAAGTCACTAACACGAGCTACCATGTCCTGATCGAGTAAAATATTATTGGGCTTTAAATCACAATGAACCACAGGTGTTGAGGAACCATGATGGAGATACTCCAATGCAAATGCAACATCTATCATGACATTCAACCTTTGTGGGAAATGTAAATGGTAGTTGTGAGAGTATAACTGTTTTTCAAGACTTTCATTTGGCATAAATTCCATTACCAAACACTTGAAATCAACATTTGAACAACTACTAATGATCTTAATGAGGTTACGATGGCGTAGATTGCGCATTGCCTCACATTCTACATTAAAACTAGTTGACATTGCTTCTGATTCCAAATTAAATACTTTAAATGCCATCAATGTGCCTGAGAGCACCCCTTTGTATACAGAACCAATACTGCCTCTACCAAGTAAATTACTCTCATCAAATCTATTGGTTGCTTGTAGAATTTCATAATAAGAAATCCTTCTCAATGCTCCTAAAGTAGATAGATTCCTTTCATTTGAAACACCAACCATTTTTCTTTTATGTTGTAAAAGGAATATTGCACATGAAACAACCAAAATGGATGACACAATTATGGGTAGAAAGAATTTGATCAAAAGTAGCTTTAGAATTGGCCTCTGCTTTTCTTTTTCTTTACAAGGTGGGACTTGTAATTGAGGTTTTCCACAAAGTGCTTTATTGTGCATGAAAGATTGTGCAGTGAAATTTGCAAAAGGTCCACCACTAGGAATCTCTCCTTGTAATCTATTGTAAGAAAGATTAATATACTTTAGACCCACAAGTGACTCCAGAGATTTAGGAATCATACCAGACAAATCATTTTGTGAAAAGTCCAAGAACTCTAAACTCACCAAATTGCCAAGTGACTCAGGAATAGAACCTTCTAGTTTGTTATCAGCTAAAGACAAAGTCTGCAAAGTTACCAAGCTTGTGAGAGTTGTAGGCAAGGTACCTGAAATATGATTTCTTGACAAATCCAAAAGTATCAAAGCTCTTAGGTTTGAAATCATAGGCGGAAGTTTACCCTTTAAGGCATTGGAGAATATGTTTATCTCCAAGATATACTTCAAACTCCACAAAGAATATGGTATTTCAGCATCTAATTGGTTGGAACCCAAATAGAGGTATCTTAAAAGAGTGAGGTTCCCCAAGCATGTTGGCAATGCTCCAGAAAGCTTATTGTTATTCAGATACAAATCACTCAACACTGTGAGTTCACATAGCTTATCAACAATGGATCCCTGCAAAGCATTTTCTTCAATTCTCAGATACTGCAGACTTCGCAACCGACTAATTGTAGAAGGAATCAGCCCATTCAAATAATTCTGTCCTAAGCTTAATCGAAACAATGTGCTCAGATTTCCAATTTCCAATGGTATATTGCCATAAAAACCGCAAGATTCTACCAAAAATTCCTGTAGAGAATTGGATAAATTTCCAATAGACTTAGGAAGTCTTGTATGCAAAGGATTCCTGGATAAGTCTAGAACTTGCAAGTTTTTGCAATTCCACAAGGAAGTAAGAATGTTGACTTCAGCAGTAGAAGTGCCCATTGTCAAATAATTGATAGCTACATTGAATCTCATAAGGTCTCTTAGATTACCAACAGTGTTTGGTATAATTCCTTTGAATTTATTTCCACCCAGGTCAATATCAATAAGCATAGAAGCGTTGCCTAAGCTCTCTGGAATTTTTCCACTAAGTTCGTTATTGTAAAGATAAAATTCTTCTAGGTAAGCAAGCCCATACCCCAAATCCCATGGAAGAGTTCCTGAGAGAGAATTGTTTCCAAGAAACAACTTTTTCAAAGTTGACATGTTAAATATATTTGAAGGAATTGAGTTGCTTAACTTGTTAAATCCCAAATTTAGGATATCAAGTTTATCAAGATCACCTATTTCGTTTGGTATTGGACCTGGAAACACAAATTAATTCACATTAATTGTGCATTACAAAATAAGAAAATAATCATAATAAAAGGCTATATAAAAAAGCCAGTTTCTAATCACCAAACATATTTTTCAAAATGCATGTGAAAATTTAGTAAAACAATAAATTGAAGTTCATCAACGATGTGTGCTTCAAAGTGGCTTAACTAACTTAGTATCAATTTGTGTGTTTGAACAATGATTAATCAAGAAAACTATCCATAATTTATTAAATACAAAACATAAGCACATATGAATAATTTTAAGATTTTAAGAAATATGGCAAGGACTTGCTACTCTAGAGATCAATCATTACGCTGGTGCACTCATATTACTTTCAAGAATACAGAATTTTAGTTATTAATTTGAAGTAAATGTGAGATTGCAAAAGCGGAGGAGAATAAGACATCATCATTGTCTTAAATAGTAAAAATGACTCTTTTTAGGCACTCATAATTGTCTTTCAACAAACAATACTAATACTATTTATTTTATGGCATTGAATATCACATTTTACATTTTGCATAACACACTGTGCAAAACAATTAGAAAAACTACTTCATTTGAAATTAATAAGTTTTAGAGCATAAGTATATAAAACTAATACATTTTTGTTTGAATTAAACAACCGAGATGCATGCATAACATTGATCAATGACCATGTGTCAAAGTTTGGTTAAAATATCTAACTAAATATAACTGAATGGAACAAAAAACTTTAAGTGTGAATTTTTTTAGTTTTCACTTTCAAATCCTTTCAAAAATTACTATGTTTTAATTAAAACTTATATCAAATCTGATCAATTTATTTTAAAACAAAAAAATAACCACACTGTCATTCTTTTGAATATAAACATCACAATCACACAAGGTACAAAGATTACCTGTTAAAGTATTATGAGATAGACTTAATAATTTCAGTTAAGATATTTAAATATTGCTGGAGAAAAGGTTTCCAAAAGCTAGTTAATTGAAATAGTTAAAGTTTTCAACTGGATAAGCTAGCCGATCTCCGGTGGAATAGTCCCTTTAGTGGAGTTAGAATTCCAATTTAAAATCTCCAACTTTTACAAGTTGGATATAGATGGGGAAATTAAATGACCAAACTAGTGTATCAGAATTTTAACTCCGGAAAGTTCATGAAAGCCCCCAATCAATGTTGGAGGTTGGTTCTCCACTAAATCCATTGTAGCTTAGATTCAATAGCTTCAATCTACACGGCTGCACTGACCAATTTGATAGCTAACCATGAAAGCTATTGATGATAAGGTCAAGATGAATAACAAGGAAGGAGAGATTTCCCAATCGTGGGGGTATGGTACCTCCAAGGCCAATGTCAACAAGACTCCACTTGTGGATTATACCATGGCTGGCATCACAAGTGATACCAAGTCAGCTGCATGGGGCTAAAGAATGGGACCATTTAACCAAGAGATTATAAAGGACCATGGTAACAGAAGATTTGAAAGAAATCAGTGTGGATTCATCAAGGTAAGGTTGGGTTTGCTTAAAAATAAATAAACCATGAAGCAACATTGCATTGAGATCGCAAAAAATGAAAAGCCAAAGGTATATTTATCCATGTGTAGTGGATAGGAGGCATCTAAACTAAAATCATTGAGTAACAAAGGAGGCTAGCAAATTTATACGACTAACTTCAAAATATGTCAAGTCAAAGTGGCTAGACTCATGTCTTATAATTTCTTTTATTTCCTTTTAGGTACTACTAATCTACACAACCATGGTTTAAAACCAAACTTCTTTATACTCTTAGAAGGGGAATGAATGGATTTTTGCTTATATATAATAAGATTATGTTATATCTTGATGAAGTAAAAATAGATATCTTATTTTTAAGAAATCAAGGGATTGAATTAAATCTCAATTTGTATTAAAATTAGAATTTTATAATAAATTTGTTTTTCAGAAAAAATGTTCTAAATATTATAGAATATAACATTCATTTCTTTAAAACAAGTCGCAACATTAGTTGTTATATTTTAAATAAAATTATGAATTGAAACATTGAATTGATTTTGCACCTTCTAATTAATTATATAGTATCCCAAATAAAATAATTTTCCATTAATAGACAATTAAAACATTGAAGAATATTTGTTTACATCAAATAATATGTTAAACTTGATTACAACAAAACATATTGAATTATAAGTACATGAGTTTGAATTAAGTATGAAGAAGCGTATAGTTCCTTGTATTCCATAATGTTTTGTACGAAGTATATATCCCCACGATGGTGATGTTTATAATATTTCAAAAAACTAAGTTAAGATAAAAGGAAAACATTTATAAAAAAATTTAATTAGGAACCCTATATGTACAACACTATATCCGCCCCCTCAATTTATGCATGTTTGGGTGACACACCCAAATTAATACCTAATTAGACAAAGCATACTAAGGGCAAACTTTTGGTAAAGATATCTGTAGCTTGATCCTATGTTGAGACATGAGTGATTTGGACATGACCATGTGAGACCTGGTAGTTGAGGAAATGAAGGTTAATCTCAACATGTTTGAAAGCATGATGCATTCGATTCTAAGCCATGTGAGTGGCAGAAAGACTATCACGAAAGAGAAGTGTAGGTGCTACCAAATGCACCTGAAGCTCACAAAGGAGACTGTTTCCAGCAAGATTCCCAACTGTGGCAGCTAAGGCACCATACTTTGTCTCTTCAAATAAGCGAGAGACAGCTTGTTGTTTCTTGGCATTCTAGGAGATAAGCTTATTGCCAAGATAAAAGAAGTAGCTTGTGGCGGAGCATCGAATATCCAGGCACCCAGAGTAGGCTTCAAGTTGCTTAAGATTAAAACGATAAAGCTATGGGCCACAAGAAGATGTCGCTTTGAGATAGGGAAGAATATGCTTAACATCAATGAGATGAGCGTCAACGAGTGCATGCATGAATTGACATATGCAGCCAACTAAAAACGATAGATCTGGACGAGTAAAGGTTAAATATTGCAGAGCTCCTATACTATGTTGGATTGGCCAATATAGGAGAGAGGTTGCATGCATGAATTGACATATGCAGCCAACTAAAAACGATAGATCTGGACGAGCAAAGGTTAAATATTGCAGAGCTCCTATACTTGTTGGATTGGCCAATATAGGAGAGAGGTGGCATGCAAACACAGCTTCACAAGAAGTGGTGTTGTGATTGGTTTTGTGTCTTGCATACCAATCTTAATAAGAAGATCCTGCATGTACTTAGACTGATGTAGAAAAAGACTGTTCAAAAGTAAAATCAATCTGTACACCCAAACAATAATACATCTTACCAAGATGTTTCGTGGAACAGACAATAGATGAATGAAATGACGAAGTAACTTGGTAGAGGGTGCAGTGAAAAGAATGTCATTCACGAAGAGCAATGAAATGGCCACATCTGTACCTCATTTTAAAATGACCAAGGATGAATCCATTTACTAGCAATGAAATCCAAGTGAGAGAAATAAGTAGCAAACCGGTTAAACCAAGCAGTATGATGGAGGTTGAGAACGGTGGTATGAATAGGGGGACTGCGTCCGTCACGGGTTGATGATTTGCGGAAGTTGTGGATGGATTAGTACGTGGGAGAGCTAACTGAGTAGTATGAGGTTTTATAAGGAGGCTGGGATCAGTGGTATGAATGTGGAAATGTTGCCAAAGTGACAAGTGGGCATAGTGAACTACTCCGAGTTGAGAACATTAGCAACCAAATATCCTAAGATAATTATAAGAACGTGATATGGGGTGTCATGAAATAAAATAGGTGTAGGCAAAGTATTATGAAGATATTCAGCTATTAGTAAGGGCATATTCCAAAACTATGGAGGAAGAGAAGCTTGAATTAATATAAAAACAAATAATGATAATTAAAGAACAATGGATTCTTTCGACTCTATCATGTTGCTGAGAGGTTTGAGGACATAAGAAACAAAGTGCAATGCCACTATTTGTACAAAATTAAGGGACGTGAGAGTTGTCACACTCACTGCCATGATCACATTGTAGGAACTTTTTGTGAAGATTGAATTGGATTAAAATTAATGTATAATTTGAACAAGATAAGAAAATGTTTCTGATTTCTTGCACAAAGGAAAGACTCAAAGAAATTGCAAAAACCCATCCATGAATGCATAATAATATTTGCAGCCAGTAAAACCAAGAAAAATTTGATGTGAACGTAGATGTTTTTAAAATTTCTTAGATAATTAGATACACCGAAAGATAGGCTTCAAAAGAAAAAGAAAAAGTCCTCAACTTTTTGATTGAGTAGACTTATACCATCATTATATGTTTTTCCCTAACAGTCCAGAAATATAACTTGCAAGCAGTTCTTTCCTTATGAATCCTGCTTTTTAAATTATATCATCTAATTAATTTTTTAATTTCGTGGACAAATATAAAAGCAAAACATCATCTACTAACATACTAAATATTGACATATGTCTTAATTATTTTTAAATTATTAATTAGCATCAACAACTTTTTTCAAATTTAAATATCTAACTTATAAAATTTACTTGTATCTTGATTTAATATATTTTACTAATATATAGAGTTATATTCGAAACCAAAAACCTTAATTTCAAGTTTTAATGATAAAAATATTTTTTCTAAAGTAAAATTTTACATTTATAAAAGTTTAATAAAATTTGAAATTGACTAAAAATTTAGTAGTTATTTATATAGAAAACATTTATTTAGATAAGTTCTATACAATATTATTTACCACATATATGTAAAAAAAATTACAACTTTTATAATTATTAAAAATAATTAATTTACTAAAATCTTAACTAATTTATAGGGATTATGTGCTAGTGGAAATAAAGAAGTCAAAAAGAATGTGTATTTAAAATATAGACATTTACCAAATCTGTCTCTACATTATATATGAGCGTAGAAGTTAGAAACATTTATTGGACTACTATACCCATTCTCTAGCTTTTTAAAATTTCATCCTTACCATTATGTTCTTTTAAAACAAATAATATTTTTTTTTGTTTTAGATATCTAATTTTAATAGAATTACATTTTCTAATTAAAATTTTTAATTTAATTTTTCCTTCTATTAAACAAAACAAGATTAATCATGCTTGTAAAAAAATTTATAATCGATATTTTAGTTCTAATTAACTCAATTAATTTGTTTGTTTATTTTTAGGAATGTGTTGAGTAAAATGTCAAAGAGAAGTTCCAAAATTAAGAAAGGACAAGAAGAAGCACATATTGCAAAGGAATATCAAACAATTACATGCATTACTACCACAAAGTTAATAATTAATATTAAATAATGACCAATTATCTTAGATTTTCTTATCTTTTTCTTAAATTTAACTTCTACTATCTCGTCTAAATGTATTTGTTTATTATATGAATAGCTAAATAAAGCGAAGATAATAGGACAAAAGAACACGATATATAATAGCTATTATATTCCACAACTACGCTAATCACAGGCTTTTGCAGCAATATTTAAAGATCAAAACAAACAATAGTATATCATACCTTAATTCTTAATTATTTTTATCAACTTTTACCGTAAATTTCTCTTGTCATTTTTTTAATTTGTGAAATACTCATACAATTCATAATAATATCGTTAATATATTGAGACCAATATTTCCATATAATATTTATACTCTAATAGTTGAAGTACTTAAATTTTTTATTTTTAAAGTATATTTCAATTAAATAAAAAAATAAAATAATGTATAAAAAATATGCTAAAATCTAGTATCATTTTCAAAGGCACGCGAAAAGTTAGCAAGAATATGACCAATTGAACTTCGTTAATTATGTGTGGTTAAATGGTTCAACAAATCTAGTATCCGTTTAAGTATATCAATAACTACCTAGCCATTAAGTTATTCACAAATAATAAAAATAAAAAGAATATAAGAATAATTTAAAGATTTTTAGAAATAAGTCACGAACATGTTCCTTTAGAAATAAATCATTAAGGTAGTTGTCATTATTTGTAGAATACTAAATTTTAGTTACTAATTTTAAATTTTAGGATATAATTATTACTAATTTTAATTTTAAATTTTGAAATAGAGAAAAGTGCAAAACTAAAAAAAGGACACATACTATTACAAGAGGATGGTTATAGAAAATTTGTAAAATAAAATGTACATCATGAAATATTCTAATTATTCACAAAGGGTGATTATAAAAAAATTTATGAAAAATCCTCAGAACTAATCAATTTATTTTTAAAAAAAAAAAAAAACATAACGACTCAATCATTCTCTTGAATGTAAACAATAAAATTAATTACACATAGCACAAAGAATTTCTTAATAAATTGTTATAAGATAGGTTTAATTATTCAAGAGAAGATACATATTGTTGGGGGAATTGTTCCATAAAGCTTGTTATGTGCAGCATGTAAAGTTTTCATTATTTGTTTGAAGACATCAAATAAATTTAACAAGCAAGACGTACTTACCTTCCAAGTTATTGTTATCAAGATACAACTCCTCAAGCATGGTCAAGTTTCCAATGCCTTTTGGCATGGAGCCTGAGAGTTGATTGATACTTAAATATATGAATTTTAGTTTCAAAAGATAAGCAATCTCTTTTGGAATATTTCCTGCAATGTCAAGAAAAGATTGATTAAGGCTCATGCACTACCTATTCAACATGGTATGTCACTTTGTTTCTAATTCTAGTGAATCCAAGACGGTAGGACTAAATTAAAATGCCACGACATTTCTCCGCAACCAAATTGAATTATATCTAATTGGATGCATTCGAAGAGGCATACACATAAATTAGATACAAGCAATTTTACAAATAATTGTATTTATGTCTCTATAAATCATGATAAATATGCATAACACATAAATGGGTTCAGTAGTCATCTATGTCTACTGAATAGATGTTTGTAATTATCCATTGACATCAATCCTGAAACTTTAATTTTGCACAACTTTTAAAACAACTTTAGTCATTATATCATTCTTCTAAAAAGAAGTTAATAGGCCATGTACCCAATATAACTATATATATATATATATAATAGTGTAAAATAAATATCTTTTTAATATTGTATAAATTTTTTAATGTAATGTAAATAATTTTTTTTTTCTAAAATACACTTGAATAACGCAAGAAATACTTTTATTATTAGATGCCTTGAAGAGTATATAACGCAAAGTTAGAAAGAAAAAACCAAACTATTAAGAACTCTCATTAGAATATATATACTCTAAAGATTTGTTGAATGGCAATCAATTTAAAAATCAAAACTAATCAAATTATTTGTAAACAAATAATTACACATTGATTTTTTAATATAAACATTGAAATCACCAACGATATAAGGATTACCTGATAAAGTGTTATAAGAAAGATGCAATACTTCAAGTGAAGATATATTACATATTGTTGAAGGAATGATTCCAGAAAGATTATTCCTTGATATACGTAAAATTCTCAATTGAGAAAGTTGACCAATCTCAACTGGAATAGATCCTTTGATGAAGTTCCTATTCATATCTAAGGACTCCAACTTTGACAAGTTAGAAATAGATCGGGGAATTAAACCATCAAAACTATTATTTTGGAGTGTCAAGTTTTGAAGTTTTTGAAATAACCCAATCCAAGCCGGAACTTTTCCAGTAAATCTGTTGTTGCCCAAGTTGAGCAGCTTCAATCTTCGCAGTCGTACTAACTCATTTGGTAGTTGGCCATGAAAGCTATTGCCGCTAAGGTCAAGATGAGTAAGGAATGAGAGACTTCCCAATTGTGGGGTTATAGTACCTTCAAGGCCCATGTCACTGAGATTCAACTTGTGGATTCTCTCATGGCGGGTATCACAAGTGATACCAAGCCAGCTACATGGAGATGAAGAGTCTGACCAATTAGCCAAGTGACTATGAGGGTCCTTGGCGATGGAAGATTTCAGAGCAAAAAGCACAGATTTATCAGTGGTAAGGTTAGTATTGCTTAAAGCTAAGCCGACCATGAAGTAACATTGCATCGAGATCAAGAAAACTAAGAAGCAGAAGTTAGGTTTATCCATGAGCAGTGGATAGGAAGGGAGTATGCTTAAAGCATTAAGAAACAAGAGAGAATAGCTAATTTATTAGTTTAATATCCAAAGAGATCAAGTCAATGATGGTGGGGTCATGCATATCTTCTAATTTCTTATGTAAAGATTTTGTACGACTAAGCTGTCTCATGCATGTAACCAAATTTTAAGCCAGACTTTGTAATGATATAATTGTTAAAATGAACTTGTCTTGTTTTAAAAACCCTGAATTAATAGCGTATCATAATTTCTTTTAGCTGTGACAGTATACTAATTTAATTCTTACTCTTTGTTTTAATATAAATATTAACTATACTAAAATTGTAATTTACTTCGTACCAGATGAAAGTAAGAACCTTGAATTAGTGTCAAAGCTGTAAGAAACCTCAACTCCCGAAATCCCCTTCTCACACCTCCCTAGAAGAGCAGTCTTCTTATTTTTTTTTTAAATAAAAAAAAATATTAGTTTTTGCATTAATGGTGTCTCTTGTTTTAAAATAAAAATTATTTCACATCAAATAATAATAATAATAATATTCTTATTTTAACATTTTCAAATTAATATAAATTGATCCTTTTGTCCTTTTTATAACATGACACTAAAATGATGATGTTAGTACCTTTTTTCTTGTTAATGTGTTACTCTATCTCATCAGCATAATGAATACCTTGTGAACAATAAACTTATAATAGGGGCTATATTACATAAATATAAAAGTTTTAAAGATAATATAATCACAATTGAATTGAGAACCAAATTTCAGTGTTTCCAACACTTGAGGCACAAAATTAATGTATGATTATGCTAAAGAACTTTGAAAATTCATGCCATAAACGTATGTTCATAGGAATTCAGTTAATCAAATTAATAATTAAAATAACGATGTTTTCTCAATTTCTGTTCTCACATTTTGTATTCTCACAAAAAATTCACATTTTATATGTCAACTTTTAGATCAATTAAATCACATTACTTTGCAACAAAGGATATTGTCCACAAAAAATTCTTCTTTTCACACAATAACCTATGGTTACCTGGTTGATTACTTCTTTACATATTACAACGTAGAAGAATAAACTTAAATTACTCAGTTTACCTATAAATTGCTCGCAACAACACAGGAGTGAGGGAAAACTGGAGGGGAAAAAAATGAACATTCGGGGGGAAACTTTAGAAAAGAAAAGGAAAACTTTTAGGAAAAGAAACCAAAACTAAAAGAAAAGTTAGAGAGAACTTTGAGAGCAGGAGAAAGGCCGAATCAGAGAGCGAAAAAGGTAAATAAGATTGTCGGAGGAAACTTTAGAGAAGAAAAATAAAGTTTTGAAACAGAAAGGTTAGGCAGAAAGAACTTTGGTGAGGAGGGATTTAGGGAGAAAATTTTCAGACAGAACAAATTTTCAATATAAAGAAAAAGATTTCCTATCCAACAAAAAGAGGAGAGAGCACTAAAATCACTTAGTTTAATTCATTCTTTCAGCTCATCTCTCAATAGAAAGAAAAGGTGAAGGTATACATGCACTCAAGCCAAATGTAACTTAGGAGTTCATCTCCTTTATTGCTCTGCCTTCTGAAGAAAAGAGTTATCAACTGTCTACATTTAAGACACTACTTCCTTCTCATGTACTTTGTTGTCTTTCCCATATTTTACTCAGTCGTTGCGTACTGAATCTCACTGTCCCCACAATTCAACTTAGGAACTAACAGATGTTCACGTTAAGTTTTGTAAAGTACGAATAAACTCAATTTTATGTTTTCTTTTAATTTTTCTACACTAATCAATGTTGCAGTTTAAATTCCGTTCAAAACAATTCAAAAGGTAACTCTTTTGTTGATGTTATTTTGCACCTTGTCTATGAGAGAAAAAAATAGTTGGGAAAAAATTGAATTCACATGTTAAAATTAAATGCAAAATAAAAAGATTGGGAGAATATTATCAAAGTTAAAGGATTCAAATTTATCTATTTTCACAAATTGAATTTTATTAATTATTTACTTATAAAAATTTAAATAATTAAATTTATTAGACTCCATTGACTAAATTGTAAAACTAAAAATCTTACAAGAAAGTTACTATTTATAACAATTTAATAAAATTATACTCTATCTTGATGAAATAATAATAGATCCTATCCTAAAAATATGCAATTACGGGATCTAATTAAATCTAGATATATATTAAAATGATTGAAATTTTATAAGATGTCTTTTTTTTTCAGAAAAATGTTCTAAATATTATAAAATATATTTAGTTGTTATAGTATAAAATAAACAAATTTATCAATTGAAAATTGACTTTGTACCTTCTAATTAATTATATCGTATGCCAAATTATATAATTTCCGGTTCATTCAAAATTAAACCACCGGAGAATATGTTAGAGTTGATTACAACACAACATATTGAATTATATGAGTTTGGATTAAGTGCTCTCCAAAAAAAGAGTTTGCGTTAATTAGATAAATATAGAAACCAATTTTCCCCTTTCTAACTCCCTTTTCTCACCTGAAAAGTTGTGCATGAACACACATGCACGCACAGAAACTATGGCTAAAGTTGGGGGAAAAGTCAAGATAAACTTTAGTTTTGGTTGAACAAATAGATATATTGTTGCCTAATTTTGTTTTTCCTTATGATAATATATTGAGATTCTTATATACTATACATTGATTATGAGGTTAGAACATTTATTTATGTTGGATCACAGCAGGTCAATACGTGTGGACCCACGTATTATTATCATCTTTCTTTATTTATGTAGGATCAAAGTCTATATTTGTATTGCTTTTCTTTAACCTTGGAAAGTTGGGGCATCATATACATATAAATTATTCAAGCTAAACTTTTCTAAAGATAAAAACTTTAGACTTGCGAAATACTTGTAACCTTGGAAAGATGGGGCATGATACGCATATAGTTGTTCAATAATAACTTGGGTTTGTAGTTAAATAATGCAATTACTTAACACGAGAAAGAAAAGTTACTTTTTTACTTAATTTTAAAAATGTGAAAATATGTAATGTTGGTCTCCTTCTTTTTGTGGGCACCATAAAAAAACAACAATAACATAACCTTATTTTACTAAATATGTTAGTCATATAAATTAAACAACATTATTATACTTTATCTAAAATCAAATTTTTTGAAAGATAAAATTTTTTTTTAATAACCTCTCAAGTTTTTTCTTTAGTCTTTTTTTACCTCTTTTATTGGATTAAAAATCATTTTATCTATTTTTTTTATTAGTCGAACGATCTCCTTTGCACATGCTCAAACCACCTTAATTGAGTTTCTATTATTTTCTCCTTAATAAGTGTTACACTAATTTTTTTTCAAAATATAATCATTCCAAACATATTATTTTAGTTAACTACTTTTACTTTTATCCACATGAGAATGAAAACAAGTACTAGACTATTATAACATCAGCATTTATTAAAAGAAAAAATAACTCTTATAAAATTTCTCATACTACATTTTCACAAAATTTCACATGAATTATTAATTAGTTAACTCTCACAATTTAGTTTATATGATTCAATAAATTCAATAATTCAAATTGCTAACATTAATATTATTACTATTTAATTTAGGAAAATAGCATACTATTTAATGAATGGATGGCATAATTATATGCTTTAACTTTTAATCAATAAAAAACAAATTGTATGTTTTAACCAATTTTCATCAACCAACTAAACATAGGTTGGAAAAGAAAATATTCTCTCTCAGATATTTGCAAGTGGTCTATGATTTAGCTTGGTTAGATCTCGCATGACCTAATTCATTTAACTAATTGTTCCAAACTCAAATAAGAAAAATAGCTTTTTATTAAATAAGTCTGACTTATATAATTTTAACTTGCTTATTAATTTTAATGGCCGGCTTGTATGAACAAGTCAGTAAATGTATATAATACTTAGTATTGAACAAATTTTCTTTCTAGAAGATTTAATTAATGTTCATTACAAGATAATGTCCGGCTTCTGAAAGGCCTAAATTTGCTCTTATTGATTTGTATATAATACTTAGTATGTGATTTGTAAAAGGTTTTATGAGGTTGTAATTATTTCATTTTTGAATAGGGCCATATAACCTACATATATAAAATCTTGCTCAGTTCGATAAATAAACCAAGTCATGCCTAATTTATTGACACAGGTCATAAGCCAAACCCAGGCGATTAGGGTAAATTCACACGATTTGGATATAAGCGACATTATTTTCTAATCATAAAGAGCTACCATTAAAAATTTTGTTTATGCAATTCAGTAAAGTGTATATATTTGGATGTTAAAAATATTATTTTTCTACTACATAGAAGCAAGATTATTGACTTTTAGTTGTCTATCTTTCCTAAAGCTATATGGACTATAGTAGATGGCTAGGATATTGAATTGTTTACTCTCTTATGTGTTATAGGTGATGCCGAAATTGGAATCCAATGTAAGGGGGTTCTAGGGTGCGGCATTACAATTGATGCAAAGATGGAAGAAATGAATTAGAAGAGAATTTAGGCTTTTTAATTGGACACTATTTTTCTTTGTCCATGCTAAATATGCAAAAATTTTTCTTGTTGTCTAATCTTGTTGATCAGAGAACATGATATAATTATTAGCAGAATGCGTGAAAGCTGCAGGAACAAGATGGTTGTCTTTGCCTTCACTGTCCAAAAAGCCAAACATCACAACCCCATCAAAAGTGTATTACTTAATTCATTAATTCACCTCATATATACTCTTCCAGTTTCTACAATTACAACAAATTGCTTGTCTTCAATAATAAAATTAATCAAAATAAGATTGCATAAAAAGATAGAAGACAATTTTTTTGCAAATCATATAGTAATTCGTAATGAAAGAGAAATAATTGAAACTTTAACTATTGATTTAATTATTGATCATTTCAAGTCATTAAAGAGTAACAGTACTTTACGTGAAGGTAATTTTGAATATTTCATTTAGTATAATGTTTGATTAATATCATATAATAAATCACATTTTTAGTTTCTAATATTTTAACATATTATGAATCACATTAGATTATCTTCTAGGATTTTATAGTGATGTTTCTTGTTTTATAATTGATATGAGATCCATACTAAAGAAATGTATGTTATCTTATGTATTAGAATTGTTAATATGTATTTTTATAACCATGAATATTTTAAAAATTATTATATAATTATAAATCTTTTTAAGGATTAATTAATGAGTACTCCTTTAGTCCTCCAAATTTTCCTTCAAGGTTAAACATATTAAATTATATATCAGTACATGAGTTTGGGTAAACCAACAGGAAGTTGATATCCCTACTTTTATAACGTGCGGAATGGGTTTTCCAATGTGAACAATGACAATATGTCAGGAAAAGTAAATTGACATTTTAGCACCTTAATTTCTAACTTGTAAAAAAGGTTAGGAAATGTGCAGAAGATAGTAGTTATTCAAGTCCGCATGGGATGAGTGAAAATCTTGCGTGGTGTTGGACCAATTAGCTAAGAGATTGTAATAAGTGGCAAGGTTGCTTTTGTTCAACTGTCTTCTAATTTCTTCTACTTTTATTTTTTTACGACCAATTAAGTCGTCTCATGCCCATAACCATTTTAAATCGACTTTGTCAAATACAGTACGTAGATGTCAAAGTGTTGGCTTCCATCATGATTTGCGCGTATAACTATTGCAAGATAACTAAGGAATTGAGAACATGTCAACATGTAACCACTTTTTCTACTTTTTCTTATAATAATAAATAATAATAATAATAATAACAACAATAACAATAATAATAATAATAATACGTAGATGTCAAAGTGTGGGTTTCCATCCATGATTTGTGTGTATGTAGCAGATACCAAACTTGATGGTCACGTAATTATTGAAATGTACTTGTCTTTATCTCAATTATAGCTAAATGTATGTTTTCATTTTTAATTAATAAGAAACACCATTTTATATTAAATGAATCAAGGGACGTAACACAATATATTTTATATTCAAATCATAGGATTTTACAGAAGCTATTTTTTTTTTAAAAAAAAAAAAAACTCTAGATTGTTATAGAATATATATTAATTAGCATTCTTTGTTTCATAGTTTAAAACAAAAAGAAAAAAGAAATTATACATCGTGATGGAGAGCAAAATTATCATCTAAAACAATGAGTTCACTTTGTACTTTATAATTAATGTTGATTCCAACAATATACTTTGTAAATAGACGGTTATAACTTTATATTTATACTTTTGAAAAGAAAGTAAAATATCATCTTCTTTACTGTTAGGTTTGAACTTTAGGGCAATATTAGATTAGAAGTGCATTGGCATGATGCTCCATGTATAAATAAGTTTAAGTTGTTGAGTAAAGATCCACGAATGGTATATTTTTCTCTTTAACATACTCCCTCACACAAAAGCCTCTTTTAACTATGAAATGTGGACAATTTTTAATTTTAGATGTAAAAAAGAATTGAGCCCTTGACTAAAGGTTTGATATTATGTTAAGAAATAAACTATCTTAATATCAAAGCCTATTTAAACAAGTAGTCAAGAATTCAATTCTTATCACCTTCATTTCTCAAATTAAAAGTTAAAATTTCAGTATAAAGTTTAGTGAACTTGTACATTTATTCATACTTCAAGTCTAAAGGAATTTCATGTAAGGGGTGTGTTAAAGATATAAAACTAATGTAAAAAGATAAACTATCTCAAAAGCTTAAACTTTTGAACAGAGGCTTAAAAACGGTTTTATATTTTTCTCTCTAACATGCCTCCTTATACAAAACAAAGAACAAATTATCCTAAAGTTTAAGCTGTTAGATAAAAATCTAAGAATAATTTTATATTATATTTTATCTTTCTAACATCTCCTTTAAAAGCCTCTTTTTGGACATAAAATGTAAACAATTTTTAATTTTAGATAATGGTAAGGATTGAACCCTTGACAAAACTTTAATATCATATCAAAAAATTAACTATATAAAAAATTTAAACTATTATATATAGATCCAAATTAGTTTTATATATTTAACGTGCCCTCTTATATGAAAGTTTGTTTTGAACATAAAGTATAAATAATTTTTATTTTAAATGATTGTGAGAATTGAATCCTTAATTGTTTGGTCATAAAGCACTGATAACATGTTAAGGAATCAATCATCCTAAAAGTTTAAGTTATTAAGTGAAGGTTTAGAATTAATTTTTTATCTTTAACACTCTATACCCAATGGAGGTTCTAATATGGGCTAAAAATTTTTATAAAATTAAAATAAACAGTGTCAATAAGTATAATGTAATACTAGAATATTTTGCTTATAATAATTATAGTTTTAAATTTTTATGGTCTAAATTAACTAAATATTTCTTATTAAGAGAGGTGTAATGTTTCATTTTAATCAATGTGGGAAACAGATTGATAATACATAAAGCTAATGATTTAAGACATCTTTACGGTGGAAAATTAAAAGAATGAACAATTTTTGTTTCTAATTAACAACAATTAATTACTTACAGTCTATATAAGTGTTTTGTGTCGCGTTTATTGCTGTCATAAATCAAAATCTTCCCAAACATGATGTGGATGCTATGAACTTTCACCGATGACTTTGGATTTCATTGTAAAATTTAATAAGTTTAATAGTCTAGATTTTTCATAAATGAGAGTTCTGTAAACATTACTTTATGAAAATAAATCTTGTTTGATGTTGGATCGGAAGATTATAAAGGTCCATAATAATAGATGATTTGATTATAAAGGTCTATAATAATGGATGTTTTGAAAGCAAGTAGCAGATTCATGATAGTAAAGTTAGTCTTGCTGTAAGCTAAAGCTTGCCTTGATGTAGACCGTAAATTTTACTAGCCCAGGATCAAAATCAGTTACAGCAAACCTTGGTGAAAAAGAATACGTGTGGACCCATGTTTTCTGCTTTTTTTTATTGCCTTTTGTCTTAGTAAGAAGATGCTGTCCCAAGCAACGTTCATACCAAAAGTCGTGGCATTGGGGCAATGGGCGATGCTCCACACCTAAATGCAGTTTTTAACTTGCGCTAAAAATCTTTGTAAAATTGAAATAAAAAGTGTCAATAAGAATAAGGTAATAATTGAGTAATTGTTTATAATAATTATAGTTTTAAATTTTTATAAACTTATTTAACTGAATATTTTTTATTAAGAATAAATTACCAAACATTTGGAAGAATACATTGGACAATATATTCAAATTGATTAGTACAAAATATATTGACTTATCAATATTTATATTATATAGTAAAATTACATAGAAGGTAAAATCATTTGCTTTTCTTATAATATTGTGATTTAAAGCTTTATTTATTGAGATAAATTTTTAATCATAATTCAAACTATCTTTTAACATGAATAAACAATTTTAACTAAAATTTAATTATAATAAAAGGAAACAGTGCATTGCCTAGGTACTAGTTCTTAGCATAGTGTGTGAAATCTGCAGCAAGAATATGGTTTTAATCTTCACCTTGGAAAGCTGGGGATATCATGCACATTTAATTATTCAATGGTAAACTTTTCTAAAGATAAAGGACTTTAGACATGTGAAACGTGGAATGGTACATAAATAATGTTCAATGGTAACTTGGGTTTGCAATTAAATAATGCAAGAGAAAGAAAATTTTCTTCCTGACTTAAATTTTAGAAAATTGTGAACATGGGCCCTTCTTATTCTTTAAATTTTATTAGATGAACCTTTACAATTTTATATTGTTACTGGAAGGCTTAATTATTCAAAATTGTCTTTTCTACTTGACTTTTGGAAAATTGTGGACTTTGAAGGAGTAGTGTGCGGTAAATCACAAAAACTGACACAGTAATTTAACTTAATAATCTATACATGAGTTAAGACTAATACTAATAAAATGCTTAATGATGTTAATTATGCGTGATAAAGAAGACAGACGCTTGATCTTACCCATAAACATCATTATATTTTTAAAGTCGAACTTCCATCAAATGTAACTTTATTCTTGTCAATATCTGCCCTCTACTTTCCACCCCCATTTTAATATTGTGGTCAATAATAGCAAATATGGATGCACATGCTAAAGGGGAGTAACAGCAATTTGTGTTATTTTATTAGTTTGTTCACTTAAATGGACTTGACGAACGAAAGAGTGTTCATCGGTTCAGTTTGGATTAGTAATAGAGTCACTACCTATAATAAAATGATTATTTGCCTAGTTAACCAATATTATTACTGCCAAACAAAATCATGCCCAAAAGCATTATTCTTTTTCATATCATGGCCATGCTTTTTTATAATTATTCCTCTTTTTCACATACTAACCAATATTTGCCTAGTTCCCTTTTCTACACATGACAAACTAGAATAATAACATAACATTCAACGTTGAGTTACAAAATAAGTTAAGTAAAATAATAGGATGATGGATATTGTTACAATTCATTATGCAAAACAATGTTTTTACGTAAAAGGAAAGGTAAACTGTTTCTCAAATTTTTTAGCGGAATTTGAAGGAGATGTGTGGCAAATTATAGGACCAATAGAATAATTTAACTTAATAATAATATGTGTGAAGGAGAAATTAATAACTTTATTGGTAATGATAAATGAAAAATACATATTATAAACATGAAATACAAAATGACTGTTAAAGAGTTTTGAATAAACGTTGACGATAATAGTCATCAAATATGTCATTTAAGAAACAATTAATAAAATCTAATAAAAAAATTTCTACAAAATACAACAAATAGTTTATACTAGTTGCTACTCTCAATCTAACATTTGTTCAATCCAAATTTTCATATCCCCCTCCAATTTTAATTGAGGAATCCCTTAAAATGAAAGATAAATTAGCAAATGATTAAGTAATTAAATGAAATCATAAGAATCAATATAATTAGTTTTTGGGTCTAATATATTTGTTTGATATTAAATGAGATGAGAGAGTATAATACTTGATTGCGGTGGCAGGACAACCAAAACCAATTCCAAGACTAAACGTCATTTTAAGCATTTATTTATTTTCTTTTGACAGTACAAGAAAACGGAAAATTTATTGTGTAATCCTAACAAAACCAACTTGAATCATTTTATATTTTGTCACAAAGAAACGCAATCATTAAGAATACTAATTGACGAATGAGAAATAAAGAGAATGGAACCACCCACTTTTAAATTTTAATAATCACCATTGAAGAAGATTTAGCAAGTCATTCATTTAATCCATGTGTTAGGTAAGAAGAATCAGTCCATTATGTGGTGGGCCAAATCTATACACATAGTGGGGATTGAAGTGAACATGTTGAAATTATGGCCGATAATTCAACACCAAAATTGTTAGCGTACGTGAAATAAAGACGATATTGATTGTGTTACTAAAGTAGTCCCTTTCATCAAATTTCATCTAAACGCCGTTAGTGACATGTTCAGGTGGCAAACGATTATCCTATATATGTGCACATTGATGTGTCTAATACACTATACACGTGTGTCCCATATCAACCACCATTGTCCACATGTATGCCACATCATCCACCTTATAAAATTCCATTTTTCTAAACTGTAAATTTTAAACCTTAAAACCTAAATTCCAAATTTTAAATTATAAGTCCTAAACTCCAAAAACTAAATTTTAAATTCTAAATCTTAAATCTCAAACCCTAATATGCACATACTATTATGGTTTAAGATTTAAAATTTAAAGTTTGAAGTTTAGAGTTTATGATTTGGGATTTAGGATTCACAATTTGGGTTGTAATGTTTGCTATTTTGGTATTTAGGATTAAGGTTTAGCATTTCGCAATTGAAGTTTGAGGTTTAGAGTTTTATGATTTAAAATTTAAGATTTTGGATTTAGTATTACCAAATTTAGATCTTAGGGTTTAAGATTTTATATATAGCATTTAGTAGTTAGAACTTGAGATGCAGGGTTTCGGTTTGAGTTTGGTATTTAAATTTTCAGGTTTGAAATTTAAGAATTATAATTTTAAGGTTTACGATATAAAATTTAAGATTTAGAATTTTATATTTAAGATTAAGGTAAAAAATAGTTTCACATGATATATGATGTGGCACACATGTGTTCAATGTGTTACACACATCATTATCTATGTGGGATTATCATTTGCCACTATCGGTGTTTGGACGGAATGTTACGGTAGGGACTAACTTTCATTGCATTAAGAAATATAAGTACCAGTTTATATGATTTTAAATAATAAAAACTCCATTGAAAATCAAATCAAATAACTATATAGACTAGTAGAATAGTTTAACCTAATAATAATATGCATGATGAAGAAACTAGCAACTTTATGACTAATAATAATAAAATTTTTAATAATATTATGCATGATATAAAAGATAGTCATTTTACCCTACCCATAAACATCAATATGCTACAGAAGTGGAGCTTCCACCAAATGTAACTTTATTCACGTCAATCACGCGGAAGGGGAATAACAGCAATATGTATTATTATATGATTTTGTTCACACAAATGGACTTGACAATGGTAGAATATTTATCGATTCAATTTAGATTGGTTTGCACCTATTAGTGGTAAAGCCATTGCCTTTAATCAAATGCACGAAATGGAAATACATTATGAGTCTATGACTATTAGTGTTGCTTCTTTTTGATTAATCTTAAAGTTGTTGCGCGCTTTTGTTACTGCCCGTTAGTGTTCATTCCACGGAATGCACTTATTAATTGTAGAGTCACTGCCAGTGCAAAGGAAAGTGAAAGAGGAAATGCAATTGCGCATTGCGTTGAAGACAATGACAAAATCTATAAACCAATATACTCCCAAACAACATCATACCCAAACGCATTATTCTTCTTCATATAATGGTAATGCTTTATTATTATTATTCTTTTTTTTTTTCACATACTAACCAGGGGTGGATCCATGTTTAAGAGTGAATAGGTAAGTGTTCACACAAAATTTTTAAATTTTTAATATACATATATATAAAATAAAGGAGTACCTGCATGGTAAAATAAAGGAGTACCTACATAACAAGATAAGAATATATCCAAATAATAAAATTTAAAGTATCAACTAAAATTTTAAATATTTAAATTTACATAACTTTCAAGTTGAGTTATATTATTAAATTATTAATATGCATCTTCAAGGGCCAAATAATCATTTAACAAGCTAAATACCAAGCCACTATATGTGGTATACTTAAATTCAAGAGACTTGTTTAGTATTTTCAATAATGAAAAGCTTTTACACTTATTTCAATTTTATCCAAATGACTTTATCTACAATTGAAATTCTTACACTTGATAATCAATATTGGGCTAGCATAGTTTGGTCTCGGACCAATATGGTCCTGGCCTAAAAAAACACAAAAATTTTGAGCAAAAAATTTGAACTTAGCTCTAACTTTATAGGTTACAGGGTCAAAATGGCTTGTGAGGCTACAGATTGGTCTTGAACCTAATTCTAAAAGCAGCTTACATATTCAATAACTAATAAAGTACAAATTTATATTCTATAAAGTCATATTAAGACATAAATTAATCATTTATAAACTTAAAAATTTTTTAGATATGAATAATTAAGAATAATCCAAAAAAAATTTTCTATGATCCCGGGCTAATTTGGTCTAACCCAAATACAATCTCATGCTAATTTAGTCCTGGGCCAAAACAATCTAGGAGAAAAAAGTCCCACAAAAATTGTGAACCTAACTCTTATTTTTTAGTTTAATGTTAGGCCGTAGTCCAAATTAAAAGTGACAACTCTAATAGCCAACTTGAAAATTATAGTTTAGATGTGTGCTTCAATGAAAGATTTTTTAAAATTGAAAAAAATTGCTGATCTCAAAAAATAATTGAGACAAACAAATATGTTGTATATTCATTAATGTACTTACTTATCAAGTTAGTTTTGATCTTGTTAGTTGTAACTATATTTGTTGAAAGAGCTTTCTTTATAATAAATATTATAAAAATAGAATTTGTAATTGCATAGGAGATGAATGATCAGTTACCTATATAAAAAATGATATATTTGATAATATAGTGAATGAACAAAGTTTGCAACATTTTTAAAATAATATATTACTATAATGCAATAAGAATATTTATTTTATGATCATTTTTATTAATGCCCTCCATAAAAAAAAAAAAAAATCTCGATCTGCCATTCTAACCAATATTTATCTAATTCTGTTTTCTTCAGATTAGAACCTAGAATAATAACAGTCCTGTACATTGGGTTACTAAATAAATTAAGTAAAATAATAGTAAGATGGACATTGTTAAAATTCTTTAAGCATAACGATATTTCCATATAAAAATTTTTTACAAAAACCTCAAGAAAGGCAAATAATTTCTCTATTTTTTTAGTGAACTATGAAGGAGTAATGTGTGAGGAAAAATTAGCAACTTTATGACTAATATTAATAAAATGGTTAATATTATGCGTGATAAAAAGGATAGACACTTTATCTTAGTAGTGAAACCGACTTGATTGACGGAGAAACTACTTTGTAGTTGTCAAAAGACGATCAAAAACAAATTCAAAAGTAAAGAGATGATCGTCATCAATATCTTCTCTGTGCCCTTGAACATTTAGGGTATAGCATTTGGAGCTTGAGATGTAAGAGCTGCGAATGTTTTAGATTTGAAATTGATACATATTGTGATGACACAAAATATTGTGTTTATGGGTACGGGCTTTTCTAATAATGGTTTATTTGTACTAAATATTTAGTCATGAATGACTATGCTATTATTTTAGTTTATATGTACTTATTTAGTTGAGTCTTATAATTTATTGGCATGTTGTTACCTTACATTAAAAATAATTTTTCTGTGGATTACAAATGTTTGTGTTTGGTTCATTTTAATCTGAAAAATTTGACAAATTTTTTTATTATGGGATCTAAAATGTGCACTAAATATATATGCAATATTAGTATAATTTATAGATTAGTTCATATAATATTAAAAATGCTAATATGAAAATTATATTTATTTGTTTATGAAAATATTCTGGTTAGATGTTGCAATATTTTTGTGATAGTTTATATATATTTTGTGAACTTGTGTAGATACTCTTAACATGAGAATAAAAAAAATTGCATGTGATGTGTGAAAATATTTTGGGTAAATTATATATGTTTAGCATCATTATTTTTAACGAAAAAAATGATGAGAAGTTATTTAGTTGGTTTTAATATTATAGTTGCTATACAACTTATTGCTCATGTGGTTTTGTTTTGAGATTAAATAAAATTGGCTAAAGGTGCAAATGTTGTGGAAATTTATAAGTCTTTGATAAACATGATTATGTGTTAATTAATTTTGTGTTCTTGATATTGATATAGAGAAAGGCACTCCTATCATAATGAAGGTACAATGGTGCCAAATAAATTTTGTTTAAGGCATCCTATTATATACAAGGGTGGTGCCAAACAAACTTTATTGGGTTGATAAAATCCCCATGAGTTGTGGCAAGTTATGTCCTTATCTTAAATATTTAAAAATGGGGGTTCTATAGTCACTTGAAAATTATCCAAATAGACCATTGGTAAGGCTAAGTAGTAGAGAAATCTTAATATCTTTGAGTATAAAAATAATGCCCTTTAAATTTATATTTTGAGACTATCAAATGGCAATAACCATTACAAAGAATAAATCCTTCCGTGGTGAGAGTCAAAATATTCAAGTTAAACATATTGTGACAAAATAGATACTGATAGATGGTACCATCAAGTTTATGAAGTTAAAAGTGGACTTAGCTAATCCATCGACTAAACGCTAAGGTAAGAGACAAATATTTGAAACATCGATAGATGGAACTATTTAATGCCAAATGAGATTAATAGTAATGGTAACTAATCTTATTTGATTAGAGATTCTATGAAGTAGATTCATATGGGTAAGAACAAGTAACTATTAGTCCTACAAGTACTAATAAATTTTAAGCCATTTTTATGGTATGTGATAGTACTTGAACTACTAATATAGAGGGATGAGCAAAAGCTTTAAATAATTTATAGACAAAAACCCTATTTTGGTTCTTCACATATCAATAAATTTTTATTTTGATCCTTCACTATTAAATTTTTTTAATTAAGTCCTCCATAGATTAACAAACTTTTATTTTGTTCCCTTACTATTAAATTTTTCTAATTAAGTCCTCTAAAGATTGAAATTGATATCAATCAAGTCCCTTCAAATATATTAACACCGTCATGTGATGATGAATGGAGGTACTGGATTGATATAAATTTCAATCTTTGGAGGACTTAATTTGAAAAATTTAACATAAGAGACCAAAATAGAAGTTTGTTGATATGTGAAGGACTTAATTAGAAGAATTTAATAGTGAAAAACTAAAATAGAAGTTTGTTGATTTGTGGAGGACCAAAATAGGGTTTTAGTCTAATTTCTATTGCCCTTATGGGGGTGTATTCACAACAGTATACGCTTGATAGAATAACCTATATTAGTATAGAGTAGGGCCATTCTTATGAGATAATGGCGAATCTTTAGAGCACTTATGAATTACTAGTAGAGCTGCTCAATGAGCTAGCTCGGATAGGGCCCAGCCATTTCGGTCAAAGCCAAAAATGGCCTAGTTTTTTCTAGGCCAAAAAATTGACCCTAGCCCTATAGAGTTGGCAATTAAATGGATTAGTCTTGTGAGCTGACCCTAAACCTAATCCTAAACTTGAACTTAAATTTAAACCTAAACCTAAATCCAACCAGAAATCTAAACCTAAACTTAAATTACAAATTAATATAAACATTTTATAAATTTAATCTTACTAAATATTTATTTTCAAAAAAATTTATAAAATTATTTATAAAAATTAACTATATGACATAGTTCATGGATAGGTACAAAAGGAATTAAGTCATGGCACATAGGTGGGTATAGAAGAAGTTAGGTCATGGCTTAAGGATGGGTTGAATTTGGAAGTAAAAAAGTTTAAAAATTATTAAAAAAATTAGGTTGGCCCAAGACCAGTCGAGCTAGCCTAGTTTGGTCTTAGGCCAATTCGGGCAAGACTAAAAATGGCCCTGTTTTTTTGAGTTGATGTCAAGTTAGCCTGCTAGGTAAGGTCAAAATTGACGATTCTAATTACTAGGTGCTCGATTGGCCTATTAATATAAAATTGCATTGTTCAGTAGAAATATGTGTCGAGAATGTGTAATATAATAAGTGAGACCACTGACTTATAATAATACTTATTGGTTCATAGAAGCTATATGCTTCACCAATATTTTTGTCAATCTAGTATCATTTTATCTATGTTTGTTTCATAGTACAAAAGATACCAGATCAATATATTCATTTTATGAGTAGTAATTAGTAAATATTTTTCTCAAAAATTTGTACTCATTTTAAACCCCTTAAAATTGTAGTGGGCTGTTGTATTTTGTCAAAATATTTTAAAAGGTTTTATGTATTTGTGTATCAAAAATTTAGATATTAGCCTCATTGTGTTAATTTTTATTAAGTCATTTATTTTTCCAACAACTATATTTTAATGATACTTATTTATTATTCAACGATCATATTTTAATTACTATTAATTCTTCCACAATTATTTGACATCGGTTAGTTTCTAAGGTTAATTTTTCTCTAAACCTATATATACCATTGGATTATGTGGTGCCTAGTAAATGAAGAAGCCCTATTGTGTTAAACTAACTTTTTCTTTCGTTGCTAGTTAGCTACTCACTTATACTATTGTACTATTTTTGTTGATTTTGTCTCTTAATTATGGGTGCATTCAATCAGAAGAGTTTGCTAAATTCTGAAAGATTGTCATGTTCAAGCCTTTTGTATCTCAGAGGTAGCGAAATAATACTTAAGGATAAGTATTTTTGTAGTGCACCTCAAACTATAAACTTAAAATTTGTGTACATTTCCAACATTAGAGTCATTGTCCTTGTTCGTAGTGGTAGTGGTCTCACTGTGTAGCATATGATGACTTTTGAGGAAATGTTGCTAGTGACATGGGCAGAGGGATCATATTCTCACCGCACTGGTCCTCAATGAAGTGCTTGATGGTCAATGATACAACAGTTATAGCCTCATCAAACTAAATTAATGGTATTTTTAATTCATGATGAGTTAATGATAAAAGAAATGTAAAATTTCTAGTTAAGAATTAAACAAATCAATTTTTAAGTAAAATATAAGCAGAATTTGTAGTAAAGAGGGAGACTAAATGTTTAAGTAAACTTTAAACCCTTAGCCAAACAAGTTTCTATGTAAAAATTTTTAAATCTTGGAACGATTAATTAGCCCAACAATTTTTTCAAGAAGGATAATATGGTCCAAAAGGATTTTGTTTTTCTCACTTTTACACATAATATAGATATATGTCTGAGTCCTAGTGTTCTTTATAATTATAATGCTTATATTATGGTTTTAGTGCGGATTTTTCTAATTCAAATTCAGATTATAAGGCACTCAAATTTTTTGGTTACTTTCAAAAGTTGTATAGTGATGATTAATTTCACTTTGTATGAGAGCATAAATTGATATTTAAATTTTCATAGTGATCCAGTTTTGAACTTTAGGCTTTTGAATTAAGCAATGTCAAAGGCAAACATTTTATCACACAAGATCTAACCCCACAAAATCTCTAAATTCAATCCTTTTTGTCAATTCATAGCAGTCAAAATAATACAAACTTTCTGCAACGTAGTTTGCCGTCACTCTGAAAACATTGGCTGTTTCGGCTTTTAATTTGGGTCGGAAAACTCCATTTTGCAAACGGTCAAAGGCATTCTAAAGTAGAAGGGCTTTTCAATTCACAACATTTTTATGCTCAAATTCCTTTTTCATTTAGTCCCAATTTTAAAATGAAGTGTGCTCAATTTTCTAAAATGTGGATATGCTGTATTATCGAAAATTGTCCACTTATGGGTGATATCTTGGGTTAGAATTTAATATTTTTACTATTGTCAAATGCATTTAAAACTAGGGGAACTTTATTCTTAGAAATTTTTAGCCTCTAGTTCCTTGTTAATCAGTATAGTTTTGTTGGCAAAGTTTGTTTGTGTAGTGCTGTTGAAATTTCAGATTTCGCTATTTTTGCGGATCAATGCTCATCATGCCTTTCATCAATTTGAAATTTCTAACATTTATGCTTTGGGAACAGCTATGGGCTCATGTATGACCATGTTTATCAAGTATATTTGGTCCTCAATGCTTGGTGATGTCATGCTTACCAAAAGTATTGCTCTTGGTATTCAGTAATGTCAAAGTTTAACAAGTAATTGCTCCAAGTTAAGTATACAAATTCAATATATAGTGGTATAAGCTTATGAGTTCATTGTGGCTGGAAGTTGTAATTGAAAATTTCTTATTATTGACTTTGTTCTGCTTATTGATAAATTATACAATAAAAACTATTCTATTTTCTCTTAACTGACAATATTATCATCATTTAATTATTTTGAAGGTATACATCATTTAATTATTGTTACGTTGTAATTGGCCATTATTGTCATTAGTAATACAGGTGGAACCAAATTCAATTATTACATTTTCCTATTTATACAAGTGTCATTATGTGTAATTGTGTATTTATTGTGGATTGTCATTTAAGATAGTTGTTTATTTATGTATATTTGGAATAAAAAATGAAGTGCTGTTGGGGTTTATACAAAAAAAAATTTTGGAATATGTACAGATAACAACCTGCATGCCATCAACCTGAGCTATAGCCAAAAAATTGTTACTACCTGCTGAGATTTGAAGCTGTTGTAATTTCAGGTCCATCACCAACATTAGTTTCATTGAATTATGATCCAGTCAGCATATGGACCAGAACAGTTTCATTTCTTGTTGTGATTTTAAATGAAGCCATATTTGTTTAGCCTTCTAATGAAACTCCATATTCATACTTTTTTTTTATCCCATGAGTTCAAGGAAATTTTTTAGAGAAAATAATTTTATTACAAAATTTCCATTGTTTGTTTCATTAGAAAAGTAGTCCACAAAAAATATTTCTATAGCTTGACTTGAAATGAAAGTTATTCATTATTTATTGGTCAAAATGAATTTGTCTCAATAAATAAATTATATTTTTGGGTAAAATATGATTAGCAAAGGTAATTTTATGATAAAAGTAAATGATTTCAAATACCAGAGTTATTAATGTATAACAAATAAATTAAGTAAAATAGCATTATTATGGGCATTGTCAGGTTTCCTTTTGAGCATTTTAACAACAGAACAAAAACTGCACTACTAAACAGATAGAAAACGATCTCTTCAATGTTACATGAAGCACTACAGAAATTCTCATACTTAAATGAGCAACGCTACCTTTTAATGTAGATGTAGACTTGAAGGCCAAAGAAGCTCTATAGAAAGAGACTCTAAAGCTAATACACAAGTTTATCAAAATATTTCCAGCAATAGTTTTCTTCTTTTTTGTCTTGCAATTAAGCACCACCAACCAAAGCTATTGTTGCTGCTCCTACACTGTTAGGGGCATGTCTCAGTGCCTCTTACAGCAGGAAAAGGTGAAGCAGCATAGTAAGAAAAAAATACAATGGCCTTGTAAATCTGAACAGGTCACTAATAATAAACCAAGATAACTTCTTTTTATACAATACAGTTTTTGTTCACAATGCTTTTCAAGAGTTGAAAACATCTTTTTGTTTCCTTCTTTTTTAGTTTATCTATATTTTCTTTCCAATAATGAGTAAATTTATATCAGTAGCCTTGAAGACCTAATAACCCAACAAAACCATATGAAGGCAAACCATATAACAAATGGTAGACAAATTAACGTCATATTTTAAAGAGCATATATAATACAAATAGTGTAAATAAACCAATTGCAAAGATAGACCGTGGAACCAGAACCAATAGAGATAGACCATAGAACAAGATGGGGCAATAGATATGAAGACCTTCTTAAAATGATGACAAACATGCCAGATCTTGGAAGCCTCTATTGCTCAGTACTCCCAATATGACAAATATGTACTAATCAACTTAAAGTAATGAATTATGGATATGAGTCTCCTCCGGGCTTGAGCCATTTCTGGCAAAAAAAAAAAAAAAAGAGAGGAGGAACCAGGAATTGAAATTTGTGTATCAAATCCTAAGTAGCATTGCTACATATGGAGTGTAACAAAAGTCATTGTAGTATATGGTCAGATCTAAGAAGCTAAGATAAATGCTGCATTCAGTTAATGTGAGAAGGACCTATTACTACATTGAGTGCCCCGTATATACATTGATGGATATTGAGCACTATTTTTATTACCGAAAATAACAGAAAATCCATGATGAAGAACGAGCTTGCTAGCTTCTAAGTATATGCATTATCCTCATTTCTGCAGGGATGGCAACAACTACGGATGTAAATTTCTCTCTACAGCACTTTTACTGACAGAATAAGCAAGCACAATCAAATTTTGCAAGAGAAATGATATTTGCTTTGAAATTCTTCCTAATGGTGCTGAGTTTTTAGACTCACATGCAACCTTTTTCCATGCAACATGCTATGTGGAAAACCATTGGTAAAAGGATCAAACCATGGTCTTGCTTGTTCAAATATGATGTCCTTACCTCTTTATAAATGTAGTCTTTATTTGTTCAATGGCACTACCACATCTGTCATATTTATTCTTACTTCAGATTACTCTATGCAACAATGTAAAGCTAATCCAAAAATAGATGATATGGAAGTTATTATGTCACCACAATGATGCCCTCACCCTTGTACCAAATTGGAATCCATAACTTGAGTTATTTCATGGGACATTGAGTCGCTGGCTCAACTTTTCAAGCTCAATCTTGCAACAAACATGTCATCCATTGGCTTCATTCTTGTAAACACCTCTAACAATATAATACTATAACTATATACATCTCCTTTTCTTGAAATAATTCCCTCGGATCCACACTCTGCATAATAAATATTAAAAGCTAACAAGCTCACCTCCACAAGACTTTTGATTTAATGTTGATAATTCATATAAGGTTCAATGGAATTTGATCCTTACACTTTCAAATTAAATACTGCTTCTGATTCCAAATTAAATACTCTAAATGTGACAATCATTCCACTTGAAAGCACCCCTTTGAGTACAGAACAAATGCTGCCCCTACGAAGCAAATTACTCTCATCAAATTTACTAGTTGCTTGTAGAATTTCATAAAAAGAAATCCTTCTCACTATTCCTAAAAAGGATAGATTCCTTTTATCTAAACCACCGGCACTCTTTCTTTTATGCCATAAAAGGAATACTAAAAATGAAGCAACCAAAATGGACACAATTATGGGTAATATGCATTTGATCAAAAGTACTAGTCACTTTGCAATTGACCTTTGCCTAACTTTCTTGCTATAAAATGGGACTTGCAATTGAGGCTTTCCACAAAGTGCTTTATTGTGCATGATAGATTGTGCAGTAAAATTTGCAAATGATCCACCACTAGGAATCTCTCCTTGTAGCCTATTGTATGAAAGATTAATATACTTCAGATCCACAAGTGACTCTAGGAACTAAGGAATCATACCTAACAAATGATTTTGTGAAAAGTCCAAGAACTCTAAGCTCACAAATTGCCAAGTGATTCAAGAATTGGACCTTCGAGTTCGATATGTACTAAAGGAAGAGTTTGTAAGGTTATCAAACTTGTGATGGTTGTGGCTAAGATGCCTAAAATATGATTTCCTTATAGATCCAAAAGTGTCAAAACTCTAAGGTTCTCAATTGTAATAGGGAGTTTGCCCTTTAAAGCATTAATGAATATGTATACCTCCAAGATATCTTTCAAACTCCACAAAGAATAGGGTATTTGTGAAACTAATCTGTTAGAACTCAAATCAAGGTATCTTAGAAGAGTGAGATTCCCTAAGCATACCGGCATTCCTCGAGAAAGCTTATTCTTAATTAGATACAATGAGCTCAATCCTCTAATTTCACAAAGCTGATAGACAATGGAGCCTTGGAATGCATTGTCTTCAATACCCAAAACCTGAAGATTTTGTAACCTGCTAACTGTACAAGGAATTGGACCATTCAAATCATTTTCTGACAACCTATGTACAATCAAATTGCTAAGATTTCCAATTCCTAATGGTATCTTACATTTAAAACTGCAAGAATCTGCCCACAATTTCTCTAGAGAAATATATAAATTTCAAATTGACTTAGGAAGTTTTGTATGCAAAGGATTTATAGATAATACTAGAACCTTCAAATGTTTACAATTCATCAAGGAATTAACAATGTTGAATTCAGGATCAGATGCTCTACTTGTCAAATTATTCTCAGCTACAGTGAACCATTGAAGGTCTCTTAGATTACCTGTTGTGCTCGGTATAGTTCCCTTAAATTTATTTCTGCCAAGAGCAAGAAGCTCTACTTGTCAAATTATTCTCAGCTACAGTGAACCATTGAAGGTCTCTTAAATAACCTGTTGTGCTCGGTATAGTTCCCTTAAATTTATTTCTGCCAAGAGCAGTTCTGATAAGCTTAGATGCATTGGATGTACTCTTTCGACTTTCTGCAGTAAGATTGTTGTATTGAAGGTAAATTTCTTCTAGGTTAGCAAGGCCATATCCGAAATCTAATGGAAAGTACCTGAGAGAGAATTCTAACCCAGAAACAAGGATTCCAAAGTTGAGATGTTGAAGATATTTGAAGGAATGGATCCACTCAGCTTGTTAATTCCCTAAAACAGAATCTTAAGTTTATTGAGATCACCTATCTCCTTGTGTATAGAACCTGAAAGCACAAATTAATCATAGAGGAATCAAAAGTTAAAAAATAAATATTAATATAAATATGTAGCTGTTGTTAATCTTTCATTTGAAAATTTTCATGAGAACAAAATGCGTAAAATTTCCCGAGATAGTTAAATATACCATAATATAGGCTTTGATAAAAAGCGGCCATAATTTTTTGAGATCAACTAAAATTGGATAGTTTTTTCATATAGAACACACTTATTTGACTAATTTCTGTATGATATTATTTATAATTATGCTATTATCATAAATTAAATTTTATTAAATATTTATTTATAAAAATCTAGATAATTAAAATTATTGGGATCCATTATCTAAACTGTAAAACTGAATAGATCCTTAATAAAGCCACTATTCATGACAATTCAATAGCATACTAGTTAGTGGGACCATATTTTTTTCTCTTATTTACGACGCAAGTAGCATAAAACATTTTCATTTGAAACAGCCATAAAGTCCGAAACTAGTATATATAAAAACTGAAAAATCATATTTCAATTAAATATTTATAAATTTGATCATTTATTTAAATTTTTAACGACTCCAATTATTGATAATGTAATTTACATCATAAAAAAGTTTACTTTATCTCAAATCACAAATTTGTATAGTATGTACTGTATTATGGAAAACTAGGACATGTCCTACCGAATTATATTACTAAATCACTTCCTTTATTTAAAAAAAAAAATGACTTACGATCCCTAAAAATTCGTCATATAATCCCACTTAGAATAACTCGTTTTTGTATGGTAAGGAAATCTTCATTCTTAATTGAGGATTTAATTATGGATGATGATTTGAAAAAACCAATCAAAGTCAAATGGAACTAATTCTAATCAAATATATAATTTTTTATTTTATTTATATTAATCCCTATACGGCATGGTTTTGGACACATTAGGATTCTCTTACATGTTCTTCAATATCCAAGCTGCCACCTCCCTTGCAGCTGCGACAGCTTGGTCATTTCATATATCCAAGTCCCTCTCCTCCATGGGTGACTACACAGGTACCTCTATAAGGAAATGGTGGGACTAGGGCGGAGCTTTGATCCACTCTAGAAGACCCGTATTTGCTCGAGATCTAGAAATGAACGATGAGGAAACCAAAGCTCTTGGCTTTGAGATTAGAAAGCTCATGAGTTCTGATAATGTAGATCGATCTTCCCTAAACCTACAAGTGTAATTCAACCATGATCATCAAACTGCATCTATGGCTGTGGCTTCCTTTAGTTTTGAATGTCTTCTGTTGCAATATTCATGTGCTCGTTATAAATATAGTTTTTGTGATCAAATTGTTTGTGACATTGTCCATTCATAGACTTATAATTACATGATTAGTATTCTATCTTAAGTGAATTCCCATAAATTTTTATTGTGAAATCCAATGCAACCAATCCGATCCAATTTGGTTTGGATTAGTTCAGTTTTGACCAATTTATTTGGTTGGATTGGATTGATTTTGTAATAAACTGATTAAATCGGTTTGGTTGAATCAAATAGTGTAACTCATCCAAACCGAATCAATTTCCATCTCTATAAGTATATGAGTTTTATTAGTTTTGAAATATGAGAAATCTCTTTTGGAATATATCTTGCAATGTCAACATAAGATAAATTAAGGCTCATGTGGATTCCATTCAACAAGATAGGTCAATTTTTCTAACTAAGGAATGGGATAACAATCGGAAGTTTTTAATTTCAAGAATATATTTTTATTTAAAAAAGAAACTTTCATTACTGTTTGAAGACACGTAAAGTGAAAGTTATAAATTGCAACAAGCAAGACATACCTTCCAAGTCATTGTTACTGAGATCTAACTCCTCAAGAATGGTCAAATTTCTCATCCCTCTCGGTGTGTTTCCTTCCAATCTATTCTTGGATAATGCTAATATTTTGAGCTCTTTACATTAATGCCAACCTGATTGTATTTGACCAAACAACTCATTCTTGCTCAGATAAAGAAGTTCTAGTTTTGGAAGTCCATGACAAATGTCTAATGGGATACTTCCTATCAAATTATTTCCACCCCTTGCAATTTTCTTGCAACTTTGAATTATTGAAAATAGTTGACGGTATAAAGCCAGAAAGCTTAGTAACACCCAAGTAAATTTTTTTTTTCTTAAATTTGGAAGGTTAGCAATCTCTTTAGGAATATCTCCTCCAGTGCCAACAAAAGATTAATTAAAGCTCATGTACTATTCTTTGAACATGATATGTCACTTTTGTTCCAATTCTAATGAATCCAAGAGAGTATGACTATTTTAATTAAGATGTTACAATACTTTTCTACAACTAGAAGGTGTGGATAATTATGTTAAATAAATCAAAATAGATTATGTGTGGTCTCATATGAAGGAAAATGATATGTTCACAACTATTGTAAAATGTGTATATAATCTTAGTTGCTTATAAAGATTTAAGTGAGATCCAGTTTGATTCTAATGACTTATAGATGATGGTTGTAGAAAGTTTATAAAATAAGGTTGTGTTATATGGTTATTCCATTATAAAACTAAGATATGTCAACAGAAGATTAAGGCTCATTACCGTCCATTCAATATAAAATGTCCCTTTCTTTCAAGTTCTAGTGAATCCAAGAAAGTGGGGCTGTCTTAATTAAGATCTGCTACGACACTTTTTCCACAATAAAATTAAGTAACTTGTAGTTGGATATGTATTTGTAAAGACATACACATAAATTGTCACAATCAGTCCAACACATGACTGTATTTGTGCCTCTATATATATAACACTCTGCCTATGCAATCTAAATGGGTTTAGTTTTCATATCTATGTCTATACAAAGTGCCACTAATTTCATAAATATATTTGGAAAAAATATATATAAATAACTACTGTCGAAGGGGTGTGCAAATTTAATTGTTCAAAATAAATCAAGTCTGGTCCGGTAAAAAGGAAAATGATATATTAACAATCATTATATATACAATCTAAATTGTTCTGAAAGACTTGAGTGCCACACAATTTCAAATCTATTGACTCATAAATGTTGTTTGTAAAAAGTTTGTAAAATAAAGATTGTATGTATCATTATTCCATCATGAAATATAATTATTCAAATAAAATCAACATTAAAAATTTGTCAAAGAAATATTATCTACATAATTACTCTATTATAAAATAGCAACTGTATCCTAAACCTTCTAAAATAATCGTAGTCATTGCATCAATTTTTAGAGAAGAATGAAGCTAATAGGTCATGTATCCAATATGACTATATATACACTTACTCAATATTTCAGTAAATTATAGAGCATGTATTATATTTAACGCATTTTTCTTGAAACAACCAAAAAGTCCAAATCCATAAAATGCATGCAATGGACCGGGTATAACAGCTGCAAAAATCATATGTGCAACAATTACTACTTTGACAAATCACAACCTTCTAAATTATATTATTCGATTACTTCCTTTTCAAAAATAAATGGACTTTCAATATTCTTTAAATTCAGGGTCATATAATCCCATTAATAGTTCCGAAGTTTTTTATGGTAAGGAAATCTTATTTCCTAACTGAGGAATTAATTTGAGGTACTAATCAAAAGCTTTTCCTTTTCAATTCCTGCAAAAGTATATTTCATTCAAAATGGAAAATTTCATTATTGTTTGAAGACATTAAGTGAAAACTTTAAATTATAAAAGGCAAGATGTACATTCCAAGTTGCTGTCAAAAAGATATAACAGCTTAAGGATTGTCAAGTTTCCATTGTCTCTTTTATGTTTCCTCTAAATCTATTGCCATCTAATGATAACATTTTGAGATCATTGCATTGATGCCAACCAGATGGAATAATTTCTCATCATATTATTCTTAGCCAACTCAATTTCTTGCAATTTTGAATTTAGAAGATAGTTAATGGTATGGAGCCTAAAAGTAGATTTGCACTTTAAGTGCATGACTTTTAGTTTTGACAGATGAGAAATCTCATCCTGGAATATATCCTGCAATGTCAACGGAAGATTAATTGAAGTTCATGTACCATCCATTCAACTAGATAGGTCACTTTTTCTAAAGTTAATGAATCTGAATTAAGTAAGATGCTACAACACCTTTCTGCAACCAAATTAATTGACTTACGTCAAATTCAATATGTATTTGTAAAGGTATACACATAAATTAGATACAAGCACTCCCCATTAATGGTTTTAAAGGAAAGTAACATGAAGATAACTACTGTAGAAGGTAGGCGTAAGTTAAATTACTCAAGGTAGATTATCCGTGGCCTAGTATGAAGGAAAATTATGCATTCACAACTATAATAAAGTGTATGTATACAATTGTTTAGAAAGATTTATGTGGAAATCTATCTAAAATTTAATAGCTCAAAGATAATGGTTGTACAAGTTTATAAAAATAAGATTGAATATTTGTCATTATTCCATTATGAAAATTTTTAATTATTCATAGAAGATTATTTTTACTAAAAACTTTTGAAAAATAGTATTGTATATATCATGAATACTCTATTATAAAATAATAATAATAAGGGACTATAATTATCAGTTGCATCCTGAAACTTTGATTTTTCAGACGTATAAAAATTTTAGTTATTATATCAATCTTCGGAAAAGAAGCTAATATGCCATGTACTTAATATAAATATAAATTTAAATATACTTATATAATAGCAATAATATTCTATCAAAAAATAAATATTTTTGAATGTTATATCATTTTTTCGGGTGATCCATAAAGCATCATTTTCTTTCTTTTCTTTTTTCATTTTATAGTAAAGAACTAGAATAAAGAAGGCACGTAAAACCTTTATTGTCAAACTAGCCCAAAAGGGGACCTGGATTACCTACAGTTGCTTAGCAACTGGAAGCTGTGACTTGGGAATTATAAAGTAAGAAAAAATATTAGAACCCATATGAAAAATTAACTAAAGTTACCAACTGCACGAGATCCCACCTATGGGGGATGTCAATCCCACAAAAGACTATAATACACACAGTTAGAAGAAAGAAACAAATATGAAAGCTATTATTATGATACATACACTCCAAAGATTAGTTGAAGAGCAATTAATTAAAAAGCAAAACTGATCAAACTATTTGTAAAAAAAAAAAAAAAAAAATCACAAAGTCATTCTCTTGAATATATAGTGATATAAGGGATTACTTAATAAAGTGTTGTAAGATAGACTCAATAATTTAAGTAAAGATATACTATATATTATTGGAGGAATGATTCTAGAAAAATTATTCTCAATAATATGTAAAATTCTCAATTGAAAAAGTTGATTAATCTTAATCAGAATAGACCCTTCAATGAAGTTGTCATTCAAAATCAAGGACTCTAAGTTTGACAAATTAGACATAGGTGGGGGAATTAAACCACCAAAACTATTTATTTTGGAGTGCCAAGTGTTGAAGTTCATGAAATGCCCCAATCCATTTCGGAACTTCTCTAGTAAATTCACAGCTTCAATCCAGTAGTTGCACAAACTCTTTTGGTAGCCGACCATAAAAACCATTGTTGCTGACGTCAAGATGTATAAGAATGAAAGATTTCCTAATTGTAGGGATATGATACCTTCAAGGCCCATGTCACTAAGAATCAACTTGTGGATTCTCCCATGGCGGATATCGCAAGTAAGACCAACCCAACTACATGGGGATGAAGAGTTGGACCAATTATTCAAAAGATTGTGAGGGTCCTTGGTAATAGAAGATTTGAAAGCAAGAAGAGCAAATCCATCAATGGTTAGGTTACTGTTGGTTAAGGCTAAGCAGGCCATGATGTAATATTGCATTGAGGACATGAAAAATAAAAGGTAGAAGCTAAGTTTATCCATGGGTGATGGATAGGATGTGTCTTAGCTAAAAGCATTGAGTAACAAGGAATCTATATATTTGTCTAACTTGAAACGGGTCAAGTCAATGGTGTAATATAAACTAGCATATATATTTCTTACATACTCTCTGAAGGAATCGCATGAGTCACACTTGTCAAATTCCAGACTCAGGTACTCAATTTATCAAGATCACCTATCTTCTTTGCTATAGAGAAGTACAATGAAACATGGATGAACCCTAAAAGTTACAACTAAAATTTTCTAAATATATATCTGTCGTTATTAATCTTTTACACTCAAAAACCAAGAAAAATTTTATTGGAACAAAATAAATTTGTAAAATTTCTTATATAGTTAGATATACCGAGCTTCAACTTTGGTCCTCCATTTTTTTTTTTTTTACTAAAATTATACAGAACTTTCAAAACAAGTCTGCAAAATTTTCAAATTAAATTTCCATTTTTTTGAAATCAAACCAACAATAATACAATTCATCAAACATTAAACCCAAAACTTAAAAGTAATGTAAAAAACCAAATAATTGAAAAGAAAAAAAAGAAAACAGATAACAGTAATACAAATATGTTGTCTTCACTTCTTATGCGTGCAAACTTCCAACCTCAAGTTATCATCGATACTATCTTCTTTGTCTCATTATAACTTCTCAAAATCAATTCCCTTGTCATTTAATACGTCAAATGTTTTGATTTAAACACACAGCAGTATTTTTCACTTTAACAACTAAATATGCCTCTCGGTTTCTTATACTTTTCTTGTATATCTATGGTTTTTTTCTTCATTTTAACTACTAAATATGTCTCTCAATTTCTTATATTTTTCTTGTATATTTGTGGTTTTCCTATTATGCTTTCTTATCAATTATGTGATTTATCACATAATTTTTACTTTATAAAATTCATATTAATAAATTTATTAAATTTCATAAACTAAATTATAATATTCATAAATCAACTACCCAATAGGCCTCTACGAGAAAGGTGTAGTTGCTACTTAAGTGGGAGCAACATTTTTCGACTAGCTAATGAGTATTCTTTGACCCCATTATTAATTTGTTCAAGGTCCGCCATTGTCAATTATATTTTAAAATTAAAGCACCTACTAAAGTATTAAACTTTATGAAAATTTTTCATGTATGAATCAAAAGCCTTACTTTCGGCGCTTAGCCATAAAATATATATATATATATATATTTGATCTAAAGTAAAATTTTACACGTATAACATTTTAATTAAATTTGAAAGGTTCTAAAATTTTAAAATTTTTGTTATGTTTAAAACAACGATTTATTGAGATGTTAAATATATTTGAAGGAATGGATCCACTCAGCCTGTTACTAGCCAAAAAAAGAATCTTAAGTTTATTTAGGTCACCTATCTCCTTGTGTATAACGCCTGACAGCAAGAAGTGCAAATTCTTCAATGGTAAGGTTGCTGCTGGTTTAAAGCTAATCAGGCCATGAAGCAACATCGCATTCGGAACATGAAAAATACAAAGTAGAAGCTAAGGTTATTCATGGATGATCGATAGAATGCATCTTAGCTAGAAGTATTGAGTAAGAAACTAGCAAATATATTTGTCTAAATTGAAACGGGTCAAATCAACTCTCTTGGGCCATGCATTTCTTTAATTCTTCTTTTCTGTACCACGAAGCTGTTCCACACACAAGTAAATTTTAAACTGAAATTCTTTATAATCTAACTTAGTACTATACTATATTTTGATGTCAGTAACAAGCAATATTATCGTATGATTTGATGCAATCAAGGGATTTAGTTACTCCTATAATTTATATTAGCTAATTAAAATCATACAAGACCTCTTTTTTATGTACTGAAGAGTTTAATGTCATACCAAAATATATGTTCTAATATTACTCAATTTTTCTGAAATATGTCACAATTTAAAACAAACTTTGTATTTGTAACGATACAATTGTTAAAATGAACGACAGTGAATGTTGACACTCCATGAACGTTTTAATCAATTTGAGGCCAAATAAAACATGTTTAGTTGGAAGACTATCATAATTTAATGCCATCATTTGTGAAAATCGAAGTCTTCATTTTGGCTTTCCTTGCATTAAAGGAAGATATTCTGGCAATCACGGGAGCTAAGGACTATAGTATGTGTTTTTTCTCTTGGATTTATTGTTGCTATTTGATTCAGTCATCCTTACATTAATGAGCTTGCCTGTTATGGTACACCAAGCAAACACATCACAATCTACACCCCTTCCACTCCAAGTTTGACTGTGGCATTCCTGAAATTGCATTAGTGCTAAGGACGTGCTTTCCGTTTTGGCCTTGGTTGTACTGGTATGTTTTCCTTTCGTCCTTCAAGCTCAATGGTAAAACCTGATCAAGATTCATTAATTCTTCCGTGCGTGCATGCATGAATTCCGGCAGAAATATAATCAAAACATATTTCTGTTGTAGTGAGAAAATTTTAACATATATAATTCTTCCATTCATGCATGCATCAAGTCTACTTTGCTTGCAATTCCTGGATTTACCTAGCAAACAAATACAAAATGGATGGCATTTTCCATCATTCTAGCTTCCTAACTGAGGGTTTGATCTCTACTCAATTTTGAAAAGCTGTTTTTAAGATCATAGTTATTTGGCATCCATGAAATAATATATGCAGGAAATTAATTCTTTTGCTTTTGTGACCAATGTTTTCAATGGGAAATTCAGGACTGTGTTTGGAAGGTTGTTAGAACACCTAATAGTATGGAAGGAATTCATTATTTTATAAATATATATATATATATATATATATATATATATTACAAAGCATGTAGGTATTACGAAATTAAATGTCTTTTTAATAAATGGGAAAAAAGAGAGAAACTCTGTACTAGCTTCCACTGGACTTAGAAAGTCTGTATGCGAAGGATTCAACAATAGAAACGCTAGTTGTCAAATTTAGATGTTTCAAATTTTTACAATTTGTCAATGTAAGAACGTTGACTTCAACAGGAAAAAGGCTAGTCGTCAAATTGTTGTTAGCTACAACGAAAGCCATAAGGTCTCTTAAATTCCCAAGAGTGCTTGGTATAATTCCTTGGAATTTGTTTCCTCCCAGCTGCATTGTAATAAGCATTAGAACCATTGCCTAATACTCTCTGCAGGAATTGCATGAGTCACACTGAACTTGTCAAATTCCAAACTTGGTACTCAAGTTTATCAAGATAACCTATTTTCTTTTGTAAAGAAATTGAAAGCATAGTGAAACATCTAGGAACCAAAAGTTTTAAGTAAAGATTTCTAAATATATATACATAGCTATTATCAATCTTTTATACTCAAAAGCCCAGAAAAATTTTATGAGAACAATAAAATTTCTTAGATAGATAGATATATGAAGCTTCAACTGTGATCCCCAATTTTTTTTTTCATCTAAAATTAATTCACAAAATTATCAAATTAAAATTCCATTCTTTTTGACAAGTAAACCTGCAATAATACAATTTATCAAACATTAAATCCAAAACTTAAAAGTAATGTACAAAATTAAATAATTGAAAAGAAAAAGCAAATAGATTATAGTAATATAAACATGTTGTTTTCGTTTCTCATGCATGCAAGCGTTCTGCCTCAAGTGATCATAGATATCATCTTCTTTGTCTCATCATAACTTCTTAAAATCAATTCCCTTCTTACGATTTCATAAGTCAAATTCTTTTTATTTAAACACAGCACATTTTTCATTTTAACTGCTACACATGTCTTTCACTTTCTTATATTTTTCTTGTATATTTACAATTTTCCTCTTATAGGTTTTTATCAATTATGTTGTACATATCACACCATTTTTAATTCACAAAAACGATATAACTAAACTTATTGGCTTCCGTGAACTAATTATGATACTTCAAAGCCTGCCAGGGTCAACTATATTTTTAAAATTAAAGCACCAAATAAAGTACTAAAATTTATGAAATTTTTATGAGTCAAAAGCCTAACTTTTCATGCTTAACCATAAAAAAATATATTTGATATGAAAAAAAATTATACACATAACATTTTGATAAAATTTTAGATGTACTAAAATTTTAAAATTTTCTTTATATTTAAAACAACAATTTGAAGAATTTTTTTTTTAAATTATATTATTTGTATCACAGATGTAGTTAAAAAACAATATTTTAAAATTATAAAAATATTAGTTTATAAAATTTCTAATAAAGATTATACATTATTAATTGAAACTATCTAAACTTTCAATTAATTTATAGAGATTATACATTGTAAAAGATATAAATAAATCATATGATAAAAAAACTATATAAAAAGATCAATCACTGGTTACCATATATGATTTACAGAATCCATGTAAAGGTTAGTAAAACAATGATTGAACTAGGTAAATGGCATGTGGCTCATGTGGTTTGACTGATTTATCAGTTTATAGTTATGTTATTTTTATAAATGAAATTTTATTAAATATTTATATAAATAAATTTAAATAATTAAATTTATTGAATTTTATAAAATTTATAAAATTTCATTTCTTGCAAATTTTTTCAGAGGAACATTTTCCATCAATCTATGTTTTTAAGCAAGTAAACCATCCATAAATAACAAAATAAAAGATAAGCATTAAGAATAATTTTAAGATTTTAAGAAAGCAGCCAAAGACCTGCAGATTGTTCTTGTTACTGAGTATGAATTACTGAGACATTTTACGAGAAGAATAGAAAATAGTCAAAATGACTCTGGCTTTTATATTAATTGTCTTTTGACAAATAATATTAATACTATTTATGTTATGGCATGAACATTTTATTTTGTATAGCAGTTAGAAAACTATTTGATTTAAATTAATAAATTTTTCGTTTACCTATAATCTGTTAATTTTTAGAATATAAGTATGTTTAATTAATACATTTTTGTTTGAAACAAAGGAGATCATATCATGCGTCAAAAGTTTTGTTAAATCAACCAACTAAGTTATGATATGCATCAGTCAGAACGTACTTTCTAAATTAGTGTCAAAAACGTATGATTTTGAAGCACTGGTCAAATTCCGATGTCTCTTGGTATGTGTCGATTGAAATATTCGTTGGCTGGCACTGAGTTTTTTTAAAGATTTTGGCTGGAGGATTAAGCTTCTCCACATATTGTAAGGCAGGCGACCCAAGAATATTTGCAAACAAATAGTAAATAATAATAGACATAATTCAACACGGCAATAATAATTTTAGATATAATAACAAGATGACAAGACTTCAGGAACCCAAACTTAAACAGGAGAAACCACTTTATAATTGTGAGTAAGATGATCACAACCAAATCCAAAACTTGATGGGCCAGTGATGCTTCAAATAAATTTACTTTTGGTAAAATTCATATCAATTTTGTATATATATGAATATTCATTACTTTTGGTAGAAATAGAAACGCATCAGATTAAAAAAAAAAAAAAAAAAAAAGAAACATAGTGCAAGCATATACAAATTCATTTCATATGTATTACAAAGAAACTTGTTTGGGTACCAATGAAATATAATTTTTGTTTTCACTTTTATATAATGGACACACATGCCATTGTATGACAAATTGAAAGACAAAACTAGTGTTCAAATGCTGTTGAAGGATTGTGTGACAGTAAGATACTGGCGTATGAGAGAAATTTCCTTCTCCATTGTTGCAATGGTCTATTCCAGAAAAATGGACAATTTGAAAGTCCTTGGAATCACTCGTAGCAATTTTGATAAATAAAAAAAATATAAGCAGTGAAATAAATAGATTTTCTGTAGATACAAAAGGCATATGAATTTCTGAGCCTGTCATGAGCACTGCCACAGCTGAGACAAGAAGCTTTTAATCTCCCCCAACGCGTCCAAGCTAGTGTTGAGAACTTTCTTAAGCACCTCGCAGACTATGACTTGGTGCAAGCAATATGGCAACATTTGTCCATTAAGCAACAAGTTTAACAACAACAAGGGTGTTTCCAAAAAATAAAAATAATCAAAATGCATTTAATTTAAGGTTTAAGATTTAGGTTTTGGGGTTTAAATTTTGGGTTGAGGATTAAGGTTTAGGGTTTAGGATTTGGGTTTTAGAGTTTAAAATTTAGAATTTAAGGTTTGGGATTTTGAGGATTGGAATTAAGGGTTTTGGGTTTTGAGGTTTAGAGTTAGATTTTGAGGGTTTTGGGTTTGGGATTTTAGGATTAGGGTTTTGGGGTTTATGAGTTTAGGGCTTTAGGATTTACGATTTAAGATGTAGAGTTTGGAATTAAAGGTTTAGAGTTTAGACTTTTAAGAATCTATGGCTCTAGGGTTTATAGTTTTAGGGTGATGGTTTAAGGTTTTGGGGTGTAGAGTTTAAGATCTAACAAATATTTTATTTGTTACCAAAATAGATAAAATTAGGATGATAGAAGCAGAACAAATCAATTAATCATTTACAATTTGTTAGAGAATTAATATAAATATGTACTTTTTCTTTACGGCGACAAACAAGAAAGAACCTAAAATCTTTCACAACACTTGGTTACTAATTCATTCATCGAGACTTAGAACTGTGCATTTTAAGATGTACCTTCCGAATGTAAAACTTGGCAATCTTTAACTCGTCTTTATAGAAAAATTTGGTATGGGTATTGATAATTGTTGAGCTTGTCAACATTACGAAAGATATACATAGATTCCTTCATGTTTTTACTGGGCTATTTACGGCATGAATCACCGATATGTGGTAAGTGAGCAACACTTTTAATAGTTCAGATATACTCGTTATCTTTAAATTGTTCTTTCGTAAATTTTTGAGTTCAAATCAAAAAAATTTGTGTGCATATATTAAATAATTTGTCATTACTCTTCTTATCAAAAATAAAAAATAATAAATTATCTCTATAGATTATCTGGTGATATAATGATTAGACATTCCTTCAGTTCTATAAACTAAGGTCTTACTACAGATCAAATACTTATCTTGAATTTACAATTTATTGATACTCTTATTAACGAAATCATTCAAATATTTATGAACTTGGTAAAAAATGTTAATTCTTAAGAATGTAAAAGAGATAATAGTTTATCAAAAGTTTGACTTTAAAAATATTCTTGTTAGATGACTGTGTCAATAAGACCAAATGGAATGCTAATTGCTCCATCCAAACTGTAGTGCGAGGAAGGAATTATATTACATTCTAGGAGTCCAACAAAACTAGCAAACCGTAGAATATCTTGGGCACGTAAGCTTTGGTTTTGATGACTTTAAGTAGTAGTTATCTCCAATTAATTTGTAGTGCCACATATTTTCATTCCTAAGTTAAGTTTCTTCTCTTGTAGTGCTTTATTTTATTTTTTTTCTCTCCGACAAGGTGTTAAATGTTGCAATAACTAATTGTGTTTTAGAAAATTTTAAGACAATTTATTAATATGAGTTTAAATCTAAAATTTCTCTTGTTAAGAAAATTTTTTGTTTACATCTCTTGCACCAAAAGGAATTAATCTTCTATCTAAAAAATAAAAAGATACCCTTAAAAAAATTTTAAAAAAAGTTTTTTCTCTTGTATAAATTAATGTTCTTTTGAATTGGCTTTAATAAGAAACTATTATTTATTATTCCACCACTACCATTGGCAATTTATTTCAACTTAATATTTTGTTTTAGGTTATAACAATGTTTTATTTTAAATTCAAACTAACAACGCGCAGGTGTACTATCACTGCATTTTTTTTATGTCTATCATTGCATTTTCATAAAAATATATATTGAAAAGTCATTAACGTAAAGTAATTCAGAAAAGAAACTCAAGCAAGCAACTTCCATTTAGACTAAAGAAAAAAAAATCCAATATTTCCAATAGAAAGCAACTTATGAATTGTTTTATTATTTCAGTGTTTAAAATTAGTCCTGATTGAGAAAGTCAGGCATTAATATGGAGAATTATGCGGATATGAACTGCTGACTTTTTACATATTACGTATAAAAAAGTGACAAAGATTTTGAGTATTTCATTATTATATTAATCCAAATATTTATGATATTCACATACGGGTCATTTTCCACAGCTTCATGAAGTCAAACAACGAATGTAATATGAATGTTCCTCCCAGAGTCTGCATATATAATTATATACGTCATTCATTCAATAAAGAAAATGCAATGATTGAAGTCAATATGCTAAGTTATAGTGTTGTAATGCTTACTTATTTTCGCAACATCATCTCGATGCGAAGTGGCAGTTTAAAGAAAAATTGAATTTTGAGAAAATAGGTTTTGGATAAAAAAAGAGTTGTCATCTATTTATATTGAAATTGTTAGATGAGACACCATAAAAAAGAATTTACATTTAAAAAAAGTAAGAGAAATAACTGTATTATAGGAAGGAAAACAACCAAAAACAAGGAAGGCCTTGCGCTTAACTATCAGACTCCATGAACCTTTAAATGGCAAAATGAGGTCACATTTGACTTGGTGTTATGATGGAATGACGATAGCTAGTAAAAATAAAAATTATAGAATATAATTTTAAAGAAAAAGAGAAGAGAAGGTATATAAATATTTAACGTAAAAAACCTAATGAGGAAAAATCTACAGGCAGAAGAAGAGAAATTTGACTATACTGAAAATTCAGATACAAGGCTAAAATTTGGGCTGAATAATTGACCTCAAAAACTATTGTTTATATAGTACAAGAAAGGACCCAAAAGTGCAAATAATTGCACTGCCACCGTTTTGCTATTTTGCTATTCAGTACAGTTGCAGACCTAAAAGATAAAACTGCAATCTCACTGATTTCTAGTTTCTGTATATATTCTACAATTGAGAACCCTAGAAAACGTCAAAAACTGCTGTGTGCAGTTTCCTTCTATAATTGTAATTGTTTTGCAGTTTCCTTGTATGACTACAACTCTTGGTTGCAGTTTCTATTTGAAACTGCAATTATTTTTTTTCATTTTTGGTGTTTAGAATTTGAGTCATACCCAAAAATGCAACAATCTCTAACTCGACATAAATTCTAAAAACAAACTTTAACAAAGAAACTCTCCATCTCTTTCACAAAAGCTCCTAAGAGCAAAACTCAACAATGAACTCTAATTAAGTCCAAGCAATACTTGAACTTCTTAATAGGCAAAGGCTTAGTGAGTATATCAGCTGGATTGTCTGCAATATTAATCTTCTTGATGGAAATTTCACCCTTGGCAAGCACATCTCGAGCAAAATGATACTTGATGTCTATATGTTTAGCTCTTTTATGATACATTTCATCTTTAGCTAAGTGAATTGCACTCTGACTGTCACAATGAACAACAATAGAAATAGATTCTAATGTAATTTTACCAACTAAACATTTTAACCAAATTACCTCCTTAACAGCCTTTGCTATTGCCATATACCTTGCCTCTATGGTAGATTAAGCAATTGTAGATTGAAGTGTAGCCTTCCAACTAATTGCACAACCTCCCAAGGAAAAAACATATCCTATCGAAGGCCTCTCTTATCAAGATCTCTAGCATCGTCTGAGTCCGCAAAACTTGTCAAACTATCATTACTTTTTTCATACACCAAATGAGCATCTACATTGCCTACGAAGTACCTGAGTATCCACTTAACTACTTCTCAATGTTGTTTGCCAAGATTAGCTAAATGCCTGCTCACAACACTGACAGCTTGTGCTTTATCAAGTTTGGTGCATACCATTAAATACATAATGCTCCCAACTCTATTGGAACAAGAAATGCGTAACATGCAATTCATATCTTTATCTGTTGTTGGACATAAATCTGCTAAAAGTCATCAATGAGTGGCAAGAGAACTGGACATTGGTTTGGCCTTTTTCATGCCAAACTAACTAATACCTTTTCAGTAAAAGCTTTCTGAGAAAGATATACTTATCTCTTATAATCTCAATACCAAGAATCTTTTTAACAGCTCCCAAATCTTTCATGTCAAATTTAGAACTCAATTGCTATTTCACCTTCTTTATCTCAATCATGTTAGATGCTACAAGTAACATATCATCAACATAAATAGCAAATATATAAAAGATTTATCAAGAACCCTTTTAAAATACACATAATTATCATAATTGGATCTTTGAAATCCAATAACTCCCATATAAGAGTTAAACCTTTTGTGCCATTCTAGGAGATTGCTTAAGACTATGCAAGGACTTCTTTAACAAGCAAACATGATCTTCTCTACCAACAACTACAAACCCCTTAGGTTGATGCATTTAAATCTATTCATCAAGATCACCATGCAGAAATATAGTTTTCACATCCAATTGCTCTAACTTTAAATCATTCATAGCAACCAATGAAAGCAAAATATGAACAGAAGTATGCTTTACAACAGGTGAGAAAACTTCATTAAAGTCAATGCCTTGTTCTTGACTATAGCCTTTAGTTACTAACCTTGTCTTGTATCTGACATCTAAGTCACTTGAGGTATTAGACTTTTTCTTGAATACCCACTTGCAGCCAATAATTTTCTTCTTTTCTAGTGGTTCATAAGTGTCCAAGTTTGATTTTTCTGAAGAGACTAAATCTCTTCTTGCATAACAGAGATCCAATTTGAGGCATTTTCAAAAGATATTGCCTCCTTGTAGCTTCCAAGTTCATTGTATTCAACCTTTTTTGCTACAACAAAACAATAGGCAAAATCTAAATAACCATACTTCTCAAGTCGTTTAATAGTTCTCCTTGGCCTGTCCCTAGCTATGGTACAAGACTAGTGAAGATTCTGAAGTCTCTTTTGAATCACCATTTGCAAAATTAGGAACAAAGAACTGTTTAGACTAAACAAGAACCTCAAACTCTACCTGTTCTTCATGTTTTTCATTATTCTAAATAACTAATTTTGAAACTTCTTTCTTTGCAAGCATGGAATATTCATCAAAAGTTACATCCTTACTAATAAAAAACTTGGACTGATCTGGACACCATAATCTGTATCCTTTCACACCAGATGAGTACCCAAGAAATACACATTTCTTTGCTCTAGGCTTAAGTTTTCCTTCATTAACATGTGCATAAGCAAGACAACCAAAAATTTTCAAAATAGAATAATTAGCAGGTTTGTCAAACCATACCTATTCTGGTGTTTTGCACTCAATGGCTGTATGAGGAGATCGGTTCACCAACCAACAAGTTATGTTAACAGCTTCAACCCAAAATTCCTTGCCTAAGCCTACATTTGAAACCATCCACTGAGTTTTTTCAAGAAGAGTTCTATCCTCTTTGCAACACCATTCTATTGAGGTGTTTTCACAACAGTTTTATGTCAAGCAATGCCTTCTTTTTTGAAAAATTCATTGAACTTATTATTATAAAATTCAAGGCCATTATTTGTTCTGAGTCTCTTAATCTATTTTTCTGTCTGCTTTTCAAGTAAAGCCTTCCATGGCTTAAAGGTCACAAATACTTGATTTTTTTTGTTTCAAAAAGTAGACCCAAACCTTCCTTGAATAATCATAAATAAAAGTCAACATGTATCTAGAATGACTACCTTTAGAAGGAACTTGAGAAAGCCCTCAAAAGTTTGAATGAATGTAGTCAAGAGTTCCTTTTGTCTTGTGAATGGCTAAACTAAAACTCAACTGCTTTTGTTTGCTAAAGATTCAATGTTCACAAAACTTATCTTTCCTATAATCTAGCCACCTAATAGACCTCTCTTGCTCAATGATGTCATGCGTCTCTTACTTATATGCCCCAGTCTCATGTGCCAAATTTTAGTAAATCTAAATCAGAAACAGAAGTAGCAGAAACTACAGCTAAACCTGTGATAGTAAAACCCTGCAAGAAATACAAAGTGCCAATTCTATTTGCCTTCATTAGTAAAAGTGCACCCTTAGAGACTTTAAGCACACCATCTTCATATTTATATTTGCAACTGTTCTTTTCTAGAGTACCAAGAGAAATTAAATTCTTTTTCAAATCTGGAATGTGTTGCACATTTGATAAAGTTCTGATCATACCATCATACATTTTAATTTGCATAGTGCCTATCCCAGTAACTTTGCAAAAATGATCATCACCTAAAAATACACCTCCAGTGAATAGCTCACAAGTTGTAAACCAATCCCTATTAGGAGTCATATGCTATGAAGCTCCTAAATTCATCACCCAACTAGTTTCAAATCTAACTTTAGCATCAGTAACACAAAGCATATCACTTGTCTCATCTTCTACTACATTAGCTTCTCTTGATTTGGCCTTACCTTTATTGTCACCTACTTTTTCCTTTTTCTTCAGTTTAAAGTAGTCAGATTTAATATGTCCCTTCTTCTTGCTGTAATTACAAGTCAGATTCTTATATTTAGACTTCAATCTAGACTTGTTAGAATTAGGATTTCTCTTCTTGCTTCTTCCTCTATCAATAAATAGACCAACACTCTTATCACCCCTTTCAACAGATGTCAAATTATTATCAATTTTTTCTTTAGCTTGCAAATTTAACTTGACATTATCCAGGGAAATTTCTTCTCTACCATAAATCATAGTGCCTCTATAATTAGAAAGCAGCCAATCAATATAATAGTAAAAGTGTTTGATTCTCATCATCAATCTTACTTAAATTAGTAATAATGGAAGTAAACTCTGCTATATGAGATTTTAGTGCAGTATCTTCAAACATTCACAGAGTATAGAGGCGTTGCTTTAACAGTAACCTTTTGGTGAGAGATTTCATCATGTACAGACTCTCCAATTTCAACCATGCACCTATTGTAGTGTTTTCAGTGGGAATTTCTTGAAAAACTTCATTACCCAAGCACAACTGAATGGAAGAAAGAGCTCTATCATCCATATCATCCTGTTCAACATCTGTCATAGTCTCGGGCTTCTTCGTCTTCCTAAGTAGCACCCTCTTTATGCCTTCTCATGATAGAATTGCTATCATATTGACTTGCCAGAGAGCAAAACTGGTTGACCCATCAAATTTCTCAATGTCTGTCTTAGATGTTGTTGTTGAAGTAATAGCCATTGAGAACTAGGCTCTGATATCAATTTGTTATAACAGAATGATGATGGCTAGCACAATAAAAATTGCTGAATATAATTTTAAAGAGAAAGAGAAGAGAAAGCACATAAATATTTAACGTGAAAAACTCAATGAGAAAAAAATCACAGGCAAAAGAAGAGAAATTTTACTATACTAAAAATTCAGATACAAGGCTGAAATTTAGGCTGAACAATTAACCCTAAAAACTACTGTTTATGTAGTACAAGAAAGGACCCAAAAGTGCAAAAAATTGCATTGCCACTATTTGCTGTTCTGCTATTTTGTATAGTTGCAACCCAAAAGATAAAATTGCAGTCTCGCTAATTTCTAGTTTCTGTATATATTTTTCAATTGAGAACCCCAGAAAACATCAAAAACTACTATGTGCCATTTCCTTCTATAACTATAATTGTTTTCCAGTTTCCTTTTATGACTGCACTCTTGATTACAATTTCCTTATATGACTGCAACTCTTGATTGCATTTTTTGTTTGAAACTACAACTATTTTTTTTTTTTTAGTTTTTAGAATTTGGTTCACACCCAAAAATGCAACACTTGGCAAGGGCACTAGTGCTTGAACCACTCTCTTCCTCCTTGGCCTATCATCTTTATATTTCAAAAAAGCAAAGGAAGAAAAATGAATAGATAACAAGAAAAAAATCACATATAAATAGGAAAATTGAACCAATTTAATGAAGTAGTAAATAAAGGACAGCACCTAATGCATAGATATAAAGCAAGCGAATGAAAAGGAATGCCCAAAATCAATCAAGAATTTTTATTCCAGCCTATACAACACTGCACACCATTCATTGAATCGCCTTAAAGGATTTAAAGGTGGTAAAACAAACTTCAAGGAAGCAGAAACTAAAAGGAGTAGATCAATAAGATGTTGATATAGTGATTTTGGGTTTTAAGTTTTGAAGTCACTCTTATTAGAAAGAACAATTAGTAATTGAGTCCAAACGTGGATTAGATTTGCAGAATATTAGGTAAAGAAATTAAAAAAAAAAAACTAAAAGGGCACAGGAACATGACCAAGAACTCAATGCAACTATATATGTTTAATTCATGATGGAAAGATAATTATAGCAAGTGAAATTCATGCGGATAGGTAGAAAATGCCAACGAAAGAAATGGAGGGATTCCTTATGCCTAACCAATATTCTGTAAAAAAACAAATGTGAAAGAAAGAGAACATAAAATAAGCACATCAAAGCAACAAGTCCAGCAACCAACAAGGGTTGAGTCAAGTGGTAAGAGCTTGACTTTTAATGTGGTAAATTTGAATTCTTATTAGGAGTAGAACTCACTTTAAATTGTCTGATGATGCTATGAGAAAAATTAGTCTTTTAATCTAAAAGAATGAAAGATATCTTGAATTTATAAAAAAAAACAACAATTCTAGCATGTATTTATGACCATATCACTTCAGCCAACTTGCATAATTGAAAAGCAAATGAACCAAGTGAGATTGACAAAAGAAACAAATTACCTCAAGAAGAATAAATGACACGTGGTTTTTTAGGAAATAATATTTTGGAACTTTGAACAAAAGTGCCCTTCACTTTTTTAAAAAAGGTCAGAACCACCAAGTTGGAATGACTTTGTTATTTGATTGATTACGCCATGAATCACCAATATACATCGCAATCACCAAAAACCTTGTAATTCAGTGAAACTCAAAACAAAGTCATAAACAATTCTGCATAAATTTAAAGCAAAGAGATGACTATTCTCTTATGTGTCTATAAATCAGACCTCATATCTTTAAAATTAAGACGTATCAAAACCTTTCAATATGCTAGAGTCTATAATGATGGTCAACACAAAATCCTTCATATCTCTTCTTGTTATTCCTCTCCTCTTTGTTTCCTCATCAACTTTCTTTCAAGTCATAACAAGCCTTGATACAAACACTCTTCGCATTGAAGAAGAGAGAATGGCTCTCCTTAACATCAAGAAAGCTCTTACAGATCCTGCAAGTTGGCTTTCTTCATGGGTTGACAAAGATTGCTGTAACTGGATAGGTGTGGAATGACATAATCAAGCAGGCCATGTTATCAAACTTGATCTCAGAAGCACCTACATCTACATATATCCATCGTTGCCCTTTGGTGGTGAGTCGAATCCTTCTTTGGTTGACTTGAAACATCTCAGTTACTTGGACCTAGGTTACAATGACTTCCAAGGAATTCCAATCCCAAATTTTATAGGCTCTCTCTCGATGCTACGTTATCTAGACCTATCTAATGCTAAATTTTCTGGAATTGTCCCTTCTCAACTTGGAAATTTGTCTGATTTGTATCATCTTGGTCTCTCTAGTGCCTATTCATTTGCATATACCTTAAGGGTTAGAGATTTGACTTAGCTATCTCATCGTACTTCTCTCCAATATCTTGATATGAGTGATGTCAACATTAGCCACGCATCAAATGATTGGTTCCCAATTATAAATATGATTCCATCTTTGTTAGAGATACATTTTTATGAACATAGCCTTCATACTTTTCCTCAGTCATTGCCCTTCAATATTAATTTTACACCACTTTCTACCCTTGATCTATCTCTATATTAATGATTTTAATTCTTCAATTCCTCCGTGACTCTTTAACATCAGTAACCTTACAAGCCTTCAAATTCAAAGTTCTATTCTTAGAGGTCCCATACCTAGTGAAGTTGCATGGAGAAATCTATGCAACTTACAAATTTTAGATCTATCATCTAATTATTTTCTCATTGGTGATATAGAAAAGATCATCAATGCTTTATCCTCGTGCGGCAACAATACCCTGGAGAGGTTGGATTTGAGTTTGAATTATAAACTAAGCGATATTTACCTGATTCTTTGGGACAATTAAACTATATAACAGAACTTTGATTATACTCCAACACAATCTTTGGTCCAATTCCATTATCTATTGGGAATTTGTCTAATTTGGAAACGCTGAGACTAGCGAACAACAAGATGACTAGGACTATTTGGGAATCTATTGGACAGCTAAGTAACTTGCAATTTTTGGAACTTGTTCAAAACTCTTGGGAAGGTACAATAATCGACACTCATTTTGAAAATCTCACAAATTTAGTCTGGTTTTCTATATCATCTAAAAAATCAAGTTCATTAGCTTTCAAGGTGACTCATGACTGGATTCCACTTTTTAGTCTAATACATTTGGACATCCATTAATGTCAAGTTGGCCCAACATTTCCTTCCTGGCTTAGAACTTAAAAGAAACTTAAAAGATTTAGTCCTGGAAAATGCTGGAATTTCAAGTAGCATACCAGATTGGCTTTGGAACATTTCCTCCCAGATTACATGGCTAGACCTTTCTGGGAACAAAATCAGTGGTTACCTCCCACAAGCGTTGAACTTTCCCTGGTATGCTTCAGTGAACTTGGCTTCCAACTAGTTGGAGAGTTCTATCCCCCTTTGATCTAGTGCTAGTGAGATTTATTTAAGGAACAACTCACTTTCTGGATCAATACCATCCAACATTGGCATTTTAACGTCAAATTTGGAACTCTTGGATCTCTCTAACAATCTTCTTATTGACAGCATCCCTTCTACCATAACCTTGCTTAAAAATTTGACTAACCTTGTTCTCTCAAGTAATTTTCTGACTAGACAGATTCCTAATAGTTGGATGGGTACGCAAAAGTTATCTATCATAGATCTTTCCAACAACAATCTCTCAGGTGAAGTTCCCACTTCAATATGCTCATTGCCTTCACTTCATTTCTTACAATTAAGTAGTAATGATCTTTCTCAAAATTTGTCTTTAGTCTTTCAAAACTGTACTAGGCTGACAACTCTTGATCTTGGAAACAATAGGTTTTTCGGGACTGTACCAGGTGAGATTGTGAGAAGCTTGGCATGATTTTAAGGGGCAATTCTATCATGGGAAATATTCCAAAACAGCTATGTCATCTACCTTTTTTGCACTTATTGGACCTAGCAAAAAACAATCTTTCAGGTTCTATCCCTCCGTGTCTCGGAAATGTGCTTGGTTCCAAGGTAATATTTCCTTATATTGAAAATTTTATATAAGTACCAGGCTATGTAGCATACTCTGAGCACATAGAGTTAGTTGTGAAAGGGGAGAAAACTTATCAATACTCCAATTTAATGAGAAGCATAAATATCATTGATCTTTCGAGAGATGATCTGTTTGGACAGATATCTTAGAAATTAACAAAGCTACTACACTTGCGTATCTTGAATTTGTCATGGAATCACATAGATGGAAAGATACCTAAAAGTATTGGTTCATTAAGAAATTTAGAAGCTCTTTACCTCCCACACAATCATCTTTCAGGTCCAATCCCTCTAACCATGTTGTCTTTGACTTTCTTGAGCATGTTGAACTTGTCATACAACAATTTTTCAGGACAAATTCCATTAGGTAATTAGTTCAGCACCTTCAATGATCCATCAATTTAATAAGGCAATCCAAAACTTTGTGGAGCTCCATTGTCATCTAATTGTTCATCATTAACAAATGGAGACTACAATCAGCAAGATGATATTGAAAATGATCATGAAGAAATGTCTGAAAGGTTCTGGTTTTATGTACGCATGGGACTTGGATCTATTGTAGCCTTCTGGATTGTTTGTGGTAGCTTGGTGATAAACAGGTCATGGAGACAAGCTTATTTCAAATTTGTCAATGACATGAGAGACAAACTTGTAGTCATAATCACAATAAATTTAGCTCGTGCAAAAATGAGGTTTGAATAGAGAAGAAAGTGGTACCACACTTTGTTATTTTGAGTGTTGTGTGTGTTGTCATATAATGTGCAATAGTCAATTAAAGAAGTGAATTCTAGTTTGTTTCACTTTACTTATTTTATTTTTGTTTTCTATATATCCAATTGAAAACAATATTTGTGGTCACTTTTTATATAGCTTGTTTTGTAATTGTATGACTTGGGAAATTGGATTTATGAGTCCACTGTGAAGTTTGTTCTAGTATTACACTTGTTTGTTGTACTTTTTATGATTGCACAAGAGAAACAGAAACTTATACATCTTGGTTTGTTCTTGAAAGAAATGAGGATTAAGTTGAGAAAATAAGGTGTACTAGTTTGGCTATAAGCATTACACTATCAATGGGCATACTCAGTGAAAACCACTTATAAGCTTAATGAGAAGTAGTTGATTAGCATTGGTCCACAACTATATATATTCTACTTTTGAAAGATTATAGGAGTGTTAAATTTATTGAGTGTTATAATTTAAATTGTGTGATTTTGTAAATTTAATGATTAAATTATTTTAAGCGAAAAATTTTATGAATTTCAATTTATAATAATAAAGGAACTGTATTTTTTCGATCTACAATATTTCTTGTAAAATTTTATTTGTTGACTTTCTTAGTGATAGTTATTAATTGCATTTAAACTCATTAAGCTATGTACCAGACTCTAAGCATGTAGTGTTAGTTGTGAAAGGAGAAAAAAAAAAAAAAGAATGATTCTATCCCTTCAAGTAGCAATTTTGCCCCAAGACATAATTAAATGCAGTATGGTCTAACAGAGGAGTTAAATTAATTGCAACAAAGCAAACAAACAACAAGAAAATTCAACAAATCAAGAGAACCTTAAAAGCATTGCAACGAGAAGATCTTGCATTATCACATATTTATCACAATTGTTGCGTCCGAAAAATGAATACAAAGCTGATTGGCATGAAGTTGAAGAAAGCAGCAATATTTATCTGTTCCCCATTGATTGGCATGAAGTTGATCCTTGCACCACGACTTTCAAACACAAAAGCAGAATTTGCGCGGTTGAACATATTGATCTATTCGCTTCTTGTTGATAATGTGGACAATATCGTTCGCAGGGATAGCTGCCTTCAATGGTCGATAATGCTATATATCTGCAAATCAGACCTCTTGGGATAGCTGCCTACAATTATTGATTACGCGATGTCCCAACCAAATTGGATCAGTTAATCCAATGACTTCTTTCCCCTTAAATTTGTGACACAAGATAATTAGACAGTGGAATATCTAGCAAATTCAACAATTTCTACTTCTGAACACGTGTTAACATGGAAGATGCTCAGTCAGCAAACATGGCCAAGGTGTGGCGCTGATCCAATCCAACTTTAATAGTGTTCTCAGAACTTAGAAAACCAATTTTTGGCAGAGCATGCTGAAATAATCTTTGCTTTTTAAAGAACTAATGACTAAAAGTGCTGCCAAAGCAGCCCCTTTCTATTAGCAGCATTGAAGCAGAAATTATATAAAAATTGTATCCCCTTTGTGTGCCAGACTGTAGACGGTCGATCTTATTCTTGATCAGGCAATGGAAGTGTATAGAACGTTGTCCCTCTGAAGCCTTTATGACTTTACTGTATAAATATTACATGCCCAATGGTATGTTAAAGAGTGTGGACAGAGGTTTGTTTTTATGTTTATATTTTTAATATAACAATTTATTTAAGATTAATTTTAAATGAACTAAAAAATTTTATATAATAAAAAATTAATTTTAAATTAATAATTATATTAAAAATATAAAAATAAAATCATAATTTTATTATCATTTGATTATCCTTTTATGATTTATTTTATCTTAATAAAAAAATTTTAAAAAATAAGCTTTTGGCCGCACATTCATCGATGGGACTTTTTCCAATGAGAAAGCTATCCCGCATCCATTTATTGTCTGGGCCCGCACTGAGTTTCTACACGTTACCTCGTGGTACCTTTTCACTTGACTTGCAATTGAAAAATGCATTTTGCTTTCTTCTGACCTCCTATGTCTTCCGTGATTTCTCAAAGCTAGAGTCAATGGTCAATAGTTAATAGTAAAAATTTTTATACAAATAGTTAACAGTCAATAGTCAATAATCAATAGCCAATAGTCTCACTTGACTTATAAGGGCTGAGCCTATTACACTCATATATGAAAATTTTTATACAAATGGTAAACATATATATATATATATATATATTTTTTATTTAGATTCTTGCCTTTAAATTCTTAAAAAAATAAAAAATATCGTTTTAATTTGAATTTGAAACATGAGAAACGAATTTGGCGTTCTGATATAATTAATCTGAAAAGAAAATTTTTTTTAAAAAAAAAGCTTTTGGTTGCACATTCCTCCATGGGTACTTTTTTCGAAAAGTATCAGAATTCATTTATTGTTATTAATATTAAAGTGAAATATATTTATATATTTTATATAAATATTAATTTAAATTTGATTTACATGAACTATAAAATTTATTATTATTTAATATCAATTTTAAATTAATATTTATAAAAAATATATAACTACAACAATATAAACCTAATATTATTCTTTATTATTTTCACCTAATTACAGTGTTTTTTTTTTACATGTGACCAGGGCCTAGTTGCAGTACCTTATCACTTGACTTGTAAGAGCAAAAACACATTACTGCTAATCATATAATTAGTAAATATTTGAATTTTTTAAATATAATATTTAAATTTAATTTAAAATATATATATAATATTTTTATTAAAAAATTATATCTATTTTAATAAATTTTTTATTTAAAAAATTTATCTTTAATTATCAATTAAAACTTAAAAAAAAAAATACGGTTATTGCCTATTAGTCAACGTAATAATTTACTTTTTTCTGGCCTCGTGTGGCTCCCGTGGCTACTCTCATCTCAGTCAATAGTGGAGTTGGGCTAATTGTATACATTTTTTAAAATTTCTATTCAAATGGGCAGCTTTTCTTTTTTTTTTTTATGGATTTAAGCATTAATCAATATTAGTGATTATTTTTGAATGAAAGACATAGCAATTGTATGCAATTTTTAGGAGAATTTGTATCAATTTTAAATTTTTTTTATGATGAAACAAGGGAAGTATCTAAGATCTTTGGTGTCCTTTGCAATCAAATCACTTTTAATGACTTAATTACAAGTATGCATTTTTGGCCATTTTACTTCTGCAAGATATTTTTAAAAAAAATTTATACAAATAGCATTATTTAAAAAGTAATTACTTAGAAGGGTGAATTTTTGCCACATGATATAGCCACCTCAGCTTAGATACTACCATCTATGCTTGCCGTTTGTTCACTCCGTCACATGGTTATCTTCACTCCATTTCTCCCTCAGTTTTCCCCTTCACCCGGTTCACACTTCGCCCAGTTCGCACTTCGCACTCGTAGTCTTCCCCTTCGTCCAGTTCACACTTCGCCCAGTTCTTAACCCTAACCGACAGTGTTGCCTCTCTCGGTCGCCACTGCCAGCATCATCACCAACTCTATCTTGAGCAGAACTCCTAATTGAAGGTGAGCGGTGTTTCTGCTCTTCACTCCCATCGCAGTGCTCAGTCGGTATCTTCTCCAATTGAACCCATTGCCCCTCCGTGGTCTGATTCTCAGCCCGCCCAAGTTAGCTAAGACGGTAAATCATGTAACCAAAGTAAGAGCTGCCGTGAGAGGTTCTGAGCTGCCACTGTTGAAGCTGAGCTGGCTGGCTTACGGGGCAAATTTGCCCCCCTGAAGTTAATACTTTTTATACAATACCATTTGTGTAAATTTTTTTTCAAAATATCCTACAGAAGTAAAATGGCCTGCATTTTTAGGAGTACTTTTCAAAAGTCAAATTTGGACTTCTTGAGATCGTCTTCCTACAATTATTTGGTCTATAAATTGATAATCCTCAATCTTTTAAAAATGATCTAATAGACAAAAATCTTTATCGTGTTTATTCGTTCATTGTTTTTCAATTGGATTGATTACAATAAGAACCACCAATATACATTATAATTACAAAAAGCAGCTTATACTTTAATGAAACTAAAAAGTAAAAAATATATAGTGAGTCAGTGTCAAAGTCATCCAATTTTACAAAAAAAAAAAAAAAATTAAGACAACACATTTCCTTTTCCTCTCTTGAAAGGCTAAAGTAATTTGCATAATTTTATTTTTAAATAATTTTTTATTAGATAAAATTTTGTAATTTATTTAAAATTAATTTTCAAATAAATTATTATATTAAAAATATAAAAATAAAAACATAACTCTATTATTATTATTCACAAAAGGTGTATCAAGCAGTCAAAAAGTCATGTGCTTCACAAAAAGAGTTTGTGCTTATATGTAATTTTGTATTGTAAATGTTTCTTCAAATCTCAATTTTATTTATCTTATTTTCTCAAAATTTTTAAGGTATACTTACTATATATAATTTAGTATTTATTATACAATAATTATATTTTCAATATTCAGAGTAACTTAATTCACACTCGTTTTTTGATAACCATTGCACATCCATTCAATAACTATAATTCTCTGTTTCCTTTTTATTACGGACCCACAGCATTGCGAAAAGTATTTTCTATGTGGGGTTTTCATGTTTTTTATTTCCAAACTGCCTTGTGCTGACTTCGCGATTCGATCATGATTCTATCACATCTTTGCTCCGCTTTAAGACTAGAGAGAAGGTAAAGTTACATGAGTTGCGCAAGGCTGATCAGTTTCACAAACGCCGTGGGATCAGCATCTCCGGCGATGAAGTCAGTTTTCACGCTTTCAGATTTCAAATTTCAAAAGTTTGAACGCATAAAATTAACCATTGATTTAATTTTAGGGAAAAAGGAAAAAATAAGGGTAGAGATATAGCAGGAATTAGCTACAAGGTTTAAAGTCATCCAAAAAGTGGAATAGATTCAGATCAAAGCTTGGATAGGCATGGAATTAGCAGGAGTAGTCTGGGATGTTGCAAAGTGTTTGTGGGGTTGCAGCAAAGGCCACGCTCTCTATGTTTGTGATCTGCAGGATAATCTCGAGTCTTTAAGAAGCAAAGGGAATGAACTTCAAACAATTTGCACAGATTTGAACAGAAGGATTAACGAAGCTGAGGACACAACAAAAAAGCAAAGAACAGAACAAGTCAGTAACTGGTTTCAAAAAGTTCACCATACTCAACAGGTAACGTACTTGAAACTTGAAAGCTAGCCACAAATAATTCGTTTTCTTCCTTGAATGAAATATAAATTGAAACAGCTTTTGATACTTTCACATAAAATTCTTAAATTTGAAAAATTTAGAATTAATTAATATTTTTATTCTATTTGATTACTTCATGAAAGCTAGATAGGCGTACCTACAATCAGTGAGAAATTGATGAAATATATATACTTACTTTGGGACAATTTTAACAGTACATAGAATTCATACTCTGCAACTTCTTGTAATTAAGTTGCAAACAAAATAATCATAACGAAAATTAAATAATGATGGTTCCTAAAAGTAATAACTTCAAATAGTTTCTGTATGTATTCAAGTTAGTTTTGTTTCAGAAATGGTTTGGTTAATTAAAGGATGTTACTCATGGGAGAAAAAAAAATTATTAAATAATAAGAGTACTTTCAAATAAAATATAGGCATTAGCTTTTGAGACAGGTGACATTAGCAATTTAGGAAAAACAATAGAGACATCTGTAGATTTAGCTATTAAGTAAAACTTTTACTTTAGAGAAACTTTCGCGCAACATTAATAAATGAGTGTTGATATTATTACAAACTTTTTAAGTACTCTTAGAGTACAAATGACAGAGGAAATGTGAAATGACCGTTGCAACCTGCTCTCTCATGTGTACTCTTAGATTATTTCAAAAGTGTGTACAGGCAACATTTTCCTTAATGAATTAAGCTGTACCTATAGCTACTATTCCACAAAAGGCCCACATATGAATCAATAAAGTATTGGTGTAGTAAAAGTTGACTGCATTCTAGGAAACCATGAAGCAGTTTGCCAATATGGATTTACAGACGCCCTTGTTGGGAGGTATCTACCATTCACAGCTCCCTTAATCTCCTACTCAAAAGGATAGGGAAGTACCCTTGGAGAAATAAAATAGAAGCCTACATATGATAGTATGAATTGTTACATTTATTGAATTCTATAATTCAGTTTGTAAGATTTAATAAATCTAATAATTTAAATTATCAGTAATAATAATTAAATAAGGATAATGTTAGAGAATGGTGAAACTCAACATGAATAGCTCTAACTTGAAAGGGAGGAAGTATTACACAATTCTATTACACTTGAATTTCTATGGAAGGACTCTTGTCAATCATTTTAGTTTAGTATATGTTAAAAGTTCATCTTTTGTTATGCCTAATGCACTAATGGACCAAAAATGCAATTTTCCTTATACTGAAGTATGATAACATCATTAGTTACAGCTGGATATTAATATAAACTTTTGTTCTTACAGGTAATAAAAGACATTCAAGTTCAAGGTACCAATGAAATTCAAAATACATGTCTATGTAAGTGCTGCCCAAAAAACTGTGTTTCAAGTTATAAATTGGGCAAGAGTGTTGTGAAGATGCTTTATGCTGTGGATGAACTCATAACCATGGGAGAGAGTCTTAGTAAGGTTGTTGATATTGCTTTCAATCTACCAGGCAAGCCAATGAATGAGATGCCCATAGATGAGACAGTGGGCATGGATTTAATGCTAAACAAGGTCTGGGAGAGTATTGAAGCAAAGACTTTTGGCATCATTGGTTTATATGGAATGGGTGGGGCTGGGAAGACAACCCTAATGAAGAGAATCAACAATGAGTTTGGAAAGAGAAGGAGTGATTTTGATGTAGTTTTATGGGTGGTGGTATCTAAAGATCCTGACATTGACAGAATTATGGACAATATTAGAAGAAAATTCAATATTCCTGATAACATCTGGAATGGAAAAAGCAAAGAAGAAAGAGTGGCAAAGATTTATGAAGTCTTGAAAAAGAGAAAATTTTGTCTGTTACTAGATGATATATGGAAGAAATTGGACTTAACAATGCTGGGAGTCCCACACCCAAAGGACAATAATTATAAATCAAAAGTGATATTTACAACTCGATCTGAGGATGTGTGTGCCAAAATGCAAGCTCAAAAGAAATTCAAAGTGGAATGTTTGACAGAAAAAGAAGCATTTGATTTGTTCTGCATGAAAGTTGGTGAGGAAACTTTAAACTCACACTGTGATATTCCAAAACTAGCAAGGGAGATGACTACTGAATGTGATGGTCTGCCACTTGCTCTAATTACAGTGGGGAGTGCCATGGCTGGGGTGAAAAGTGTTGAATCATGGGAACACGCAAAAAATTTTTTAACAAGTTGTCCTTTGACAGCTCCAGATTTGGAGAAGGATGTGTTCTCTATTCTCAAGTTTAGCTATGACAAATTACCAGACGAAGCCCATAGAATTTGTTTCTTATATTGTGCACTTTACCCGGAGGATTATCATATTGAAGTTGCTGATCTTATTGATAGATGGATTGCAGAGGGATTTCTTGGTAAGGCTAAAAGCATACATGAAATGTACAGTCACGGCAAAATTATACTTGAAAGGTTTAAACTTTCTTGTTTGTTGGAGGGTGTTGATGCCGACATGATGTCTTTCAGTGGTACTGTTAAGATGCATGATGTGATTAGGGACATGGCACTTTGGTTAGCACGTGACCAAGATCGAACTATAAACAAAATTCTAGTGGAAGGGGAAGCATTAGCAATGTCACAAATGGCTGACGCTGAAACATGGAACACTGTAGAGCGAATATCCATCAACGGTATAGGGGAACAGAAACTACCACCTACATGTCCAAATCTACTGACACTAGTTGTATTAAACGCTTCCAAATTTACGTCGCTTCCACAATGCATGTATAATTTGAAAGTCTTGCATCTTGGAAGGTGTTCGATGATTCCTAAAGAAGTGGGTCAATTTATTTATTTGGAATATCTTAACCTGTATGGATCTGACATTTCCATGTTGCCAATAGAGTTGAAGAATTTGAAAAATTTGAGGGTGCTGCTTTTGGAAGATGCTCACTATGGTATCGAATTCATTCCCTTGGAAGTGATATCAAGTCTTACGCAGTTGAAAGTGTGTAGGCATTATCAACGTGAAGTATCTCGTAATTCTTCACAAGAAACTGCCAAAATAGAGAGCTTATACCTAGAAGAGCTAGAATCCCTACCAGCCCTGGAGGAGTTGTGCTTACAAGTAAAAACCGGCACTGGCACGAAAAAATTACTCGACTCCAGCAAGTTAAAAAATTGCCTAAGAAGTTTTAGACTTTTGGGACACAGACACTTTGGGGGGGCAATTGCCTTGCCACTGTTCATAGAATCTATATCAGAAATGAATCATCTAGAGAGCATTTACTTATTCCGATTAGATGTGAAAGGTGCATCCATTCTCAAAACATGCCATTTTTGGAAGCTTCGTAAAGTGAAGATCAAATTTTGTTATTCAATCATTGATTTGAACTGGCTAAGGTATGCTCCACTCATTGAAATTCTTTCGATTCATTCGTGTTCGTCATTAAAAGAAGTAACAAAGGAAAGAACCGAAGATAACATATTCTCCCGTCTGGTGACACTGTCATTAAGGGACTTGCCAAAACTTAACTGCATTCATGAAAGATCCTTGCCGTTTCCCTCCCTAAAATTGATTGAAATATGGAGCTGTCCAAATTTGAAGAAGTTACCTTTCGATTCCAACTCTGCCAGGAAGAGCTTGATCAAGGGAGACAAAGACTGGTGCGACAAATTGGAGTGGGAGGACCCAGTCGTTAAAGACATATTCCGATCAAAATTCTGGATAAAATATTAACATGTCGAAAAGGGTATCAGCTAGTATCTATCCCATTTGTAATCTTTTTTCTTGCTTTAGATTCCACGTTGTCATCTTATGACATTTTTAAGTTGATATTATGTTATATGATACATTTTGATAGATAATTAAATTTTGTATGCTGAATTATCTATTTGGTGCTTCTATTCAAGCAATTTATCTACTTTCAATAGTACATACTACCAACTAATTAAATTCTTCCAATTATTTAAAAAACATATTTTACATTTGCTTGAAATCTTTTCCATTAAGACAAATGAATTTTAGACTTGTATAAAGTTTCATGAAGGTGATGCACGTGATGACGGTTTTTTATCAATTAGTGTTTTTTAAGTTTATATCTATATTATTTTGGTTTTGAGTGTTTGCCATTTATGGTGTTTGTTGATTGACTTGGCCTTTTCTCAATGAAAAATAGATTTACAGGGCCTAAAACTAGGAAACCATTTTTTATAGGCAAAATGTATTCTTAAGGTACAGAATTTATTTTCAGATATATATGCTGTAAAAGAATATTCTAAGCCACATATGATGTACAATGAATTTTTGTGCTCCACACTAATCAAAATCAATACCGGCTTGAATCTTGTTGACATTGAGTTGCACCACGTAATAGTTGTCAAATTAACTATTTATTTCACAATAATCTCTCACTGCAAACTGGTTCATAGTTAACAATATAACTTATCTCATATTCATGAAATTTGTAATGAATTTAAATTTTGAACATAAAATAGGACTACACTACATGCTCTTTAATCAAAAGATGAAGAAAAAATAAGAGTGAAAACAATAACCATCTTAACTAGCTTTCTAGATATTATTTTTTTATCTATTTTTCTGATCTGAAAAAAACAGAAAACCGAAGAAAATTCCTTAGCAGCTTATCTTCTCTTCTTTTTTTTTAATTATTATCCAACAAACTTGAATCCACGCCATCAAATATATTTTGCTAGTTGAATAAGATTCTCAACATGTATAGTTTCCAAAGGCAAGAGGGATGCAGATTAAACTCTCTAATGCCATGGAATGCTTGCACAGTTAGGGGTGCTGTAAAGCAAAAAGTAAAGAGATCTATTATCATGTTGTAGCTAACATAAATACATAAAAGCTTAAAACGCGTAAAATTGGGCACAAGCATACTGAAAACAAAGTAAACAAGACCAAGTCATGGGGTATGCAGTTCTCCACTGGAATGGGTCATCTTTGCTTGCTAAAAAAGTGTGATGTAAAATGGTAAGAGGCATAAGAGATTCCACTTAACATAATTGGCAGTTGGCTCATTCCAGTTTTTCAAATTGCCCTCATTCATGGAATAAATCTTTCCTTTCTTTGGTATCTTTACATGTTACTAACAATTTAATGGGAAGGGTAAAAAACTGATCAATATTCCAATTTAACGGGAAGCATAAATATCATTGATCTTTCGAGAAATGATTTATCTAGACAAATACTTGAAGAATTAACAGAGCTACTGCACTTGCATATCTTGAATTTGTCATGGAATCATATAGATGGAAAGATACCTAAAAGTATTGGTTCATTAAGAAATTTAGAAGCTCTTGACCTCTCACACAATCATCTTTCAGGTCCAATCCCTCCAACCATGTTGTCTTTTACTTTCGTGAGCATATTGAACTTGTCATACAACAATTTTTCCGGACAGATTCCATTAGATAATCAGTTTAGCACTTTCAACGATCCATCAATTTATAAAGGTAATCCAGAACTTTGTGGGGCTCCATTGTCATCTAATTGTTCATCATTAACAAATGGAGACTACAATCAGCAAGATGATATTGAAAATGAACATGAAGACAAGTCTGAAAGGTTCTGGTTTTATGTAAGCATGGGACTTGGATACATTGTAGCCTTCTGGATTGTTTGGGGTAGCTTGGTCATAAACAGCTCATGGAGACAAGCCTATTTCAAATTTGTCAATGACATGAGAGACAAACTTATAGTCATAATCACAATAAATTTAGCTCGTGCAAAAATGAGGTTTGAATAGGGAAAAAATTGGTACCACACTTTGTTATTTTGAATTTTGAGTGTGTTGTCATGTAATGCGCAATAATCAATTAAAGAAGTGAATCCTACTTTGTTTCACTTTACTTATTTTATTTTTGTTTTCTATATATCCAATTGAAAACAATACTTGTGGTCATTTTTTATATAGTTTGATTTGTAATTGTAGGACTTGGGAAATTGGATTTATGAGTCCACTGTGAAGTTTGTTCTAGTATTACACTTGTTTGTTGTACTTTTTATAATTTCGCGAGAGAAACAGAGACTTATACATCTTGGTGTGTTCTTGAAACAAATGAGGATTAAGTTGAGAAAATCAGTGTACTAGTTTGGCTATAAGCATTACTCTATCAATGGGCATACTCAGTGAAAACCACTTATAAGCTTTACGAGAAGTAGTTGATTAGCATTAGTCAACAACTATATATATTCTACTTTTAAAAGATTATAAAGGTGTTAAATTTATTGAGTGATATAATTTAAATTGCATGACTAATGATAAAATTATTTTAAGTGAAAATTTTATGAATTTCAATTTATAATAATAAAAAAATTGTGTTTCTTCTATCTGCAATATTTCTTGTAAAGTTTTATATGTTCTTAATGATAGTTATTTATTGCATTTAAACTCATTAAGCTATGAACTAAGCATGTAGAGTTAGTTGTGAAAGGAAAAAAAAAAAATTTTGAATGCTTTTATCCCTTGATGTAGCAATTTTGCCCCAAGACATAACTAAATGCAGTATGGTCTAAAAGAGGAGTTAAATTAATTGCAATAAAGCAAACAAACACAAGAAAATTCAACAAATCAAGAAAACCTTAAAAGCATTGCAACGAGAAGATCATGCATTATCAATTTATCACAATTGTTGCGTCAGAAAAATGAATACAAAGCTGATTGGCATGAAGTTGAAGAAAGCAGCAATATTTATCTGCTCCCCACTGATTGGCATGAAGTTGATCCTTGCACCACGACTTTCAAACAAAAGAAGAATTTGTCTGCCCATTACTAAATAAAAATACACCAAAAGAAAGGCCCTCTATGTCTGCCCATTATATATATTAAAAATATTTTATTAAAAGAAATTATATTTATTTTAATAATTTTTATTTTAAAAAAATTTAATCTTTAACTATATACTTAACTTAAAAAAAAAAAACATGGTTGTTGCCTACTGGCCAACTTAAGAGTTTACTTTTCCGTGGCTTCTAATCCCAGTCAATAGTGGAGCTGGGCTTATTGCATTCATTTGTGGAAATTTCTACGCAAATGGGCAGCATTTCTTTTTTTTTTTAATGGGTTTATGCATTAATCAATATTAGTTATTATTTTTGAATGAAGGACATAGAAATCATATGCAATTTTTAGGAGAATTTGTATAAATTATAAATTTTTCTATGTTGAAATAGGGGAAAGTTTCTAAGATCTTCTATGCCCTTTGCATTCAAATCACTTACAATGACTTAATTACAAGTATGCATTTCTAGGTGTACTTTTAAAAAATAAAATTTGGACTTCTTAAGGTCGTCTTCCTACAAATATTTGGTCTGTAAATTGATAATTCTCGATCTTTTAAACATTATTTAACAGATAAAAGTCTTTGCCGTGTTATTTCTTCATTGTTTTTCAATTGGATCGACTACAACACGAATCAGCAATATACATCAATGAAACTAGGAAGTATATAGTGAGTCAATGTCAAGATCGTGTAATTTTATAAAAACAAGAAGAAATTAAGACAACGCATTTGCTTTTCATCTCTTGAAAGACTAATGTAATTTATATAACTCTATTCTTATCTAATTTTTTATTAGACAAAATTTCATAATTTATTTGAAATTAATTATTATATTAAAAACATAAAAATAAAATCATAACTCCATTATTATTTACAAAAAAATGTATAAAGCAGTCAAGGAAAGTCATGTGCTTCAACAACGCAGCATTCCACGTGCTAAAAATTCGGTTCAAGTGAAAATCTGTGTCTATGCTATCAATGCATTAAAGGTCGCCCCATTCCATATAAAAATTATTGCAGGATTTTTGATAAATTATGTAATATTTAATAAATTTAATTATTTAAAATTTTTAAATAAGGATTTAATAACTTCTATATCTACCAATGAACAAATACTTAACCGAGCCAAATAATCAAAATACTCGCCAATTGTTTATTAATGCAATATTTTGCAATAAAATTTAGTAAAACAAAGAAATAACCATTGTCTTATATGCCTTTGAATCAAAATCTCATATCGTTAAAATTGAGATGCATCAAATCTAAGACCATGATGATGGCCAGCAAAAAATCCTTCACATCTCATCTTGTTATTCCTCTCCTATTCCTTTGCTCAGCAGCTTTGTTTCAAGTCATAACAAGCCTTAATAATAACACTCTTTGCATTGAGGAAGAATCATGGACCATTTGCGACCACTTCTGTGATTAACACCCAGCTTCACCCTGGACAGTTTTTAGCAACGATAATCAAAGCTTTGCCATAATTTATGATTGTTTGATTCATCCAGCAACACAAAGTTGTCTGAATCCAACATGTTGGCAGCCAGGGTAGTAATATTAATGCTTTTAGATTGAGCAGAAGAATGGTTATAGAAGATAAATGGTTTCCCACGTTGGCGTATTATTTTTAATGCACCAGAGCAGTCCAAGGTTAAGTTCCCAAAATTAATTGTTGAGAATTGTTCATTTCGATAGGGCAATCCATATAACATAATTTGTTTCATTGAAGATGTAAGACAATACATGCCTGTTGCAGAGCATCATGAGGTTGGGGAATTTAGTATATCAACTGGCCTCACACAGTCACTAGCTTTCATAGTCTACGCACAAAGATATACCAAAAAAAAAAACAAGCAAGAAGAACATTTCACAACATGCGTGGCCAAAATGATCAAGATAGACAATACTGCTCTTCAATTATTTATTCTAGGAAATCATGTCAAGTACTATAACAGCTTCTCTGGTCATAGTAATGCTTTACAAAAGTAAGAAAGGAGACCATCAAGTGTTTCCCAGTCTATAAAATGTGCTTAATTAATTAGAACTCATCTTTGGTCTATTGCAACGGAGCTCTTGCAGTACGCATCACCCTAGCAAAATTTTTATACCCACTAGTTTGCTTTTGAGGTTGGGATTGAGAAGAACTAGATGGTGTTTGAGTTATAGGTACTTGAACAATAGCGTTTAGTATTTCAAGCTAAGAAAAACTAGATTGCATATTTGGAATTGTGCTTGATGTAAGACCCAATGTATCACCTTGTGTCACTTACAATTCAGAAAGTTCAAACATTAATTCATATGACAGAGAATTTGCAAGATAAAAAACCTAGATGAAGTTCTTGCCACTCTCCGCCACTTGGAATTGTGCTTGATGTAACACCCAATGTATCACCTTGTGTCACTTACAATTCAGAAAGTTCAAACATTAATTCATATGACAGACAATTTGCAAGATAAAAAAACTAGATGAAGCTCTTGCCACTGTCTGCCACCACCATCAGTAAACTATGAAAAAGAGAACTAACAACATCACAATGAAGCCCAAAGCACGCAATGACAAAAACAACTAAGCTCTTCAAACTTTTAGAATGCTTAGTTGATGATGAAGATAGTGGCAGCGATGGAGGTAAGTGGGGTTCGGATCCACCGAGGTTGTGATTTGGTTACTCAATTTGAAAATTTTAATTCCATATGATTAATCTTGCTAACGGAATTTGGTTGCAACTTAATGGAAAGGTTGAGTTTCTTCATGTTTCCTTTGCTTAATAAATCCATAGTATAGTCATTATAGATAGGATACAAAACTCCCCGACTCCATTCAATCACATTAGTGCATCGCTCAACCAACTTATCAACAATGAAAATCTAAAACACCTTTGTCCTGGCATTGTATGCTTTTCAAATTCACAAAAATGCATCCTCACCTTGTAAACAAAACCTGAGTCCACTGGAAACTCCTAGGTCACATTATGTCTTAAGCTCCAATTCATACCATAGGCACGTGCAATTAAGTAAACTTGTTTAGGCACTATGTAAGTGTTAGTTCCATCTTTGATAGGTTTTAAACCAAAGTTAGCTACAATAATCCCATTATCTTCATCCTTTAAGTACAGAAAGTCATTGACCTAGTGCTAGAACATTTTGGTGTCTTGCATAGCAGAAATATGGACCCCATTGACATTGATCCTATATAAGGTCTCAAAAGCATTATCATTACTATCTGTTTGTAAAGATTAGTGGGAATAGGGATGATTTTGATCCCATTGATGAAGGCATAGGCGTTTGGGTGAGAGGTGTTGGATGTAAAGGTTAAGTTAATCCTCTAGTTGGATTCCACATTGATGCAGTACTCTCTTGACTCTATTTGCATAGGATTGTCATCATTGTCCATGATAAGTGAAGCATTAAAATCCTTGAGAAGAGTATACTAGCTAGATTTCATTGTAAAGATAGAGTTGGAGCAATTGAAATTAGAGTACAACGTGGGAAAAAATAAAGGTGAAGAAGTTTTGGTCTGCCAAAGACCAGAAACGAGTGGGTGAACTCAGAGCAAGACAAACATGTGGTGGCTTAAGGGATGTTGTTAGGGGGAAGCTCTAATGCATCAATGAAGATTAACAATTGGTTGTTTTCTGGTTTGATAAGAGAGAATAGTTTGGAGCAAACATCTCCGATCTGGTTATGGTTATCTAACATGGGGGAATCTTCTATGGAAACATAGGAGGTAATGTGGATAAGGAAAGTTGTTGAAAAAGAACAATATAAGGAATGAACTAGATATGGTTGGTATATTCTTATTGGTGTTTGAGTTCACCATAGTTGCAAAGGATTTCATTTGTTGCAACATAATTATTGAGAGGAGTTTGCTTTTTATGTGCTTTACTTTTGCTTTCTTTCTTTTTCCTAGAAGCTGCTTTAGGTTAAACAAATAGGTTGAAAGCATTTTGTATACCTAAGTTTCATGCATGTTAAAGACTTGCACTAATACTTTGACCAAAGGTCTTGTTTCATTACACTATCGTCAAAAAAAGTAAAAAGATAAAGATTGCACAATTTGTAATATAGAATTCCATCGCTGTTTTGCAACTTATTTTAAAAAATTACAAATACCTTCCATCTTAATTGAAAGTTATACGACATTGAATAATATTAGTAGTTATATATTCTAGTAAACCACAATGACATCAATAATATTTATATTGCATTTATTATTATTATTTATTTTTGTAAACTTACAAGCTTCACTTTTGAAATTTTGGAGATAAGTAATTACTTACAATAGGATCTTGGCCACTAAACTTCTTTTTAATCTTTTAAAATTGAGAACATATGTTTAACCAAAGAAAAAAGAAGAGATCATATAGTTTTCCAAAAAGAAAAAAAAAATTGAGAACATATATGCTAAGTTAAAAGCTCTTGGCCTATGGAACACATGTTGATATACATGCATATGAACCCACAAAAAGAAAGAATGTCACAACCCGAACCTATAAGCTATGATCGGTGCATAAGATAAGCTAACCCAAAGGCCTACTTAGCTTAGCTAGCTTAACTCAAAAAGAATGGCTATACAATAAAACTATGTTCATATAAATTATTGATATATTGTCAAAAATTTTGACAGAGCATCCACTAAAATATGGACTTTTTCAAAAATACAATAGCTTGTAAACAACATTTATTAATCTAGAATGATCCAAATTACACCTACGATTATAATTACACACTTCAAAATTAGAGAATTCACAATTTATGTGGCCTACATTCCCTATCTTTTCCTATAGTTGCAAAATAAGAGAATCCAAGTAATAAGTCATCAAAAGAGTGATTTACCACAAACTTTTGGGTCTCAACACCCTAACAGATAGTTAACAAGGATGATCACTATCTAAAAATGAAAAGCATAAAGAACATGAGTCATATGACCTAGTGAATGTATAATTAACTTAGTGACAAGGAAGGGAAATAAGCATAATGCTCAACAAGATTAGTAACAGCTAATCTTGAATTAAAATAATTAACATAAATCTTTAAGCCAACAATTTAAAATTTCATAAACCAAATAATTGTAGTAGTATATATAAGGATTCTATACACTAAAGTGATATCCATATATATATATATATATATATATATATATATATATATATATAGAGAGAGAGAGAGAGAGAGAGAGAGAGAGAGAGAGAGACGTGTGTGTGTATATATATATAATGCAACACCATAAAGTATGGAAATATAAGCATGGAAAAATTAATCTACAACCTCAGCATAGTATACACTAGATCATTCCACATGAGGCCTAAAACAATATACAAATTTAAGGACACTTGTGATATATACACTAGATCATTCCCTATAAGACGTAAAACAATATTCATCTTTATCGACAACTATGTAGTATACACCAGATTATTCCCCATAGGGCGTAAAACATTATCAATATCAAGGAATACCTTTAGAATATACACCAGATCATTCTCCATAGAACTTACATTCTTATTTCTTTGTGCACAAATATAGATTTTATTCAACATAATACCCTTGTTAAATCAAATATATATAAAAAAAATTACATTGAAAGGCTTATTTCCCAAGACTTGTAAATTGTAACTCTAAAATAGATAGCCCCGAAGATGATTGATAGTAAAGGTGATTTGTGGGTAGAATGAAATTAGATATATAATGTTTAATTGAATAGAATAGAAGCACATAAAAAAAAATATAATTATGAAAAAGTTAAGTAGATTCACAGTACAATTATAGACTCATTACTAGTATTGCCAAATAAGCCCAAACTATCTCCAATGGCTCAAGTAGGTGATAGTTGGTTGGCTTCCAAAGAATCTATAAAAAATAAAAAAGTAAATTCACATGCCAAATCATATTTAAAAGCATTAAAATAGTTAAAACACTATTAAAAACAGCATAACTCTTATCGCTTTCTACTAGCATATCCCAAAGTGTTATTTCTCATTACAACTACAAGGTACATGCTAATGCTAACTCTAAAATTTATTCTAAACACCATAAAGGTGTTATCGAGTTACCAACATTTATTTCAAGTCTCTCATTTCTTAGGAATACATATTTAGTAATAGATTACCATCCTATAATCACCATCAACTCTAGAAAAATAAAATTAATTCATATGGCAATCTATAATTAATTTGGAAAACATATGACATAAGATTAGGACAATGATATCAAGGGAGAGGAAGTTTAGAGAGAGAAAATTAAAGTTAAGGTTTCAATGAGCAATTCTCAAAAATTATAAAGGTTAAAGGAAAAATTTAATTTACCCATTAGCTGATGGTAAGAAAAAGGCATGGAGCTACCCAAAGACCATTGTCATTACACAATTTTCTTCAATACTTAATTTATATTTGTGACAAAAGGAAGGAAAAATTGAGATTTTTAGAGAGTTATACAAATGGGTGACATTCATCCTTGGGTTAAGTGGGTTTGTGGAAGGAAAATAAAAAGAGATGAAGATAAATGGGGATTGGGGAAGTAAAATGGAGCACAATGAGGGGGAAAGGGTGTCAGCACTACCAACTGATAGGGGGAGAGATATGTGCCGAAATGTGGAAGGGAAAAGGAGGACAAAGGTAAAAAAGGAAAGCCCTTTTGAAATTATGAAACTGACCTTGGTTTATTCTTTAAAAAAAAAAGTTACAAAGAAATCGTTTGAGAAGCTGACAACTACATGAAATTTGGGTGTATATTTACTAATTTTAATGTGTTGATGATTCGAAAAGACGTAAGAGTTTGTGCTTATATGTAATTTTGTACTGTAAACGTTTCTTCGATCTCAATTTTTTTATCTTATTTTCTCAAAATTTTGACATTTTTACAAATTTTAACACACTTCAACATATATTTACAACATATAATTTAGTATTTATTATGCAATAATTATATTTTCAATATTCAAAGTAACCTAATTCACACTCATTTCTTGTACACCATTCAATTTGAATGCATTCCACCTTTCTCACTGTTGAAGTTGGCATACACGCGTTACATGTCCATTCATTATTTGCCATTGTTTTTTTATTTCTTTTTGATAACCATTATTTGCCATTGTTGACAAAGATTTGAGTTAAATATTTGAGCAACGGTCTTGATTCCATTGTATGTTAGTTTTATATGTAAACTAAATTCAGCTAACTCTAATCACCATAACCAAATATATGACGTCGACCTAATAAAAAAACTAACTTCACAAAAAGAGTACGAGTTTTTTTAATTCTTTTATTTTTTAAAAAAGAATGATTTAGTTTATTAACTTTTAATTATAAAAGTTTAGTCTCTTTACAGTTATAATTAAGATAATATAATTCTTCTGTAACTACGATTAAGGCAAATTAGTCTATCAATAAAAATAATTGAAATAATTTAATTACTCATATACCAAATTCTTTGATAATGATTTAGAGTTTGTTTTTTACTTTCAAAATTTTATCACAATTTCTCTAATGCAAGATTATCCTTTTTTAACTAAACTCTAAGCCTTACTCTTAAGAAATTGAAATACTCTTTTAATTAAAAGATAAATTTACATAATAATTACATCATATCATAATTAAAAATTAAAATTAAAATCATAATTAATGAGTTATATTAAATTAAAAAAAATTTAATAATTAAACAATTAAATTTTTTTAATTAAATTTATAAATAAATTAAATTATTTAATTTAAAAATTAAAAAATTAAATTATTTTTTTTAAGTAGAAGAATTAAAAATACATTTCTCCACCCAATACAAAATTTCAAGAGTAGTTTTTCAAAAAGTCATGGCACCATAACCCATGCACCCATGGCAAAGAAACGTTGTAGATTTAGTCACGTGTTACGTGTGGTATTGTGCAAGTCTGCAAAGAAACTGCAAGCAAATGCGAATGGAACGTGCCATGTGCAAAAGTAGTATACCAGAACGAAACATACTGTGAGGGCCCGCGCGAAGAAAATAATTATATTATTTTTATAATTTTATTATTATTATTTAATTTGTATAATATATAATTTAAATTATTAATTTATTTAATTTTATAAATTAAATTATAAAACTAATAAAAATCAGCCTAAATCCTTGTAAAATTCAATTTTAGACATTCCATTGCAAGAATAATGTTTTTTTGGAAGAAAGATGTGGCTGACTCATCTGTCATCTGGAGTATTCTTTTGGTACCAAATTTATGTATGAACATTTCATTTGCTCTAGTCACTAGTCATGAAGATTTTGAGTACAATTTATTACATCCTTTATCTTAGCACTTATAATAGTTTCTGAGATCATTATATTAGTACTATTATGTGTGTAAAACAATAGTTACACTATTAGTGAATAAAAAACTAACTCTCATGATATGTTTGTTCGTGCCCAATAATAATTATCATGATAAAGCAGAACTCATCTGAAGAGCTAGAAGAGCTACATATTTGCAGAATAAAATAGTATAGTGGCATTGACCCACTGCATTGCGAAAAGTAGTTTCTGAGTGGGGTTTTCGTGTTTCTTATATCCAAACTGCTTTGTGCTGCCTACGCGGTTCGATTAGTATTCTATTACATCTTTGCTCCGCTTTAAGACTATGAAGTTGCATGAGTTGCAGAAGACTGCTCAGTTTCACAAGCGAGGTGGATCAGCATCTCCGGCGATGAGGTCAGTTTTCACAAGATAAAGTTTTAACGCATAAAATTTACCATCGATTTAGGTTTAGGGAAAAAGGAAAAGATAAGCGTAGAGATGTAGTAGGAATTAGCTGCAAGGTTTAAAGTCGTCCAAAAAGTAGAATAGATTCAAATCAAAGCTCGGATAGGCATGGAATTGGCAGGTGTAATCTGGGATGTTGCAAAGTGTTTGTGGGGTTGCAGCAAAGGCCACGCTCTCTATGTTTGTGACCTGCAGGATAATCTCGAGTCATTAAGAAGCAAAGGGAATGAACTTCAAACAATTTGCACAAATTTGAACAGAAGGATTAACGAAGCTGAGGACACAGCAGAAAAGCAAAGAACAGAGCAAATCAGTAACTGGCTTCAAAAAGTTCATCATACTCAACAGGTAACGTACTTGAAACTTGAAAGCTAGCCACAAAAATAAATTGAAACAGCTTTTGATACTTTCACATAAAATTTTTAAATTTAAAAAATTATGAATTAATTAATATTTTTATTCTATTTGATTACTTCATGAAAACTAGATAGGCGTACCAACAATCGGTGAGAAATTAATGAAATATATATACTTACTTTGGGACAATTTTAACCATCAACAGTACATAGAATTCATACTCTGGAACTTCTTATAATTAAGTTGCAAGCAAAATAATCATAACAAAAATTAATTAATGATGGTTCCTGAAAGTAATAACTTCAAATAGTTCCTGCATGTATTCAAGTTAGTTTTGTCTCAAATTGTTTGGTTAATTAAATGATGTTACTCAGAGGAGAAAAAGAAATTATTAAATAATAAGAGTACTTTCAAATAAAATATAGACATTAGCTTTTAAGAATGGTGACATTAGCAGTTTAGGAAAAACAATAGAGACATCCGTGGATCTAGCTGGTAAGTAAAACTTTTAATTTAGAGAAACTTTCTCATGCAAAATTAATGAATGAGTGTTGTTATTAGTACAAACTTTTTAAATACTCTTGGAGTACAAATCAGAGAGCAAGTGTGAAATGACCGTTTACCCTCATCTCTCATGTGTACTCTTAGAGTACCTCAAAAGTTTGCATATGTAACATTTTTCTTAATGAGTTAAGCTGTATCTACAACTACTTTTTCACAAAAAACCCAGTAAGGTGTTAGGGTAGTAAAAGTTGGCTGCGTTCTTGGGAATCTTAAGATAGTTTGCCAACAAGGATTTGAGCCTAGAGATGGCCTTATTAGGGAGGTCTCCCATTTACAGCTTGCTTAGTCTCGTACCCAAAAGAATAGGGGAATATCCTTGGAAAAATTTTTAGAAAAAATCTCACATATAATGGTGTGAATTATTAGATTTGTTAAGTCCTAAAATTCGGTCTATAAGATTCAATATATATAATAATTTAAATTATGTGTGATAATAATTAATTAAGGATAATGTTAAAGAATGGTGAAACTTAACATGAATAGCTCTAACTTGAAAGAGAGGAAGTATTGCACAATCCTATTACACTTGAATTTCTGTTGAAGGAATCTTCTCAATCATTTTAGTTTAGTAAATGTTAAAAGTTCATCTTTAGTTACGCTTAATGCACTAATGGACCAAAAATGCAATTTTCCTTAGAATGAAGTATGATAGCATCATAAGTTACAGCTGGATATTAATGTAAACTTTTGTTCTTACAGGTAATAGAGGACATTCAAGTGCAAGGTACCAATGAAATTCAAAATAAATGTCTATGTAAGTGTTGCCCAAAAAATTGTGTTTCAAGTTATAAATTGCGGAAGAGTGTTGTGAAGACGCTCCAGGCTGTGGATGACCTCATAACCATGGGAGAGAGTCTTAGTAAGCTTGTTGATATTGCTTACAAGCTAACAGGCAAGCCAATGAACAAGATGCCCATAGATGAGACAGTAGGCATGGATTTAATGCTAAACAAGGTCTGGGAGAGTATTGAAGCAGAGACTGTTGGCATCATTGGTTTATATGGAATGGGTGGGGCTGGGAAGACTACCCTTATGAAGAGAATCAACAATGAGTTTGGAAAGAGAAGGAGTGATTTTGATGTAGTTTTATGGGTGGTGGTATCTAAAGATCCTCACATTGATAGAATTATGGACAATATTAGAAGAAAATTCAATATTCCTGATAACATTTGGAATGGAAAAAGCAAAGAAGAAAGAGTGGCAAAGATTTATGAAGTCTTGAAAAAGAGAAAATTTTGTCTATTACTAGATGATATATGGAAGAAATTGGACTTAACAATGTTGGGAGTCCCACACCCAAAGGACAATAATTATAAATCAAAAGTGATATTTACAACTCGATCCGAGGATGTGTGTGCCAAAATGTAAGCTCAAAAAAAATTCAAAATGGAATGTTTGACAGAAAAAGAAGCATTTGATTTGTTCTGCATGAAAGTTGGTGAGGAAACTTTAAACTCACACTATGATATTCCAAAACTAGCAAGGGAGATGGCTATTGAATGTGATGGTCTGCCACTTGCTCTAATTATAGTGGGGAGTGCCATGGCTGGGGTGAAAAGTGTTGAATCATGGGAACACGTAAAAAATTTTGTAACAAGTTGTCCTTTGACAGCTCTAGATTTGGAGAAGGATGTGTTCTCTATTCTCAAGTTTAGCTATGACAAATTACCAGACGAAGCCCACAGAATTTGTTTCTTATATTGTGCACTATACCCGGAAGATTATGAGATTCTAGTTGATGATCTTATTGATAGATGGATTGCAGAAGGATTTCTTGGTAAGGACAAAAGCATAGATGATATGTACAGTCACAGCAAAGTTATACTTGAAAGGTTGAAGCTTTCATGTTTGTTGGAGGGTGTAGATGACGTCATATTTTCTTTGGTTAGTGCGTGACCAAGATCGAACAATAAACAAAATTCTTGTAGAAGGGGAAGCATTACCAATGTCACAATTGACTGATGCTGAAACATGGAACACTGTAGAGCAAATATCCATCATGGATATTGGGGAATGGAAGCTACCGCCTGCATGTCCAAATCTATGACGCTAGTTGTATTAAACACTTCCAAATTAACATCGCTTCTAGAATGCATGTACAATTTGAAAGTCTTGCATCTTGAAAGGTGTTCGATGATTCCTAAAGAAGTGGGTCAATTTATTTATTTGGAATATCTTAACCTATTTAGATCTGACATTTCAATGTTGCCGATGGAGTTGAACAATTTGAAAAATTTGAGGGTGCTGCTTTTGCAACTTGCTCGCTGTGGTATTGAATTCATTCCCTTGGAAGTGATGTCAAGACTTAAGCAGTTGAAAGTGTTTAGGCATTTTCAATTTGAAGTACAATGTGATTTTTCGCCAGAAACTGCCAAAATAGAGTTTATACCTAGAAGAGCTAGAATCCCTACCAGCCCTGGAGGAGCTGTGCCTACAGATAAAAAGCAACACTAGCACAAAAAAATTACTCGAGTCCAGCAAGTCAAAAAATTGCATAAAAAGTTTAAGACTTTGCGGACATAGACACATTGGGATGGCAATTACCTTACCAGCATTCATAGAATCTATGTCAGAAATGAATCATCTAGAGAGCATTGACTTATTCTGATTACATTTTGATGATGTGAAAGGTGCATCCCTTCTCAAAACATGCCATTATTGGAAGCTCCGTAAAGTGAAGATCAATTTTTGTCATTCAATCATTGATTTGAACTGGCTAAGGTATGCTCCACTGATTGAAATTCTTTGGATTCATTCGCGCTCATCATTAAAAGAAGTAACAAAGGAAGGAACCGAAGACAACATATTCTCTCGTCTGGTGACGCTGTTCTTAAGCGACTTGCCAAAACTTAAATGCATTCATGAGAGAGCCTTGCCGTTTCCCTCCCACAAATTGATTCGAATATCGAATTGTCCATATCTGAAAAAGTTACCTTTCAATTCCAGCTTTGCCAGGAATAGCTTGATTGAAATCGTTGGAGAAAAAGAGTGGTGGGACAAATTGAAGTGGTAGGACCCACTCATTAAAGACTTATTCCAATCAAAATATAGGGAAACTTAGTATCATGTGGAAAAAGGTATCGGCTACTATCTATCCCATTTGTAATCTTTTTTCTTGTTTTAGATTCCATGATGACATTTTCCAGTTGATATTATGTTAGATGATAAATTCCGATCGATAATTAAATTTTAGATGCTGAATTATCTATTTGGTACTTCCATTCAGGCAATTTATCTACTTTCAATAGTACATACTACTAACTAATTAAACTCTTCCAATTATATAGAAAAACATAGTTTACATTTGTTTGAAATCTTTTCCATCAAGACAGATCAATTTTAGACTTGTATAAAGTTTCATGAGGGTGATACAAGTGATGGCGGTTTTTTATCAATTAGTTATTTTTTTTTTAGTTTATATCTATATTATTTCGGTTTTGAGTGTTTGCCATTTACAGTGTTTGTTGATTGACTTGGCCTTCTCTCAATGAAAAATAGATTTGGCTCCGTTAATCTTTCAGATTTACTGGCAAAATATATTCTTAAGGTAGAGAATTTATTTTCAGATATATATGCTGTAAAAGAATATTCTAAACCACATATGATGTATAATGAACTTTTATGCTCCATACTAATCAAAATCAGTAACGGCTAGAATCTTTTTGACATTGAGTTGCACCACGTAGTAGTTGTCAAATTAACTATTTATTTCACAATAATCTCTCACTGCAAACTGGTACATAGCTCTATCGATTTGCTATTCGATTTTCTCAGTGTGAAATTCTTAGAATATCAACTCCATTGGCTCAATATCTCATAGTAGGAATTTTTTCTTTTTTTTTTTTTGGTAAAATCTCATTAGAAAAATTTTATTTAAGTAGCTCTTAATTTGGTCCAGAACTGCGATGATACATTCTATCACCCTCGTGGCACTCTGGTTTTCGCAGGCATATCCAGATACCGCAATAGTCGTAGAACCAAGTGATTAAAGGGATGAGTAAAGAGCTTTCATGTCTAAAGCCTCTATTTAATTATGGAACTCTAGTTATTTTCTGTTTGTTTAATTTAATGCGGACTTATGGTTGATTACTATTTGTAAGATTGTTTGTATGATGAAAGTGTGATGTCTCCCTTACGACAAACCTTCAGGATTGTCAACAATTGTACATTTGGATTCAGATCCCAAAGTGTAGGCATTTTTTAGTGAATCAAGTGTAAGTAAATATTTATTTGCTAAAAATTAACAATATTACTTATCTCATATTCATGAAATTTGTAATGAATTTAAATTTTGAACTTAAAATAGAACTACACTGCATGCTCTTTAATCAAAAGATAAAGAAAAAATAAGAGTGAAAGCAATAAGCATCCTAACTAACTCTTTAGATATTATTTTTTTATTTATTTTTCTTATCTGAAAAATACAGAAAATCGAATAAAGCCCCTTGACAGCTTATCTTCGCTTCTTCTTTCTGTTTTTTTTTTTTTTTGTTTTATAATTATTATCCAGCAAACTTGAATCCACACCATGAACTATATTTTCCTAGTTGAATAAGATTCTCAATATATATAGTTTCCAGGGCAGGAGGGATGAAGATTAAACTCTCTAATGCCATGCAATGCTTGCACAGTTAGGGGTGCTGTAAAGCAAAAAGTAAAGAGATCTGTTATCATGTTGTAGCTAAAATAAAGACATAAAAGCTTAAAACGCGTAAAATTAGGCACAAGCATACTGAAAACCAAGGTATGCAGTTCTCCACTGGGATGGGTCATCTTTGCTTGCTAAAAAAATGTGATGGAAAATGGTAAGAGGCATAAGAGATTCCACTTAACATAATTGGCGATTGGCTCATTCCAGTTTTTCACATTGCCCTCATTCACGGAAAAAATCTTTCCTTTCTTTGGTATCTTTTCATGTTACTAACAATTTAAAAAGCTCTATTGTATTATTCTTCTTTCACATGCTTATAGAAACAGCTCGCTATACTTCATTGCTGCAAAACCAGTTGCTGGTGGGATAATATGATTGCAACAAAGAAAAATCGAAATTTCCCTGTACAGTTCTTAACTACTCCATTTACCAATTTCGTTGCCACACGCATAGCAGCTTCTCAAGACCAAAAACATAAACAAACACATCAGTTTCAACCATATCAGAACATATTAACGGCAATCCCAGATTAACCAGCAGAACCAAAAATGTTAAAATAAAGAAAAAGAATTAAAAATGGAGAAGGGCAATTGACACACCTCTAATGAGTATAATTGATATGAAAAACTCTCCACAAAAAATCCATATATGAGAAAAGTACCAGACATACAAAAGTGTCCTGCAACAATGAACTTTTTCCACTTCAATGACTTTTCTTAAAAAAAAAAAAAAATTGTTCAAATTTCACTTATTAGCATAGTATATATATTGTAAACTAGGATTTGTAAACCATATAAAACTCAACAACAGACTTTAAATAAATGTAGTTGACAATGTGACTTTAGCATACATCTTTTTTTTTTTTTGTTTTAATTTTTTGGAATGGCAACAGAGGATAACTAACAAAAATGGTAAAAATTTGTAACGAATTCTTTCAATAAAAAGAAGAAACTTGAATATTCATCTTTCGTAAGTCATAGAGATGACATAGGATAACATCTCACATCATTACTTTTTGAACACTATATTGAGACCACTATGGAAGACACATTTAAATATTTACTCATTGGAAGTATTGGATGCCAGATATCATAGCAAACATGTATTATCAATTATTCAGTCATTCAGTTCCCACTTCCTTGTCATGTTGTAAAACTTCTTGTTCAAGGTCAACACATTTTAACATCAAGTAAATTAGGTATTTGAAAGGCAAAAAATAAGTAAAAGCCCCTAGCACATATTTCTATGCTAGTTCATGGCTCAAGCACAACAAATACATCAACACATTTCATTTTTCAGAAACAAAAATCTAGAAAATAAAAATTAAGAAGCAGCCCAAAATGGAAATGAACCATCTTGCAGTGTATAATAAGCATATATCAAGCTTCAAATAAAACTTTCAAAGGCGAAGGGATTAATCCTAAAAAATTTTATTCTAACTATAAGTTATAACCCAAATTAGTCATAAATGATATTATGTGTCTCTGTCAACATTCAATCTTGATGGAAATATGAAAAAGAGGTCCACATAGCAATCAAAGATTAGAATGTATGAAACACCAAGTTCAGTATCCTTTTGCACCAAAATGATGCGACAATGGCACACATGGGAAGAAATAGACATATCTTAAGGGGCTAGAACGAGTGGCCCCTAGAGATAAAGGAAAATTAAATGCAATAACTTTTTTAGAAAAATGTTTTTCGGAAGAAGTAAAATGCAATTTCAAAACAATAATGCAAAAGTCAACATAGACACTTAATTTTATTCTGAGCGTGGACCTCTAAAAGTTGTGACTACTCTTTGGGAAAGAATTTCTAATTTCTATACAAATATCATGCATCTAATTCTCCTCAGAATCTGCCTTAAGGTGTGGATACTTAATTTTGTTTGAATTCTAAAAAACACAATTTTTTTAGAAAAAGAAAAAATTATGTAAATTTTTTTTGTAAAAAAAAGAAACATAAAATGATGTTCTTGGGTTTTAAAAAACAAAGATAATAAAACTAAAACAAATTCAAACAAAAAAAAGTAAAAAGGACAAAGCAAATAAGATAGAAATGGGAGTATGCAAAAGAGAGGAGACAAGGATAATAAAACTAAAACATATTGTTTGAACAGTAGAAAAGGGGGAGTGAGACAGGGAGCTAGGGAGCTTAAAATAAAAGGATTACAAATAAAGCACGAGGAGGAAAGGGGGGAAAACCCACTCTTTAAAATTTCCACTACACACACTCCTGAGAGAAGAACATACATACTCACACAGGGAAGAAAACATGGGGTAACATGTAAGAAAACTTTTAAATTGTAGGTTGATTGCAATTTTGTTTTATTAAAATGGGTTGAACATGTAGGCCAATTAACTGATACTTATTATATTAAAAGTGATCTAGTGGGTTGTTTCACCTTTGAGCTTAGGCTTGTTAATTAAGAATATGCTTGGATTTTATTGTGTGCAGAGCCTTGTTGTTATGTCCTATGATGGGTGGGCTACCATCAGGGTTTGTAATAATGAAGTACAGGTACCTTTCGTCTTTCTACTTTTTCAACAGAGCAACATAGTCTCTTAACTTTTAAGTTAGGTAATTTAGTTCATCTATAATTACAATTGTGATAATTTATTCCCTCATCTATCGAATTCTCATTTCTTGGTATGATATAGCTCACTGATAGTGATTTAAATTTTATTTTTTCGATTATAATATGATGTGATTATTATATAAATTTTTTTCTTAATTAAAAGACCTATAGAGATGCATTAAATTTAGGACTTGTGGTTTGATAAAATAGTAGATAACTTCACACCAAAGAAGGGTGTTAAAATTTTTATAACAAAAATGAAGTTTAAGTTATCACTAACTAATTATATCATACTAGAAAAGAAAAACCTGATAGGTGAGGGACTAACTTACTCCAATTCCACTTATATAGGGACTATATTACCCCAATTATATTTGTAAAGGACTAAATTACGTCAATTATAATTGTAAAGGGACTAAATTACTCAACTTAAAAATGAAGAGACTAAATTGCTTTTTTAAAAAGGTAGAGGGACTAAAAGCGCCCTTACTCCTTTTGATAATGAGGTTGATTCCCCTCTTCTATCCTATAAATATCTATCTATTGGTAACTTTTCCATTAAAGTCATTTAATATTTGTAAATAAGAAAAAGAGAAAAAGACTCTGATCTCGGTGTGCAAGAGTTACACATAATTTCATGTTTACTTTTCAAATTTGTTGATGGTCGAATCTCTTCTTCTAGCAAGGATTGTTTTATAAGGGTTTGTGTGCTATGTAGCTATAGTGATGGAATTGAGGTAGACATCTCGGACTTGATTCTTGTTTAAGTTAATAGGATTTATATGATTTTAGGTTAGCATATATCTCATAAAATTTTTACTATGGTATTAGAGCTTACTATGTTTAGCCTAAAATCCCAGATTATTATGCATCTTCTAATTAAGAACTAAAAGGCCTTTTGATATATTATTTCTTATACATGAAATTTTGTTTCATTAGAATTTTAATACAAAAATTCTTGGCTAAAATTTAATTTGTGGTTGGTTCGATAATGTGAATAAATACACTTTCCTCGATGAAATCTAATCCTATTTACATATAAAAGAAACTATGGGATGCTGTCTTTATTTTTTATTTCGTGAATTATGTTACTCTTGAATTGGATTTTTTTTTCTTTATAAATGGAATTTTGCCATGGGTTCTTGTCGAATCACATGTGCACAATTGGAATCATATGCGTCGAAGAAATAAAGCATCAACACAGGCTTTGGGATTGCATATACATAAACATATTTTAAATGATTAATTTTGATTATTCCTGAGGTTGGAAAATTTTCCCATTAACCCTCCATCCTAAAATGAGATAGAAAGATATCCTTGAGCAAATAACTTTAATCACACAGGTAGAAAACTTGAAACCAGAGGCAATCCAAAGCCATGAGTATTGGGGTAACCCTCTACCATCGATTTCAAAATAACGGGACCCAATCAAGATGTACAGTGGTTATCGCAGGGATGAAGACAGGACGGTACATAGCGTTTCTTGGTAATGAAGAAGACGACCCAACATTTTGCCATTGATGGCTCAGCATCGAAGGTCAGCTACGATGCTCCTTGTTTCTGCACCATCGGAGACTTGTTTGAAGATCACCGCATGTGCAATTTGTTGAAAAAGAAATCACAGCAACTGGGTAGTGCTTATGATGGCAATAACTCATTCACTGGCTGAGGAAGAGGCACAAGGTCATGTGCGATTTTGGTTCGTGGTTCGGTACTTGAGGGCAGGAACAAGATGATGAAGACAAAGAGGCTTGTGGCTGTTACGCATGGAAATCAGAACTAGTACTAAATTGAAAGAAAACTAAGATTTTGGAGCTATTGACTTCGGTTTTATTACTGAATAACTAGACTGAAATGTTCATACCAGCAAACTAGGAATAATTTAAAGACGCAAGCATCAATATCCTAACGCCTTACAGCTTACAGCAATCCTAAGCTTGTCATCTGAGAGTCCTATTGTGACTCCTTTGCAGCTTCCTTATCGCTCTTGACTTCTGGCTCTCAAAGATCTCTTTGACGGTCCCGTTTCTACGTGGCTCCTTTGTGGGTTTAAGTGCAATGACACCGTATCCTTTTGATGTGTAACATTGTCCCTTCCTTTAATATGAACCTTGTCTGCAAGGGTCAGAAAGTTGACGGCATTGGGAAAGGCCAGAAATTGGCGTTGGGAGTCATGGAGCTCAATCCAAGAAGCCTCATCGAGAGGAAGATGTTGCCATCAATCTAAGACTTCAGTGACTGCTCAATTTTGCTTTCGCTTAAACCAAAAATCAATGATAGCCTCTGGTCAAAGCTCTCCTGTGCCGTCTGTGTAGAAGTGTGGGAAATGAGCCAGTACTGGGTGATCAACGTGGTGCTTTAAGAGAGACACGTGCAAGACTGGGTGGATGCAGGCTTCTGCTGGCAATTGCAGCCGATCAGCGATTTCCCCAATCTGTTCGACCACCTCGGAGGCCTGAAGTAGGTTGCTGCCAACTTATGAAAACTTCTACTTGGAATAGAGAGCTGTTTATAAGGATGAAGCTTGACGTACACCTAAGCTCCCATTGGAAATGATCGCTCCAAACGCTTCTTGCGCTCCTGTGTTTTTATTGGTTCTTGGGCCTATTTCAAGTTGGTCTTAAGGAGAGAAAAGACCTACTCCTGGCTTTAGAGTTTGGTATCAACCGCGGGAAGGCATGAGTCACCGTCGAGGTATGGAGACTGTGACAATGGTGGGTAGCCATACATCGCCTCAAAAGGTGTCATCTATATGGAAGAGTGGTATGACGTATTGTACCAATACTCGGTGAGGTACAATCACTTAATCCATTGGCACCGTAGCTATCCTTCTATTGCGCAGTTGGCCACCTCTGACTGACCATCGGATAGTAGCAGTTGTATGCCTGTCTACCAAAAAGTTTGTCCCAAAATTTTGAAACATGTAATTTTGAGGAAGCCCATGTAATTTTGAAACATGTTGTAAAAATACTTCGGCCACTTGCCGAGCGGAGAATGGGTGCTTCAATGGAATGAAATGCCCGTATTTCATTAACAGGTCGATAACAGTTAGAATAACCGAGAATCCATCTTCTGGTGGGAGGCCCGATATGAAGCCCACGTTATCAGTAATTGCACAGGTATTTCTCCAAGAAATGAGAAATAAAGAGAGAGAGCAAACTTAAAAATTGAAAGTAGTTTCAAAATTACAAAGTTAATCTTAACTTGCAATGAAAAACTATTCTGCTTCCTTCTTCTCCCCTCTTATTCTTACCTTTTCTTTGAATTTGTTTAACTAACCGATAACAAAATATTATATATTAATAACCAGTACAAGTTATGTAATTGTTAAATTTAATTATAGATGGATAGAATAGGTATGCTTATATTATTTTAATAGTTAAAAGAATATATTTATTTATTTTTATGGTTGAAAAGGTATACTTGTAATTAACTTAAAGTTGAAAAAGTATGTATGCATTTTTCTTTAAAAAATTTGTCATAAAATATTTGAGTGGGTTTCAAGATAAAACTATAGCCACTAAAAAACTAAATTAATAGCTTACCTTGTAAGAACCTTTAAGATCATCACTCCCGCCTTTGGCGCACTAAACCAAAAATCTTGTGGCTGCAATAGCAATCAGCAAATGATACAAAAACTTCAATATAGAGAAGATTGTCCACGGCCCCATACAAAGAAAGAGAACAAAAGGGCAAAACTTTGGCCTGATAGCTCGATTTACAAATATATTGAAACAACAATATAAAAGAGGCACACCATAACAAGCTTGGTTAGATGTCTTTTAGTTGAGAACAAAACGCCTGCACAACCGCAAAGGATAAGAGCAAAAGAAAATTTACCTTTTCTCAAACTATTTCTCTATCTCGCTCTTCCATTTTATTGGTTTTTTAAAGCCGTGGGGAAGGCAGGTTAAAGGGACACACAGAAATCATACGCCAATTATGAGTCATTAACCACCACTAATAACTGGAAAGCATACATAAGCTTTCAAATAGTAGCTTGACCAGAGCAGGAAATTATTTTTGTTCAGCTTCATTGTATGCATTTTGCACCTGGATTTTGCATGGCTGTTCCTGGAGCAATAGTCCCTAAACCATATCCATCAGATCAATTTGGATCCATCATTGCGTTCGGTTTGCGGGTCTGAGACCATGTAGGTATTGTAACAATAAAGAAAGAAAGTTCTCATATTTTTTTTTAAGAGAGAAAATTCTCATATTAAATTCTTAGTAAAGTTTCTGAGGTTTTCATTGCTTGCTACAGATGGAGATCTGTCTTTTATAATCAGAGATACTATAGAGATGGCCACTTGAGTTGGAGCTCAAGTGGTATCGAACCTTTTTCCTCCACTTCTCCTCACAGGTTCGATTCCCCCGGGCCCCTCCCCCAAAAATTGTAGCCCTACACAGTATAAAAAAAAAAAAAAAAAGAGATACAATACACCTAGAGCTACATAAGAAGCTTGAGCCTTAACCTATTTAATGGACTAACAAATCTGAAACTACTCTCAACTAACTAACCAAAATGCTACCGTTTATACAACTTAAACATTTCAGAGCTAATTTTACAAAACTATACTGTTTTATAACGGTCCATTTACAACATTGAAGCTTTCCCTCAATTCAAGCTTCTTCCTCTTCATAAAGAATGGAGACATATTTGAACGGTGTTATTGTTATACCTTGCATTCTTTGGGATAGAAAAATCATTGGAGTCATCGACATGTAATATTTGTCAAGTTTTTTTTAATTTTCATATCAATCAGCTTCTAAAATTCAATGGTTTAGATGTTCTGACTGCACCTTGCATTCTTTGGGATAGAAAAGTGATTGGAGTCATTTGCATGTAATATTTTTCAAGTTATTTTTAATTTTCATATTATCAGCTTGCAAAATTCAATGGTTTGGATGTTCTGACTGCCAAGGATTTGGGCTTAAGTATTCCCCAATTGAGGCCTAGAAGGGTTAACAGCAGAACAACAAGGAGAAAGATAGGAGCTTCACACTAACAATTGAGATTTTGCGTTTGAAAGCTCAAACGGTTATAAACATTGAGAAATATAAACGCAATTTGTGCTTTTAGCTGCTGAATATTACGTCATTTTACTAAAAGAATTTCTAACTATATCCTTTAGAGATGGGAGCCATGGGTGTATAAAAAGCAATTGTGTGTCACTTCTATAAACTACTTTTGAAACTTCACAGAATCATGTTATAATTCTGTCACTTCGCTTCCTTTTCTTTATTTTTTGTAACATTTGTTGTAGATGTTAACCAATCAAGATACTTGAAATATAAATGTGAAAATGATTTATTAAAATGAAATTTAATACTTAATCAAATAATATTTGATAAAATTTAGGTTAAAATGTACTAAATTTCCTTCAACTTTAGTTTATATGCACATAACCTCCCTATACTTTTACTTGATAGAGTAATAAGATACCTTCTTAAACTTTTATCTTGGTGCAACTAACCCCTTTTATTAACTTTAACATTAATTTTAGCATATTATCTTTTCTAAAAAGAACAAAACTCATAAATGTAGCGTATTTTTTTACCACTTTTCCCATCCACAATCTGCTACACTACAACTCCTTTTGGGCTCACATGTACAAAAGAAACTGATTTTACTACTCTTTAAAAGGAAAATTTGGGATTCTCACTTGCTCACCTTTCTCTTTTTCCGTTTGGTTCTTATTTAGAGGGACTGGGAAGCTATGTGAACAGTTCTAAGACTCTAAGTCTTACTCCTTCGAAGTTGAAAAATAATTTGACTTGGAGCAAAAATGGGCAAAAATGGGTCGCTCGCGAGCGGCGTTGCACGCGGCTAATGATGACCCATGGGTTACTCATTAATGCCATATTGTTTCTAATTCGCTTTTGGACTTCAGTTTGGTTGATATTGAATTTGGGAGAAACAAACTTCACTGAAGTTCTTATCTTTAAACATTGCTATAATTGTGGGGCTGTGAACCCAGATAAGTTAACTCAAATTTTTGTCTTTTAGAGTGGATTAGTTGTGTTATGATGGGCTGATGGGACATTAGAACGAAGGGAATATGATTCTTGTTTTTATTATTTTTTTATCAAGCATAAAAATTTTGAAGACTAAGAAGTCTAAATTGATTTATTAAGTTTATGTGGGGTTATGGACTTTAGTCTGGCATGGTGGCAATGGACGTAAACCTTTTTGTTTTGTTCTCTTCAATAGTTACCAAAGATAGATTTGATTGATGTAAATCCTCTAAAAAGTAAATTTATACCATTTCACTCCTTCATAACTGCTAACTTTAAGGTTCTAAGTTTTTAATTTTATGTGATGATACTCTTAATATTTTAATCAGAGTGGCACTCACATGAAATTTTTTTAAAAATCTTTTTTGTGTTCTTCTGCAGTATGGGAACCATCAAAATGGAGTTGTATGTGGGGGTTGTTTTCGATATTCCCCTAAGAAACTCTTTTAGGAGTGTGTCTATAAACTTTGACCACTATAATGCTAATGGGCTATTTGCATTTGATTTTGCCGTAGTAGTTAAAGATTTAAGCTTTGGATATGCCAAGTTTTATGGGTGGAAGTATGCTGACAAGGTAGCTAAAAACATAGTACCCATTCTTAGTGACTATAATGCCCACATCATCTTGGAAGAACTAGAGAGAAACAAGGATAGAATTTTACAAATTTTTGTTGAGTATAATGTTGATATACCTTGAGTAGAAGAGTATGCGGCTATGTTTGTCTTGACTGATGTACCAATTAGTAAATACAAAGGTAATGATGGCATTGAAAAGCACATGGGTAATACAAGTCTTGGTAATAATTGTAACAATAGAAAGAGTGGCGAGGGCAAAAATGTTGAGACATGTAAGAAAGGGAATAAGGGTAAGAGGAGCAATGATAGCTAACGAGGTCATAAGGACCAAGCTCTTGATGAATTACTTCTTGAAGGTTGTGATTTTCTAGTTAGTGATGCTGAACAAACTACTTTATTCTATGAAAATAATGGGAAAAAAAGATAGAGAAAGAGGTTAATGGTTGGTTAAATTTTGTTGTGAATAGGAGTTCATCAAAAGAAAGACAAGCAACTAACGTTGAGACTTCTAATCATCCATCATCATGACAAAAGAATCCAAAATGTGATATGAAGTGTAAGTCAGAGTATAAGGATAGTGATGAGCCAGTCAGATTGTGTAGGAGTGAAGAGGAAAATAATATATGGCCCAAATTTTCTAGAATTTGATACCAAAGTTGATACTCATGAAAATATTAAACTGGTTGTAGGGATGAAATTTGAAGACTTCAAAATTTTTAGGGAGGCTTCAAAGGCATATTGTATTCAAGAAGGCATTGACTATAACTTTGTTAAGAATGAGGCTAAAAGGATAATTGTTCAATGAAACAGACATTGTGGGTGGCCTATGCATGCATCTCCAAACCAAAATGGAGATACTTCCCAAATCAAGAGTTTTCATAATCCTAAGCAAAATGATTGTGGATGGGAGTTTGACAACACTAAAGTTGATTCAAGATGGCTTTCAAGAAAATACATTGATAACATAAGAGATAAACTTGAATGGAGACTTTCTGCATTTAGTCAGCAGGTTCATAGAGATCACAAAGTAAATGTCTCTCACTTTCAATGTTATTGAGCTAAAAGGATGGCCATTGAAGCTTCACAAGGGCAAGTTAAGGAGCAATACAATAGCAATTAGAGAATACGATCTTGGTAACACATGCCTATTCAAAATTGAAGGGAGAGTTTTTGAAAGAATGTATGTCTAGATGCACTAAAGAAGGGATTTAAGTCTGCATGTAGACCTACGATATGTTTTGATGGATGTTTTCTAAAGGGCCCAATTGGAGGACAGATTTTGTGTGCTATTGCCAAGGATGTTAATGAATATGTAGCCAATAGCATGGGCAGTAGTTGAAATAGAATGCAAAGACAGCTGGAGGTGGTGTTGACCCCTAAAAATTTGGTTTTGGATTTTTGGAGTCGCCACCGATCTAAATTATTTAAAGGTGAGATCGGACACCTAATTTAAAAATGGTCTACATTTTAGAGATTGAGTTCGGGGGTTGGTTACGTTTTAGGGAAGGTGTTAGCACCCTAAACGCCCTTTCGGTACCAAAAATGATCTAATTAATTTTTCTTAATTAATTTATGTTGGTTTTAAAAATTAAAAATATTTTGAAAATAATCCCTGCCCATTCCGGATTGGGATTTAAAATAATTTTGAGAAGAATCCCCTTTCTATTCTAGGCCAGGGTTTAAAAATAATTCTAAAGAAAATCCCTTTCCTATTCCAGTCTAGGGATTTAAAAATAGTTTTAAGAAAATCCCCTTCCTATTCCAGTCCAGGGTTTTAAAAATAATTCTAAAGAAAATCCCTTTCCTATTCCAGTCCAGGGTTTTAAAAATAATTTTAAGAAAAATTCCCTTCCTATTCCAGTCCGGGGTTTTAAGAATAATCTTAGGAAAAGTGCCTAGAGCCAAAATTGCTTAGGACCAAAGAAGAACTCAAGGTGGTGATACTAGAGTTTCTTAACAAATAATCCTAATGCTAAAATTTAATAGAAAATTAACAAGAAATTAAATCAATGAATATGGAAGATCAACAAGAACATTACCTAGGCTAAAATATGTGCAGAATTTTCAATACAAAACATGCAGAATTTTTAGTATGTAAAAGTCATATGAAAATTCTATACAGAATGCGGAAACAAAACAACAAAACAGAAACACGTTTTGCAGAATTTATGAAACAAAATGCAGAAGTTGAATTGCAATGCAGAATTTGTTGAAGATAGAAAGTGCAGAATTTATGAAAGACAGAAAATGCAGAATGAAATAACGTACAGAATTTTTGAAAGACAGAAAATGCAGAATGAAATAACGTGCAGAATTTTCAAGCAGAAAATAGTGCAGAATTTTTAGTTCTAAGATGCAGTACAAAACTATTTAAACAGAATGCAAAATCATGCAGAAATAGAAGCTTGGATGTTCAAAATAGTATAAATATGTGCAGAAAATTAAAACACCATATGCAGAACTTAATCATGTGCATGATTATGCAGAATTTAAGATAGAACCTATGCGTGCTAATAGTGCAGAATATGCAGAATTTTGACATGATTTTATTTGCATGTAGAGGACCACAATAAATCAAGATAAAAAGGGGTGATAAAATGTGAAAATTCATGCATGATGATTAATAAAAATTATGCAAACACTATAGCAAAAATAATTCTAGCTATATTAGGATTAAAGTATGATATCTACATGATTAAAATTGGACAACACATATGAATCTAAAATAAAAAGGGAAATGAGCTTACCTTGAGTGTCTTCCTATGTCCCAAGCAAAAGGAGAAGGTGACCCTTTTTTTTCTTCCTATGTGAACCTCCCTTTTTGTTTTGTATGCTTCTTTTTCTTTTTGCTCTTTTCCCTCCTCTTGTTCTACGTGAAAGTCCCCCTTTTGTTTGTCTTGCTGAAATTTTTGGCCCCCTTTTTTCTCCTAGTAAGACGTGAGAAGCCCCTTTTGTATGTGAGAATGGTTTTTTTATTTTTCAGATTTTTAGAATTTGTTTTTTAGTTTAACTCTTGTTTCCTAATGTTATCTTGACTTTTATCTTTTTATCTAACATTTTTATTTATCTTTTTAGATTTCAGATTTTCATATCTTAATTTTATCCATTATCTTTTTAATTTTTATTTATCTAATTTATTTCTTGACTTTTATCTTTATCCTATCTTTTATCTATTTCTTCCATTTTTTGATTTTCTTTTAGATTTATCTTCATTTTCTTGATTTTTGGACTTTTCTTGGATTTATCGTATTTTTCTGATTTATCTTGAATTTATTTGATTTTTCTGAATTATCTTGGATTTATTTGATTTTTCTGATTTTTTGAATTTTTCTCCTATTTTTGATTTGAGATTTTTCTTGGATTACAAATTTTATCTTGTATCTTTTCATATATTATTTTTATCTTTTATCCTTATTTTTATTGTCTTATTTCTTTTTATTTATCTTATACTATCATTTTTAAATTTTGATTATCTTTTATTTTTTTCAAGTTTCATTTTCGTTTTATTTTAAAATTTTATTTTTAAGTGTGGGCTTAGTTTTATTTTTAGGTTAATTATATTTTGGGTTTGGGCTTATTTAGTTTAGATTTTGGTTAGGTTTAATTTTGGGCTTAATTTTATTTTATTTTGTTATTTTTTAGTTTAAGTTTGGATTTGCAATTTATGTTAAAGTTTTGAAAAGTGGGCCGGACAAAATTAGGTGTCTACAGGTGGTTTCTATAGTTATTATTGGAGGATCTGCGGCCTGTATAAGAGTATGTATGGACTTTCATGTCTGACCAACAGAGAGTAGGTCACTATTCCATTTACTTATTTAATTAATTTACTACTTTTACCTTATCATTACAATGATATATAATCTTTTTTATAATTGCAACAAGGATTGACAGATACAGTGGATGAGATTGGAGCTGATCTCAGGTCACAACACTAAGCTTTTAAAAGATGCATTATGGAATGCTGCAAGGGCAACTACTAAATTAGAATTCAAATTGACATTGCCAAGTTGAAGAACTTAAATTGTGATGCATACAATTGGTTGATCGGCCGTCATCCCTCAATGTGGTCAAGGCATGGTTTTAATATTAGAAGTAAGTCTAACATCCTCTTAAATAATATAGTTGAAAACTTTAATGGTTTTACTCTTGCAGCTAGAGACAAACCAATTTTGACTATGTACAAGATAATAAGAAGAATGGTAATGAAGGGATTGGTTGCAAAATGGAATGGCATGTTAAAAGACAATGCCCAATTACTCCATGAGTTCAAACTTAGTTAGAGAAATTTAAGAAGAATACTTCTTTCTGAATAACAACTTTTGGTGGGGATAGAAAGTTTGGGGTTGAACATTGTGTTCATGGTCAAAAAGTTGTGGACTTGGCTACTAGGTCTTGTAGTTGTGGAAAGTAGGATTTTTCTGGTATACTATGTGAGCATGCACTTGCTTGTATATATGACTCTAAGGAAAAACCTGAAAATTATGTTTTAGAATGGTATTTAAAGAAGGCATTTTTGAAGACATTCATTTTCATTTATCATATGTTTGGAGAGCAAGAATGTCCAGAACAACAATATTTGCCTATTTTACCTCCACAAGTTAACAAGCGAAGCCTAGAAAGCAAAAGAGAGGGTAGATGATGAACCAATTAACCCATATAAAGTTACTAGACAGGGCCAAACACTCAAATGTAGCAATTGCAAACAAATGGGACATAATAGCAGAAGATATAAGGGGCCACTAAATCCCAATAGAAAGATTCACAAGAAAAAGCAAATTGTTGAGACAAAGAAATTTGCCAAGGAAAGTCTACTGCAAGGTTGAACTTATGAATTTGTGGAGACAAATTTTTTTTTCTCTTGCAAATTCTGTGTCATATGAATTAATGTTTGAACTTTCTGAATTGTAAGCGACACAAGGTGACACATCAAGCACAATTTCAAATATGCAATCTAGTTTTTCTTAGCCTGAAATGCTAAACCCTATTGTTCAAATACCTATAGCTCCAACACCATTTAGTTCTTCTCAACCCCAAACTTAAAAGGAAACTATTGGGTATAAAAATTCTACTATGGTAATGCCTACTACAAGGGTAAGAATTTAAGAATCGACTTGGGAGATTTTTTTTGCTGATGTTGGAATTTCTTTCATGCTATTTAATGTTTGAATGTTATGCATTTTGGGTGACACCAGATGGCACATTTGGTGCTACATTAACAAATCCACTTTTGTAGCCTAGTTTTTCTTTGTTGTTGATGATGAACACTACTGTCCAAGGACCTACTAGTTAGACATCAGCCAATTCTTCTCAACCTCAACTTCCTAGAAGGTGGCCTAGACTTTTTGGGCATAGAGCGAGGCATCTCTTTTCAACTAGGAAAAAGTTACCAAGTGTTACTCCTAAAAAAGCTAGCTAGGATTGGTGTTGTAATTTTTTTTTTTTTTTTGAAAAAAGCTAGTTTTATGTTTGACGGCTTTTGATATGCTTATTTATAATCAAAGCAGTTTGGGTTGCACCTCTTACCTTACTAGGATATTACTCATGTGGTGCATGGGGTGTATAATGAGTGGTACATAAACTACTTTGAAAAATAAATTATATTTAAATTACTCAAAGTAATTTATATATAAATTGCAATATAAAATATACATTATATATATTTAGATCATCACATTAGACATTGAGATTAATCTTTTTTCTCTACTTTATTTTTCTACGTTACCACCTATTATGTCATCTCAAATCCAAGAGCCCTATAATAAGAAGATGTCTTTATGAGATTAGATGGTAACTTAAGAATTGCATTCGTGCATTTACAATTATTTCTTTTCTCTAATTTATGATTTCAGATTAAAACTATAAGTATATTAAGATAATCTAAAACATTACTAGCAACCCATCGCAATATTTAATGGAGTAGCAAGAAAGAAGAGCACAATTTTAATGGTTATTTCTTAATTACTTCAAAAAGATGATAAAAATAAATATCTAACTACAGGCAGTTGCCCTATGACATGTGTTGTCTAATTACCTAGACAAAATGTTGTCCTTGTGTCTCACTATCGCATTTTCAGCCAAAAGTACTTCATAATAAAAAAATTATTAACTAAGTGCTTAGAGACATATGATGGAGGGAACATTTTTCAAGAAGACATCTAAGTAACTATTGGTCTTCCCAAATGCAATATGAGGTAAGCAACAATACTTTGATATATCACATCAAATAATTATAAATTAGATAAATACAAAATGTATGTCTTTATTATTTTTAAATAAACAATGAAAAAGAAACTAAATGCAACACCCAATGAAAGCTTAATACCTTTACATAATTAGCTAACTAAATGCAACACCCAAAATGAAAAGACTTGACTTTGGCTTAGTCTCTACTGCAACACAACCAAAACTAACCTATTCATGCAAGCAGCTACTGATTTGCACAACACAAAAAACTTTAATGAACCTAAGCTCAATAAGTAAATAAATAACTAACAATGGGGAATGGTAGAGCAGTATTTCTAAATATAAGTAACATAATTCAAACCTTTATTCAAAACCATGAACAATATCAAGAAACATGACATCATTGAGCATAAAAGTAATGGGTAGAATAATCATGGCATCACCACAGCTTAGGAGCAAAAATACATGGTAATCATGGTCACATGGTAGCATAGAGCATGCTCCCAAAGGGCTAAGGACACAAGATATATGCCCGAAAGGCTTTATGTATACCCCATGCAGTCCCAAAGACTTCATGTTCATCTTGTTCTTATTACACAAAATGGTTACATAGCTAGGAGTTTATATAGCTGTTCAAAATCATTGGCATAGCTACATAAACATAGATCATATAAAAATATTGCCAAACCAAAAAATGTACATTACCAAACCAAGTTGGCTTTCAAATTAATTACTTAGGAGCCCATATTATAAAAGCTGGTAAATTTTGATACATTTTTCTAACTTATATTTCACATTCATAAATATCTATCAATAGTTGATGAAATTCTGGAAAATAAATAAGATGTTCCTAAAACACTAGCTTGCCAAACCAAACATTCATATTAATTACCTCAATGTTTCCTAGCTTATAAAACAAACCATAACCCTTAATAATAAAAATACATAACTGAATTCATGTAGAATGTACACTTCTCTTCGTAAAATAAGAATATATGCAAGACAAACTTAAAATAGTTATTTTCCAAAGAAAGTTATAGTCAAAAGAGTTAAGGTTGCTGAGTTGACAGCAGCTCAATTTGAACAAAACATTTTTTCCATTTTATAAAAAAGTTACCATCAATCAAGAAATAATTAAAACCTAAGATTTTATCCAATTAAAACCCTGTGTTTCTAATTTTAGATGCCTTTGAAAGATTGTAAAATTGAGTTGAGTTGCTTGGTTCAAGATATGGCCCAAACAATCAGTGTTGCAGACTGACATAATATAGAAAATAAGGGTTGTGTAATTTCTAAACTGCAGTAAAATGAGAAAGAATCTATGCAAAAAAACCATATGAATGGAAGCCTTATTTGTCTATTTTCTAATGCCTTTGGAACTTCATGATTTAGATGCCTACAATTGAAGAAACATTCGAAATAGTGACAACTACTAGGGGATTTCGCCAAGTGAATGGCATTTGCTCACAACTTGTAACTCATGCTTAACACTCACACTGAACTAAGGTAGACAAAACCAAATTCAAAGCTCATAAAGGGCACATTGGGTTATGAAATTTTGGGGGACAAAATAAATCAAATTGCATAAGTAACCCACACATTCAAAACAAAATCCACCTAAAAGAACAATTTCCTCAATTTAAAAACCTAAATCACAATTTGCATTTTAATTAAAAAGACAACCAAAAATACCATTTTTGCCAAGAAATAATTTTAAAGAACTAATACCAATGACATGTAAATGCAACACTGGAGGCTTAGCTTGTTGGAAGATCAATTTAATGGAGCCAACTCTAATTCTATTCTGCAGTAAAAGGTATGATATTATTTTAGGGAACATTAAGTGACAGGTTATAGCATAGCAGAGAAGTGGAGTGAAAGAGAGGAGAAATTGGAGAAAAGAATGTAGGTCATTGCATCAACATGTGAAAGGAAGAAAAGAGGTTTTCTTATGTTTTGAAAAAGAGAAAAGAACAACAAAACAACATAGCAAGGAAAATAATAGGAACTAGAACTAAAATTGATAGAACATAAGTGCTAAATTTACCATGAGTAGTAGCAAGAAGACCTTGATTTAATGCCAATCTTACAACCTATTACTGAACCAACATTGCTACACGGCAGCCACTGAAGATAAGCAAGACAGAATCTATTATAAAAATGTCATACAAAAAGGAAAAATAGAAGATAGAAATGCGTGAAAGTTAGAAGAGGTAAAAGAGGGAAAATGGAATGATAAACATAGTAGGAAATTTCGGTAAAACAATGTAACACAAATGAGAAAGGACCAAGGAAAGGGGAAAAGGCATAGGAAGAGAGAGGCAGAATAGCAGGAGTTGGAGTAGGTGAGAAGTTTGAAGACCCAAGAGAGGGACACATATGTAGGGACTTAAAACTTATAGCTGAGTAATAGTGAGCTGCCATCCTTAAGTTTAAAAAAAATGAAATTAAAAAGAACTAAATAATTAGACTAAAGAAGAAGTAAAGGGGTGCTTTACAGTATACAACTTTCTTTCTCAATAAGTATACAAAAGAAAAATTTGTTATGCCACTTAACTATTGTTCACTTACAAATAAATTTAATTGCACTTATTATCTAAGCTAATATAATTTGCTATCTATAATTTTAACATTCTTCAAGTGATTTTTATACACTTAAGTAAATATATTTTTAAGCATACTCATGACATGATTACAATATATAAGCATGAAATGTCATGAACTACTTAGCCTAATAATAAAACAAAGTGAAATCTAGGTCCTAATCTAATTACCATAAACAATTAATTTCGCCCATTTTTGAACATGACTATGACACTACCAGCTTTTTCCAATTACTCATTGTAAATGTTGATGCAACACACACCACTAAAATTTGTGAAAGTGGACATGGTTGTGTTAAAGAAACCTAACAGAAAATGCTACAAGCTTTTTCCAGTTATTAATTGTAAATGTTGACACAAAACACACCACCAAAATTCATGAAACAGTATACAGTTGTGAAATATATATCATTGATTCATTAATCATTATTTGTTTGGTCTTTAGAAGTGTTTTAGCAATAGAGCAACACTGGTTAACAAGCAGTAATTATTCACATTGATGGAGATCCTCTTGCTCTATTTGATTTAGAGTCCACACACTGTAAAACCAAGAGAGGTAAGTAGCAAGCTGTGTTAAACAAAGAAAAAGGGAATTGTTGTCCCTTAATTTTCATTTCCAACACCCCATAATTTATCAAAGCTCCCTCCTCCTCACTACTCATAGTCATCACCATTGTAATGTGGTAACTAATGTTTCACCACTCCTAAATTATACTCTACCTAAATTACATAAGTAGGGATACTTATTTAGCATAGATACATTGTCTAAAATGAAGTTTCAGTGCATCATAGGACACTAATTTCATCATCATCAATATCATCCATAAATTTGGTTAATTTTGCTGATGTCTGCTCAATCTCTATCTTTCCTTCAATCATTGTCCCCCTGTTCTCCTCAATGCTCTCTTGTAGTTTTAAAAGTAATTCTAGGCCCTTCACTACATCTCAGTGAATTTTTTTAAACACTTTGGCTTGATAGTTTCCTTCAAATCTGGATCCACTATCTGATCCTCCACCCCCCATATCATAGCATTGTTTGAACCACAGCTCTAAGTATGAAGTTTTATGCTTCTTCACCATATGAGCCACTGGCGGCCTCCCACATAATACCTCCAGCAACACCACCCCAAAGGAGTACACATCAAACTTTCAAGTCAACCTTAGACTCATGCAGTATTTTGGGTCTAAATACCCATAAGTACCCTTGACATATGTATTGGTGTAGGACCTAGACATCTGAACTAATTTGGACTGACCAAAATCAGAAATCTTTGCTATTAGTTCTCATCTAACAAAATATTGGTTGAACTGAGTCACGATGGATGATGCAGTGATTCATACCTACATAAAGATATTGTAGTCCTTTTCCTACACTTAGACAAATCTCTAGCCTTTGCTTCCAGGGAAGTACATGATCAACTGTTCTGTGGAGATGGTCATTAAGCATCCTACAAGCCATGAAGTTGTGCATGAGTATCATCTTATCACTATCATCGTAGTAACCAATGTGTGGGACCAAATGGAGGTGGTAAAGTTGAGAGAGCATGTCAATGTCGGTTTGGAACTTGTGGATTAGAATTAAGATTGAACCATTTAGTGGCAGCTGGTTTAGGACCATTGTCATTGTATCCATTGTACAACGTAATAGACCAAACATGTCACACAATCTCATCAAAATTGTTAGGGGCTACTCTAATCTCAGCCAATGTAAATTTTTAACAATGATCTAACAGCACTATGGAATTGTTATTGCTTAATAGAACTCTTGCCACTCTTTGCCACCCCTACTAGTAAACTAAGAAAAAGTGAACTAACAATAGCACCATGAAGCCCAAAGCACAAGCAATGACAAAAACAACTGAGTTCTTCAAACTTTTAGAATGCTTAGTTAATGATGAAGATAGTGGTAGAGATGAAGGCAAGTGGGGTTCGGATCCATCGAGGTAATGATTTGGTTACTCAATTTGAAAATATCAATTCTATTCAATGTGATATCATTAATCTTGCAAATGGAATTTAGTTGCAACTTAATTGAAAGGTTGAGTTTCTTCATGTTTCCTTTGCTCAATAGATCCATAGTATAGTCATTATAAATGGGATACAAAACTTCCTAACTCCACTCAATCACATCAGTGCATGGCTCAACTAACTTATTAACAATGAAAATTTAAAACACCTTTACCCCATGTTGCACACTTTGTTCAAATTCACAAAAATTCATCCTCACCTTGTAAGTAAAACCTGAGTCCACTAGAAACTCAAGGTCGCATTATGTCTTAAGCTCCAGTTCGTACCATAGGTGCATGTAGTTAAGTAAACTTGTTCAAGTGTTATGTAATTGTTAGCTCCATCTTTGTAGATAGGTTTCAAACCAAAGCCAACTGCAATAATCCTGCTTCCATCCTTTAAGTACAAAAAGTCATAGACCCAATGCTAGAACATTCTGGTGTCTTGCATAGTAAAAAGCTATCCCCCATTGACATTGATCCTATATAAGGTCTCAAAAGCAATATTGCTACTGTCTATTTGTAAAGATTATTGGGAATATAAATGATTTTAATCCCATTGATGAAGGCAAAAGCATTTGGGTGAGAGGTGGTAGGTGTAAAGGTTAAGTTTAGCCTCTAGTTGGATTCCACATTGATGCAATACTCTCTTGACTCTGTTTACACGGGATTATTACTAGCCAAATTTCATTGTAAAGATAGAGTATGACAAGGGAAAAAATAAAGGTGCAAAAGTTTTGGTCTACCAAAGACTAGAAATGAGTAGGTGAACTCAGAGTAAGACAAATGTGCAGTGGCATAAGAGATGTTATAGGGGGAAGCTTTGATGCATTAGTGGAGATTGAAAGTTGGTTGTTTTCTAGTTCAATGAGAGAGAATAGTTTGGAATGGATGTCTCTAATCCAGTTATAGTTATTTGACATGGTAATTGAGTTGTTGGCAAAATTGCAATTGATGGGGGGAGCTTCTATGGGAACATAGGAGGTAATATGGATAAGCAAAAGTTGTTGAAGAAAGAACAATATAAGGAATGAACCAGAGATGGTTGGTATATTCTTATTGGTGTTTGAGTTCACCATAGTTGCAGAGGATTTCATTTGTTGCAACACAATTATTGAGAGGAGTCTACTTTTTATTTGCTTTACTTTTGTTTGCTTTCTTTTTCCCAGAAGCAACTTTAGGTTAAACTAATAGGTTGAAAGCATTTTCTATATCAGGGTTTCATGCATATTGAAGACTTGCACTAATAATTTGACCATAGGTCATGTTTCATTCCACTATCTATCATAAAAAACATAAAAGATTCATTATTGTATTTCTCGAAAAAAGTAAAAACATCAAGATTGCTCAATTTGTAATATAAAATTTTGTTGTTGTTCTGCAATTTGTTTAAAAAAATTTCAAATACCTTCTAACTAAAAGTTATATGACACTGAATAATATTAGTAGTCATATATTCTAATAAACTATAATGACATCAATAATATTTATATTGCATTTACTTTTTTTTGTGTAAACTTGCAAGCTTCATTTTTGAAATTTTGGAGATAAGTAATTACTAACAATAGGATCTTGGCCACTAAACTTCTTTTTAAGCTTTTAAAATTGAGATCATATGTTTAATCAAAGAAAAAAAAAAGAAAACATATAGTTTTCCAAAAAAAAAATTGAGAACATGTATGCTAAAAATTTTGGTCGAGCCTCCACTAAAATATGGACTTTCCCAAAAATACAATAGTCTATAAACAACATTTGTTGATCTAGAATGATCCAAATTACATCTACAATTATAATTACACACTTCAAAAGTAGACAATCCACAATTTAAGTGGCCTACATTACCTAACTTTTCTTATAGCTGCAAAATGAGGGAATCCAAGCAACAAGTCATCAAAAAAGTGATCTACCACAAACTTCTAGGTCTCATCATCCTAGCAGATAGTTAACAAAGATGATCACTAACTGAAAATGAGAAACATGAAGAATGTGAGTAATATGACTCAGTGAATATATAATTAACAAGTGAAAAGAAAGGGAAACAAGCATAACACTTGACAAGATTAGTAACAAGTAATCTTGAATTAAACTAATTGACATAAATCTTTAAACCAACAATTTAAAATTTCATAAATCAAATAACTATAGCAATATATATATAAGGACTCTTTACACTAAAGTGATATCTATATCTATCTATCTATCTATATATATATATATATATAGAGAGAGAGAGAGAGAGAGAGAGAGAGAGAGAAAGAGAGATGTGTGTGTGTATATATATAATGCAACACCATAAAGTATGGAAATATAAGCATGGGGAAAATAATCTACAACCCTAGCATAGTATACACCAAATCATTCTACATGAAACCGAAAACAATATGCAAATTCTAGGACACTTGTGAAGTGTACACTAGATCATTCCCTACAAGACTTAAAACAATATTCATCTCTATCGACACCTATGGAGTATACACTAGATTATTCCCCACAGGGCCAAAAACATTATCAATATCAAGGGATATCTTTGGAGTATACACTAGATCATTCCCCACAGAGCCCACATTCTTATTTCTATGTGCATAGTTATAGATTTTATTCAACATAATACCCTTGCTAAATCAAATATCCATAAAAAAAATTATATTGAAAGGGTTATTTCCTAAGAGTTGTAAACTGTAACTCTAAAATAGATATCCCCGAAGATGATTAATAGTAAAAGTGATTTATGTGCAGAATGAAATTAGATACATAATCTTTAATTGAATAGAATAGAAGCACATAAAAAAATATAATCACGAAAATGTTCAGTAAATGTCACAGTATAATTATACACTTACTACTAGGTGGGAGTTGGTTGGCTTTCGAAGAATATATAAAAATAAATAAATAAGTTTACATGTCAAACCATATTTAAAAAGCATTAAAATATTTAAAACACTGTTAAAAATAGTGTAACTTTATTGCTTTACACTAACATATCCCAAAGTGTTATTTCTCATCACAACTACAAGTTATTTGTTAACATTAACTCTAAAATTTATTCTAAACACCATAAAGGTGTTATCCAGTAACCAACATTTATTTCAAGGCTCTTATAACTTAGGAATACATATTTAGTAATAGATTACCATTTTATAATCACCATCAACTCTGAAAAAATAAAATTAATTCATACGGCAATCTATCATTAATTTGAAAAGCATATGGCATAAGATTAGGACCATAGTATAAAGAGAGAGGAAGTTTAGAAAGAGAAAATTAAAGTTAAGGTTTTAATGAGCAATTCTTAAAAATTATAAAGGTTAAAGAAAAAAATTACTTTACACACTAGATGATGGTAAGACAAAAAGCATGAAGCTACCCAAAGACCATTGTCATGCGCAATTTTCTTCATTGCTTAATTTATATTTGTGACAAAAGGAAGAAAAATTTGAGATTTTTAGAGAGTTAAATGTGCAAAAGGGTGAGATTCATCCTTGTGTTAAGTGGGTTTGTGGAAGGAAAATAAAAAGATATAAAGATAGAAGGGGATTGGGGAAGAAAACTGGAGCACAATGAGGGGGAAAAGGTATCAGCACTACCAGCTAAAAGAGGGAGGGGGAGAGATTTCTATCAAAGATTGAAAAGGAAAAGGAGGAAAAAAGTAAAAAAAAAATTGCCCATGCTTTTTTCTTTTGAGAAGTCTGCCACTTGCTCTAATTATAGTGGGAAGTGCCAAGGTTGGAGTTAAAAGTGTTGAATCATAGGAACACGCAAAAAAAATTTTAACAAGTTGTCCTTTGATAGCTCCAAATTTGGAAAAGGATGTGTTCTCTATTCTCAAGTTTAGCTATGACAAATTACTAGACAAAGCCCACAAAATTTGTTTCTTTTCTTGTGCACTATACCGGAGGATTATGAGATTCAAGTTGCTAATCTTATTGATAGATGGATTGCAGAGGGATTTCTTGGTAAGGATAAAAGCATACATGATATGTACAGTCATAGAAAAATTATACTTGAAATTAACATCACTGGGTATTAAACAATGGAAACTACCACTTATACATCTAAATCTACTGGCACTAGTTGTATTAAATGCTTTGAAATTAACATTGCTTCTAGAATGCATGTTCAATTTGAAAGTCTTGCATCTTGGAAGGTGTTCAATGATTCCTAAAGAAGTGAGTCAATTTATTTATTTGGAATATCTTAACCTATTTAGATCTAACATTACAATGTTACCAATGGAGTAAAAGAATTTGAAAATTTTGAGGGTGTTGCTTTTGGAACATGATTGCTATAGTATTGAATTCATTCCCTTGGAAGTGATGTCAAGACTTAAGTGGTTGAAAGTGTTTAGGCATTAGTGAAAAGAAGTAGAGTGCAATTCTTCATAGGAAACTACCAAAATAGAGAGCTTATACCTAGAAGAGCTAGAATCCCTACTAGCCCTAAAGGAGCTATACTTAGACATAAGAACCAGCACTGGCACAAAAAAATTACTTGAGTCCAAGAAGTTAAAAAATTACATAAGAAGTTTAGGACTTTATGGTGATAGACACATTGGCATGGCAATTAACTTACCATCATTCATGGAATCTATGGCAAGATGAATCATCTAGGGAGTAGTTACTTATTCCTATTACATTGCAATGATATGAAAGGTGCATCCATTCTCAAAACATGCCATTTTTGGAAGCTTCGTAAAGTGATGATCAGGTTTTATCAATCAAATATTGATTTGAACTGGCTAAGGTATGCTCTGCTCATTGAAATTCTTTTGATTCGTTTGTGCTCGTCACTAAAACAAGTAACAAAGGAAGGAACCGAAGATAACATATTCTCTTATCTGGTGACACTGTCATTAAGAGACTTGCCAAAACTTAACTACATTCATGAGAGATCCTTACCATTTCCCTCCCTCAAATTGATTCAAATATCGAATTGTCCATTTTTGAAGAAGTTACCTTTCAATTGCAGCTCTGCCAGGAATAGCTTGATTGAAATCGATAGAGAAAAAGAGTTGTGGGACAAATTGGAATGGCAGGACCCACTCATTAAAGACATATTCCACTCAAAATATAGGGAAACTTAGTATCATGTGGAAAAAGGTATCTACTACTATCTACCTCATTTATGTTAGATGATAAATTCCAATAAATAATTAAATTTTGTGTGCTTAATTACCTATTTGGTGCTTCCATTCAGGCAATTTATCTACTTTCAATAGTACATACTACTAACTAATTAAACCCTTCTAATTATATAGAAAAACATATTTTACATTTGTTTAAAATCTTTTCCATCAAGACAAATCAATTTTTGACTTGTAGAAAGATTCATGAGGGTGATACACATGATGAAAATTTTTGATCAATTATTTTTTTTTTCGGTTTATATCTATAGCGTTTTGGTTTTGAATGTTGCCATTTATAGTGTTTGGTGATTGAATTGGCCTTTTCTCAATGAAAAATAGATTTGGCTCCATTAATCTTTTAGACTTACAAGCCTAAAACTGGGTAACGATTTTTTATTGGCAAAATATATTCTTAAATTACAGAATTTATTTTGAGATATAAATGTTGTAAAAGAATATTCTAAACTACATATGATGTATAATGAACTTTTGTGCTCCATACTAATCAAAATCAATATGGCTTGAATCTTTTTGACATTGAGTTGCACCACGTAGTAGTTGTCAAGTTAACTATTTATTTGACAATAATTTCGCACTGTAAACTGGTTCATAGTTCTATCAATTTGGTATTCTATTTTCTTAGTGATTGTATTAGAACAATAGGGCCTAAAACAGGATGAAATTCTAGAATATCAACTCCATTGGCTCAATATCTCATACTAGGAATTTTTCTTTTTTTTTTAGTGAAAATCTCATTGGAAAAATTTTATTTAAGTACCTCTTAACTTGGTCTAGAACTGCAATGACAAATTCTCTCACCGTTATGGCACTTTGGTTTTTGCAGGCACATCCAAGTACCGCAATAGTTTGAGAACCAAGTGATTAAGGGGATGAGTAAAGAACTTTCATGTCTAAAGCCTCTATTAAATTATGGTACTCTATTTATTTTCTGTTTGTTTAATTTAATGCGGACTTATGGTTGATTACTATTTGTAAGATTGTTTGTATGATGAAGTGTGATCTCTCCCTTTAAAACATATGACAAACCTTCAGGATTGTCAACAATTGTACATTTGGATTCAAATCCCAATGTGTAGATATTTTTTATTGAGTCAAGTATAAGTAGATAATTATTTGTTAAAATTTAACAATATAACTTATCTCATATTCATGAAATTTTCAATGAATTTAAATTTTGAACTTAAGATAGAACTAGACATTTTTTTTGAGTCAAGTATAAGTAGGCATTTTTTATTGAGTCAAGTATAAGTAGATAATTTTGAACTTAAGGTATCTTTTCATGTTACTAATAATTAGAATAACTTAGTTGAATAATGAACATGTCTGGTGAGCTTGGTACTAGAGCTAGACTAGAGCTCTTACTGGCATGCTTGTTCTTGTAATATTTTTATTCAAGTATAAATTCACATGCTGACAACCCTTTTGGATATAGCTTTCAAAAATTTTTTTTCCTATTATTTTCTAACATGGTATTAGAGCCACAAGTTTCCAAATTCTTAAGAATTCCCTACATTCTCAATTTTTTGAAACCTTAATTCCCAAATTTTTCCCTTAACCCTAAATTTCAAGAAATAACCATGAATTCTGACTAGCAATCATGTTCTCCTTCCTTTGTGGCTAAATCAGCCATGAAAAATAGTAAAAATTTGAGGAAATAAGACTAAGGTCACATATGAACAGTGTGCGACATCACACATAAAGGAGCAGCATGATTTCACACTACAACTGGCATTGGGGTGGTGTGATCCAGTCCCATGAGGAAGCATTGGCATGGTCTAAGGCCAAAGGAGTGCTGGTCGGTGATGGTGAAGTTGTTTGTTTGCATCACGTAAGAGAAGAGGCTCGGTGGTGAACCTCAAATCAGCTAAAGAAGGTGCGATTGGTATCAAAGAAGGAGCAACTGGTAGTGGGGAGCCAGATTGGTTGGTGTTATGGCCATCTGAGTGTTTCTAGCAATAATGGAGTTGTTTTAAGGTTGGCTGGTCTTGTCTTGAATGATTTTGCATGATTTTGGGCAATTTTACATAATTTCGCAATAGTGGTTATGTGATTTGTACCTTGTAGAGCGTTGGTTTCGTGATTTGAAGGTCTTTGGGTAGTGTAGATTTGAAGCATTATTGGTTTAGTGTGATTCCATATCATGGCAGAAGACGACCTTCGTCCTGGTTCTTCTAAAGGCATTCAAGATGTTGAAATAAAATATAATGATCAAATTTTGTCTTAGAAATGATTTTTCCTACAGAAAGGATTATTAATCAGAAGTTAGACAATGATGGGAGACAATATCTCTCTTGAAAGAAAGCCATTGACATCTTTCTTGGTAGGATTGGAAACAGGATTATCTTACTGAAATGCCTCCTACTGGTGCTACTAAACTACGATGGCTAATGGAGGATGAGTGCATGTATGGTCTTATTTTTAATACCCTAGACAATGAGGTTCAAGACAACACCAATCATTGTGAAACTCTGAAAGAATTATGGGAGTTTCTAGAAGAAGTTTATTCGAGAAAAGATAACTTGAATTAGCTGTATGACTTATGCCAGGAGCTCTTTCATTTGATGGGAAAGGGAAATCCTTATCCTAGATGTTTACTGAGTTTAATCAAACCTTTGAATAATGAAAGAGTCTCATGCTGATTCTATTAATGTTGTAGCTATGCAGGCTCAGCATGAGCAATCGAGGGCTTTGTGTTTTTTATCGATGTTACCCCCAAAGTTGAGCATAGTTTGCCAACAGATTCTATTAGGATTTGAGTCTCTAATTGTGAAAGGAGTTTACTCCCACCTTCTCCATCTATCTAGAGAGCTACATGTCTCACCATCTGTATCTGAGTCCTCTACTTTAGTATGCTCTACCTCACTAGGAGGACGAGGTGGCTGTAGAGGTGTCGAGGTCAAGGAAGAAATTCTAGAGGACATAGTGATTCAAGGGGTGGACAAGCAAAGTCAAGAGGACATGGTGATAATCTTAGTCAAATTGAATGTCATTACTACCATAAGTTTAGGCATTATAAAAGAAACTGTCCCAAATTGCAAGGGTGAAGATACTCATAATCATTCTAGTCTACTCAGATTTCCTCTACAAACACTAAGTCTAGATTTGACACTACCCATATGACTGCTATGATTGAGGATGAGTTTGCCTGGTATAGCCAGTTCCAGGCTTTCTAGTCATCCACTTTTGTTGCTACCCTGATCCAAATAGGTAATTATATTGCATGTCTCTCTAACTCTCATTCCAAATGGGTAATTGATTTGAGGGCCACAAATCATATGACAAGAACCTCAAGTAGTTGGTTGTCATTTTAACCTTTACTCATTCATCTCATGTCACTCTAGTAGATGGGTTCACTACTCCTATTGTTAGGAGTGACTTTGTTAATGTCTCTTCAAATATTACCTTGTCCAATTTTTGTGTTTGTCCAAATTCCCTTTTAATTTGTTATCTGTTAGTCAACTTACCCAAGCATATAATTGTGGTGTTTATTTCTTTCCTAATCATTACATTTTTTAGGATCTTTTGTCGAAGAGGATTTTTGGTAGAGGATATGAGTCCGAAGGGTTGTATGTGCTTGGCGATTAGGTTTCTTGTCCAGTAGCTACTGCAACCTTGTCTCCATTGCAACTTCATTATCGACTTGGTCATCCTTCCTTAGAGTCACTAAAAAGATTATGTCATAGTTTACATTCTGTTTCTAGTTTGTCATGTGAGTCATATCAATTTACCAAACAGTGTTGTGGCACTTATGTTTCTCGAGTCAATAAGCACGTTGCATCCCTATTTGAATTAGTTTATTCTAATATTTTGGGTTAGTGCCCTGTAGTATCTAAAACTGGTTTTAGATATTTTGTCACTTTTGTGGATGATTATTCCAGAATGATTTGGCTTTATTTTATGAAACATAGATCAAATTTATTCAACATCTTTTGTGCCTTTCATGCTAAAATCAAAATTAATTTCATACTTTCATTAAAAATTTGTGTGGTGACAATGCTAAAGAATACTCTTCTGCACAATTTTCCTCTTATTTAGTGGAATAGGGTATCTTACACTAGTTTTCATGCTTTGCTACCCCTTAGCAGAACGGAGTTGCTGAAAGAAAAAACAGCCATTCATTAGAAGTATCATGTTCTCTCTTGTTTACTATGAAAGTGCTAAAAATATTTTAGGGTGATGTTATCTCCATAACCTATTTTCTGATTAATTGAATGCCATCCTCCATACTTCATGATAAAATCTTTTTTTCTATTCTCATTCCATTATTTCCACTTTCTCCACATATTTTTGGATGCACTTGTTTTGTTCAAGATCTCTATCCTTAGGTGTTTAAACTTGACACTCGATCTCTAAAATGTGTCTTCCTTGGTTACCCTTACAATCAAAAAAAGTATCGTTGTTACTCTCTTGATTTAGGTCAATATTTGGTTTCTGCCAATGTCCATTTCTTTGGGTCCTAGTCTTTCTTTACACCACCTATTGAGTCCCCTACTACTCAGTCTACTCATGATGTTAATGAGTTCTTCTTGGTGATCACTCCTTCCTCTGGGTCTGATGATATTTCTCCAGTTACTGATCCTAGTCTTCCTGTTAGCCCTTTGAAACAGGTGCGCTCTCGTAGAGTAGCTCCAACTTCAGCTCAGATTCCTAGCATAGCCTCTTTGGCCAATGATCCACCCTCTAATTTGTATCTTCCCATCGCCCACCGCAAAGGTATTCATTCTTGCACCTTACCAGGTAATTGTGCTTCTCATTACCCATTAGCTTTAGTCATTTCATATTCCTCTTTACCTATATCTTCTCAACCCTTCATTGCTTCTTTACATTTTATTGTTATTCCTAAGACTCTTGCAGAAGCTCTAAGTTAGTCTGGGTGGTGAGCTACAATGAGTGATGAGATGGAGGCTCTTGAATAGAATTAAACATGGGATCTTGTCCCTTTACCTCCTGGGAAATTTGCTATTGGCTGTAAGTGGGTGTTTTCGATTAAAACCAATCTGAATGGTTTAGTTGCTCGGCTAGAGGCTTGTCTTGTTGCAAAGGTATATGCCTAAACTTATGAACTGGATTATTCTGAAACCTTCTCACCAGTGGCCAAGATCATCTCAGTCTGATTACTTATCTCCTTTGCAGCTTCTCATCACTAGGCTCTTCATCAACTTGATGTGAAGAATGCATTCCTACATTGTGATCTGGCAGAAGAGGTCTACATAGAGCAACCACTTGGTTATGTTGCTTAGGGGGAGAGTGGACATGTTTGCCATCTCAAAAAATCTCTCTATGGGTTCAAACATTCTCCTTGAGCCTGGCATGGCAGATTTAGTAGTGTTGTGGTAGAGTTTGGATTGAAGAAAAGTGACTATGATCATTTAGTGTTTTTTAAGCACTATGAAGAAATCTCTATGTGTATGATATTGTTATTACAGGGAGTAATGTTGTTGGTATTTCAGACCTGAAGGTTTTCCTAAAGACAAAATTTTAAACGAGTTAGGAGTGCTTCAGTACTTCTTAGATATCGAAGTGGCTAGGAGTTGCCTAGGGATTATGTTATCTCAAAGGAAATATATCCTAAACATGTTGGAGGAGATGGGTCTTTTAGGTGCAAACTGTGTAATACACCTATAATTCCAAATGTAAAATTGGAACCAAAAGATGGAAAGTTGTTGGATAATCTAGAGCGATATAGGTGAATAGTAGGAAAACTTAATTATCTCACTATTACATGACCAAATATTGCTTTTCTAGTGAGTATAGTTAGCCAGTTTATGGGAACTCCTAGAATCTCCTATTGGGAAGCATTGATACATATTTTAAAGTATTTGAAGAAAGCTCTTGGACTTGGCTTGCTTTATTAGAGTCATGGTCATTACAAAATTAAGGGGTTTTCAAATGCAAACTGGGCAAGATGTCCTATGGATTAGAAATCTACTTCAAGCTACTATGTATTTATAGGTGGCAATCTTGTGTTTTGAAAAAGTAAGAAGTAAGCTATGGTTTCCCACTCTAGTACTAAGTCAGAATATCGAGCCATGACACATGTCACTACTGAGCTTGTTTGGATTTCTTACCTTCTTGATTAGCTTGGGATAGAATGCTCTGGTAGTGTGGAATTATGGTGTGATAACCAAACAGTGACTTATATTGCCTCTAATATTGTCTTTCATGAACAGACAAAACATGTAGAGGTGAGCTGCCACTTTATTAGCCAAAAATTGGAAGAAAGAGTTATCAATCTTAAGCATGCTTGAATAGGAGATTAACTTGTAGATATCTTTACTAAGTCTCTTTCAGGAAAATGGGTTCAGAATGTTTGTAACAAGCTAGGCATGATTAATATATATGCCCCAGTTTGAAGGGAAGTGTTAGAATAAATTAGTTGAATAAAGGGACTGTCTAGTGGGTTTGATACTAGAGCTCTTATTCTGTCATACTTGTTCTTGTAGTATTTTTATTCAAGTATAAATTCACATACTAACAACCCTTTTGAGTATAGCTTTAACAAATTCTTTTTCCTATTTTTTTCTGACACTAACAATTTAAAAGGCTCTATTGTGTTATTCTTCTTTCACATGCTTATAGAAACAACATGCTATACTTCATTGCTGCAAAACTAGTTATTGGTGGGATAATATGATTGCAACAAAGAAAAATTGAAATTTCCTTGTACAATTCTTAACTCCATTTACCGATTTCATTGCCACATGCATAGCAGCTTCTCAAGACCAAAAACATTAAAAAAACAAATCAGTGTCAACCATATCAGAACATATTAATGGCACAGATTAACCAACAGAACAAAAAATTTTAAAATAAAGAAAAAAAGTTAAAAATGGAGAAGGGGAATTGGCACACCTCTAATGAGTACACTTTATATGAAAACCTCTACACAAAATATCCATATATGAAAAAAGTACCAGACATGCAAAAGTGTCCTGCAATAATGAACCTTTTCCACTTCAATGACTTTTCTTAAAAAAAAAAATTGTTTAAACTTCACTTATTAGCATAGTATTTATATTTTAAACTATTCACAATTTTAGGATTTGTAAGCCGTATAAAACTCAACAACTCACTTTAATGGGAAGGAGAAAAAACTTATCAATACTTCAATTTAAAGGGAAGCATAAATATCATTGATCTAACGAGAAATAATCTATCTGGATAGATACTTGAGGAATTAACAGAACTACTACACTTGCGTATCTTAAATTTGTCTTGGAATCACATAGATGGAAAGATACCTAAAAGTATTGGTTCATTAAGAAATTGAGAAGCTCTTCCCTCACACAACCATCTTTCAGGTCCAATCTCATCTTTGACTTTCTTGAGCATGTTGAACTTGTCATGCAACAAATTTTCAGGACAAATTCCATTAGGTAATTAGGGCAGCACCTTCAATGATCCATCAATTTATGAAAGCAATCCAGAACTTTGTGGGGCTCCATTGTCATCTAATTGTTCATCATTAACAAATGGAGACCACAATCAGCAAGATGATATTGAAAATAAACATGAAGATATGTCTGAAAGGTTTTGGTCTTATGTAAGCCTGGGACTTAGATACATTGTAGCCTTCTATATTGTTTGTGGTAGCTTGGTGGTAAACAGGTCACGTAGACAAGCCTATTTCAAATTTGTCATTGATATGAGAGACAAACTTATAGTCATAATCACATTAAATTTAGCTCGTGCAAAAAGGAGGTTTGAATAAGGAAGAAATTGATACCACACTTCTATTATTTTGGGTGTTGTGTGTGTTGTCATGTAATGTGCAATAGTCAATTAAAGAAGTGAATCCTGGTTTATTTCACTTTACTTATTTTATTTTTGTTTTTTATATATTGAATTGAAAAAATTACCTGTGGTCACTTTTAATATAGCTTGTTTTGTAATTGTAGGACTTGCAAAATTGGATTTATGAGTCCACTTTGAAGTTTGTTCTGGTATTACACTTGTTTGTTGTACTTTTTATGATTGCACGAGAGAAATAGAGATTTATACATCTTGGTGTGTTCTTGAAAGAAATGAAGATTAAGTTGAGAAAATAACTTGTAATAGTTTGGCTATAAGTATTACTCTATCAATGGGCATACTTAATGAAAACCACTTATAAGCTTAATGAGAAGTACTTGATTAGCATTAGTCAACAATTATATGTATTCTGCTTTTGAAAGATTATAGGGGTGTTAAATTTGTTGAGTGTCATAATTTAAATTGTGTGACTTTATAAATTTAATGGTTAAATTATTTTAAGTGAAAATTTTATGAATTTCAGTTTATAATAATAAAGGAATTTCTTTGATCTACAATATTTCTTGTAAAATTTTATTTGTTGACTTTTTTAATGATAGTTATTTATTGCATTTAAACTCATTGAGCTATGTACCAGCCTCTGAGCATGTAGAGTTAGTTGTGAAAGGAAAAAGAAAAAAAAAAATTGAATGCTTCTATCCCTTCAAGTAGCAATTTTGCCACAAGATATAACTAAATCCAGTATGGTCTAAAAAGGAGTTAAATTAATTGCAACAAAGCAAACAAACAACAAGAAAATTCAACAAGTCAAGAAAAAACCTTAAAAGCATTCCAACGAGAAGATCTTGCATTATCACATATTTATCACAATTGTTGCGACAGAAAAATGAATACAAAGCTGATTGGGATGAAGTTGAAGAAAGCAGCAATATTGATCTGTTCCCCACTGATTGGCATGAAGTTGATCCTTGCACCACGATTTTCAAACACAAAAGTAGAATTTGTCTGCCCATTACTCAATAAAAATTCACCAAAAGAGAGGCCCTTTATGGACTCCAACCATGCTATCAGTACAGTTCCCTTGGCGTAGTTGAACATATTGATCTGTTCGATTCTTGTTGATAATGTTGACAATGTCATTTGCAGGGATAGCGGCCTTCATTGGTTGATAATGCTGTATATCTGCAAATCAGACCACTTGGGATAGCTGCCTACAATTATTGATTACGCGATGTTCCAACCAAATTGGATCAGGTAATCCAATGACTTCTTTCCTCTTAAATTTGTGACACACAAGATAATTTCTACTTCTGAGCACATGTTATCATGGAAGATACTCAGTCAGCAAACATAGCCAATGTGTAGCGCTGATCCAATCCAACTTTAATAATGTTCTGAAAACATATAAAACCAATTTTTGGCAGAGCATGCTGAAATAATCTTTGCTTTTTAAAAGAACTAATGACTAAAAGTGCTGCCAAAGCAGCCCTTTTCTATTAGCAGCTTTGAAGCAGAAATTATATTAAAATTGTATCCACCTTTGTGTGCCAGACTGTAGACGGTCGATCTTATTTTTTATCAGGCAATGAAAGTGTATAGAATGCTGTCCCTCTGAAGCCTATATGGCTTTAGTGTATAAATATTACATACCAATGGTATGTGAAAGAGCAGAAATGATACACCAACATTTTTGTTATATGTGGTGATGTAGATAAGAGAAAAAGGTGAAAAGAGAATAAGAAGAAAGTGAATTCCATTTTTAAGAATGAGGGTCTAGTCATACGCGTAGATGAGATGTGAACAAAAAGGAGCGAGTATAATATTGCTGGTGAAAGAGTGTGGATAGAGGTCTGTTTTTATTTTTATATTTTTACTCAGTTTATTTGAGATTAATTTTAAATTAATTATAAATTTTTATATAATAAAAAATTAATTTTAAATCAGTAATTATATTATAAATATAAAGAAAAAAACATAAGTTTATTATTATTTTACTGTCTTTTTATGATTTATTTTGTCGTAATAAAAAATTAAAAAAAGAAAAAAAGCTTTTGGCTGCACATTCATGGATGGAGACTTTTTCCGAACAGAAAGCTATCCAGCATTTATTTATTGTCTGGACGGTGATAGTCTCACATTGAGTTTCTACACATTATTCTTACAGTATCTTTTCACTTGACTTGTAAGAGAAAAACGTGTTTTGCTTTCTTTTAACCTCTTATGGCTTCCGTGACTTCTTAAATCCAAAGTCAATAGTCAATAGTCAATAGCATAGCTGGGCCTATTGCATTTATTTATCAAAATTTTTATACAAATGGGCAGCAGTTCTTCTTTTTTCAGTTGGCTTATATTTTTGTCTTTAAATTAAGATATAGTATTTCAATTTACCATTTAGTGCCTTCAACAACAAGAATAAGAAACAAAAAATGTCGTTTTAATGTGTGGGCATCTTGTAAGGGTCTCGTTACGGTTCCAGGGTCAGGAGTGAGGATCAAAGAGCTAGTTAAGATTACATATTTTTTAATTTAAAATTTAAATTGAGAATATATTTAATTTAAATGTAAAAATAAATTTTAATAAAAATATATACATATTTTTTATTAAATAAAATATAAAAATATTACAATTATGCTATAAATTTTTTTCTCATTAAATTGGTTGGGACCACGACTAACCAGGTTGAAAACTTGGGCTTCTAATATTAAAATAAAAAATAATAAACAAGGAAAAGAAAAGATAAAAGAGTTGTATTGCATAGGGTTCGTGAGGGAGAAGAATAGAAAATTCTCCAACCTTATATTGCAGCGCAACAAGAGACAAGGAGAAGAGGAAAAATTTTGGGGAAAAAAATTATACATCTTGTTTTTCTTTTAGGTCAATCGTAAATACATTTAACTATTAAATTAATATTAATATATTAATTAAATCATTAAAATAATATAAATATACTCTTTTAATTATTAATATTTAAAATAATATAAAGAAATATTATTTATTAATTATTAAATATAAATAATTATTTGACTTGTATATAATTATTAATATACATAATATTTTTAATTAATTATTTAAAAAAATATACAAGCTAGTGTTTCTCTTGGACTCTTTTTTTAATTTATTAAAAAAATATAATATCATGTATATCTGCATGCTTTGCAATATAAATAAAACTATATATGGTTACGAAAAGAATAAACTGTATAACCAACTTGGGGAGCTTAGGGAATGAAGCCAGAACGGTAGAGAATAAGGTAAATTTGTCAATGAAATTTTCTTGTTGCTGAAAATGGCAAAGAAGAAAAAGAAATAAATGAATTTTACTAAGAATCTATTTTGTAACTGAAAAAATAAATTAAAACAAAAAATAGTACAATTATGATTAAAATTAAATTGAATAATATTTTAGAAAGTCAAATATTCCAACTTTGTACTTTTTAAATAGCTTCCCTAATCCCTACTCTCATGACTAATTTGTTTAATTGTGGCAGCTTGCTTCTTATTGTATATACTTCTCCTGAATACAAATAAATTCGTAATCTCAATTTGGCCAGATAGAGTAGAAATATGTAATCTTCTGTGCTTTTGGTTGTGAACGTTCGCCAAGACATAAATTTCTGCTAATTTGAATTTTCTTACTGAACTTATTTCATAAGGTGAGAAGGTGGGGTATCATTCCAAGTTTAGACAGGAGGCATTCACAGCCGGCCAAGTTTGATTTTGCATTTGAACACCAATGACGTCCAGCAGGGTCGACCAATGTGACCCATAATTTGTTTTATACTGAAATCGACGCTCGTGATGCCAATTGTAATTAATACAAACAAACAAGGCACTAGTTCTGAAAGAAGCAGACAAACAAGCATAGACATTGTTAATTAATTTGGTATACAATGGGAAATTACTGACAATCAAACCTTGTTAGGAGCAACTGGTTCAGTCTCAAGAAAAGTACTCAAACCTAACAACAAATATTACAAGTAAACACCTGAACCGGCTTCATAAGAAAGAATTAATTAATTAGTCAGTCCAAATGAATCATTGGTACCTGCTATATACTAACTTACTGCAATTTGCAAGAGGGCCAATGTGGGTGTAGCTGCCTACAACATTTTCTTCCTTAGGGACACCACCTATTATTAATTAAGTGTTTCATTAATGGAAAGAGCATCCGCTGTGATTTGTTGGACGATAGCTGAATGAATCGATGAGAAATAGTCATGCGGACCTGGTAGTTGAAGTTTGACGACAATATATATATATATATATATATATATATATATATAACGGTAAATGTACTTTTATTCTCAATAAATTTCTTTGTACTATAGGAAAATTCTTAATAATTAAGAGACTTAATTTTAAGAATTGACTACCAAAATAGGTAGTATAGTTGGGTGTGATTTTAATAGCAACAAATGGGCAGCATTTCTTTCTTTTTTTTAATGGGTTATATGCATTAATCAATATTAGTGATTATTTTTGAATGAAAGACATGGAAATCATATGCCATTTTCAGGAGAACTTGTATAAATTATAAATTTTTCTATGGTGAAACAGGGGAAAGTATCTAAGATCTTCAATGCCCTTTGCAATCAAATCACTTTCAATTACTTAATTAGAAGTATGCATTTCTTGGTGTACCTTTCAAAAATCAAATTTGGACTTCTTCAGGTCGTCTTCCTACAAATATTTGGCCTACAAATTGATAATCCTCGATCTTTTAAACATTATCTAATAGATAAAAGTCTTTGCCGTGTTTATTCCTTCATTGTTTTTCAATTGGATTGATTACAACACGAATCACCAATATACATTACAATTACAAAATGCAGCTTATTCTTGAATGAAACTAGAAAGTATATAGTGAGTCAATGCCAAGGTCTTCCAATTTTACAAAAGCAAGAAATTAAGACAACACATTTCCTTTTCATCTCTTGAAAACCTAATGTAATTTGTATAATTCTATTCTTACATAATTTTTTTTAAATAAAATTTAATAATTTATTTAAATTAATTTTAAATAAATTATTATATTAAAAAAATAAAAATAAAAACATAACTCTAAAGCAGGCAAGGAAAGTCATGTACTTGAACAACATAGCATTCCACGCGTTCAAATTCAGTTCAAGTGGAAGGAAAGCCATATAGTTCAACAACACGGCATTTCATACATTTAAATTCGGTTCAAGTGGAAGGAAAGTCATGTACTTCAACAACACAGCATTCCACACGTTTAAATTCGGTTCAAGAGAAAATCTGTGTCTATGCTATCAATGTAGAAAAGGTAGTTCTACTCTCATATAAAAATTATTGCAGGATTTTAGATAAGTTTAGTTCTACATATTTAAAAATTTAATAAAATTATATAATATTTAATAAATTTAATTATTCAAATTTTTGAAACAAGGATTCAATAACGTCTATATCTGTTAATGAACAAATACTTAACCGGGCCCCATAATTATAATACTTGCCATTGTTTATTAATGCAATATTTTGCAATAAAATTGACTACAACTAAGAAATAACCATTCTTTTTTATGTCTATAAAAAAGAGTCTCATATGTTTAAAATTGAGAAGTATCAAATCTAAGACCATGATGGCCGGCACAAAATCCTTCACATCTCATCTTGTTATTCCTCTCTTCTTCCTTTGCTCATCAGCTTTGTTTCAAGTCATAACAAGCCTTAATAATAACACTCTTTGCATTGAGGAAGAGAGAATGGCTCTCCTTAACATCAAAAAAGATCTTAAAGATCCTGCAAGTTGCCTTTCTTCTTGGGTTGGCAAAGATTGTTGCAACTGGATGGGTGTGGAGTGCCACAATCAAACAGGCCACGTTGTGAAACTTGATCTCGGAAGCGCTCGTATCTGCAGCAATACCAACCAGTCGCCTTTGGGTGGTAAGTTGAATCCTTCTTTGGTTGACTTAAAACATCTCAGTTACTTGGACCTGAGTGCCAATAATTTCCAAGGAATTCCCATACCAAATTTTATAGGATCTCTCACTATGCTGCGTTATCTAGACCTCTCTGATGCTGAATTTTCTGGAATTGTCCCTCCTCAACTTGGAAATTTGTCTAATTTGTATCATCTTGGTCTCTCGAGCGCCCTTTCATTGTCATATACCTTAAGTGTTAGAGATTTAACTTGGCTATCCCATCTTACTTCTCTTCAATATCTTGATATGAGTGGCATCAACATTAGCAATATTGCATCAAGTGGCTTGTTCCCAATAGTAAATATGATTCCATCTTTGGTAGAGTTACATTTTTCCTCATGTAGTCTTCATGTGCTTCAGCCTTTGCCCTTGAATATTAATTTTTCATCACTTTCTGTCCTTGATCTCTCTCTCAACGATTTTAATTCTTCAATTCCTCTGTGGCTCTTTAACATCAGTACCCTTACAACCCTTAATATTGAAGGTTCTAGCCTTAGGGGTTCCATTCCTAGTGAAGTTGCATGGAGAAATCTATGCAAGTTGCAGATTTTAGATCTATCATCTAATTATCTCAATGGCAACATAAAAGAGATCATCAATGCTTTATCCTCGTGCAGCAACAATAGCCTGGAGAAATTGGATTTGAGTTTGAATTCTGAACTAAGTGGGTATTTGCCCGATTCTTTGGGACAATTCAAGTATATAAAAGAACTTAAATTATCCTCCAACTCAATATTAGGTCCAATTCCATTATCTATTGGAAATTTGTCTAGTTTGGAAACACTGAGCCTAGACAACAACAAGATGAATGGGACTATTCCGGAATCTATTGGACAGCTAAGTAAGTTGCAGTATCTGAAACTTGTTCAGAACTCCTGGGAAGGTACAATAATCGACACTCATTTTGAAAATCTCACAAATTTACTCTGGTTCTCTATATCATCTACAAAATTAGGTTCATTGGCTTTCAAGGTGACTCATGACTGGATTCCTCTTTTTAATTTATATCATCTGGAAATCAGTGAATGTCAATTTGGCCCAACATTTCCTTCCTGGCTTAGAACTCAAAAGAATCTTGAAGATTTAATCCTAGAAAATGCTGGAATTTCAAGTAGCATACCAGACTGGCTTTGGAACATTTCCTCCCAGATTTTATGGCTACACCTTTCTCGGAACAAAATCAGTGGTTACCTCCCAAAAGCATTGAACTTTTCGCGGGACACTTTGGTGAACTTGGCTTCCAACCAGTTGGAGGGTTCTATCCCCTCTTGGTCTGGTGTTGGAGCGATTCATTTAAGGAACAACTCACTCTCTGGACCAATACCATCTGACATTGGCATTTTAATGTCAAATTTGAGTGCCTTGGATCTCTCTAACAATCTTCTTAATGGCAGCATCCCTTCTACCATAACCATGCTTAAAAATTTGATTTATCTTGATCTCTCAAATAATTTTTTGATTGGGCAGATTCCGAATGGTTGGATGGGTATGGAACAATTATGTACCATAGATCTTTCCAGCAACAGTCTCTCTGGTGAAGTTCCCATTTCAATATGCTCATTGCCTTCACTTGAATTCTTACAATTGAGTAGTAATGATCTTTCTCAAAATTTGTCTTCAGCCTTTCAAAACTGTACTGGGCTGACAACTCTTGATCTTGGAAACAATAAGTTTTTCGGGACTGTACCAGGTGAGATTGGGAAAAGCTTGGTTATGATTTCACAGTTAATTTTAAGAGGCAATTCCATCATGGGAAATATTCCAAGACAGCTATGTCGCCTACCTTCTCTGCACTTATTGGACCTGGCGGAAAACAATCTTTCAGGTTCTATTCCTGCATGTCTCGGAAATGTGGATGGTTTCAAGATACAAATTCCTCCTCCTGATTTTGAATTTGTCGATGCCTATGGCGATGTGTCATACTTTGAGCACGCTGAGTTAGTTGTGAAAGGGAGAAAAACTGAATACTTCAATTTAATGGAAAGCATAAATATAATTGATCTTTCTAGAAATAATCTGTTTGGACAGATACCTGAGAAATTAACCGAGCTACTATACTTGAATACCTTGAATTTGTCATGGAATCACTTCCATGGAAATATACCAATGAATATTGGGTCATTGAGGAATTTAGAAACCCTTGACCTCTCCCACAACCATCTTTCAGGTCCAATCCCATCAAGCATGGTGTCTTTGACTTTCTTGAGCCATTTGAACTTGTCATACAACAATTTGTCAGGACAAATTCCATTAGCTGATCAATTCAACACCTTCAATGATCCATTAATTTATGAAGGCAATCCAGAGCTTTGTGGGGTTCCGTTGATAACTAATTGTTCATCATCAGAAAATGGAGACAACAATCAACCAGAAGATATTGAAAATGAAGATGAAGACATGTCCGAAAAGTTTGGGTTTTATGTTAGCATGGGACTTGGATACATTGTCGGCTTTTGGGTTGTCTGCGGTAGCTTGGTGATAAAGAGGTCTTGGAGACATGCCTATTTCAAATTTGTCAATGATATAAGGGATAAATTTATGGTGATAATCAAAATTAGTTTAGTTCGTGCAAAAAGGAGGTTTGGATTTGGAAGAAATTAATACCACAAGTTTACTGCGTGTGTTATTCTAACTATTGTGTGTTGTTATGTAATTTGCAATAGTCAATTAAAGAAGTGAATCCTAGTTTGTTACAATTCTTATTTTATTTTCACTATCTATTATATTGAATTGAAAACAACTAGGCACATTGGATTTAAAAGTTCAACCTAAAGTTTGTTCTATTATTACACTCATTTGTTGTATTGTTTTATGATTGCAGATGAGAAACAAAATATTGCACCTTGGTGTTTTTAAAGAGAAATGAGGATTAAGTTAGGAAAATAAGGTTCAGTAGTTTGGCTATTGGGATTACCCAATCAATGGGCATACTCAGTAAATTTCGATCATAAGTTAATGGTAATAAATCAAACAAACAATAGAAAAACCAGCAGATGAATAAAAATCCTTAAAGCATTAATCAAAATCGTTGCAACAGTAAAATGAATACAAAGTTGATTGGCATGAAGGTGAAGAAAACAACAATTTTTATCTGTCCCCCACTGCATGGAGTATTGCTACCCCTAAAACAACCCCCTTTTTGCTTGATACCTGCACCACAATTTTCGAGCACAAAAGTAGAATTTATCTGCCCATTACTAAATAAAATACACCGAAAGAAAGGCCCTTTATGAACTCCAATCATGCCTACTCCCACCTTGGTATGTGATTTATTTCACAAAAAGGACAAGGATTTCTTTTCTTTAAAAAGTGAAAAAGCTAACAATGGCTCGAGATACTCCCCTTGACAACCCACTATCTGCCCAGTGCTGGTGCCAAAATTGGGTAGCTCTACACCACAATTGGGAGCAAAAATTTTAGTCAAGTCATCTTTAGAAGGTTTGCAGTTTACAGCATTGTTATCAGTATAGTTCCCTTTGCACAATTCACCGTATTGTAAGGCCATGCACCTAAGACCAGGACTGCCTTTTAGTTGAGGGAGCTTGATTCTTGTTGATAATGTTGACAATATCATTTCCTGCAATATAGAGAGTGTTATTCTTAGTTTAGATATCATAACCTGCACTTATCTTGTAGAGTGAACATATAGCAATTTAATTAAATTGCATGATTTTATACAGAAAATGAGCATGAACATATATATGTATTCCTATCACATCTATATGCTTTCCTTCAGAGGCATTCATATGCAAATTGACCCCTCGTCTGTGAGGGGGAGTTTGGCCTCCCATGAACTTTGAAAAACTCCCGTTATCCCTTATAAAATTTTAAAAATTTTTAGTTTGGCCTCCTGAATTTTGACAATTTTCACTTGTACCATAGAAATTTTAAAAGATTTTAATTTGGCCTCTTGAACTTTGCACATGTATGACCACATGCATACCCATTGCCCTCGCCCCCTCAAAAACATTCCTGGCTCCAGCCCAGCTCTTCATAGTCTTCTCAGTAATAATCTCATCCTAGTACTATCCACATTCGCACTAATAAATAGAGGACTTCATTCTGCTACACTAGTACATAATGGAAATCACTGAAAAAGCTAGAACCAAAAAAAATTACAAATAATTTAATAAAATCAACAGCAAGAAGAAAATGCTCTTTAGCATCTCGAGGGTTTTTTCCCAACTACTTTTCCCATAAGATAGTATCCGTATTCTTCCAAATTGCTTGTATAGTCCTCTTGAAGAGAATATATTTTATCTTGACACACAACCGGAGACCTATTACGAAGATACTGTAAGATCGTAGAGATTTATGTCCAAATTCAAAGCCGAATAGATATTTATTTCCAAAGTTTCATTTACATTATTATCATATTTCCAACATTATTTTCAAATACTCAACTTGCTTCACGTAAGGAGCATGGTCAGCGCTCTAGTTTCAGTACAAATACCAAGTCTGGGCCTCAACATTTTGGTGAACCTGACCAGCCAAAGATATTTATAGAATTATAAAAACTCAAACCATCCAATAGGTCAGATTCTATGTAAACACTTTTCTTTTCTAATTAGAACCAAGTTCATTGAACACCAGCACATTCGTACAGAAAATATTTAAACTACTCTCAATACAAACATCATTTCAGCAAGTTCCTTTTTTTTTTTTTCAAAACTTGAACATGGAAAGTTCAGATAAATATCTTCAGCATTAAATTCAACTTACAGATCTGAAGAGCCACATAGGTCAATTACAGTTTTGTAGCAATCCTTCTCCCTTCAACATCCATCCCTTTGATATTCTCTGTAACTTTAAAGAAATATAATAGCAGAGGCTTCCCCCTCATGACCATAATCACAAAAATTTGTCCTTTCTTCACATTTCAACCAGATTCATTACTCGTTTTGAGTCAGGCTTAGACAACTAAACCATCCATCTAAACTTTTTCTGAAAAGGATACACATTCATATTAATTGTGTTATCTGTTCTAACTTCTAACTGCTAACACAAATTGCTATCTTGAAATCAATCCATATGCGATATACATTTCTTCCAACAAGTGGTCCTATCTGAACGCTTCACATTACTCTGAAACAAACTATTCTTGCTTAATATCTGGGAAAAAGAAGAAAATTTTTCGGGAATATTGTGTGGATACTTGATTAATGGGCCCTTGATTAATTATGGACTAGTTTGGTTAATTAATTTTAATACAGTTGACTGATTACCCACTCCTAAAATTAATTAACCAATCAAGTGGTTAACGGTTCCTTGATAGGAGATATACCTTCACAGCAGGTCTCCTGCCTTTAATTCTCCTAAAAATCTTTTCTACACCATTAAAATAATAAATAAAAAGGAGGAAAGGCCGGATACAGAGAGCCTACATCATTTGGTCTACTATGTGCCTGAATGAATCACTATGTCCTAACTCCTGTCCTCCCTACAAGGGAAGAAAACATTAGCAAATTAGACCACTCGATACATGATGTTCCAACTAAATTTGGATTGGCTAATCCAATGAGTTTTCCTCTTAAATTTGTGGCACACAAGAAGGTAGCAGAATATCTAAGAAATTCAAAATCTTGCTTCTGGACACATGTTGAGACAGAAGATACTTAGTTACAATTATAGAAAGACATTCCAGTTTCAATTAAGTTATGCTAGGGTTATTATTTAAGAATTCATGAACTCTAAAATTTTAACTTTTAGGACATCAAAAGGGTTTCAATTTTATCTGTTGCCTACTTTAGTTACTAATATCACCTTTATTAGAATTTGTATTAATCAAATACATAAGTACATATATATATATATATATATTTTTATGTTGAAAATTTTAGGTAAGTTTGGCTTTAGTCTCCTACCAAGGTCAGGGCATGTTACCAGACTCAAAAGTGCTTACAGGGGTTTTTATAGATCGCTTACCAACATGGCCTTCACATCAGCTAGGGGGAATCGAGCTTTTACCAATGAAGCCAAGTACATAACTATTTCTTCCTAAAGCTTTCTCACATTATAATTTGCCAATCATTATGAATGTAGCCTGGTCTAGGAAACCCAGGAAATCAATATTATACTTAATAAAAAAATATTTGGACCTTTTCCAAGACCAAATCCGAAAGGTAAAATTGACGGAAAGAAATTGCAAATTCTAGGCAAACTTTACTTAAAATTATTTTTGAGGCAAGTTGCAGAAGAGCTTCTGAAGATCAGAGAAGCCAACGAGTAAATCATACTTGGAAATTCAATCAAATTTAACTTATGAATTTATCCATTGATTATTTCATACTTGATCAAAAGGGCATTTAATTTTAGCATTTAACTTCTCTTACCAGTGCCCCTCTAGTAAGCAAACATGGCTAGGGTCTGGCACAAATCTAATTCAACTTTAATAATGCTCTAAAAAATGGAGAACCAATTTTTGATAGAGCATGCTAAAACAATCATGCTCTTTAGGAGAACTAATGCATAAAATTGCTGCCAAAGCTGCTCCTTGCTATCGATAGCTTTGAAGCAGAAATTACATAAAATTGTATTCCCCATTGTGTGCCAGATTGTAGATGATCCTGTCCTTGATCAACAAGTGAAAGTGTATAAGAACTTAAGAATGGTATTTATCTGAAGCTTTTAAGGATTTAATCATGGTTTGGTATTATTCTTTAAAAGTATGAAAGATTTAGCAAGAGTAAATCTTCATAGATCCACACTAATATAAAGTAGCAGAATCAAGGAAGAACTTTTTTTCGGCCCAATCTACAGTGCTCTAAGTTTAAAAAAGTAAAGTTACCATTAGAGAATTGTAGATTATCATTCCAATTTCCTAGTGAATATTAATGAATTTGAAAGTTTCAGTAGGCTTTTCAGCTAAACCAACTATGATTTCTTTGCAAAAGAGACTAATTTTATCATAATCTTTGCTTCTATCACTAGCACATCAATGGAGTTACATCAAAGTGGACACAAGAATGCCATGTTTGTAATTTTGACCAATTGCCCATCTAAATTTTGCTCTAAAACATCTAAGGAGAGAAAATACAGAAAAGGGTAGTAAGAAGGACAACGGTCGCGAATTAGTCAGAACAGCTAGCTCTATTCAACTACGGGAACTTTTTCTACCATTTATTTTGGCATCGATAATGGTTACCAGAAACCATAAGTCACAACACAACAAGCAATTATATTTAACAACATTCAGCAAGTGCCCTTTTCTCATTTATTGAAATGTCAAAACTCAGCTTCAGCTTAAAAGTAAAAGGCAAACCTCAAGTGAAAGGTACGAACCACAATGTGTATTTAGAATAGTTACAGCATCCACGATTCTTATGTTCACCCCTATTCATGCGATTTTTTATGAACCCCATCACACAGACTTAAAGCACAAGTTGCACAACTAATTTAACACAAGATAATATTAGCACAACCTTGCAAATTTAATTATAGGGAACATAATCATATATAGATTATCTGAAGTTCCCATTGCTACAAGATACAAGAATGTGAATAAATAAAAGAGAAAAGAAACGAAAGAAATAGTACCATGGTTCTTAGGGTAGACAAGAACCGCTAACAATAGAGAACAAAAAATGTATAGCTCATAGCTATGGAGCTTCTTCATCACCATCACCAAAGGTAATAAAAAATGGGTTTTGCTTTTGTAGGGAGATGAGACAAAAGGGAAGGGGAAAAAGAGAACCCTAATTTGTGATAAAGTGAATTTGTTTCTTTTCAACACAATGGGAGCTTGCTCGGCAAGAATGAAAAATGAAGTGGTGTTTTCAAGAGGAAAAGAAGGGGAGCAAAGCCCTTAATTGCTTATAGTGCTGCAGAAAAAAGGGACCAAAGGGCTCATTTGTGGTCCCAAGTAGCCATTATCTACTGTGCTTCTAATGTTTTTTAATGAGAAACGTAGCTAATTTCAAAGTCCAGAATTTTGTGGGCCCTATAGTTCCGGTTTTATTGAGACAGAGCCAGAGGCAAAGATTTGTTAGGAAATAGTGGGAGTATTTATCTTTCATGCTATTGGTACACAAAAAAGCACTTACCAAAAAGAAATTAGAAGAAAGTACTACAAGAATTTTTCTATCTTTAAGCTATCTCAATATTTTTAGAATAATTTTATTAAATATTTATTTAAAATAATTTAAATTATTAAATTTAAATTAAATTATAAAATTCTACTTCACTTACATTTTTATAACATACCTTCTTATATTGTACTAATCTACCTCATGTACTTATTGTTGCAATTAATAACTTCAATTTGCATTCAGATAAATTGATAATAGTTAACCAAAAGTTTGCACGTTTTTGACTAGGGATGGCAAGTTTCCTTGGCTGAACTGGGATCAATGAAGAATCCTCGATTTTCGCCAAGAACAAGGAAAATTTTCTCCCCATGGGGATGGAGATCTCATTTCCACTTAGCAGGAATCCCCAAAAATATAAGTTTACCATAATACTCCTATATGATAGTTATATAATGTATAATATAAAAGGTAAATTAGTAATTATATATAATTAATAAATAAATATAAATTTATTCATATTATAAAAACTTATTTTGGAAAATTTTAAAATTTTTGATCTCCATGGGGATTTGCTCCCCCGTGGGGATTGGGAAGGGGGAAAAAATTTTTCCCATCCTAACCATAGGGGGGTAGGGGGGAATTTTTGCCCTCGGGATCATGGAGCGGGGGACTACTCGCTGCCCCCAGTCACCCCATTGCCATTCCTAGTTTTGACTACTTTCAACATGAAGGAAGATGATTTGAAGGCTGGAATACAATGGCCAAAACCAAATCTTCTAGCATAAACCTAACATTTTTTGCAATCCATTATTGCTGAAAAATTTTCTAATTTTCTCATGTTTCTTTGATAATCCAAATTTGAATTTGAATCCTCCACCTTTATTATTCTTTGATTTTGATAACTTTCTATTTATCTCTCTAGTTTACATTAAAATATACTTTGTGGGTTTTACTTTTTTCTTCTACTAACTTTTTCTTTCTTAATTTTATATTTATCTCTCTCTTTATGTCCTTCTCTACCTTTAAAAGATATAAAGGCAAAGGATCCATGCCATCAAAATTCTAGTCCTCTAGAAACCCTTAAATTGAAAATGTTAATTGAAGGAGAGAATATCAAATGAGTGGATAGATTGCTATCAACACCATTAGGAAGAAGAAAAAGTAGAGCAGAGAAAAGAGATGATTTCAATCACCAAGATCTTGTCTTTTCATCCATCCACCTCTTCGTTAAATTGGTTGATCATTTTACATTGCCTTTCTTCATTCCTTAGTGTTGGAAAATATAGACACAATCAGTCTTATCTTAATATTTTTTTTACAGACCAAAATATCTTTTGCTTTATGATCTACTCATGTGTTTCACTCATGTATTGATCTGCTACTACACTTTACGAGTCACAAACTCAACAACACAGTTACTATTAGAATCACAATAGGAACATAGCTATTAGATGTCAGATCATGAGTATTATGGAGATTCTACTAGAGCCCTCCAAGTATACATGCTTCAAATTCCAAATGTGTAAAATGATACCTTAAAGAAAATTTTCTAGAGAGAGTAAGAAAAATTGAGAGTTAACAAAATGTTTTGTACATGAAAGTTTTCTCTATTTAAGTGTCTAGCTATTTTCTTGGATCTTAGACATTTTAAATATTCAGCAACATTTAAAAACCTATATTAACTAACACTCATCATTGGTCTTGACCGTAAAATTTTGGTTTTGTAGTCGCCATCGAACTAAATTATCTAAAGGTGAGATCGGACACCTAACTAAAAATAGTCTACATTTTCAAATATTGGGCTTAGGGGTTGATTACATTTTAGGGAAGGTGTCAGCATCCTAAATGCCTTTTCGATATAAAAAATGATCTAATTAATTTACTAAATTTAACTTATGATTATTTTTTAAAAAAAATTAAAAATAATTTCTACCCATTCTGCATTGGAATTTTTATAAAAAAAATGATTTTGGGAAAAAATGCCCTTTCTATTCCAAATTGGATTTTTAAAAATAAATTGAGAAAATCCCTTCTCTATTCCAAATTAGGGTTTTTAAAATAATTTTAAAAAAATCTCATCTTTATTCTAGATCAGGGTTTTTAATAGTTTTAAAAAAAATTTCTTCCTATTCCGATCCAGGGTTTTGAAATAATTTGAAAAAAAATCTCCATCCTATTCAAGTCCAAGGTTTGAAAATAATTTTAAGAAAATTCTAAAAACCACAAAATTAGGCACATATGCTATTTCCTTGAATCTCTATCATTATGCTTCATAATTCATTTAATCAAATTAGTCATAGCCGTAAATACACCACTTTATTAAACATAATTTTATTTTGAAGTAATTAAAATTTAAAGTTATCAGAATCTAAATAGGCTATAAGATTCTCGTAGCAACTCACCAACTTTAGAATTTCCTAATATTGGACTAACATTCAAACATTGACAATTTAAATCAATAAAGCTATAACAAATTTCAATTCAACCAATATGAATTTAGAAGTATATACCCAATCTTATTTTCACAAGAAAACAGGAATTAACAATCATCATAAAATTCCAAACAAGAATGATCAAGAAATTCAAGAATTGCATAATATAGCCCATAACAAATAAAAAAAATCAAGACAACAGCATAAAGTCTCAAGTAACCATACCTTTTTCACCTATTGAATTTTAAATAAAAATGGTACTTGATTCAACTCCAATAGAGCTTGCTGCAGTGCTGGTGCTAAGATGGAACTTTCGTCTCCAACTTTTGGACTCCAAGCAAGAATAATTCTCTGCTTACGTGAGTGCAGCGCCAGAGGGAGAGTGGCGCGGCCCCCCTGGCAGCAAACGTGCCTTCCGTTGGTGGCAACACAGACGCTACACCGGATGAACTTTTGACTGCAGTTTCTAGACCTCACCACGAATGGTCAACCTCTGCAGCGGCTAGGTCCCTTGACAATGGCAACTATGCTGGTTTGCAAAGATAAGCTGAAATAGAGCAGCAGCAAGGACGAGTTTCACCAAAGAAACCCGCAGTGTAGTAAGACTTGATAACGAAGCCTCTTGAAATGGGACGATGTAGCAAACTGAACCTCAGCAACGCGAGACTACAGGAACCACAGCGACTTGAGGGAATGACGCCGAACTTCGATCAAAGCCGTCGGTTTCTTCAAAGCGAGGATAAGAACTTGTGAAGGGAAGCCGAGGGGAGCCTTTGTTTGGTGAGCCATCGTCTTTGAGGGCGCTACATTCCTTTGGAGTGAAAGAAAGCTTTCTTTTCGTTGAAGGGAAAGTCGCTTCTTGGGTGAAGGTGCCAGCTTTCCTAAAGTGCAACGGGGTGATGGGCCTTTGGCTTCTCGAAAGTGTAGTAAGGACAGGACTGCGAGAAGAAGCTTGTTGCTATGAAAGGGAGACGGGATTCCGTTTCAGTGCAGAGGGGTGATGCGTGTCCGGTCTGCAGAGGAGCGCTAGCGTGCTGTGACAGGGGTGGTCTTGGACAGTGAACGGCGTGGTAGGCAGAGCTTCAGTGGCGGCTGCATTTTGTATGAACAGAAGCACAATCAAGAGAGGGTGGAGAGGTTGGCTTCTGTGTGTGTGGAATGGCTGAGAGCTTCATGCACTTTGGAAGCCAGCGTAGATGGGAAAATAAGATGCGGTGGGGGTCTTTCTAAAGGTGATAATTTCTGTGAATGGGGGAGCTCCTTTTTGTTGTTTTCTTTGTTTTCTATCATGGGCTAAATTTTTTGTAGGCTTTCTCTCTTTTGGTCCGTGAAAACCCTCCTATTTTTGTGTTGAGTGAATGGTTTTTTATAATTATAAAATTTTAGAGTTTGATTGTTAGTTTAATTTTTATTTCTTAGTTTTATCATAACTTTTATATTTTATCTTCTTAATTTTATTTATCTAATATTTTTTTATTTATCTCTTGATTAATATTTTAGATTTTCTTATCTTTTATCATCTATTTTCTTTATCTTTTGTTATCTTTTATCTTAAATTATTCTTTAAATTATTTCTTAGATTTATCTTTTATCTTATTATTTATTTTTTTATTTTTTTGATTTTGATTTTGATTATTGGGTTTGGGATTAATTTTGGTTTGGGCTTGCTTTATTTAAATTTTTTATTTTTAATTTGAGTTTTGGTTTTAAATTAGGTTTAATTTAAGTTAAAGTTTTGTAAAATGAGTTAAATAAAATTGAATGTCTACAATAGGTAGAGTTGTACTCTAATTAGAAATCTTATATCTTAGCATTAAGTTAGTTTAAACTCAAACTGACTAGATAATTAGTTAGATTATACCTTTTAACAAATAAAAATGAATCAACTAATTTGTCTCAGTTTAATTAAAACTCATTTAATCAATTATCCTTAAGAAATATTCTTTAATGAATTAGTTAACTAATAATTAATTAATTTTATCCTATTACATATTCTTATGAACGAACCACATGGCCCCCATCAACTTTCCCACTCATACACATTAAACATACCAAATAAAATCTCAATCTCATAGAACATATATCTAGTCATATGGGAAAATGGAACGTACAACCACATAAGAATAGGTACCAGAAAATGATTGTTATATTAAGCTACCATTAAACCAACATAACATCACTCAAAATCTCATTGCATCCTAAATCATTTCATTCTCACATCAAACCATTTGCATCTTTAATCCCATAGAACCATGCAAAGGTCATTACATGCATTTGTATTCATAGTTATGCTAGCTACTAAAGTAAGCATGACTACCTAAATAATGAGTCACAAATTGTAGGTAGATATGAAAATGATTTTTCCTAAATACTCATTTCAGTTTATCCAAATTTAGTTGCTTTCCTAGAGATGTTCCATTAGACCATTTCTTTCTTGACCCTTGGAGTGCATGCTAAAGTAACAACACTAAACATAAATTTCACGACATATCCTAACTCACAAAGGGTACTTAGGCTAAGATTTGCAATCTTGTATAGGGCTCACATAGTAATGAAACAAGGATCTCTTCAATCACTCCCCTTTTTAGTTGACTTATGCACATGCAATATGAATTGCATGCTATGGTGGAGCTCCCACTTAGGGTTTGTCACACTCTAATAAACACCATACAAAACACAGTTAGTCAAATCACAAAGAGACTTACTTGAATCACCTCAAATTCATATCAAGCTTCCATCAGGCTTTGTGGAGTCAATAATCTTTACGTGTTGACTCATGGAGTCTTATCTTACCCATATGCCAAGGTGATAATTTTTAACATAAAACTCTTTTGCCACAAAAGCAATAAGGGAATCATCCATATTATGGTAACTAATAATCATTTAAGTCTATCATACTCGCCACTTAAGCAATAGGACAATTTTCTTATGTGAAAGAGAAAATTTTTTAAGTTTGATGACAACTTAGATATGTGTCATGAATTAAAAGGGAGGCTCTTTTATTAATCTATAAAAATGAATACAAAAAATATGACAAATCCTCAATAACCTAAAACCCCTAATCTACTTGTAAAAAGCATCTCTAACAATGGATTCGGTGAAGGAATTAGTAGGCATATTGTTGGTGGGAATATGTTATAATTTAACTAGCCTTTGTGCAGTGCTGGCTCTAATTGTTGACCATCAACATCACTAAAACTAACTAAGTTCACACTCCTAACTAGTTCACATAAAGCCAAATTTGTGGTTCCGTTTAGATATCTAAGTATTCTTTTGACTATAGCCCAATGGGTAGTCCTAGGGTTACTTTGATATTTTATTAACCATGCCCATTGCAAAACATATGTCGAGTTAAGTAAACAATATAGCATACATTAGACTTTTGACTATATTGGCATATGGTGCTTTTGCCATTTCCTCTTCTCTTCCTCTATTTTAGGACATTGTTCCATACTAAAAGCCCTTTTCCATTAAAGTATCTAAGGGTCTATAGTTATGCATTCTAAATTGCAAGACTTTTTTTTTATTATAAGTTTCTTTAGACATACTCATAAACCTCTTACAACGATCCACCCAAATACATAATTTGCTTCCTCATATCCTTCATCTCAAAAGTGGAGGATGACCACTTTTTAGTGGTGATTATAAACTCTATGTCATTCCTAGCTAAGAGTATGTTATCCACATAAAGTGACAGAACTAGAATCTTAGACAATTGTTTAAGGCCATAGATGGAGCATTTTAAGCAACATACTTTGTATTCTTGTCCCTTGACCTGAAAACCAATTAGTTGATCTATTTAGATCTACTTGTCTATTTCTCCATTTAGAAATGCTATCTTCACATTGATTTAGAATAATTCTAAATCTAGATGTGTTACAATAGCCAAGATTAGGTGAACAGATACAAATCTCATTAAGGAAATGTCTCTTCACAGTCCGCTTCCTCTTTTTAGGTGTAGCCTTCCACCACTAATCAGGCTTTGTATTTGTCAATTGATCCATTCATCTTATGCTTTATTTTGAAAACCCATTTGTTTCTAATGGTCTTCCACCTAGGTGAAAGATCAACTAGCTCATATACATTGTTCTTAGCCATAATACTAATTCCTTCTTGCATGATAGTCATCCATTTGTTTGAGTTTGGTGAACCTAAAGTCTCTCCATATGTAGAAGACTCACTAGCAATCCCTAAAATGTTCAAGAAAGACATTCCCTCTATTTCAAAGTGTTTATAGGGAACTTTTTCCCACACACTTCAACATAATTATGAATCTTTAGGGGTTTGTTCCTCCATGCTCCTACTGTCATCAATATTCTCGTGAATGGATTGTATAGGGGCATTTTATTCTCAAGCTCTTCTAACTCATAGAGTTCCAAACTTCTCTTTGCATCACTAATAAAGGAAAAATCATCTTCCAAAAAATTCACATCATGGGACTTAGTCTCTCTAAGTTACCCATTAGGATGTTCACTGTACATAACATAGCCCTTAAAGTTTTCAAAGTATCTAATAAAAATAATTAAATATAGGGCCTAACTTTCCAAACTTATGGAAAGCATTGTGAATATACGCTATTGATCTCCATGGATGTAAGCCTTCTAAATTGGACTTAGTACCATTCCATAAATCTTATGGAATGGTAGAAACAGATTTTGGAGGCACATGTTTAAGAATTTATGTAGCTACATCTCTCTAAAACTTTATTCGAAGGTTGACTTGTGCCATCATTGACCTAACCATTTCTAACAGCATGTAATTTCATCTCTCCTCAACACTATTTTGTTGTAAAGTTCTTGTATCATCTACTACTTGCATATCCTTTTACACTCACAAAACTCTTTGTACTGATTAGATAAGTATTCTTGATTCCCATTAGTTCAAAGAGTCTTTACACTTCTCTCTTTTTAATTCTTAACCTCTGCATTTGAAATAATTCAAAGCTTCAAAATGGTGAGACAACAAAAAGTAGAGCCATTTCTTGAGTAATTGATGAAGTAGGATCTGCCATGCCCAGCCTTTACATTCATGGGTCCACATATATCTGAATAGATTAATTCTAGAAATTAAGATGCCCTCTTAGCCTTATCAATAGGATTTTTGCTAGCTTTACCAATTAGACAAGACTTACATAGAGGAGGATTAACTTTTGTAAGAGGGCCCAATAACCCTTCCCAAGCTAGTTTGGCCATTCTTTCTTACTCATTATGTCCCATTGTCAAATGCCATAATATGAAATTGGACACCACATTAGAAGAAGAAATAACATGGGTAATATTATTGAAATCATTATCTATGTATACTATGAACAAACCGTGTTCAATATGTCCATAACCATATAAAGTTTTTTTTATGATAAAAGAACAAACCATTAGTCTTGAAATTAAATCTAAATCATAAGTCCAATAATGCATAATTTGATAAAAGATTACATTAGATAGTGGGCATATGTAAAACATCATGTAGAATCAGTTTGCATCCATTATACAATGTCAATTAGTAAATACCAACTCCAACAACTTCTTTTTCAACTTTGTTCCCCACGATCACAAAGTGTTTGTTCATTGTTACCCAAAGGTATCTACAAGCCCTACACGATTACAAATTATGTGCTTGCTTGCTCCAGAGTTTACAATACAACCAAGGAGAGAGTGAGCTATAAGTACACGAGTGCAAACAAAAATACTATAAGGAACAAAAATACTATAATGAACAAAATGTCCCTTCTTGCCATAGTTATAACATTTGAACTTGGATTTATCTTTGTTACCACTGTGCTTGCCTCCAGGGCTCATAGTGATCTTACTAGAATTTGAACTTTGTTTTTGATTTTTCATTTGTTTTCCTTTGTGTTGGGACTTACCGTTGCATTGTTCAACTTGTGCTACCAATGCAGCACTATCATTCACATCTCTGCATTCTGCCTTAAGTTCTAAATGGTAGGAAATGTTATCAAAGGTTTGATTCCCTTGTTGTGTGTAAGCACAAGCTTCACTTGTCCCAAGAGGACTTTAGGATGGATCTAATGACTACCAAGACCTGTCATTCATTTATCAAATCATTTCCAATTGATTTCTTTTCTCTAAACATGGTAGACATTATCTTTCAATATTTAGCAATCGAATGTTTTGGATCCATCATATTTTTGTTGAACCTCAACATCAAAGTAAGAAGTCTTGTGATAGTGGTTCCATCATATTTAAGCCTCAACTAGTCTCACATTTTCTTGATAGTTGGAAAGTTGTCAAACTCTCTAATGAGATTGTCATGCATGCACCTTAACAAGGTAAAGTGTGCACTTCTATTTCTCTTAAACCAAGTCTTATAGGCTTCTTTGTCACAATGATATTAGGCACTATTGCCCTTAGTAGGTGGATCCATAACATTTGTTAGATGGTCAACCATTAAGAATCTACTGAAGTTTCTATGCCATATGTCATAGTTCTTATCATCCACCTTATCTCTCTTAGTTAATTCAGCAATGATATTTTGGAAGCATTACACTACATCATTGCATAAAATTAATTAGGCTCATATTTATCTATTGTCATTTATAATTAATGCACTTATTTTCACCTACATTGCTTGGTTAAAAATTTTACGCTAGCAATAGTAATCATTTCTTAAAATGTAGATGAAAACAAGCATTTGATTTTATATAGTCTAAGCAGGAACAACTCCAATTTAATTTATAATAAATGTTGTTAAAACACTTATCTAAGATAATGCAAACATATTGCAAATTTAACAAGTTCAACCAAGGAACTCTATTGATATTTTGGTGCCTATGATCAAAATAATAAAATATATACATATTAGGTGCACAAAATGTTCTTTTAGAAGGCCTCAAATAATAAATACATTCCCCAAAAATAATTGAATATGAATTATTTTCTACTACATCAATTTACTTGATAAAATTAGGGATGCCGTGCCATCTTTATATATATTCTATTATTTTGAAGAAAATAAATAACACACAATTAGATCAAGAGTGTTCAGCGAACTATAAATGTACTAATACACATAAATATCACACATTCACACATAATTCATGATTCTGAAAAGTGTGGCTAATGCAAAAATTTATTTTGGGAAAAAACTTTTTCCAACAAGTAATTTTTTAAAAAAAAAACCTAAAATTAACTACTTTTAGGAATTTTTAAAAATAATACAACATTTTTTGAAAATTTTAGACACATAGCCAAAAAGTATTTGAAAATGGAGTACACAATAAAATTTGGTGAAATTTTGGGCTAAGGACATGTGTCACATGTGTTGATCCTAAATTTTTATTTTAAAGTTGTCACCGATCTAAATTGTTTAAGGGTGAGATCAGACACCTAATTGAAGTTGGTCTACATTTCATAGATTAAATTCAGGGTTGATTATGTTTTAGAGAAGGTATTAGCACACTAAATACCCTTTTGATATAAAAAATGATCTAATTAATTTACTCAATTAAAAAATTTTAAAAAATAATCCCTGTCCATTCCAAATTGAGATTTTAAGGATAATTTGGAGAAAAATTCCCTCTCTATTCTAGATTAGTTTTTTTTATCTATTTTAAAAATTTCTTTCTTATTCTAAATTGGAGTTTTTTTAAAAAAAAATAATTTTAAAAAAATCTCCTTCCTATTCTAGTCGGGGTTTTAAAATATAATTTTAAGAAAATTCTTTTCCTATTCTAATTTGAGATTTTAAAAATAATTTGAACAAAGTTGCCTTTCTATTTTAGATTAGGATTTTTATTAATTCTGAGAAAATTCCTTTCCTATTCTAGGTAAGAAAGAAAGGCTTGTATCACTTAAGTGATTATTTATTTTTAATTTATATTTATTTACAAAGAATATGACTTATTTTTATTTTTCTCTTATTTTTATTTTAAAAAAAAAGTGCAAAACCTAGTAACCTACTTCCTTTGCTTTTAATGAATTAAGAACAAATCCACCTCTTATCTCTCTATCATAGTGTCACTATAGCGTAGATTCTCAGCCCAAAAAAAAGAACTAAAAAAAAGTTGCTCTCAACAGTACAGTGCCCATGCGGAGACGAACTGGAACTGTAAGTTTCAATAGCAATGATTGCAACACGAAAGGATGATTGAGATTTGATAGAGCTTGGGGAAAGGCTACGAGGCATGACTACTCGTGCACTAGGCTTCTTGACAATGGGAGTGCAGCTTCTCAACAGCAAGAATGAGATTTCCTGATAGCTTCAATGGTGTAGCTTCTAATGACCGACAAAGAGTTGTAGATGCGAGCTGGAATGCTAAAACAGAGGCAACGAACTGAATAACAATGGAGCTAGAGGATAGTAGCTCTTCTTTGTTCAACAACGTAGGGTCATGAACCTTCAGGTGCTGACGAGATATGGGTGGCATGCTCATCCATCGTTAGTCCTAGGACTTTTAAAGGCTGTGGGTGATCGCTGCATTGAAGGCTTTGAGGAGGAACATAGTAGTGAAGCTAAGCTTTGATGACTAATTTGTTTCCATCCTTCACAAGGCTATGGTGCAAGAAAGGTCTCAGTCCACAAGACAAAACCCAGATGGTGTGACGATTGAACGTGAATGGGTGAGAAGGATTCAGAGTGCAAGTAAGGAGGGTGAGGTCATGAGTAAAAGGATGCTGATTTCGCCGCAGTCGCCAATCTTCGTCTCATTACTCCTTTCATGTGTGTCTATTTCGTGACATGGGTACAGAGATAACATGCACAAGTGAGCTAAGGTGAGCTTTTGATGTGCTTGCTGACCTGGGTGAGGTTCTCTTGGGTGAAGTTTTAGGTGGCAAAAGGCATCTTGCACTTCAACTACATACTGGGTTGGTGGGGTGGATGCGATGATGATAACGTAAAAGAGCATAGGCTCTATTTTTAAGAGAAAGGGTAATTTGTGGAAAAAATGAGTAATCTCAGAATGCATATGGGCATCTACAAGAATTCATGCAATGTCAGGATTTTGGAAGAGGGACCATGGATTGGTGCTTGATCAAGAAAATAGAGTGTTGGATTTTGGGTGTGAGAGGCAAGGACGCAATGGCAAGGTGAGCTAGTGAGATCCAAGATGCAAAAACTCTGAAGTGTGTGGACGTGAGCTCCACCTTTTTGCCAAGAGGAGCAAGAACCTCTAGTTATTTAGTCACCCCCTCAATTATTCTGAAACCTTCACACTTTTTTTGTTTGGGAGTTTGGTTATTGGAGAGGTTGCTAGTTTCTCCGAAGAACAGTGGAGGTGATGAGGACACTTTGAGGCTACTAATGGGTTGCTATTCTAAAGCCCAAGGGAACCAAGACTGCCATGCATTTAAAGTTGAGAGTGGTGTCCCAATGGGTGAAGGTGCTAGGCTAAGAGATGGTGATTTTGGATGAAGGGATTCGGAAGTTTTTATTTTTTTGGGTGTAGAGAGACTGTGGTCCCTTAGGTTGAAAAGCAGGACCTTTTTTTAATTTTCTATCCGTCTCTTCCCCCTTCCCAGGTGAAGGTGCCTCCACTTCCTCTTGTAGACTCCCCTTTTTGTGATCCACCTTCCTCTTATTCTTATCTTTTCTGGCAATCTCCTTCTTCCTTCTTCCTTATCTCTTGGCAATCTCCTTATCCTCTTGCTTATCTCTTGTCTCCTTGCTGACACACCCCTTCTATCTAACTCTTCATCATTTTTTGCTCATGGCCAACATCCCTTTTTCTTTTCTAAAGAAACGCCATAGTTAGGTCGATAATTAGGTGCCAATTAGGTGAATAATGTAGGGTTAGGTGAGTGAATGAATGTCGCCTACTCCCTTTTTCTCTTGTTCTCTTTTTTTCTCTTTTTAATATTTTATTATTATTATTTTATTATTTTTAATTTTTTTAAAATTTTTTAAATGACATTATTTACATTTGAGACCTAAAAATATCTTTAAATTTTTCATTTTCACTCAATTAATTTCTAAAAAAATATATATTCAAGTAGGATAATTTTAGAACATATGCATGGGTCTATTTTAATTTTTAGGATTTAGACAAAATTAGGTGTCAACAACATCCCATACATGATGGCAAGAATTTTGTTACTTTGTGGCAAAACAACTCTCATAGAGTTCGTAAAGGAATCATATAGTAGTTTTGAATACATAATTTAAACCATCTTACCCTTCATTATTGAATGGTACCTTAATATCCATGGAAAAAGCTTTGGAGGGCAGCACATGACTTACTCGCTCTAATTTAGCACATGGGTCAGGCTATCTTTAACTCTTTAAATATGAAAATTTTTCATATTTGCCATGATAATGTGCCCTATTATTCGGCCTTGTATCTCGCTCATCCAAGCTCAAATTGGCATAATTTTGGTCCTACTAGAAAGATCATGTTGCAAGGAGCAAATTAATTAAAAATTATTTTCTAAAACATAAATTTTTAAATTCAAAGTTAGCTATTCACCAACTTTTCAAAAAATTTTAGAAACAAGTTTTCATATAGCTAAATTTGAGCGATCATGTCTTTCACATATGTTATCCAATTCATGCATATAATATGTCATTTTGAATATCTTTTTACATAGATCAAATCCATATAAAGATGTTATAATAATGTGCCCATTTAGACTTTCAAAATAGCTCAAAAATAGGCTTCTCAATAAGCATAAAAATTGATTTAAATATATGCAATTTAAATCATGTAAGGCACAAAAGACACACAAGGTATACAAAGATAAAAGCAAGTATAAAGAGGCTTTGATGCCACTATTAAAAAATATATATGCAATAAGTCTTATCTTAAATTTTTTCATAGACTAAGATCTCGCTTGCTTTACAATATATTTGTACCTTTCACTCACGTACGAAATCGGCTACCATGAAATTAGCAACACAGCTACTATTGGAATCATAGCACGGACATAGCTACTAGCTATCAAATCATGATAGTATTGAACTCTAATTAGGAGTTTTATTTGCTAGGAAACTCAATTTGACTAGGATAATTAGTTAAATTATATTTTTGAACAAATCAAAATTAAATCAACTAATTTGTCTCAGTTTAACTAGAAATTATTTATTCAATTATCATTAAGAGATATGTCCATGTTAACACACCACGTGGTCCCCATGCAACACTTAGGAAAGAGAAAAGATTTGCTCTCTCTAAAAATTGCTCTATCTCATACACCTTATCTTTCTAAATGAATGGACAAATTGTTAGAGTGATTTGCACTTGTTTGACACAAATGTATTAAGGGATTTTCTAGTTGACAAACTATGCATCATAGTGAAATCCATTAAAGTTTTTATGTGTCTAGAGCAAGTCCTCTCATTGCCCTTGTTCTTCAACACTTGACGAAAGAGGATTTGATCAAGTTATACTTTGGGAGTTCCATGTGTTGGACATCAATGGCATGTAGTGCTTTCCAGCTTGGACAAGGTATGTTTTATGGTATTCCTTTTGCTAAATTAGTAAAAATCTACAAGGGAACCTAGATTATAGCATTGCCACCTAAAATTTCAAACCATGATACTTTGATCAATTAGCATTTGTCTTCCTTTATTAACACGAAACATCATTGGTCTCACTGGATTTGTTGTAGAAGCTTTTGTTTTGGGTTTAAGCTTTCAATTCATCTTCCTTAATTATGGGAAAGGCCAAAAATTGTAGAAGTTTGGTAAATAGAAATTTAGCAAAATGCAAACAAAAAGAATAATTGCTACAACGTTACTATAGATAAGGATTGGTTCAATAGAAGGTATGTTGTCCTAGAGTTTAGTGTAAAAAGGTTTTTATAATTTAATTTTAAATTTATTAAATTTTACATATTGAATTATAAATTTAATAAATTTATAACATAGGTTCAATTTTATATCTATTTAATATAAAAATTTAGTATGCCTTTTGATCTTTTTTTTAGACTAGTACATAATTCTTTTAAATTTTACTTATTGTTTATGATTTAAAAATTTTCTATTAAATATAAATTTTAAAAAACTCAAATTGTACATACCTTTTAGGTTAAACTATTTCATGAGTCCTCATAGTTAGGCCTAATTGGTCCTCATAGTTTAAAGCAGTCTCTCTAGGTCCATATAATTTCTATCATTTATGCCTTCTGTCTCGACCATCACAAAATGTCATAACATTATCTATGTGCATATTTGGCAATTAAATGCCACCCACATAACACAAAAACTTTGAATACATGGCATGGCCCTTCTTCTTTACCTGTTTATCTACAAAACAAGTCATTTGACCTACTTATAATATTATATAGTAGCCAAGTAAAAAGATCTAAGAGAAGTGAAAATAGGGAGGCTAATCTCACTGGCATCTGGATCTACAGTTTAAGGAGCAAAGAGACTGTGGTTTTGAGTTCAAGATAGAAGTGAGCAGTGACTTAAGGTAAGGATGAAGGTAACTTTTTTGTGGTTTAGGTGTTTTAGGTCTATGAGTGTTGTTATGGTGAGAGGAATAGGCTCTTGTTAAGATAGAGAAGGGGCAAACATTTAATAGGCAGATTCCTATGAAAGAAACTGAACCTAGCGAAATTTCACATGTTCACATAATAGCAAATTCAAGCAACACAATCATAGTTCATAATCAAGTTAGAATAAATTCAAGCAAATAAATTTTGTTAAGTAAATTCCTGGGGCATTTTCAAGTAACAACTAGTACATAAAGGACAACAATCTTGCACATGTTGTAGGCTCTAGTAATAACACTGACATTGTCTATTTCTCACTTCTAACTCTAGCCATGGCCATACTAAAACTAAAACTTTCTCTTCTGCTTATCTTGTTTAATTTGCCATTGCTATTCTTTCTCCTTAGGATCTATTTGAAACATGGCTACTATGGGCATTAACTATGGCACCTTAGGAAATAATCTTCTATTTAAATGTAGAAGCATTGTATTTAGGATTTATTTTATGGCATCTTAGGAAATTATTTCTAGAGGAAAGCAAAAGGGATTATGGTTACTATGAAGGACAATGATGAGCATGGCTTCAATTCCTTTGGGTTGGGCAAATGATCTATTTGACATATAAACAGTAAGGGAGAAAGGTCATGTTATGTGTTATGCCATGTCTATTGCTTGAGTAACATTTAACGTGTCACATATACATAGGTAACGGCGTTATAACATTTTGTGACGCTAGGTACCTAAGGCATAAAAAGCAAAAACTATAAGGACTCACCAAGATAGTTTTATTGTAAGAACTTACTTAAAAATTAAGCCTAATTATAGAAACTCATGCAATAATTTAACCTACTTTTTACAATAAATATTTTAAAATTCTAATGCTAAATTACTTGTTGAAGGTTGTACTAATATTTTGTTGGCTTACATCAATCAATTGTGCTTTTTCATTTAAGTTTTCATATTGGAAATAGAAATTCATTCAAATAAGAGATCCAAGCAATCCTAGTTGACAATAAATAATGCAAACAAAATCAAGGTGTGAGAAAGCCAAATTAGCTAACTAATGTGCATTCCTCTTAACATGGAAAAGGACAAAGAGCTAAGCATTTTGCCAAGTTCTTGTAATCTTCAATGATGAACCCCATATATGAGTGAATAGGAGAAACCTAGGCAAGGCATTAGCCACCTCCAAACAAACACAAATCCATTGCCTTGCCAAAACCACCCCAAACAGCCATGGCTTTAGTCACCACAAGAGCTTCCCTTTCTTGCAGTAAATGGCTACTAGATATCATCACAAACCTAAGCTCATCTCTAATAATCCAACCAACTTCATTCTAACCAGTGGTCTTTACCATAACATCCACATTTAGTTTATAAGCCTTGTGGAGGCTTCTGTCTCATCATATTCATATGGTTTAAGGCACATGTTTTCCATCTAGTAGCCCTAGAATTGCATAATCTGATAAGACATATGCTCCCCATAAGAACACTGTAGCAACTTCAAGTTGATCCTTTGGATTTTATGGCACAATTGCCTCCACCAGTCTTGAACAACTAGATTACATAGTGATGGCATTCTAAAATTTAGCAATGAGACAAACCAAGCATGTTGAGACCATGAACAACCTAGAAAAAGGTAGTTAATTGTATCTTCCATTTCATTGCACAATGGGCAAATTAGAGGCACCTCTACCTCTTTATTGCACAAGTTCCACCTAGGTTGAAGACTATTTATGAAAGCTCTCCATAAAAAAATTTTAATTTCCCCTAGAATTTGTGTATTCCAAATATTATTTCAACCTTCATCTTTAAAAAATAAAATTCTCATAGGCTTCTACCTATGTCATCCCAACACCTTTCAGTGGGAGCTATTAGGTGTAGTGATAGTGTGGATGGAAGGGTGTGAGGGTCGTGAGGTTTTCCTTTGAATTGCCATCATTAGACTCAATAGCTAACTGCTGCTAGGCCAAAACTAAGGTTTAAAATTTGGAATTTATAGTTTAGGGTTTTACAATTTTGAGTTTGAGGTTTTGCTATGTAGAATTTAAGTTTGGGATTTGACTCTTTAGAATTTGAAATTTAAATTTTGGTAGTTTAGATTTTGGAGAGTTTGGGGTTTAAGGTTTTGTGATAAGATTTAGTGTTTCATGTTTAGGGTTTAGGGTTTAGGGGGTATTTAAGGTTTAAAGTTTGGGATTTAGGGTTTTATGATTTTGAGTTTATGGTTTATGGTTTAGGAGTTTGAAGTGTAGAGTTTTAAGATTTAAGAATTTAGTATTTAGGGTTTTAGGTTGTAGAATGCTTCAAGTGATGTGCCACAATGACTAAGATTAACAACATTGTCACATCATCAGTTCTAGGCCACATGGCACAATGACTAGATTAATTAATGTTCACATCATTGGCTCTATCAATACTTAACAGAATCCATTAGAAATTGAGCATAATTTTATCAACTTTGTAAGGTCTAGGACTTGATTCTTTAATTTCAAACTAATGAGACAAAATTACTCGATTTCAAAGTCAATATGACCAAAAGTGTGTTTAAGCCTAAAGATTATATAATTATTTGATCCACCCATCTTCATCAACCTTAGAATTAATGAAATCTTTATATTGTCAACTTGTACCCTTATCTATTTTCCTTTCCTTCAACCTCCATATTTGGAAATACATAGATGATGACTGTTTTCCCCACAAGATGCTCAATAGATATCTCTAGTTTATTAGTCTCCTTAATATCATCCAACATACTAACAAAACCCTCATAAGTGTGCAACTCTTTTAACACATCATATAGGTTCATGCCAAGTGCTAAATACAAATACCTATGATAGTTAACATATCCAAGATTGTGTAATAACTTCTTCTTTACTTCAATTGATAGTTCTATAAGATCCCATGAGTAAAGATTCCATAATTTCCACTAATGTATGCATGTGGACATGAGGTAAATTTAACTTCATAGTGCATAGTTGGAGTCATTAATCGATACATGCTAATTAGTAAAATCAAAACTAATAAATCATCCTTAATATATTTTAAAAAATTACACATACAAAAATGCCAATCAATCTAGGATAAAAAATTAGACACTCTTTTAATCCCATATTTTATACGGATATTTGCAAAGAGAGTTCACCCAGCATTCTATACACTGCACAAAAAGGAAGCATGCCATGTGAAGGAGGACATAAAAAGGGCTTACCTTTTTTGCAACCCTTAATGGCATCTCTTGAGCTAAAAACTTCAATTAGGTATAACAAAACACTACTTCGCTAAGCAAATTGCTATTATTCCCAAGAGTAGGGATGGGCACTAGTTTAATTCAAGTAGGTTTCAATCTCGCCTCTTAATGGAAGTGAATTTGAATTGAGGATGGTGAAGGACTATATAATGGAGTGGATCAGGAGTGAGATAAGATGAAAAGACCCAAAAGCAAATGATTGCGTCCAAGTTTAGTAAGGACTAATGGGCCAGCTTTGAAAATTAAGTCGAGGAAGTAAAGGGAGAGATTGGATTATTGGGCCTCGTTTTATGAAGAGAAAGTTAAGAAGAAGAATCAGAAGGTAGGAGAATGGTGGAACCATGGAAGGAGGAGTAAAGAGTTGGACAAGGTCTTTGCATCCATGAATGATAGGGTCTTCATTTACCCCCATAATGAAACGTGGTTGGTAATGGTGATAGTATTTGGACAAAGCAAAGGGTTGAGATGGTGATTGCACCATTGTGAGCTTGTGAGGAAGGCAAAGAGAAAAGGGTTAGGACCAATGGTATGATGCTATTAATTAGGAACTTTGGATGGAGGAATTAGAGGGTCAAGATTAGTGCAGAAAAAAAGCTAAAGAGGAATACACTTCATTTGGGTTCGATTTCATACAAGTGAAAAATTCCCAAATCAAATGAATCAATTCTACTCTAAATCAAACCATTTGATCTAACACATTTAAACCCAACTTGTGAAACTAACCTCATTTTTTTTTTTATGTGGTTTTGATTTGGTTTAATTGAGCCTTTAGTCTATGCCCTTGTCCAAGAAAAAGGGGAAATCAAAGTCAAGGAGTTCCTTTATTGAGGATGCAATCCTTAAAATGATTATGCTTTAGGAATAAGGGTTTGACAAAGAGATTGAAGATGACATCTTTTTGAAGAACTTAGATGTTTTCTTCTCTTTTAAGTGAAATAACTTGCGATGTTGCTTAATTAATTATTTGCTATTGTTGTTTTTTTATATTAGACCTTTGGTAACACATCACTAATGTTCTAAACAATGAACTAGTTGGTTTGACTGGCCAAACAATGACTACCAACAAACTCTTTTAGCTCAATACTCATAATTAGTATTAATCAAAATTCAATTAAAGTAGGTCAAAATTAATCAAAATATTAGACTAGTTGGATAACCAAAACTTTTTTAAAAAATTGCAAAAAATTATCTATAATTACAAATTTTATTATCTCAATCACATGTAACCTTTAAATTGATAAAAAAATTAAAAATAGTTATTAGAAGGACAATAAAATCTATATTTTTGTGAACCAATGCTTTATCGAATTAAAATCCAAATTAATTCAATAAAATAAATGAATTAAAATTTATATAATATTTTATATTATATATTTTATCAATAAATAATATTATTTATATAAAATATTATCATTTGTTTTAACTATTAATTTAACTAATTGAACCAGTATAACTGTGACTCACTATTGAAACAATTCATTGACAACTAGTTTCTAAAACATTATGCATTACAAAATCATTACTTATTGTTGATCATTAAATTTTGGTTTAGAGTTACCACTGATCTAAATTATCTAAGGTGAGATCGGATACTTAATTAAAAATTATCTATATTTCAGAGATTGGATTCAGGGATTAGTTATATTTTAAGAAAGGTGTTATCACCCTAAATGGCCTTTTGGTGTCAAAAATGATCTAATTAATTTTCTTAATTAATTCACATTGGTTTTAAAAAAAGGATTTTAAAAATAATTCCTGCCTATTCTGGATCAGGATTTAAAAAATAATTTAAGAAGATCTCTTTTGTATTCTAGTTTAGGGTTTTAAAATAATTTAAAGAAAATCTCATTCCTATTTCAAATTAAGGTTTTAAAATAATAATTTAAAGAAAATTTCCTTCTTATTCTAGATCAAGATTTTAAAAAATAATAATACAAACTAAGAAAGAAATACTTGTGTTACCGACATGATCATTTATTCTTAATTTATTTTTATAAGAAGAACATAACTCGACCAATAACTTATTTTTACTTTTTTCAAAAAAAATACAAGATTTACCTAAAACCAAAAATGTAGAACTTAATTATTTTTTAAGATCAAAACCTATACCACTTTTCTTCATTTTATTCTCATTATACCATGAACTTTCTAACAAAGAAGAAATAAAAATGGCACCCAAATAATATCACAGTAAAAGCCAATCCCAAATAATATCATAGGAAAAGCCAATAAACCCTATAGTGAGTATCATATAAAATGCCATGCACACACTAAAAGACTCATTACATGAAAACTGCAAAAGCATCACACACCTTTCAACTCCAAAGAAGGAGATCCAAACCAAAGCAGTTCATAATGGCAAATCACATGGGTGTAGCTCTCAACTCACAAGGGTCTTCAACTTCAACTTTCGGGCTCCAAGCAAAAGCAATTCTCAACTCGCATGAATGCAATACCGGAGGGAGAGCGATGAATCCTTTGGTTAACAATGAATGAGTCTTTTACCGGCGATAACAGAGGCGCGTTCTCCGAGTAGCAGTTGTGCGTTTCTTTGGTAGTAACGGCAAACGGCTCCTTCAACAGGGGCGTAATGCAGGTCTGCATCTTAATATTGACGGCTGGGCTTGGGCGTTCGTTGTCTTTGAGGCAACTTTCAACTGCTTCTTTGAGGTAAGGGTGCTGGTTGCTAGTGACAAAATGCAATTGATGCCGTGTAGGTGGAGAAGAAAAGTGCAAATTTTTTAGTGGAAGGCTGTGTAATATCGGGTAGGTAGTTGGCTGTAGGTGTAGTTAAGTGTGGGTGGAGACGTGAGGAGAAAAATGCAATAGACAAAGTGGTGAGTTTCTCAATATTCAAAAAAAAAAAGAAAGTAATGAGTTTCTCTTCGGGATCTTTTGCTTTGGAAATCTCTTATTTCCTTCAAGTCTCCCCTCTTCTTTTAGCCCGTGATCCCCACTTTTTTATATGCGTGTAATGAATTTTTATAAGTGTAAAAATTATAATTTTTTTTCTATTTAAACTCTTGTTTCTTATTTTATTTTTAAGTTTTATCTTTTATTTTTTTATTTTTTATCTTTGTATTTTCTTTTTTTTTAATTTTTATTTATCTTATTATCTATGAATTTTTATCTCATATTTAGATCATTTTCTATCTTTATCTCTTTTTTTTATATCTTTATTATCTTTTATTTATCCTAACATCTTATCTTCTATCCTCTTATTATTTATATTTTTAATTTTTAATTTTAGTTATCTTTATCTTTTATTTTTCATGTTATTGTAGTTTTATTTTAAAATTTTATTCTTGTATTTGGGTTTAATTTTGGGTTTAGTTGTATCTTGAGTTTAATCTTATTTTATTTTCTTATTTTTTTATCTTTGTTTAAGTTCCTAATTTAAGTTAAAATTTTAAGAAAATGAATCAGATAAAATTAGATAACTACACCTATTTGATATTAAGATTAATGTAAGGCTTGTACCAACAAAAAATTAATGAAAAGGTTAAAATGGTATATAAAATGTTCAAAGAGCCATACGTTACAATTGATTGATATAAGTCAAAATTAATCAACATTAAACATTTTGTGTACTTACATAATAAATTTTTCAAAAATATCATAACATAAGTAGAAATGAAAATTTTTACCAATGCAAATTACTCAAGTAGATGGGACTTAGATATTTTAAATAAATTATTCTAATTTTAATTTAAATTTTATATATAAAAAAGACTTATTTAAGATAAATTTTTATTTAAACATTTAATTATATTTAAAAAAATTAATCTTTACTAAATAATATTTCAAAGAAATAAAAAATTAGAATTATTACAAAAATTAAATCCTAATCCCTTTTAAAAAACCTCCAAAGCCCCGGAACTTTCTAGAACTCCTGCCATTGATTAACGGCTTGAAAGAAAAGAGTTTCTTTCCAGCTCTTCTACTTTGCCGCCTCTTTTGATCGTCTTTTTCTCCGTGGGTTTTTGCCCTCTTTCCTTTTCCATGGCATCCGCGTTCGTCACGTTACCGAAACCTTTCCTCTATAAAAGCAGTGCCTTCCCTTCCTCAGACCATCGCCTGACAGGTTCTGTTAACTCTTGTAGGCCTTCATTCTCTTCACCAAACTCTCCATTTCGCACAATTTCTTGACCCTCTCTTTCTCTGAGTCTGAACCAGGTTTGCAGAGGAGCTCTCTTAAGATTAACGCAATTGCAAAGAAATGGGAACCCATCAACGTTAATAACTTTAATTTTCATGGATTTGTTATTATTAGTTTTCTTCGCCATTCGTTGTTTTTAATGACATGTTTTGAGCTCACCAAATTTGGCTTGCAGGTCACTCCGCAGGCTGATAGAATTCTTATTCGTCTGGAGGAGCTATCAGAGGTATACTATAAACTCGTACGATTCAATGTTTAATATTATTTTAAAATTTTAAGTTGGAATAGATGTGTGCAATTGTTTATAATTTCTTTCTGTAGTTTCCGTACTTATTTTCTGTTCTCGATAAATATATAGATGTTGCCTATGTTCAAATCAGTGTCTTATGTAGACATAATGTAAGGTTGAATGTAGGAGTATGATTTTTTTGTAAGCTTTTCTTGTAAAGCTAGCTTGCAATGAGTTATCATAATTATACAAAACCAATGAGATTGTGATATGGAAAAACTCCAATAAAAAGGTTTGGAACATACTTTGAATACAAAGAATTAAATTCTATTTATGACTTGGTTTTCTTATAAAGCTGAAACTGGAGTATTTTATACTCCAAACCTGTGGTGCTTGTCAATCTTACAGTTCGAAATAAGAGAATAGCTTAATCAAGTTCTTTAATACTGCTTTTGGCAATTGGCATCTTTTCATGTAATGGTCGTAGTTGGCTTTCCTGTTCTAGATGTTATAACAATGCTACCCTTTGCAAGTGTGAGCTGCACAATAAAAGAGTGTAGGATATGCTATTCATATTTACCTGCAACATTTTAAGTTTCTCTCATTGCTCAGGCATGACAATGATGAGAGAAGTCGAGGATAGTATATTTTGGTACTTCTTCTAGATATGATGCTCAAGTACTGTGCTTCCATACATGTGACTAATCTCCTTTCAAGTTCAAGACTTTACGGAGGGTGATGAGAGCGTACTATATGACACAAGAAATGCTTGGCTTGATGAGAGTGGTGAGTGCCATATTTTCAACATTTTATGATAAGAGTGGACTTGTCGAGAGTGCCATATTTTCAACATTGTGTTAGGTTACCATGCTTCAGACAGGTACTAGTATAGAGTGCATAAAAATTCATTACAATTTCATTATATGTGATTATGTGTTAAGTTATTCGCTCAATACTCACAAGTGATTATGTCATTCCATATGGCAATGCTTATATCTTAATTTGTGGGGTGTTTATTCTTTTTTTATACTTTTTAAAAAAAGTTTCTATTGGTGAAAAATTATCTATATTTGACTTTTATATAGCTTGAACTTGGTTTAACTTTTCCCACTTAGTATTAAATAATAATAATAGTAATCTGTAAAATCTATATATAATGGGTTTTACAGTACGCATTAGTCAGGTTCAATGACCTAATTCAGTTGGAAGAATGATAAATGAACAGAGGGATAACCAAGAAAAATTTTATTGCACAAATAAATTTATATGACTAGTGAAAATAAATTTTTACTTGGGAATGACTTTGCGTATTGGTTGCTGCATACTCTGTTGTATCATCAAGAATTAGTTTTGATACTTTAATTGACTTTGTCATATTATCTTTACATATTAAGAAATTAAGATTATTTATTCCGCATGCAAAAAATATATCTAATTATGTATGCATTCTGGTGCAGAAAACAGCTGGTGGAGTTTTGCTGCCCAAATCAGCTGTTAAATTTGAGCGATATCTCTTGGAAAAGTAAGTAGACATGGACCACTTTGGTGTTCTAAAGGGCAGAAATATTTTCTCATTAAGAATATTTGTGTTGCATTGGCTGTTTTGTTATCATTTGGCTACTTTCTTCACATGGGTTTCAGATTCTTTCTGTTGGAGCGGAGGTTGAAGAAGTAGAGCCTGGAAAGAAGGTAAGGATTTCATGCTATGAAACAGGCTAATTTCTATTATACTCGAATAATGAACTATAATGTTATTGGTACAACCATTTAGTTATTTGTCGGATACAATTATAGAGCTGTACAAACACATGTAGAGGCTTTCTTGTTACTAAAAAGAAAAAAAAAAAAAAAAAGAGTGGTCATATGTTGGAGAGTACAGATTGGAAGACAAAGCACTATTCTTGACTGGGGAGAGTTCATGGTCTAAGGACATACTTTTAGAGCATCGATAACAGTAGTATTCCTACTAATTATTTATTTATTGTTTCCTGTCTAATTTATGTTAGGGCCAAAATGGGGCAAGGTCCCAAAGGAAGGTCCATCTTGGAAAGTACGCTAGAAAGAGAAAAAGTTAGTTATTTAGAGGGTATCTTTGGAAGTATGAATCCATTCAAGGGGAATGATTGTAAGAGAGAGAGTGAGGTGTGAGGGAGGAGGCAGTTAGACAATTTTCTTTTGTGTAAGCTTTTGTTTGGGCTAGGGAGATCATCCTTGAGCAAGGAACTTCTTTCCTGGGAACCAAGAGAGTGCATTGTGCTCAGCTTTCCATTCTGTTTTTCCATTACAGTTGAATCCTATTTCACTATTTTGGTTTAAGGGTTCCTCGCATCCTTTGACTTTATGTTTTTATAAGTGTTGCTTTATTTGTATGTATAGTGTGTAACTGAAAAGGAGAGACCTAATGGGACCACGGGTTGTCTTGTCTTATATGGTAGTTTGGGAAAACATATTTGTGTGAACCAATTAATAAAGCGCATTTGAATTGGATATTTAAAAAAAAAAAAAAAAAGATTTCATATACTAAACAAGACTAGCAGAATGACAATTGATGTCATTTTTAGAAAGGATAGTTGAGTACGTTCTGGTAATGTACTAATACCATTATACATTGATAGATGAGCTGTATCTTAATATCTCTATAATGCATTACGTTAGAGCTCAACTTTATTCAAATCTGTGTATGTTATGAGGATTGTGAAGTAACTTAAGCATGTATTGAATATGTAATATTTTGGTATGATAATGTATATATTTTGATATGATAATGAAATATTTTGTGTATATTTCAACAAAATGGATAAAGTCATGTTTGCATTGTTTTTGGATACTCGGGGCTATTTGGAATATTATTTGAAAGTCGCTAATTGTTATCCTTTGGCAGGTTCTGTTTTCAGACATAAATGCTTATGAGGTGAGAGACCTAAATATTTTCATTTTAAATATGATGATATTTGATATTCTGGTAGCATAACTTTTAAGTTAATGAGATGCACATAACTTGCTAGAGAAATATTTATTATTTGAAGGACAACTGATGCGAAAAGTATTTGTTACGACCTCACTGGTACTTATGCATAGACCACATAGGGTAGAGAGATTAGTCAGGAGTAATTGGTACAGAAGAAAACCATATATTTTTTTTCTTCATTTTTTTGGTTTTGGCCAAATTAAATAAAAATTCGGAGGTCTTCTTGCCTGCTGTTTTCTGTCTTTCTTGAAAGTATTTACCACAATTATCATGCTGTTTGCATCGATTATGTCTAATATGGGTGTAATTCTGTCAGGTGGATTTGGGAACTGATGCAAAGCACTGCTTCTGCAAAGAAAGTGATTTATTGGCCATGGTTGAGTAGGGTTTGGCCTACTGTCTGAGATGCGGAAAGGAGAAGCCCACAAGTATTTGATAATACTGGAAATTGCATTGAGGAAACGAAATGCTTTACCAGTTTCAATTCATAGCCCATGTTGCATTTTGTTTTGTTGAGGTGATGTTATATTGACTTCAATATATGGCATTGGAAGTTTTTGAGACAATTTTCCAAGTGTGGGCTTATCTCATCAAAAAATTTATACAGATGCTATACGCGTGAAGGATAATGTCAGTATAGAATTGTAATCTGATGAACAAATCCGACAAAGACGCCCATCTTGCACTGAGATTATGCCTGTGCATGACTGAATGTGGCTCCATGGAATCAGCCAAACTACACTGGCAATGTCACATTACGGCCAAGCAGGTCGTTGACGTCGAGACCTAAAGTAAAAGATGGCTCATCTCACTGTTATCAGCCAGCTTCATGTTGTTAAAACAGTTGCCTCACCCTCCCTTCCCTCCTCCCAAAAAGAACAAAATAGTCAAAACAATTCAAGCAGAACGAAATAGATGAATTAATAAATCAATCATTACATTCTCTAAGTAAATTTATGGAGTTTTAAATTTTAATGGAATTTACCAAGTGGAATAAGCTTGGCTGTTATTGTTTGTGTATTTTATTGTCGTAGTGCCTTTTTGACATCTATGTTTGGATTAATGTTGAATAAAATTATTAAAAATTATCTATATAAATTACTTGGTGGGTAAAATTTTCTCAGCTCAATTGATTTTGAAGATTTCGAATCTGATTTATTTTTCAATGGAGTGAGAATCTTGATTCTGCATTGGATTAACTCAATTCTCCGCACCCAAAATATGACTTCCACATTTTATTCATCCTTCCTGACCACAAGCCGCCTCTACTGTCAAGATTAACCATCTTGTGATGCCGATGAATGTTGCCTTGTGATGCTGCGGCGTATCGCCATTATCAATGGTGGGAGTAGAATTACGGATAAAATCTTTTTATGCTCGATTCCATTCGTCAAGGAATGTTGGTTGATTCATTTGGAGCCACATATATTTCTACCAGCAGCACTGCCAAATTTGATTGTTCGAATCCAAACTCAACAGCAGAGCAAGGAAATAGTAGAGACATCGAGGAACCAGAGACGGTGCTGCCTGCATCCTTTTGGTTTATGATTTGTTTCCTCCCCTATAAAATGGTGGCGCTGGAAGAAAAAGGGGAATCAAAGAGTAAAGTGAGAAAGCAGTGAAAGAGCAAAGAGGAATGAGGAAGCAGGCAAGCAAGGCAAAAGGGAGAACTGTTTTCTAGGAAACGAGAGAGTTTTGCAAGTGAGGTGGAGAGAGACGTGAGCATGGCAAAGAAATGTGCCTTTTTTTTAAAAAAAAATTAGAGTTTAAGTTAGGTTGTGAAATTTAGTTATTTTATTTTAATAATTTTAAATAAATTTAAATTTATTTAAAATTAAAAGATATTAATTTATTTTATTTAAAGTTAATATAGTATTAAAATAAATTAAATTATTTTTTCTTCCTCAAATTCTTTTAGTAGAATTTATAAAATTATATCTTTTGTTTTATTTTTCTCATTTAATATACTTATATGAAACTTACATAAAAAAAAAATCAACAAAAATCTCAAAACTCTTTCTCAACGAAGGACCCAATCTATGAGAATTTACCTTGCTTGCTTATTCGGAACAAAGGACTTCGTGATTCCATACAGTTAAATCCCTCTCATCTAGATTTCGTGATTCAGTTCATCCCCTCACCCCCTTTGTTTCACATAAGTACAGTTACTGTTGGAGGAGTTAAAGGGTGGGATGAGGGGATTTTCGGTTGCATCTTAAGTGAGTTACTATTGGGGCCGCATCCTTTGTTTTTCTATCATTGTCACTTCGGAGGGACAAAATTGTGACAGATGTAATTTGTCCATTTAATTTTAGGTTTTTCAAAATTTTATTTTCTTTACTTTTGTTTATGAATAAAATAGACAATTTAAAATATTTAAAATTAATTGTTAACTGAAAATAAATATCTTTTTATTTATAATTTTAAGAATAAATAAATTTAACAAATTATAATTTTTCCTTTTTTTTATGATTTTACAATGGAAAGGTGATTTTACTTATGTTATCCGCATTTAAACTAATTTACCTAAATCAATTCCAAAAATAATATATCTAAATACAAAACAAATTAAGGGTTAATTACTTAAAAGGTTGAGCAATTTTGTTCTTCTATTTATGTAACTGGCACAATCAATCATAAGTTACTATATTTTTATTTTTTGGTCTGACAATGGCTCATTGTTTGCTACGAGTATTTCCTTTCTCCCCTTATGTGTAATTCATTTGCTAAGTTATGAGACTATGATGAGGAATGAAGAGTAAATCATGTCAAATTTAAGATCAATTGTAAAGATTGAATCATTATAAAAATATTATACAATATTATAATAGAAAAATGATGCATATAAACCACAAGTGAATCATATTAGCTTTGAAAATAAGAATTTGATAACAAGAAATGATTTTGTATCAATGGCATAAATAGAGAAGCCAAATTATTCAACTCAAAATTAAGGAACTAGATTTCAAGGTATCAAAATCACCCTGGCTCCAATACAAAACTATCTTAATATTATTGTTTTAAAATCAATTCTTTTAAACTCATTTATATTAAAATCAATTTTTCTTAAATAGTTTTCTTCACTAATTTTAAGGATACCTCAAAACAAGAGTTTATTAATGGACAGTGTTTGGACATTTTTGTCTAGAAACAATAATTTGAAATACAACTTGCCATTTTAAATTTGAGTGTCATTATACAAGTTATCGATGTTTGTGCATCTAAGTAAACTTGATTATAAGCAATGCATAGTAGGAGAAAACATGAATCATGGAAAATTCCGTTGTAACAAATAAATGATCATTACACAACTTCTAGCCACTTTCTCTTATACATGTCCATGTTTCTTCATTGCTCTCATTGCTATCACTTATTTAAAAATGTAAATTCTGCAGTGTTTTTCCCTTCGTGTATCCATGTTTTCCGTTTCCCTTCCTTTCCATTACCGTCCTACACAAACATTCTCGATGCTGCAATTTATACTATTTTATAAGAACCATCTATAGATGCCTTTAATGGCCCCCATTTTTGCCTATTGATCCGTTCTGATACATGATCTCTTTCTTATGTTTTAGTTTAATCAAGGCTTAGAAAAACTATGGACTGAGAAGAAACATTGGATCATACCAGGTGCTGAAATGGCTGTGCGATTCAATAGTCTCTGTGCAGATTGAGTATGTAAATCTTGGTAGCTTCCATTTTGTAAGCAAAAAATAAATACATTGCATCTCAATTATTTCTAGCCTACGGATTAGCCTAAGCAACTTTGGACTTGAATAAGTGTAAGGGCTGATCACATTAGTCCACTCACCACCTTCGGCCTTCCTTTATTCGATTGCAGTTGGCTGCTTAAGCAGCTAACAAGTAATAGTGATCAATGATCATTTTCAAGCGACTCATAGCTGTAAGCTTGTGATTTCCATTTCTATTCTAATGCCAAGCCAGGTATACCAAGCATATCAATGGCATGTGCTGTGCTAGAGCATGGAAATGGAAATGTAGCTCTTCAAAAGGACCTCCAATTGATCAATTTGAGCGTGCTTCTGAATTTTAATTATTCAGAAATTATATTCTCATGTACTCTTCACAAAATTCTCATAATTACTATGTATTATGCTATAAATTTTTTTCTCATTAAATTGGTTGGGACCACGACTAACCAGGTAGAAAACTTGGGTTTCTAATATTAAAATAAAAAATAATAAACAAGGAAAAGAAAAGATAAAAGAGTTGTATTGCATAGGGTTCGTGAGGGAGAAGAATAGAAAATTCTCCAACCTTACATCGCAGCGCAACAAGAGACAAGGAGAAGAGGAAAAATTTTGGGAAAAAAAATTATACATCTTGTTTTTATTTTAGGTCAATCGTAAATACATTTAACTATTAAATTAATATTAATATATTAATTAAATCATTAAAATAATATAAATATACTCTTTTAATTATTAGTATTTAAAATAATATAAAGAAATATTATTTATTAATTATTAAATATAAATAATTATTTGACTTGTATATAATTATTAATATACATAATATTTTTAATTAATTATTAAAAAAAATATACAAGCTAGTGTTTCTCTTGGACTCTTTTTTTAATTTATTAAAAAAAATATAATATCATGTATATCTGCATGCTTTGTAATATAAATAAAACTACCTATGATTACGAAAAGAATAAACTGTATAACCAACTTGGGGAACTTAGGGAATGAAGCCAGAACGGTAGAGAATAAGGTAAATTTGTCAATGAAATTTTCTTGTTGCTGAAAATGGCAAAGAAGAAAAAGAAATAAATGAATTTTACTAAGAATCCATTTTGTACCTGAAAAAATAAATTAAAACAAAAAATAGTACAATTATGATTAAAATTAAATTGAATAATATTTTAGAAAGTCAAATATTCTAACTTTTTACTTTTTAAATAGCTTCCCTAATCCCTACCCTCATGACTAATTTGTTTAATTGTGGCAGCTTGCTTCTTATTGTATATACCTCTCCTGGATACAAATAAATTCGTAATCTTAATTTGGTCAGATAGAGTAGAAATATGTAATCTTCTGTGCTTTTGGCTGTGAACGTTCGGCAAGACATAAATTTCTGCTAATTTTAATTTTCTTACTGAACTTATTTCATAAGGTGAGAAGGTGGGGTATCATTCCAAGTTTAGACAGGAGGCATTCACAGCCGGCCAAGTTTGATTTTGCATTTGAACACCAATGACGTCCAGCAGGGTCGACCAATGTGACCCATAATTAGTTTTATACTGAAATCGACGCTCGTGATGCCAATTGTAATTAGTACAAACAAACAAGGCACTAGTTCTGAAAGAAGCAGACAAACAAGCATAGACATTGTTAATTAATTTGCGTATACAAAGGGAAATTACTGACAATCAAACCTTGTTAGGAGCAACTGGTTCAGTCTCAAAAAAAGTACTCAAACTTAAGTACACACCTGAACCAGCTTCACAAGAAAGAATTAATTAATTAGTCAGTCCAAATGAATCATTGGTACCTGCTATATACTAACTTACTGCAATTTGCAAGGGGACCAATGTGGGTGTAGCTGCCTACAACATTTTCTTCCTTAGGGACACCACCTATTATTAATTAAGTGTTTCATTAATGGAAAGAGCATCCCCAGTGATTTGTTGGACGATAGCTGAATGAATCGATGAGAAATAGTCATGCGGACCTGAGAGTTGAAGTTTGACGACAATATATATATATATATATAGAGATATATGTAACGGTCAATGTACTTTTATTCTCAATAAATTTCTTGGTACTATAGAAAAATTCTTAATAATTAACAGACTTAATTTTAAGAATTGACTACCAAAATAGGTAGTATAGTTGGGTGTGATTTTAATAGCAACAAATGGGCAGCATTTCTTTCCTTTTTTTAATGGGTTATATGCATTAATCAATATTAGTGATTATTCAAATTTTTGAAACAAGGATTCAAGAACGTCTATATCTGTTAATGAACAAATACTTAACCGAGTCCCATAATTAAAATACTTGCCATTGTTTACTAATGCAATATTTTGCAATAAAATTGACTAAAACAAAGAAATAACCATTCTCTTTTATGTCTATAAATAAGAGTCTCATATCTTTAAAATTCAGAAGTATCAAATCTAAGACCATGATGGCCGGCACAAAATCCTTCACATCTCATCTTGTTATTCCTCTCTTCTTCCTTTGCTCATCAGCTTTGTTTCAAGTCATAACAAGCCTTAATAATAACACTCTTTGCATTGAGGAAGAGAGAATGGCTCTCCTTAACGTCAAAAAAGATCTTAAAGATACTGCAAGTTGCCTTTCTTTATGGGTTGGCAAAGATTGCTGCAACTGGATGGGTGTGGAGTGCCACAATCAAACAGGCCACGTTGTGAAACTTGATCTCGGGAGCGGTCGTACCAACTGGTCGCCTTTGGGTGGTGAGTTGAATCCTTCTTTGGTTGACTTAAAACATCTCAGTTACTTGGACCTGGGTTACAATAATTTCCAAGGAATTCCCATTCCAAATTTAATAGGATCTCTTACTATGCTGCGTTATCTAGACCTCTCTGATGCTCAATTTTCTGGAATTGTACCTCCTCAACTTGGAAATTTGTCTAATTTGTATTATCTTAGTCTCTCTACCGCCCTTTCATTTCCATATACCTTAAGGGTTAGGGATTTAACTTGGCTATCCCATCTTACTTCTCTTCAATATCTTGATATGAGTGGCATCAACATTAGCAATATTGCATCAAGTGGCTTGTTCCCAATAGTAAATATGATTCCATCTTTGGTAGAGTTACATTTTTCCTTATGTAGTCTTCATGTGCTTCAGCCTTTGCCCTTGAATATTAATTTTTCATCACTTTCTGTCCTTGATCTCTCTCTCAACGATTTTAATTCTTCAATTCCTCTGTGGCTCTTTAACATCAGTACCCTTACAACCCTTAATATTGAAGGTTCTAGCCTTAGGGGTTCCATTCCTAGTGAAGTTGCATGGAGAAATCTATGCAAGTTGCAGATTTTAGATCTATCATCTAATTATCTCAATGGTAACATAAAACAGATCATCAATGCTTTATCCTCGTGCAGCAACAATAGCCTGGAGAAATTGGATTTGAGTTTGAATTCTGAACTAAGTGGGTATTTGCCTGATTCTTTGGGACAATTCAAGTATATAAAAGAACTTAAATTATCCTCCAACTCAATATTAGGTCCAATTCCATTATCTATTGGAAATTTGTCTAGTTTGGAAACACTGAGCCTAGACAACAACAAGATGAATGGGACTATTCCGGAATCTATTGGACAGCTAAGTAAGTTGCAGTATCTGAAACTTGTTCAGAACTCCTGGGAAGGTACAATAATCGACACTCATTTTGAAAATCTCACAAATTTACTCTGGTTCTCTATATCATCTACAAAATTAGGTTCATTGGCTTTCAAGGTGACTCATGACTGGATTCCTCTTTTTAATTTATATCATCTGGAAATCAGTGAATGTCAATTTGGCCCAACATTTCCTTCCTGGCTTAGAACTCAAAAGAATCTTGAAGATTTAATCCTAGAAAATGCTGGAATTTCAAGTAGCATACCAGACTGGCTTTGGAACATTTCCTCCCAGATTTTATGGCTAGACCTTGCTCGGAACAAAATCAGTGGTTACCTCCCAAAAGCATTGAACTTTTCGGGGGACACTTTGGTGAACTTGGCTTCCAACCAGTTGGAGGGTTCTATCCCCTCTTGGTCTGGTGTTGGAGCGCTTCATTTAAGGAACAACTCACTCTCTGGACCAATACCATCTGACATTGGCATTTTAATGTCAAATTTGAGTGCCTTGGATCTCTCTAACAATCTTCTTAATGGCAGCATCCCTTCTACCATAACCATGCTTAAAAATTTGAGTTATCTTGATCTCTCAAATAATTTTTTGATTGGGCAGATTCCAAATGGTTGGATGGGTATGGAACAATTATGTATCATAGATCTTTCCAGCAACAGTCTCTCTGGTGAAGTTCCCATTTCAATATGCTCATTGCCTTCACTTGAATTCTTACAATTGAGTAGTAATGATCTTTCTCAAAATTTGTCTTCAGCCTTTCAAAACTGTACTGGGTTGACAACTCTTGATCTTGGAAACAATAAGTTTTTCGGGACTATACCAGGTGAGATTGGGAAAAGCTTGGTTATGATTTCAGCGTTAATTTTAAGAGGCAATTCCATCATGGGAAATATTCCAAGACAGTTATGTCGCCTACGTTCTCTGCACTTATTGGACCTGGCGGAAAACAATCTTTCAGGTTCTATTCCTGCATGTCTCGGAAATGTGGATGGTTTCAAGGTACAAATTCCTCCTCCTGATTTTGAATTTGTCGATGCCTATGGCGATGTGTCGTACTTTGAGCACGCTGAGTTAGTTGTGAAAGGGAGAAAAACTGAATACTTCAATTTAATGGAAAGCATAAATATAATTGATCTTTCTAGAAATAATCTGTTTGGACAGATACCTGAGATATTAACAGAGCTACTATACTTGAATACCTTGAATTTGTCATGGAATCACTTCCATGGAAATATACCAATGAATATTGGATCATTGAGGAATTTAGAAACCCTTGACCTCTCCCACAACCATCTTTCAGGTCCAATCCCATCAAGCATGGTGTCTTTGACTTTCTTGAGCCATTTGAACTTGTCATACAACACTTTGTCAGGACAAATTCCATTAGCTGATCAATTCACCACCTTCAATGATCCATCAATTTATGAAGGCAATCCAGAGCTTTGTGGGGTTCCGTTGATAACTAATTGTTCATCATCAGAAAATGGAGACAACAATCAACCAGAAGATATTGAAAATGAAGATGAAGACATGTCCGAAAAGTTTGGGTTTTATGTTAGCATGGGACTTGGATACGTTGTCTGCGGTAGCTTGGTGATAAAGAGGTCTTGGAGACATGCCTATTTCAAATTTGTCAATGATATAAGGGATAAACTTATAGTGATAATCAAAATTAGTTTAGCTCGTGCAAAAAGGAGGTTTGGATTTGGAAGAAATTGATACCACAAGTTTACTGCGTGTGTTATTCTAACTATTGTGTGTTGTTATGTAATTTGCAATAGTCAATTAAAGAAGTAAATCCTAGTTTGTTACAATTCTTATTTTATTTTCGCTATCTATTATATTGAATTGAAAACAACTAGGCACATTGGATTTAAAAGTTCAACCTAAAGTTTGTACTATTATTACACTCATTTGTTGTATTGTTTTATGATTGCAGATGAGAAACAAAATATTGCACCTTGGTGTTTTTAAAGAGAAATGAGGATTAAGTTAGGAAAATAAGGTTCAGTAGTTTGGCTATTGGGATTACCCAATCAATGGACATACTTAGTAAATTTCGATCGTAAGTTAATGGTAATAAATCAAACAAACAATAGAAAAACCAGCAGATCAATAAAAATCCTTAAAGCATTAATCAAAATCATTGCAACCATAAAATGAATACAAAGTTGATTGGCATGAAGTTGAAGAAAACAACAATTTTTATCTGTCCCCCACTGCATGGAGTATTGCTACCCCTAAAACAACCCCTTTTTTGCTTGATACCTGCACCACAATTTTTGAGCGCAAAAGTAGAATTTATCTGCCCATTACTAAATAAAATACACCAAAAGAAAGGCCCTTTATGAACTCCAATCATGCCTACTCCCACCTTGGTATGTGATTTATTTCACAAAAAGGACAAGGATTTCTTTTCTTTAACAAGTGAAAAAGCTAACAATGGCTCGAGATACTCCCCTTGACAACCCACTATCTGCCCAGTGCTGGTGCCAAAATTGGGTAGCTCTACACCGCAATTGGGAGCAAAAATTTTAGTTAAGTCATCTTTAGAAGGTTTGCAGTTTACAGCATTGTCATCAGTATAGTTCCCTTTGCACAATTCACCGTATTGTAAGGCCATGCACCTAAGACCAGGACTGCCTTTTAGTTGAGGGAGCTTGATTCTTGTTGATAATGTTGACAATATCATTTCCTGTAACATAGAGAGTGTTATTCTTAGTTTAGATATCATAACCTGCACTTATCTTGTAGAGTGAACATATAGCAATTTAATTAAATTGCATGATTTTATACAGAAAATGAGCATGAACATATATATGCATTCCTATCACTTCTATATGCTTTCCTTCAGAGGCATTCATATGCAAATTGACCCCTCGTCTGTGAGGGGGAGTTTGGCCTCACATGAACTTTGAAAAACTCCCGTTATCCCTTATAAAATTTTAAAAATTTTTAGTTTGGCCTCCTGAATTTTGACAATTTTCACTTGTACTATAGAAATTTTAAAAGATTTTAATTTGGCCTCTTGAACTTTGCACATGTATGACTACATGCATACCCATTGCCCTCTCCCCCTCAAAAACATTCCTGGCTCAGCCCAGCTCTTCATAGTCTTCTCAGTAATAATCTCATCCTAGTACTATCCACATTCGTACTAATACATGAATATAGGACTTCATTCTGCTACACTAGTACATAATGGAAATCACTGAAAAAGCTAGAACCAAAAAAAAATTACAAATAATTTAATAAAATCAACAGCAAGAAGAAAATACTCTTTAGCATCTCGAGGGTTTTTTCCCAACTACTTTTCCCATAAGATAGTATCCGTATTTCTTCCAAATTGCTTGTATAGTCCTCTTGAAGAGAATATATTTTATCCTGACACATAACCGGAGACCAATTACGAAGATACTGTAAGATCGTAGAGATTTATGTCCAAATTCAAAGCCGAATAGATATTTATTTCCAAAGTTTCATTTACATTATTATCATATTTCCAACATTATTTTCAAATACTCAACTTGCTTCACGTAAGGAGCATGGTCAGCGCTCTAGTTTCAGTACAAATACCAAGTCTGGGCCTCAACATTTTGGTGAACCTGACCAGCCAAAGATATTTATAGAATTATAAAAACTCAAACCATCCAATAGGTCAGATCCTATGTAAACACTTTTCTTTTGTAATTAGAACCAAGTTCATTGAACACCAGCACATTCGTACAGAAAATATTTAAACTACTCTCAATACAAACATCATTTCAACAAATTCCTTTTTTTTTTTTTCAAAACTTGAACATGGAAAGTTCAGATCAATATCTTCAGCATTAAATTCAACTTACAGATCTGAAGAGCCACATAGGTCAATTACAGTTCTGTAGCAATCCTTCTCCCTTCAACATCCATCCCTTTGATATTCTCTGTGTAACTTTAAAGAAATATAATAGCAGAGGCTTCCCCCTCATGACCATAATCACAAAAATTTGTCCTTTCTTCACATTTCAACCAGATTCATTACTCGTTTTGAGTCAGGCTTAGACAACTAAACCATCCATCTACACTTTTTCTGAAAAGGATACACATTCATATTAATTGTGTTATCTGTTCTAACTTCTAACTGCTAATACAAATTGCTATCTTGAAATCAATCCATATGCGATATACAGTTCTTCCAACAAGTGGTCCTATCTGAACCGCTTTATATTACTCTGAAACAAACTATTCTTGCTTAGTATTTGGGAAAAAGAAGAAAATTTTTTGGGAATATTGTGTGGATACTTGATTAATGGGCCCTTGATTAATTATGGACTAGTTTGGTTAATTAATTTTAATACAGTTGACTGATTACCCACTCCTAAAATTAATTAACCAATCAAGTGGTTAACGGGTCCTTGATAGGAGATATACCTTCAGCAGGTCTCCCACCTTTAATTCTCCTAAAAATCTTTTCTACACCATTAAAATAATAAATAAAAAGGAGGAAAGGCCGGATACAGAGGGCCTACATCATTTGGTCTACTATGTGCCTGAATGAATCACTATGTCCTATCTCCTGTCCTCCCTACAAGGGAAGAAAACATTAGCAAATTAGACCACTCGATACATGATGTTCCAACTAAATTTGGATTGGCTAATCCAATGAGTTTTCCTCTTAAATTTGTGGCAAACAAGAATGTAGCAGAATATCTAAGAAATTCAAAATCTTGCTTCTGGACACATGTTGAGACAGAAGATACTTAGTTACAATTATAGAAAGACATTCCAGTTTCAATTAAGTTATGCTAGGGTTATTATTTAAGAATTCATGAACTCTAAAATTTTAACTTTTAGGACATCAAAAGGGTTTCAATTTTATCTGTTGCCTACTTTAGTTACTAATATCACCTTTATTAGAATTTGTATGAATCAAATACATAAGTACATATATATATATATATATATATTTTTTTTATGTTGAAAATTTTAGGTAAGTTTGGCTTTAGTCTCTTACCAAGGTCAGGGCATTTAGCAGACTCAAAAGTGCTTACAGGGGTTCTTATAGATCGCTTACCAACATGGCCCTCACATCAGCTAGGGGGAATCGAGCTTTTACCAATGAAGCCAAGTACATAACTATTTCTTCCTAAAGCTTTCTCACATTATAATTTGCCAATCATTATGAATGTAGCCTGGTCTAGGAAACCCAGGAAATCAATATTATACTTAATAAAAAAATATTTGGACCTTTTCCAAGACCAAATATCCGAAAGGTAAAATTGATGGAAAGAAATTGCAAATTCTAGGCAAACTTTACTTAAAATTATTTTTGAGGCAAATTGCAGAAGAGCTTCTGAAGAAGATCAGAGAAGCCAACAAGTAAATCATACTTGGAAATTCAATCAAATTTAACTTCATGAATTTATCCATTGATTATTTCATACTTGATCAAAAAGGCATTTAATTTTAGCATTTAACTTCTCTTACCAATGCCCCTCTAGTAAGCAAACATGGCTAGGGTCTGGCACGGATCTAATCCAACTTTAATAATGTTCTAAAAAATGGAGAACCAATTTTTGATAGAGCATGCTAAAACAATCATGCTCTTTAGGAGAACTAATGCATAAAATTGCTGCCAAAGCTGCTCCTTGCTATCAATAGCTTCGAAGCAGAAATTACATAAAATTGTATTCCCCATTGTGTGCCAGATTGTAGATGATCCTGTCCTTGATCAACAAGTGAAAGTGTATAAGAACTTATAGAATGGTATTTATCTGAAGCTTTTAAGGCTTTAATCATGGTTTGGTATTATTCTTTAAAAGTATGAAAGATTTAGCAAGAGTAAATCTTCATAGATCCACACTAATATAAAGTAGCAGAATCAAGGAAGAACAGCCCAATCTACAGTGCTCTAAGTTTAAAAAAGTAAAGTTACCATTAGAGAATTGTAGATTATCATTCCAATTTCCTAGTGAATATTAATGAATTTGAAAGTTTCAGTAGGCTTTTCAGCTAAACCAACTATGATTTCTTTGCAAAAGAGACTACTTTTATCATAATCTTTGCTTCTATCACTAACACATCAATGGAGTTACATCAAAGTGGACACAAGAATGCCATGTTTGTAATTTTGACCAATTGCCCATCTAAATTTTGCTCTAAAACATCTAAGGAGAGAAAATACAGAAAAGAGTAGTAAGAAGGACAACGGTCGTAAATTAGTCAGGACAGCTAGCTTTATTCAACTACAGGAACTTTTTCTACCATTTATTTTGGCATCGATAATGGTTGCCAGAAACCATAAGTCACAACACAACAAGCAATTATATTTAACAACATTCAGCAAGTGCCCTTTTCTCATTTATTGAAATGTCAAAACTTAGCTTCAGCTTAAAAGTAAAAGGCAAACCTCAAGTGAAAGGTACGAACCACAATGTGTATTTAGAATAGTTACAGCATCCATGATTCTTATGTTCACCCCTATTCATGCGATTTTTTATGAACCCCATCACACAGACTTAAAGCACAAGTTGCACAACTAATTTAACACAAGATAATATTAGCACAACCTTGCAAATTTAATTATAGGGAACATAATCATATATAGATTATCTGAAGTTCCCATTGCTACAAGATACAAGAATGTGAATAAATAAAAGAGAAAAGAAACGAAACAAATAGTACCATGGTTCTTAGGGTAGACAAGAACCGCTAACAATAGAGAACAAAAAATGTATAGCTCATAGCTATGGAGCTTCTTCATCACCATCACCAAAGGTAATAAAAAATGGGTTTTGCTTTAGTAAGGAGATGAGAGAAAAGGGAAGGGGAAAAAGAGAACCCTAATTTGTGATAAAGTGAATTTGTTTCTTTTCAACACAATGGGAGCTTGCTCGGCGAGAATGAAAGATGAAGTGGTGTTTTCAAGAGGAAAAGAAGGGGAGCAAAGCCCTTAATTGCTGATAGTGCTGCAGAAAAAAGGGACCAAAGGACTCATTTGTGGCCCCAAGTAGCCATTATCTACTGTGCTTCTAATGTTTTTTAATGAGAAACGTAGCCAATTTCAAAGTCCAGAATTTTGTGGGCCCTATAGTTCCGGTTTTATTGAGACAGAGCCAGAGGCAAAGATTTGCTAGGAAATAGTGGGAGTATTTATCTTTCATGCTATTGGTACACAAAAAAGCACTTACGTTAAAAAAGGAAATTAGAAGAAAGTACTACAAGAATTTTTCTATCTTTAAGCTATCTCAATATTTTTAGAATAATTTTATTAAATATTTATTTAAAATAATTTAAATTATTAAATTTTAATTAAATTATAAAATTCTACTTCACTTACATTTTTATAACATACCTTCTTATATTGTACTAATCTACCTCATGTACTTATTGTTGCAATTAATAACTTCAATTTGCATTTAGATAAATTGATAATAGTTAACCAAAAGTTTGCACGTTTTTGACTAGGGATGGCAAGTTTCCTTGGCTGAACTGCGATCAATGAAGAATCCTTGATTTTCGCCAAGAACAAGGAAAAATTTCTCCCCATGGGGATGGAGATCTCATTTCCACTTAGCAGGAATCCCCGAAAATATAAGTTTACCATAATACTCTTATATGATAGTTATATAATGTATAATATTAAAGGTAAATTAGTAATTATATATAATTAATAAATAAATATAAATTTATTCATATTATAAAAACTTATTTTGAAAAATTTTAAAATTTTTGATCCCCATAGGGATCTGCTTCCCCATGGGGATTGGGAAGGGGGAAAAAAATTTTCCCATCCTAACCATAGGGGGGGGGGGGGAATTTTTTCCCTCGGAATCATGGAGCGGGGGACTACTCCCTGCCCCCAGTCACCCCATTGCCATTCCTAGTTTTGACTGCTTTCAACATGAAGGAAGATGATTTGAAGGCTGGAATACAAAGGCCAAAACCAAATCTTCTAGCATAAACCTAACATTTTTTGCAATCCATTATTGCTGAAAAATTTTCTAATTTTCTCATGTTTCTTCGATAATCCAAATTTGAATTTGAATCCTCCACCTTTATTATTCTTTGATTTTGATAACTTTCTATTTATCTATCTAGTTTACATTAAAATATACTTTGTGGGTTTTACTTTTTTTTTCTACTAACTTTTTCTTTCTTAATTTTATATTTATCTCTCTCTTTATGTCCTTCTCTACCTTTAAAAGATATAAAGGCAAAGGATCCATGCTGTCAAAATTCTAGTCCTCTAGAAACCCTTAAATTGAAAATGTTAATTGAAGGAGAGAATATCAAATGAGCGGATAGATTGCTATCAACACCATTAGGAAGAAGAAAAAGTAGAGGAGAGAAAAGAGATGATTTCAATCACCAAGATCTTGTCTTTTCATCCATCCACCTCTTCATTAATTTGGTTGATCATTTTACATTGCCTTTCTTCATTCCTTAGTGTTGGAAAATATAGACACAATGACTCTTATCTTAATATTTTTTTTACAGACCAAAATCTCTTTTGCTTTATAATCTACTCATGTCTTTCACTCATGTATTGATTTGCTACTACACTTTACGAGTCACGAACTCAACAACACAGCTACTATTAGAATCACAATAGGAACATAGCTATTAGATGTCAGATCATGAGTATTATGGAGATTCTACTAGAGCCCTCCAAGTATATATGCTTCAAATTCCAAATATGTAAAATGATGCCTTAAAGAAAATTTTCTAGAGAGAGTAAGAAAAATTGAGAGTTAACAAAACTTTTTGTACATGAAAGTTTTCTCTATTTAAGTGTCTAGCCTATTTTCTTGGATCTTAGACATTTTAAATATTCAACAACATTTTAAAACTTATATTAACTAGCACTCATCATAGGTCTTGATCGTAAAATTTTGGTTTTGTAGTCGCCATCGAACTAAATTATCTAAGGATGAGATCAGACATCTAATTAAAAATAGTCTACATTTTCAAAGATTGGGCTTGGGAGTTGATTACATTTTAGGGAAGGTGTCAGCATCCTAAATACCTTTTCGATATCAAAAATGATTTAATTACTTTACTTAATTTAATTTATGTTTATTTTTTAAAAAAAAATAAAAATAATTCCTACCCATTCTGCATTGGGATTTTTCTAAAAAAAAATGATTTTGGGAAAAAATGCCTTTTCTATTCCAAATTGGGTTTTTAAAATAAATTGAAAAAATCCCTTCTCTTTTCTAAATCAGGGTTTTTAAAATAATTTTTAAAAAAATCTCATCTTTATTTTAGATCAAGGTTTTTAATAGTTTTAAAAAAAATTTCTTCTTATTCCGATCCAGGGTTTTGAAATAATTTGAAAAAAATCTCCATCCTATTCAAGTCCAAGGATTGAAAATAATTTTAAGAAAATTCTGAAAATTACAAAATTAGGCACATATGCTATTTCCTTGAATCTCTATCATTGTTCTTCATAATTCATCTAATCAAATTAGTCATAGCCATAAATACACCACTTTATTAAACATAATTTTATTTTGAAGTAATTAAAATTTAAAGTTATCAGAATCTAAATAGGCTATAAGATTCTCGTAGCAACTCACCAACTTTAGAATTTCCTAAGATTGGACTAACATTCAAACATTAACAATTTAAATCAATAAAGCTATAACAAATTTCAATAACAACCAATATGAATTTAGAAGTATATACCCAATCTTATTTTCACAAGAAAATAGGAATTAACAATCATCATAAAATTCCAAACAAGAATGATCAAGAAATTCAAGAATTGCATAATATAGCCCATAACAAATAAAAAAAAAAAAATCAAGACAGCAGTATAAAGTCTCAAGTAACCATACCTCTTTCACCTATTGAATTTTAAATAAAAATGGTACTTGATTCAACTACAATAGAGCTTGCTGCAGTGCTGGTGCTAGGATGGAACTTTCGTCTCCAACTTTTGGACTCCAAGCAAGAATAATTCTCTGCTTACGCGAGTGCAGCACCAGAGGGAGAGTGGCGCGGCCCCCCTGGCAGCAAACGTGCCTTCCGTTGGTGGCAACACGGACGCGACACTGGATGAACTTTTGATAACAGTTTCTAGACCTCACCACGAATGGTCAACCTCTGCAGCGGCTAGGTCCCTTGACAGTGGCAACTACGCTGGTTTGCAAAGATGAGCTGAAATAGAGCAGCAGCAAGGACGAGTTTCACCAAAGCAACCCGCAGTGCAGTAAGACTTGATAACGAAGCCTCTTGAAATGGGACGATGTAGCAAACTGAACCTCAGCAACGCGAGACTACAGGAACCACAGCGACTTGAGGGAATGACGCCGAATTTCGATCAAAGCCGTCGGTTTCTTCAAAGCGAGGATAAGAACTTGTGAAGGGAAGCCGAGGGGAGCCTTTGTTTGGTGAGCCGTCGTCTTTGAGGGCGCTGCATTCCTTTGGAGTGAAAGAAAGCTTTCTTTTCATTGAAGGGAAAGTCGCTTCTTGGGTGAAGGTGCCAGCTTTCCTAAAATGCAACGGGGTGATGGGCCTTTGGCTTCTCGAAAGTGCAGTAAGGACAGGACTGCGAGAAGAAGCTTGTTGCTATGAAAGGGAGACGGGATTCCGTTTCAGTGCAGAGGGGTGATGCGTGTCCGGTCTGTAGAGGAGCGCTAGCGTGCTGTGACAGGGGTGGTCTTGGACAGTGAACGGCGTGGTAGGCAGAGCTTCAGTGGTGGCTGCATTTTGTACGAACAGAAGCACAATCAAGAGAGGGTGGAGAGGTTGGCTTCTGTGTGTGTGGTATGATTGAGAGCTTCATGCACTTTGGAAGCCAGCGTAGATGGGAAAATAAGATGCGGTGGGGGTCTTTCTAAAGGTGATAATTTCTGTGAATGAGGGAGCTCCTTTTTGTTGTTTTCTTTGTTTTCGATCATGGGCTAAATTTTTTGTAGGCTTTCTCTCTTTTGGTCCGTGAAAACCCTCCTATTTTTGTGTTGAGCGAATGGTTTTTTATAATTATAAAATTTTAGAGTTTGATTGTTAGTTTAATTTTTATTTCTTAGTTTTATCTTAACTTTTATATTTTATCTTCTTAATTTTTATTTATCTAATATTTTTTTATTTATCTCTTGATTAATATTTTAGATTTTCTTATCTTTTATCATCTATCTTCTTTATCTTTTGTTATCTTTTATCTCAAATTATCCTTTAAATTATTTCTTAGATTTATGTTTTATCTTATTATTTATTTTTTAATTTTTTTGATTTTGATTTTTATTATTGGGTTTGGGATTAATTTTGGTTTGGGCTTGCTTTATTTAAATTTTTTATTTTTAATTTGAGTTTTGATTTTAAATTAGGTTTAATTTAAGTTAAAGTTTTGTAAAATGAGTCAAATAAAATTGAATGTTTACAATACGTAGAGTTGCACTCTAATTAGAAGTCTTATATCTTAGGATTAAGTTAGTTTAAACTCAAACTAACTAGATAATTAGTTAGATTATACTTTTTAACAAATAAAAAATAAATCAACTAATTTATCTCAGTTTAATTAAAACCCATTTAATCAATTATCCTTAAGAAAGATTCTTTAATGAATTAGTCAACTAATAATTAATTAATTTCATCCTATTACATGTTCTTATGAACGAACCACATGGCCCCCATCAACTTTCCCACTCATACACATTAAACATACCAAATAAAATCTCAATCTCATAGAACATATATCTAGTCATATGGGAAAATGGAACATACAACCACATAAGAATAGGTACCAAAAAATGATTGTTATATTAAGCTACCATTAAACCAACATAACATCACTCAAAATCTCATTGCATCCTAAATCATTTCATTCTCACATCAAACCATTTGCATCTTTAATCCCATAGAACTATGCAAAGGTCATTACATGCATTTGTATTCATAGTTATGCTGGCTACTAAAGTAAGCATGACTACCTGAATAATGAGTCACAAATTGTAGGTAGATATGAAAATGATTTTTCCTAAATACTCATTTCAGTTCATCCAAATTTAGTTGCTTTCCTAGAGATGTTCCATTAAACCATTTCTTTCTTGACCCTTGGAGTGCATGCTAAAGTAACAACACTAAACATAAATTTCACAACATATCCTAAGTCACAAAGGGTACTTAGGCTAAGATTTGCAATCTTGTATAGGGCTCACATAGTAATGAAACAAGGATTTCTTCAATCACTCCCCTTTTAGTTGACTTATGCACATGCAATATCAATTGCATGCTATGGTGGAGCTCCCACTTAGGGTTTTTCACACTCTAATAAACACCATACAAAACATAGTTAGTCAAATCACAAAGAGACTTACTTGAATCACCTCAAATTCATATCAAGCTTCCATTAGGCTTTGTGGAGTCAATAATCTTTACGTGTTGACTCATGGAGTCTTATCTTACCTATATGCCAAGGTGATAATTCTTAACATAAAACTCTTTTGCCACAAAAGCAATAAGGGAATCATCCATATTATGGTAACTAATAATCATTTAAGTCTATCATACTGGCCACTTAAGCATTAGGACAATTTTCTTATGTGAAAGAGAAAATTTTTTAAGTTTGATGACAACTTAGATATGTGTCATGAATTAAAAGGGAGGATCTTTTATTAATCTATAAAAATGAATACAAAAAATATGACAAATCCTCAATAACCTAAAACCCCTAGTCTACTTGCGAAAAGCATCTCTAACAATGGATTTGGTGAAGGGATTAGTGAGCATATTGTTGGTGGGAATATGTTATAATTTAACTAGCCTTTGTGCAGTGCTAGCTCTAATTGTTGACCATCAACATCACTAAAACTAACTATGTTTACACTCCCAACTAGTTCACATAAAGCCAAATTTGTGGTTCCTTTTAGATATCTAAGTATTCTTGTGATTATAGCCCAATGGGTAGTCCTACGGTTACTTTGATATTTTATTAACCATGCCCATTGCAAAACATATGTCAAGTTAAGTAAACAATATAGCATACATTAGACTTTTGACTATATTGGCATATGGTGCTTTTGCCATTTCCCTCTTCTCTTCCTCTATTTTAGGACATTGTTCCATACTAAAAGCCCTTTTCCATTAAAGTATCTAAGGGTTTATAGTTATGCATTCTAAATTCCAAGACTTTTTTTATTATTATAAGTTTCTTTAGACATACTCATAAACCTCTTACAACGATCCACCCAGATACATAATTGGCTTCCTCATATCCTTCATCTCAAAAGTGGAGGATGTCCACTTTTTAGTGGTGATTATAAACTCTATGTCATTCCTAGCTAAGAGTATGTTATCCACATAAAGTGACAGAACTAGAATCTTAGACAATTGTTTAAGGCCATAGATGGAGCATTTTAAGCAACATACTTTGTGTTCCTGTCCCTTGACTTGAAAACCAATTAGTTGATCCATTTAGATCTACTTGTCTATTTCTCCATTTAGAAATGCTATCTTCACATCGATTTAGAATAATTCCAAATCTAGATGTGCTACAATAGCCAAGATTAGGTGAACAGATACAAATCTCATTAAAGAAGGAAATGTCTCTTCATAGTCCGCTTCCTCTTTTTAGGTGTAGCCTTCCACCACTAATCAGGCTTTGAATTTGTCAATTGATCCATTCATCTTATGCTTTATTTTGTAAACCCATTTGTTTCTAATGGTCTTCCACCTAGGTGAAAGATCAACCAGCTCATATACATTGTTCTTAGCCATAATACTAATTCCTTCTTGCATGATAGTCATCCATTTGTTTGAGTTTGGTGAACCTAGAGTCTCTTCATATGTAGAAGGCTAACTAACAATCCCTAAAATGTTCAAGAAAGACATTCCCTCTATTTCAAAGTGTTTATAGAGAACTTTTTCCCACACACTTCAACATAATTATGAATCTTTAGGGGTTTGTTCCTCTATGCTCCTACTGTCACTTGAATGGATTGTATAGAGGCATTTTATTCTCAAGCTCTTCTAACTCATTGAGTTCCAAACTTCTCTTTGCATCACTAATAAAGGAAAAATCATTTCTAGAAAATTCATATCATGGGACTTAGTCTCTCTAAGTTACCCATTAGGATGTTCACTGTACATAACATAGCCCTTAAAGTTTTCAAAGTATCTAATAAAAATAATTAAATATAGGGCCTAACTTTCCAAACTTATGGGAAGCATTTTGAATATACCCTATTGATCTCCATGGATGTAAGCCTTCTAAATTGGACTTAATACCATTCCATAAATCTTATGGAATGGTAGAAATAGATTTTGGAGGCACATGTTTAAGAATGGATGTAGCTACATCCCTCCAAAACTTTATTCGAAGGTTGACTTGTGCCATCATTAACCTAACCATTTCTACCAGCGTGTAATTTCATCTCTCCTCAACACTATTTTGTTGTAAAGTTCTTGTATCATCTACTATTTGCATATCCTTTTACACTCACAAAACTCTTTGAACTGATTAGATAAGTATTCTTGATTCCCATTAGTTCAAAGAGTCTTTACACTTTTCTTTTTTTAATTCTTAACCTCTACATTTGAAACAATTCAAAGCTTCAAAATGGTGAGACAACAAAAAGTAGAGCCATTTCTTAAGTAATTGATGAAGTAGGATGTGCCATGTCTAGCCTTTATATTCATGGGTCCACATATATCTGAATAGATTAATTCTAGAAATTAAGATGCCCTCTTAGCCTTATCAACAGGATTTTTGCTAGCTTTACCAATTAGACAAGACTTACATAGAGGAGGATTAACTTTTGTAAGAGGGCTCAATAACCCTTCCCAAGCTAGTTTGGCCATTCTTTCTTACTCATTATGTCCTATTGTCAAACGCCATAATATGAAATTGGACATCACATTAGAAGAAGAAATAACATGGGTAATATTATTGAAACCATTATCTATGTATACTATGAACAAACTGTGTTCAATATGTCCATAACCATATAAAGTTTTTTTTATGATAAAAGAACAAACCATTATCCTTGAAATTAAATCTAAATCATAGGTTCAATAATGCATAATCTGATAAAAGATTACATTAGATAGTGGGCATATGTAAAACATCATGTAGAATCAGTTTGCATCCATTATACAATGTCAATTAGTAAACACCAACTCCAACAACTTCTTTTTCAACTTTGTTCCCCACAATCACAAAGTGTTTGCTCATTGTTACCCAAAGGTATCTACAAACCCTGCACGATTACAAATTATGTGCTTGCTTGCTCCAAAGTTTACAATACAACCAGGGAGAGAGTGAGCTACAAGCACACGAGTGCAAACAAAAATACTATAAAGAACAAAAATACTATAACGAACAAAATGTCCCTTCTTGCCATAGTTATAACATTTGAACTTGGATTTATCTTTGTTACCACCATGCTTGCCTCCAGGGTTCATAGTGATCTTACTAGCATTTGAACTTTGTTTTTGATTTTTCATTTGTTTTCCTTTGTATTGGGACTTACCATTGCATTGTTCAACTCGTGCTACCAATGCAACACTATCATTCACATCTCTACATTCTGCCTTAAGTTCTAAATGGTAGGAAATGTTATCAAAGGTTTGATTCCCTTGTTGTGTGTAAGGACAAGCTTCACTTGTCCCAAGAGAACTTTAGGATGGATCTAATGACCACCAAGACCTGTCATTCATTTGTCAAATAATTTCCAATTGATTTCTTTTCTCTAAACATGGTAGACATTATCTTTAAATATTTAGCAATCAAATGTTTTGGATCCATGATATTTTTGTTGAACCTCAAGGTCAAAGTAAGAAGTCTTGTGATAGTGGTTCCACCATATTTAAGCCTCAACTAGTCTCACATTTTCTTGATAGTTAGAAAGTTGTCAAACTCTCTAATGAGATTGTCATGCATGCACCTTAACAAGGTAAAGTGTGCACTTCTATCTCTCTTAAACCAAGTCTTATAGGCTTCTTTGTCACAATGATATTAGGCACTATTGCCCTCAATAGGTGGATCCATAACATTTGTCAAATGGTCAAGCATTAAGAATCTACTGAAGTTTCTATGCCATATGTCATAGTTCTTACCATCCACCTTATCTCTCTTAGTTAATTCAGCAATGATATTTTGGAAGCATTACACTACATCATTGCATAAAATTAATTAGGCACATATTTATCTATTGTCATGTATAATTAATGCACTTATTTTCACCTACATTACTTGGTTAAAAATTTTACACTAGTGATAGTAATCATTTCTTAAAATGTAGATGAAAACAAGCATTTGATTTTATATAGTCTAAGCAGGAACAACTCCCATTTAATTTATAATAAATGTCATTAAAACACTTATCTAAGATAATGCAAACACATTGCAAATTTAACAAGTTCAACCAAGGAACTCTATTGATATTTTGGTGCCTATGATCAAAATAATAAAATATATACATATCAGGTGCAGAAAATGTTCTTTTAGAAGGCCTCAAATAATAAATACATTCCCCAAAAATAATTGCATATGAATTATTTTCTACTACATCAATCTACTTGATAAAATTAGGGATGCCGTGCCATCTTTATATATATTCTATTATTTTGAAGAAAATAAGTAACACACAATTAGATCAAGAGTGTTCAGACTATAAATGTACTAATACACATAAATATCACACATTCACACATAATTCATGATTCTGAAAAGTGTGGCTAATGCAAAAATTTATTTTGGGAAAAAACTTTTTCCAACAAGTAATTTTTTTAAAAAAAACTAAAATTAACTACTTTTAGTAATTTTTAAAAATAATACAACATTTTTTGAAAATTTTAGACACATAGCCAAAAAGCACTTGAAAAATGGAGTACACAATAAAATTTGGTAAAATTTTGGCCTAGGGACATGTGTCACATGTGTTGATCCTAAATTTTTATTTTAGAGTTGTTACCGATCTAAATTATTTAAGGGTGAGATCAGACACCTAATTGAAGTTGGTCTACATTTCATAGATTAAATTCAGGGTTGATTATGTTTTAGAGAAGGTATTAGCACACTAAATACCCTTTCGATACAAAAAATGATTTAATTAATTTACTCAATTAAAAAATTTTAAAAATAATCCCTGTCTATTCCAAATTGAGATTTTAAGGACAATTTGGAGAAAAATTCCCTCTCTATTCTAGATTGGTTTTTTTTATCCATTTTAAAAATTTCTTTCTTATTCTAAATTCGATTTTTTTTTAAAAAAATAATTTTAAAAAAATCTCCTTCCTATTCTAGTCAGGGTTTTAAAATATAATTTTAAGAAAATTCTTTTTCTATTCTAATTTGAGAGTTTAAAAATAATTTGAATAAAGTTCCCTTTCTATTTTAGATTAGGATTTTTATTAATTCTGAGAAAATTCCTTTCCTGTTCTAGGTAAGAAAGAAAGGCTTGTATCACTTAAGTGATTGTTTATTTTTAATTTATTTTTATTTACAAAGAATATGACTTATTTTTATTTTTCTCTTATTTTTTATTTTTAAAAAAAGTGCAAAACCTAGTAACCTACTTACTTTTCTTTTAACGAATTAAGAACAAATCCACCTCTTATCTCTCTATCATAGTGTCACTATAGCGTAAATTCTCAGCCCAAAAAAAGAACTAAAAAAAGTGGCTCTCAATAGTACAGTGCCCATGCAGAGATGAACTAGAACCGTAAGTTTCAACAGCAATGACTGCAGCACGAAAGGATGATTGAGATTCGACAAAGCTTGGGGAAAGTCTACGAGGCATGACTACTTGTGCACCAGGCTTCTTGACAGTGGGACTGCAGCTTCTCAATAGCAAGAATGAGATTTCCTGATAGCTTCAATGGTGTAGCTTCTGATGACCGACAGAGAGTTGTAGATGCGAGCTGGAATGCTAAAACAAAAGCAACGAACTGAATAACAATGGAGCCAGAGGATAGTAGCTCTTCTCTGTTCAATGACGTAGGGTCACGAACCTTCAGGTGTTGATGAAAGATGGGTGGCATGCTCATCCATCGTTAGACCTGGGACTTTTAAAGACTGTGGGTGATCACTTCATTGAAGGCTTCGAGGAGGAACATAGTAGTGAAGCTAAGCTTTGATGACTAATTTGTTTCCATCCTTCACAAGGCTATGGTGCAAGAAAGGTCTCAGTCCACAAGACAAAACCGAGATGGTGTGATAGTTGAATGTGAATGGGCGAGAAGGATTCAAAGTGCAAGTGAGGAGGGTAAGGTCATGAGTAAAAGGATGCTGATTCAGTTGCCAATCTTCGTCTCATTACTCCTTTCATGTGTGTTTGTTTCGTGACATGGGGTACAGAGATAACATGCACAAGTGAGCTAAGGTGAGCTTTTGATGCGCTTGCTAACCTGGGTGAGGTTTTCTTGGGTGAAGTTTTAGGTGGAAAAAGGCATCTTGCACTTCAACTATGTACTAGGTCAATGGGGTGGATGCGACGATGATAACGTAAAAGAGCATAGGCTTTATTTTTAAGAGAAAGGGTAATTTGTGGAAAAAATGAGTGATCTCAGAATGCGTATGGGCATCTACAAGAATTCATGCAATGTCAGGATTTTGGAAGAGGGACCATGGATTGGTGCTTGATCAAGAAAATAGAGTGTTGGATTTTGGGTGTGAGAGGCAAGGACGCAATGGTGAGGTGAGCTAGTGAGATCCAAGATGCAAAAACTCTGGAGTGTGTGGATGTGAGCTCCACCTTTTTGCCAAGAGGAGCAAGAACCTCTAGTTATTTAGTCGCCCCCTCGATTATTCTAAAACCTTCACACTTTTTTTTGTTTAGGAGTTTGGTTATTGGAGAGGTTGCTAGTTTCTCTGAAGAACAGTGGAGGTGATGTGGACACTTTGAGGCTACTAATGGGTTGCTATTCTAAAGCCCAAGGGAACCAAGACTGCCATGCATTTAAAGTTGAGAGTAGTGTCCCAATGGGTGAAGGTGCTAGGCTGAGAGATGGTGATTTTGGATGAAGGGATTAGGAAGTTTTTATTTTTTTTGTTTTTTGGGTGCAGAGAGACTGTGGTCCCTTAGGTTGAAAAGTAGGACCTTTTTTTAATTTTCTATCTGTCTCTTCCCCCTTCCCAGGTGAAGGTGCCCCCGCTTCCTCTTGTAGACTCCCCTTTTTGTGATCCACCTTCCTCTTATTCTTATCTTTTCTGGCAATCTCCTTCTTCCTTCTTCCTTATCTCTTGGCAATCTCCTTATCCTCTTGCTTATCTCTTGTCTCCTTGCTGACACACCCCTTCTATCTAACTCTTCATCATTTTTTGCTCATGGCCAACATCCCTTTTTCTTTTCTAAAGAAACGCCATAGTTAGGTGGATAATTAGGTGCCAATTAGGTGAATAATGTAGGGTTACCTGAGTGAATGAATGTCGCCTACTCCCTTTTTCTCTTGTTCTCTTTTTTTCTTTTTTAATTTTTAATTATTATTATTTTTTAATTTTTAATTTTTTAAAAAATTTTTAAATGACATTATTTACATTTGAGACCCAAAAATATCTTTAAATTTCTCATTTTCACTCAATTAATTTCTAAAAAAATATATGTTCAAGTAGGATAATTTTAGAACTTATGCATGGATCTATTTTAATTTTTAAGATTTGGACAAAATTAGGTGTCAACAACATCCCATACATGATGGCAAGAATTTTGTTACTTTGTGGCAAAACAACTCTCATAGAGTTCGTAAAGGAATCATATAGTAGTTTTGAATACATAATTTAAACCATCTCACCCTTCATTATTGAATGGTACCTTAATATCCATGGAAAAAGCTTTGGAGGGCAGCACATGACTTACTCGCTTTAATTTGGCACATGGGTCAGGGTATCTTTAACTCTTTAAATATGAAAATTTTCCATATTTGCCATGATGATGTGCCCTATTATTCGCCTTGTATCTCGCTCATCCAAGCTCTAATTGGTATAATTTTGGTCCTACTAGAAAGATCATGTTGCAAGGAGCAAATTCATTAAAGATTATTTTCTAAAACATAAATTTTTAAATTCAAAGTTAGCTATTCACCAACGTTTCAAAAAATTTTAGAAACAAGTTTTCATATAGCTAAATTTGAGCGATCATGTCTTTCACATATGTTATCCAATTCATGCATATAATATGTCATTTTGAATATCTTTTTACGTAGATCAAATCCATATAAACATGTTATAGTAATGTACCCATTTAGACTCTTAAAATAGCTCAAAAATAGGCTTCTCAATAAGCATAAAAATTGATTTAAATATATGCAATTTAAATCATGTAAGGCACAAAGGACACACAAGGTATACAAAGATAAAAGCAAGTATAAAGAGGCTCTGATGCCATTATTAAAAAATATATATACAATAAGTCTTATCTTAAATTTTTTTCATAGACTAAGATCTCACTTGCTTTACAATATATTTGTACCTTTTACTCATGTACAAAATCGACTACCATGAAATTAGCAACACAGCTTCTATTGGAATCATAGCATGAACATTGCTACTAGCTGTCAAATCATGATAGTATTGAACTCTAATTAGGAGTTTTATTTGCTAGGAAACTCAATTTGACTAGGATAATTAGTTAAATTATATTTTTTGAACAAATCAAAATTAAATCAACTAATTTGTCTCGGTTTAACTAGAAATTATTTATTCAATTATCATTAAGGAGATATTTTTTAATTAATTAATCAACTAATAATTAATTAATTCCATCCTATTGCATGTCCATGTTAACACACCATGTGGCCCCCATGCAACACTTAGGAAAGAGAAAAGATTTGCTCTCTCTAAAAATTGCTCTATCTCATACACCTTATCTTTCTAAATGAATGGACAAATTGTTAGAGTGATTTGCACTTGTTCGACACAAATGTATTAAGGGGTTTTCTGGTTGACAAACTATGCATCACAGTGAAATCCATTAAAGTTTTTATGTGTCTAGAGCAAGTCATCTCATTGCCCTTGTTCTTCAACACATGACGAAAGAGAATTTGATCAAGTTATACTTTGGGAGTTCCATGTGTTGGACATCAATGGCATGTAGTGCTTTCCAGCTTGCACAAGGTATGTTTTATGGTATTCCTTTTGCTAAATTAGCAAAAATCTACAAGGGAACCTAGATTATAGCATTGCCACCTAAAATTTCAACCCATGATACTTTGATCAATTAGCATTTGTCTTCCTTTATTAACATGAAACATCATTGGTCTCACTAGATTTGTGGTAGAAGCTTTTGTTTTGGGTTTAAGCTTTCAATTCATCTTCCTTAATTATGGGAGAGGTCAAAAATTGTAGAAGTTTGGTAAATAGCAATTTAGCAAAATGCAAACAAAAAGAATAATTGCTACAATGTTACTGTAGATAAGCATTGGTTCAATAGAAGGTATGTTGTCCTAGAGTTTAGTGTAAAAAGTCTTTTATAATTTAATTTTAAATTTATTAAATTTTACATATTAAATTATAAATTTTAATAAATTTATAACATAGGTTCAATTTTATATCTATTTAATATAAAAATTTAATATGCCTTTTGATATTTTTTTTTTAGACTAGTACATAATTTTTTTTAATTTTACTTATTGTTTATGATTTAAAATTTTTCTATTAAATATAAATTTTAAAAAACTCAAATTGTACATACCTTTTAGGTTAAACTATTTCATGAGTCCTCGTAGTTAGGCCTAATTGCTCCTCATAGTTTAAAGCAGTCTCTCTAGGTCCCTATAATTTCTATCATTTATGCCTTCTGTGCCTACCATCACAAAATGTCATAACAACATTATCTATGTGCATATTTGGCAATTAAATGCCACCCACATAACACAAAAACTTTGAATACATGGCATGGCCCTTCTTCTTTACCTGTTTATCTACAAAACAAGTCATTTGACCTACTTATAATATTATATAGTAGCCAAGTAAAAAGATCTAAGAAAAGTGAAAATAGGGAGGCAAATCTCACTGGCATCTGGATCCACAGTTTAAGGAGCAAAGAGACTATGGTTTTGAGTTCAAGATAAAAGTGAACAATGACTTAAGGTAAGGATGAAGGTAACTTTTTTGTGGTTTAGGTGTTTTAGGTCTGAGTGTTGTTATGGTGAGAGGAATAGGTTCTTGTTGAGATAGAGAAGGGGCAAACATTTAATAGGCAGATTTCCATGAAAGAAGCTGAACCTAGTGAAATTTCACATGTTCACATAATAACAAATTCAAGTAAATAAATTTTGTTAAGTAAATTCCTGGGGCATTTTCAGGTAGCAACCAGTACATAAAGGATCACAATCTTGCACATGTTGCAGGCTCTAGTAATAACACTGACATTGTCTATTTCTCACTTCTAACTCTAGCCATGGCCATACTAAAACTAAAACTTTCTCTTCTGCTTATCTTGTTTAATTTACCATTGCTATTCTTTCTCCTTAGGATCTATTTGAAACATTGCTACTATGGGCATTAACTATGGCACCTTAGGAAATAATCTGCTATTTAAAGGTAGAAGCATTGTATTTAGGATTTATTTTATGGCATCTTAGGAAATTATTTCTAGAGGAAAGCAAAAGGGATTGTGGTTACTATGAAGGACAATGATGAGCATGGCTTCAATTCCTTGGGGTTAGGCAAATGACCTATTTGACATATAAACAGTAACGGAGAAAGGTCATGTTATGTGTTTAAAGGTTATGCCCATGTCTATTGCTTGAGTAACATTTAATGTGTCACATATATATAGGTAACGTCGTTATAACATTTTGTGACGCTAAGTACCTAAGGCATAAAAAGCAAAAACTATAAGGACCCACCGAGATAGTTTTAAATTGTAAGAACTTACTTAAAAATTAGGCCTAATTATAGAAACTCATGCAATAATTTAACCTACTTTTTACAATAAATATTTTAAAATTCTAATGCTAAATTACTTGCTGATGGTTGTACTAATATTTTGTTGGCTTACATCAATCAATTGTGCTTTTTCATTTAAGTTTTCACATTGGAAATAGAAATTCATTCAAATAAGAGATCCGAGCAATCCTAGTTGACAATAAATAATGCAAACAAAATCAAGGTGTGAGAAAGCCAAATTAGCTAACTAATGTGCATTCCTCTTAACATGGAAAAGGAAAAAAAGCTAAGCATTTTGCCAAGTTCTTGTAATCTTCAATGATGAACCCCATATATGAGTGAATAGGAGAAAACTAGGCACGGCATTAGCCACCTCCGAACAAACACAAATCCATTGCCTTGCCAAAACCACCCCAAACAGCCATGGCTTTAGCCACCACAAGAGCTTCCCTCTCTTGCAGTAAATGGCTACTAGACATCATCACAAACCTAAGCTCATCTCTAATAATCCAACCAACTTCATTCTAACCAGTGGTCTTTACCATAACATCCACATTTAGTTTATAAGCCCCTTGTGGAGGCTTCTATCTCATCATATGCATATGGTTTAAGGCACATGTTTTCCATCTAGTAGCCCTAGAATTGCATAATCTAATAAGACATATGCTCCCCATAAGAACACTGTAGCAACTTCAAGCTGATCCTTTGGATTTTATGGCACAATTGCCTCCACCAATCTTGAACAACTAGATTACATAGTGATGGCATTCTAAAATTTAGCAATGAGACAAACCAAGCATGTTGAGACCATGAACAACCTAGAAAAATGTAGTTAATTGTATCTTCCATTTCATCGCACAATGGGCAAATTAGAGGTACCTCTACCTCTTTATTGCACAAGTTCCACCTAGGTTGAAGACTATTTATGAAAGCTCTCCATAAAAAAGATTTTATTTCCCCTAGAATTTGTGTATTCCAAATATTATTCCAATCTTCATCTTTCAAAAGTAAAATTCTCATAGGCTTCTACCTATGCCATCCCAACACCTTTGAGTGGGAGCTGTTAGGTATAGTGATAGTGTGGATGGAAGGGTGTGAGGGTCATGGGGTTTTCCTTTGAATTGCCATCATTAGACTCAATAGCTAACTGCTGCTAGGCCAAAACTCTAAGGTTTAAAATTTGAAATTTATAGTTTAGGGTTTTACAATTTTGAGTTTGAGGTTTTGCTATGTAGGATTTAAGTTTGGGATTTGACTCTTTAGGGTTTGAAATTTAAATTTTGGTAGTTTAGATTTTGAAGAGTTTGGGGTTTAAGGTTTTGTGATAAGATTTAGTATTTCATGTTTAGGGTTTAGGGTTTAGGGGGTATGTAAGGTTTAAAGTTTAGGATTTAGGGTTTTATGATTTTGAGTTTATGGTTTATGGTTTAGGAGTTTGAAGTGTAGAGTTTTAAGGTTTAAGAATTTAGTATTTAGGGTTTTGGGTTGTAGAATGCTTCAAGTGATGTGGCACAATGACTAGGATTAACAACATTGTCACATCATCAGTTCTAGGCCACATGGCACAATGACTAGATTAATTAATGTTCACATCATTGACTCCATCAATACTTAATAGAATCCATTAGAAATTGAGCATAATTGTATCAATTTTGTAAGGTCTAGGACTTGATTGTTTAATTTCAAACAAATGAGACAAAATTACTCGATTTCAAAATCAATATGACCAAAAGTGTGTTTAAGCCTAAAGATTATATAATTATTTGATCCACCCATCTTCATCAACCTTAGAATTAATGAAATCTTTATATTGTCAACTTGTACCCTTATCTATATTTTCCTTTCCTTCAACCTCCATTTTTGGAAATACATAGAAGATGACTGTTTTCCCCATAAGATGCTCAATAGATATCTCTAGTTTATTAGTCTCCTTAATATAATCCAACATACTAACAAAACCCTCATAATTGTGCAACTCTTTTAACACATCATATAGGTTCATGCCAAGTACTAAATACAAACACTTATGATAGTTAACATATCCAAGATTGTGTAATAACTTCTTCTTTACTTCAATTGATAGTTCTATAAGATCCCATGAGTAAAGATTCCATAATTTCGACTAATGTATGCATGTGGACATGAGGTAAATTTAACTTCATAGTGCATAGTTGGAGTCATTAATCAATACATGCTAATTAGTAAAATCAAAACTAATAAATCATCCTTAATATATTTTAAAAAATTAGACATACAAAAATGCCAATCAATCTAGGATCAAAAATTACACACTCTTTTAACCCCATATTCTATAGGGATATTTGCAAAGAGAGTTCACCCAACATTCTACACACTGCACAAAAAGGAAGCATGCCATGTGAAGGAGGACACAAAAAGGGCTTACCTTTTTTGCAACCCTTAATGGCATCTCTTGAGCTAAAAACTTCAATTAGGTATAGCAAAACATTACTTCACTAAGCAAATTGCTATTATTCCCAAGAGTAGGGATGGGCACCAGTCTACTTCAAGTAGGTTTCAATCTCGCCTCTTAATGGAAGTGAATTTGAATTAAGGATGGTGAAGGACTATATAATGGAGTGGATCAGGAGTGAGATAAGATGGAAAGACCCAAAAGCAAATGATTGCATCCAAGTTTAGAAAGGACTAATGGGGCAGCTTTGAAAATTAAGTCGAGGAAGTAAAGGGAGAGATTGGATTGTTGGGCCTCATTTTATGAAGAGAAAGTTAAGAAGAAGAATCAGAAGGCAGGAGAATGGTGGAACCATGAAAGGAGGAGTAAGGAGTTGGACAAGGTCTTTGTATCCATGAATGATAAGGTCTTCATTTACCCTCATAATGAAATATGGCTAGTAATGGTGATAGTATTTGGAGAAAGCAAAGGGTCGAGATGGTGATTGCACCATTGTGAGCTTGTGAGGAAGGCAAAGAGAAAAGGGTTAGGACCAATGGTATGATGCTATTAATTAGGAACTTTGGATGGAGGAATTGGAGGGTGAAGATTAGTGCAAAAAAAAAAACTAAAGAGGAATACACTTCATTTGGGTTTGATTTCATACAAGTGAAAAATTCCCAAATCAAATGAATCAATTCTACTCTAAATCAAGCCATTTGATCTAACACATTTGAACCCAACTTGTGAAACTAATCTCATTTTTTTTTGGTGTGGTTTTGATTTGGTTTAATTGAGCCTTTAGTCTATGCCCACCCTTGTCCAAGAAAAAGGGGAAATCAAAGTCAAGGAGTTCCTTTATTGAGGATGCAATCCTTAAAATGATTGTGCTTTAGGAATAAGGGTTTGAAAAAGAGATTGAAGATGACATCTTTTTGAAGAACTTAGATGTTTTCTTCTCTTTTAAGTCAAATAACTTGCGATGTTGCTTAATTAATTATTTGCTATTGTTGTTTTTTTATATCAGAGCTTTGGTAACACATCACTAATGTTCTAAACAATGGACTAGTTAGTTTGACTGGCCAAACAATGACTACCAACAAACTCTTTTAGCTCAATGCTCATAATTAGTATTAATCAAAATTCAATTAAAGTAGGTCAAAATTAATCAAAATATTAGACTAGTTGGATAACCAAAACTTTTTTAAAAAATTGCAAAAAATTATCTATAATTACAAATTTTATTATCTCAATCACATGTAACCTTTAAATTGATAAAAAAAAATTAAAAATAGTTATTAGAAGGACAATAAAATCTATATTTTTGTGAACCAATGCTTTATCGGATTAAAATCCAAATTAATTCAATAAAATAAATGAATTAAAATTTATATAATATTTTATATTATATATTTTATCAATATATAATATTATTTATATAAAATATTATCATTTGTTTTAACCATTAATTTAACTAATTGAACCAGTTTAACTGTGACTCACTATTGAAACAATTCATTGACAACTAGTTTCTAAAACATTATGCATTACAAAATCATTACTTATTGTTGATCATTGAATTTTGGTTTGGAGTCACCACTGATCTAAATTATCTAAGGTGAGATCGGATACCTAATTAAAAATTGTCTATATTTCAGAGATTAGGTTTGGGGATTAGTTATATTTTAAGAAAGGTGTTATCATCTTAAATACCCTTTTGGTGTCAAAAATGATGTAATCAATTTTCTTAATTAATTCACATTGGTTTTAAAAAAAGATTTTTAAAAATAATCTCTGTCTATTATGGATCAGGATTTAAAAAATAATTTGAGAAGATCTCTTTTGTATTCTAGTTTAGGGTTTTAAAATAATTTAAAGAAAATCTCATTCCTATTTCAGATTAAGGTTTTAAAATAATAATTGAAAGAAAATTTCCTTCCTATTCTAGATCAAGATTTTAAAAAATAATAATACAAAGTAAGAAAGAAATACTTGCGTTACCCACATGATCATTTATTCTTAATTTATTTTTATAAGAAGAACATAACTCGACCAATAACTTATTTTTACTTTTTTCAAAAAAAATACAAGATTTACCTAAAACCAAAAATGTAGAACTTAATTATTTTTTAAGATCAAAACCTATACCACTTTTCTTCATTTTATTCTCATTATACCATGAACTTTCTAACAAAGAAGAATTAAAAACGGCACCCAAATAATATCACAGTAAAAGCCAATCCCAAATAATATCACAGCAAAAGCCAATAAACCCTATAGTGAGTATCATGTAAAATGCCATGCACACACTAAAAGACTCATTACATGAAAACTACAAAAGCATCACACACCTTTCAACTCCAAAGAAGGAGATCCAAACAAAAACAGTTCATAATGGCAAATCACATGGGTGTAACTCTTAACTTGCAAGGGTCTTCAACTTCAACTTTCGGGCTCCAAGCAAAAGCAGTTCTCAACTCACATGAATGCAATACCGGAGGGAGAGCGGCACGAATCCTTTGGTTAATAGCAAACAAGTCTTTTACCAGTGATAACAGAGGTGAGTTCTTTGAGTAGCAACAGTGCGTTTCTTTGGTAGTAGTGGCAAACGGCTCCTTCAATAGGGGTGTAACGCAGGTCTGCATCTTAATATCTACTGCTAGCTTTGGGCATTCGTTGTCTTTGAGGCAACTTTCAATTGCTTCTTTGAGGTAAGGGTGCTGGTTGCTAGTGACAGAATGCAAATGATGTAGTGTACGTGGAGAAGAAAAGTGCAATTTTTTGAGTGGAAGGCTGTGTAATATCGGGTAGGTAATTGACCGTAGGTGCAATTAAGTGTGGGTGGAGATGTGAAGAGAAAAATGCAATAGACAAAGTGGTGAGTTTCTCAATATTTAAAAAAAAAAAAGTGATGAGTTTCTCTTTGGGATCTTTTGCTTTGGAAATCTCTTATTTCCTTCAAGTCTCCCCTCTTCTTTTAGTCCGTGAACCCCGCTTTTTTATATGCGTGTAATGGATTTTTATAAGTGTAAAAATTGTAATTCTTTTTTCTATTTAAACTCTTGTTTCTTATTTTATTTTTAACTTTTATCTTTTATCTTTTTATTTTTTATCTTTGTGTTTTCTTATTTTTTAATTTTTATTTATCTTATTATCTCTTAATTTTTATCTCATATTTAGATCATCTTCTATCTTTATCTCTTTTTTTTTTATCTTTATTATCTTTTATTTATCCTAACATCTTATCTTCTATCCTCTTATTATTTATATTTTTAATTTTTAATTTTAGTTATCCTTATCTTTTATTTTTCATGTTATTGTAGTTTTATTTTAAAATTTTATTCTTGTATTTGGGTTTGATTTTGGGTTTAGTTGTATCTTGAGTTTAATCTTATTTTATTTTCTTATTTTTTTTATCTTTGTTTAAGTTCCTAATTTAAGTTAAAATTTTAAGAAAATGAATTAGATAAAATTAGATATTTACACCTATTTGATATTAAGATTAATGTAAGGCTTGTACCAACAAAAAATTAATGAAAAGGTTAAAATGGTATATAAAATGTTCAAAGAGCCATACGTTACAATTGATTGATATAAGTCAAAATTAATCAACATTACACTTTTTGTGTACTTACATAATAAATTTTTCAAAAAAATCATAACATAAGTAGAAATGAAAATTTTTACCAATGCAAATTACTCAAGTAGATGGGACTTAGATACTTTAAATAAATTATTCTAATTTTAATTTAAACTTTATATATGAAAAAGACTTATTTAAGACAAATTTTTATTTGAACATTTAATTATATTTAAAAAAATTAATCTTTATTATCATATAAATAATATTTCAAAGAAATTAAAAATTAGAATTATTACAAAAATTAAATCCTAATCCTTTTAAAAAGAGTAATGCTATTTTTACGTTGTTTCTTCGCTACGTTCGCTACGTCTCCGACGTGGCAATGGAGCAAAGCCAAATTGAAAATTTAAGCATGACGAAAGCAAAAATGAAACACCCAGCCTCTCTCACTCGCTCCTGCTCTCGCTCTCCCGCTCTCCAGCTCTTGGTCGCCAGCGTCCTTTGTCGCTCGCGCATCATCGGCTCAGCTTTCCTGGCCTCTTCTTTGACTCGTTCGTCGCCGTCGCTGTCTGGTGAGTCCTCCTTCTATTAACTATTGTGTTACATTTTAACTATTAGATATTACATTTTGGCTGTTAGAGTGTTACATTTTAGCTATTGCATGTTACAATTTGGCTATTGAGGTGTTACATTTTAGCTATCGCCGTTGCAGTTCATGTCTTGCATGTTACATTTTAAATATGGCTTGTTATATTTTGGCTATTAGAGTGTTACATTTTAGCTATTGCACGTTACAATTTGGCCATTGAAGTGTTACATTTTAGCTATCGCCATTGCAATTCATGTCTTGCATGTTACATTTTATATATGGCTTGTTACATTTTGGCTATTGGAGTATTACATTTTAGCTATTGCACGTTACAATTTGGCTATTGGACTGTTACATTTTAGCTATCGCCGTTGTAGTTCATGTCTTGCATGTTACATTCTAAATATGGCTTGTTACATTTTGGCTATTGGAGTGTTACATTTTAGCTATTGCCGTTGCAATTCATGTCTTGCATGTTACATTTTAAATATGGCTTGTTACATTTTAACTATTGTATGTTCTAATTTGGCTATTGGAGTGTTACATTTTAGCTATCGCCATTGCAATTTATGTCTTGCATGTTACATTTTAAATATGGCTTGTTACATTTTGGCTATTACATGTTACATTGTAGCTATTGAATGTTACATTTCAACAATTAGATGTTACAATTCAGCTATTGCATCTGAAAATTTTCACTGTTGTGAACTTTTTTCTAACTGAAAACTCATCCCTATGGCCTAGTACATTTTGGCCATTGAATGTTACACTTCATCCATCCCATGTTACTATCGGATGTTACATTTTGCTATTATGTGTTACATTGTAGCTACTGAATGTTACATCTCAACTATTGGATGTTACAATTCAGCTATTGCATCTAAAAATTTTCACAGCTGTGAAGTTTTTTCTAGCTGAAAACTCATCCCTATGGCCTAGTACACGTTGGCCATTGAATGTTACACTTCATCCATCCCATGTTACTTTTTGGTTTGTAGGACAATGTGTGAGTAAAGTGAGACCCTCAATTTAGTTGATGATAATAGAAGAAGTTGTGAAGAGGTTGGCGCATTAACCCCTATTAGAATGTAGTAGTCATGCAGCAAATGATGAAAATCAATCAAACCAGCTTGTCGACCCACCTAAAAGAGGAATGGTATTTACATCAGCAGATGAGGTGAAAGAATATTATAGAAAATATGCAGATCAAGTTGGGTTTGGAATAATAACGAGAACATCAATTAAGCGTGGGGATGGTCAAATTCATTATCTTTGTCTTGCATGCTCAAGGGAGGGTAAACAATCCAACAAACCATCAAAGAATGTGAGAACCTATCCCTCAATGAAACAAAAATGTGATGCAAAGATTACTGTCTCTTTATATAATGGTGTCGGGTGGAAAATAAAGCATGCAGTCATTGATCATAATCATGCAGTTAGTCCAACCAAATCCAGACTTTTTAGAAGTTACAAACACCTTGATATGCATGTGAAGAGAACTCTGGAGCTAAATGATGCAGCAGGGGTGCGAATGAACAAGAGCTTCCAAACTCTTATTGTTGAGGTAGGAAGTCATGAGAACATGACATTCTATGAAAGGGACTGTCAAAATTACATTAAAAAAGTGCAAAGAGCCATAGGGAAGGACGGAGACGACGATGCCCTTCATAAATATTTCTTGAGAATGCAGGAACAAAATGATAAATTCTTCTATGTGATTGATTTAGATGAGACAATGTGTTTAAGAAATGTGTTTTGGGCTGATGCAAGGAGTAAAGCTGCATACGAATACTTTGGTGATGTAATTACATTCAACACCACATATCTAACAAAACAATATGAAATGCCTTTTGCAGCATTTGTTGGTGTGAACCATCATGGACAATCCATACTTCTTGGTTGTGAGTTGCTGTCTTGTGAAGACATAGAATCATTTGTGTGGTTGTTTCAATCTTGGTTGAAGTGCATGCACTGTGTTCCACCAAAAAGAATCATTACAGATCAATACAAGGCCATGCAAAATGCCATTAAGATTGTGTTTCCATCCACCCAGCACCATTGGTGTCTATGGCACATTATGAAGAAGCTACCTCACAAGCTTGGTAGTTATGATGCTTACAAGTCCATTAGTCATAATTTGAAGAGTGTTGTCTATGACTCACTAACTAGTAATCAATTTGAAGAGGATTGGATGAAGGTTGTGGAACAATTTGATCTTCAAAATAACGAATAGTTAATAGGGTTATTCCATGAGTAGACACGCTGGGTTCCTACTTATCTAAGACCTAGCTTTTGGGTAGGTATGTCTACAACCCAGCGAAGTGAAAGTATGAATGCCTTTTTTGATGGGTACGTAAATAAGCAAACTAGTTTGAGACAGTTTGTAATGCAATATGACAATGCATTGAAGAATAAGGCAGAGAAGGAGTTTGAAACTGACTTTTGTTCATTCACTACTACCCTTCCTTGTGCAACTAAATCACCATTGGAGAGACAATTTCAGTCAGCTTATACGTATTCCAAGTTCAAAGAGGTGAAAGTAGAATTTGTTGGAAAAGCAGATTGCAAACCATAACTCACTAATATTGAAGGAGATATAAAACATTATGCTGTTCTTGAATGCGATATTATTGAGGATAAGCCAAAGAAAAAAACATTTGAAGTCACCTTTAATAGTGTGAACATTGATGTGAATTGCACATGTTTGTTATTCTAGTTTAGGGGAATTATTTGCAGGCATTTACTTGCAGTACTTTGGCACGAGGAAATTGAGGAAGTGCCTTCAAAGTTTGTCTTGGATAGATGGAGGAAAAATATCAAAAGGAAGTATATGTTAATCAAAACAAGCTATGATATTAAGCAACTTAAACCTCAAATGCAAAGGTTTGAGTTACTTTACAAGAAATTTGATGCTGTAGTTGAAGCCGCCGTTGAATCTAAGGATACCACAACCTTTGTTGTAGATCGTCTTGATCAGTTAAGTTCTGAAATTGGAAAAGTGTCCACCAAATTGAGAAGGTCTGCTGAGGATAGAATGGCCACTCCTATTGACAATGTTCTTGAGACCATGAATAGTTCAAGTGATAAGGTCTTAAGCCAACACCATGTTTGTTATAAAGGGCGACCAGGTTCTAAAAGATTGGTCTCAACATGGGAGAAAAATTGTAGAAGAAAAAGACAAAAAAAGAATGAATGCAACAGAATGGTATGCCCATTAATTTGTGACTATATTTGTATTTTGTTAAATTTGTTTGCAACAATAGTAGGAAAAGATATTATGATTAAAACATAGTGGATAGTAATCAAGATGTGGTCATTCATTATTGAGTTCTTCTTATGCGATAGTGAATGGTGTCTTGCAGATCTCACACACGGCAAATGAATCAAATGAAATAGTGGCGGCTTCAAGCAACCCATATCATGCAACAATTGCTAGTCAATCTTCTTTATAGGATGATATCTTATCTAATAGTGATGGCCTTCTATTGTCAAGCAATAGTTGTGTCTATCCTCAGTTTGAAGAGTCCACCAGAGTGGACCTCTTTTAGAGGAAGTTTCATTCGGAGACTTGAACTTGCGTTTGTAGGTATAATATCGAACATAAAACTTATTCCATGAAGTGTCCTTCTGTTTGCATTTATAGCCAAGTCATTAGATAACTACTTTGAGTTGTTATTTCTATTTTTTGGTAAATCATTTGATCATGATATCCTTTTGTGGAATTCTCCCTTAAGTACTTGGTGGACAATGTTTGTATACTACTTATTCTGGTAGAAGTTACGCCTTGTTTGTATACTACTTATTCAGGTTGGAAGATGTGCTTTTGTTCATAGTATACCTTGTATATGGCTATAATGAAGGTGGAAGCCTCTCATACATTGTTCTCATAGATTGAAGTTAAGGGAGAAGAAAGCTGGGAAGCTTGCTGGGATGAACAAGTTCACCAAGTGGCAAAATTTTAAGTATAACATTCAATAGCTATAATGGAACCTGATTGTTAACATGTAACACTCATTAGGTGAAACAAGTTTGCGCTGAGGAAAAATTGTATATGCAATTATTGAATTGTAACATGTAAGTTTAAATGTAACATGCAATTGATAGGTAAAATGTATCCACCATTCTGTTTTCTCTTTTTTCTATCGTCATTTGTTTTCTATCGATGCATGAAATGTTAAAGTGTAACATGGCAATAGCCAAAGTGTAACCTGGCGATTGCTAAAGTGTAACATGTAATGCAAAAGTGTAACCTACCAATTGCTAAAGTGTAACTTTTAATGGACCATTTACTCTGCCTAAGAAAATAGTATGATGCGTTAGATGAGGTTTTTCCTTTAAATGGAACACTTACTACTCATAAGAAAGTAGTTTGGATCAATTGCATCCGAATTGAATAATGAAACTTCTTACGCATAACATGGCGATAGCTAAAGTCTAACGTGCGATACGAAAGTGTAACCTACCGATAACTAAAGTGTAACTTTTAATTGAATGTATACTTTGCCTAAGAAAATAGTATGATGTACTAATGTGCGGTGTTTCCTTCAAATGGAATGTTTATTATGCGTTAGGAAGTAGTTTTGATCAAATGCATCCGAATTGAAATATGCAATTTCTTACGTGGAACATAGCGATAGCTAAAGTGTAACCTAACGATTGCTAAAGTGTAACGTACAATACAAAAGTGTAACCTAATGATAGCTAAAGTGTAACTTTTAATGGAACATTTACTATGCCTAAGAAAATAGTATGATGTGCAAGATGAGGTGTTTCCTTCAAATGGAATGATTACTACGCATAAGGAAGTAGTTTTGATCAAATGCATCCAAATTGAATCATGAAATTTCTTACGCGTAACATGGTGATAGCTAAAGTGTAACCTGACAATTGCTAAAGTGTAACATACGATACAAAATTGTAACCTACCGATAGCTAAAGTGTAACTTTTAATGGACCATCTACTCTGCCTAAGAAAACAGTATGATGCGCTAGATGAGGTTTTTCCTTTCAAATGAAATGTTTACTACGCATAAGGAAGTAGTTTTGAGCAATTTCATCCAAATTGAATCTTGAAACTTTTTATGCGTAACTTTAATGGAACGTATACTTTGCCTAAGAAAATAGTATGATGCGCTAATGTGAGGTGTTTCCTTCAAATGAAACATTTACTAGGCATAAGGAAGTAGTTTTGGTCAATTGCATCCGAATTGAAACATGCAACTTCTTACGCGTAACATGACAATAGCTAAAGTGTAACCTGGCGATTGTTAAAGTGTAACGTGCGATACAAAAGTGTAACCTACCGATTGCTAAAGTATAACTTATAATGGAACATTTACTTTGCCTAAGAAAATAGTATGATGCGCTACTGTGAGATGTTTCCTTCAAATGGAATGTTTACTATGCATTATGAAGTTCTTTTGATCAATTGCATCCGACTTGAAACATGCAACTTCTTACACGTAACATGGCGATAGCTAAAGTGTAACCTAGCGATTGTTAAAGTGTAACGTGCGATACAAAAGTGTAACCTACCGATTGCTAAAGTGTGAATTTTAATGGACCATTTACTCTGCCTAAGAAAATAGTATGATGCGCTAGATGAGGTGTTTCCTTCAAATGGAACATTTACTATGCATAAGGAAGTAGTTTTGGTCAATTGCATCCGAATTGAAACATGCAACTTCTTACGCGTAACATGACAATAGCTAAAGTGTAACCTGGCGATTGTTAAAGTGTAACGTGCGATACAAAAGTGTAACCTACCGATTACTAAATTATAACTTATAATGGAACATTTACTTTGCCTAAGAAAATAGTATGATGCGCTACTATGAGATGTTTCCTTCAAATGGAACGTTTACTATGCGTTATGAAGTACTTTTGATCAATTGCATCCGAATTGAAACATGCAACTTCTTACACGTAACATGGCGATAGCTAAAGTGTAACCTAGCGATTGTTAAAGTGTAACGTGCGATACAAAAGTGTAACCTACCGATTGCTACAGTGTAAATTTTAATGGACCATTTACTCTGCCTAAGAAAATAGTATGATGCACTAGATGAGGTGTTTCCTTCAAATGGAACGTTTACTATGTATAAGGAAGTAGTTTTGATCAATTGCATCCGAATTGAATCATGAAACTTCTTACGCGTAACATGGCGATAGCTAAAGTGTAACCTGGCAATTGCTAAAGTGTAACATGCGATACAAAAGTATAACCTACCGATAGCTAAAGTGTAACCTTTAGTGGAACGTATACTTTGCCTAAGAAAATAGTATGATGCTCTAATGTGAGGTGTTTCCTTCAAATGGAACGTTTACTACGCATAAGGAAGTAGTTTTGAGCAATTGCATCCAAATTGAGTCATGAAAATTCTTACGCGTAACATGGCAATAGCTAAAGTGTAACCTGGCGATTGCTAAAGTGTAATGTGTGATACAAAAATGTAACCTATCGATAGCTGAAGTGTAACTTTTAATGGAACATTTACTTTGCCTAAGAAAATAATATGATGCGCTAATGTGAGGTGTTTCCTTCAAATGGAACATTTACTATGCATAAGGAAGTAGTTTTGGTCAATTGCATCCGAATTGAAACATGCAACTTCTTACTCGTAACATGGCGATAGCTAAAGTGTAACATGGCATTGTTAAAGTGTAACGTGTGATACAAAAGTGTAACCTACCGATAGCTAAAGTGTAACTTTTAATGGAATGTATACTTTGCTTAAGAAAACAGTATGATGCGTAATGTGAGGTGTTTCCTTCAAATGGAATGTTTACTATGCGTTATGAAGTAGTTTTGATCAATTGCATCTGAATTGAAACTTGCAATTTCTTACGCGGAACATGGCGATAGCTAAAGCATAACCTGGCGATTGCTAAAGTGTAACGTGCGATACAAAAGTGTAACCTACCGATTGCTAAAGTGTAAATTTTAATGGACTGTTTATTCTGCCTAAGAAAACAGTATGATGTGCTAGATGTGCTATTTCCTTCAAATGGAATGTTTACTACGCATAAGGAAGTAGTTTTGATCAATTGCATCTGAATTGAATCATGAAACTTCTTACGCATAACATGGCGATAGCTAAAGTGTAACCTAGTGATTGTTAAAGTGTAATGTGCGATACAAAAGTGTAACCTAACGATAGCTATAATGTAACTTTCATGCAAATAGGTAATGTCTAACACTCAATAGCTAAAATACAACTTTCTTGCAAATAGTATCATGGTAGAGGATGTGTCTCCTCCGAATTGAACGTTTACCAGGCTATAAGAAGGAGTTTTGACCAATTGTGCCCAACACCTATATTTCGTCACCTGTGAAATTTTATGTGCAAAAGCCGAATAGTCAATATGTAACTACAATCACATGCTTAAAATTGGTTAAGTATTCATTAAAAATTTTGTACACAGATTAAGTGGACCAGAGCCAATTTGATATGACAGTATAGGTATAAACCATAAGTACAATTCTTTGTACAACGACAATCACATGCATGAGTCTTTACAATGACAACCGCATGCTACAATAGATGGGAAGGGGCTGTAGTATAGTTCTGATAACAGCAGCTCAAGTTGCATCAATTGATAATCTCATTTTCTCTTGCCTGTAAAATAATTGATCAAACCTATTTGAATATTCACTCCACAAACACATCTTCTTATGACAAATTAAAAGAAGTGACAGCATATAAAATATGGAACACACAATTGAAAAATAAAATCTAACACAAGTGGTGGGAAAGTTAAGATGTTCGAGAAATGGTACCTTTTCTCTTTGTCGACATTTGTTCTAGAATGGCTTCCCACTGAACATTTTGTTCGCGACTAAATAAATCCCACAATAGTTTCTCCCTAAAACCACTAATCTCATCCTACATATACATTATCATGCATCATATCATTCGAACTTGTAATTGCTTATAAACTATACATAATAGTAATTAGAAGTCTCAATTGAACCTTTGTCAACGAGGGCAAAGCTTGCCTACCCCATTCATCCTTGCATTCTCCATCCCAGTCCTTCATGGTTAGCAAGCAATGAATCCCATAGTCATAACTAAAAATTCATTAAAACAATTGTTATACTCCAAGAAATTATTTGCTTAATTCAAATTGTACAGCCTAATTGCATTATCAGACTTACTAATTATGCTGCTGCGGCACATCTTGATAAATGATTTTCAAGTTGTACTTCTGCTTCCTCTTTAAGGCAAGCTTAGAAAACAGTCATGAAAAATATTTCCCCTGCCAAACAAGTATGTGTAGTCCACAAAGTCATTGCATGTTGTGTGGCATCAAAAGAAAATGGGTACATGCAACCGACCCCACACATACAACAATTTTAAAGAAATAAACGAAATCTAACACTACCAATGATTGCACACAACTGTCCCTTTCTTGGTTCTCCTTACTTTTCAAGGAGTCCAGCACATACATAGTTTCTTAACTGGGGATCAAAGCATAGCAAAACCAATGCTCCTTATAAAGAATGGGGGTGAACACCTTCGACATGATTCAAGCCAGTCAACTATCTACCTCTTACTAACAACAATTGTAAATGAAGTTATGAGAATATATCAACTTACAATTGTAGCCTTCATAATCTCATGTCTACCATCTGGGCCCAGAAGTTTGCATGCATCATCAACATCCCACTCTTCACGTGCATGCAACATTTGGCCCCACAGACATTAGAGGTGTACCCAGTAAAGAATGTATGGTAATAATCACACCCACGAGTTAATTGATGTTCATGAGTTATCATGGTGTCAAAGACGCATTTACCAAAAGGAATTGATCACATATATATCGGGTGATGATGCCATGCTCTTGAAGTTGATCTGCCATCTAGCATCTCCCCACCATCATCATGACCTACAATTTATGAAAGTGAACATATGGAATAAAATACTTAACTACAACAAAACAATGCTGAATATGGACTAAGATAAGTGAAATAGCAATACCATGTTGTTAACCCATCCCCTTGGGCCTAATGTCTCACAATCATCAAAGGAAAGGTGACAATCTAACATGCTAACAACAAGGCTACAACATAAATCAAATAAACAATCAGGCTATGCTTTACATTAAATGGTTGGCCAATCAAATATGTATGGTTACTAGAAACTCAATTTTGGGCATCCTACTGGTTTCTTCTTTTTGTACAAAACACATAAAACTTATGTACATCCGCCTCCCAATGCACCCTCTTGGATGGTTTTGTTTCAAGATTTGGGCTAGACACTGTGGGTGCTGGAGGTATTTATTCAACCTCCTCAATCTCATCATTGGACTCATTCAAGGAGGGGGCAATTTGTAAAGGCATGGTTGCCAAACACACTGTATGGCCCAAAGCTTGATCGATGGGAATCAGCCATGCATGCATATCACTAATCTTTTGTTTGGCACGTTTGAGCTCAATTGTGACTAAATTCTGATTTGCTTCTTTAATCACCTACAAAGTAAAAGCAAACACACTGAATAGGTAACACGTACATCTTATTCCAAATAATATAAATAAATCAATGACCAATGACAGTTTAAGCACACCGCATGGTGAAACACATCAATAGAGGGGATTTCCTTTTCCTCCTCCACTTCATTATTAGAATACAAAATTCCCTATTACACAAAGTGACACTTATTAGATGATTGATATGGTAATGAAGGACAATTGTTTTAACACACTTGAGTTATATGTACCTCCCGACTCTTCTTTTTTAGGATAAGACGAGCTCGGATTCGCTGATTCGTCCAAAATTGCAATGGGCAATTCGTCCAGTCACAATGTAATGAGCCGAGAGGAAACTTTTGTAAGAAAAATATCTACAATACAAAGTACAGGTATGTTATATGCAAAGACGACCAATATAAAAACAATAGCATACAAAGTTATTGGTTTAACCACCATGTACCTTAAAAAATAAGAAACATCCGCCAACCCATGTCTTGCCCTTTGGGTTCTTATTCTTGGCTGTCTTAAATTTAATTGTTTCTTCTATCAGAATATTATATACAAATGCTGCTCAGTTATAGTGAGCAGCATTTTCTATGTCCAAAACTACTATTAACAACTTCTTTGATATCTTAGTACTAGAAGTTGGACATAACAGAATGCCAATGTATAAAGGAGGAAGGCACAAGCAAACATGCGATTAGACCTCTTCCCACTAATAATTTGCTCTAAATCATTCCATTGCTTTGCTTTTAACTCCTTCTCTTTCATTTTATTCAGCGACTTCTCATCAGAGATAGACTGTGGGACTAGTTTTCCACCACATGGAATGCCCAAAACCTTGCCCACCTCATTGGGGGTTATACAACAAAATATTCCTCTGAAGGACAGCACCTTACTTCTAGTATCAAATGCGTTTAAAATCTTTACACATATGTCATGATCGAGTGAATCACACCCAATCTGCAGCAATGAACCAAAGCCCATTCTATGAACAATATTACATTTTGAGTCATCCATTCCATGGATGACTCTTTTGAACTTTAATGGGGAGCACCTTGTGGAGAGAGTCTCCTACAAAACAAATGTACACAACTTATATTAGTATATGAATATTAGTGACCCGATGGTAAATTGTGTAATACACATAACAATTTCTACACCTTTTGAATCGGTGCTCCCTCCTCCATTCGTGCTTGGTGTCGGGCTTTGGCAACTGCATTCTTATACCGCATTTTATCCTCCTCTGATAAACTTTTTCAAAGATTCAGAATTTCTTGATTGGCCTATAAGTGATGAACTTTGTTAATCAAATACTGTAATATGATGATTACATTCAGAAACTAAAATAACTCCTTAATCCTTACATCAATAATGCTTTGTTTTTTATCCGAGTTCTTGAAATATTCAGCCCTATAAACATAATCAATGCTAGTGTCAACATAAGTGTCAACATAAAATGAGAGTTAAAGTGTAACAAACTAATAACTTCAAAAAAAAAAACAAAATAACCTGAACATATGCCATGAATTGATATGTCTTTGGGTGCCTGCGGTTCACTTCTGGCTGATATCACTATCAACCCAATAGTAGGATAAAATATAAGATCATTAGATAGTCCCACTTTCACAAACATAGATAGACAATCTAGGTAGGAACTATAAATTGCAAATCTACATGCAATATTAAATATACCTAGGTTGAGGAAGATCCTCATCCATACAGTTGAAGCTATGTTGTTCTTCTACTGGAGGAGTTCTAATTTGACCTTCAACCGCTTGTTTAGCTACTTTTCCTTTACGTGCTTTCCTCTGATCCATGATAGTCAGTGAATTTGAATATGCCCTTCAAGGCACAAATCTAATTCATGAAAATTAAAGCTAAATTGTAACATCCCATAGTTAACAAGTAATAGAAGATGCAATAGCAAGTAAACATATAAAACATACAACAAGACACGAGATCCAGCAAAGGAAAACAATTTCATCTTCTAAAAGGACACCAACTCACTAACCAAACATTAACAGTCATTGGAACACAGTCAAATCAGTCCAAGTAAAATTTAATATGTCAATACCAAATCATATGACGTATGATGTGATCAACGACACTCCACACCAAGTTAAAAAGTTGAGTCACACATATTCTACTAAAGAAAATCACACCTTCATAGAAAATTCTGATACATATAAATTTAACTTTGCTTCCAATAAATACAAAAAAAATGTCACCTCAGAAACTATTCCTCAGCATAAGAATAAATTTCCATGTTAGATAGGAATGGATTCGCAGTCATAAATAATCAAGATATCAGTCATGACAACAACTCTCCTTATACTAATTTACTATAGAAGCTACATTGGCAAAAAATGCAAAGCAAACACTATGATGACACCAATAATGTAACAAAATCATGCAAACCACCAGCCGCTCAACATTCTGTAGTCTTGGTCATGAAAAGACAATAGTTGATAGTAGAAGTTGATTGGTAATATCATCATCTCACTGAAATTGAAGACCAGATAATAAAAGGTGATAATGTGGCACCAAACACGCTTACAGCAATGTGAATCTATGACAAAAGTTCCATGTATATTAACAGACACCTTGGTTTGAATGGTGAAGCTAGATATTATATCACCTTCATTTGAAACGCTATTATCAATTTGGTTTGAAGATATTAAGTTAGCTTAGTCAGAGATGAATTAGGTTTGATGGACTTTACAAAAGCTTTTACAGTCTTCACACCTAAACCAAAATGTGGCACAAAACCCATATATAATCCAGTGAACGACGGGAACCAACCACTTACCTTCCGATAGAATGACCAAACACTGCCGGACAGCGACCGAGAAAGGGAACTGACCCACCAACAAAGAATGATGAGCAACTGAGACTGAAAAAGGGAACCCACACAGCACCAGACACTGACTGAGAGAGACCAACAGAGGGTCAAAACGTGAGTGAGAAGCAAGACACAGAAAAGCAAGCAACGAGCAAGGTGCAGACGCCGAAAAGACTGAGAGTAGAGGCCCGAAACTCAAATGAAAATGAGGCATAGTGGCTGCTCATTTCTCATTTTCAATTCCCGGGGGAAGAAGGAAGCTTCCGCTGCATGCTTCACTCGATTGCCCGCTGCTCGGATGCCACATCGCAACATGCATGTTACGAAGGATTAGCTGTATTAAAGATGCTAGTTATTAATATTAACAAAGTTTTAGAAAGAATGATCAAAGTCAATGTAAAGTTTGATTCAATTTTAGATATCGAAGGATAATCACTCAATATCACAAAGTGTAACAAATAAATCAAAATAATTATTCTCAATAATTGAAATTATGAGTTGACATTATAGATTAGTAATATCTTTTTCTTAGGCAAAGTAAACGTTCCATTAAAAGTTACACTTTAGCTATCGGTAGGTTATACTTTTGTATCGCATGTTACACTTTACCAATCGCCATGTTACAATTTAGCTATCACCATGTTACGCGTAAGAAGTTTCATAATTCAATTCAAATGCAATTGATCAAAACTACTTCCTTATGAGTAGTAAACGTTCCATTTGAAAGAAAAACCTCATCTAGCGCATCATACTGTTTTCTTAGGCAGAGTAAACGGTGCATTAAAATTTACACTTTAGCAATCGGTAGGTTATACTTTTGTATCGTATGATACACTTTTGCAAGCGCAAGGTTACACTTTAGCTATCACCATGTTACGCATAAGAAGTTGCATGTTTCAATTCTGATACAATTGATCAAAACTACTTCCTTATGCGTAGTAAATTTCCATTTGAAGGAAAAACCTCATCTAACGCATCATACTGTTTTCTTAGGCAGAGTAAACGGTCCATTGAAAGTTACACTTTAGCTATCGGTAGGTTACACATTTGTATCGCGCGTTACACTTTAGAAATTTCTAGGTTACACTTTAGCTATCGCCATGTTCCGCGTAAGAATTTGTATGTTTCAATTCGGATGCATTCGATCAAAACTACTTCCTAACGCATAGTAAACATTCCATTTGAAGGAAACATCTCACATTAGCGCATCATACTATTTTCTTAGGCAAAGTATACATTCCATTAAAAGTTACACTTTAGCAATCGGTAGGCTACACTTTCGTATCGCACGTTACACTTTAGCAATCATCAGGTTATACTTTAGCTATCGCCATGTTACAAGCAAGAAGTTTCATGATTCAATTCAAATGCAATTAATCAAAACTACTTCCTTATGAGTAGTAAAGGTTCCATTTGAAGGAAAAACGTCATCTAGTGCATCATACTATTTTCTTAGGCAGAGTAAATGGTCCATTAAAAGTTACACTTTAGCAATCGGTAGGTTACACTTTTGTATTACATGTTGCACTTTAGCAATCACCAGGTTACACTTTATCTATCACCATGTTACACATAAGAAGTTGCATATTTCAATTCAGATACAATTCATCAAAACTACTTTCTAACGTATAGTAAACGTTCTATTTGAAGGAAACACCTCACATTAGTGCATCATACTATTTTCTTAGGCAAAGTAAATGATCTATTAAAAGTTACACTTTAGCAATCGGTAGATTACACTTTTGTATCGCACGTTATACTTTACCGATTGCCAGGTTACGCTTTAGCTATTGCCATGTTTCGCGTAAGAAGTTTCATGATTCAATTCAAATGCAATTGATCAAAACTACTTCCTTATGCCTAGTAAACGTTCCATTTGAAGGAAACACCTCACATTAGTGTATCATACTATTTTCTTAGGCATAGTATACGGTCCATTAAAAGTTGCACTTTAGCAATTGGTAGATTACACTTTTGTATCGCATGTTACACTTTAGCAATTGCCAGGTTACACTTTAGCTATCGCCATGTTACACGTAAGAAGTTGCTTGTTTCAATTCAGATGCAATTGATCAAAACTACTTCCTAACGCATCGTAAATGTTCCATTTGAAGGAAACACCTCACATTAGTACATCATACTATTTTCTTAGGTAAAGTAAATGTTCCATTAAAAGTTACACTTTAGCAATTGGTAGGTTACACTTTTGTATCGCACGTTACACTTTACCAATTGCCAGGTTACACTTTAGTTATCGCCATGTTACGTGTAAGAAATTTCATGATTCAATTCGGATGCAATTGATCAAAACTACTTCCTTATGCGTAGTAAACATTCCATTTGAAGGAAAAACCTCATCTAGCGCATCATACTATTTTTCTTAGGCAGAGTAAATGGTCCATTAAAAGTTACACTTTTGCTATCGGTAGATTACACTTTTGTATCGTACGTTACACTTTAGCAATCGCCAGGTTACACTTTAGCTATCACCATGTTATGCGTAAGAAGTTGCATGTTTCAATTCGGATGCATTTGATCAAAACTACTTCCTAACGCATAGTAAACATTCCATTTGAAGGAAACACCTCACATTAGCGCATCATACTATTTTCTTAGGCAAAGTATACATTCCACTAAAAGTTACACTTTAGCAAATGGTAGGTTACACTTCGTATCGCACGTTACACTTTAGCAATTGTCAGGTTACACTTTAGCTATCGCCATGTTACACATAAGAAGTTTCATGATTCAATTCAGATACAATTGATCAAAACTACTTCCTTATGAGTAGTAAACATTCCATTTGAAAGAAAAACCTCATCTAGCGCATCATACTATTTTCTTAGGTAGAGTAAACGGTTCATTAAAAGTTACACTTTAGCTATTGGTAGGTTACACTTTTGTATTGCACATTACACTTTAGCAATCGCCTAGTTACACTTTAGCTACCGCCATGTTGTGTGTAAGAAGTTGCATCTTTCAATTCAGATGTAATTGATCAAAACTACTTCCTAACGCATAGTAAACGTTCCATTTGAAGGAAACACCTCACATTAGCACATCAGACTGTTTTCTTAGGCAAAGTAAATGTTTCATTAAAAGTTACACTTTAGCAATCAGTAAGTTACACTTTTGTATCACACGTTACACTTTAGCAATCGTCAGGTTACGCTTTAGCTATCGCCATGTTTCGCGTAAGAAGTTTCATGATTCAATTCGAATGCAATTGATCAAAACTACTTCCTTATGCCTAGTAAACGTTCCATTTGAAGGAAACACCTCACATTAGTGCATCATACTATTTTCTTAGGCACAGTATATGGTCCATTAAAAGTTACACTTTAGCAATCGATAGATTACACTTTTGTATTGCATGTTACACTTTAGCTATCGCCATTTATCATAGGTTACACTTTAGCTTGCGTGGTTCCATTTATAACATGGTTTATTAAGAAAGGAAACGAAGGATCAGCTGTTGCAACTTGGCACTCTAACAAAAATCAGGGGAAAAAATAAGGAAGTGCAGCACATTTGTGCGTGAGAATTGGACAACCAAAAATAGGTTAATGGCAATGCATATTCATATAAAGAAAAAGTTGAAAAACATATTTACAACTTAAAAGCACCACCGCAACTTTGGGGCACTATATAGGACTTCATGATCAATAATATTGACCTCAAACTCAATAGTAACTCATCTTTGAATCGGAGTGTGACCAACAGAGTGAACTGACATAGCACTATAGGATGAGGTTCAAAATGAAAATGAACAAGTGTCATTCTTCCTTTTTCTTTGAGCTAAGTTGATTTTTTTTTAAATTTTTCCCACCTCACAAAATAGTTCACAGAAGGAGGACTGACTAGACAACAACGGTGATGAAAGAGCCAGGAAAGCTGAGCGGATGATGCACGAGCGACAAAGGACACCAGTGACCGAGAGCTGGAGAGCGAGAGAGCGAGAGCGTGAGAGCAGGAGTGAGTGAGAGAGGCTGGGTGTTTCATTTTCGCTTTCATCGCACTTAAATTTTCAATTTGGCTTTGCTCCATTTCCCACTGCTCCATTGCCACGTCGGAGACGTAGCAAACGTAGCAAAGAAATGACATAGAAATAGCATTACTCTTTAAAAAACCTCCAAAGCCCTGAAACTTTCTAGAACTCCTGCCATTGATTAACGGCTTGAAAGAAAAGGGTTTCTTTCCAGCTCTTCTACTTTGCCGCCTCTTGTGATCGTCTTTTTCTTTGTGTGTTTTTGCCATCTTTCCTTTTCCATGGCATCCACATTTGTCACGTTACCGAAACCTTTCCTCTATAAAAGTAATGCCTTCCCTTCCTCAGACCATCGCCTGACAGGTTCTCTTAACTCTTGTAGGCCTTCATTCTCTTCACCAAACTCTCCATTTCATACAATTTCTTGACCCTCTATTTCTCTGAGTCTGAACCAGGTTTGTAGAGGAGCTCTCTTAAGATTAACGCAATTGCAATGAAATGGGAACCCATCAACATTAATAACTTTAATTTTCATGCATTGGTTATTATTTGTTTTCTTCGGCATTCATTGTTTTTAATGACATGTTTTGAGCTCACCAAATTTGGCTTGCAAGTCACTCCGTAGGCTAATAGAATTCTTATTCGTCTGGAGGAGCTATCAGAGTTATACTATAAACTTGTACGATTCAATGTTTAATATTATTTTAAAATTTTAAGTTGGAATAGATGTGTGCAATTGTTTATAATTTCTTTCTGTAGTTTTTGTACTTATTTTTTGTTCTCTATAAATATATAGATGTTGCCTATGTTCAAATCAGTGTCTTATATAGACATAATGTTAGGTTGAATGTAGGAGTATGATTTTTTAGTAAGCTTTTCTTGTAAAGCTAGCTTGCAATGAGTTATCATAATTGTACAAAAATGAGATTGTGATATGGAAAAACTCCAATAAGAAGGTTTGGAACATACTTTGAATACAAAGAATTAAATTCTATTTTTGACTTGGTTTTCTTATAAAGCTAAAACTGGAGTATTTTATACTCCAAACCTGTGGTGCTTGTCAATCTTACAGTTCGAAATAAGAGAATAGCTTAATCAAGTTCTTTAATACTGCTTTTGGCAATTGGCATCTTTTCATGTAATGGTCATGGTTGGCTTTCCTATTCTAGATGTTATAACAATGCCACCCTTTGCACGTGTGAGCTGCACAATAAAAGAGTGTAGGATATGCTATTCATATTTACCTGCAACATTTTAAGTTTCTCTCATTGCTCAGGCATGACAATGATGAGAGAAGTCGAGGATAGTATATTTTGATACTTCTTCTAGATATGATGCTCAAGTACTGTGCTTCCATATATGTGACTAATCTCCTTTCAAGTTCAAGACTTTACGGAGGGTGATGAGAGTGTATTATAGGACACAATAAATGCTTGGCTTGATGAGAGTGGAGAGTGCCATATTTTCAACATTTTATGATAAGAGTGGACTAGTTGAGAGTGCCATATTTTTAACATTGTGTTATGTTACCATGCGTCAGACAGGTACTAGTATAGAGTGCATAAAAATTCATTTCAATTTCATTATATGTGATTATGTGTTAAGTTATTTGCTCAATACTCACAAGTGATTATGTCATTCCATATGGCAATGCTTATATCTTAATTTGTGGGATGTTTATTCTTTTTTTATACTTTTTAAAAAAAGTTTCTATTGGTGAAAAATTATCTATATTTGATTTTTATATAGCTTGAACTTGGTTTAACTTTTCCCACTTAGTATTAAATAATAATGATAGTAATCTGTAAAATCTATATGTAATGGGTTTTACAGTACACATTAGTCAGGTTCAATGACCTAATTCAGTTGGAAGAATGATAAATGAATAGAGGGATAACCAAGAAAAATTTTATTGCGCAAATAAATTTATATGACTAATGAAAATAAATTTTTACTTGGGAATGACTTTGCGTATTAGTTCTGTTGTATCATGAAGAATTAGCTTTGATACTTTAATTGACTTTGTCATTTTATCTTTACATATTAAGAAATTAAGATTATTTATTCCGCATGGAAAAAATATATCCAATTATGTATGCATTCTGGGGCAGAAAACAGCTGGTGGAGTTTTGCTGCCCAAGTCAGCTGTTAAATTTGAGCGATATCTCTTGGAAAAGTAAGTAGACATGGACCACTTTGGTGTTCTAAGGGGCAGAAATATTTTCTCATTAAGAATTTTTGTGTTGCATTGGCTGTTTTGATCATTTGGCTACTTTCTTCACATGGGTTTCAGATTCTTTCTGTTGGAGCGGAGGTTGAAGAAGTAGAGCCTGGAAAGAAGGTAAGGATTTCATGCTATGAAACAGGCTAATTTCTATTATACTCGAATAATGAAATATTATGTTATTGGTACAACCATTTGGTTATTTGTCGGATACAATTATAGAGCTGTACAAGCACATGTAGAGGCTTTCTTATTATTAAAAAAAAAAAAAAGAGTGGCCATATGTTGGAGAGTACAGATGGGAAGACAAAGCACTATTCTTGACTGGCGAGAGTTCATGGTCTAAGGACATACTTTTAGAGCATTGATAACAGTAGTATTCCTACTAATTATTTATTTATTGTTTCCTGTCTAATTTATGTTAGGGCCAAAATGCGGCAAGGTCCCAAAGGAAGGTCCATCTTGGAAAGTACGCTAGAAAGAGAAAACGATAGTTATTTAGAGGGTATCTTTGGAAGTATGAATCCATTCAAGGGGAATGATTGTAAGAGAAAGAGTGAGGTGTGAGGGAGGAGGCAGTTAGACAATTTTCTTTTGTGTAAGCTTTTGCTTGGGCTAGGGAGATCATCCTTGAGCAAGGAACTTCTTTCCTGGGAACCAAGAGAGTGCCTTGTGCTCAGCTTTCCATTCTGTTTTTCCATTACAGTTGAATCCTATTTCTCTATTTTGGTTTAAGGGTTCCTCGCATCCTATGACTTTATGTTTTTATAAGTGTTGCTTTATTTGTACGTATAGTGTGTAACTAAAAAGGAGAGACCTAATGGGACCACGGGTTGTCTTGCCTTATATGGTAGTTTGGGAAAACATATTTGTGTGATCCAATTAATAAAGCGCATTTGAATTGGATATTTAAAAAAAAAAAATAGATTTCATATACTAAACAAGACTAGCAGAATGACAATTGATGTCATTTTTAGAAAGGATAGTTGAGTCCGTTCTGGTAATGTAGTATAACCATTACACATTGATAGATGACCTGTATCTTAATATCTCTATAATGCATTACGTTAGAGCTCAACTTTATTCAAATCTGTGTATGTTATGAGGATTGTGAAGTAACTTAAGCATGCATTGAATATGTAATATTTTGGTATGATAATGTATATATTTTGATATGATAATGAAATATTTTGTGTATATTTCAACAAAATGGATAAAGTCATGTTTGCATTGTTTTTGGATACTCGGGGCTATTTGGAATATTATTTGAAAGTCGCTAATTGTTATCTTTTGGCAGGTTCTGTTTTCAGACATAAATGCTTATGAGGTGAGAGACCTAAATATTTTCATTTTAAATATGATGATATTTGCTATTCTGGTAGCATAACTTTTTAAAAGTTAATGAGATGCAGATAACTTGCTAGAGAAATATTTATTATTTGAAGGACAAGTGATGCGAAAAGTCTTTGTTACGACCTCACTGGTACTTATGCATAGACCACATAGGGTAGAGAGATTAGTCAGGAGTAATTGGTGCAGAAGAAAACCATATATTTGTGTTTTTTCATTTTTTTGGTTTTGGCCAAATTAAATAAATATTCGGAGGTCTTCTTCCCTGCTGTTTTCTGTCTTTCTTGAAAGTATTTACCACAATTATCATGCTGTTTGCATCGATTATGTCTAATATGGGTGTAATTCTGTCAGGTGGATTTGGGAACTGATGCAAAGCACTGCTTCTGCAAAGAAAGTGATTTATTGCCCATGGTTGAGTAGGGTTTGGCCTACTGTCTGAAATGTGGAAAGGAGAAGCCCACAAGTATCTGATAATACTGGAAATTGCATTGAGGAAACGAAATGCTTTACCAGTTTCAATTCATAGCCCGTGTTGCATTTTGTTTTGTTGAGGTGATGTTATATTGACTTCAATAAATGGCATCGGAAGTTTTTGAGACAATTTTCCAAGTGTGGGCTTATCTCATCAAAAAATTTATACAGATGCTATACGCGTGAAGGATAATGTCAGTATAGAATTGTAATCTGATGAACAAATCCGACAAAGACGCCCATCTTGCACTTAGATTATGCCTGTGCATGACTGAATGTGGCTCCATGGAATCAGCCAAACTACACTGGCAATGTCACATTACGGCCAAGCAGGTCGTTGACGTCGAGACCTAAAGTAAAATATGGCTCATCTCACTGTTATCAGCCAGCTTCATGTTGTTAAAATAGTTGCCTCACCCTCCCTTCCCTCCTCCCAAAAAGAAGAAAATAGTAAAAACAATTCAAGCAGAACAAAATAGATGAGTTAATAAATCAATCATTCCATTCTCTAAGTAAATTTATGGAGTTTTAAATTTTAATGGAATTTACCAAGTGGAATAAGCTTGGCTGCTATTGTTTGTGTATTTTATTGTCGTAGTGCCTTTTTGACATCTATGTTTGGATTAATGTTGAATAAAATTATTAAAAATTATCTATATAAATTACTTGGTGGGTAAAATTTTCTCAGCTCAATTGATTTAGAAGATTTCGAATCTGATTTATTTTTCAATGGAGTGAGAATCTTGATTCTGCATTGGATTAACTCAATTCTCCGCACCCAAAATATGACTTCCACATTTTATTCATCCTTCCTTACCACAAGCCGCCTCTACTGTCAAGATTAACCATCTTGTGATGCCGATGAATGTTGCCTTGTGATGCTGCGGCGTATCGCCATTATCAATGGTGGGAGTAGAATTACGGATAAAATCTTTTTATGCTCGATTCCATTCGTCAAGGAATGTTGGTTGATTCATTTGGAGCCACATATATTTCTACCAGCAGCACTGCCAAATTTGATTGTTCGAATCCAAACTCAACAGCAGAGCAAGGAAATAGTAGAGACATCGAGGAACCAGAGACGGTGCTGCCTGCATTCTTTTGGTTTATGATTTGTTTCCTCCCCTATAAAATGGTGGCGCTGCAAGAATAAGGGGAATCAAAGAGTAAAGTGAGAAAGCAGTGAAAGAGCAAAGAGGAATGAGGAAGCAGGCAAGCAAGGCAAAAGGGAGAACTGTTTTCTAGGAAACGAGAGAGTTTTGCAAGTGAGGTGGAGAGGGACGTGAGCATGGCAAAGAAATGTGCCTTTTTTTTAAAAAAAAAAAATTAGAGTTTAAGTTAGGTTGTGAAATTTATTTATTTTATTTTAATAATTTTAAATAAATTTAAATTTATTTAAAATTAAAAGTATTAATTTATTTTATTTAAAGTTAATATAGTATTAAAATAAATTAAATTATTTTTTCTTCCTCAAATTCTTTTAGTAGAATTTATAAAATTATATCTTTTGTTTTATTTTTCTCATTTAATATACTTATATGAAACTTACATAAAAAAAAAATCAACAAAAATCTCAAAACTCTTTCTCAACGAAGGACCCAATCTATGAGAATTTACCTTGCTTGCTTATTCGGAACAAAGGACTTCGTGATTCCATACAGTTAAATCCCTCTCATCTAGATTTCGTGATTCAGTTCATCCCCTCACCCCCTTTGTTTCACATAAGTACAGTTACTGTTGGAGGAGTTAAAGGGTGGGATGAGGGGATTTTCGGTTGCATCTTAAGTGAGTTACTATTGGGGCCGCATCCTTTGTTTTTCTATCATTGTCACTTCGGAGGGACAAAATTGTGACAGATGTAATTTGTCCATTTAATTTTAGGTTTTTCAAAATTTTATTTTCTTTACTTTTGTTTATGAATAAAATAGACAATTAAAATATTTAAAATTAATTGTTAACTGAAAATAAATATCTTTTTATTTATAATTTTAAGAATAAATAAATTTAACAAATTATAATTTTTCCTTTTTTTTTATGATTTTACAATGGAAAGGTGATTTTACTTATGTTATCCGCATTTAAACTAATTTACCTAAATCAATTCCAAAAATAATATATCTAAATACAAAACAAATTAAGGGTTAATTACTTAAAAGGTTGAGCAATTTTGTTCTTCTATTTATGTAATTGGCACAATCAATCATAAGTTACTATATTTTTATTTTTTGGTCTGACAATGGCTCATTGTTTGCTACGAGTATTTCCTTTCTCCCCTTATGTGTAATTCATTTGCTAAGTTATGAGACTATGATGAGGAATGAAGAGTAAATCATGTCAAATTTAAGATCAATTGTAAAGATTGAATCATTATAAAAATATTATATAATATTATAATAGAAAAATGAAGCATATAAACCACAAGTGAATCATATTAGCTTTGAAAATAAGAATTTGATAACAAGAAATGATTTTGTATCAATGGCATAAATAGAGAAGCCAAATTATTCAACTCAAAATTAAGGAACTAGATTTCAAGGTATCAAAATCACCCTTGCTCCAATACAAAACTATCTTAATATTATTGTTTTAAAATCAATTCTTTTAAACTCATTTATATTAAAATCAATTTTTCTTAAATAGTTTTCTTTACTAATTTTAAGGACACCTCAAAACAAGAGTTTATTAATGGACAGTGTTTGGACATTTTTGTCTAGAAACAATAATTTGAAATATAGCTTGCCATTTTAAATTTGAGTGTCATTATACAAGTTATCAATGTTTGTGCATCTAAGTAAACTTGATTATAAGCAATGCATAGCAGGAGAAAACATGAATCATGGAAAATTCCGTTGTAACAAATAAATGATCATTACACAGCTTCTAGCCACTTTCTCTTATACATGTCCATGTTTCTTCATTGCTCTCATTGCTATCACTTATTTAAAAATGTAAATTCTGCAGTGTTTTTCCCTTCGTGTATCCATGTTTTCCGTTTCCCTTCCTTTCCATTACCATCCTACACAAACATTCTCGATGCTACAATTTATACTATTTTATAAGAACTATCTATAGATGCCTTTAATGGCCCCCATTTTTGCCTATTAATCTGTTCTGACACATGATCTCTTTCTTATGTTTCAGTTTAATCAAGGCTTAGAAAAACTATAGACTAAGAAGAAACATTGGATTACACTAGGTGCTGAAATGGCTGTGCGATTCAATAGTCTCTGTACAGATTGAGTATGTAAATCTCGGTAGCTTCCATTTTGTAAGCAAAAAATAAATACATTGCATCTCAATTATTTCTAGCCTACGGATTAGCCTAAGAAACTTTGGACTTGAATAAGTGTAAGGGCTGATCACATTAGTCCACTCACCACCTTCAGCCTTCCTTTATTCGATTGTAGTTGGCTGCTTAAGCAGCTAACAAGTAATAGTGATCAATGATCATTTTCAAGCAACTCATAGCTGTAAGCTTGTGATTTCCATTTCTATTCTAATGCCAAGCCAGGTATACGAAGCATATCAATGGCATGTGCTGTGCTAGAGCATGGAAATGGAAATGTAGCTCTTCGAAAGGACCTCCAATTGATCAATTTGAGCGTGCTTCTGAATTTTAATTATTCAGAAATTATATTCGCATGTACTCTTCACAAAATTCTCACAATTACTATGTATTATGCTATAAATTTTTTTCTCATTAAATTGGTTGGGACCACGACTAACCAGGTAGAAAACTTGGGTTTCTAATATTAAAATAAAAAATAATAAACAAGGAAAAGAAAAGATAAAAGAGTTGTATTGCATAGGGTTCGTGAGGGAGAAGAATAGAAAATTCTCCAACCTTATATCGCAGCGCAACAAGAGACAAGGAGAAGAGGAAAAATTTTGGGAAAAAAAATTATACATCTTGTTTTTATTTTAGGTCAATCGTAAATACATTTAACTATTAAATTAATATTAATATATTAATTAAATCATTAAAATAATATAAATATACTCTTTTAATTATTAGTATTTAAAATAATATAAAGAAATATTATTTATTAATTATTAAATATAAATAATTATTTGACTTGTATATAATTATTAAGATACATAATATTTTTAATTAATTATTAAAAAAAATATACAAGCTAGTGTTTCTCTTGGACTCTTATTTTAATTTATTAAAAAAAATATAATATCATGTATATCTGCATGCTTTGTAATATAAATAAAACTACCTATGATTACGAAAAGAATAAACTGTATAACCAACTTGGGGAACTTAGGGAATGAAGCCAGAACGGTAGAGAATAAGGTAAATTTGTCAATGAAATTTTCTTGTTGCTGAAAATGGCAAAGAAGAAAAAGAAATAAATGAATTTTACTAAGAATCCATTTTGTATCTGAAAAAATAAATTAAAACAAAAAATAGTACAATTATGATTAAAATTAAATTGAATAATATTTTAGAAAGTCAAATATTCTAACTTTTTACTTTTTAAATAGCTTCCCTAATCCCTACCCTCATGACTAATTTGTTTAATTGTGGCAGCTTGCTTCTTATTGTATATACCTCTCCTGGATACAAATAAATTTGTAATCTTAATTTGGCCAGATAGAGTAGAAATATGTAATCTTCTGTGCTTTTGGCTGTGAACGTTCGGCAAGACATAAATTTCTGCTAATTTTAATTTTCTTACTGAACTTATTTCATAAGGTGAGAAGGTGGGGTATCATTCCAAGTTTAGACAGGAGGCATTCACAGCCGGCCAAGTTTGATTTTGCATTTGAACACCAATGACGTCCAGCAGGGTCGACCAATGTGACCCATAATTAGTTTTATACTGAAATCGACGCTCGTGATGCCAATTGTAATTAGTACAAACAAACAAGGCACTAGTTCTGAAAGAAGCAGACAAACAAGCATAGACATTGGAAATTACTGACAATCAAACCTTGTTAGGAGCAACTGGTTCAGTCTCAAAAAAAGTACTCAAACTTAAGTAAACACCTGAACCAGCTTCATAAGAAAGAATTAATTAATTAGTCAGTCCAAATGAATCATTGGTACCTGCTATATACTAACTTACTGCAATTTGCAAGGGGGCCAATGTGGGTGTAGCTGCCTACAACATTTTCTTCCTTAGGGACACCACCTATTATTAATTAAGTGTTTCATTAATGGAAAGAGCATCCCCAGTGATTTGTTGGACGATAGCTGAATGAATCGATGAGAAATAGTCATGCGGACCTGAGAGTTGAACTTTGACGACAATATATATATATATATATATATATATAGATATATGTAACGGTCAATGTACTTTTATTCTCAATAAATTTCTTGGTACTATAGAAAAATTCTTAATAATTAACAGACTTAATTTTAAGAATTGACTACCAAAATAGGTAGTATAGTTGGGTGTGATTTTAATAGCAACAAATGGGCAGCATTTCTTTCCTTTTTTCAATGGGTTATATGCATTAATCAATATTAGTGATTATTCAAATTTTTGAAACAAGGATTCAATAACGTCTATATCTGTTAATGAACAAATACTTAACCGAGTCCCATAATTAAAATACTTGCCATTGTTTACTAATGCAATAATTTGCAATAAAATTGACTAAAACAAAGAAATAACCATTCTCTTTTATGTCTATAAATAAGAGTCTCATATCTTTAAAATTCAGAAGTATCAAATCTAAGACCATGATGGCCGGCACAAAATCCTTCACATCTCATCTTGTTATTCCTCTCTTCTTCCTTTGCTCATCAGCTTTGTTTCAAGTCATAACAAGCCTTAATAATAACACTCTTTGCATTGAGGAAGAGAGAATGGCTCTCCTTAACGTCAAAAAAGATCTTAAAGATCCTGCAAGTTGCCTTTCTTCATGGGTTGGCAAAGATTGCTGCAACTGGATGGGTGTGGAGTGCCACAATCAAACAGGCCACGTTGTGAAACTTGATCTCGGGAGCGGTCGTACCAACTGGTCGCCTTTGGGTGGTGAGTTGAATCCTTCTTTGGTTGACTTAAAACATCTCAGTTACTTGGACCTGAGTTACAATAATTTCCAAGGAATTCCCATTCCAAATTTTATAGGATCTCTTACTATGCTGCGTTATCTAGACCTCTCTGATGCTCAATTTTCTGGAATTGTAGCTCCTCAACTTGGAAATTTGTCTAATTTGTATTATCTTAGTCTCTCTACTGCCCTTTCATTTCCATATACCTTAAGGGTTAGGGATTTAACTTGGCTATCCCATCTTACTTCTCTTCAATATCTTGATATGAGTGGCATCAACATTAGCAATATTGCATCAAGTGGCTTGTTCCCAATAGTAAATATGATTCCATCTTTGGTAGAGTTACATTTTTCCTTATGTAGTCTTCATGTGCTTCAGCCTTTGCCCTTGAATATTAATTTTTCATCACTTTCTGTCCTTGATCTCTCTCTCAACGATTTTAATTCTTCAATTCCGCTGTGGCTCTTTAACATCAGTACCCTTACAACCCTTAATATTGAAGGTTCTAGCCTTAGGGGTTCCATTCCTAGTGAAGTTGCATGGAGAAATCTATGCAAGTTGCAGATTTTAGATCTATCATCTAATTATCTCAATGGTAACATAAAACAGATCATCAATGCTTTATCCTCGTGCAGCAACAATAGCCTGGAGAAATTGGATTTGAGTTTGAATTCTGAACTAAGTGGGTATTTGCCTGATTCTTTGGGACAATTCAAGTATATAAAAGAACTTAAATTATCCTCCAACTCAATATTAGGTCCAATTCCATTATCTATTGGAAATTTGTCTAGTTTGGAAACACTGAGCCTAGACAACAACAAGATGAATGGGACTATTCCGGAATCTATTGGACAGCTAAGTAAGTTGCAGTATCTGAAACTTGTTCAGAACTCCTGGGAAGGTACAATAATCGACACTCATTTTGAAAATCTCACAAATTTACTCTGGTTCTCTATATCATCTACAAAATTAGGTTCATTGGCTTTCAAGGTGACTCATGACTGGATTCCTCTTTTTAATTTATATCATCTGGAAATCAGTGAATGTCAATTTGGCCCAACATTTCCTTCCTGGCTTAGAACTCAAAAGAATCTTGAAGATTTAATCCTAGAAAATGCTGGAATTTCAAGTAGCATACCAGACTGGCTTTGGAACATTTCCTCCCAGATTTTATGGCTAGACCTTGCTCGGAACAAAATCAGTGGTTACCTCCCAAAAGCATTGAACTTTTCGGGGGACACTTTGGTGAACTTGGCTTCCAACCAGTTGGAGGGTTCTATCCCCTCTTGGTCTGGTGTTGGAGCAATTCATTTAAGGAACAACTCACTCTCTGGACCAATACCATCTGACATTGGCATTTTAATGTCAAATTTGAGTGCCTTGGATCTCTCTAACAATCTTCTTAATGGCAGCATCCCTTCTACCATAACCATGCTTAAAAATTTGAGTTATCTTGATCTCTCAAATAATTTTTTGATTGGGCAGATTCCGAATGGTTGGATGGGTATGGAACAATTATGTATCATAGATCTTTCCAGCAACAGTCTCTCTGGTGGAGTTCCCATTTCAATATGCTCATTGCCTTCACTTGAATTCTTACAATTGAGTAGTAATGATCTTTCTCAAAATTTGTCTTCAGCCTTTCAAAACTGTACTGGGCTGACAACTCTTGATCTTGGAAACAATAAGTTTTTCGGGACTGTACCAGGTGAGATTGGGAAAAGCTTGGTTATGATTTCAGCGTTAATTTTAAGAGGCAATTCCATCATGGGAAATATTCCAAGACAGCTATGTCGCCTACCTTCTCTGCACTTATTGGACCTGGCGGAAAACAATCTTTCAGGTTCTATTCCTGCATGTCTCGGAAATGTGGATGGTTTCAAGGTACAAATTCCTCCTCCTGATTTTGAATTTGTCGATGCCTATGGCGATGTGTCGTACTTTGAGCACGCTGAGTTAGTTGTGAAAGGGAGAAAAACTGAATACTTCAATTTAATGGAAAGCATAAATATAATTGATCTTTCTAGAAATAATCTGTTTGGACAGATACCTGAGATATTAACAGAGCTACTATACTTGAATACCTTGAATTTGTCATGGAATCACTTCCATGGAAATATACCAATGAATATTGGATCATTGAGGAATTTAGAAACCCTTGACCTCTCCCACAACCATCTTTCAGGTCCAATCCCATCAAGCATGGTGTCTTTGACTTTCTTGAGCCATTTGAACTTGTCATACAACAATTTGTCAGGACAAATTCCATTAGCTGATCAATTCACCACCTTCAATGATCCATCAATTTATGAAGGCAATCCAGAGCTTTGTGGGGTTCCGTTGATAACTAATTGTTCATCATCAGAAAATGGAGACAACAATCAACCAGAAGATATTGAAAATGAAGATGAAGACATGTCCGAAAAGTTTGGGTTTTATGTTAGCATGGGACTTGGATACATTGTCGGCTTTTGGGTTGTCTGCGGTAGCTTGGTGATAAAGAGGTCTTGGAGACATGCCTATTTCAAATTTGTCAATGATATAAGGGATAAACTTATAGTGATAATCAAAATTAGTTTAGCTCGTGCAAAAAGGAGGTTTGGATTTGGAAGAAATTGATACCACAAGTTTACTGCGTGTGTTATTCTAACTATTGTGTGTTGTTATGTAATTTGCAATAGTCAATTAAAGAAGTAAATCCTAGTTTGTTACAATTCTTATTTTATTTTCGCTATCTATTATATTGAATTGAAAACAACTAGGCACATTGGATTTAAAAGTTCAACCTAAAGTTTGTACTATTATTACACTCATTTGTTGTATTGTTTTATGATTGCAGATGAGAAACAAAATATTGCACCTTGGTGTTTTTAAAGAGAAATGAGGATTAAGTTAGGAAAATGAGGTTCAGTAGTTTGGCTATTGGGATTACCCAATCAATGGGCATACTCAGTAAATTTCGATCATAAGTTAATGGTAATAAATCAAACAAACAATAGAAAAACCAGCAGATCAATAAAAATCCTTAAAGCATTAATCAAAATCATTGCAACAGTAAAATGAATACAAAGTTGATTGGCATGAAGTTGAAGAAAACAACAATTTTTATCTGTCCCCCACTGCATGGAGTATTGCTACCCCTAAAACAACCCCTTTTTTGCTTGATACCTGCACCACAATTTTCGAGCGCAAAAGTAGAATTTATCTGCCCATTACTAAATAAAATACACCAAAAGAAAGGCCCTTTATGAACTCCAATCATGCCTACTCCCACCTTGGTATGTGATTTATTTCACAAAAAGGACAAGGATTTCTTTTCTTTAACAAGTGAAAAAGCTAACAATGGCTCGAGATACTCCCCTTGACAACCCACTATCTGCCCAGTGCTGGTGCCAAAATTGGGTAGCTCTACACCGCAATTGGGACCAAAAATTTTAGTTAAGTCATCTTTAGAAGGTTTGCAGTTTACAGCATTGTCATCAGTATAGTTCCCTTTGCACAATTCACCGTATTGTAAGGCCATGCACCTAAGACCAGGACTGCCTTTTAGTTGAGGGAGCTTGATTCTTGTTGATAGTGTTGACAATATCATTTCCTGTAACATAGAGAGTGTTATTCTTAGTTTAGATATCATAACCTGCACTTATCTTGTAGAGTGAACATATAGCAATTTAATTAAATTGCATGATTTTATACAGAAAATGAGCATGAACATACATATGCATTCCTATCACTTCTATATGCTTTCCTTCAGAGGCATTCATATGCAAATTGACCCCTCGTCTGTGAGGGGGAGTTTGGCCTCACATGAACTTTGAAAAACTCCCGTTATCCCTTATAAAATTTTAAAAATTTTTAGTTTGGCCTCCTGAATTTTGACAATTTTCACTTGTACTATAGAAATTTTAAAAGATTTTAATTTGGCCTCTTGAACTTTGCACATGTATGACTACATGCATACCCATTGCCCTCTCCCACTCAAAAACATTCCTGGCTCCAGCCCAGCTCTTCATAGTCTTCTCAGTAATAATCTCATCCTAGTACTATCCACATTCGTACTAATACATGAATATAGGACTTCATTCTGCTACACTAGTACATAATGGAAATCACTGAAAAAGCTAGAACAAAAAAAAATTACAAATAATTTAATAAAATCAACAGCAAGAAGAAAATGCTCTTTAGCATCTCGAGGGTTTTTTGCCAACAACTTTTCCCATAAGATAGTATCCATATTTCTTCCAAATTGCTTGTATAGTCCTCTTGAAGAGAATATATTTTATCCTGACACATAACCGGAAACCAATTACGAAGATACTGTAAGATCGTAGAGATTTATGTCCAAATTCAAAGCCGAATAGATATTTATTTCCAAAGTTTCATTTACATTATTATCATATTTCCAACATTATTTTCAAATACTCAACTTGCTTCACGTAAGGAGCATGGTCAGCGCTCTAGTTTCAGTACAAATACCAAGTCTGGGCCTCAACATTTTGGTGAACCTGACCAGCCAAAGATATTTATAGAATTATAAAAACTCAAACCATCCAATAGGTCAGATCCTATGTAAACACTTTTCTTTTCTAATTAGAACCAAGTTCATTGAACACCAGCACATTCGTACAGAAAATATTTAAACTACTCTCAATACAAACATCATTTCAACAAATTCCTTTTTTTTTTTTTTTGAAAACTTGAACATGGAAAGTTCAGATCAATATCTTCAGCATTAAATTCAACTTACAGATCTGAAGAGCCACATAGGTCAATTACAGTTCTGTAGCAATCCTTCTCCCTTCAACATCCATCCCTTTGATATTCTCTGTGTAACTTTAAAGAAATATAATAGCAGAGGCTTCCCCCTCATGACCATAATCACAAAAATTTGTCCTTTCTTCACATTTCAACCAGATTCATTACTCGTTTTGAGTCAGGCTTAGACAACTAAACCATCCATCTAAACTTTTTCTGAAAAGGATACACATTCATATTAATTGTGTTATCTGTTCTAACTTCTAACTGCTAATACAAATTGCTATCTTGAAATCAATCCATATGCGATATACAGTTCTTCCAACAAGTGGTCCTATCTGAACCGCTTTATATTACTCTGAAACAAACTATTCTTGCTTAGTATTTGGGAAAAAGAAGAAAATTTTTCGGGAATATTGTGTGGATACTTGATTAATGGGCCCTTGATTAATTATGGACTAGTTTGGTTAATTAATTTTAATACAGTTGACTGATTACCCACTCCTAAAATTAATTAACCAATCAAGTGGTTAACGGGTCCTTGATAGGAGATATACCTTCAGCAGGTCTCCCACCTTTAATTCTCCTAAAAATCTTTTCTACACCATTAAAATAATAAATAAAAAGGAGGAAAGGCCCGATACAGAGAGCCTACATCATTTGGTCTACTATGTGCCTGAATGAATCACTATGTCCTAACTCCTGTCCTCCCTACAAGGGAAGAAAACATTAGCAAATTAGACCACTCGATACATGATGTTCCAACTAAATTTGGATTGGCTAATCCAATGAGTTTTCCTCTTAAATTTGTGGCACACAAGAATGTAGCAGAATATCTAAGAAATTCAAAATCTTGCTTCTGGACACATGTTGAGACAGAAGATACTTAGTTACAATTATAGAAAGACATTCCAGTTTCAATTAAGTTATGCTAGGGTTATTATTTAAGAATTCATGAACTCTAAAATTTTAACTTTTAGGACATCAAAAGGGTTTCAATTTTATCTGTTGCCTACTTTAGTTACTAATATCACCTTTATTAGAATTTGTATTAATCAAATACATAAGTACATATATATATATATATATATATATTTTTATGTTGAAAATTTTAGGTAAGTTTGGCTTTAGTCTCCTACCAAGGTCAGGGCATTTAGCAGACTCAAAAGTGCTTACAGGGGTTCTTATAGATCGCTTACCAACATGGCCCTCACATCAGCTAGGGGGAATCGAGCTTTTACCAATGAAGCCAAGTACATAACTATTTCTTCCTAAAGCTTTCTCACATTATAATTTGCCAATCATTATGAATGTAGCCTGGTCTAGGAAACCCAGGAAATCAATATTATACTTAATAAAAAAATATTTGGACCTTTTCCAAGACCAAATATCCGAAAGGTAAAATTGACGGAAAGAAATTGCAAATTCTAGGCAAACTTTACTTAAAATTATTTTTGAGGCAAGTTGCAGAAGAGCTTCTGAAGAAGATCAGAGAAGCCAACGAGTAAATCATACTTGGAAATTCAATCAAATTTAACTTCATGAATTTATCCATTGATTATTTCATACTTGATCAAAAAGGCATTTAATTTTAGCATTTAACTTCTCTTACCAGTGCCCCTCTAGTAAGCAAACATGGCTAGGGTCTGGCACGGATCTAATCCAACTTTAATAATGTTCTAAAAAATGTAGAACCAATTTTTGATAGAGCATGCTAAAACAATCATGCTCTTTAGGAGAACTAATGCATAAAATTGCTGCCAAAGCTGCTCCTTGCTATCAATAGCTTCGAAGCAGAAATTACATAAAATTGTATTCCCCATTGTGTGCCATATTGTAGATGATCCTGTCCTTGATCAACAAGTGAAAGTGTATAAGAACTTATAGAATGGTATTTATCTGAAGTTTTTAAGGCTTTAATCATGGTTTGGTATTATTCTTTAAAAGTACGAAAGATTTAGCAAGAGTAAATCTTCATAGATCCACACTAATATAAAGTAGCAGAATCAAGGAAGAACGGCCCAATCTACAGTGCTCTAAGTTTAAAAAAGTAAAGTTACCATTAGAGAATTGTAGATTATCATTCCAATTTCCTAGTGAATATTAATGAATTTGAAAGTTTCAGTAGGCTTTTCAGCTAAACCAACTATGATTTCTTTGCAAAAGAGACTACTTTTGTCATAATCTTTGCTTCTATCACTAACACATCAATGGAGTTACATCAAAGTGGACACAAGAATGCCATGTTTGTAATTTTGACCAATTGCCCATCTAAATTTTGCTCTAAAACATCTAAGGAGAGAAAATACATAAAAGAGTAGTAAGAAGGACAACGGTCGTAAATTAGTCAGGACAGCTAGCTCTATTCAACTACAGGAACTTTTTCTACCATTTATTTTGGCATCGATAATGGTTGCCAGAAACCATAAGTCACAACACAACAAGCAATTATATTTAACAACATTCAGCAAGTGCCCTTTTCTCATTTATTGAAATGTCAAAACTCAGCTTCAGCTTAAAAGTAAAAGGCAAACCTCAAGTGAAAGGTACGAACCACAATGTGTATTTAGAATAGTTACAGCATCCATGATTCTTATGTTCACCCCTATTCATGCAATTTTTTATGAACCCCATCACACAGACTTAAAGCACAAGTTGCACAACTAATTTAACACAAGATAATATTAGCACAACCTTGCAAATTTAATTATAGGGAACATAATCATATATAGATTATCTGAAGTTCCCATTGCTACAAGATACAAGAATGTGAATAAATAAAAGAGAAAAGAAACGAAACAAATAGTACCATGGTTCTTAGGGTAGACAAGAACCGCTAACAATAGAGAACAAAAAATGTATAGCTCATAGCTATGGAGCTTCTTCATCACCATCACCAAAGGTAATAAAAAATGGGTTTTGCTTTAGTAAGGAGATGAGACAAAAGGGAAGGGGAAAAAGAGAACCCTAATTTGTGATAAAGTGAATTTGTTTCTTTTCAACACAATGGGAGCTTGCTCGGCGAGAATGAAAGATGAAGTGGTGTTTTCAAGAGGAAAAGAAGGGGAGCAAAGCCCTTAATTGCTGATAGTGCTGCAGAAAAAAGGGACCAAAGGACTCATTTGTGGCCCCAAGTAGCCATTATCTACTGTGCTTCTAATGTTTTTTAATGAGAAACGTAGCCAATTTCAAAGTCCAGAATTTTGTGGGCCCTATAGTTCCAGTTTTATTGAGACAGAGCCAGAGGCAAAGATTTGCTAGGAAATAGTGGGAGTATTTATCTTTCATGCTATTGGTACACAAAAAAGCACTTACGTTAAAAAAGGAAATTAGAAGAAAGTACTACAAGAATTTTTCTATCTTTAAGCTATCTCAATATTTTTAGAATAATTTTATTAAATATTTATTTAAAATAATTTAAATTATTAAATTTTAATTAAATTATAAAATTCTACTTCACTTACATTTTTATAACATACCTTCTTATATTGTACTAATCTACCTCATGTACTTATTGTTGCAATTAATAACTTCAATTTGCATTTAGATAAATTGATAATAGTTAACCAAAAGTTTGCACGTTTTTGACTAGGGATGGCAAGTTTCCTTGGCTGAACTAGGATCAATGAAGAATCCTTGATTTTCGCCAAGAACAAGGAAAATTTTCTCCCCATGGGGATGGAGATCTCATTTCCACTTAGCAGGAATCCCCGAAAATATAAGTTTACCATAATACTCTTATATGATAGTTATATAATGTATAATATTAAAGGTAAATTAGTAATTATATATAATTAATAAATAAATATAAATTTATTCATATTATAAAAACTTATTTTGGAAAATTTTAAAATTTTTGATCCCCATAGGGATCTGCTCCCCCATGGGGATTGGGAAGGGGGAAAAAAATTTGCCCATCCTAACCATAGGGGGGGGGGGGGGATTTTTTCCCTTGGAATCATGGAGCGGGGGACTACTCCCTGCCCCCAGTCACCCCATTGCCATTCCTAGTTTTGACTACTTTCAACATGAAGGAAGATGATTTGAAGGCTAGAATACAAAGGCCAAAACCAAATCTTCTAGCATAAACCTAACATTTTTTGCAATCCATTATTGCTGAAAAATTTTCTAATTTTCTCATGTTTCTTCGATAATCCAAATTTGAATTTGAATCCTCCACCTTTATTATTCTTTGATTTTGATAACTTTCTATTTATCTATCTAGTTTACATTAAAATATACTTTGTGGGTTTTACTTTTTTTTTCTACTAACTTTTTCTTTCTTAATTTTATATTTATCTCTCTCTTTATGTCCTTCTCTACCTTTAAAAGATATAAAGGCAAAGGATCCATGCTGTCAAAATTCTAGTCCTCTAGAAACCCTTAAATTGAAAATGTTAATTGAAGGAGAGAATATCAAATGAGCGGATAGATTGCTATCAACACCATTAGGAAGAAGAAAAAGTAGAGGAGAGAAAAGAGATGATTTCAATCACCAAGATCTTGTCTTTTCATCCATCCACCTCTTCATTAATTTGGTTGATCATTTTACATTGCCTTTCTTCGTTCTTTAGTGTTGGAAAATATAGACACAATGAGTCTTATCTTAATATTTTTTTTACAGACCAAAATCTCTTTTGCTTTATAATCTACTCATGTCTTTCACTCATGTATTGATTTGCTACTACACTTTACGAGTCACGAACTCAACAACACAGCTACTATTAGAATCACAATAGGAACATAGCTATTAGATGTCAGATCATGAGTATTATGGAGATTCTACTAGAGCCCTCCAAGTATACATGCTTCAAATTCCAAATATGTAAAATGATGCCTTAAAGAAAATTTTCTAGAGAGAGTAAGAAAAATTGAGAGTTAACAAAACTTTTTGTACATGAAAGTTTTCTCTATTTAAGTGTCTAGCCTATTTTCTTGGATCTTAGACATTTTAAATATTCAACAACGTTTTAAAACTTATATTAACTAACACTCATCATAGGTCTTGATCGTAAAATTTTGGTTTTATAGTCGCCATCGAACTAAATTATCTAAGGATGAGATCGGACATCTAATTAAAAATAGTTTACATTTTCAAAGATTGGGCTTGGGAGTTGATTACATTTTAGGGAAGGTGTCAGCATCCTAAATGCCTTTTCGATATCAAAAATGATCTAATTAATTTACTTAATTTAATTTATGTTTATTTTTTAAAAAAAATTAAAAATAATTCCTACCCATTCTGCATTGGGATTTTTCTAAAAGAAATGATTTTGGGAAAAAATGCCTTTTCTATTCCAAATTGGGTTTTTAAAATAAATTGAGAAAATCCCTTCTCTATTCTAAATCAGAGTTTTTAAAATAATTTTTAAAAAAATCTCATCTTTATTTTAGATCAGGGTTTTTAATAGTTTTAAAAAAATTTTCTTCTTATTCCGATTCAGGGTTTTGAAATAATTTGAAAAAAATCTCCATCCTATTCAAGTCCAAGGTTTGAAAATAATTTTAAGAAAATTCTGAAAATTACAAAATTAGGCACATATGCTATTTCCTTTAATCTCTATCATTGTTCTTCATAATTCATCTAATCAAATTAGTCATAGCCCTAAATACACCACTTTATTAAACATAATTTTATTTTGAAGTAATTAAAATTTAAAGTTATCAGAATCTAAATAGGCTATAAGATTCTCGTAGCAACTCACCAACTTTAGAATTTCCTAAGATTGGACTAACATTCAAACATTAACAATTTAAATCAATAAAGCTATAACAAATTTCAATTCAACCAATATGAATTTAGAAGTATATACCCAATCTTATTTTCACAAGAAAACAGGAATTAACAATCATCATAAAATTCCATACAAGAATGATCAAGAAATTCAAGAATTGCATAATATAGCCCATAACAAATAAAAAAAAAATCAAGACAGCAGTATAAAGTCTCAAGTAACCATACCTCTTTCACCTATTGAATTTTAAATAAAAATGGTACTTGATTCAACTCCAATAGAGCTTGCTGCAGTGCTGGTGCTAGGATGGAACTTTCGTCTCCAACTTTTGGACTCCAAGCAAGAATAATTCTCTGCTTACGCGAGTGCAGCACCAGAGGGAGAGTGGCGCGGCCCCCCTGGCAGCAAACGTGCCTTCCGTTGGTGGCAACGCAGACGCGACACTGGATGAACTTTTGATAACAGTTTCTAGACCTCACCACGAATGGTCAACCTCAGCAGCGGCTAGGTCCCTTGACAGTGGCAACTACGCTGGTTTGCAAAGATGAGCTGAAATAGAGCAGCAGCAAGGACGAGTTTCACCAAAGCAACCCGCAGTGCAGTAAGACTTGATAACGAAGCCTCTTGAAATGGGACGATGTAGCAAACTGAACCTCAGCAACGCGAGACTACAGGAACCACAGCGACTTGAGGGAATGACGCCGAATTTCGATCAAAGCCGTCGGTTTCTTCAAAGCGAGGATAAGAACTTGTGAAGGGAAGCCGAGGGGAGCCTTTGTTTGGTGAGCCGTCGTCTTTGAGGGCGCTGCATTCCTTTGGAGTGAAAGAAAGCTTTCTTTTCGTTGAAGGGAAAGTCGCTTCTTGGGTGAAGGTGCCAGCTTTCCTAAAATGCAACGGGGTGATGGGCCTTTGGCTTCTCGAAAGTGCAGTAAGGACAGGACTGCGAGAAGAAGCTTGTTGCTATGAAAGGGAGACGGGATTCCGTTTCAGTGCAGAGGGGTGATGCGTGTCCGGTCTGTAGAGGAGCGCTAGCGTGCTGTGACAGGGGTGGTCTTGGACAGTGAACGGCGTGGTAGGCAGAGCTTCAGTGGTGGCTGCATTTTGTACGAACAGAAGCACAATCAAGAGAGGGTGGAGAGGTTGGCTTCTGTGTGTGTGGTATGATTGAGAGCTTCATGCACTTTGGAAGCCAGCGTAGATGGGAAAATAAGATGCGGTGGGGGTCTTTCTAAAGGTGATAATTTCTGTGAATGAGGGAGCTCCTTTTTGTTGTTTTCTTTGTTTTCGATCATGGGCTAAATTTTTTGTAGGCTTTCTCTCTTTTGGTCCGTGAAAACGCTCCTATTTTTGTGTTGAGCGAATGGTTTTTTATAATTATAAAATTTTAGAGTTTGATTGTTAGTTTAATTTTTATTTCTTAGTTGTATCTTAACTTTTATATTTTATCTTCTTAATTTTTATTTATCTAACATTTTTTTATTTATCTCTTGATTAATATTTTAGATTTTCTTATCTTTTATCATCTATCTTCTTTATCTTTTGTTATCTTTTATCTCAAATTATCCTTTAAATTATTTCTTAGATTTATGTTTTATCTTATTATTTATTTTTTAATTTTTTTGATTTTGATTTTTATTATTGGGTTTGGGATTAATTTTGGTTTGGGCTTGCTTTATTTAAATTTTTTATTTTTAATTTGAGTTTTGATTTTAAATTAGGTTTAATTTAAGTTAAAGTTTTGTAAAATGAGTCAAATAAAATTGAATGTCTACAATACGTAGAGTTGCACTCTAATTAGAAGTCTTATATCTTAGGATTAAGTTAGTTTAAACTCAAACTAACTAGATAATTAGTTAGATTATACTTTTTAACAAATAAAAAATGAATCAACTAATTTATCTCAGTTTAATTAAAACCCATTTAATCAATTATCCTTAAAAAATATTCTTTAATGAATTAGTCAACTAATAATTAATTAATTTCATCCTATTACATGTTCTTATGAACGAACCACATGGCCCCCATCAACTTTCCCACTCATACACATTAAATATACCAAATAAAATCTCAATCTCATAGAACATATATCTAGTCATATGGGAAAATGGAACATACAACCACATAAGAATAGGTACCAGAAAATGATTGTTATATTAAGCTACCATTAAACCAACATAACATCACTCAAAATCTCATTGCATTCCAAATCATTTCATTCTCACATCAAACCATTTGCATCTTTAATCCCATAGAACTATGCAAAGGTCATTACATGCATTTGTATTCATAGTTATGCTGGCTACTAAAGTAAGCATGACTACTTGAATAATGAGTCACAAATTGTAGGTAGATATGAAAATGATTTTTCCTAAATACTCATTTCAGTTCATCCAAATTTAGTTGCTTTCCTAGAGATGTTCCATTAAACCATTTCTTTCTTGACCCTTGGAGTGAATGCTAAAGTAACAACACTAAACATAAATTTCACAACATATCCTAAGTCACAAAGGGTACTTAGGCTAAGATTTGCAATCTTGTATAGGGCTCACATAGTAATGAAACAAGGATTTCTTCAATCACTCCCCTTTTAGTTGACTTATGCACATGCAATATCAATTGCATGCTATGGTGGAGCTCCCACTTAGGGTTTTTCACACTCTAATAAACACCATACAAAACACAGTTAGTCAAAATCACAAAGAGACTTACTTGAATCACCTCAAATTCATATCAAGCTTCCATTAGGCTTTGTGGAGTCAATAATCTTTACGTGTTGACTCGTGGAGTCTTATCTTACCTATATGCCAAGGTGATAATTCTTAACATAAAACTCTTTTGCCACAAAAGCAATAAGGGAATCATCCATATTATGGTAACTAATAATCATTTAAGTCTATCATACTGGCCACTTAAGCATTAGGACAATTTTCTTATGTGAAAGAGAAAATTTTTTAAGTTTGATGACAACTTAGATATGTGTCATGAATTAAAAGGGAGGCTCTTTTATTAATCTATAAAAATGAATACAAAAAATATGACAAATCCTCAATAACCTAAAACCCGTAATCTACTTGCAAAAAGCATCTCTAACAATGGATTTGGTGAAGGGATTAGTGAGCATATTGTTGGTGGGAATATGTTATAATTTAACTAGCCTTTGTGCATTGCTAGCTCTAATTGTTGACCATCAACATCACTATAACTAACTATGTTTACACTCCCAACTAGTTCACATAAAGCCAAATTTTTTGTTCCTTTTAGATATCTAAGTATTCTTGTGATTATAGCCCAATGGGTAGTCCTAGGGTTACTTTGATATTTTATTAACCATGCCCATTGCAAAACATATGTCAAGTTAAGTAAACAATATAGCATACATTAGACTTTTGACTATATTGGCATATGGTGCTTTTTCCATTTCCCTCTTCTCTTCCTCTATTTTAGGACATTGTTCCATACTAAAAGCCCTTTTCCATTAAAGTATCTAAGGGTTTATAGTTATGCATTCTAAATTCCAAGACTTTTTTTTTTATTATAAGTTTCTTTAGACATACTCATAAACCTCTTACAATGATCCACCCAAATACATAATTGGCTTCCTCATATCCTTCATCTCAAAAGTGGAGGATGTCCACTTTTTAGTGGTGATTATAAACTCTATGTCATTCCTAGCTAAGAGTATGTTATCCACATAAAGTGACAGAACTAGAATCTTAGACAATTGTTTAAGGCCATAGATGGAGCATTTTAAGCAATATACTTTGTGTTCCTGTCCCTTGACCTGAAAACCAATTAGTTGATCCATTTAGATCTACTTGTTTATTTCTCCATTTAGAAATGCTATCTTCACATCGATTTAGAATAATTCCAAATCTAGATGTGCTACAATAGCCAAGATTAGGTGAACATATACAAATCTCATTAAAGAAGGAAATGTCTCTTCATAGTCCGCTTCCTTTTTTAGGTGTAGCCTTCCACCACTAATCAGGCTTTGAATTTGTCAATTGATCCATTCATCTTATGCTTTATTTTGTAAACCCATTTGTTTCTAATGGTCTTCTACCTAGGTGAAAGATCAACCAGCTCATATACATTGTTCTTAGCCATAATACTAATTCCTTCTTGCATGATAGTCATCCATTTGTTTGAGTTTGCTGAACCTAAAGTCTCTTCATATGTAGAAGGCTAACTAACAATCCCTAAAATGTTCAAGAAAGACATTCCCTCTATTTCAAAGTGTTTATAGAGAACTTTTTACCACACACTTCAACATAATTATGAATCTTTAGGGGTTTGTTCCTCTATGCTCCTACTGTCACTTGAATGGATTGTATAGAGGCATTTTATTCTCAAGCTCTTCTAACTCATAGAGTTCCAAACTTCTCTTTGCATCACTAATAAAGGAAAAATCATCTTCTAGAAAATTCATATCATGGGACTTAGTCTCTCTAAGTTACCCATTAGGATGTTCACTGTACATAACATAGCCCTTAAAGTTTTCAAAGTATCTAATAAAAATAATTAAATATAGGGCCTAACTTTCCAAACTTATGGGAAGCATTGTGAATATACCCTATTGATCTCCATGGATGTAAGCCTTCTAAATTGGACTTAATACCATTCCATAAATCTTATGGAATGGTAGAAATAGATTTTGGAGGCACATGTTTAAGAATGGATGTAGCTACATCCCTCCAAAACTTTATTCGAAGGTTGACTTGTGCCATCATTAACCTAACCATTTCTAACAGCGTGTAATTTCATCTCTCCTCAACACTATTTTATTGTAAAGTTCTTGTATCATCTACTATTTGCATATCCTTTTACACTCACAAAACTCTTTGAACTGATTAGATAAGTATTCTTGATTCCCATTAGTTCAAAGAGTCTTTACACTTTTCTTTTTTTAATTCTTAACCTCTACATTTGAAACAATTCAAAGCTTCAAAATGGTTAGACAACAAAAAGTAGAGCCATTTCTTAAGTAATTGATGAAGTAGGATGTGCCATGTCTAGCCTTTATATTCATGGGTCCACATATATCTGAATAGATTAATTCTAGAAATTAAGATGCCCTCTTAGCCTTATCAACAGGATTTTTGCTAGCTTTACCAATTAGACAAGACTTACATAGAGGAGGATTAACTTTTGTAAGAGGGCTCAATAACCCTTCCCAAGCTAGTTTGGCCATTCTTTCTTACTCATTATGTCCTATTGTCAAACGCCATAATATGAAATTGGACACCACATTAGAAGAAGAAATAACATGGGTAATATTATTGAAACCATTATCTATGTATACTATGAACAAACCATGTTCAATATGTCCATAACCATATAAAGTTTTTTTTATGATAAAAGAACAAACCATTATTCTTGAAATTAAATCTAAATCATAGGTTCAATAATGCATAATCTGATAAAAGATTACATTAGATAGTGGGCATATGTAAAACATCATGTAGAATCAGTTTGCATCCATTATACAATGTCAATTAGAAAACACCAACTCCAACAACTTCTTTTTCAACTTTGTTCCCCACGATCACAAAGTGTTTGCTCATTGTTACCCAAAGGTATCTACAAACCCTGCACGATTACAAATTATGTGCTTGCTTGCTCCAAAGTTTACAATACAACCAAGGAGAGAGTGAGCTACAAGCATACGAGTGCAAACAAAAATACTATAAGGAACAAAAATACTATAACGAACAAAATGTCCCTTCTTGCCATAGTTATAACATTTGAACTTGGATTTATCTTTGTTACCACCATGCTTGCCTCCAGGGTTCATAGTGATCTTACTAGCATTTGAACTTTGTTTTTGATTTTTCATTTGTTTTCCTTTGTATTAGGACTTACCATTGCATTGTTCAACTCGTGCTACCAATGCAACACTATCATTCACATCTCTACATTCTGCCTTAAGTTCTAAATGGTAGGAAATGTTATCAAAGGTTTGATTCCCTTGTTGTGTGTAAGCACAAGCTTCACTTGTCCCAAGAGAACTTTAGGATGGATCTAATGACCACCAAGACCTGTCATTCATTTGTCAAATAATTTCCAATTGATTTCTTTTCTCTAAACATGGTAGACATTATCTTTAAATATTTAGCAATCAAATGTTTTGGATCCATGATATTTTTGTTGAACCTCAAGGTCAAAGTAAGAAGTCTTGTGATAGTGGTTCCACCATATTTAAGCCTCAACTAGTCTTACATTTTCTTGATTGGAAAGTTGTCAAACTCTCTAATGAGATTGTCATGCATGCACCTTAACAAGGTAAAGTGTGCACTTCTATCTCTCTTAAACCAAGTCTTATAGGCTTCTTTGTCACAATGATATTAGGCACTATTGCCCTCAGTAGGTGGATCCATAACATTTGTCAAATGGTCAATCATTAAGAATCTACTGAAGTTTCTATGCCATATGTCATAGTTCTTACCATCCACCTTATCTCTCTTAGTTAATTCAGCAATGATATTTTGGAAGCATTACACTACATCATTGCATAAAATTAATTAGGCGCATATTTATCTATTGTCATTTATAATTAATGCACTTATTTTCACCTACATTACTTGGTTAAAAATTTTACACTAGTGATAGTAATCATTTCTTAAAATGTAGATGAAAACAAGCATTTGATTTTATATAGTCTAAGCAGGAACAACTCCCATTTAATTTATAATAAATGTCATTAAAACACTTATCTAAGATAATGCAAACACATTGCAAATTTAACAAGTTCAACCAAGGAACTCTATTGATATTTTGGTGCCTATGATCAAAATAATAAAATATATACATATCAGGTGCAGAAAATGTTCTTTTAGAAGGCCTCAAATAATAAATACATTCCCCAAAAATAATTGCATATGAATTATTTTCTACTACATCAATCTACTTGATAAAATTAGGGATGCCGTGCCATCTTTATATATATTCTATTATTTTGAAGAAAATAAGTAACACACAATTAGATCAAGAGTGTTCAGCGAACTATAAATGTACTAATACACATAAATATCACACATTCACACATAATTCATGATTCTGAAAAGTGTGGCTAATGCAAAAAATTTATTTTGGGAAAAAACTTTTTCCAACAAGTAATTTTAAAAAAAAAAAAACTAAAATTAACTACTTTTAGTAATTTTTAAAAATAATGCAACATTTTTTGAAAATTTTAGACACATAGCCAAAAAGTACTTGAAAAATGGAGTACACAATAAAATTTGTTGAAATTTTGGCCTAGGGACATGTGTCACATGTGTTGATCCTAAATTTTTATTTTAGAGTTGTTACCGATCTAAATTATTTAAGGGTGAGATCAGACACCTAATTGAAGTTGGTCTATATTTCATAGATTAAATTCAGGGTTGATTATGTTTTAGAGAAGGTATTAGCACACTAAATACCCTTTTGGTACAAAAAATGATCTAATTAATTTACTCAATTAAAAAATTTTAAAAATAATCCCTGTCTATTCCAAATTGAGATTTTAAGGACAATTTGGAGAAAAATTCCCTCTCTATTCTAGATTGGTTTTTTTTTATCTATTTTAAAAATTTCTTTCTTATTCTAAATTCGAGTTTTTTTTAAAAAAATAATTTTAAAAAAATCTCCTTCCTATTCTAGTCGGGGTTTTAAAATATAATTTTAAGAAAATTCTTTTTCTATTCTAATTTGAGAGTTTAAAAATAATTTGAATAAAGTTTCCTTTCTATTTTAGATTAGGATTTTTATTAATTCTGAAAAAATTCCTTTCCTATTCTAGGTAAGAAAGAAAGGCTTGTATCACTTAAGTGATTGTTTATTTTTAATTTATTTTTATTTACAAAGAATATGACTTATTTTTATTTTTCTCTTATTTTTTATTTTTAAAAAAAGTGCAAAACCTAGTAACCTACTTACTTTTCTTTTAACGAATTAAGAACAAATCCACCTTTTATCTCTCTGTCATAGTGTCACTATAGCGTAAATTCTCAGCCCAAAAAAAGAACTAAAAAAAGTGGCTCTCAATAGTACAGTGCCCATGCAGAGATGAACTAGAACCATAAGTTTCAATAGAATGACTGCAGCACGAAAGGATGATTGAGATTCGACAAAGCTTGGGGAAAGTCTACGAGGCATGACTACTTGTGCACCAGGCTTCTTGACAGTGGGAGTGCAGCTTCTCAATAGCAAGAATGAGATTTCCTGATAGCTTCAATGGTGTAGCTTCTGATGACCGACAGAGAGTTGTAGATGCGAGCTGGAATGCTGAAACAAAAGCAACGAACTGAATAACAATGGAGCCAGAGGATAGTAGCTCTTCTCTGTTCAATGACATAGGGTCACGAACCTTCAGGTGTTGATGAAAGATGGGTGGCATGCTCATCCATCGTTAGACCTGGGACTTTTAAAGACTGTGGGTGATCACCTCATTGAAGGCTTCGAGGAGGAACATAGTAGTGAAGCTAAGCTTTGATGACTAATTTGTTTCCATCCTTCACAAGGCTATGGTGCAAGAAAGGTCTCAGTCCACAAGACAAAACCGAGATGGTGTGATAGTTGAACGTGAATGGGCGAGAAGGATTCAAAGTGCAAGTGAGGAGGGTAAGGTCATGAGTAAAAGGATGCTGATTCAGTCGCCAATCTTCGTCTCATTACTCCTTTCATGTGTGTTTGTTTCGTCACATGGGGTACAGAGATAACATGCACAAGTGAGCTAAGGTGAGCTTTTGATCCGCTTGCTGACCTGGGTGAGGTTTTCTTGGGTGAAGTTTTAGGTGGAAAAAGGCATCTTGCACTTCAACTATGCACTGGGTCAATGGGGTGGATGCGACGATGATAACGTAAAAGAGCGTAGGCTTTATTTTTAAGAGAAAGGGTAATTTGTGGAAAAAATGAGTGATCTCAGAATGCGTATGGGCATCTACAAGAATTCATGCAATGTCAGGATTTTGGAAGAGGGACCATGGATTGGTGCTTGATCAAGAAAATAGAGTGTTGGATTTTGGGTGTGAGAGGCAAGGATGCAATGGTGAGGTGAGCTAGTGAGATCCAAGATGCAAAAACTCTGGAGTGTGTGGATGTGAGCTCCACCTTTTTGCCAAGAGGAGCAAGAACCTCTAGTTATTTAGTCGCCCCCTCGATTATTCTGAAACCTTCACACTTTTTTTTGTTTGGGAGTTTGGTTATTGGAGAGGTTGCTAGTTTCTTTGAAGAACAGTGGAGGTGATGTGGACACTTTGAGGCTACTAATGGGTTGCTATTCTAAAGCCCAAGGGAACCAAGACTGCCATGCATTTAAAGTTGAGAGTGGCGTCCCAATGGGTGAAGGTGCTAGGCTGAGAGATGGTGATTTTGGATGAAGGGATTCGGAAGTTTTTATTTTTTTTGTTTTTTTGGATGCAGAGAGACTGTGGTCCCTTAGGTTGAAAAGCAGGACCTTTTTTTAATTTTCTATCTGTCTCTTCCCCCTTCCCAGGTGAAGGTGCCCCCGCTTCCTCTTGTAGACTCCCCTTTTTGTGATCCACCTTCCTCTTATTCTTATCTTTTCTGGCAATCTCCTTCTTCCTTCTTCCTTATCTCTTGGCAATCTCCTTATCCTCTTGCTTATCTCTTGTCTCCTTGCTGACACACCCCTTCTATCTAACTCTTCATCATTTTTTGCTCATGGCCAACATCCCTTTTTCTTTTCTAAAGAAACGCCATAGTTAGGTGGATAATTAGGTGCCAATTAGGTGAATAATGTAGGGTTAGGTGAGTGAATGAATGTCGCCTACTCCCTTTTTCTCTTGTTCTCTTTTTTTCTTTTTTTCTTTTTTAATTTTTAATTATTATTATTTTTTAATTTTTAATTTTTTAAAAAAATTTTAAATGACATTATTTACATTTGAGACCCAAAAATATCTTTAAATTTCTCATTTTCACTCAATTAATTTCTAAAAAAATATATATTCAAGTAGGATAATTTTAGAACTTATGCATGGGTCTATTTTAATTTTTAGGATTTGGACAAAATTAGGTGTCAACAACATCCCATACATGATGGCAAGAATTTTGTTACTTTGTGGCAAAACAACTCTCATAGAGTTCGTAAAGGAATCATATAGTAGTTTTGAATACATAATTTAAACCATCTCACCCTTCATTATTGAATGGTACCTTAATATCCATGGAAAAAGCTTTTGAGGGCAGCACATGACTTACTCGCTCTAATTTGGCACATGGGTCAGGGTATCTTTAACTCTTTAAATATGAAAATTTTTCATATTTGCCATGATGATGTGCCCTATTATTCGCCTTGTATCTCGCTCATCCAAGCTCTAATTGGCATAATTTTGGTCCTACTAGAAAGATCATGTTGCAAGGAGCAAATTCATTAAAGATTATTTTCTAAAACATAAATTTTTAAATTCAAAGTTAGCTATTCACCAACGTTTCAAAAAATTTTAGAAACAAGTTTTCATATAGCTAAATTTGAGCAATCATGTCTTTCACATATGTTATCCAATTCATGCATATAATATGTCATTTTGAATATCTTTTTACATAGATCAAATCCATATAAACATGTTATAATAATGTACCCATTTAGACTCTTAAAATAGCTCAAAAATAGGCTTCTCAATAAGCATAAAAATTGATTTAAATATATGCAATTTAAATCATGTAAGGCACAAAGGACACACAAGGTATACAAAGATAAAAGCAAGTATAAAGAGGCTCTAATGCCACTATTAAAAAATATATATACAATAAGTCTTATCTTAAATTTTTTCATAGACTAAGATCTCGCTTGCTTTACAATATATTTGTACCTTTTACTCATGTACAAAATCGACTACCATGAAATTAGCAACACAGCTTCTATTGGAATCATAGCATGAACATTGCTACTAGCTGTCAAATCATGATAGTATTGAACTCTAATTAGGAGTTTTATTTGCTAGGAAACTCAATTTGACTAGGATAATTAGTTAAATTATATTTTTGAACAAATCAAAATTAAATCAACTAATTTGTCTCGGTTTAACTAGAAATTATTTATTCAATTATCATTAAGGAGATATTTTTTAATTAATTAATCAACTAATAATTAATTAATTCCATCCTATTGCATGTCCATGTTAACACACCATGTGGCCCCCATGCAACACTTAGGAAAGAGAAAAGATTTGCTCTCTCTAAAAATTGCTCTATCTCATATACCTTATCTTTCTAAATGAATGGACAAATTGTTAGAGTGATTTGCACTTGTTTATGATTTAAAATTTTTCTATTAAATATAAATTTTAAAAAACTCAAATTGTACATACCTTTTAGGTTAAACTATTTCATGAGTCATCGTAGTTAGGCCTAATTGGTCCTCATAGTTTAAAGCAGTCTCTCTAGGTCCCTATAATTTCTATCATTTATGCCATCTGTGCCTACCATCACAAAATGTCATAACAACATTATCTATGTGCATATTTGGCAATTAAATGCCACCCACATAACACAAAAACTTTGAATACATGGCATGGCCCTTCTTCTTTACCTGTTTATCTACAAAACAAGTCATTTGACCTACTTATAATATTATATAGTAGCCAAGTAAAAAGATCTAAGAAAAGTGAAAATAGGGAGGCTAATCTCACTGGCATCTGGATCTACAGTTTAAGGAGCAAAGAGACTATGGTTTTGAGTTCAAGATAAAAGTGAACAATGACTTAAGGTAAGGATGAAGGTAACTTTTTTGTGGTTTAGGTGTTTTAGGTCTGAGTGTTGTTATGGTGAGAGGAATAGGTTCTTGTTGAGATAGAGAAGGGGCAAACATTTAATAGGCAGATTCCCATGAAAGAAGCTGAACCTAGCGAAATTTCACATGTTCACATAATAGCAAATTCAAGCAAATAAATTTTGTTAAGTAAATTCCTGGGGCATTTTCAGGTAGCAACCAGTACATAAAGGACCACAATCTTGCACATGTTGCAGGCTCTAGTAATAACACTGACATTGTCTATTTCTCACTTCTAACTCTAGCCATGGCCATACTAAAACTAAAACTTTCTCTTCTGCTTATCTTGTTTAATTTACCATTGCTATTCTTTCTCCTTAGGATTTATTTGAAACATTGCTACTATGGGCATTAACTTTGGCACCTTAGGAAATAATCTGCTATTTAAAGGTAGAAGCATTGTATTTAGGATTTATTTTATGGCATCTTAGGAAATTATTTCTAGAGGAAAGCAAAAGGGATTGTGGTTACTATGAAGGACAATGATGAGCATGGCTTCAATTCCTTGGGGTTGGGCAAATGACCTATTTGACATATAAACAGTAAGGGAGAAAGGTCATGTTATGTGTTTAAAGGTTATGCCCATGTCTATTGCTTGAGTAACATTTAACGTGTCACATATATATAGGTAACGGCGTTATAACATTTTGTGACGCTAGGTACCTAAGGCATAAAAAGCAAAAACTATAAGGACCCACCGAGATAGTTTTAAATTGTAAGAACTTACTTAAAAATTAGGCCTAATTATAGAAACTCATGCAATAATTTAACCTACTTTTTACAATAAATATTTTAAAATTCCAATGCTAAATTACTTGCTGATGGTTGTACTAATATTTTGTTGGCTTACATCAATCAATTGTGCTTTTTCATTTAAGTTTTCATATTGGAAATAGAAATTCATTCAAATAAGAGATCCGAGCAATCCTAGTTGACAATAAATAACGCAAACAAAATCAAGGTGTGAGAAAGCCAAATTAGCTAACTAATGTGCATTCCTCTTAACATGGAAAAGGAAAAAAAGCTAAGCATTTTGCCAAGTTCTTGTAATCTTCAATGATGAACCCCATATATGAGTGAATAGGAGAAAACTAGGCACGGCATTAGCCACCTCCAAACAAACACAAATCCATTGCCTTGCCAAAACCACCCCAAACAGCCATGGCTTTAGCCACCACAAGAGCTTCCCTCTCTTGCAGTAAATGGCTACTAGACATCATCACAAACCTAAGCTCATCTCTAATAATCCAACCAACTTCATTCTAACCAGTGGTCTTTACCATAACATCCACATTTAGTTTATAAGCCCCTTGTGGAGGCTTCTATCTCATCATATTCATATGGTTTAAGGCACATGTTTTCCATCTAGTAGCCCTAGAATTGCATAATCTAATAAGACATATGCTCCCCATAAGAACACTGTAGCAACTTCAAGCTGATCCTTTGGATTTTATGGCACAATTGCCTCCACCAATCTTGAACAAGTAGATTACATAGTGATGGCATTCTAAAATTTAGCAATGAGACAAACCAAGCATGTTGAGACCATGAACAACCTAGAAAAATGTAGTTAATTGTATCTTCCATTTCATCGCACAATGGGCAAATTAGAGGCACCTCTACCTCTTTATTGCACAAGTTCCACCTAGGTTGAAGACTATTTATGAAAGCTCTCCATAAAAAAGATTTTATTTCCCCTAGAATTTGTGTATTCCAAATATTATTCCAATCTTCATCTTTAAAAAATAAAATTCTCATAGGCTTCTACCTATGCCATCCCAACACCTTTGAGTGGGAGCTGTTAGGTTTAGTGATAGTGTGGATGGAAGGGTGTGAGGGTCATGGGGTTTTCCTTTGAATTGCCATCATTAGACTCAATAGCTAACTGCTACTAGGCCAAAACTCTAAGGTTTAAAATTTGAAATTTATAGTTTAGGGTTTTACAATTTTGAGTTTGAGGTTTTGCTATGTAAGATTTAAGTTTGGGATTTGACTCTTTAGGGTTTGAAATTTAAATTTTGGTAGTTTAGATTTTGAAGAGTTTGGGGTTTAAGGTTTTGTGATAAGATTTAGTATTTCATGTTTAGGGTTTAGGGTTTAGGGGGTATGTAAGGTTTAAAGTTTAGGATTTAGGGTTTTATGATTTTGAGTTTATGGTTTATGGTTTAGGAGTTTGAAGTGTAGAGTTTTAAGGTTTAAGAATTTAGTATTTAGGGTTTTAGGTTGTAGAATGCTTCAAGTGATGTGGCACAATGACTAGGATTAACAACATTGTCACATCATCAGTTCTACGCCACATGGCACAATGACTAGATTAATTAATGTTCACATCATTGACTCCATCAATACTTAATAGAATCCATTAGAAATTGAGCATAATTGTGTCAATTTTCTAAGGTCTAGGACTTGATTGTTTAATTTCAAACAAATGAGACAAAATTACTCGATTTCAAAATCAATATGACCAAAAGTGTGTTTAAGCCTAAAGATTATATAATTATTTGATCCACCCATCTTCATCAACCTTAGAATTAATGAAATCTTTATATTGTCAACTTGTACCCTTATCTATATTTTCCTTTCCTTCAACCTCCATTTTTGGAAATACATAGATGATGACTGTTTTCCCCATAAGATGCTCAATAGATATCTCTAGTTTATTAGTCTCCTTAATATAATCCAACATACTAACAAAACCCTCATAAGTGTGCAACTCTTTTAACACATCATATAGGTTCATGCCAAGTACTAAATACAAACACTTATGATAGTTAACATATCCAAGATTGTGTAAAAACTTCTTCTTTACTTCAATTGATAGTTCTATAAGATCCCATGAGTAAAGATTCCATAATTTCCACTAATGTATGCATGTGGACATGAGGTAAATTTAACTTCATAGTGCATAGTTGGAGTCATTAATCAATACATGCTAATTAGTAAAATCAAAACTAATAAATCATCCTTAATATATTTTAAAAAATTAGACATACAAAAATGCCAATCAATCTAGGATCAAAAATTACACACTCTTTTAACCCCATATTCTATAGGGATATTTGCAAAGAGAGTTCACCCAACATTCTACACACTGCACAAAAAGGAAGCATGCCATGTGAAGGAGGACACAAAAAGCATGTGAAGGAGGACACAAAAAGGGCTTACCTTTTTTGAACCCCTTAATGGCATCTCTTGAGCTAAAAACTTCAATTAGGTATAGCAAAACATTACTTCACTAAGCAAATTGCTATTATTCCCAAGAGTAGGGATGGGCACCAGTCTACTTCAAGTAGGTTTCAATCTCGCCTCTTAATGGAAGTGAATTTGAATTAAGGATGGTGAAGGACTATATAATGGAGTGGATCAGGAGTGAGATAAGATGGAAAGACCCAAAAGCAAATGATTGCATCCAAGTTTAGAAAGGACTAATGGGGCAGCTTTGAAAATTAAGTCGAGGAAGTAAAGGGAGAGATTGGATTATTGGGCCTCATTTTATGAAGAGAAAGTTAAGAAGAAGAATCAGAAGGCAGGAGAATGGTGGAACCATGAAAGGAGGAGTAAGGAGTTGGACAAGGTCTTTGCATCCATGAATGATAGGGTCTTCATTTACCCTCATAATGAAATATGGCTAGTAATGGTGATAGTATTTGGAGAAAGCAAAGGGTTGAGATGGTGATTGCACCATTGTGAGCTTGTGAGGAAGGCAAAGAGAAAAGGGTTAGGACCAATGGTATGATGCTATTAATTAGGAACTTTGGATGGAGGAATTGGAGGGTGAAGATTAGTGCAGAAAAAAAAACTAAAGAGGAATACACTTCATTTGGGTTTGATTTCATACAAGTGAAAAATTCCCAAATCAAATGAATCAATTCTACTCTAAATCAAGCCATTTGATCTAACACATTTGAACCCAACTTGTGAAACTAATCTCATTTTTTTTTTGGTGTGGTTTTGATTTGGTTTAATTGAGCCTTTAGTCTATGCCCACCCTTGTCCAAGAAAAAGGGGAAATCAAAGTCAAGGAGTTCCTTTATTGAGGATGCAATCCTTAAAATGATTGTGCTTTAGGAATAAGGGTTTGAAAAAGAGATTGAAGATGACATCTTTTTGAAGAACTTAGATGTTTTCTTCTCTTTTAAGTCAAATAACTTGCGATGTTGCTTAATTAATTATTTGCTATTGTTGTTTTTTTATATCAAAGCTTTGGTAACACATCACTAATGTTCTAAACAATGAACTAGTTAGTTTGACTGGCCAAACAATGACTACCAACAAACTCTTTTAGCTCAATACTCATAATTAGTATTAATCAAAATTCAATTAAAGTAGGTCAAAATGAATCAAAATATTAGACTAGTTGGATAACCAAAACTTTTTTAAAAAATTGCAAAAAATTATCTATAATTACAAATTTTATTATCTCAATCACATGTAACCTTTAAATTGATAAAAAAAAATTAAAAATAGTTATTAGAAGGACAATAAAATCTATATTTTTGTGAACCAATGCTTTATCGAATTAAAATCCAAATTAATTCAATAAAATAAATGAATTAAAATTTATATAATATTTTATATTATATATTTTATCAATATATAATATTATTTATATAAAATATTATCATTTGTTTTAACTATTAATTTAACTAATTGAACCAGTTTAACTGTGACTCACTATTGAAACAATTCATTGACAACTAGTTTCTAAAACATTATGCATTACAAAATCATTACTTATTGTTGATCATTAAATTTTGGTTTGGAGTCACCACTGATCTAAATTATCTAAGGTGAGATCGAATACCTAATTAAAAATTGTCTATATTTCAGAGATTGGGTTCGGGGATTAGTTATATTTTAAGAAAGGTGTTATCATCTTAAATACCCTTTTGATGTCAAAAATGATCTAATCAATTTTCTTAATTAATTCACATTGGTTTTAAAAAAAGATTTTTAAAAATAATCTCTGTCTATTATGGATCAGGATTTAAAAAATAATTTGAGAAGATCTCTTTTGTATTCTAGTTTAGGGTTTTAAAATAATTTAAAGACAATCTCATTCCTATTTCAGATTAAGGTTTTAAAATAATAATTGAAAGAAAATTTCCTTCCTATTCTAGATCAAGATTTTAAAAAATAATAATACAAAGTAAGAAAGAAATACTTGTGTTACCCACATGATCATTTATTCTTAATTTATTTTTATAAGAAGAACATAACTCGACCAATAACTTATTTTTACTTTTTTCAAAAAAAATACAAGATTTACCTAAAACCAAAAATGTAGAACTTAATTATTTTTTAAGATCAAAACCTATACCACTTTTCTTCATTTTATTCTCATTATACCATGAACTTTCTAACAAAGAAGAATTAAAAATGGCACCCAAATAATATCACAGTAAAAGCCAATCCCAAATAATATCACAGCAAAAGCCAATAAACCCTATAGTGAGTATCATGTAAAATGCCATGCACACACTAAAAGACTCATTACATGAAAACTACAAAAGCATCACACACCTTTCAACTCCAAAGAAGGAGATCCAAACAAAAGCAGTTCATACTGGCAAATCACATGGGTGTAACTCTTAACTTGCAAGGGTCTTCAACTTCAACTTTCATGCTCCAAGCAAAAGCAGTTCTCAACTCACATGAATGCAATACCAGAGGGAGAGCGGCACGAATCCTTTGGTTAATAGCAAACAAGTCTTTTACCAGTGATAACAGAGGTGTGTTCTTTGAGTAGCAACAGTGCGTTTCTTTGGTAGTAGTGGCAAACGGCTCCTTCAATAGGTGTGTAGTGCAGGTCTGCATCTTAATATCGATGGCTAGCTTTGAGCATTCGTTGTCTTTGAGGCAACTTTCAATTGCTTCTTTGAGGTAAGGGTGCTGGTTGCTAGTGACAAAATGCAAATGATGTAGTGTAGGTGGAGAAGAAAAGTGCAATTTTTTGAGTGGAAGGCTGTGTAATATCGGGTAGGTAATTGGCCGTAGGTGCAATTAAGTGTGGGTGGAGATGTGAAGAGAAAAATGCAATAGACAAAGTGGTGAGTTTCTCAATATTTAAAAAAAAAAAAAGTGATGAGTTTCTCTTTGGGATCTTTTGCTTTGGAAATCTCTTATTTCCTTCAAGTCTCCCCTCTTCTTTTAGCCCATGAACCCCCCTTTTTTATATGCATGTAATGGATTTTTATAAGTGTAAAAATTATAATTCTTTTTTCTATTTAAACTCTTGTTTCTTATTTTATTTTTAACTTTTATCTTTTTATTTTTTATCTTTGTGTTTTCTTATTTTTTAATTTTTATTTATCTTATTATCTCTTAATTTTTATCTCATATTTAGATCATCTTCTATCTTTATCTCTTTTTTTTTATCTTTATTATCTTTTATTTATCCTAACATCTTATCTTCTATCCTCTTATTATTTATATTTTTAATTTTTAATTTTAGTTATCCTTATCTTTTATTTTTCATGTTATTGTAGTTTTATTTTAAAATTTTATTCTTGTATTTGGGTTTGATTTTGGGTTTAGTTGTATCTTGAGTTTAATCTTATTTTATTTTCTTATTTTTTTTATCTTTGTTTAAGTTCCTAATTTAAGTTAAAATTTTAAGAAAATGAATTAGATAAAATTAGATATTTACACCTATTTGATATTAAGATTAATGTAAGGCTTGTACCAACAAAAAATTAATGAAAAGGTTAAAATGGTATATAAAATGTTCAAAGAGCCATACGTTACAATTGATTGATATAAGTCAAAATTAATCAACATTACACTTTTTGTGTACTTACATAATAAATTTTTCAAAAAAATCATAACATAAGTAGAAATGAAAATTTTTACCAATGCAAATTACTCAAGTAGATGGGACTTAGATACTTTAAATAAATTATTCTAATTTTAATTTAAACTTTATATATGAAAAAGACTTATTTAAGACAAATTTTTATTTAAACATTTAATTATATTTAAAAAAATTAATCTTTATTATCATATAAATAATATTTCAAAGAAATAAAAAATTAGAATTATTACAAAAATTAAATCCTAATCCCTTTTAAAAAGAGTAATGCTATTTTTACGTTGTTTCTTCGCTGCGTTCGCTACGTCTCTGACGTGGCAATGGAGGAAAGCCAAATTGAAAATTTAAGCATGACGAAAGCAAAAATGAAACACCCAGCCTCTCTCACTCGCTCCTGCTCTCGCTCTCCCGCTCTCCAGCTCTCAGTCGCCAGCGTCCTTTGTCGCTCGCGCATCATCGGCTCAGCTTTCCCGGCCCATTTGTCGTCGCCGCTGTCCAGTCAGCCCGCGTACTTTGTCGCTCATTTTTTCTCGCACATCGGCTCAGCTTTCCCGGCCTCTTCTTTGGCTCATTCGTCGCTGTCACTATCTAGTGAGTCCTCCTTCTATTAACTATTATGTTACATTTTAACTATTAGATATTACATTTTGGGTATTAGAGTGTTACATTTTAGCTATTGCATGTTACAATTTGGCTATTGGGGTGTTACATTTTAGCTATTGCCGTTGCAGTTCATGTCTTGCATGTTACATTTTAAATATGGCTTGTTACATTTTGGCTATTAGAGTGTTACATTTTAGCTATTGCACGTTACAATTTGGCCATTGAAGTGTTACATTTTAGCTATTGCCGTTGCAATTCATGTCTTGCATGTTACATTTTAAATATGGCTTGTTACATTTTGGCTATTGGAGTATTACATTTTAGCTATTGCACGTTACAATTTGGCTATTGGACTGTTACATTTTAGCTATCGCCATTGTAGTTCATGTCTTGCATGTTACATTTTAAATATGGCTTTTTACATTTTGGCTATTGGAGTGTTACATTTTAGCTATCACCGTTGCAATTCATGTCTTGCATGTTACATTTTAAATATGGCTTGTTACATTTTGGCTATTACATGTTACATTGTAGCTATTGAATGTTACATTTCAACTATTAGATGTTACAATTCAGCTATTGCATCTGAAAATTTTCACTGTTGTGAACTTTTTTCTAACTGAAAACTCATCCCTATGGCCTAGTACATTTTGGCCATTGAATGTTACACTTCATCCATCCCATGTTACATTTTAACTATCGGATGTTACATTTTGCTATTATGTGTTACATTGTAGCTACTGAATGTTACATCTCAACTATTGGATGTTACAATTCAGCTATTGCATCTGAAAATTTTCACAGCTGTGAAGTTTTTTCTAGCTGAAAACTCATCCCTATGGCCTATTACACGTTGGCTATTGAATGTTACACTTCATCCATCCCATGTTACTTTTTGGTTTGTAGGACAATGTGTGAGCAAAGTGAGACCCCCAATTTAGTTGATGATAATAGAAGAAGTTGTGAAGAGGTTGGCACATTAACCCCTATAGAATGTAGTAGTCATGCAGCAAATGATGAAAATCAATCAAACCAACTTGTCGACCCACCTAAAAGAGGAATGGCATTTACATCAGCAAATGAGGTGAAAGAATATTATAGAAAATATGCAGATCAAGTTGGGTTTGGAATAATAACGAGAACATCAATTAAGCGTGGGGATGGTCAAATTCATTATCTTTGTCTTACATGCTCAAGGGAGGGTAAATAATCCAACAAACCATCAAAGAACGTGAGAACCTATCCCTCAATGAAACAAAAATGTGATGCAAAGATTACTGTCTCTTTATATGATGGTGTCGAGTGGCAAATAAAGCATGCAGTCATTGATCATAATCATGCAGTTAGTCCAACCAAATCCAGACTTTTTAGAAGTCACAAACACCTTGATATGCATGTGAAGAGAACTCTGGAGCTAAATGATGCAGCAGGGGTGCGAACGAACAAGAGCTTCCAAACTCTTGTTGTTGAGGCAGGAAGTCATGAGAACATGACATTCTATGAAAGGGACTGTCAAAATTACATTAAAAAAGTGCAAAGAGCCATAGGGAAGGACGGAGATGACGATACCCTTCATAAATATTTCTTGAGAATGCAGGAACAAAATGATAAATTCTTCTATGTGATTGATTTAGATGAGACAATGTGTTTAAGAAATGTGTTTTGGGCTGATGCAAGGAGTAGAGCTGCATATGAATACTTTGGTGATGTAATTACATTCAACACCACATATCTAACAAAACAATATAAAATGCCTTTTGCAGCATTTGTTGGTGTGAACCATCATGGACAATCCATACTTCTTGGTTATGAGTTGCTGTCTTGTGAAGACATAGAATCATTTGTGTGGTTGTTTCAATCTTGGTTGAAGTGCATGCACTGTGTTCCACCGAAAAGAATCATTACAGATCAATACAAGGCCATGCAAAATGCCATTAAGATTGTGTTTCCATCCACCCAGCACCATTGGTGTCTATGGCACATTATGAATAAGCTACCTCACAAGCTTGGTAGTTATGATGCTTACAAGTCCATTAGTCATAATTTGAAGAGTGTTGTCTATGACTCACTAACTGGTAATCAATTTGAAGAGGATTGGATGAAGGTTGTGGAACAATTTGATCTTCAAGATAACGAATGGTTAACAGGGTTATTCCATGAGTAGACACGCTGGGTTCCTACTTATCTAAGACCTAGCTTTTGGGTAGGTATGTCTACAACCCAATGAAGTGAAAGTATGAATGCCTTTTTTGATGGGTACGTAAATAAGCAAACTAGTTTGAGACAGTTTGTAATGCAATATGACAATGCATTGAAGAATAATGCAGAGAAGGAGTTTGAAACTGACTTTTGTTCATTCACTACTACCCTTCCTTGTGCAACTAAATCATCATTGGAGAGACAATTTCAGTCAGCTTATACGTATTCCAAGTTCAAAGAGGTGAAAGTAGAATTTGTTGGAAAAGCTGATTGCAAACCACAACTCACTAATATTGAAGGAGATATAAAACATTATGCTGTTCTTGAATGCGATATTATTGAGGATAAGCCAAAGAAAAAAACATTTGAAGTCACCTTTAATAGTGTGAACATTGATGTGAATTGCACATGTTTGTTATTCTAGTTTAGGGGAATTATTTGCAGGCATTTACTTGCAATACTTTGGCACGAGGAAATTGAGGAAGTGCCTTCAAAGTTTGTCTTGGATAGATGGAGGAAAAATATCAAAAGGAAGTATATGTTAATCAAAACAAGCTATAATATTAAGCAACTTAAACCTCAAATGCAAAGGTTTGAGTTACTTTACAAGAAATTTGATGCTGTAGTTGAAGCCGCCGTTGAATCTAAGGATACCATAACCTTTGTTGTAGATTGTCTTGATCAGTTAAGTTCTGAAATTGGAAAAGTGTCCACCAAATCGAGAAGGTCTGCTGAGGATAGAATGGCCACTCCTATTGACAATGTTCTTAAGACCATGAATGGTTCAAGTGATAAGGTCTTAAGCCAACACCGTGTTTGTCGTAAAGGGCGACCAGGTTCTAAAAGATTGGTCTCAACATGGGAGAAAAATTGTAGAAGAAAAAGACAAAAAAAGAATGAATGCAATAGAATGGTATGCCCATTAATTTGTGACTATATTTGTATTTTGTTAAATTTGTTTGCAACAATAGTAGGAAAAGATATTATGATTGAAACATAGTGGATAGTAATCAAGATGTGGTCATTCATTATTGAGTTCTTCTTATGCGATAGTGAATGGTGTCTTGCAGATCTCACACACGGCAAATGAATCAAATGAAATAGTGGCGGCTTCAAGCAACCCATATCATGCAACAATTGCTAGTCAATCTTCTTTACAGGATGATATCTTATCTAATAGTGATGGCCTTCTATTGTCAAGCAATAGTTGTGTCTATCCTCAGTTTGAAGAGTCCACCAGAGTGGACCTCTTTTAGAGGAAGTTTCATTCGGAGACTTGAACTTGCGTTTGTAGATATAATATCGAACATAAAACTTATTCCATGAAGTGTCCTTCTGTTTGCATTTATAGCCAAGTCATTAGATAACTACTTTGAGTTGTTATTTCTATTTTTTGGTAAATCATTTGATCATGATATCCTTTTGTGGAATTCTCCCTTAAGTACTTGGTGGACAATGTTTGTATACTACTTATTCTGGTAGAAGTTACGCATTGTTTGTATACTACTTATTCAGGTTGGAAGATGTGCTTTTGTTCATAGTATACCTTGCATATGGCTATAATGAAGGTGGAAGCCTCTCATACATTGTTCTCATAGATTGAAGTTAAGGGAGAAGAAAGCTGGGAAGCTTGCTGGGATGAACAAGTTCACCAAGTGGCAAAATTTTAAGTATAACATTCAATAGCTATAATGGAACCTGATTGTTAACATGCAACACTCATTAGGTGAAACAGGTTTGCGCTGAGGAAAAATTGTATATGCAATTATTGAATTGTAACATGTAAGTTTAAATGTAACATGCAATTGATAGGTAAAATGTATCCACCATTCTGTTTTCTCTTTTTTCTATCGTCATTTGTTTTCTATCGATGCATGAAATGTTAAAGTGTAACATGGCAATAGCCAAAGTGTAACCTGGCGATTGCTAAAGTGTAACATGTAATGCAAAAGTGTAACCTACCAATTGCTAAAGTGTAACTTTTAATGGACCATTTACTCTGCCTAAGAAAATAGTATGATGCACAAGATGAGGTTTTTCCTTTAAATGGAACATTTACTACTCATAAGGAAGTAGTTTTGATCAATTGCATCTGAATTGAATAATGAAACTTCTTAAGCATAACATGGCGATAGCTAAAGTCTAACGTGCGATACGAAAGTGTAACCTACCGACAACTAAAGTGTAACTTTTAATTGAATGTATACTTTGCCTAAGAAAATAGTATGATGTACTAATGTGCAGTGTTTCCTTCAAATGGAACGTTTATTATGCGTTAGGAAGTAGTTTTGATCAAATGCATCCGAATTGAAACATGCAATTTCTTACGCGAAACATAGCGATAGCTAAAGTGTAACCTAACGATTGCTAAAGTGTAACCTAATGATAGCTAAAGTGTAACTTTTAATGGAACATTTACTATGCCTAAGAAAATAGTATGATGTGCACGATGAGGTGTTTCCTTCAAATGGAACAATTACTACGCATAAGGAAGTAGTTTTGATCAAATGCATCCGAATTGAATCATGAAATTTCTTGCGCGTAACATGGTGATAGCTAAAGTGTAACCTGACAATTGCTAAAGTGTAACATACGATACAAAATTGTAACCTACCGATAGCTAAAGTGTAACTTTTAATAGACCATCTACTTTGCCTAAGAAAATAGTATGATGCACTAGATGACGTTTTTCCTTCAAATGAAATGTTTACTACGCATAAGGAAGTAGTTTTGAGCAATTTCATCCAAATTGAATCTTGAAACTTTTTACACGTAACTTTAATGGAACGTATACTTTGCATAAGAAAATAGTATGATGCGCTAATTGAGGTGTTTCCTTCAAATGGAACATTTACTAGGCATAAGGAAGTAGTTTTGGTCAATTGCATCCGAATTGAAATATGCAACTTCTTACGGGTAACATGACAATAGCTAAAGTGTAACCTGGCGATTGTTAAAGTGTAATGTGCGATACAAAAGTGTAACCTACTGATTGCTAAAGTATAACTTATAATGGAACATTTACTTTGCCTAAGAAAATAGTATGATGCGCTACTGTGAGATGTTTCCTTCAAATGGAACGTTTACTATGCGTTATGAAGTACTTTTGATCAATTGCATCCGACTTGAAACATGCAACTTCTTACACGTAACATGGCGATAGCTAAAGTGTAACCTAGCGATTATTAAAGTGTAACGTGCGATACAAAAGTGTAACCTACCGATTGCTAAAGTGTAAATTTTAATGGACCATTTACTCTGCCTAAGAAAATAGTATGATGCGCTAGATGAGGTGTTTCCTTCAAATGGAACATTTACTATGCATAAGGAAGTAGTTTTGGTCAATTGCATCCGAATTGAAACATGCAACTTCTTACGCGTAACATGACAATAGCTAAAGTGTAACCTGGCGATTGTTAAAGTGTAACGTGCGATACAAAAGTGTAACCTACCGATTGCTAAAGTATAACTTATAATGGAATGTTTACTTTGCCTAAGAAAATAGTATGATGCACTACTATGAGATGTTTCCTTCAAATGGAACGTTTACTATGCGTTATGAAGTACTTTTGATCAATTGCATCCGAATTGAAACATGCAACTTCTTACACGTAACATAGCGATAGCTAAAGTGTAACCTGGCGATTGTTAAAGTGTAACGTGCGATACAAAAGTGTAACCTACCGATTGCTAAAGTGTAAATTTTAATGGACCATTTACTCTGCCTAAGAAAATAATATGATGCACTAGATGAGGTGTTTCCTTCAAATGGAACGTTTACTACGTATAAGGAAGTAGTTTTGATCAATTGCATCCGAATTGAATCATGAAACTTCTTACGCGTAACATGGCGATAGCTAAAGTGTAACCTGGCAATTGCTAAAGTGTAACATGCGATACAAAAGTATAACCTACCGATAGCTAAAGTGTAACCTTTAGTGGAACGTATACTTTGCCTAAGAAAATAGTATGATGCGCTAATATGAGGTGTTTCCTTCAAATGAAACATTTACTACGCATAAGGAAGTAGTTTTGAGCAATTGCATCCAAATTGAGTCATGAAAATTCTTACGCGTAACATGGCAATAGCTAAAGTGTAACCTGGCAATTGCTAAAGTGTAACGTGTGATACAAAAATGTAACCTATCGATAGCTAAAGTGTAACTTTTAATGGAACGTTTACTTTGCCTAAGAAAATAATATGATGCGCTAATGTGAGGTGTTTCCTTCAAATGGAACGTTTACTACGCATAAGGAAGTAGTTTTGGTCAATTGCATCCGAATTAAAACATGCAACTTCTTACGCGTAACATGGAGATAGCTAAAGTGTAACATGGCATTGTTAAAGTGTAACGTGTGATACAAAAGTGTAACTTACCGATAGCTAAAGTATAACTTTTAATGGAACGTATACTTTGCTTAAGAAAACAGTATGATGCGTAATGTGAGGTGTTTCCTTCAAATGGAATGTTTACTATGCGTTATGAAGTAGTTTTGATCAATTGCATCCGAATTGAAACTTGCAATTTCTTACGCGGAACATGGCGATAGCTAAAGCGTAACCTGGCGATTGCTAAAGTGTAACGTGCGATACAAAAGTGTAACCTACCGATTGCTAAAGTGTAAATTTTAATGGACTGTTTATTCTGCCTAAGAAAATAGTATGATGCGCTAGATGAGCTATTTCCTTCAAATGGAATGTTTACTACGCATAAGGAAGTAGTTTTGATCAATTGCATCTGAATTGAATCATGAAACTTCTTACGCATAACATGGCGATAGCTAAAGTGTAACCTGGTGATTGTTAAAGTGTAATGTGCAATACAAAAGTGTAACCTAACGATAGCTATAATGTAACTTTCATGCAAATAGATAATGTCTAACACTCAATGGCTAAAATACAACTTTCTTGCAAATAGTATCATGGTAGAGGATGTGTCTCCTCCGAATTGAACGTTTACCAGGCTATAGGAAGGAGTTTTGACCAATTGTGCCCAACACCTATAATTCGTCACCTGTGAAATTTTATGTGCAAAAGCCGAATAGTCAATATGTAACTACAATCACATGCTTAAAATTGGTTAAGTATTCATTAAAAATTTTGTACAAAGATTAAGTGGACCAGAGCCAATTTAATATGACAATATAGGTATAAACCATAAGTACAATTCTTTGTACAACGACAATCACATGCATGAGTCTTTACAATGACAACCACACCCTACAATAGATGGGAAGGGGCTGTAGTGTAGTTCTGATAACAGCAGCTCAAGTTGCATCAATTGATAACCTCATTTTCTCTTGCCTGTAAAATAATTGATCAAACTTATTTGAATATTCACTCCACAAACACATCTTCTTATGACAAATTAAAAGAAGTGACAGCATATAAAATATGAAACACATAATTGAAAAATAAAATCTAACACAAGTGGTGGGAAAGTTAAGATGTTCGAGAAATGGTACCTTTTCTCTTTGTCGACATTTGTTCTAGAATGGCTTCCCACTGAACATTTTGTTCGCGACTAAATAAATCCCACAATAGTTTCTCCCTAAAACCACTAATCTCATCCTACATATACATTATCATGCATCATATCATTCAAACTTGTAATTGCTTATAAACTATACATAATAGTAATTAGAAGTCTCAATTGAACCTTTGTCAACGAGGGCAAAGCTTGCCTACCCCATTCATCCTTGCATTCTCCATCCCAGTCCTTCATGGTTAGCAAGCAATGAATCCCATAGTCATAACTAAAAATTCATTAAAACAATTGTTATACTCGAAGAAATTATTTGTCTAATTCAAATTGTACAGCTTAATTGCATTATCAGAGCTACTAATTATGCTGCTGCGGCACATCTTGATAAATGATTTTCAAGTTGTACTTCTGCTTCCTCTTTAAGGCAACTTAGAAAATAGTCATGAAAAATATTTCCCCTGCCAAACAAGTATGTGCAGTCCACAAAGTCATTGCATGTTGTGTGGCATAAAAAGAAAACGGGTACATGCAACCGACCCCACACATACAACAATTTTAAAGAAATAAACGAAATCTAACACATTACCAATGATTGCACACAACTGTCCCTTTCTTGGTTCTCCTTACTTCGCAAGGAGTCCAGCACATACATAGTTTCTTAACTGGGGATCAAAGCACAGAAAAACCAATGCTCTTTATAAAGAATGGGGGCGAACACCTTCGACATGATTCAAGCCAGTCAACTATCTACCTCTTACTAACAATAATTGTAAATGAAGTTATGAGAATATATCAACTTACAATTGTAGCCTTCATAATCTCATGTCTACCATCTGGGCCCAGAAGTTTGCATGCATCATCAACATCCCACTCTTCACGTGCATGCAACATTTGGCCCCGCAGACATTAGAGGTGTACCCAGTAAAGAATGTATGGTAATAATCACACCCACGAGTTAATTGATGTTCATGAGTTATCATGTTGTCAAAGACGCATTTACCAAAAGGAATTGATCACATATATATCGGGTGATGATGCCATGCTCTTGAAGCTGATCTGCCATCTAGCATCTCCCCACCATCATCATGACCTACAATTTATGAAAGTGAACATATGGAATAAAGTACTTAACTACAACAAAACAACGCTAAATATGGACTAAGATAAGTGAAATAGCAATACCATGTTGTTAACCCATCCCCTTGGGCCTAATGTCTCACAATCATCAAAGGAAAGGTGACAATCTAACATGCTAACAACAAGGCTACAACATAAATCAAATAAACAATCAGGCTATGCTTTACATTAAATGGTTGGCCAATCAAATATGTATGGTTACTAGAAACTCATGTTTGGGCAACCTACTGGTTTCTTCTTTTTGTGCAAAACACATAAAACTTATGTACATCCGCCTCCCAATGCACCCTCTTGGATGGTTTTGTTTGAAGATTTGGGCTAGACACTGTGGCTGCTGGAGGTATTTGTTCAACCTCCTCAATCTCATCACTGGACTCATTCAAGGAGGGGGTGATTTGTAAAGGCATGGTTGCCAAACACACTGTATGGCCCAAAGCTTGATCGATGGGAATCAGCCATGCATGCATATCACTAATCTTTTGTTTGGCACGTTTGAGCTCAATTGTGACTAAATTCTGATTTGCTTCTTTAATCACCTGTAAAGTAAAAGCAAACACACTGAATAGGTAACACGTACATCTTATTCCAAATAATATAAATAAATCAATGACCAATGACAGTTTAAGCACACCGCCTGGTGAAACACATCAATAGAGGGGATTTCCTTTTCCTCCTCCACTTCATTATTAGAATACAAAATTCCCTATTACACAAAGTGACACTTATTAGATGATTGATATGGTAATGAAGGATAATTGTTTTAACACACTTGAGTTATATGTACCTCCCGACTCTTCTTTTTTAGGATAAGACGAGCTCGGATTCACTGATTCGTCCAAAATTGCAATGAGCAATTCGTCCCATCACAATGTAATGAGCCGAGAGGAAACTTTTGTAAGAAAAATATCTACAATACAAAGCACAGGTATGTTATATGCAAAGACGACCAATATAAAAACAATAACATACAAAGTTATTGGTTTAACCACCACGTACCTTAAAAAATAAGAAACATCTGCCAACCCACGTCTTGCCCTTTGGGTTCTTATTCTTGGCTGTCTTAAATTTAATTGTTTCTTCTATCAAAATATTATATACAAATGCTGCTCAGTTATAGTGAGCAGCATTTTCTATGTCCAAAACTACTATTAACAACTTCTTTGATATCTTAGTACTAGAAGTTGGACATAACAGAATGCCCAATGTATAAAGGAGGAAGGCACGAGCAAACATGCGATTAGACCTCTTCCCACTAATAATTTACTCTAAATCATTCCATTGCTTTGCTTTTAACTCCTTCTCTTTCATTTTATTTAGCGACTTCTCATCAGAGACAGACTGTGGGACTAGTTTTCCACCACATGGAATGCCCAAAACCTCGCCCACCTCATTGGGGGTTATACAACAAAATATTCCTCTGAAGGACAGCACCTTACTTCTAGTATCAAATGCGTTTAAAATCTTTACACATATGTCATGATCGAGTGAATCACACCCAATCTGCAGCAATGAACCAAAGCCCATTCTGAATTGGTGCTCCCTCCTCCATTCGTGCTTGGTGTCGGGCTTTGGCAACTGCATTCTTATACCTCATTTTATCCTCCTCTGATAAACTTTTCCAAAGATTCAGAATTTCTTGATTGGCCTATAAGTGATGAACTTTGTTAATCAAATACTGTAATATGATGATTACATTAAGAAACTAAAATAACTCCTTAATCCTTACATCAATAATGCTTTGTTTTTTATCCGAGTTCTTGAAATATTCAGCCCTATAAACATAATCAACGCTAGTGTCAACATAAGTGTCAACATAAAATGAGAGTTAAAGTGTAACAAACTAATAACTTCAAAAAAAAAAACAAAATAACCTGAACATATGCCATGAATTGATATGTCTTTGGGTGCCTGCGGTTCACTTCCGGCGATACCACTATCAACCCAACAGTAGGATAAAATATAACATCATTAGATAGTCCCACTTTCACAAACATAGATAGACAATCTAGGTAGGAACTATAAATTGCAAATCTACATGCAATATTAAATATACCTAGGTTGAGAAAGATCCTCATCCATACAGTTGAAGCTATGTTATTCTTCTACTGGAGGAGTTCTAATTTGAGCTTCAATCGCTTGTTTAGCTACTTTTCCTTTATGTGCTTTCCTCTGATCCATGATAGTCAGTGAATTTGAATATGCCCTTCAAGGCACAAATCTAATTCATGAAAATTAAAGCTAAATTGTAACATCCCATAATTAACAAGTAATAGAAGATGCAATAGCAAGTAAACATATAAAACATACAATAAGACACAAGATCCAGCAAAGGAAAACAATTTCATCTTCTAAAAGGACACCAACTCACTAACCAAACATTAACAGTCATTGGAACACAGTCAAATCAGTCCAAGTAAAATTTAATATGTCAATACCAAATCATATGACATATGATGTGAGCAACGACACTCCACACCAAGTTAAAAAGTTGAGTCACACATATTCTACTAAAGAAAATCACACCTTCATAGAAAATTCTGATACATATAAATTTAACTTTGCTTCCAATAAATACAAAAAAAATGTCACCTCAGAAACTATTCCTCAGCATAAGAATAAATTTCCATGTTAGATAGGAATGGATTCGTAGTCATAAATAATCAAGATATCAGTCATGACAACAACTCTCCTCATACTAATTTACTATAGAAGCTACATTGACAAAAAATGCAAAGCAAACACTATGATGACACCAATAATGTAACAAAATCATGCAAACCACCAGCAGCTCAACATTCTGTAGTCTTGGTCATGACAAGACAATAGTTGACAGTAGAAGTTGATTGGTAATATCATCATCTCACTGAAATTGAAGACCAGATAATAAAAGGTGATAATGTGGCACCAAACACACTTACAGCAATGTGAATCTATGACAAAAGTTCCATGTATATTAACAGACACCTTGGTTTGAATGGTGAAGCTAGATATTATATCACCTTCATTTGAAACGCTATTATCAATTTGGTTTGAAGATATTAAGTTAGCTTAGTCAGAGATGAATTAGGTTTGATGGACTTTACAAAAACTTTTACAGCCTTCACACCTAAACCAAAATGTGGCACAAAACCCACATATAATCCAGTGAACGAAGGGAACCAACCACTTACCTTCCGATAGAATGACCAAACACTGCCGGACAGCCACCGAGAAAGGGAACTGACCCACTAACAAAGAATGATGAGCAACCGAGACTGAGAAAGGGAACCCACACAGCACCAGACACTGACTGAGAGAGACCAACAGAGGGTCAAAACGTGAGTGAGAAGCAAGACACAGAAAAGCAAGCAACGAGCAAGGTGCAGACGCCGAAGAGACTGAGAGTAGAGGCCCAAAACTCAAATGAAAATGAGGCACAGTGGCTGCTCATTTCTCATTTTCAATTCCCGGGGGAAGAAGGAAGCTTCCGTTGCATGCTTCACTTGATTGCCTGCTGCTCGGATGCCACATCGCTACATGCATGTTATGAAGGATTAGCTGTATTAAAGATGCTAGTTATTAATATTAACAAAGTTTTAGAAAGAATGATCAAAGTCAATGTAAAGTTTGATTCAATTTTAGTTATCGAAGGATAATCACTCAATATCACAAAGTGTAACAAATAAATCAAAATAATTATTCTCAATAATTGAAATTATGAGTTGACATTACAGATTAGTAATATATTTTTCTTAGGCAAAGTAAACGTTCCATTAAAAGTTACACTTTAGCTATCGGTAGGTTATACTTTTGTATCGCATGTTACACTTTACCAATCGCCAGGTTACAATTTAGCTATCACCATGTTACGCGTAAGAAGTTTCATAATTCAATTCAAATGCAATTGATCAAAACTACTTCCTTATGAGTAGTAAACGTTCCATTTGAAAGAAAAACCTCATCTAGCGCATCATACTATTTTCTTAGGTAGAGTAAACAGTGCATTAAAATTTACACTTTAGCAATCGGTAGGTTATACTTTTGTATCGTACGATACACTTTAGCAAGCGCAAGGTTACACTTTAGCTATCACCATGTTACGTGTAAGAAGTTGCATGTTTCAATTCTGATATAATTGATCAAAACTACTTCCTTATGCGTAGTAAATTTCCATTTGAAGGAAAAACCTCATCTAACGCATCATACTGTTTTCTTAGGCAGAGTAAACGGTCCATTGAAAGTTACACTTTAGCTATCGGTAGGTTACACATTTGTATCGCGCGTTACACTTTAGAAATTTCCAGGTTACACTTTAGCTATCGCCATGTTCCGCGTAAGAATTTGTATGTTTCAATTCGGATGCATTTGATCAAAACTACTTCCTAACACATAGTAAACATTCCATTTGAAGGAAACATCTCACATTAGCGCATCATACTATTTTCTTAGGCAAAGTACACATTCCATTAAAAGTTACACTTTAGCAATCGGTAGGTTACACTTTCGTATCGCACATTACACTTTAGCAATCATCAGGTTATACTTTAGCTATCACCATGTTACAAGCAAGAAGTTTCATGATTCAATTCAAATGCAATTAATCAAAACTACTTCCTTATGAGTAGTAAACGTTCCATTTGAAGGAAAAACCTCATCTAGTGCATCATACTATTTTCTTAGACAGATTAAACAATCCATTAAAAGTTACACTTTAGCAATCGGTAGGTTACACTTTTGTATTACACGTTGCATTTTAGCAATCACCAGGTTACACTTTATCTATCACCATGTTACGCATAAGAAGTTGCATATTTCAATTCGGATACAATTCATCAAAACTACTTTCTAACGTATAGTAAACGTTCCATTTGAAGGAAACACCTCACATTAGCGCATCATACTATTTTCTTAGGCAGAGTAAACGATCTATTAGAAGTTACACTTTAGCAATCGGTAGATTACACTTTTGCATCGCACGTTACACTTTACCGATCGCCAGGTTACGCTTTAGCTATTGCCATGTTTCGCGTAAGAAGTTTCATGATTCAATTTGAATGCAATTGATCAAAACTACTTCCTTATGCCTAGTAAACGTTCCATTTGAAGGAAACACCTCACATTAGTATATCATACTATTTTCTTAGGCATAGTATACGGTCCATTAAAAGTTACACTTTAGCAATCGGTAGATTACACTTTTGTATCGCATGTTACACTTTAGCAATTGTCAGGTTATACTTTAGCTATCGCCATGTTACGCGTAAGAAGTTGCTTATTTCAATTCAGATGCAATTGATCAAAACTACTTCCTAACGCACCGTAAATGTTCCATTTGAAGGAAACACCTCACATTAGCACATCATACTATTTTCTTAGGCAAAGTAAATGTTCCATTAAAAGTTACACTTTAGCAATTGGTAGGTTACACTTTTGTATCGCATGTTACACTTTACCAATTGCCAGGTTACACTTTAGCTATCGCCATGTTACGTGTAAGAAATTTCATGATTCAATTCGGATGCAATTGATCAAAACTACTTCCTTATGCGTAGTAAACATTCCATTTGAAGGAAAAACCTCATCTAGCGCATCATATTATTTTTCTTAGGCAGAGTAAACGGTCCATTAAAAGTTACACTTTTGCTATCGGTATATTACACTTTTGTATCGTACGTTACACTTTAGCAATTGCCAGGTTACACTTTAGCTATCACCATGTTACGCGTAAGAAGTTGCATGTTTCAATTCGGATGCATTTTATCAAAACTACTTCCTAACGCATAGTAAACATTCCATTTGAAGGAAACACCTCACATTAGCGCATCATACTATTTTCTTAGGCAAAGTATACATTCCACTAAAAGTTACACTTTAGCAAATGGTAGGTTACACTTCGTATCACACGTTACACTTTAGCAATTGTCAGGTTACACTTTAGCTATCACCATGTTACGCATAAGAAGTTTCATGATTCAATTCTGATACAATTGATCAAAACTACTTCCTTATGAGTAGTAAACATTCCATTTGAAAGAAAAACCTCATCTAGCGCATCATACTATTTTCTTAGGTAGAGTAAATAGTCCATTAAAAGTTACACTTTAGCTATTGATAGGTTACACTTTTGTATCGCACATTACACTTTAGCAATCGCCTAGTTACACTTTAGCTACCGCCATGTTGCGCGTAAGAAGTTGCATCTTTCAATTCGGATGTAATTGATCAAAACTACTTCCTAACGCATAGTAAATGTTCCATTTGAAGGAAACACCTCACATTAGCACATCATACTGTTTTCTTAGGCAAAGTAAATGTTTCATTAAAAGTTACACTTTAGCAATCAGTAAGTTACACTTTTGTATCACACGTTACACTTTAGCAATCGTCAGGTTACGCTTTAGCTATCGCCATGTTTCGCGTAAGAAGTTTCATGATTCAATTCGAATGCAATTGATCAAAACTACTTCCTTATGCCTAGTAAACGTTCCATTTGAAGGAAACACCTCACATTAGTGCATCATACTATTTTCTTAGGCACAGTATATGGTCCATTAAAAGTTACACTTTAGCAATCGATAGATTACACTTTTGTATTGCATGTTACACTTTAGCTATCGCCATTTATCACAGGTTACACTTTAGCTTGCATGATTCCATTTATAACATGGTTTATTAAGAAAGGAAACGAAGGATCAGCTGTTGCAACTTGGTACTCTAACAAAAATCAGGGGAAAAAATAAGGAAGTGCAGCACATTTGTGCGTGAGAATTGGACAACCAAAAATAGGTTAATGGCAATGCATATTCATATAAAGAAAAAGTTGAAAAACATATTTACAACTTAAAAGCACCACCGCAACTTTGGGGCACTATATAGGACTTCATGATCAATAATATTGACCTCAAACTCAATAGTAACTCATCTTTGAATCGGAGTGTGACCGATAGAGTGAACTGACACAGCACTATAGGATGAGGTTCAAAATGAAAATGAACAAGAGTCATTCTTCCTTTTTCTTTGAGCTAAGTTGATTTTTTTTTAAATTTTTCCCACCCCACAAAATAGTTCATAGAAGGAGGACTGACTAGACAACAACAGTGATGAAAGAGCCAGGAAAGCTAAGCGGATGATGTGCAAGCGACAAAGGACACCAATGACCGAGAGCTGGAGAGCAGGAGAGCGAGAGCGCGAGAGCAGGAGTGAGTGAGAGAGGCTGGGTGTTTCATTTTCACTTTCATCGCACTTAAATTTTCAATTTGGCTTTGCTCCATTTCCCACTGCTCCATTGCCACATCGGAGACGTAGCAAACGTAGCAAAGAAACGACATAGAAATAGCATTACTCTTTAAAAAACCTCCAAAGCCCCGAAACTTTCTAGAACTCCTGCCATTGATTAACGGCTTGAAAGAAAAGGGTTTCTTTCCAGCTCTTCTACTTTGCTGCCTCTTTTGATCGTCTTTTTCTCTGTGTGTTTTTGCCATCTTTCCTTTTCCATGGCATCCGCGTTTGTCACGTTACCGAAACCTTTCCTCTATAAAAGTAGTGCCTTCCCTTCCTCAGACCATCGCCTGACAGGTTCTCTTAACTCTTGTGGGCCTTCATTCTCTTCACCAAACTCTCCATTTCATACAATTTCTTGACCCTCTCTTTCTCTGAGTCTGAACCAGGTTTGTAGAGGAGCTCTCTTAAGATTAACGCAATTGCAATGAAATGGGAACCCATCAACATTAATAACTTTAATTTTCATGCATTGGTTATTATTTGTTTTCTTCGCCATTCATTGTTTTTAATGACATGTTTTGAGCTCACCAAATTTGGCTTGCAGGTCACTCCGTAGGCTAATAGAATTCTTATTCGTTTGGAGGAGCTATCAGAGTTATACTATAAACTTGTACGATTCAATGTTTAATATTATTTAAAATTTTAAGTTGGAATAGATGTGTGCAATTGTTTATAATTTCTTTCTGTAGTTTTCGTACTTATTTTTTGTTCTCTATAAATATATAGATGTTGCCTATGTTCAAATCAGTGTCGTATATAGACATAATGTTAGGTTGAATGTAGGAGTATGATTTTTTAGTAAGCTTTTCTTGTAAAGCTAGCTTGCAATGAGTTATCATAATTGCACAAAAATGAGATTGTGATATGGAAAAACTCCAATAAGAAGGTTTGGAACATACTTTGAATACAAAGAATTAAATTCTATTTTTGACTTGGTTTTCTTATAAACCTAAAACTGGAGTATTTTATACTCCAAACCTGTGGTGTTTGTCAATCTTACAATTCGAAATAAGAGAATAGCTTAATCAAGTTCTTTAATACTACTTTTGGCAATTGGCATCTTTTCATGTAATGGTCATGGTTGGCTTTCCTATTCTAGATGTTATAACAATGCCACCCTTTGCACGTGTGAGCTGCACAATAAAAGAGTGTAGGATATGCTATTCATATTTACCTACAACATTTTAAGTTTCTCTCATTGCTCAGGCATGACAATGATGAGAGAAGTCGAGGATAGTATATTTTGATACTTCTTCTAGATATGATGCTCAAGTACTGTGCTTCCATATATGTGACTAATCTCCTTTCAAGTTCAAGACTTTACGGAGGGTGATGAGAGTGTATTATAGGACACAAGAAATGCTTGGCTTGATGAGAGTGGAGAGTGCCATATTTTCAACATTTTATGATAAGAGTGGACTAGTCGAGAGTGCCATATTTTTAACATTGTGTTATGTTACCATGCGTCAGACAGGTACTAGTATAGAGTGCATAAAAATTCATTACAATTTCATTATATGTGATTATGTGTTAAGTTATTTGCTCAATACTCACAAGTGATTATGTCATTCCATATGGCAATGCTTATATCTTAATTTGTGGGATGTTTATTCTTTTTTTATACTTTTTAAAAAAAGTTTCGATTGGTGAAAAATTATCTATATTTGATTTTTATATAGCTTGAACTTGGTTTAACTTTTCCCACTTAGTATTAAATAATAATGATAGTAATCTGTAAAATCTATATATAATGGGTTTTACAGTACACATTAGTCAGGTTCAATGACCTAATTCAGTTGGAAGAATGATAAATGAATAGAGGGATAACCAAGAAAAATTTTATTGTGCAAATAAATTTATATGACTAATGAAAATAAATTTTTACTTGGGAATGACTTTGCGTATTAGTTCTGTTGTATCATGAAGAATTAGCTTTGATACTTTAATTGACTTTGTCATTTTATCTTTACATATTAAGAAATTAAGATTATTTATTCCGCATGCAAAAAATATATCCAATTATGTATGCATTCTGGTGCAGAAAACAGCTGGTGGAGTTTTGCTGCCCAAGTCAGCTGTTAAATTTGAGCGATATCTCTTGGAAAAGTAAGTAGACATGGACCACTTTGGTGTTCTAAGGGGCAGAAATATTTTCTCATTAAGAATTTTTGTGTTGCATTGGCTGTTTTGATCATTTGGCTACTTTCTTCACATGGGTTTCAGATTCTTTCTGTTGGAGCGGAGGTTGAAGAAGTAGAGCCTGGAAAGAAGGTAAGGATTTCATGCTATGAAACAGGCTAATTTCTATTATACTCGAATAATGAAATATTATGTTATTGGTACAACCATTTGGTTATTTGTCGGATACAATTATAGAGCTGTACAAGCACATGTAGAGGCTTTCTTATTATTAAAAAAAAAAAAAAGTGGCCATATGTTGGAGAGTACAGATTGGAAGACAAAGCACTATTCTTGACTGGCGAGAGTTCATGGTCTAAGGACATACTTTTAGAGCATTGATAACAGTAGTATTCCTACTAATTATTTATTTATTGTTTCCTGTCTAATTTATGTTAGGCCAAAATGCGGCAAGGTCCCAAAGGAAGGTCCATCTTGGAAAGTACGCTAGAAAGAGAAAACGATAGTTATTTAGAGGGTATCTTTGGAAGTATGAATCCATTCAAGGGGAATGATTGTAAGAGAAAGAGTGAGGTGTGAGGGAGGAGGCAGTTAGACAATTTTCTTTTGTGTAAGCTTTTGCTTGGGCTAGGGAGATCATCCTTGAGCAAGGAACTTCTTTCCTGGGAACCAAGAGAGTGCCTTGTGCTCAGCTTTCCATTCTGTTTTTCCATTACAGTTGAATCCTATTTCTCTATTTTGGTTTAAGGGTTCCTCGCATCCTATGACTTTATGTTTTTATAAGTGTTGCTTTATTTGTACGTATAGTGTGTAACTAAAAAGGAGAGACCTAATGGGACCACGGGTTGTCTTGCCTTATGTGGTAGTTTGGGAAAACATATTTGTGTGATCCAATTAATAAAGCGCATTTGAATTGGATATTTAAAAAAAAAAAAAATAGATTTCATATACTAAACAAGACTAGCAGAATGACAATTGATGTCATTTTTAGAAAGGATAGTTGAGTCCGTTCTGGTAATGTAGTATAACCATTACACATTGATAGATGACCTGTATCTTAATATCTCTATAATGCATTACGTTAGAGCTCAACTTTATTCAAATCTGTGTATGTTATGAGGATTGTGAAGTAACTTAAGCATGTATTGAATATGTAATATTTTGGTATGATAATGTATATATTTTGATATGATAATGAAATATTTTGTGTATATTTCAACAAAATGGATAAAGTCATGTTTGCATTGTTTTTGGATACTCGGGGCTATTTGGAATATTATTTGAAAGTCGCTAATTGTTATCCTTTGGCAGGTTCTGTTTTCAGACATAAATGCTTATGAGGTGAGAGACCTAAATATTTTCATTTTAAATATGATGATATTTGATATTCTGGTAGCATAACTTTTTAAAAGTTAATGAGATGCACATAACTTGCTAGAGAAATATTTATTATTTGAAGGACAAGTGATGCGAAAAGTCTTTGTTACGACCTCACTGGTACTTATGCATAGACCACATAGGGTAGAGAGATTAGTCAGGAGTAATTGGTGCAGAAGAAAGCCATATATTTGTGTTTTTTCATTTTTTTGGTTTTGGCCAAATTAAATAAATATTCGGAGGTCTTCTTGCCTGCTGTTTTCTGTCTTTCTTGAAAGTATTTACCACAATTATCATGCTGTTTGCATCGATTATGTCTGATATGGGTGTAATTCTGTCAGGCGGATTTGGGAACTGATGCAAAGCACTGCTTCCGCAAAGAAAGTGATTTATTGCCCATGGTTGAGTAGGGTTTGGCCTACTGTCTGAAATGTGGAAAGGAGAAGCCCACAAGTATCTGATAATACTGGAAATTGCATTGAGGAAACGAAATGCTTTACCAGTTTCAATTCATAGCCCGTGTTGCATTTTGTTTTGTTGAGGTGATGTTATGTTGACTTCAATAAATGGCATCGGAAGTTTTTGAGACAATTTTCCAAGTGTGGGCTTATCTCATCAAAAAATTTATACAGATGCTATACGCGTGAAGGATAATGTCAGTATAGAATTGTAATCTGATGAACAAATCCGACAAAGACGCCCATCTTGCACTGAGATTATGCCTGTGCATGACTGAATGTGGCTCCATGGAATCAGCCAAACTACACTGGCAATGTCACATTACGGCCAAGCAGGTCGTTGACGTCGAGACCTAAAGTAAAAGATGGCTCATCTCACTGTTATCAGCCAGCTTCATACTGTTAAAATAGTTGCCTCACCCTCCCTTCCCTCCTCCCAAAAAGAAGAAAATAGTCAAAACAATTCAAGCAGAACGAAATAGATGAATTAATAAATCAATCATTCCATTCTCTAAGTAAAGTTATGGTGTTTTAAATTTTAATGGAATTTACAAAGTGGAATAAGCTTGGCTGTTATTGTTTGTGTATTTTATGGTCGTAGTGCCTTTTTGACATCTATGTTTGGATTAATGTTGAATAAAATTATTAAAAATTATCTATATAAATTACTTGGTGGGTAAAATTTTCTCTCAGCTCAATTGATTTTGAAGATTTCGAATCTGATTTATTTTTCATTGGAGTGAGAATCTTGATTCTGCATTGGATTAACTCAATTCTCCGCACCCAAAATATGACTTCCACATTTTATTCATCCTTCCTTACCACAAACCGCCTCTGCTGTCAAGATTAAAGAGTAAAGTGAGAAAGCAGTGAAAGAGCAAAGAGGAATGAAGAAGCAGGCAAGTAAGGCATAAGGGAGAACTGTTTTGTAGGAAACGAGAGCGCTTTGCAAGTGAGGTGGAGAGAGACGTGAGCATGGCAAAGAAATGTGCCTTTTCTTTTTTAAAAAAAAAATTAGAGTTTAAGTTAGGTTGTGAAATTTATTTATTTTACTTTGATAGTTATAAATAAATTTAAGTTTATTTAAAATTAAAAGATATTAATTTATTTTATTTAAAGTTAATATAATATCAAAATAAATTAAATTATTTTTTCTTCCTCAAATTTTTTTATTAGAATTTATAAAATTATATCTTTTGTTTTATTTTTCTCATTTAATATACTTATATGAAACTTACATAAAAAAAAAATCAACAAAAATCTCAAAACTCTTTCTCAACGAAGGACCCAATCTATGAGAATTTACTTTGCTTGCTTATACGGAAAAAAGGATTTCGTGATTCCAAACAGTTAAATCCCTCTCATCTAGATTTCGTGATTCAGTTCATCCCCTCACCCCTTTTGTTTCACAAAAGTACAGTTACTGTTGGAGGAGTTAAAGGGTGGGATGAGGGGATTTTGGGTTGCATCTCAAGTGAGTTACTATTGGCGCTGCATCCTTTGTTTTTCTGTCATTGTCACTTCGGAGTGACAAAATTGTGGCAGATGTAATTTGTCCATTTAATTTTAGTTTTTTCAAATTTTTTTTTAACTTTTGTTTATGAATAAAATAGACAGTTTAAATATTTAAAATTAATTGTTAACTGAAAATAAATATCTTTTTATTTATAATTTTAAGAATAAATAAATTTAACAAATTATAATTTTTCCTTTTTTTTTATGATTTTACAATTGAAAGGTGATCTTACTTATGTTATCCGCATTTAAACTAATTTACCTAAATCAATTCCAAAAATAATATATCTAAATACAAAACAAATTAAGGGTTAGTTACTTAAAAGGTTGAGCAATTTTGTTCTTCTATTTATGTAATTGGCACAATCAATCATAAGTTACTATATTTTTATTTTTTGGTCTGACATGGCTCATTGTTTGCTACGTGTATTTCCTTTCTCCCCTTATGTGTAATTCATTTGCTAAGTTATGAGACTATGATGAGGAATGAAGAGTAAATCATGTCAAATTTAAGAACAATTGTAAAGATTGAATCATTATAGAAATATTATATAATATTATAATAAAAAAAATGAAGCATATAAACCACAAGTGAGTCATATTAGCTTAGAAAATAAGAATTTGACAACTAAGGAATGATTTGGTATCAATCTCATAAATAGAGAAGCAAAATCATTCAACTCAAAAAGAAGAGACTAGATTTAAAGTTATCAAAATCACTCTTGCTCCAATACAAAACTATCTTAATATCATTGTTTTAAAATCAATTCTTTTAAACTCATTTATATTAAAATCAATTTTTCTTAAACAGTTTTCTTCACTAATTTTAAGGACACCTCAAAACTAAGAGTTAATTAATGGACACTGTTTGGACATTTTTGTCTAGAAATAATAATTTGAAATACAGCTTGCCACTTTATATTTGAGTGTCATTATACAAGTTATCAATGTTTGTGCATCTAAGTAAACTTGATTATAAGTAATGCCATAGTAGGAGAAAACATGAATCATGGAAAATTCCATTGTAACAAATAAATGATCATTACACAGCTTGTAGCCACTTTCTCTTACACATGTACATGTTTCTTCGTTGCTCTCATTGCTATCACTTATTTAAAAATGTAAATCCTGCAGTGTTTTTCCCTTCGTGTATCCATGTTTTACATTTCCATTCCTTCCCATTACCATCTTCCACAAACATTCTTGATGCTGCAATTTATACTATTTTATGAGAACTATCTACAGATGCCTTTAGTGCCCCCAGTTTTTGCTTGTTGATCCATTTTCACACATGATCTCTTTCTTGTGTTTCAATTAAACCAAAGCTTAGAAAAACCACGAACTGAGAACAACTATTGGATCACACCAGGTGCTGAAATGACTGCGATTCAATAGTCTCTATGCAGATTGAGTATGTAAATCTCAGTAGCTTCCATTTTGTAATCAAAAAATAAATACATATTTCTAGCCTACGGATTAACCTAAGAAACTTTGGACTTGAATAAGTGTAAGGGCTGATCACATTAGTCCACTCTCCACCTTCGGCCTACCTTTATTCGATTGCAGTTGGCTGCTTAAGCAGCTAACAGGTAATAGTGATCAATGATCATTTTCAAGCAACTCATAGTTGTAAGCTTGTGATTTCCATTTCCGTTCTAGGTATATCAAGCATATCAATGGCATGTGCTGTGCTAGAGCATGGAAATGGAAATGTAGCCCTTCAAAAGGACCTCCAATTGATCAATTTGAGCGTGCTTCTGAATTTTAATTATTCAGAAATTATATTCTCATGTACTCTTCACAAAATCCTCACAATTACTATGTATGAAAGCTATGTTTTTCAAATTGTAATGCACCTGTATTACAACTACACAGATCTCCTGCGTGGCTTTATCATTTTTCTTAATACACTACATGTTTTCTTTTAAGAGAACAATGCCTGAAGTGGGAGTAAAGTGGCACCAAGATAGAACATTGCCAAGAATAATAAATTCAGCAACAAACTTTATGCATCGTTATGAAATCTGAGTAATCTTTCCTGGTTCTGTTGTCTTGCATAATTTCGGCTTGTTTGTTGTATGTTGAAAGCATGTCTTGCAACCAAAGTAAAGTTCTATGGTGGAATTAAAGTAAGCATGCAGCATATTTGCATGAAAAGAGCAGAAAGTTCATTGGAATAAATGTTATAACATTTGGTTTAAAGAAAATGAAACACATCTACTAAAATTCAAATAGACGTAACTCAATCATTCCCTCTTTCCTTTTCAGAGAATACCAGGCAACAACCTTTCCAGACTGCAGAAGCCTTAAGGAGTAACTCAAGCTGCAGATGAAATCCTCCATTTTTAGGCCATTTTTCCTAGAGAATGACTCAAATGAAATTCTGGAATCTGCTCGAAAGACAATTGGCCCTGCAACCTGAAAGTAGAAAATCAAAATGAGTGATGCTTAGCATGTATCCAGGATAGAGTCAATGAAGCTGCAAATCTAATTCTTACTACTAAAAGTAAATTAATATCATACATTGCAGGTGTCTGTTTGTTCAGGTTTTTTGATTGGATGCTAACATTTATGCTTGTAAAGAGGAGGCCTTTCTATTACTCATCAAGCAGAATGCTGAGCAACTATGGTTTGTTCCTTTGATTAGAACTTAGAAGAAGAATTCAATAGTAAGACATCTAGGAAAAACCTGCTTTTAGCACTCACTGTTTGAGTTATGATGGCTTTACTCAAATAGGGTTGGCTTATTCTAAAGCTCGTTGTTGTTGTTTTTTTTTTTTTTCCCTCCAGTTGTGAGACATTTTTCCCCTAAAAAGAGCGGATACCTGCTGTTGAAAGATTATATTCAACCGAGGTGAGGCTGATGGATTTTCACTAATGTCAGTAGTTGAACTCTTAAAGCCATTCAGAACCTTCTTGGCAAAGGATGAAGCTGAACATATATCAAGGCAAGTATCTACCCTGGTTAGATCTCCAAAATCATTTCTGAATTTTCCATGCTGAAACGTATAGCAAACTGAACCATATAAGTCAGCATTAAAAGGAGATCTCTTGCTTCTTCTTCGCATTTCAATATCTTCACTTGAATCAACAGCAGAGTGGCTCTTCCCATCCTAAATCCATGCGGCACCGGTGACACCTACAATGCATTATGAATCATTAACACAACAAATATAAGTATGACAAAAAGTAATCCCAAAAGCTTTGGACAAGATGACAACTGGACAATAGGGTGACAAGTAACATCTCAATAATATATGGCAATCACTTTTTTCAAATGGATTTAAAGGCAATAATTATGAAATACAGAAGAAAGGAAATTGTAAGAAGGAAAAGAAACGAAAAATCACTTATGTAATCCCTAACAAAGGACACTTTTCTTCATCCTCCTTAACCTGGTACACAAACCCCAGACTGACTGCAGCTGAGTCCGCATACTGGTTTCAAAAGGCTTTCATGTACGAACATATTCCTGGCAGCTTACAACCTTTTGCGTTCATGGAATGGGTTAATCTTTGTTTGAATGAGCTTCAAGCCTGCAACCATATTCCCTTTTCCCCAATTTATAATACAAATATAAGTAAACAAGTTTTCTTTCCTGCTAAATAATAGGGTCGGAGACACAAGGAAAGAAATGAAACCTACAACTTAACTAGACAGCTTTCAGGAACCTCAAAGATATCACCAAGAGGCCAGCATGAGGCTCAGGAACGACAAAAATCTCAGGATCATGAGATAAGCTTGAGTTTAAAAGCCACTCTGCAAAATTTTTGCTTTCTCTGTATTCATGGGCGATGTAAACTTCCCAGGCCTAGGAAATTAAGCTTCGAATGTGCTCTAAAAGCTGGTCCTTGCCCTCATCAGTAGAGGAAGATCCTGTGATAGGATTTCACTACAAAAAGGGTAATTACTAATTACAAAATAGATAGACCTCAATGAAGCTTGAAAATAAAGGAAAAGATAACCTCACTACCCTGGAAAGAACAAGCCAGGCCTTCGGCACTCGAGAGGCTAGTCTCTCCACTACTCAGTTCTTCCTTAACCTTCTCACTGATTGCCCTCTTTCGTTCTCACACCATAACTATGTTAAAAGATGGGGCTTGGCTGATTTCTATTGAGCCAGGCGGCACCCAGCAGCAACAGATTACTCAGTAACACTAGTGTCACCCAAAGGTCCTCCTACTATTGGAGATTTTCCTTTGCTAACCCGCCCATCTTCTAACAATAACTTCTTAATTAAAGGCCTAACTTTCACCCACAAGAAGACTTACCTTGTATTTAAGGTGAAAAGTTGGGTAGTGCTTATCAATGGTAGCACAATTTCAACGGGCATGTTAAGTTGCTGTACTACCTCAAGAAATGAAGTTGTGCAAAGCTCCACTGTCAATGAGAACTACCACATCTTCACCACCTATAATCCCCCTGAATTTCATTGTTTTCAGCGCATCTAATCCTATCATAAGGGTCAGTGCTAGTTCTATATGATTCCCTTCCAGCTCTTCTCTTTGCTCCCATCTTCTATCATTATTGGGTTCATCCTCCTCCCTTCATCAGTGCAAGCAGTCAGCAGTTGCAGCTGCCGGAATTTGTAGCAATATTTTGGTCCATACTTCTCATCTCATCTAAAACAAAGCCCTCTAGAGCTTAGCTTGATACTCAGCATCTATTAATCAACAAAAATTCCCCCCTCTTCTCCCAATTGAGAAACTGGAAGACCATTCTCCCCTTTTGAACCAGTTTTGGCCATTGAAGATACATGGTTCAGTGTGAGGCCTACCCCCTTAGTTACCTTTTGCAGCTTATGAGATACCCTCTGGATGACAAGAACAGCCTATTCCCTTTTGCTCCAGATTCCACATAAGTGCTTGCTTGAGTATTAGGAGTCACTTTGGGTCGCATCCGTCCAGCCTCTTTGACCCTACCCAAAGCATCGTTTTTGTCTTCCACTTTTTGGGTCAATGACATAAGGTGGACTAAGCTCTGAAGCCCAAGGAGTCTCCCTTCATCCTTCAGTTTAGTAAGGAAAGCTCCTTTCAAGATCTCATCTGGCATGTCTTTTTTTTTCTTTTAACAATGCCGAGAGTAGCTCAAATTGAGAACGAAAACCTGCCACCAATGCCACTTACCTCAACGCCATCAACTCCTCATGGGCACCCCACCAGAGATTGATGAAACCTCTCTAACAACTCATGTTTGAACTCCTTCCAGCTGGTGATCAGTGCCTGTGCCTTCATCCATTGAAGCCAATTTAGGTCTACACCCTCAACACACACAAATGCTGCAGGAACCTTTCTGTTTCACATAAGCTGTTAACTTAAAAATATTGTTCAACACAGAACAGCCATCCATAAGGATCCCCTCCGACAAAGATTAGTAGTTGAGATTCTTAAGTTGCGAATTGTCTCCACTGCTTAGGTTGCCCTACATTGGAGATGACGAGTCCCCTTTGCTGGTGAACGGCCCTAGCAGCCCATTATCCCACCGATCACATAATAACATCAACTCCCACATCTCTACCATGAACTTCATAACAACCCCTACATTTTTACTCAGAGTCGCAATACTCTCCTTCATTTCTATGAAATCACTCTTCACACCACTTATATCTCTCTCTAGTATTTCTATTCAATTATCTATCTTAGAATTAACCATTTCCGCTGGACCAAACCACTCTGATACAAATTGATAGGATTTTACTATCAAAAGGGTAATTACAGAAAAAACAGAGCTCAATTGAGCATGAAAACAAAGAAAAAGATAACCTCTGCCCTATAAAGAACAAGGCAGTTCTCTAGCACTCGAGAGGCCAGTCTCTCCACCACTAAATTCTTCCTTACCTCACCAACCTCTTTTACTATCAAAAGGGTAATAACAGAAAAAACAGAGCTCAATTGAGCATGAAAACAAAGGAAAAGATAACCTCTACCCTAAAAAGAACAAGGCAGTCCTTTGGCATTCGAGAGGCCAGTCACTCCAACACTGAATTCTTCCTTACCTGACTAACCTCTTTTATTCTAACTCCATAACTAACTATTGGAGATTTTCCTTCGCTAGCCTGTCCCTGTCTTCTAACATATGCCTTCTTAATCGAAGGCATCAGATCTTGCAACCCTGGCCCTGCTGATTCTTGGGGCCTTCTGAGCAATAGCATGCAACAATAAAACGATGGGCTTTCAAAGAAATTGGAATGGTGCACTTTGAATAAGGCTAAAATTTGGGGTGCCATAGAAGGCCTTCACCACTTCAGCTAGCCTGGAACCTTGGGTTTGAAAGGGTGAACATAGAAATGGAAGCACATGCTCTAGTACAAAATCAAACTGTGTATCTTGTTTCAATTTAGGCACATTTCCTATAGTAAGACTGCCAAGGATTGTGTACATGTGCAGCCCATCAAGTAACAAGTAATGCACCAGCATGGAATGGAAGTATGGAGATTTGTACAAGTACATTATTGAACTACATAACAGCATCAAACACAAAAAGCAGCGCTTTTTGTAGCTTTTTTTTTTCTTCAAACTAATATATGCCTCTTTCATAGTAAATAAGTGAATTGATGACATTTTTTTTAATAAATGTAGCCATATTATCAAGCATTAAGAGATCTTGCTCAACTTCAATAAATACTACACGTGTGGTAAGTTTAGTTTTAAAAGCTTATCAAAACCCTGTATTCTCAGCACGGCATTGTGCCTCCAGTATTTGGTTGTTCTTGTAGCTGATAAAATATCATCAAAAAAACCTACTACCTATGCCTCCACACAACTTCTCCATGCCTATCATAAAGGTAAAAAAATTATTACACTATACAAGACAGTCAAGCAGACAATTTGCAATGCTTAATGCTTAATTATAATGTAGTAATGCCGTTTGAAACAATACTAACAAGCTTCAACATGCAAAATGAAAAATGAAAAAAAGAGAGAAGTCGAAAACAGCTTTATGCAAACCAAAATGTATTTAATAAACCAAGTAAACCATACTACAAAATAAAAAAGTGACATATTATTTCATGATCACACTAATTATCATCTAAAAAGTAATGATAACATGAATGAATAGAAGTTACCAATAATTCCAGATATTGCAGCATGAGGTTCCTTAAGATGCACATCATATGTAGGCAGTGAAGTGGGTGCCTTGTCTGTCATTTGATTCACATCCTCTGCAGTCTCCTCGTCTCTCTAGAGGTACCTGATCTTCTCATAAGAAATGGAAGCTTTGCCACATAACCCAGGCATTAAAGACAGTGGGGGCTTGCCATCTGTGGCATTTACTGCCTCGGGATTACCACTGCTTTCATGTATCCCAAAACAGTACCACAACCCAGAACCAGACACTAGAGATGACAAACTAAGGGATATAGACTCAGGTAGCTCCCAATATTTGCCCTTGTGGTCAATGAACAGCTGAGGCCACACAGCCTCCAAAATGATATCATGATAAGGAAGCTGCACATCACATTGTATTTTGAGATGGTTCACAATTCACTCAAGGACCAAAAGAAAAATAAAGAAAGAAAGAGAAAAAAAAAGAAAAAGAGAGAGCAAGAGAGCGCCCACACCATAAATTCTGAATTAATTTAAAAAAAGAAAAAAATGATAGAAGAAAACTTTCAGACCACTTTGGAAGAAACATCGGTACTACTTATAGGGAACACTTACCTTCATCTTGGATTGTAATTTTCTTTATGTTTTAATAAATGAAGAAATTTCATTAATGAGAAGAATGAAGGCAAACAAATAGAGCAGATAATAATATATCCTTATAAACTAGGTCAAAATTTGGAACACACAAGAAACAAAGAAACTCATCAAGTTATCAGTGTGATAATGCTCTCCAAATAGAAATTTTTATATGCTCATGGATCTCTGCCTCCACAATGCAATGATTGGTCTATGACAGCACACCTGTCTAGGTGGACCAATCATTGGTTTGCAGAGGAAATCTCAATAAGAATGTCGAATGTCTCCCCAAATCCCTACATATATCTTTCCCTTAAAGAAATCAAGAGAAGAGCAACAAACTGAGGTCATAAATCCTATAACAAATCTAAGGAAAAAAATGAGTCCTTAAAAATCTAAGCATTACACTCCAGCCCATCACATCTATGAATCAGCAACATATTAGTATCAATTCTATTGAGCAGTGATATCCAAAATAAGCACTAGACCTTAGAGGGAGGATTGGCATTTCAATAGGTTTTATGAAGGAGGAATGTATTGGAGGGGGTAAAAAGAAAAAATGATTACATCATAGAAAAATCAAGAGTCCAAAAGCTGAAAGACAACAAAAATGAATCAAGCGAAAGAAAACCTCAAAATTTTATATCAATTTTCAGCAACTTAGTTACTGACTTATGTACACATTTTTCGATCTAAAACTACTAAGGCAAAAGGTAATTAATTGCAGTTTGGTATATAATGATATGCTGCTGACTACACTAATATATTGACTTTACATTAACTTCATAATTTTTATTTAAATTATTTTTCAATCACCACGCAGTTGCATGTGTATAATTTTACAAATAACCGTTTCAAGCTAGTTTTCTACACTGACAAAGGAAGTAAAAGCGTCCACAAATTCAACACAAACGAATCATATTTTGCCATTGATAATATGGAAAGCTTAACATGTTTAAACTGTTCACACTAGAGGTTAGAAAATGAAGACAGGCAATTAAAATACATAACTTTTTAAAAAACATTATTTTGTGGCGGTGTCTTCTTTTTTCACCATGCCCCTCCATGGAAAGCAGCATGTTAGCTGAGGGAGTTAGAGAAAGCTGGGTGCATAAATTAAATGAATAAAGTGCCTTGTCAATGAAGTGCTTTGCAATGTCCTTGACTGTGGAGAGCTCCAACTCATCCGCATTAGAAATTTCATTTTTTATATCAGAAATCAGTTTCTAGGGACGGAACTATCCTATCAGCCCAGCCCACCTGCAGCAACAATAATTATATAAAAGTACACATAAGCAGCATAAGTACACAAAGAGTTGAGATGTCAGAATGATCATTTAAATCAATGGTTCATAAAATGAAAACTGATTGTCCACCACTAATTTGGTTCTCTTGCTTGACAATTAAGTTTCAATACATTGTCCATTTATGACAAACTATGGCTAAGGGCTTTTTGGCCATTGGGTCCCACGGAGCCCACCCAAACTTGAAGCACAAGGGTGGTACATGAGTTCAGGAATTTGATATCGATCAGTACCTTGAAATTTCACATGTTGCATGCAGATAATAGATGTAGAAGGCAGGTTTGATAATTAACACAAATATTAGTTGGAGTTAAGTCAGAGAAGAGCATGCTGTTAACAATTACATGAACTTAATAGTATTTAATAAATAGAATATACCAAAAACAAAAAGTGAGTGAATTCCACTAACATCAATTTGAAAATTTTCATATTGAACATATTCCACCATATAACAGGGAAAATATCAAAATGTTAATATATAAAAAATAAGATAATCTCTTTTAATAGGCTGATGAGAGCTTATGCACATAAATCAGATCAATAGAAAAGTTAAATTTTGGAGGCATAGATATCCTTGTGCAGATTATATTAAACAAACATATGAGTACACAATCAATACAACAACTACATGAAGCAGAATATCTAGGCAGAGCAAACATAAGCACATGTTTAAGAAGGAACACTAATAGAACTGAAGTAAATTAGTAGAATCTATATACACTACCACATTGTTTGAAATTTTCTGACAGCATTAACCGAAGTTCTAGAAATGGAAGCCTACTGTATATTACCCATTTCTTTTTTCAGAAATTAATGACAACATTTTATAGGGTAAAAGTATAAGAGAGCCCAAAGAAAGGATCCAACTGAACTGTTATTACTCAGTCGAGCAGAAACTAATTACAACATTTTATTAACTAATATCATATCACATATAACTGCATGAAAAGCTTCCCATGGATAAGATCAAAAGCAAGACGTTTTGCCTGAAACTATTCAAGACTATGCATCAAATTGGAAGCAATGAAATAGTTCTAGAAGTCATATTCCACAACACATACTAATATTGAACTCGAAATAGAGCATTCTTTCCCCTTTCGTTTCTCGATTCTATTGGCTAACAAAAGAAAGGATTTCGTTTCTTATCATTTGGTCCCATTTAACAGCCAGTGGCAATCGGTAGCACCAAACAAAAATTTCCAACCAGAGTAACGAAGAAAGAACAAAAAAAGAGCATATTTTCTCCAGCTCTCTATTGATTCTAGCATTATGCCTTGAAAATTTTGAAGATAGAACTGCATAACCTTCAAAATTCAAATGCTAAGTGTCCCTCTTTCTCAAATTCGCAAGGTCACAATAAATTGAAAATTACCAGCGAGTGGACGTAGCTTTGAACACCATAGCCTGAAGAGAAAATGCCCCTAATTCCTTTGGAGAAGTGGGAGAGTAGGAAGGGATAATGCCCAGAGGAAACCCATTTCCGAAAAAGGAAAGCCGCTGAGCACGGAGCAATCTGCTTGCCACTAACCCGTCCTGAGGAAAAGGATCACCAGGGACAGCCTTGGCAGAGCCATCTAAGGCTTGAGGAGAAGCAACGTTCAAATCCCAGAAGGCAGAGTCCATTGTTGTCCTCAGCCTGGCCATTGTAACACTCTTCGCTTCGTTCTTTGCTTTGTCGACGATGGTTTAGTCCACTGCCTTGCCTATCAACAGCGCTCCATTTTGAAATGAAGGTCCAAGCCCAAGGGGTTTTGAGGGTTTTGAGTGAGTTTGACTTCTGCCCTCAAAAGATACTGTTGTCTAATAAAATTGATATATGTTTTAATACATATTATTTTAATGTATCTAATAAATTATTTTTAAAAATAATTAAATGCATGAAAGGAAATGTATATATCATATTAATTACTTGTTTAATTCCTTTCAATTATAATGTATTTTAATTATGCCAAGATACTACAAAAGAAATACAATTAATTATTTATTTATTATAAATGGCTATAATTTATATGACCTATCATTTTAGAATGCTGAAATTGTGTTTGATTATAATTCAATTTATGAAACAATCACTATTTGTTTTAATATACTAATAATTGATTATAAATGTTTGTACTTATCCATTCAACATGCTAAAATTGTACTTAACTATAATTAAATATATGAAACAGCCACTATTTATTATAATTATTATAATTGATTATGTTTTATTTGGTAACATTTCCTTTTAGATGTTGTAATTGTGCCTATGGACCAACGAGTCATAATAATGTATTTTATTTTCTATTCTATCAAGGACGATGTCATGTTCCTTGAATAGTAGGAGCCCTATACATTTCACTTATATATAAATCATTGGACAGTGTTGAAAGACGTATTGCAAATTCTTAAATCCTTCGTCTGTTTCCTCTCCTTTGGCACAGATTGTTCAATGGATCTCACGAAGACACCAAGCATATGTAGTTAGCTGCCTAATTATTCTTTGCGGTCAGTTCTTCACAAGTTGTATGGTCATCCTTGTATGAAGAGCATAACTTGGATCTCTCAAAGTTTCACGTAAAGCTATGAATCGTGCTATCCTTTTTTAAACTTTGAATATGTTTTTTTTTCTTTTTATTGATGGTGGCACTAATCATTAAGAAATTGCCCAATAAATTAGCAGTATATTTTAGGAGACTACTTATAAATTTTATTAAAAAAATAACTTCAATTAGAAAACTAGGAAATCTTGTCCTCCTAAAACTACTACTAATCTAACTAATGAAATGCACTCAACATTTAAAACTGAATTTGGTAACCTCAGATTTCATAAAAAAGCAAGTATTGAAACTTAAATTAAAATCAGATTTAAATAAATTGAAACAATTAAAATAATAATAATTCACTTAATTTAATTTAAATATAATATAATAATAAAATCAAGGATTCATCTGCACTCAATAATCTCCTGTTATTTAGCATCACATTATTAAATTTAACCATTCACCCATTGAAAAAATTTATTGGCTATAACACTAACTATGGATTGAGTTCATCAAAGAATTTTCTACTAAGTCAATAATCTCTCTCTCATCTGTTACAGCATTTTTTTTTCTTTTAGGAATTATTGATGTTACAGCGTACTCTGCGGAATATGTCCTGTAAAGAAGGTTTAAGAAAGAAAATAAATCATACTAGAAGAAAAGTTTATTTTGGAAAAGCTAGCAAGGAATAGCCAAACCATTTGCATTGCTTTCATATCTATTTTTAATCATTTTGTTTTCAAGATTAGATTTTTCTCTACATTCTGCATTGTTTTTATGTTGATAATTAATAACAGCATGTCTTTTGTTTTTTGTTTCGATTTTATAGGATAGGATGATGCTGGAGCTTCATTTGCAAGGAAGATTCCCACCCATCCTAGAATAGTCTTTGCCATTAAAGCAGCCCATGCATTCGGAGATGGATCTTTTTCCCTAAATTTGAACTTTCCCAAGAAGAAAGACATAAAGTTCTTGCTTTTTTCTTTATTTATTTGAGAGGAAATAATTATGGTGGCATTTGTCTTTTCATGCGTGAATTGAGTTTTGTGAGTAATACAAACATCTTCATTGAGACAATTTTGGGGCACTTCGGAAAAATATCATGTAAATGATACTATCTTGGCATTATATTTGGGCAGTAGGAGTCCACGTCACAATGGATCCTTTAGTAGAACTTGCTAGTTTGAAATCTTATATTTATAACGACAACAGCCAAAACGGAGCATCCCACCGAGGTGCTACTATTTAGTGTAATATCACATTGCTTTTCACATTAGTAACCTGTTAGCCACTTTTTACATTTAGAAAGTTTTCAAAAATTCTCCCACTCAAAGTAATCCTTCTTTGATGCATAATACGTCCTTTAACTGTAGTTGGACTACAACTGGATAGCACTCTCCTGAGTTTCTTGGTTCTGGCATCTTTCCATTGTTTTAGCTCCATATGTATATACGTGTGTAAGGCTTCAAATTCCTACTTGGTTTTTTTTAGCATTATTTTGTTGTTTTATGTGGGCATTGTTTATGGCAATCTTTCCATTGTACTGTACTTCGTCTTCTTCTTTATCAACTGAATTGTTATTTCCATTCCATGCATGGGTCAGTATGTTGAATGCTTCCTTTTTTCGGTTCAACTCAGCAATACTTCTTTGCAGAAGCCAATATAACATAGCTAAGTATGATTTCCGATTCCTTCAAACAGTTTATGGTATTTAGTCTAATTTGTTAGGTATGTTACTATTCTACTTTTAATTTAGTCTATTTTAAATATTCTTATTCTTATAACTCATAACTTAGAAAGAATATTAATCATTTTTTAAAATTTATTTGACTATAACTCATATTAAATAATAAATTAAGTAAACTACATTTAAATTTTTTCTTATCACCTATCTTATTGTTTAATTTTATTTAAATCATAGTAAAAACTTATTTAATTGTATAAGTAATTTATACGGTGACAAAAGGAAAATATATTTAAACTTATTTAACTATAAATACAAGTAATTATTTCTTTTGATTTATTAATACTATTAATATGGAAATTACATATGCTTCATTTGTTTAATATTTTTGGGTATGCGTATAAATTTTACATTATATTTTATAAGTTATATACAATTTTGAGAATCAGTTTTGGATTACATATTAGCATCAGTTTACATCAGTATTTTAAGTTGATGTAATTAATCTTTATCTCCATTTTGGTTGACATTGGCAAAATGTTTTATTATGCATGTCAGTACATATTGCTACCTGTTAAATAATTATATAGCGTAATTATTAAAATGTTTTATTATATATTGCATTTGTTTATATAGTATTCCTAGAACAATACTTATTCCTAATGCACTCTAATCTATGTTATAAATATGATAAAATTAATTATCTATTTCTGTTGGCATGATAGCCAGCATTATATGTCAGTATAGGAGACATTTCAATTTCAATTCAACCTATTCTCTAATACGCGTCCTATTGTTACTGAATAAAATGCACATCATCTAATAACAGAATATTATTTTTATTAATAACTAAATGTTATAACATTTAGTTTTTACTTATACAAGTTAATAGAAAAAAACATGACAGACCAATCCTATCAGATCGGTATCATAGAAACAGAAAAGGAAAAACAACACCAGCATCACCATCATAGACAGTTACCACTTCAATAGAGTATGGCACCAGAAGACTAGACAAAATATACCACTCCAGACCTACGACATCCATATACTAATACATTCATATTTGAAATGTCATCGTTGGAGTGATAGGGTTGTCCTTCTCAGAGAACTTGGAAAAAACCTTGTAGCGGCCGCACTTCTTCCCAATCATCATCATCTCTCTAGGAGCTGGTGCCATAGCTCTAATCCATTGCCTTTCTTTGAAGAAGCTCTTGCCTAATGTCGGCCTTTGGAGCAAGGAGTTGTTGATAATGAGAGTTCCATGCTCATCTGATACAGATGGCATCCTGCGAGATACAAGGTTCGCGGGTTTGTACCTGGTGCGAATAGATCCGCAGTAAATGTCCAGTCAACAGTAAAGAAGACAAATCTCTCTAGGTGGAGATATGTCAAAATACCCATTGATGGTGAGGGATATTAGAGTCTTGCAACTGAGGGAGTACTCTGTAGACAGTGTGTAAAATCCAATGTTCATGTTAATGGTCTGTACTCCATGATCAATGCTATAAAGCAGCACCTTCTAGAGTGGTCGATCGGATGATATGGTTCGTTGACTAAAGTCACGCTTCCACACCTAGGCAATGTTATTTCAATACCGTATGTACTGCCGCCTAACAAAAATCCAAAAGATTTCATCCGTGTGGAATTCCTCAGGGTAAAGTTTTAGCGCTAGAACATCTCTCAAGAAATGGATCCAGCTCTTGGCTAACACTCATGTCCTTACTGCTTCAAGGGACGGCAGGAATGACAGAATGTAACTGGCAAGTTCCTCCGACAGACGATTGAACATTCCGTTGTCTGATCGTGCACCACCATGTATGCGGGTCCTCCGAGCCCTCTAGCGACCTTTCAGTGTCATGTCCATCATCTTTGGTTGCAGAAGATAATGCTCAGTTTGGTTGAGTAGATAGTAAAATGAGTGATAATGTAAGCGTTTAAAAATACGGGGAGCAGTGCACTTTAGTTTTCCATGTGTGTCCTTTACGAGTTCATAGAGCAACATTTGCAATTTCCCTCGCACGTCTGGTGATGATAATTGGAGTTCCCAAAGTGGCAGCATTAGAGTGAAGTAAAACTGGGACCTTTTTTCACTGTTCTGATTAATGCTTATTTCGAATATCATCCTTCGGTTTGCCAACTAATGTGCTGTGTCATCAAACAATCCTTCTATTATTGATGCACTGGGATAGTCTCTTCATAATTGGTAGTGTATCTGAGTAAATACATCATTTCATTTAGGTTCAATGCAGGTGCACGATGGCTTCCCAATGAAGCTAATACACAGTTAACTAAAACCTATCATGGCTGGACGTCAGTAGCAAAATGATAACAAAAAATAAATTGATACAATAATAGTGGCAAACTAGTATTATTGTGATTTTCACTTGCTGCCAAATTGATTATGGTTAGTACGACATGTTTTATTTTATTGGTTAACGTCCACTGCAATATTCCCTCCGAATGAAAATTTAGGTCGTTACCGCATTAACTCAGTCAACAACTGAAACTCTCCTACTTCACTTTTGATGTATTTGCTGAAGCATAAGTTCTTCTTGGTTCTCCACTCTCTGAAATAGAGTTTGCGTTATCATGCAAACTAAAGCAATACCGATGATTTCAAAGTAAACTATTACATTGTTTCTACTATTTTATTTGCCTTATAATTTTCACTAATGCTAACATCTGTATGATTTATATAATTGTGTGCTGTTTCTATTACAGTTTGGATCAACTGTGATCATTTTATGCAGTGGATCATAACCCCTATGTACATTGAAACTATTACCCTTACTGTTTATGTATTATTGCATTGTCAATCTTCTCGCTTCTTGACTACTTGAAATAGAATGTCATATTGTTCTGTAAACAAAAGCTACTGAGGTGCCGTTAATCTACATGTTTTCATGCTTTACTCTACTCGACTTTGGGCTAATCTATTTTGCCATAGCTAAGTCTAGGAAGAAGCATATATTGTTAGTGGTATTTGTTTGATATGGAATCTTTTCGGTCGAGAAAAGAAAGTGCGTCTTCAACCAAAAAAAACTTCAGGTAATCGGCACTTGGGATTCCAGTGAACATGCCGGACTTACATATTTTGTTAGATGCTAACAATACCTGCTTGTCATTTGTTTTAGGACCACTATTTATGCTAACAAATTATAACCCCCTTTACGCATTATCATCCAATTCTAACTCATGCATGTCAAAATTAGCACGGTTAGTTAAAATTGTAGATTTATTTATTTTTTTTCCAATATCGTGATTTTATTTGAGGTATTTATTTTAAATTTTATTGCATTACCACTCTTAACCATATATAACGTTTATTTAAGTATGTAATTACATATATACATATTATCCCGTTAATTTAAATATTATTGCTTTATAATGTTGCTGCTACTATAAACTTAATTAGTTCGTTTTCATAATTTTCAAAAATCAGTTTACTTGCTATCCCGATTGTTTAGATCTTATTGCTTCGCAATGTTTCTCCTGTTATAAAGTTAATTAGTTCCTTTTGTATTATTGAAAAATCAGTTTACTTATTATCGCTTTTATTTAAATATTATTGCTTTATAATGTTGCTCCTATTAAAAGTTAATCAGTTCATTTTGTATTATTGAAAAATAACTTTATTAAATAATTAATTATGACTATATATCGTATTCCATATACCAACATTATTTTTCAAATAATGTAAATAACTTATTTACATTATTTGTTTATCCAATCAACAAATTATATATAACATGGTTCTTATCAATCTCAACATATGCAGTGTGCTGTCTGGACATATTATCGCCAAATCAAACACAACACAGCATGATCTCTCATTATTATCCATATAATGAGAATGGAGCTCAACGTTCTTCGATTATTGATGAAGTTGGGTTCTTTTCTTATCCATATACCTCAACTTTCGATCAGGACGCCTTTGTAGGATATTTACAATACAATGCATTCCAGTGATGTCCTATTACCAATCAAATTTGTGGTTCTTCTTTGATATCGGAAGGTTTGATATAATATCATAAACTATTATTCGTTTGTAACTTTTTACAGTAATTGTGATTAATACGATTTCAAATTATATATAAATTCCATACTTTGTATATTTTAAGCCTCAGTTCAAAAGGATGCAAGAACAAAACGCAAGCCTATAATGGCTCAAAAGAAAAAACCAAAGTAGTTCAGAAATTCTCCGATCCCATTCAATTTGGATTGTCAATCGATCCCTGCATGTAATTTAGTAACTTTCTCATCTCATTGGGGTTTTACATATTTTTTTGATTCTAATGTGTAATAACCTTTTATAAAATATGCAGTTCCATTCGAAGATAACCTATGCACTAATCATTCTATAATGTCGAGTGTGACAGAGCTCACTACAGGTTGACCAATGCCACAGTATGCATTCAATCTAATACTTTACAATCTATAAACCTTGTGAGATTAATCTTTATTACTTATGTGTTCATGATAATTTCTGCTGACAAATTCATGGGTCATATATTAGATGAACACCTCGGATTGGAGTTTGGTGAGTTGCGGGAAGCCGATACAAGGCATGTAGAAGGTATATTACTTATTGGTTATGCTATTAAATACTCATTTTTTTTAATCTACTCAGATTTTATCCTATTATGTACTCAAAATTTTTAAATCTAAACTCTATTTTGTTTAAAACAAAAATTGCATGAACAGAATTTATATGATATACTATGCTATTGGTATTATTTATATAATTACATTTAGTACATGCTATATTGTAGTCATTTTTTTTAAAAGAAAAAATCAGACTTTAATTTCTAGCATGCAAATTAATAAAAATGAAATTATCTTTTGGTTTGTTTAAAATTGTTTTATTTTACAGTACATATGTACCACATAAACTTATGTCATAATGTTTTTTAATTGTTATTGATATTAACCTTACTTCAAGCTATATGTATTCAGCATATGTGGATGCAGGAGATCCAACTTTGAATGTACGCATTGTGGGGCACTATTATGGTATGAAGAGAGAACAAGGAAAGATCATACCACTCTAAATCTTAAATTTACATAGTGTTGTATGAATGGGAAGGTTCAAATTCTTTTACTCAAACTAGCTTCGGTCATTCTACAACGTCATCACAGCAATGTAGATAATGTTTCAAAGAATTTGTTGTGCAATATAAGGGTATAAAATATAATGTTCTCATTTACATCGTTTGAGGGCAAGGTTGATATTCACTTACTAAAAAATCTAGTCCTTATCAGTTTAGAGTTGGAGGTCAAGTCCACCATTTGATAAGCAGCCTTATTTTGAATGAAAGTGATGAGCCATGATTTGCACAGCTGTATATATAAATATATGATACTATTAATGAAATAGATAAAAACTTTGTTCATTTAGGTAAGGACAAAACTGTATTAAATTGTAAACATTTTTATTCTATGGTCTACATTGGTATGTAGTGGTTTTAATATGTGTATGACATTTTGTAGGTCCGATGATTTTGATGAAAACTTAGATCCAATCACTATGTCCATGTTGAAAGAATTGTTGGATGAAGACAATGTGATTTAAAAATCATTTCGATGTATGCTTTAAACAAGATGATTTCAATGGTGTCAAGTTGAGAGTTATTCGAGAGTGAGGCATCAATGGGAGAATATGCAATCTACCTTCTACCTCAGAAGTAGTAGCTCTAATTGTTGGTGATGTAGTTACTTCCCTTCGTGACAGAGACATTATTGTAGAAACAAGACATAGAAAATTGAAACGAATCACATCCTTTGTCTTTGGTTTGCAATATCCTCTATTATTTCCATATGGTGAATATGGCTACAGAGATGATGTTCATCTTAATGCAATTATGGTGGCAATTCTAAGTCAAGGGGAACTATTAGTATGAGGGAATACTTTGCATTCAGAACTCAAAGTAGAGCATCATAGTCACAATTATTCTTTCAGTCAAGAAAGCTTTTCTAGCAATTCATTATGATGCATACATGATGGTAAAGGTTGAATGATTAAACTTTATTAGATATAACCAAGACTAGCTGAGGATAGATTTGTATAGTAATGCTAGAGATGCTTTCAAATAGAGATGAAGAAGTAGCAGTTGGTACAAGAAAATGTATTGTTTTCCCATCTTCCTTCACACGTGGTCCAAGAGATATGGCTAAAAACTACAGGGATGCTTTTGCAATTTGTAGATGGGCAGGTTATCCTAGTCTATTTTTCACAATTACTTGCAACCTAAAATGCCCAACGATTCAACTGTTCTTCACAGAAAAAGGCCCTAACCCTAAAGATCATCCATATATTCTTTATAAAGTTTTCAAGTTTAAATTAGATCAGATACTGCATGATTTAAATAAGGGGTAATTGTTAGGCAAAGTTAATGTGTGTAAGTCTATCTATCATTTCTTTCTATCGTAAGTTATTTACTTAATTATTTTACTTTACTTAATAATTTTATTGTCAACATTCTTATAGATGTTTGCATGGTGGAATTGCAAAAGCATGGTCTACCCCATACTCATATTCTACTATTTTTGGATCAAACTAATGAGTCAACTAATGACTTTGAAATTGATACATTGATTTTTGCAGAGATACCAAATAAAGAAAGTGAGCCAGAAATTTTTGAAGCTATTAGTAGTTTTATGAAGCATGGACCTTGTGGTTCTTCGAATATTAAAACTCCTTGCATGGTTAATAGAAGGTGTTTCAAAAATTTTCCAAAGAGATTCTCCACATGTACTTTAATTGATGACAAAGGATTTCCTCATTACAAAAGAAGAAATGATAGAGCAGTTGGTACTGAAAAAGAAGTAGATCTTAACAATAGGTATGTTGTGCCATCCACTTCCAAGATGTTTATGAGATATAAGGCCCATATCAATGTTGAATACACATGCCAAAGTAGCACAATCAATTATCTTTTCAAATACATCCATAAAGGAAATGATTGAGTGATGCCACTATGCATCCTACACCTTCAAATGTTGGTAGTTGTCATTTTCAAGATGAAATAAAAGTCTTCTATGATTGTAGGTAAGAATGTGAAACATATGATCATTTCAAAAGTTAGTGTGTTACCTTAGTGCTTATATTTTTTATCTTTTATTTATGTATCTTTTTAGAAATGTATCTGCCTGTAAGGCTATTTGGAGAATATTTGGTTTTGATATTCATTGTAGAAGTCCTCCTATATAGAGATTAGGCTAAAATGCATAGAACCCCGCTGAACTTTAGGTCAATTTTAAAAAACCCTCTTGAACTTTAAAAGTTTTTAAATGACCCTCTTGAATTATAAAACGTTTGCAAATAACCTCTTCCGTCAAGTTTTCTGTCAAAATTTAAGAAAATGACGAAAATGACCTTCATTGTAAAGTTGAAAAAATTGAAGGTTGTGAACAGTAAAATTTTGGAGTTTTAACATTGAATCTTAACCCTAAACCCTAAACCCTAAATTCTAAATCCTAACCCTAAACCCTAAATCCTAAGCCCTAAAATCCTAAAACTCTAAACCCTAAACCCTAAATCCTAAAATCTTAAACCCTAAAACCTTAACCCTAAATCCTAAACCCTAAATCCTAAACCCTAAACCCTAAACCCTAAACCCTAAGCCCTAAACTCTAAATCATAAACCCTAAGTCCTAAACCCTAAATCTTAAAACCTAAACCCTAAACCCTAAACTCTAAACTCTAAATCCTAAACCCTAAACCCTAAATTCCTAAACCCTAAATTATAAATCTACATTAGGTTTTTTTTTTTGCATTTATGGCAGATTTGTAAATTTATGTGCATTTGAAGGGTATTTTTGTCTTTTCATTGGGTCAAAGTGGAAGTTGACCAAAACACATCCAAATTTTAACGAAAAATATGACGGAAGGGGTTGTTTTGCAAATGTTTCATAGTTCAAGAGGGTTATTTGAAAATTTGTAAAGTTAAGGAGGGTTTTTTAAAATCGACCTAAAATTCAGGGGGGTTTTGTGTATTTTAGCCTAGAGATTATCCTTCCAACCTATCATTTGAAAAGGTTGTTGTGTCTAATGATAGTGATTCACTTCATGATGCCAAAAATAAATTTGAACTTAAAAAACAAATGTTTGAAGCATGGATGGATGCTAACAAAAATATGTAGAAGGTCGAGAATTGATCTATTCTAAGTTTCCTACAAAATTTGTGCAACAAAGAAAGTGAACAATATGGCAAGATAGAAAAAGAGGATTTCAGTTAGAAGACTTTAGTATCTCCCTCCTACAAATAGTGAAACTTAGTACCCTTTGAATGCTAATTAATGTACAAAAAGGATGTACATAATACACTTCAAGACTATCAATGGTATTAAGTTTGCTTCATATAAAGATGCTTGCTATAAGTTGGGGCTTCTAAAGGACAATAAGGAGTATATTGATGCAATTGAAGAAGTAAGTTTTAAGGATCAGCTACTTATTTGAGCTGTCCTTCTGCATTAATGTTGTTATCTAATAATATCATCAAATTAGAATTGGCTTGGCAAAAATGTTGGCGACATTTGTCGGATGATATATTTTATCGACAAAGCAAGATTGTTGGACATCAAGATATGTGACCATTACTAATTTCATGACATTTTGTACTAAGGAATAATTATTTATCTCTTTGTACAAGATAATTTGTTAATCGATATATTAATTTTTATTCTTCATCAAACTTTCACAGGACTAATGCTGAGATTCAAAATATTCCTCTTTTGGAAATTGATAAGATACTGCAAACTAATGAAAGAGCCTTGCTGATTATTCCACTATGCCAAGCATTATTGGTGGACCATTATTTGATGTAGCAAATAAGATGATTCTTGATGAATTGTGCTATGATAGAGCTTCTTTGTCAAATGAACACATTAAACTATTGTCTTCCTTTACTGATGAACAACCAAATGTTTATGATAGAAATAGCTCAGCAATATTTGCAAAATAGGGGGGTTTCTTCTTTTTGTATAGTCTTGGTGGTACTAGAAAACTTTTATTTGAAAAACTATTTTGGTAGCTATTAGATCTAAAGGAGAAATTGTTCTTAATGTGGCATTACATCTTTACTACTACCAAGGGAAGAACAAAGCATTCAAGGTTCTACATTCCTTTGCAAATCAATGAAGATTCCACATGCAATATAAAGCAAAATTCTATCAATGTTGAATTGCTGTCAAAAGGACAACTAATTATTTGGGATGAAGCACCAATTGTCCATTAGATTTGCTTTAAGCATTAGATAGAACCCTAAGGGACATACTAAGATTTTCTAATGTTGATATTCTTAATAAACCATTTGGTGGTAAAGTTGTTCTTGGAAGTGACTTCAGACAAAATTCTACCAATTGTGCCATATGGAAATAGACAACATATAGTACATACCACCATTAAGTATTCTATCTTTGGCAATTTTGTGGGATATACTTCTAAACTTCACATATATTACCTATTATCTTAATTTATCAACCTTTTTTTATCTTAATGTATCAACCTTTTTTTATATATAGTTGTTTTGTGCTTCCAGGTTTTAACCTTATCAAAAAATGTGCATCTTCAAGTTGGAAACAAGAGTTAAGACAATTATCGAAATATTTTTTTCCTTGGGTAGCAATTCGGTATGAAAAGATTATATATTGATTATGTTTTTGAGTACCCAATGATTCATAGAAAATTAATTGGGTAATAATTGCTATGATAAACCACTTAGCTTATAAAGTGAAGTTATGTACGCTTGAGTTTTTATAGTTGATTAAAATGATGTTCTTAAGATATTGTGTGATCTAAGTAATGAAACATGATTAGGAAGTGCATAGCTACCTTGAAACTATTCCTTTTATTCTAGGCCTAAACTTGGGTTTAAGTAAATAGGGTTGAAAAAGAAAAAAAAAGAAAGACATGAAAAGAAAAGAAAAATAAAACAAAAAAAAGGAAGGAAAAATTTTCTTTAGTTTACTTTGCTATATAAGTTGCTTAGCAACTAGGGGATTTGACACCACAAGCGTAAACTTTCACGTAAAATGGTGACTTAGATATGGGTATGCAAAGCACTTTGATGTCTATTCCTATTGATTAAATTTTAAGTGTAACTCAAAGAAGAATATATGCATCTCTCTCATTTAATTGACACCCTAGTTTACTAGTTGAGTTTGTACTAGTAAAAAGGAATGCGTTAGAAGTAAGTTGTGCATGACTTGGTTGTGTTAGTTATGAGGTTTGCATTAACTAATTGAGGGTACTTATGGATAGAGATGAAGAGAGATGAGTATGCATGGTTTCTTTTATTTAGAATTGCTGCAAATGTAAGATGGATGTGTATGTTGAATTAAGAATTGAACATAAATAACTTATGCATTGTGATGGTACCGTTAGACATAATATATGATTTACCATGGTTGAATTCTATTTCTTGGGGACTTGCAAAAGCTAAGTATATGAGAATTTGATAAGTGCATAATTTTATATTTTCTTTCCTTTATTCTATAGTTTCTAGTCTATTTCTAGGTGTTAATATGCTTATTAAAGTTCTACATGTGTTAGGACATGATTTGGCAAGCTTTGGAGATTTTATTTAAAAAGGAGAAGAATTCCTATTTTAATAGGAAACTAACCTCTGCTCAATATTTTAGGTTTTAGACCATTGATAAGTTTCATAATGGAAAATACCTTTAGAGTTGTAAATTAGACATCCAGGAGATTTTAAAATGGATTGGATCATCTAATTTGGAGTTCATTTGGATTTTCAACCAAAGTTTCAAAGTTAGTGAAGAATTCAGAGTCCTAATCCTATCCGGATTAGGATTCTAACTTGCATGGCAGCCAAAATTTTGGCAATATCTAGAGCTAAAAAAGTACCAATGAGGTTATTCAAAAGGCTATTGAAAGCTGAGAGAAAGAGATATAACTTTCATGAGATCCTAAGTCCAAATTCCACCATCTTCCAAGTTGAAACTTCATCTCACACTGCGATACAAATTTAGAATCCTAGAGCTAGGTCACTTTAAGAATATCCATGGGTAAAGGGTGACTTTTTGTTATTTAGTGGTTGCAAAAATCCCTTTTTGAACTAGAAGACTAAAAGGCATGACCTAATGTATAAATAGACTTCTTAAAATTTATTTTAGAGACCTTTTGCTACACCTTCTTCTTCTTCTTCTCTTTGCTATGCATAATCTAACACTTGTTTTAAATTTTTTAGTATGTTTGGCTAAACATTTCTTTTTCATTCATGGGGATATCAATCTCTAAATGCATATTGATGGTTTAATTATTCCAGTAAAGTTATTTCTATTCCTTTCTATGAAGTTGCTTATCTTATTCTGATTTAAAGGCTTATGATATCTATTTTGACATGCACTTTAGGTTGATTAAGTGGATAGTGATTGCTAAATTTAGCAATTGTGATACATAATAGTCATTTTCCTTATCATTAAGTGGCACATGGTAGTTGCAACTATAGACAAGTTGTCATTTAATTCATTATGAATAACATAACCTATGTTAAATAATTTGAGCTTGTGTGATTAGAGATCAACCTAATCTCTTTGTTCTTAATGCTACTACTACATTAAATCTAGAGAGCTTGTTCTAAGTTATGTAGTAGTTAGATGCTAGTGGAGAGCTTATTTCATTAGTTGCAGTAAAGAGAGATTTTAGGCAATAGAGTTTATTATTGTCTAAGGTTAATAACTTTATAAGAAGATAGCGTAACTTGATCTTTGATTATTGCCATTAATTGTGAGGGTAAGATTGAACCTAAACTTGAAGTTATTTCTATCTAATACTTTCTTTTCCATTCAAATTTGTCTACTTGCTATTGTTTGCTTTGCATCCAAACGCTCGGTTTCATTTACGATTGTTACAAATCAGTGTTTGATTGTACACTCTCTATGGGATTGGCTTTTACTCTCCTATTTACCTGTTAGTGATTGATAATGTAAATTGCGTTTCGAGTGTTGACGACGTTCCACCAAATTTTGGTGCCATTACTAAGGAGTGTTTTTTTTGGACAAACTTTATATTCCAATTAATTAAGAAGTATTATTTAGTTAATAGTATTGTCAATTTGTGTTTTTCAATTATTTTGTCATTTTTCCTATTATTTTTTGGGTGATTATGCATTTTGGTAGATTTTCTTTTGTTTTTCTTTTCAAATTTGTAGGAGCATTGGTGGATAAGTCTCCTGTTATAGCCATGAATTTGATTTCAAACATAGCAGTTAACTGACAATAGCTTGGCACAAGGCAAGATGATCCTATAAGAAAAGTTAATGAGGTAAGTACATATTCACTCCAACAACAAATATTTGATTTTACCTCTCTTGTTAGACAAATTATTGTAGGGAGTGTCCAATAAGCTAAGGCATGCAGCATATGTTCCATAATAAGGCATTCAACTGATATGTGCCTCATGATGCAAGATGGAGCTGAAGAATAAGTAAATGCAGTAAGGGGATTTTTAGGACAACTAAGGACATATGATCCCTACTTTAACACATATAATCCTAGATTGAGAGATAATACAAACTTAAGCTATTAGAACCTATGAATGATTCCTTTCTAAAAAAGCCACCTGGATTGTAGCAAGATTAACAAGTATTCCAGCCCAATCAAGCAACCTCATCCAATCTAGGTATGTCTTTAGAAGATATTGTGAAGTCTCTTGCAACTAGTACTCACTAGTTTTAGCAAGACAAAAAGGCTAGTATCTAGAATTTAGAGAATCAGGTAAGTCAACTGGCTACAACTATGAGTCATTTATAGGCATAAGGTTTAGGTAAGCTACCATCCTAGATAGTGGTGAACCTAATAGGAAATGCTAGTTCCATCACCTTGAGGAGTGGAAAGGAACTAGATAAAACATTAAGAACCCTGTTGCAGCAATAGTGGAAGAAATTGATGAGAAGGCAAAAATTTCACCAAAGGAAGTTTTTGAACTTACAAGCAAAATAGATCCCTTGGAGGTGGTAGTCATTAAGCATTTAGAGCTAGAAAAAGTGGAGGAAATTGAGCTAAGTGAAGAATTAAAGGAGACTGTGACTAAATTGTACTCATTAGAAGTAACTCTAGAAAGGTATGTAGCTTCTTTATTTAAATTGCCCAATTCTTACTAGAAACTTTTACCTTCTATTTTACAATATCTTAGTTTAGAGATGAAATCATTGCTTGTCCACCATCAAATTAGAGAAGTTGAATAACACTTAATGTCAAGCCAATGATGTTAAACCAAGGCATTGCTTGGGAGGTAACCCAAGAGTGGCTAGCAAGCCATAACCAGATTTGCTTTCTTTCCTATCTCTTTTATTTCTTCTATGTCCATTATTTGCTTTATTTCTTAACATTGAGGACAATGTTAGTTTGAAGTGTAGGGAAGAGGCATAGGATTTATCAATTTCAATTCTACGATTTTTAAGGCTTTCAATTTCTATAATTTTCAGTTGTGTGTTTGCATTTATAGTGTCTTGCTTGTGGGTGCAGAAATTTTTTTTCCTTGGGCAGTGATTTGGCATGAAAAGATAATATATTAATTATGTTCTTAAGTGCCCAATGATGCATAGGAAATTAATTGGGTAATAATTGTTATGACAAACCACCCAGCTTATGTTGCTGGCATTGTTTTATAAAGTGAAGTTATGCATGAATAAGTCTTTGTAGTTGATTGAAATTATGTTCTTGAGTGTTGTGTGAATTAAGTAATGAAGCATGATTAAGAAGTGCATGGCTGCCTTGAGATTGTTTCTTTTATGCTAGGCCTAAACTTGGGTCTAAGCAAATAGGGTTAGAAAAGAAAAAAAAATGAGAGAAACAAAAAAAAAAGGAAAAAGAAAATAGAAAACAAGAAGGAAAAAATTTCCTTAGTCTACTTCACCATTTAAGTTGCTTAGTAATTAGGGATTTGAGACCATAAGTATTGATTTTCATGTCAAACGGTGACTTAGACATGATTATGCAAAGCATTTTGACGTCTATTTCTGTTGATTAAATTTTAGGTGCAACTCAAAGAAGAACATGTGCATCTCTCTTATTAAATTGACATCCTAGTCTGTTACTTGAGTTTGTAGTAGTAAAAAGGAATGGGTTGAAGGTAATTTGTGCCTGACTTACTTGTGTTAGTCATGAGGTTTGCATTAACAAATTGATGGTACTTGTGCATAGAGATGAAAAGAGATGAGTATGCATGATTTTTTTTATTTGGCATTGCTACAATTGTAAGATGGATGTGTATATTGAATTAAAAATTGAATATAAATAACCTATGCATTGTGATAGTACCCTTAGACATACTTAATATATGATTTACCATTGTTGAATTCTGCTTTGCTTGAGGACATGCAAAAGCTAAGTGTATGAGAATTTGATAAGTGCATCATTTTATATTTTTCTTTCATTTATTTTATAGCTTTTTTAGTCTATTTCTAGGTCTTAATATGCTTATTAAGGTTAAGACATGATTTGATGAGCTTTGAAGATTTTATTTGAAAAGAAAAAGAATTCCTGTTTTGATAGGAAACTGAACTCTGATTAGTTTTTCAAGTCTTAGACCATTAATAAGTTCTAAAATGGAAAAGTCACCTTCAAAAGTTTTAAAGTAGACATCCAATTTTCAGAATTGTTTTGGATCATCCAATTCAAAGTTCATTATTCCTCCTACTAAAGCTTCAAAGTTGGTGTAGAATTTGGAGTCTTAGTCTTAATTAGATTAAGATTTTGATTTGCGAGGCAGCCAATATTTTGCAATATCTAGAGCTACAAAAATCCAATTAAGGTGGTTCAAAAGGTTATACAAAGAAAAGAAAAAGGGCACTTTCATGAAGAACTAATCCCAAAGCACCAATAATGATAGAAACAACTGAGTTCTTCAAACTTTTAGAATGCTTAGTTGATGATGAAGATAAAGGTAAAGATGGAGGCGGGTGGGGATTGGATTCTCCAAGGTTGTGATTTGGTTACTCAATTTGAAAATTTCAATTTTGTTCAATATGATATCATTAATCTTGCTAATGGAATTTGGTTGCAACTTAATTGAAAGGTTGAGTTTCTTCATGTTTCCTATGCTCAATGGATCCATAGTATACTTATTATAAATGGGATGCAGAACTCCTTGGCTTCACTTGATCACATCAGTGCATGGTTAAACAAACTTATCAGCAATGAAAATCTAAAACACCTTTACCCCATTGTACACTTTGTTCAAATTCACAAAAATACATCCTTACCTTATAAGTAAAACCTGAGTTCACTGGAAAATCTTAGGTCACATTATGTCTTAAGCTCTAGTTCATGCCAAAGGGGCATGTAGTTAAGTAAACTTATTCAAGTGCTATGCAATTGTCAGCTCCATCTTTGTAGATAGGTTTTAAACCAAAGCCAACTGCAATAATCCCATTATCTCCATCCTTTAGGTACAGAAAGTCATCGACCAAGTGCGAGGACATTTTGGTGTCTTGCATAGCAAAAATCTAGCCCCCATCAATGTTGATCCTATACAAGGTCTCAAAAGCATTATCTTTGCTGTCTATTTGTAAAGATTAGTGGGAATAGAGATGATTTTGATCCTATGGATGAAGGCATAGGCATTTGGGTGAGAGGTGCTAGGTGTAAAGTTTAAGTTCAGCCTCTAGTTGGATTCCACATTGATGTAGTACTCTCTTAATTCTGTTTGCATGGGATTGTCATTGTTGTCCATGGTGAGTGAAGCATTAAAATCTTTGAGAAGAGTGTAGTAGCCAGATTTCACTATAAAGATAGAGTTGGAGTAATTAAAATTAGAGTACGACATGGGAAAAAATAAAGGTAGAGAAGTTTTGGTCTACCAAAGACCAAAAGTGAGTAGGTGAACTCAGAGCAAGACAAGCATGTGGTGGCATATTAGGGGAAGCTCTGATGCCTCAGTGGAGATTGACAATTGGTTGTTTTTTGGTTCGATGAGAGTGAATAGTTTGGAGCAGACATCTCTGATCTAGTTATGGTTATCTGATGTGAAAACTAAGTTGCCAGTGAAACTACAATTGGTGGGGGAATCTTCTATGGGAACATAGGAGGTAACATGGATAAGGAAAAGTTGTTAAAGAAGGAACAATATAAGGAATGAACTGGAAATGGTTGGTATATTCTTATTGGTGTTTGAGTTCACCATAGTTGCAAAGGATTTTATTTGTTGTAACATAATTATTAAGAGGAGTTTGCTTTTTGTTTGCTTTACTTTTGCTTTCTTTCTTTTTCCCAAAAGCCTCTTTAGGTTAAATGAATAGGTTGAAAGCATTTCCTATACCTGAGTTTCATGTGTGTTGAAGACTTGCACTAATAATTTGACCAAAGTCTTGTTTCATTCCACTATCTATCATAAAAAACATAAAACATTCATCACACTATCTCTCAAAAAAGGTAAAAACATAAAGATTGCACAATTTGTAATGTAAAATTTCACTGTTGTTCTACATTTTATTTTAAAATTACAGTTACCTACCATCTTAACTGAAGGTTATACTACACTGAATAATATTAGTAGTCATATATTCTAATAGACTATAATGACATCAATAATATTTAAATTGCATTTATTTATTTATTTATTTTTTGTAAACTGCAAGCTTTGTTTTTGAAATTTTGGAGATAAGTAATTACTAACAATAGGATCTTCGCCACTAAACTTCTTTTTAAGCTTTTAAAATTGAGAACATATGCTTAACCCAAAAAAAAAAAAAAGGAGAACATATAGTTTTCCAAAAAAAATTAGAACATGTATGCTAAATTAAAAGCTCTTGGCCTATGGAACACATTTTAATATACATGTATATGAACCCATTGAAAGAAAGAGTGTCAACACCTGAACCTATAAGCTATGACCAATGCACAAGATAAGTTGGCCCAAAGGCCCATTTAGCTTGTCTACCCTAACTCAAAAAGAGTGACCATGCAATAAAACTATGTTCATATAAATTCTTGATATATTACCAAGAATTTTGATAGAGCCTTCACCAAAATATGGACTTTCCCAATAATACAATAGCCTATAAACAATATTTCTTAATCTTGAATGATCCAAATTACGCCTACAATTATAATTACATACTTCAAAATTAGACAATCCACAATTTAAGTGGCCTACATTCCCTAACTTTTCTTATAGCCTGAAAATAAAGGAATCCAAGTAACAAGTCAACAAAAGAGTGATCTACCACAAATTTCTGGGTCTCACCACCCCAATAGATAGTTAACAAAGATAATCACTATTTGAAAATAAGAAACATAAAGAATGTGAGTTATATGACTCAGTAAATGTATAATTAACATAGTGACAAGGAAGGGAAACAAACACAATGCTACACAAGATTAGTAACAACTAATCTTGAATTAAAATAATTGACATGAATCTTTGAACCAATAATTTAAATTTTCATAAATTAAATAACTATAGTAGTATATATAAGGACTCTTTACACTAAACCAATATCCATATATATATATATATATATATATTTATATATATACATAGAGAGAGAGAGAGATGTGTGTGTGTGTGTGTGTGTGTGTGTGTGTGTGTGTGTGTGTGTGTGTGTGTGTGTGTGTAATGCAACACCATAAAGTATAAAAATACAAGCATGGAAAAAATCATCTACAACCCAATCATAGTATACACCAGATCATTCTTTACAGAGCGCACATTCTTTTTTCTATGTGTACAAATATAGATTTTGCTCAACATAATACCATTGCTTAATCAAATATCTATTAAAAAAATTATATTGAAAAGCTTATTTCCCAAGAGTTATAAACTATAACTCTAAAATAGATAGCCCCAGAGATGATTAATAATAAAGATGATTTATATGTAGAATGGAATTGGATATATAATGTTTAATAGAATAAAAGCACATAAAAAAATATAATCATGAAAAAGTTAAGTAGATATCACAGTACAATCATACACTCATAGTATTGCCAAATAAGCCCAAACTATCTTCAATGGCTCAAGCAGGTGGGAGGTTAGCTTCCAAAGAAACTATAAAAATAAATAAATAAATCCACTTGTCAAACCATATTTAAAAGCATTAAAATAGTGAAAACATTATTATAAATAGTATAACTCTTATCACTTTACACTAGCATATCCCGAAGTGTTATCTCTCGTTGTGACTACAAGTTATGTGCTAAATTAACTCTAAAGTTTATTTTAAACATCATAGAAGTGTTATTCAGTTACCAACATTTATTTCAAGGCTCTCATAACTTAGGAATACATATTTAGTAATAGATTACCATCCTATAATCACCATCAACTCTAGAAAAATAAAATTAGTTCATACGGCAATCTATAATGAATTTGGAAAGCATATGGCATAAGATTAGGACAATGGTATTAAGAGAGAGGAAGTTCAAAGAGAGAAAATTAAGGTTAAGGTTTTAATGAGCAATTCTCAAAAATTATAAAGGTTAGATAAAATTTTAATTTACCCACTAGATGATAGAAAGACAAAAAGCATGAAGCTACCCAAAGACTATTGTCATCACATAATTTTCTTCAATATTTAATTTATATTTGTGACAAAAGGAAGGAAAATTTGAGATTTTTAGAGAGTTAAATGTGCAAAAGGGTGAGATTCATCCTTAGGTTAAGTGAGTTTGTGGAAGGAAAATAAAAAGAGATCAAGACAAAGGAGGATTGGGGAAGAAAAATGGAGCACAATGAGGAGGAAAGGGTGTCGGCACTACCAGCTGAAAGCTGGAGGGATATGTGAAGAGTGGAGGGGAAAAGGAGGAAAAAGGTAAAAAAAAAGAAAGCCCTTTCGAAATTATGAAACTGCCCTTGCTTTTTTTCTTTTAAAAAAAATAAAAACATGTACAAAGAAATCGTTTCAAAAGTTGATAACTATATGAAATTCGGATATATATTTATTAATTTTAATTTTTTGATGATTCGAAAGCACGCAAGAGATTGTGCTTATATATAATTTTGTACCATAAATGTTTCTTCAATCTCAATTTTATTTATCTTATTTTCTCAAAATTTTGATATTTTCACAAATTTTAACACACTTCAATGTATATTTATAAAATATAATTTAATATTTATCATGTAATAATTATATTTTTAATATTCAAAATAAGTTAATTCACACTTATTTCCTAATGGCCATTCAATATAAAAGAAAACCTTATATTTATGTTGGTATTGGTACGCTCTCAGTTACGTAAGAGAGACTTAATTGGGAGGAGATTTATCAAAAAATAAAATTAAAAAAATTAAAAAATAATTTAAATAAAAAATAATAATTATAAATATAAAATTTACAATTATAAATATAAAATTAACAATGCATTCCACCTTTCATACAGTTAAAGTTGGCGTACGCGTATTGTACGTCCTTTTATTTTTGCCATTGGTTTTTATTTCTTTTGATAACCATTATTTGCCAACAAAGACTTGAGTTAAATATTTGAGCAACGGTCATGATTTCATTGCATGTTAGTTTTATATATAAGCTAAATCCAGCTAACTAACTCTAAACGCCTTAATCAAATATATAACTTCGACCTAATAAAAAAATTAATTTTATAATAGAGGAAGGATATTTTTGATTTTTAGTTTTAAAAAAATAATTAATTTATTAATTTTTAACTTAAAAAATTAAGTTTTTTTATAATTATAATTAAAATAATTTAATTTTTTATAAATATAATTAAAATAAATTAATCTATAAATAAATATAATTGAGATAATTTAATTACTCACACACCAAACTTTTTTTTTAACATAATGTACATCATTGATGGTGATTTAGACTTTATTTTTATTCTTAAAATTTCAGCACACTTCTTATAGTGTTAAGTTATTTTTTTTTTTACTAAACTCTAAGCCTTAGTTTTATGAAATTAAAATATTTTTTTAATTAAAAAATAAATTTATGTAATAATCATATTAAATTATAATTAAAAAATAAAATTAAAATCATTATCAGTAAATTATATTAAAGTAAAAAATATTTAATAAATAAAAAATTAAATTTCTTTAATTATATTTATAAATAAATTAAATTATTTAATTTAAAAATTAAAAAATTAATTTTTTTAAAAATAAAAGAATTAAAATTATTATTTTTCCATTCAATAAAAAAAATTTCAAGAATAGTTTTTCAAAAAGTCATGGCCCATAAGCCATACACCGATGGCAAAGAAACGTTATTGATTTAGTTACGTGTGGTATAGTGCAAGTCTGCAAAGAAAGTGCAAGCAAATGAGAATGGAATGTGACACGGGCAAAAGTTGTGGAGCACTGCGAGTTTTACGTTGACTTTTTTTTACGTTGTCTAAAATTTAATCATAAAAATAAATTTTAATTAAAATTAAAAAAATAAATTTAATTATATCTAATAACGTGATTGAATATATAAAAAAAAATAATGTAAAAATATTATTTCCTAAAATAGTTATACGAGAATGAAACATATTATGAGAGCTCACCCGAAAGAAAATAATTATATTATTTTTATAATTTTATTTTTATTTAATTTGTATAATATATATTTTAAATTATTTAATTTTATAATTTAAATTATCAAACTAATAAAAATCAACCTAAATCCTTGTAAAATCTAGTTGTAGACATTTCATTACGAGAACAACGTTTTTTAGAAGAAAGATGTGACTGACTCATATGTCATCTGGGGTATTCCTTTGGTACCAAATTTACATATGAACATTTCATTTGCTGTAGTCAGTAGTTATGAAGATTTTTTAGTATAATTTATTATATCCTTTATCTTAGCACTTATAATAGTTTCTGAGATCATTATATTTGGATTATTTTGTATGTAAATCAATAGTTACATTATTTAGTGCATAAAAAATTAACTATCATGATGTATTTGGTGGTCCCCAATAATAATTATCATGATGAAGCAGGCAGAACTCATCTAAAGGGCTAGAAGAGTCACATATTTTGCAGAATAAAATAGTACAGTGGCAGCCGGCTGAGATCATTATATTTGGACTATTATGTATGTAAATCAATAGTTACACTATTTAGTGCATAACAAAATAACTATCATGATGTGTTTGGTGGTCCCCAATAATAATTGTCATGATAAAGCAGGCAGAACTCATCTAAAGGGTTAGAAGAATCACATATTTTGCAAAATAAAATAGTACAGCGGCAGCCGGCAAGATTGTGATTCGCCTGGTATACTTATTTTTTATTTTTAGTTCGCTTGATATACTTAATTTTTATTTTTAAATTTAATTACAGTTTAATTTCAATATCTTTTATTTTTTATTAAAATCATACCAACTCCTTTAATCACAAAAGAAAAATAATACAGTGACACACTTCCTCTGGTCCCTTCTTAATACGGACCCACTGCATTTGCAAAAGTATTTTCTGAGTGGAGTTTCCGTGTTTTTATTTCCGTAATGTCAGAGAAGGTAGAGTTGGATGACTTGGAGAAGACTGATCGGTTTCACAAATGAGGTGGGATCAGCACCTCCGGCGATGAGGTCAGTTTTCACGCTCTCAAATTTCAATAGATAAAGTTTGAACGCATAAAATTAACCATTGATTTAATTTTAGGGAAGAAGGAAAAGATAAGTGTAGAGATATAGCAGGAATTAGCTGCAAGGCTTAAAGTCGTCCAAAAAGTAGAATAGATTCAGATCAAAGCTTGGATAGGCATGGAATTAGCAAGAGTAATCTGGGATGCTGCGAAGTATTTGTGGGGTTGCAGCAAAGGCCACGCTCTCTATGTTTGTGATCTGCAGGATAATCTCGAGTCATTAAGAGGCAAAGGGAATGAACTTCAAACAATTTGCACAGATTTGAACAGAAGGATTAACGAAGCTGAGGACACAGCAGAAAAGCAGAGAACAGAGCAAGTCAGTAACTGGCTTCACAAAGTTCACCATACTCAACAGGTAACGTACTTGAAACTTGAAAGCTACCCGCAAATAATTCGTTTTCTTCCTTGAATGCAAAATAAATTGAAACAGCGTCTGATACTTTCACATAAAATTCTTAATTTAAAAATTTTTTGAATTAATTGATATTTTTATTCTATTTGATTACTTCATGAAAGCTAGATAGGCATACCTACGATCGGTGAGAAATTGATGAAATATATATACTTACTTTGGGACAATTGTAACCATCAACAGTACATAGAATTCATACTCTGGAACTTCTTATAATTAAGTTGCAAGCAAAATAATCATAACGATAATTAATTAATGATGGTTCCTGAAAGTAATAACTTCAAATAGTTTCTGTATGTATTCAAGTTAGTTTTGTCTCATAAATTGTTTGGTTAATTAAAGGATGTTACTCGGAGGAGAAAAAGAAATTATTAAATAATAATAGTATTTTCAAATAAAATATAGACATTAGCTTTTAAGAATGGTGACATTAGCAGTATAGGAAAAACAACAGAGACGTCCTTGGATCTAGCTGTTAAGTAAAACTTTCAATTTAGAGAAACTTTCTCGCGCAACATTAATAAATGAGTGTTGTTATTAGTACAAATTTTTTAAGTACTTTTGGAGCACAAATGAGAGAGGAAGTGTGAAATGACCATTTCACCCTCCTCTCTCTTGTACTCTTAGAGTACCTCAAAAGTTTGTACATGAAACATATTTCTTCATGAATTAAGCTGTACCTATACCTACTTTTTCACAAAAAGCCCACATATGAACCAATAAGGTGTTGGGGTAATAAAAGTTGGCTGTGTTTTAGGGAACCTTGAGGTGGTTTGTGAATACAGGTTTGAGGCTGGAGATGTCTTTGTTATGAGGGGTCTCCTGTTTATAGCTCCTTTAGTCTCCTACCCAAAAGGGTAGGGAAATACCCTTGGAAAAATTAAAAAAAGAAAAAAGCCCACACATAATGGTGTGAATTGTTGAATTTGTTGCATCCCAAAATTCAGTTTATAGGGTTCAATACGTATAATAATTTAAATTATGAATGATAATAATTAATTAAGGATAATGTCAGAGAGTGGTGAAACTCAACATGAATAGCTCTAACTTGAAAGAGAGGAAGTATTGCACAATCCTATTGTGCTTGAATTGCTGTTGAAGGAATCTTCTCAATCATTTTAGTTTACTAAATGTAAAAAGTTCATCTTTAGTTATGCTTAATGCACTAATGGACCAAAAATGCAATTTTCCTTAGACTGAAGTACGATAACATCATAAGTTACAGCTGGATATTAATATAAACTTTTGTTCTTACAGGTAATAGAAGACATTCAAGTTCAAGGTACCAACGAAATTCAAAATACATGTCTATGTAAGTGCTGGCCAAAAAACTGTGTTTCAAGTTATAAATTGGGCAAGAGTGCTGTGAAGATGCTTCAGGCTGTGGATGAAGTCATAACCATGGGAGAGAGTCTTAGTAAGGTTGTCGATATTGCTTTCAATCTGCCAGGCAAGCCAATGAACGAGATGCCCATAGATGAGACAGTAGGCATGGATTTAATGCTAAACAAGGTCTGGGAGAGTATTGAAGCAGAAACTGTTGGCATCATTAGTTTATACGGAATGGGTGGGGCTGGGAAGACTTCCTTAATGAAGAGAATCAACAATGAGTTTGGAAGGAGAAGGAATGATTTTGATGTAGTTTTATGGGTGGTGGTATCTAAAGATCCTGACATTGACAGAATTATGGACAATATTAGAAGAAAATTCAATATTCCTGATAACATCTGGAATCGAAAAAGCAAAGAAGAAAGAGTGGCAAAGATTTATGAAGTCTTGAAAAAGAGAAAATTTTGTCTGTTACTAGATGATATATGGAAAAAATTGGACTTAACAATGCTGGGAGTCCCACACCCAAAGGACAATAATTATAAATCAAAAGTGATATTTACAACTCGATCTGAGGATGTGTGTGCCAAAATGCAAGCTCAAAAAAAATTCAAAGTGGAATGTTTGACAGAAAAAGAAGCGTTTGATTTGTTCTGCATGAAAGTTGGTGAGGAAACTTTAAACTCACACTGTGATATTCCAAAACTAGCAAGGGAGATGGCTACTGAATGTGATGGTCTGCCACTTGCTCTAATTACAGTGGGGAGTGCCATGGCTGGGGTAAAAAGTGTTGAATCATGGGAACACGCAAAAAAATTTTTAACAAGTTGTCCTTTGACAGCTCCAGATTTGGAGAAGGATGTGTTCTCTATTCTCAAGTTTAGCTATGACAAATTACCAGATGAAGCCCACAGAATTTGTTTCTTATATTGTGCACTATACCCGGAGGATTATGAGATTCAAGTTATTGATCTTATTGATAGATGGATTGCAGAGGGATTTCTTGGTAAGGATAAAAGCGTACATGATATGTATAGTCACAGTAAAATTATACTTGAAAGATTGAAACTTTCTTGTTTGTTGGAGGGCATTGATGCCTACATGTTGTCTTTGAGTGGTGCTGTTAAGATGCATGATGTGATCAGGGACATGGCACTTTGGTTAGCACGTGACCAAGATCGAACAATAAACAAAATTCTAGTAGAAGGGGAAGCATTTCCAATGTCACAAATGACTGATGCTGAAACATGGAACACTGTAGAGCGAATATCCATCATGGGTAGTGGGCAACGGAAACTACCACCTACATGTCCAAATCTACTGACGCTAGTGGTATTAAATGCTTCCACATTAACATCGCTTCCAGAATGCATGTACAATTTGAAAGTCTTGCATCTTGGAAGGTGTTCGATGATTCCTAAAGAAGTGGGTCAATTTATTTATTTGGAATATCTTAACCTGTTTCGATCTGACATCACAATGTTGCCGATGGAGTTGAAGAATTTGAAAAATTTGAGGGTGCTGCTTTTGGAACATGCTTGCTGTGGTATTGAATTCATTCCCTTGGAAGTGATGTCAAGACTTAAGCTTGGATAGGCATGGAATTAGCATGAGTAATCTGGGATGCTGCGAAGTGTTTGTGGGGTTGCAGCAAAGGCCACGCTCTCTATGTTTGTGATCTGCAGGATAATCTCCAGTCATTAAGAGGCAAAGGGAATGAACTTCAAACAATTTGCACAGATTTGAACAGAAGGATTAACGAAGCTGAGGACACAGCAGAACAGCAGAGAACAGAGCAAGTCAGTAACTGGCTTCACAAAGTTCACCATACTCAACAGGTAACGTACTTGAAACTTGAAAGCTAGCCGCAAATAATTCGTTTTCTTCCTTGAATGCAAAATAAATTGAAACAGCGTCCGATACTTTCACATAAAATTCTTAATTTAAAAAATTTTTGAATTAATTGATATTTTTATTCTATTTGATTACTTCATGAAAGCTAGATAGGCATACCTACGATCGGTGAGAAACTGATGAAATATATATACTTACTTTGGGACAATTGTAACCATCAACAGTACATAGAATTCATACTCTAGAACTTCTTATAATTAAGTTGCAAGCAAAATAATCATAACTATAATTAATTAATGATGGTTCCTGAAAGTAATAACTTCAAATAGTTTCTGTATGTATTCAAGTTAGTTTTGTCTCATAAATTGTTTGGTTAATTAAAGGATGTTACTCGGAGGAGAAAAAGAAATTATTAAATAATAAGAGTATTTTCAAATAAAATATAGACATTAGCTTTTAAGAATGGTGACATTAGCAGTTTAGGAAAAACAATAGAGACGTCCTTGGATCTAGCTGTTAAGTAAAACTTTCAATTTAGAGAAACTTTCTCGCGCAACATTAATAAATGAGTATTGTTATTAGTACAAACTTTTTAAGTACTTTTGGAGTACAAATGAGAGAGGAAATGTGAAATGACCATTTCACCCTCCTCTCTCTTATACTCTTAGAGTACCTCAAAAGTTTGTACATGTAACATATTTCTTCATGAATTAAGCTGTACCTATACCTACTTTTTCACAAAAAGCCCACATATGAACCAATAAGGTGTTGGGGTAATAAAAGTTGGCAGTGTTTTAGGGAACGTTGAAGCGGTTTGCCAATACAGGTTTGAGGCTGGAGATGTCTTTGTTAGGAGGAGTCTCCTGTTTATAACTCCTTTAGTCTCCTACCCAAAAGGGTAGGGAAATACCCTAGGAGAAATTAAAAAAGAAAAAAGCCCACACATAATGGTGTGAATTGTTGGATTTGTTGCATCCCAAAATTCAGTTTATAGGATTCAATACATATAATAATTTAAATTATGAATGATAATAATTAATTAAGAATAATGTCAGAGAGTGGTGAAACTCAACATGAATAGCTCTAACTTGAAAGAGAGGAAGTATTGCACAATCTTATTGCGCTTGAATTGCTGTTGAAGGAATCTTCTCAATCATTTTAGTTTACTAAATGTAAAAAGTTCATCTTTAGTTATGCTTAATGCACTAATGGACCAAAAATGCAATTTTCCTTAGACTGAAGTACGATAACATCATAAGTTACAGCTGGATATTAATATAAACTTTTGTTCTTACAGGTAATAGAAGACATTCAAGTTCAAGGTACCAATGAAATTCAAAATACATGTCTATGTAAGTGCTGGCCAAAAAACTGTGTTTCAAGTTATAAATTGGGCAAGAGTGTTGTGAAGACGCTCCAGGCTGTGGATGACCTCATAACCATGGGAGAGAGTCTTAGTAAGGTTGTCGATATTGCTTTCAATCTGCCAGGCAAGCCAATGAACGAGATGCCCATAGATGAGACAGTAGGCATGGATTTAATGCTAAACAAGGTCTGGGAGAGTATTGAAGCAGAAACTGTTGGCATCATTGGTTTATACGGAATGGGTGGGGCTGGGAAGACTTCCTTAATGAAGAGAATCAACAATGAGTTTGTAAAGAGAAGGAATGATTTTGATGTAGTTTTATGGGTGGTGGTATCTAAAGATCCTGACATTGACAGAATTATGGACAATATTAGAAGAAAATTCAATATTCCTGATAACATCTGGAATTGAAAAAGCGAAGAAGAAAGAGTGGCAAAGATTTATGAAGTCTTGAAAAAGAGAAAATTTTGTCTGTTACTAGATGATATATGGAAAAAATTGGACTTAACAATGCTGGGAGTCCCACACCCAAAGGACAATAATTATAAATCAAAAGTGATATTTACAACTCGATCTGAGGATGTGTGTGCCAAAATGCAAGCTCAAAAAAAATTCAAAGTGGAATGTTTGACAGAAAAAGAAGCGTTTGATTTGTTCTGCATGAAAGTTGGTGAGGAAACTTTAAACTCACACTGTGATATTCCAAAACTAGCAAGGGAGATGGCTACTGAATGTGATGGTCTGCCACTTGCTCTAATTACAGTGGGGAGTGCCATGGTTGGGGTGAAAAGTGTTGAATCATGGGAACACGCAAAAAATTTTTTAACAAGTTGTCCTTTGACAGCTCCAGATTTGGAGAAGGATGTGTTCTCTATTCTCAAGTTTAGCTATGACAAATTACCAAACGAATCCCACAGAATTTGTTTCTTATATTGTGCACTATACCCAGAGGATTATGAGATTCAAGTTATTGATCTTATTGATAGATGGATTGCAGAGGGATTTCTTGGTAAGGATAAAAGCGTACATGATATGTACAGTCACGGCAAAATTATACTTGAAAGATTGAAACTTTCTTGTTTGTTGGAGGGCGTTGATGCGTACATGTTGTCTTTGAGTGGTGCTGTTAAGATGCATGATGTGATCAGGGACATGGCACTTTGGTTAGCACGTGACCAAGATCGAACGATAAACAAAATTCTAGTAGAAGGGGAAGCATGACCAATGTCACAAATGACTGATGCTGAAACATGGAACACTGTAGAGCGAATATCCGTCATGGGTAGTGGGCAACAGAAACTACAACCTGCATGTCCAAATCTACTGACGCTAGTTGTATTAAATGCTTCCACATTAGCATCGCTTCCAGAATGCATGTACAATTTGAAAGTCTTGCATCTTGGAAGGTGTTCGATGATTCCTAAAGAAGTGGGTCAATTTATTTATTTGGAATATCTTAACCTGTTTCGATCTGACATTACAATGTTGCCGATGGAGTTGAAGAATTTGAAAAATTTGAGGGTGCTGCTTTTGGAACATGCTTGCTGTGGTATTGAATTCATTCCCTTGGAAGTGATGTCAAGACTTAAGCAGTTGAAAGTGTTTAGGCATTATCGAAAAGAAGTAGAGTGTAATTCTTCACAGGAAACTGCCAAAATAGAGAGCTTATACCTAGAAGAGCTAGAATCCCTACCAGCCCTGGAGGAGCTGTGCTTAGAGATAAGAACAGGCACTGCTGCAAAAAAATTACTCGAGTCCAGCAAGTTAAAAAGTTGCGTAAGAAGTTTAGGACTTTACGGAGACAGACACATTGGGATGGCAATTAACTTACCGTCATTCATAGAATCTATATCAGAGATGAATCATCTAGAGAGCATTTACTTATTCCTATTACATTTCAATGATGTGAAAGGTGCATCCATTCTCAAAACATGCCATTTTTGGAAGCTTCGTAAAGTGATGATCAGCTTTTGTCAATCAATCATTGATTTGAACTGGCTAAGGTATGCTCCACTCATTGAAATTCTTTTGATTCGTTCGTGCTCGTCACTAAAAGAAGTAACAAAGGAAGGAACCGAATGTAACATATTCTCCCGTCTGGTGACACTGTCATTAAGCGACTTGCCAAGACTTAACTGCATTCATGAGAGATCCTTGCCATTACCCTCCCTCAAATTGATTCGAATATCGAATTGTCCAAATTTGAAGAAGTTACCTTTCAATTCCAGCTCTGCCAGGAATAGCTTGATTGAAATCGACGGAGAAAAAGAGTGGTGGAACAAATTGGAGTGGCAGGACCCACTCATTAAAGACATATTCTAATCAAAATATAGGGAAACTTAGTATCATGTGGAAAAAGGTATCTGCTACTATCTATCTCATTTATAATCTTTCTTCGTGCTCTAGATTCCACAATGTCATCTTATGACATTTTCGAGTTAATATTATGTTAGATGATAAATCCTAATAAATAATTAAATTTTGTATGCTTAATTATCTATTTGGTGCTTTCATTTAGGCAATTTATCTACTTTCAACAGTATGTACTACTAACTAATTAAACTCTTCTAATTACATAGAAAAACATATTTTACATTTGTTTAAAATCTTTTCCATCAAGACAAATCAATTTTAGACTTGTAGAAAGATTCGTGAGGGCGATACACGTGATGACAGTTTTTGATCAATTATTTTTTTTTTCCAGTTTATATCTATAGCATTTTGGTTTTGAGTGTCTGCCATTTATAGTGTTTGGTGATTGAATTGGCCTTTTCTCAATGAAAAATAGATTTGGCTCCGTTAATCTTTCAAACTTACAGGGCCTAAAACTGGGTAACCATTTTTTATTGGCAAAATATATTCTTAAATTACAGAATTTATTTTCAGATATATATGCTGTAAAAGAATATTCTAAACTACATATGATGTATAATGAACTTTTGTGCTCCACACTAATAAAATCAGTAACGGCTTGAGTCTTTTTGACAATGAGTTGCAACAGGTAGTAGTTGCCAAATTAACTATTTATTTCACAATAATCTCACTGCAAACTGGTTCATAGTTCTATCGATTTGCTATACTATTTTCTCAGTGATTGTTTTAGAACAACAGGGCCTAAAACAGGGTGAAATTCTAGAATATCAACTCCATTGGCTCAATATCTCATAGTAGGAATTTTTCTTTTTCTTTTTTCTTTAGTGAAAATCTCATTAGAAAAATTTTATTTAAGTAGCTCATAACTTGGTCCAGAATTAGGATGACACATTCTCTCACCCTTGTAGCACTCTGGTTTTTGCAGGCACATCCAGGTACCGCAATAGTTTGAGAACCAAGTGATTAAGGGGATGAGTAAAGAGCTTTCATGTCTAAAGCCTCTGTTAAATTATAGTACTCTATTTATTTTCTGTTTGTTTAATTTAATGCGGACTTATGGATGATTACTATTTGTAAGATTGTTTGTATGATGTAGTGTGATCTCTCCCTTTATAACATACGACAAACCTTCAGGATTGTCAGCAATTGTACATTTGGATTCAGATCCCAAAGTAGACATTTTTTATTGAGTCAAGTATAAGTAGATAATTATTTGTTAAAAATTAACAATATAACTTATCTCATATTCATGAATTTGCAATTAATTTAAATTTTAAACTTCAGATAGAACTACAATGCATGCTCTTTAATTAAAAGATAAAGGAAAAAGAAGAATGAAAGCAATAGTCATCCTAACTAGCTTTCTAGATATTATTTTTTTTCTCTTTTTCTTATCTGGAAAATACAGAAAACCGAATAAAACCCCTTAGCAGCTTATCTTCTCTCTTTTTTTTTTTTTAATTATTATGCAGCAAACTTGAATCCACACCATCAACTATATTTTGCTAGTTGAATAAGACTCTCAACATGTATAGTTTCCAAGGCAGGAGTGATGAAGATTAAACTCTCTAATGCCATGGAATGCTTGTACAGTTAGGGGTGCTATAAAGCAAAAAGTAAAGAGATCTATTATCATGTTGTAGCTAACATAAAGACATAAAAGCTTAAAACGCATAAAATTTGGCACAAGCATATTGAAAACCAAGTAAACAAGACCAAGTCATGGGGTATGTAGTTCTCCACTGGGATGGGTTGTCTTTTCTTGCTAAAAAAGTGTGATGTAAAATGGTAAGAGGCATAAGAGATTCCATTTAACATAATAGGCAGTTGGCTTATTCTAGTTTCTTGCATTGCCCTCATTCACGGAATAAATCTTTCCTTTCTTTGGTATCTTTTCATGTTACTAATTGTTAGAATAAGTTAGTTGAATAGTGGCCATGTTTGGTGGGCTTGATGCTAAAGCTAGACTAGAGCTCTTATACTGTTGTACTTGTTCTTGTAGTATTTTTATTCAAGTATAAATTCACATGCTAACAACCCTTTTAGGTACAGCTTTCACCAATATCTTTTCTTATTTTTTCTAACATGATATCAGAGTCATAATTTTTTAAATTCTTAAGAATTCCTTAAATTCTCAATTTTTTGAAACCCTAATTCTCAAATTTTTCTCTTAACCCCAAATCTCCAACCCTAACCCCAAATTTCAAGCCAATAATCACAGATTCTTACCTGTAATCGTGTTCTCCTTCCTTAGGTGGCTGAATCGACCATGAAAATAATGAAAATTTGAGGAAATTGCAATTGAGGTCGCATATGAATAGTGAGTGATGTCATGCATGAAGGAGTAGCACGATTTCGCGCTATAGCTAGCATCGAAGTGGTGTGACCCAATCTCAAAAGGAAGCGTTGGCCTGATCTAAGGTCGAAGGAGCACCGGTTGATGGCAGTGGAGTTGTTTGTTTGCATTGCGCAGGAGACAAGGCTAGTTGGTGAGCCTCAAATTAGCTGAAGAAGGTGCGATTGGTATCAGAGAGGGAGCGACTGGCGGTGCGGAGACGGTCAATGGGTGTTGGTGGCTGTCCAAGCATTGCGGGTGGCGGTGGAGTTATTTTTTCGGTGGCTAGTCCTGTCTTGCATGATTTTGTGCATTTTTGCACAATTTTTTGGTGATGGTTGTGTGATTTATACCTTGTAGAGCATGGGTTTCATGATTTGAAGGTCTTTGGGTAGTGTGGATTTGAAGCATTGTTGGTTTGGTGTGATTCCATATCATGGCAGAAGGTAACCTTGGTCTTGGTTCTCCTAAAGTTGTTGAAGATGTTGAAATAAAATCCAACTATCAAACTTTGTTCTTCGAAATTATTCTTACTGCAACAAAGATTATTAATTGGAAGTTAGACAATGATGGGAGATAATATCTCTCTTAGAAGAAAGTCATTGACATCTTTTTTGGTGGGATTGGAAAATAGGATTATCTTACTAAAATGCCTCCTACTGGTGCTACTAAACTACGATGGTTAATGGAGGATAAGTGCTTGTTTGGTCTTATTTTTAATACCTTGACAGTAAGGTTCAAGACAACACCAATCATTGTGTAACTGTGAAAGAATTATGAGAGTTTCTGGAAGAAGTTTTTTTTGGAAAAGAAAACCTGACTCAGTTGTATAACCTATGCCAAGGGCTCTTTCATATGGATGGGAAAGGGAAGTCCTTATTCTAGATGTTTATCAAGTGTAATCAAACCTTTGAACAGTGAAAGAGTCTCATGCTCATTTTCCAGTGATGTTGTAACTATGCAGGCTTAGCGTGAAAGTTGGAGGCTTTGTGTTTTTTATCAATGTTACCCTCAGAGTTGAGCACAACCTACCAATAGATTCTATTAGGATTTGAGTCTCTAACTATGAAAGGAGTTTACTCTTGCATTATCCGTGTATCTAGAGATCTACATGTTTCACCATTTGTATTTGAGTCCTTTACTTTAGTAGGCTTTACCTCATGGGGAGGGCGAGGTGGCCATAGAGATGGTCAAGGTCGAGGAAGAGATTCTGGAGGATGTAGTGATTTAGGAGGAGGACAAGTAGAGTCAGAGGACATGGTAATAATCTTAGTCAAATTGAATGTCATTATTACCACGAGTTTAAGTATTATAAAAGAAACTATCCCAGATTGCAAGGGGGAAGATACTCACAATTATCCTAATCTGCTCACATTGCCTCTATTGACGTTAATTTTGGATCTGGCATTACCCGTGTGATTACTCTAACTGAGGATGAGTTTGCCTAATATAACTAGTTTCAAGCTTCCTAGTCGTCCACTTCCGCTGCTACCCTGGTCTAGACAGGTAATTCTACTGCATGTCTCTCTAATTCATTCAAAATGGATAATTGATTCGGGGGCCACAGATCATATGATGAGAATCTTAGGTAATTTGTTGTCATTTCAGCCTTTTACTTATTCATCTCATGTCACTCTAGCAAATGGGTCCATTGCTCCTATTGTTGGGAGTGGCTCTGTAAGTGCCTCTTTAGATATTACTTTGTCTAATGTTTTGAGTTTGTCCAAATTCCATTTTAATTTGTTATGTGTTAGTTAACTCACCCAAGCATATAATCGTGGTGTCTATTTCTTTCCTAACCATTGCATTTTTTAGGATCTTTCATCAAAGAAGATTTTTGGTAGAAGATATTAGTCTGGAGGATTGTATGTGATTAGCGATCGGGTTCCTTGGCCAGTAGCTGTTGTAGCCTTGTCTCCATTGCAACTTTATTATCGACTAGGTCATCCTTCCTTAGAATCACTAAAAAGATTGTGTACTAATTTACATTTTGTTTCTAGTTTGTCATGAGTCATGTCAGTTTGCCAAACAGTGTCGCGGCACTTATGTTTCTTGAGTCAATAAGTGGGTTGCATCCCCATTTGAATTAGTTTATTATGATATTTGGGGTCTGTGTGTTGTAGTATCTAAAACTAGTTTCAGATATTTTGTTACTTTTGTGGATGATTATCAGAACAACTTAGCTTTATTTTATCAAACATAGATTAGAATTATTCAACATCTTTTGTGCCTTTCATGCTGAAATCAAAAATTAGTTTCATACTTCTATAAAAAATTTGAGCACAATGCTAAAGAATACTCTTTTGCACAATTTTTTTCTTATCTAGCTGAATAAAGTATCTTACACCAGTTTTCATGTTTTGTTGCCCTTTAGCAAAACAGAGTTGTTGAAAGGAAAAATCACCATTTGTTGGAAATGTCACGTGCTCTTTTGTTTACTATGAAAGTGTTAAAAATATTTTGGGCTAATGCTATCTTCACAGCCTATTTTTTGATTAATTGAATGCCATCCTCCATACTTTATGGTAAAATTCTTTTTTCTATTCTTTTTTCATCATCTTTCTTATTTCCACTTTCTTCATGTGTTTTTGGGTGTACTAGTTTTGTTTAGGATTTCTGTCCTCAAGTGTCTAAACTTGACCCTTAATCTCTAAAATATGTCTTCCTTGGTTACCCTTGCAATCAAAAAGGGTATTATTGTTACTCTCTTGATTTAGGTCACTATTTGGTGTCTGTAGATGTCCATTTCTTTAAGTCCCAATTTTTCTTTGCTCCACCTATTGAGTCTCCTACTACTCAGTCTACTCCTAATGTTGATGAGTTCTTCTTAGTGACCACTCCTTCCTCTGAGTCTGATGATATTTCTCTAGTTACTTATCTTAGTCTTTTTATTAAACCCCTTTAAAATAGGTGTACTCTTCAAAGTAGCTCCAACTTCAGCTCACATTCCTAGCACAACATCAGCTCTAGTCTCTCCTTCACCAACCACTTTAGCCAATGATCCACCCTCTGATTTGGATCTTCCCATTGCCTACCGTAAAATTATTCGTTCTTGCACCTTACTAGGTAATCATGCTTCTCATTACCCATTAGCTTTAGTCGTTTCATATTCCTCTTTACCTGTATCTTCTCAGCCCTTCATTGCTTCTCTAGATTCTATTGTTGTTCTTAAGACTCTTGCAGAAGCTCTAAGTCAGTCTAGGTGACGAGCTGCAATGAACGATGAGATGGAGGCTCTTGAACAGAATCAAACATGGGATCTTGTCCCTTTATCTCCTAGGAAATCTGCTATTGGCTATAAGTGGGTGTTTTTGGTTAAGGTCAATCCGGATGGTTCAATTGCTTAGCTAAAGGCTCGTCTTGTTACAAAGGGGTATGCTTAAATTTATGGACTAGATTATTCGAAGACCTTCTCACCAATGGCCAAGATCACCTTAGTCTGGTTACTTATCTCCTTGGCAGCTTCTCATCATTGGGCTTTTCATTAGCTTAATGTGAAGAATGCATTCTTATATGGTGATTTGGCAAAAGAGGTCTACATGGAGAAACCACTTAGTTATGTTGCTCAGGTGGAGAGTAGACATTTTTGCTATCTCAAGAAATCTCTACATGGGCTCAAACAATCTCTTCAAGCCTGGTTTGATAGATTTAATAGTGTTGTGGCAGAGTTTGAATTGAAAAAAAGTGACCATGATCACTAAGTGTTTTTCACGGGATCCAAAAAATGCATTCTTTCATGGTGATTTGGCAGAAGTGGTCTACATGGAGCAACCACTTAGTTATGTTGCTCAAGGGGAGAGTGCACATGTTTGCCATCTCAAGAAATCTCTATATGGGCTCAAATAATCTCCTTGAGTTTGGTTTGGCGGATTTAGTAGTGTTGTGATAGAGTTTGGATTGAAAAAAAGTGACCATGATCACTAAATGTTTTTTAAGCACTCCGAAGAAATCTCTATGTGAATGATATTGTTATTACAAGGAGTGATGCTACTAGTATTTCAGATCTAAAGGCTTTCCTGAAGACAACATTTCATATTAAGGAGTTAGGAGTACTTCGGTATTTCTTAGGTATCAAAGTGGCTAGGAGTCACAAAAGGATTGTGTTGTCTTGGAGGAAATATGTCCTAAACATGTTGAAGGAGATAGGTCTTTTAGGTGCCAAACCATGTAATACACCTATGATTCCAAATGTAAAATTGGGATGAGAAAATGGAGAGTTGTTGGACAATCTAGAGTGATATAGGTGACTAGTAGGAAAGTTGAATTACCTCATTATTATAAGATCATATATTATTTTTCCAGTGAATGTAGTCAGCCAGTTTATGGCAACTCCTAGAACCTCTCATTGGGAAGCATTAATACATATTTTGAAGTATTTGAAGAAAGTTTTCGGACTTGACTTGCTTAATCAGAGTCATGGTTATTACAAAATTGAGGGGTTTTCAGATGCAGACTAGGCAGGGTGTCCTATGGATCAGAGATCTACTTCAAGTTACTGCATATTTGTATGTGACAATCTTGTGTCTTGGAAAAGTAAGAAGCAAGCTGTGGTTCCCACTCTAGTGCTGAGTTAGAATATTGAACCATGGCATATGTCACTGCTGAGCTTGTTTGGATTTCTTATTTTTTTGATCAGCTTGGGATGGAAAGCTTGAGCAGCATGGAATGATGCTATGATAACCAAGTAGTGACTCATATTGCTTCTAATCCTGTCTTTCATGAACAAATTAAATATGTAGAGGTGAACTGCCACTTTATTAGGCAGAAATTGGAAGGAGTATCAGTCTTAAGCATGTTCAAATAGGAGATTAACTTGCAAATATTTTTATTAAGTCTCTTTCAAGAAAACGGGTTCAAGATGTTTATAACAAGTTAGGCATAATTAATATATATATATATATATATATGCCCTAACTTGAGGGAAAGTGTTAGAATAAGTTAGTTGAATAATGGGTCTGTCAAGTAAGCTTGGTACTAGAGCTATGCTAGAGCTCTTATGCTGTCACACTCATTCTTGTAGTATTTTTATTCAACTATAAATTCACATGCTGGCAACCTTTTTGGGTATAGCTTTTATAAATTCCTTTTCCTATTTTTTTCTATCACTAACATTTTAAAAAGCTCTATTGTATTATTCTTCTTTCACATGCTTATAGAAACAACATGCTAGACTTCATTGCTGTAAACTATTGCTGGTGGGATAATATGATTGCAACAAAGAAAAATTGAAATATCCCTGTACAATTCTTAACTTCATTTACCAATTTCATTGCCACAAGCATAGCAGCTTCTCAAGACCAAAAACATAAATAAACACATTAGTTTCAACCATATCAGAACATATTAACGGCAATCCCAAATTAACCAGCAGAACAAAAAATTTTAAAATACAGAAAAAGAGTTAAAAATGGACAAGGGGAATTAGCACGCCTCTAATGAGTATACTTTATAGGCTAAAATATACAGAACCCCCATGAACTTTAGGTCGATTTTAAAAAATCCTCCTAAACTTTAAAAATACCCCATTCCGTCAAGTTTTCCATCAAAATTTAAATATTTTTTAGTTAACTTCCACTTTAACCAGATAAAAAGACAAAAATACCCTTTAAATGCACATAAATTTTTAAATCTGCCATTAATGTAAAAGAAGAAAACCTAGTGTAGATTTGTAATTTAAGGTTTAGGGTTTTAGGATTTAGGGTTTAGGATTTACAGTTTAGAGTTTAGGGTTTAAGATTTAGGGTTTAAGGTTTAGGGCTTAGGGTTTAGGGTTTAGGATTTAGAGTTTAGAGTTTTAGGATTTTAGGGTTTAGGGTTTAAGGCTAAGGTTCAATGTTAAAACTCTAAAATTTTACTATTCACAGACTTCAATTTCTCAACTTTACAATGAAGGTCATTTTCATCATTTTCTTAAATTTTGACGGAAAACTTGACGGAATGGGTTATTTAAAAATTTTTCATAGTTCAAGAAGGTCATTTGAAAACTTTTAAAGTTTAGAAAGATTTTTTAAAATTGACCAAAGTTCAGGAAAATTCTGTATATTTTAACCTACTTTATATGAAAAACTCTACAAAAAATCCATATATGAGAAAAGTACCACACATGCGAAAGGGTCCTGCAATAATGAACCTTTTCCACTTCAACGACTTTCTAAAAAAAAATTTGTTCGAACTTCACCTATTAGCATAGTATATATATTGTAAACTATTCGCAATTTTAGGATTTGTAAGCCATATGAAACTCAACAACAGACATCAATGGGAAGGGGAAGAAACTGATCAATACTCCAATTTAATGGGAAGCATAAATATCATTGATCTTTTGAGAAATGATCTATCTGGACAGATACCTGAGGAATAAACAGAGCTACTGCACTTGCGTATCTTGAATTTGTTATGGAATCACATAGATGGAAAGATACCTAAAAGTATTGGTTCATTAAGAAATTTAGAAGCTCTTGACCTCTCGGACAATCATCTTTCAGATCCAATCCCTTCAACCATGTTGTCTTTGACTTTCTTGAGCATGTTGAACTTGTCATACAACAAATTTTCAGGATAGATTCCATTAGGTAATCAGTTCAGCACCTTCAAGGATCCATCAATTTTTGAAAGCAATCCAGAACTTTGTGGGGCTTCGCTGTCATCTAATTGTTCATCGTTAACAAATGGAGACTACAATCAGCAAGATGATATTGAAAATGAACATGAAGACACGTCTGAAAGGTTCTGGAATTGGATACATCTTGCATTATCATATATTTATCACAATTGTTGCGAAAGAAAAATGAATACAAAGCTGATTGGCATGAAGTTGAAGAAAGCAGCAATATTTATCTGTTCCCCACTGATTGGCTTGAAGTTGATCCTTGCACCACGATTTTCAAACACAAAAGTAGAATATATCTGCCCATTACTAAATAAAAATACACCAAAAGAAAGGCCCTTTATGGACTCCAACCATGTTATCTGTACAGTTCCCTTTGCGTGGTTGAACATATTAATCTGTTCGATTTGATAATGTTGACAATATCATTGGCAGGGATAGCTGCCTTCAACGGTTGATAATGCTATATATCTGCAAATCAGACCACTTGGGATAGCTGCCTACAATTATTGATTACGCGATGTTCCAACCAAATTGGATCAGTTAATCCAATGAGTTCTTTCCTCTTAAAATTTTTGACACACAAGATAATTAGACAGTAGAATATCTGGCAAATTCAAAAATTTCTACTTCTGAATACATGTTAACATGGAAGATACTCAGTCGGCAAGCATGGCCAAGGTGTGGCGCTGATCTAATCCAACTTTAATAATGTTCTGAAAACATATAAAACCAATTTTTGGCAGAACATGCTGAAATAATCTTTGCTTTTTAAAGAACTAATGACTAAAAGTGCTGCCAAAGTAGCCCCTTTCTATTAGGGGCGTTGAGGCAGAAATTATATAAAAATTGTGTCCGCCTTTGTGTGCCAAACTGTAGAAGGTCAATCTTATTCTTGATCAGACACTGAAAGTGTATAGAACGTTGTCCCTCCAAAGCCTTTATGGCTTTAGGGTATAAATATTAGGGAAATGCTCGGTCTACGTAGACCGATGTTTTTCAGCCACGTCCATGAGGTGACTGAAAAACATGAAATCAAGAGTTAAAAAAAATTTTGAAGTATTATTTAGATGACTTTAATGATGTAAAAATAATATCATCCTAAATATTACATACCCAATAACATGTAAAAGAGTGTGGACAAAGGTATGTTTTTATTTTTATATTTTTAGTATATCACTTTATTTAAGATTAATTTTAAATGAATTACAAAATTTTGTATAATAAAATATTAATTTTAAAACAATAATTATATTAAAAATATAAAAATATAAACATAATTTTGTTATTATTTTACTGTCCTTTTATGATTTATTTTATCTTAATAAAAAAAAAACTTTTGGCTGCACATTCATCGATGAGTACTTTTTCCAGAGAAAAAGCTGTCTAGCATTCATTTACTATCTGGGCAATGGGAGCGTCGTGCTGAGTTTCTACGCGTTATTCTTTCAGTACTTTTTCCCTGGACATGAGAAATGCGCGTTTTGTTTTCTTCTGGCTTTTTATGACTCCTATGACTTTTTAAATTTGAAGTCAATAATCAATAATGAAGTTGGGGTTATTGAATTTATTTGTAAAAATTTTTATATAAATGGGTAATATTTTTTTTTTCAGTTGATTTATATTTTTATTTTTAAATTGTTAAAAATAAAGTATTTTAATATGCCATTTAGTGCTTTCAACAACAAGAAGAATAAAAAACAAAAATTCTTGTTTTAATTTGAATTTAAAACATGAGAAACGAATTTAGTGTTCTGAATTAGTTAATCTGAAAAAAAAAATTAAAAAAAAATGCTTTTAGCTGCATATTCCTCTATGGGGACTTTTCGAATGAGAAAGGTATCAGTATTCATTTATTGTTATAAATATTAAAGCGATATATTTATATTTATATATTTTATATAAATATTGATTTAAATTTAATTTAAATGAATTATAAAATTTATTATTATTTGATATTTATTTTAAATTAATATTTATAAAAAAATATAACTACAACAAGATAAACCTAATGTTATTCTTTATTAATTTCACCTAATTACAATGTTTTATTTTACACGTGAGTGGGGCCTAGTGCAGTGCCTTATCACTTGACTTGTAAGAGAAAAAGCACATTGTGGCTAATTAATAAGGATCGTTATAATTAATAAATATTTAAAATTTTTAAATATATTATTTTAAATTTAATTTAAATTATATATAGAAAAAATATTTGATTAAAAAATTATATTTATTTTAAAAAAATTTAATCTTTAATTATCGATTAAAAAATACTTAATTTTTTTAAAAAAACCAATTGGTCAACTTAAGAGTTTACCTTTTTTTTGGCCTCCTGTGACTCCAATGGCTTCTCCAATACCAGTCAATAGTGGAGCTGGGGTAATTACATTTATTTATAGAAATTTCTATACAAATGGGCAGCATTTCCTTTTTTTTTAATGGGTTTATGTATTAATCAATATTAGTGATTATTTTTGAATGAAAGACATAGAAATCATATGCAATTTTTAGGAGAATTTGTATAAATTATAAATTTTTCTATGGTAAAATAGGAAAAAATATCCAAGATCTTCTGTGCCCTTTGCAATCAAATCACTTTTGATGACTAAATTAGAAGTATGCATTTCTAGGTGTACTTTTCAAAAATCAAATTTGGACTTCTTAAAGCCATCTCCCTACAAATATTTGGTCTGTAAATTGATAATTCTCGATATTTTAAACATTATCTAATAGATAAAAGTCTTTGTTGTATTTTTTTCCTTCATTGTTTTTCAATCGGATTGATTAGAACACGAATCAGCAATATACATTACAATTACAAAAAGCAACTTATACATCAATGAAACTAGAAAGTATATAATGAATCAATTTCAATGTCGTCTAATTTTGCAAAAAACAAGAAGAAATTAAGACAACACATTTCCTTTTCATCTCTTGAAAGGCCAATGTAATTTGTATAATTCTATTCTTACATAATTTTTTATTAGATAAAACTTCATAATTTATTTAAAATTAATTTCAAATAAATTATTATATTATAAATATAAAAATAAAAACATGACTCTATTATTATTCACAAGAAAAGTGTATAAAGCAGTTGATGAAAGTCATGTGCTTCAACATGACATTCCACGCGTTTAAATTCGGTTCAAGTGGAAATCTATGTCTATGCTATCAATGCAGAAAAGGTAGTCCCACTTTCATATAAAAATTATTCCAGGACTTTAGATAAGTTTAGTTTTATAGATTTAAAAATTTAATAAAATTATGTAATATTTAATAAATTTAATTATTTAAATTTTTTAAACAAGGACTTAATAACTTCTATATCTATCAATGTACAAATACTTAACCGAGCCCCATAATCAAAATACTCGCCATTGTTTATTAATGCAATATTTTGCAATAAAATTGACTAAAACAAAGAAATAACCATTCTCTTCTATGTCTTTAAATCATATTCTCATATTGTTAAAATTGAAAAGTATCAAATCTAAGACCATGACGATGGCCAGCAAGAAATCCTTCACATCTCATCTTGTTATTCCTCTCCTATTCCTTTGCTCAACAACTTTGTTTCAAGGCATAACAAGCCTTAATAATAACACTCTTTGCATTGAGACCGTTTGCGACCACTTCTGTGATTAACACCCAGCTTCACCCCGGACAGTTTTTGGCAACGATAATCAAAGCTTTGCCGCAATTTATGACTGTTTGATTCATCTAGCAGCACAAAGTTGTCTGAATCCAACATGTTGGTAGCCAAGGGAGTAATATTAATGCTTTTAGATTGAGCAGAAGAAGGTTTATAAAAGATAATTGGTTTCCCACCTTGGCGTATTATTTTTAATGCGCCAGACCAGTTCAAGGTCAAGTTCCCAAAATTAATTGTCGAGAATTGGTTCATTTCGATAGGGCAATCCATACAACATAATTTGTTTCATTGAAGATGTGAGACAATACATGCCTGTTGCAGAGCATCATGAGGTTGAGGTATTTAGTGTATTACCTGGCCTCAAACAGTCACTAGCTTTCATAGTCTACGTACAAAGATATACCAAAAAAACAAGCAAGAAGAACATTTCACAACTTGCGTGGCTATAATGATCAAGATAGACAATATTGCTCTTCAATCATTTTATTCTGGGAAATCATTTCAAGTACTGTAACACCTTCTCTGGTCATAGTAATGCTTCACAAAAGTAAGAAAGGAGACCATCAAGTGTACCCCACTCTATAAAATGTACTTAATTAATTGGAACTCATCTTTAGTCTATTGCACTTTATTTAAGTACCTTATACTGTTTAAATGTAAGAAAACACAAGCCTAGCTACTTGCAAAGAGTACTGATGCTGTACCACTGTTAAAAGATATAAAAATAAAAATTTTGAACCTCCACCTCATAATGACTGATTCCATGATACAACATAGATTAATGAAAATTATTACTCAAGTAAATAGTGATATGCTATTATGCATTTGAGTGAAGAAAACACAGAAAAATCTGTAATTAAGAAGGAATCTGATTGTGGCTGACATATAGAAAAGAGCTCTAAGGAGCATGATTCCTTTCGTTGAATGATTCATTTAGTTGGAAGGCATCTGCTCCAAATGGCGCTATGCAAGACGAAGGGCAGAGGCTTGAAAGAAGAAAAGAGAAGTGAAGTTGGGTAACGTGTGAATTGGAAACCTGGTAAGTTAAAACAAAAGTACTGGGTTTGTTCCATGCTAATTGGAAGCATTGATGTCTACTACTTGTTTTGGGGCTTCACATTTGAACTCTCAAAGGATGGGGACTATTGTACTATGAGTCCCCCACTATTGTGTAGGAAAAAGATAATAGTAGGTGGGGAGAGCGTATGCTACCCTACTACTACATCCTTAAAGAGAAGTTTTTAGTATAGATAGAAAGAAGAGAGTTTATGTTTGTATGTATCACTACTCATTATGTAAACCATTGTTTATTAATGTGACATTTTGCAATAAAATTGACTAAAAGAAATAACCAGTCTCTTCTATGTCTATAAATAAGAGTATCATATCCTTAAAATTGAGAAGTATCAAATCTAAGACCATGATGGCCGGCACAAAATCCTTCACATCTCATCTTTTTATTCCTCTCTTCTTCGTTTGCTCATCAACTTTGTTTCAAGTCATAGCAAGCCTTAATAATAATACTCTTTGCATTGAGGAATAGAGAATGGCTCTCCTTAACGTCAAAAAAGATCTTAAAGATCCTGCAAGTTGCCTTTCTTCATGGTTGGCAAAATTGCTGTAACTGGATAGGTGTGGAATGCCACAATCAAACAGGCCAAGTTGTGAAACTTGATCTCAGAAGCGCTCGTATCTACGGCAATATCAACGGGTCGCCTTTTGGTGGTGAGTTGAATCATTCTTTGGTTGACTTAAAACATCTCAGTTACTTGGACCTGAGTGCCAATAATTTCCAAGGAATTCCCATTCCAAATTTTATAGGATCTCTTACTATGCTGCATTATCTAGACCTCTCTGATGCTCAATTTTTCGGAATTGTCCCTCCTCAACTTGCAAATTTGTCTAATTTGTATTATCTTGGTCTCTCTTCATTTCCATATACCTTAAGGGTTAGAGATTTGACTCGGCTATCCCATCTTACTTCTCTTCAATATCTTGATATGAGTGGCATCAACATTAGCAATATTGCATCAAATGGTTGGTTCCCTATAGTAAATTATGATTCCATCTTTGGTAGAGCTACATTTTTCCATATGTAGTCTTCATGTGCTTCAGCCTTTGCCCTTCAATATTAATTTTACATCACTTTCTGTCCTTGATCTCTCTTTCAATGATTTTGATTCTTCAATTCCTCTGTGGCTCTTTAACATCAATACCCTTACAAACCTTCGAATTGAAGGTTCTAGCCTTAGGGTTTCATTCCTAGTGAAGTTGCATGGAGAAATCTATGCAAGTTGCATATTTTAGATCTATCATCTAATTATCTCAATGGTAACATAAAAGAGATTATCAATGCTTTATCCTCGTGCAGCAACAATAGCTTGGAGAAATTGGATTTGGGTCAGAATTTTGAACTAAGTGGGTATTTGCCTGATTCTTTGGGATGATTCAAGTATATAAAAATACTTACATTATCCTTCAACTCAATATCAGGTTCAATTTCATTATCTATTGGAAATTGTCTAGTTTGGAAGTACTGAGCCTAGACAACAACAAGATGAATGGGACTATTACAGAATCTATTGGAGAGCTAAGTAAGTTGCAGCTTCTGGAACTTGTTCAGAACTCCTGGGAAGGTACAATAATCGACACTCATTTTGAAAATCTCACAAATTTACTCTGGTTCTCTATATCATCTACAAAATTAGGTTCATTAGCTTTCAAGGTGACTCATGACTGGATTCCACTTTTTAACTTATATTATCTGGAAATCAGTGAATGTCAATTTGGCCCAACATTTCCTTCCTGGCTTAGAACTCAAAAGAACCTTAAATATTTTGTCCTGGAAAATTCTGGAATTTCAAGTAGCATGCCAGATTGGCTTTAGAACATTTCATCCCAGATTACATGGCTAGACCTTTCTCGGAACAAAATCAGTGGTTACCTCACAAAAGCGCTGAACTTTCCCTGGCATGCTTCGGTGAACTTGGCTTCCAATTGGTTGGAGGGTTCTATCCCCCTTTGGTCTAGCGCTAGTGAGATTTATTTAAGGAACAACTCACTCTCTGGACCAATACCATCTAACATTGTCATTTTAATGTCAAATTTGGATGCCTTGGATCTCTCTAACAATCTTCTTAATGGCAGCATCCCTTCTACCATAACCATGCTCAAAAATTTGAGATATCTTGATCTCTCAAATAATTTTTTGACTGGACAGATTCCTAATGGTTGGATGGGTATGGAACAGTTATCTATCATAGATCTTTCCAACAACAGTCTCTCTGGTGAAGTTCCCACTTCAATATGCTCATTGCCTTCACTTAATTTCTTACAATTGAGTAGTAATGATCTTTCTCAAAATTTGTCTTCAGCCTTTCAAAACTGTACTTGGCTGACAACTCTTGATCTTGGAAACAATAGGTTTTTTGGGACTATACCAGGTAAGATTGGGAAAAGCTTGGCTATGATTTCAGAGTTAATTTTAAGATGCAATTCCATCATGGGAAATATTCCAAGACAGCTATGTCGCCTACCTTCTCTGCACTTATTGGAACGGGCAGAAAACAATCTTTCAGGTTCTATTCCCGCATGCCTCGGAAATGTGGATGGTTTCAAGGTACAAAATCCTCCTCCTAATTTTGAAATTGTCGATGCCTATGGCGATGTGTCATACACTGAGCACGTTGAGTTAGTTGTGAAAGGGAGAAAAACTGAATACTTCAATTTAATGGAAAGCATAAATATAATTGATCTTTCTAGAAATAATCTGTTTGGACAGAAACCTGAGAAAAGTACAGAGCTACTATACTTGAACACCTTGAATTTGTCATGGAATCACTTCCATGGAAATATACCAATGAATATTGGATCATTGAGGAATTTAGAAACCCTTGACCTCTCCCACAACCATCTTTCAGGTCCAATCCCATCAAGCATGGTATCTTTGACTTTCTTGAACCATTTGAACTTGTCATACAACAATTTGTCAGGGCAAATTCCATTAGCTAATCAATTCAACACCTTCAACGATCCATCAATTTATGAAGGCAATCCAGAGCTTTGTGGGGTTCCATTGATAACTAATTGTTCATCATCAGCAAATGGAGACAACAATCAACCAGAAGATATTGAAAATGAAGATGAAGACATGTCCGAAAAGTTTGGGTTTTATGTTAGCATGGGACTTGGATACATTGTCGGCTTTTGCGCTGTCTATGGCAGCTTGGTGATAAAGAGGTCTTGGAGACATGCCTATTTCAAATTGGCCAATGACATAAGGGATAAACTTATAGTGATAATCAAAATCAGTTTAGCTCATACAAAAAGGAGGCTTGGATTTGGAAGAAATTGATACCACAATTTTGCTGCGTGTGTTATTTTAACTATTGTGTGTTGTTATGTAATTTGCAATAGTCATTTAAAGAAATGAATCCTAGTTTGTTATAATTCTTACTTTATTTTTGCTATCTATTGTATTGAATTGAAAACAACTAGGGACATTGGATTTAAAAGTTCACGGTAAAGTTTGTTCTATTATTACACTCATTTGTCATATTGTTTTATGATTGCAGAGGAGAAACAAAATATTGCATCTTGGTATTTTTAAAAAAGAAATGAGGATTACGTTGGGAAAATAAGGTTCAGTAGTTTGGCTGTTGGGATTACCCAATCAATGGGCATACTCAGTAAATTCCGATCATACGTTAATGGTAATAAATCAAACAAACAATGAAAAAATTCAACAGAACAATAAAAATCCTTAAAGCATTAATCAGAATCGTTGCAACAGTAAAATGAACACAAAGCTGATTGGTATGAAGTTGAAGAAAACAACAATTTTTATCTGTCCCCCACTGCATGGAGTATTGCTGGCCCTAAAACAACCCATTTTTTGCTTGATACATGCACCACGATTTTCGAGTGCAAAAGTAGAATTTATCTGCCCATTACTAAATAAAATACACCAAAAGAAAGGGCCTTTATGAACTCCAACCATGCCTACTCCCACCTCGGTATGTGATTTTTTTCTCAGAAAGGACAAGGATTTCTTTTCTTTAACAAGAACATGTGAAAAAGCTAACGATGGCTCAAGATACTCCCCTTGATAACCCACTATTTGCCTGGTGATGGTGCCAAAATTGGGTAGCTCTACACCACAATTGGGAGCAAAAATTTTAGTGAAGTCGTCTTCAGAAGGTTGCAGTTTACAACATTATTATCAGTACGGTTCCCTTTGCACAATTCAACGTATTGTAAGGCCATGCACCCAAGACCAGGACTGTCTTTTAGTTGAGGGAGCTTTTGATCTGTTTGATTCTTGTTGATAATGTTGACAATATCATTTCCTGCAAGATAGAGAGAGTGTTATTCTTATTTTAGATATCATAACCCGCATTTATCTTGTAGAGTGAACATACAGCAATTTAATTAAATTGCATGATTTTATACAGAAAATGAGCATGAACATTGTTATGTTTTTGGGTGTGACCCAAATTCTAAAAATAAAAGAGTTGTAGTTTCAAATGGAAATTGCAACCAAGAGTTACAATTTTAGTAGGACACTATAAAATAGTTACAGATAGAATTACAGTTTTAGTAGAAAACTGTAAACAGCAGTTTTGTGACCAATTCTGCAGAAAATATACAGAGGGTGTACAGCAGCATGAATAGTAGCCGTGAACAGTACCCCGTGGTGAACAGTGCCGGAGTGTGAACAGTAGCATGAACAGTACATCATGAACAGTGCCGCATGAACACTACTTGTTTTGGGTTTGCTACTGTAAAACAGCAATACAAAAGAGTGCAGATTTTCTGTATTTTGGATACAGCAGTTATTTGGGTCATTTTGGGTGCTACTGTTTGGGGTCAATTGTTCAGCCCAAATTTCAACCTTGTAACTGAATTCTACATAGTGAAATTCTCTTCTTCTGCCTGTGATTTTTTTCCTCATTAAATTTTTTCACGTTAAATATTTGTATACTTTCTCTTCTCCTTCTTCAATTTATATTTTGCAATTTTATTATTGTTGGCCATTGTCATAACAAACATTTACATGCATTCCTATCACATCTATATGCTTTCCTTCAGAGGCATTCATATGCAAATTGACCCCTCGTCTGGAGGGGGAGTTTGGCCTCCCATGAACTTTGAAAAACTCCTGTTATACCTTATAAAATTTAAAAATTTTTAGTTCGGCCTCCTGAATTTTGAAAATTTTCAGTTGCACTATAGAAATTTTAAAAGGTTTTAATTAGGCCTCTTAAACTTTGAACATGTATGACTACATGCATACCCATCGCCCCCCTCCCCCTCAAAAGCATTCCTGGCTCCACCCTAGCTCTTCATAGTCTTCTCAGTAATAATCTCATCCCAGTACCATCCACATTCGCACTAATACATGAATATGGGACTTCATTCTGCTACACTAGTACATAATGGAAAAAATGAAAAAAGCTGGAACCAAAACGAATTACAAATAATTCAATAAAATCAACAAGAAGAAAATGCTCTTTAACATCTCAAGGGTTTTATCCCAGAAACCTTCCCCATAAAATAGTATCCATATTTCTTCCAAATTGCTTGTATAGTCCTCTTGAAGAGAATATATTTTATCTTGACACATAACTGGAGACCAATTACCAAGATACTGTAAGATCATAGAGATTTGTGTCCCAATTCAAAGCGGAATAGATATCTATTTCCCAAGTTTCATTTATATTATTATCATATTTCCAACATTATTTTCAAATACTCAACTTGCTTCACATAAGGAGCATGGTCAGCCCTCTAGTTTTAGTACAAATACTAAGTCTAGGCCTCAACATTGTGGTGAACCTGACCAGGCAAAAATATTTATAGAATTATAAAAACTCAAACCATCCAATAGGTCAGATCCTATGTAAACACTTTTCTTTCCTAATTAGAACTAGATTCATTGAACACCAGGACATTCGTACAGAAATTATTTATACTACTCTCAATACAAACATCATTTCAGCAAATATTTTTTTTCCTCAAAATTTGAACATGGAAACTTTAGATCATTATCTTCAGCATTAAATTCAACTTATAGATCTGAAGAGCCACATAGGTCAATTATAGTTTTGTAGCAATCCTTCTCCCTTCAGCATCCATCCCTTTGATATTCTTTGTGTAACTTTAAAGAAATATAATAGCAGAGGCTTCCCCCTCATGATCATAATCACAAAAGTCTGTCCTTTCTTCACATTTCAACCAGATTCATTACTCGTTTTGAGTCAGGCTTAGATAACTAAGCCATCCATAAACTTTTTCTGAAAAAAGATACACATTCATATTAATTGTGTTATCTGTTCTAACTTCTAACTGCTAACACAAATTACTATCCTGAAATCAATCCATATATGATATACAGTTCTTCCAACCACCAAGTGGTCCTATCTGAACCGCTTTACATTACTCTGAAACAAACAATTCTTGCTTAGTATCTAGGAAAAAGAAGAAAATTTTTCGAGAATATTGTGTGGATACCTGATAAATGGGCCCTTAATTAATTATGGACTAGTTTGGTTAATTAATTTTAATACAGTTAACTAATTACCCACTCCTAAAATTAATTAACCAATCAAGTGGTCAACGGGTCCTTGATGGAAGATATACCTTTGTTAGAATAAGTTAGTTGAATAATGGGCCTATATGGTGGGCTTAGTTCTAGACTAGAGTCCTTATACTATCATACTTGTTATTATATTGTAGTATTTTATTTAGTTATATATACAGATGCTGACAACCCTCTCAGGTACAGCTTCACAAATTATTTTTTTCTTTTCTATCATGGTATCAGAGCCTTAATTTTCAAATTTTTAGAAATTCCTAAAGTCTTAATTTTCTGAAACCCTAATTCCCAAATTTCCTTCCAAACCCCAATTTTCTAACCCTAACCCCAAATCTCAAGCCAATAATCACTAATTCTGATCGATTCTTAAGGAAAACCATGTTCCCCTTCTTTGGGTAGCTAAATCAACCACGAATTTGCTGAGATTTTGGAAGTTCGGCGACCACAAGGGTCGCGCATGAGAGAGGCTCGACGTTGAGCCACTAACAGGCCAGAAGTGGTGCGACCAGCATTGGAGAGGGAGCGACCAGCGGTGGGGAGATTGGCCAGCAGTGGTAGGGTCGTCTTAGGTGTTCGATGGACTGAAATCTCACACATAGGCTGAGTTTTGCATATGAGGCGTTCGATCGCGTTCAATCGGCTACCGTCTCGTGTATAGGGCTGATTTTCGTAGCGTCTGGTGACTATTTCATGATCAAAGCATTCCGATCGTACTCTGTCTTGTGCAATCTAAGTTTCAAATGTCAATCTACTCTACCTATTGCCTATAGTGCACAATCTTGCGCGTTTTGTGGGTGATTTCAGAGCACATTCGTGCTCCCTCTCTTGGGCTGTGTGATTTGAATTTCATAGAGCATGTGTCTTCTGATTTAAAGGTTCTCTTGTGTAGTTTAGAGCTTTAGGGAGTGTGGGTGATTTGATTCGAAGCATTATTAGTCAGGTGTGACTTCATATTATGGCTGAAAGTGATTTTCATCCTGATCCTCCTAAAATCAACGTTGAAATAGTATCTAATGATCAGACTTTATTTTCTGAAATTATTCCTGCTGTAGCAAAAATTATTAATCGTAAGTTAGATAGTGATGGAAGACAATATCTCTCTTGGAAGAAGGCTATTGATATCTTCCTTGGTGGGATTGGAAAGCAAGATCACCTCACTGATATGCCTCCTACTGGGGCTGCCAAAATGCGATGGTTAATGGAGGATAAATGTTTGTTTAGTCTTATCTTTAATACTCTAGATAGTGAGGTCCAGGAAAATACAAACCACTATGAAACGGCAAAAGAATTATGGGAATTTTTGGAAGAAGTCTATTCTGGAAAAGATAATCTGATGCAGTTATATTATTTTTATCAAGAGCTCTTTCATTTAGATGGGAAAGGAAAATCCTTATCCTAGATATTTACTAAATTTAATCGGATCTTTGAACAGTGGAAGAGTCTCATGCCTATGATGTTGCTGTTATGCAAGCCCAACGTGAGCAGTTAGGGGCTTTGTGTTTTTTATCAATGTTACCCCCAGAATTAAGCACAGCCCAACAACAGATTTTATTAAGATTTGAGTCTCTAACTGTGAAGGGGGTTTACTCTTGTCTTTTTTGTGTATCTAGAGAGCTACATGTTTCACCATCTGTATTTGAGTCTTCTGCTCTAGTAGGCTCTACTTCACAGGGAGGGCGAGGTGGCCGTAGAGGTGGTTGAGGTCGAGGAAGAGATTCTGGTGGACGTAGTAATTCAGGGGGAGGTCAAGGAGAGTTAGGAGGACATGGTGGTAGTCTTAATCATATTGAATGTCATTATTGCCACAAGTTGGGGCATTATAAAAGAAATTGTCCTAAATTGCAAGAAGGAAGATACTTACAATCATCCCAATTTGCTCATATTGCTTCTACAGATACTAAATCTAGACCTGGTACTACTCGTATGATTGCTATAACTGAGGATGAGTTTCCCCAATATAGTCAATTCCAGGCTTCTCAACCATCCACCCCTGCTGCTACTTTGGTCCAGACAGGTAATTCTATTGCATGCCTTTCTGATTCCTGTTCAAAATGGATAATTGATTCAGGAGCCACAAATCAAATAACAAGAACCTCAGGTAATTTCTTATCATTTCAGTCTTCTAACTATTCACCTCATGTCACTTTAGCAGATGGGTCCACCATTCCTATTATTGGAAGTGGCTCTATTAATGTCTCTCCAGATATTACCCTGTCCAATGTTTTGTGCTTGTCCAAATTTTCTTTTAATTTGTTATTTGTCAGTCAACTCACTCGAACTTATAATTGTGGTGTCTACTTTTTTCCTGACCATTGCATTTTTTAGGATCTTTCGTCAAAGAAGATTTTTGGCAGATGGTATGAATCTAGAGGGTTGTATGTGCTTGGCGATCAAATTCCTCATCCAGTTGCTGCTGCTACTTTGTCTCCTCTTCACCTTCACTACCGATTAGGTCATCCTTCATTGGAATCATTGAAGAGATTATGTCCTAGTTTGCATTCTGTGTCTAGTTTGTCTTGTGAGTCATGTCAGTTTGCTAAACAATGTCGTGGTACTTATGTTTCTCGAGTCAATAAACAGGTTCCATCCTCATTTGAGTTAGTTCATTCTAATGTTTGGGGTCCATGTCCTGTAGTGTGTAAAAATGGTTTTAGATATTTTGTCACTTTTGTGGATGATTATTCCAAGATGACTTGGCTTTATTTTATGAAAAATAGATCAGAATTGTTCAATATATTTTGTGCCTTTCATGCTGAAATAAAAAATTAGTTCAATACTTTCATTAAACATTTGCGTAGTGACAATGCTAAAGAATACTCTTCTACACTCTTTTCTTCATATCTAGTAGAACAAGGTATCATACATCAGTTTTCATGTTTTGCTACCCCTCAGCAAAACGGGGTAGCTGAATGGAAAAATTGTCATTTATTATAAGTGTCATGTGCCTTTTTGTTTACTATGAAAGTACCAAAAAAATTTTGGGCTGATGCTGTCTCCACAACTTGCTATCTAATTAATCGAATGCCATCCTCTGTACTTCATGGTAAAATTCCTTTCTCTATTCTCTTTCCATCATTCTCATTATTTCCACTTCCTCCACGTGTTTTTGGGTGTACTTGTTTTGCTCAGGATCTTCATCCTCAGGTATCAAAGCTTGACCCTTGATCTCTCAAATGTGTGTTCCTTGGCTACCCTTGCAATCAAAAAGGGTATCATTGTTACTCTCCTGATTTGGGTCGTTACTTTGTCTCTGCTGATGTCCACTTCTTTGAGTCTCAGTCTTTCTTTACTCCACCTCTTGAGTCCTCTACTACTCCCTTCTCTTCTGATGTTGATGAGTTCTTCTTGATTACCTCTCCTCCCTCAGGATCTAATGATGTTTCTCTAGTTACTAACTCTAATCTTTCTGTTAGACCTCTTTTGAAATAGGTGTACTCTCGCAAGGTACCTTGAGCATCGGTTCAGATTCCAAGCACAATAACACCTCGAATCTCTTCTCCACCAACCTCTTCAACAAATGATCCACGCTCTGATTTGGATCTTCCTATTGCCCATTGTAAGGGTACTTGCTCCTGCACCTTACCAGGTAATCGTGTCACTCATTACCCATTAACTTCAGTTATTTCATATTCTTCCTTACCTGTTTCTTCTCAATCTTTTATTGCTTCCCTAGATTCTATTGTTGTTCCCAACACTCTTACTGAAGCTTTAGGTCAGTCTGGGTGGCAAGCCGCCATGAATGATGAGATGAAGTCTCTTAAACATAATCAAACATGGGATCTTGTTCCTTTACCCCCAGGGAAATCTGTTATTGGCTGTAAGTGGGTGTTTTCTATTAAGGTCAATCCAGATGGCTCAATTGCTCAACTAAAAGCTCCTCTTGTTGCAAAGGGTTATGCCCAGACATATGGACTTGATTATTCTAAGACGTTCTCACTGGTGGCCAAGATTACATCTGTCCAGTTACTTATCTCCTTGGCAACTTCTCACTGGGACCTTCATCAGCTTGATGTGAAGAATGCTTTTTTACTTGGTGATCTAGCTGAAGAAGTCTATATGGAGCAACCACCTGGTTATGTTGCTCAAGGGGAGAGTGGATATGTTTGCCGTCTCAAGAAATATCTTTATGGGCTCAAACAATCTCCTCGAGCCTGGTTTGGCAGATTTAGTAATGTTGTAACCGAGTTTGGATTGAAGAAAAGTGACCATGATCACTCAGTATTTTTCAGGTGCTCTGAATCAGAGTGTATTCTTTTGGCTATCTATGTAGATAATATTGTTATTACAAGAAGTAATGCTACTGGTGTTTCAAACCTTAAGGCTTTCTTAAAGACAAAATTCCAAACTAAGGAGTTAGGAGCACTTCGATACTTCTTAGGTATTGAAGTGGCTAGGAGTCATAAGAGAATTGTGTTGTCTCAGAGGAAATATGTCCTGGACATGTTGAAAGAAACAGGTTTTTTAGGTGTCAAACCGTGTGATACACCGATGATTCCAAATGTGAAATTGGGACCAGAAGGTGGGGATCTATTGGACAATCCAGAGCGGTATAGACGATTGGTTGGAAAGCTAAATTACCTCACTATTACAAGACCAGATATTACTTTTCCAGTGAGTGTAGTCAGCCAATTTATGGCAACTCCTAGAACCTCCCATTGGGAAGCATTGGTGCATATTCTAAAGTATTTGAAGAAAGCTCATGGACTCGGTTTACTTTATTAGAATCATGGTCATTTAGAATTGAAGGGTTTTCAGATGCAGACTGGGTAGGGTGTCCTATGGATTGGAGGTCTACTTCAGGCTATTGCATCTTTGTAGGTGGCAATCTTATGTCTTGGAAAAGTAAAAAGCAGTTTGTGGTATCCTGTTCTGGTGCTGAGTCAGAATATTAAGCCATGACACATGCCACTACTGAACTTGTTTGGATTTCTTATCTCCTTTGTCAGCTTGGGATGGAATGCTCTAGTAGCATGGAATTATGGTGTGATAATTGAGCGGCAATTCATATAGCTTCTAATCCTATTTTTCATGAATGAACGAAACATGTTGAGGTGAATTGTCACTTTGTTAGACAGAAATTAGAAGAAGGAGTCATCAGTCTCAAACATGTCTGAACAGAGGATCAACTTGCAAATATCTTTACTAAGTCTCTTCCAGGAAAATGGGTTCAAGATGTTTGTACAAGCTAGGCATGGTTAATATATATGCCCCAGCTGGAGGGGGAGTATTAGAATAAGTTAGTTGAATAATGGGCCTATATGGTGGGCTTAGTTCTAGACTAGAGTTCTTATACTATCATACTTGTTCTTATGTTGTAGTATTTTATTTAGTTATATATACAGATGCTGACAACCCTTTCGGGTACAGCTTCGCAAATTATTCTTTTCTTTTCTGTCAACCTTCAGCAAGTCTCCCACCTTTAATTCTCCTAAAAATCTTTTCTACACCATTAAAATAATAAATAAAAAGGAGGAAAGGCTGGATATGAAGAGCCTGCATCATTTGGTCTACTATGTGCCTCTCGCTAGCAGCAGAAAAACAAAAAATGTATAGCTCATAGCTATAGAGCTTCTTCATCATCATTACCAAAGGTAATCAAAAATGGTTTTTGCTTGAGTAAGAAGATAAGACAAAGTGGAAGGGGAAACAGAGAACCCTAATTTGTGAAAAGGGGAATTTGTTTCTTTTCAACACTAAGAGCTTGCTCAGTGAGAATGAAAGCTGAAGTGGCATTTTCAAGAAGAAAATGAGGGGAGCAAAGCCCTTAATTGCTAATAATCCTGCAAAAACAAGGGACCAAAGGGCTTATTCATGGTCCTAAGTAGCTGTTATTTGTTGTCCTCCTAATGTTTTTTTAACGAGGAATGTAGCTAATTTCAAAGTTTGAAACTTTGTGGGCCCCATAATTCTGGTTTTATTGTGATGTAGCCGAAGACAAAGATTTGCCAGGAAATAGTGGTAGTATTTATCTTTCATGCTAGTGGTACACAGAAAAGCACTTACGTTTAAAGAGGAAATAAAATGAAAGTACTACTCGAATTTTTCTATCTTTAAGCTATCTCAATATTTTTAGAATAATTTTATTAAATATTTATTTAAAATAATTTAAATTATTAAATTTAAATTAAATTATAAAATTATACTTCACTTACGTTTTTATAACATACCTTCTTATATTGTACTAATCTACCTCATGTACCTATTGTAGCTATTAATAACTTCAATTTGCATTCAGATAAATTGGTAACAGTTGACCAAAAATTTGCACAGTTTTGACTAAGGATGGCAAGTTTCTCTAGCTGGACAAGGATTGATGGAGAATCCTCAATTTCTACCAAGAACAAGAAGAATTTTCTCTCCATGGGGTTGGAGATCTCATTTTCGCTTAGAAGGAATCCCTGAAAATATAAGTTTACCATAATACTCCTGTATAATAGTTATATAATGTATAATATAAAGGATAAATTAGTAATTATATATAATAATTTAATAAATATAAATTTATTTATATTACAAAAATTTATTTTAAAAAATTATAAAATTTTGGATCCCCATGGGAATTAGGAATAGGAAAAAAATTTTCCCATCCTAACAAGGGGGGCATTTTTTCTCTTGGGGTCATAGAGTGGGGGACTACTCCCCACCCCCACTTGCCCCATTGCCATTCCTAGTTTTGACTACTTTGAACATGAAGGAAGATGACTTGAAGGCTAGAATACAAAGGCCAAAACCAAATCTTCCAGCATAGACCTAACATTTTTTGCAATCCATTATTATCAAAAAAATTTCTAATTTTCTCATCTTTCTTTGATCATCCAAATTCAGATTTGAATACTCCACCTTTACTATTCTCTAATTTTGATAATTTTCTATTTATCTCTCTAGTTTATATTAAAATATACTTTGTGGGCTTTACTTTTTTCTTCTACTAACTTTTTCTTCCTTAATTTTATATTTATCTCTCTCTTTACGTCATTCTCTACCTTTGAAAGATACAAAGGTAGAAGATCCATGCTGTCAAAATCCTAGTCCCCTAGAAACCCTTAAATTGAAAATGTTAACTGAAGGAGAGAATATCAAATGAGTGGATAGATTGCTATCAACACCATTAGGAAGAAGAAAAAGTAGAGGAGAGAAAAGGGATGATTTTGATCTCTAAGATCGTCTTTTCATCCATCCATCTCTTCATCAATTTGATTGTTCATTCTACACTACCTTTCTTCAATCCTTAGTGTTGGAAAATATAGACACAATGAGTCTTATCTTAAATTTTTTTTATAGGCCAAAATCTCTTTTGCTTTATGGTCTACTCATGTCTTTCACTCACGTATTGATCTATTGCTACAATTTATGAGTCACGAACTTAGCAATGCAGCTATTATTAGAATCACAATAGGAACATAGCTATTGGCTATCAAATCACGAATACTATGGAAATTCTGCTAGAGCCCTCTAAGTATACATGTTTCATATTCCAAATGTGTACAACAGTACCTTAAAGAAAATTTTCTAGAGTAGGAAGAATTGAGAGTTAACAAAATTTTTTGTACATGAAAGTTTTCTCTATTTAAGTGTCTAGCCTATTTTCTTGGATTTACACATTTTGAATATTCAATAGTTAAAAACCTATATCAACTAACACTCATCATAGGTAGAGTTGTACTTCAATTAAAAGTCTTATATCTTAAGATTAAGTCAATTTAAACTCAAATTGACTAGATAAGTAGTTAGATTTTACTTTTTAACAAATAAAAAATGAATTAACTAATTTTTCTCAGTTTAATTAAAACTCATTTAATCAATTATCCTTAAGAAATGTTCTTTAATGAATTAATCAACTAATAATTAATTAATTTTATCCTATCACATGTGAATGTGAATGTACCACATGGCCCCCATCAACTCTCCTACTCATACACATTAAACATACCAAATAAAATCTCAATCTCATAGAACATTTATCCAGTCATATGGGAAAATGGAACATACGACGACATAAAAATAGGTACCAAAAAATGATTGTTATATTAAGCTACCATTAAACTAACATAACGTCACTCAAAATCTCATTGCACCCCAAATCATTTCATTCTCACATCAAACCATTTGTATCTTTAATCCCATGGAGCCATGCAAAGGGCATTACGTGCAGTACTCATAGTTATACTAGCCATTAAAGTAAGCATGACTACCCGAATAATGAGTCATAAATTGTAGGCAGATATGAAAATGATTTTCCTAAATACTCATTCCAATTCATCCAAATTTAGCTGCTTTCCTAGAGATGTTCCATTAGACCATTTCTTTCTTAACCCTTGGAGTGTATGCTAAAGTAACAACACTAAACATAAATTTGATGACATATCCTAAGTCACAAAGGGTACTTAGGCTAAGATTTGCAATCTTGTATGAGGCTCACATAGTAATGAAACAAGAATCTCTTTAATCACTCCCCTTTTTGGTTGACTTATGGATATGCAATATGAATTACATGCTATGATGGAGCTCCCATTTAGGGTTTGTCATGCTCTAATAAGCACCATACAAAACACAGTTAGTCAAATCACAAAGAGACTTACTTAAGTCACCTCGAATTCATATCAAGGTTCCATCAAGCTTTGTGAAGTCAATAATGTTCACATATTGACTCATGGAGTCTTATCTTAGCCATATGCCAAGGCGATAATTTTTAACATAAAACCCTTTTGCCACAAAACCAATAAGGGAATCATCCACATTAGGCTACCTAATGATCATTTAAGTCTAATCATACTCGCCACTTAAGCATTGGGACAATTTTCTTATGTGATAGAGAAAATTTTTAAGTTTAGTGACAACTTAGATATGTGTCGTGAATTAAAAGGGGGGCTCTTTTATTAATCTATAAAAATGAATACAAAAAACATGATAAATCCTCAATGACCTCAAACCCCTAATCTGCTTGCAAAAAGTATCTCTAACAATGGATTTGGTAAAGGGATCAGTGAACATATCATTGGTGGGAATATGCTATAACTTAACTAGACTTTGTGTAGTGTTGGCTCTAATTATTGACCATCAACATCACTAAAACTAAGTTTACACTCCTACCCAGTTCACATAAAGTTAAATTTGTGATTCCTTTTAGATATCTAAATATTCTTTTGACTATAGCCTAATGGGTAGTCCTAGGGTTACTTTGATATTTTATTAACCATGCCCACTGCAAAACATATGTCGAGTTAAGTAAACAATATAGCATCATTAGAATTTTGACTATACTAGCATATGGTGCTTTTGCCATTTTCCTCTTCTCTTCCTCTATTTTAGGACATTGTTCCATACTAAAAGCCCTTTTCCATTAAATTATCTAAGGGTTTATAGTTATGCATTCTAAATTCGAAGACTTTTTTTATTATAAGTTTCTTTAGACATACTCATAAACCTCTTAAAATGATCCCTTGAAATTTTAATCCCAAATACATAATCTACTTCCCCATGTCCTCCATCTCAAAAGTGGAGGACAAACACTTTTAGTGGTGATTATAAACTCCATGTCATTCCTAGCTAAAAATATGTTATCCACATAAAGTGATAGAACTAGAATCTAAGACAATTGTTTAAGGCCATAGATGGAACATTTTAAGCAACATACTTTGTGTTCCTATCCCTTGACTTGAAAACCAACTAATTGATCCATATAGATCTACTTATCTATTTCTCCATTTAGAAATGCTATCTTCACATCGATTTAGAATAATTCTAAATCTAGATGTGCTACAATAGCCAAGAGTAGGTGAACAGATACAAATCTCATCAAAGGAAGAAATTTCTCTTCATAGTCCACTCCCTCTTTTTGGGTGTAGCCTTCCACCGTTAATCTAGCTTTGTATTTGTCAATTGATCCATTCATCTTATGCTTTATTTTGAAGACCCATTTGTTTCTAATGGTCTTGCATTTAGGTGGAAGATCAACTAACTCTCATACATTGTTCTTAGCCATAATACTGATTCCCTCTTACTTGATAGTCATCCATTTGTTTGAGTTTGGTGAACCTAAAGTCTCTTCATATGTAGAGGGCTCACTAGTAATCCCTGAAATGTTCATGAAGGACATTCCCTCTATTTCGAAGTGTTTATGAGGAACTTTTTCACACACACTTCAACATAGCTATGAATCTTTAGGGGTTTGTTCCTCTATGCTCCTACTGTCATCAATATTCTCTTGAATGGATTGTGTAGAGGCCTTTTGTTCTCGAGCTCTTCTAACTCATAGAGTTTCAAACTTCTCTTTGCATCACTAAGAGAGGAAAAATCATCTTCCAGAAAATTCACATCACAAGACTTACTCTCTCTAAGTCACCCATTAGGATGTTCACTATAAATTACATAACCCTTAAAGTTTTCAAAGTATCTAATAAAAATAAATTTATTAAATATAGGGCCTAACTTTCCAAACTTATGGGAAGCATTGTGAACATACCCTACTAATCTCCATGGATATAAGCCTTCTAAATTGGACTTAATACCATTCCATAAATCTTATGGAGTGGTAGAAACAAATTTTGGAGGCATATGTTTAAAAATGGATGCAGCTGCATCCCTTCAAAACTTTATTGGGAGGTTGTCCTATGCCACCATTGACCTAACCATGTCTAACAGCATATAATTTCATCTCTCCTCAACACTATTTTGTTGTAAAGTTCTTAGTATCATCAACTATTTATGTATCCTTTTATACTCACAAAACTCTTTGAACTGATTACATCTCAATGCTCATCAGTTCAAAGAGTCTTTACACTTTTCTCTTTCTAATTCTTAACCTTTACATTTGAAACAATTCAAAGCTTCAAAATGGTGAGACAACAAAAAAATAGAGCCATTTCTTGAGTAATTGATGAAGTAGGATGTGCCATGTCTGGCCTTTACATTCATGGGTCCACATATATCTAAATAAATTAATTCTAGAAGTTAAGATGCCCACTTTCCCTTATCAATAGGATTTTTGCTAGTTTACCAATCAAACAAGACTTACATAGAGGAGGGCTAACTTTTGTGAGAGGGCCCAATAGCCCTTCCCAAGCTAGTCTAGCCATTCTTTCTTACTCATTATGTCCTAATGTCAAATGCCATAATATGAAATTGGGCACCACATTAGAAGAAGAAGTAGCATGGGTAATGTTATTGAAACCATCTATGTATAGTATGAACAAACCATGTTCAATATGTCCATAACCATATAAAGTTTTTTCATGATAAAAGAACAAACCATTATTCTTGAAATTAAATCTAAATCACAAGTTTAATAATGCATAATTTGATAAAAGATTACATTAGATAGTGGGTACATGTAAAACATTATGTAGAATTAGTTTGCATCCATTATACAATGTCAATTAGTAAATACCAACTCTAACAACTTCTTTTTCAACTTTGTTCCCCACGATCACAAAATGTTTGCTCATTGTTACCTAGAGGTATCTACAAACCCTACATGATTACAAATTGTGTGCTTGCTTCCTTCAAAGTTTACAATCCAATCAAGGAGAGAGTGAGCTACAAGCACATGAATACAAACAAAAATACTATAAGGAACAAAACAAGGAAAAACATTTTGTTGCTTAGGATATTCATGATCAAAATGTCCCTTCTTGCCATAGTTATAGCATTTGAACTTGGATTTATCTTTCTTACTACCATGCTTAACTCCAGGGCTCTTAGCAATCTTACTGGCATTTGAACCTTGTTTTTGATTTTTCATTTGTTTCCCTTTGTGTTGGGACTTACCCTTGCACTGTCCAGCTTGTGTTACCAATGGAGCATTATCATTTACATCTCTGCATTCCACCTAAAGTTCTAAATGGTAGGAAATGTCATCAAATGTTTGATTCCCTTGTTGTGTGAAAGCACAAGCTTCACTTGTCCCAAGAAGACTTTAGGATGGATTTGATGACTACCAAGACCTGTTATTCATTTGTCAAATCATTTCCAACTGATTTCTTTTCCCTAAACATGCCAAACATCACCTTTAAATATTAGCCATTGAATGCTTTGGATCCATCATATTTTTGTTGAACCTCAAGGTCAAAGTAAGAAGCTTGTGGCAGTGGTTCCACCATATTTGAGCCTCAACTAATCTCATATTTTCTTGATAGTTAGAAAGTTATCAAACTCTTTAATGAGATTGTCATGCCTGAACCTTAACAAGGTAAAGTGTGCACTTCTATCTCTCTTAAACCAAGTCTTATAGGCTTCTTTGTCACAATGATATTGATATTGGGCACTATTGCCCTTACTAGGTATATCCATGACATTTGTTAGATGGTCAAGCTACTCTTACTCATTAAGAATCTACTGAAGTTTCTATGCCATATGTCATAGTTCTTGTCATCCACCTTGTCTCTCTTAGTTAATTTAGCAATGATATTTTGGAAGCATTTCACTACATCATTGCATAAAATTAATTAGGCGCATATTTACCTATTGTCATTTATTATTAATGCATTTATTTTCACCTACATTACTTGGTTAAAAATTTCACACTAGTGAGAGCAAACATTTCTTAAAATGTAGATGAAAATAAGCATTTAATTTATAATAAGTGTTATTAAAACATTTATCTAAGACAATGCAAACATATTGCAAATTTAATAAGTTCAACCGAGGAATTCTATTGATATTTTGGTGCCCATGATCAAAATAATAAAATATATACATATTAGGTGCACAAACATATTCCTTTATAAGGCCTCAAATAATAAATATATTCCCCAAAAGTAATTGCATATGCATTATTTTCTACTACGTCAAGCTACTTAATAAAATTAGGGATGCCATGCTATCTTTGTATATATTCCATTATTTTGAAGAAAATAAATAACACACCATTCGATCAAGAGCATTCAGCAAACTATAAATGCACTAATACACATAAATATCACACATTCACACATAATTCATGATTCTGAAAACTGTGACCAATGCAAAAATTTGTTTTGGGAAAAAAATTTTTCCAACAAGTAATTTTTTTAAAAAAAAACTAAAATTAACTATTTTCAGGCAGTTTTTAAAAATAATACAACATTTTTTGAAAATTTTAGACACGTAGCCAAAAAGTACTTGAAAAATGGAGTTCACAATAAAATTTGGTGAAAATTTGGCCTAGGGACACAAGTCACATGCCACACACGATGGCAAGAATTTTGTTACTTTGTGGCAAAAGGACTCTCACAATGTTTGTAATGGAATCATATGGTAGTTTTGAATACATAATTTAAACCATCTCACCCTTCACTATTGAATGGTACCTTAATGTCCATGAAAAAAGCTTTGGAGGGCAGCACATGACTTACTTGCTCTAATGTGGCACATGGGCTGGGGTATCTTTAACTCTTTAAATATGAAAATTTTCCATATTTGTCATGATAATGTGCCCTACTTTCTAGCCTTGTATCTCCCTCATCCAAGCTTTGATTAGCATAATTTTGGTTCTACTGGAAAGATCATGTTGCAAGGAGCAAATCCATCCAAGATTATTTTCTAAAATAGATTTTCAAATTCAAACTCAAAGTTGTCTACTCACTAAGTTTTCAAAAAATTTTAGAAACAAGTTTCCATATAGCTAAATTTGAGCAATCATATCTTTCACATACATTATCCAATTCATGCATATAATATGTCATTTTGAAGATCTTTTTACACAAGTCAAATCCATAAAAACATGTTATAATTATGTGCCCATTTAGACTCTCAAAATAGCTCAAAAGTAGGCTTCTCAATAAGCATAAAAATTGATTTAAATATATGCAATTTAAAACATGTAAGGCACAAAGCAAACACAAGCATACAAAGATAAAAGCAAGAGTAAAGAGGCTTTGATACCACTATTGGAAAATATACACGCAATAAGTTTTATATTAAATTTTTTCATAGACTAAGATCTTGCTTGCTTTACAATATATTTGTATCTTTCACTCATGTACGAGATCTACTACCACGAAATTAGCAACATAGCTATTGTTGGAATCATAGCACAGCATAGCTGCTAGCTGTCAAATCACAAGCATGGCAATCAGATCATGAGCACAACTATTGCTCTTCCCTTGGTTATGGAAATGCTATTAGAGCTCTTCAAGTATATGCATTGCAAATCCCAAAGGTGTAGATGGCACTTCAAAAAAATATTCTAGAGAGAGTAGGGAGAATTGAGAACTAGAAAATTTTCTTGTATGTAAAATTTTTCTCTATTAAGTGTTTAGCCTATTTTCTAAGCTCTTACTCCTTCTAATTATTCACTACAAATTAAAAACCTATTTTAACTAGGATTCTTCATAGATAGTATTGAACTCTAATTAGGAGTTTTATTTGTTAGGAAACTCAAATTGACTAGAATAATTAGTTAGATTATATTTTTGAACAAATCAAAATTAAAGCAACTAATTTGTCTCATAGTTTAATTAGAACTTATCTAATCGATTATCATTAAGAGATATTTTTTAATTAATTAATCAACTAATAATTAATTAATTTCATCCTATTGTATGTCCATGTTAACACACCATGTGGCCCCCATGCAATGCTCAAGAAAGAGAAAAAGATTTGCTTTCTCTCTAAAAATTGCTCTATCTCATACACCTTATCTTTCTAACTGAATGGATAAATTGTTAGACTGATTTGCACTTCTTAAAATTGACAAAAATGTATTAAGGGGTTTTTTGGTTGACAAACTATGCATCACAGCGAAATCCATTAAAGTTTTTATGTGTCTAGAGCAAGTCCTCTCATTGCCCTTGTTCTTCAACACCTGACAAAAGAGGATTTGATCAAGTTATACTTTGGGAGTTCCATGTGTTGGACATCAATGGCATATAGTGCTTTCCAACTAGGACAAGGTATGTTTCATGGTATTCCTTTTGCCAAATTAGGAAAAATCTACAAAGGAACCTGGGTTATAGCATTACGACCTGAAATTTCAACCCATGATACTTTGATCAATCAGCATTTGTCTTTCTTTATTAACATGAAACACCATTGGTCTCACTAAATTTGTGGTGGAAGCTTTTGTTTTGGGTTTAAGATTTCAATTCATCTTCCTTAATTATGGGAGAGGTCAAAAATTGTAGAAATTTGGTAAATAAAAATTTAGCAAAATGCAAACAAAAAGATTAATTGCTACAATGTTACAGTAGATACAGATTGGTTCAATTGAAAATATGTTGTGATAGAGTTTAGTGTAAAAAGTTTTTATTTAAATTTTAAATTTATTAAATTTTATGTATTAAATTATAAAATTTAATAAATTTATAACATAGGTTCAATTTTATATCTATTTAATATAAAAATTTAGTGTGCCTTTGATCTTCTTTATTTTTTTAGACTGATACATAATATTTTTTTTAGTTTTGCTTATTGTTTATGATTTAAAAAATTTATATTAAGTATAAATTTTAAAAAACTCAAATTGTACATACTTTTTAGTTAAATTATTTCATGATTCTTGATAGTTAGGCCCAATGGGTCCTCATAGTTTAAAGTAGTCTCTTTGGGTCCCTATAATTTCTATCATTTATGCTTTATGTCCCTACTATCACAAAATGTCATAACAACGTTATCTATGTGCATATTTGGCACATTAAATGCCACCCAAGCAACACAAAAACTTTGAATACATGGCATGGCTTCTTCTTTACTTGTTTATCTATAAAACAAGTCATTTGTCCCACTTACTATATTATAAGTAGCCCAGTAGAAAGATCTAAGAAAAGTGAGAATAGGGAGGCTAATCTCATTGGCATCTAGATCTATGGATTAAGCAACAAAGAGACTATGGTTTTGAGTTCAAGATAGAAGAGGGCAATAACATGAGGTAGAGGATGAAGGTAACTTTTCTTTGGTTTAGGTGTTTAGGTCTACGAGTGTTTTTGTGGTGAGAAGAATGGATTCTTATTGAGATAGAGAAGGGGAAACTATATGGGGCAAACATTTAATAGGTAGACTCCTATGAAAGAAATTGAACCTAGTGAAATTTCACATGTCCATACAACAGCAGATTCAAGCAACATAATCAAGTTAGAATAAATTCAAGCAAATAAATTTTGTTGAGTAAATTTCTAAGGCATTTTCAAGTAGTAGCTAGTACATAAAGGACCACAATCTTGCACTTGTTCCAGGCTCTAGTAATAACACTGACATTGTCCATTTCTTGCTTCTAACTCTAGCCATGGCCATACTAAAACTGAAACTTTCTCTTCTGCTTATCTTGTTCAATTTGCCATTGCTATTCTTTCTCCTTAGGATTAATCTATTTGAAACATTGCTACTATGGGCATTAATTATGGCACCTTAGGAAATAATCTGCTATTTAAGGGAAGAAGCATTGTATTTAGGATTTATTTTATGGCACCTAAGGAAATCATTTCTAGAGGAAAGCAAAAGGGACTATGGTTACTATAAAGAACAATGATGGGCATGGCTTCGATTCCTTGGGATTTGGCAAATGTCCTATTCAACATATAAATAGGTAAGGGAGAAGGGTCATGTCATGTGTTTAAAGGTTATGCCATGTCTATTGCTTGAGTAGCATTTAACGTGTCACATATATACATAGGTAATAGTGTTATAATATTTTGTGGCAGTAAGTACCTAAGGCATAAAAAGCAAAAACTATAGGGACCCACTGAGATGGTTTTAAACTGTAAGAACTTAATTAAAAATTACATCTAATTATAGGAACTCATGGAATAATTTAATCTACTTTTTACAATATATTTTTTTTCCTTAAAATTCCTATGCTAAATTACTTGTTGAAGGTTGTACTAATATTTTGTCTGTTTACATCAATTAGTTATGCTTTTTCATTTAAGTTTTCATATTGGAAATAGAAATTCATTCAAATAAGAGATCTAGGCAATCCTAGTTGACAATAAATAATACAAACAAAATCAAGTTGTGAGAAGCCAAATTAGCTAACTAATGTGCATTCATCTTAACATGGAAAAGGAAAAAGAGCTAAGCATTTTGCCAAGTTCTTGTAATCTTCAATGATGAACCCCATATATGAGTGAATAGGAGAAAAATTAGGCAAGGCATTAGCCACCTCTAAACAAACACAAATCCATTGCCTTGCCAAGGCCACCCCAAATAGCCATGGCTTTAGCCATCACAAGAGCTACCCTCTCTTGAAGTAAATTGCTACTAGCTATCATCACAAACCTAACCTCATCTCTAATAATCCAACCAACTCCATTCTAACTAGTGGCCCTAACCATAACATCCACATTCAATTTATAAGCCCTTTGTGCAGGCTTTTACTTGATCATATTCATATGGTTTGAGGCCAATGTGTTCCATCTAGTAGCCCTGGAATTGCATAATCTAACAAGACATATGCTCTCCATAAGAGCACTGCAGCAACTTTGAGTTGATCCTTTGGATTTTGTGGCATAGTTGCTTTCACCAATACTGAACAACTAGATTACATAGTGATAGCATTCTGAAATTTAGCAATAAGACAAACCAAGCATGCTGAGACCATGAACACCCTAGAAAAATGTGGTTAATTGTATCTTCCATTTCATCACACAATGGGCAAACTAGAGGCACCTCTATCCCTTTATCACACAAGTTTCACCTAGTTGGAAGACTATTTGTGAAAGCTCTCCATAAAAAAGATTTTAATTTTACCTAGAATTTGTGTATTCTAAATATTATTCCAACCTTTGTCTTTAAAAAATAAAATTCTCATAGGCTTCTACCTATGCCATCCTAACACCTTTAAGTGGGAGCTGTTAGGTGTAATGATGATGTGGATGGAAGGGTGTGTGAATCGTGGGGTTTGCCTTTGAATTGCCATCATTAGACTCAATAGCTAATTGCCACTAGGCCAAAACTCTAAGGTTTAGAATTTGAAATTTATAGTTTAGGGTTTTACAATTTTGAGTTTGAGGTTTCACTGTATAGGATTTATGTTTGGGATTCCACTATTTAGGGTTTAAAATTTAAATTTTGGTAGTTTAGATTTTGGAGAGTTTGGGATCTAAGGTTTTGTGATAAGATTTAGTGTTTCATGTTTGAGGTTTGGGGTTTAGGGAGTATTTAAGGTTTAAAGTTTAAGATTTAGGGTTTTATGATTTTGAGTTTATAGTTTAGGATTTTAGAGTGTAGAGTTTTAGGATTTAAGAATTTAGTATTTAGAGTTTTGGGTTTCAGAATGCTTCAAGTGATGTGGCACAATGACTAGGATTAACAACATTGTCACATCATCATTTCTAGGCCACATAGAATAATGACTAGATTAATTAATGTTCACATCATTGGCTCCATCAATACTTAATAGAATCCATTAGAAATTGAGCAAAATTGTATTAACTTTGTAAGGTCCAGGACTTGATTTTTCAATTTCAAACTAAAGAGACAAAATTACTCGATTTCAAAATCATTATGACCAAAAGTGTGTTTAAACCTAAAGATTATATAATTATTTGATCTACCCATCTTCATCGACCTTAGAATTAATGAAATCTTCATATTGTCAACTTGTACCCTTGTCTATATTTTCCTTTCCTTCAACCTCCATATTTGGAAACACATAGATGATGATTGTTTTCCCCACAAGATGCTCATTAGATATCTCTAGTTTGTTAGTCTCCTTAATATCATCTAGTATACTAACAAAACCCTCATAAGTGTGCAACTCTTTTAATCCATCATATAGGTTCATGCCACGTACTAAATACAAACACTTATGATAGTTAACACATCCAAGATTGTGTAATAACTTCTTTACTTCAATTGATAGTTCTATAAGATCCCATGAGTAAAGATTCCATAATTTCCACTAATGTATGCATGTGGACATGTGGAGGTAAATTTAACTTCATAGTGCATATTTGGAGTCATTAATTGATACATGCTAATTAGTAAAATCAAAGCCAATAAATCATCCTTAATATATTTTAAGAAAGTACACACAAATATGCCAATCAATCTAGGATCACAAATCAGACACTCTTTTAACTCCATATTCTATAGGGATATTTGCAAAGAGAGTTCACCCAACCTTCTACACATTGCACAAAAAGGAAACATGCCATGTGAAGGAGGACATAAAAGGGACTTACCTTTTTTGCAACCCTTAATGGCATCTCTTGAGCTAAAAACTTCAATTAGGAATAGCAAAACACTACTTCACTAAGTAAATTGCTATCATGCCTAAGAGTAGGGATGGACGTTGGTTTGCTTCAAGTAGGTTTCAATCCCACCTCTTAATGGAAGCAAGTTTGAATTAAGAATGGTGAAGGACTATGTAATGGAGTAGATCAGGAGTGAGGTTAAGAAGGAAAGACCCAAAAGCAAATGATTGCATCTCCAAGTTTAGTAAGGACTAATAGGGCAGCTCCCAAAATCAAATCAAGGAAGTAGAGGAAGAGATTGGATTGGTGGGACTCATTATATGAAGAGAAAGATAAGAAGAAGAATCAAAAGGCAAGAGAGCGGTGGAACCATGGAAGGAGGAGTAAGGAGTTGGACAAGGTCTTTGCATCCATTAATAATAGGGTCTTCATTTACCCCAATAATGAAACATGGCCAATAATGGTGATAGTATTTGGAGAAAGCAAAGGGTTGAGATGGTGATTGCACCATTGTGACCTTGCGAGGAGGGCAAAGAAGAAAAAGGTTGGGACCAATGGTATGATGCCATTGATTAGGAACTTTAGATGGAGGAATTAAAGGGTGAAGATTAGTGCAGAAAAAAACTAAAGAGGAATACACTTCATTTGGGTTCGATTTCATACAGGTGAAAAATTTCCAAATAAAATGAATCAATTCTACTCTAAATCAAACTGATTGATCTAACACATTTGAACCCAACTTGTGAAACTAATCTCATTAAGGTCTTTTGTGTGTGTGTGTGTGTGTGTGGTTTTGATTTGGTTTATTGATCCTTTAGTCTATGCCCACCCTTGTCCAAGAGAAAAGGGAAATCAAAGTCAAGGAGTTCCTTTATTGAGGATACAATCCTTAAAATGATTATGCTTTAGGAATAAGGGTTTGAAAAAGAGATTGATGATGACATCTTTTTGAAGAACTTAGATGTTTTCTTCTCTTTTAAGTCAAATAACTTGCGATGTTAACTTAGTTAATTATTTGCTATTATTTTTTTTATATAAGAGCTTTGGTAACACATCACTAATGTTTTAAATAATGAACTAGTTGGTTCAACTAGTAAAACAATGACCCCCATTAAACTCTTTTAGCTCAATACTCATAATTAGTATTAATCAAAATTTGTCAAAAATCAATCAAAGTAGGCCAAAATTGATCAAAACATTAGACTAGTTGGATAACTAAAACTTTTAAAAAAATTACAAAAAGTTATCTATAATTACAAATTTTATTATTTCAATCACATGTAACCTTTAAATTGATAAAAAAAATTAAAAATAATTATTAGAAGGATAATAAAATTTATATTTTTGTGAACCAATGCTTTATCGAATTAAAATCTACATTAATTCAATAAAATAAATAAATTAAAATTCATATAATATTTTTTATATTATATATTTTATTTATATAAAATATTATCATTTGTTTTAACTATTAATTTAATTGATTAATCCAGTATAATTGTGACTCACTATTAAAACAATTCATTGACAACTAAGTTTCTAAAACATTATGCATTACAAAATCATTACCTATTAGCTATTAAGATTAATGTAAGGCTTGTACCCAAAAAAAATATTAATGAAAAAGTTAAAATGGTAAATAAAATGTTCGAAGAGCCATACGTTACAATTGGTTAATGTAAGTCAAAATTAATCAACGTTACACTTTTGGTGGACTAACATAATAAATTTCTCAAAAATATCACAGCATAAGTAGAAAGAAAATTTTTACTAAAGCAAGTTGGTCAAATAGATGGGACTCAAACATTTTAAATAATTTATTCTAGTTTCAATTTAAATTTTATATAAAAAAAAGATTTACTTAAAAAAAATTTGTTTAAATATTTAATTATATTTTAAAAAATTAATCTTTTTTTCATATGAATAATATTTCCAAGAAATAAAAAATTAAAATCATTACAAAAATTAAATCCTGACCTCAAAAAAAACCTCACAAAGCCCCGGAACTTTCTAGAACTCCCGCTAATGATTAATGGTTTGAAAGAAAAGGGTTTCTTTTCAACTCTTCTACTTTGCCGCCTCTTTTGATCGTCTTTTTCTCCCTGTGTTTTTGCCCTTTCTCCTTTTCCATGGCATCCGCATTCGTCACGTTACCGAAACCTTTCCTCTATAAAGGCAGTGCCTTCTCTTTGTCAGACCAGAGACTGACAGGTTCTCTTAACTCTTATAGGCCTTCATTCTCTTCACCACGTTCTCCATTTCCAATTCCTTGATCCTCTCTTTCTGAGTCTTAACCAGGTTTGCAGAAGAGCTCTCTTAAGATTAACGCAATTGCAAAGAATGGGAACCCACCAAGGTTAATAACTTTAATTTTCATGGATTGGTTATTATTAGTTTTCTTCGCCATTCGTTGTTTTTAATGACATGTTTTGAGCTCACCAAATTTGGCTTGCAGGTCACTCCGCAGGCTGATAGAATTCTTATTCGTCTGGAGGAGCTATCAGAGGTATCCTATAAACTCGTACGATTTAATGTTTAATATTATTTTAAAATTTTAAGTTGGAATAAGAGAATAGCTTAATCAATTTCTTTAATACTGCTTTTGGCAATTGGCATATTTTCATGTAATGGTCGTAGTTGGCTTTCCTGTTCTAGATGTTATAACAATACCACCCTTTGCACCTGTGAGCTGCACAATAAAAGAGTGTAGGATATGCTATTCATATTTACCTGCAACATTTTAAGTTTCTGTCATTGCTCAGGCATGACAATGATGAGAGAAGTAAAAGATAGTATATTCTGGTACTTCTTCTAGATATGATGCTCAAGTACTGTGCTTCCATATATGTGACTAATCTCCTTTCAAGTTCATGACTTTACAGAATGTGATGAGAGTGTATTATAGAACACAAGAAATGCTTGGCTTGATGAGAGTGGAGAATGCCATATTTTCAACATTTTATGATAAGAGTGGACTAGTGGAGAGTGCCATATTTTCAACATTTTGTGATGAGAGTGGAGAGTGCCATATTTTCAACATTTTGTTAGGTTATCATGCTTCAGACACGTACTAGTATAGAGTGCATAAGAATTCATTACAATTTCTTTATATGTGATTATGTGTTAAGTTATTGGCTCAATACTCACAAGTGATCATGTCATTCCATATGACAATGGTTATATCTTAATTTGTGGGGTGTTTATTCTTTTTTATTTTTTTTTTAAAAAAAAGTTTCTCTTGGTGAAAAATTATCTATATTTGATTTTTATATAGCTTGAACTTGGTTTAACTTTTCCCACATAGTATTAAATAATAATGATAGTAATCTGTAAAATCTATATATAATGAGTTTTACAGTACACATTGGTCAGGTTCATTGACCTAATTCAGTTCAAAGAATGATAAACGAATAGAGAGATAACCAAGAAAAATTTTAATGCGAAAATAAATTTATATGGCTAGTGAAAATAAATTTTTACTGGGGAATGACTTTGCATACTGGTTGCTGCATACTCTGTTGTATCATGAAGAATTAGTTTTGATACTTTAATTGACTTTGTCATGTTATCTTTAAATATTAAGAAATTAAGATTATTTATTCTGCATGCAAAAAATATATCCAATTATGTATGCATTCTGGTGCAGAAAACAGCTGGTGGAGTTTTGCTGCCCAAGTCAGCTGTTAAATTTGAGCGATATCTCATGGGAGAAGTAAGTAGACATGGATCCCTTTGGTGTTCCAAGGGGCAGAAATATTTTCTCATTAAGATTTTTGTGTTGCATTGGCTGTTTTGATCATTTGGCTACTTTCTTCGCATGGGTTTCAGATTCTTTCTGTTGGTGCGGAGGTTGAAGAAGTAGAGCCTGGAAAGAAGGTAAGGATTTCATTGCTATGAAACAGGCTAATTTCTATTATACTCGAATAATGAACTATCATGTTATTGGTACAACCATTTGGTTATTTGTCGGATACAATTATGGAGCTGTACAAGCACATGGTAGAGGTTTTCTTATAAAATAAAACCAAAAAAAAAAAAAAAGGAGTGGCCATATGTTAGAGAGTACAGATTGGAAGACACAGCACTATTCTTGACAGGGGAGAGTTCATGGTGTAAGGACATACTTTTAGAGCATCGATAACAGTAGTATTCTTACTATTTATTTATTTATTGTTTCCTGTCTAGTTCATGTTAGGGCCAAAATGGGGCAACGCCCAAAGGAAGGTCCATCTTGGAAAGTACGCTAGAAAGAGAAAAAGGTAGTTATTTAGAGGGTATCTTTGGAAGTATGAATCCATTCAGGGGGAATGATTGTAAGAGGGAGAGTGAGGTGTGAGGGGAGGCAGTTAGACAATTTTCTTTTGTGTAATCTTTTGCTTGGGCTAGGGAGATCGTCCCTGAGCAAGGAACTTCCTTCCTGGGAGCCAAGAGAGTGCCTTGTGCTCAGCTTTCCATTCTGTTTTTCCATTACAGTTGAATCCTATTTCACTATTTTGGTTTAAGGGTCCTCGCATCCTATGACTTTATGTTTTTATATGTGTTGCTTTGTTTGTATGTGGTATAAAATAGTGTGTAACTAAAAAGGAGAGACCTAGTGGGACTACAAGTTGTCTTGCTCTATATGGTAGTTTGAGAAAACATATTTGTGTGAACCAATTAATAAAGGGCATTTGATTGGGATAAAAAAAAAGAAAAATACAAAAAAGACTTCATATACTCAACAAGACGCACAGAACGACAATTGATGTCCTTTATAAGAAAGGATGATTGAGTACGATCTGGTAATGTAGTATAACCATTATACATTGATAGGTGACCCGTATCTTAAATATCTCTACAATGCAGTTAAGTTAGAGCTTAACTTTATTCAAATCTGTATATATTATGAGGATTGTGGAGTAACTTAAGCATGTATTGAATATGTAATATTTTGGTTTCATAATGTATATATTTTGGTATGATAATGAAATATTTTGTGTATATTTCAACAAAATGGATAAAGTCATGTTTGCATTGTTTTTGGATACTCGGGGCTTTTGGAATATTATTTGAAAGTCGCTAATTGTTTTCCTTTGGCAGGTTCTGTTTTTAGACATAAATGCTTGTGAGGTGAGAGACCTAAATATTTTCATTTTAAATATGATGATATTTGATATTCTGGTAACATAACTTTTTAAAAGTTAATGGGATTCACATAACTTGCTGGAGAAATATTTATTATTTGAAGGACAACTGATGGGAAAAGTATTTGTTACGACCTCACTGGTACTTATGCATAGACCACATAGGGTAGAGAGATTAGTCAGGAGTAATTGGTATAGAAGAAAACCATATATTTGTTTTTTTTCATTCTTTTGGTTTTGGCCAAATTAAATAAATATTCGGAGGTCTTCTTGCCCGCAGTTTTCTGTCTTTCTTGAAAGTATTTACCACAATTATCATGCTGTTTCCATCGATTATGTCATCATCGTTTAATATGGGTGTAATTCTGTCAGGTGGATTTGGGAACTGATGCAAAGCACTGCTTCTGCAAAGAAAGTGATTTATTGGCCATGGTTGAGTAGGGTTTGGCCTACTGTCTGAGATGTGGAAAGGAGAAGCCCACAAGGATCTGATAATACTGGAAATTGCATTGAGGAAACGAAATGCTTTACCAGTTTCAATTCATAGCCCGTGTTGCATTTTGTTTTGTTGAGGTGATGTTATATTGACATCAATATATGGCATCGGAAGTTTTTGAGACAATTTTCCCAGTGTGGGCTTATCTCATCAAAAAATTTATACGGATGCTATACGCGTGAAGGATAATGTCAGTATAGAATTGTAATCTGACGAACAAATCCGACAAAGACGCCCATCTTGCACTGAGATTATGCCTGTGCATGACTGAATGTGGGTCCACGGAATCAGCCAAACTACACTGGCAATGTCACATTACGGCCAAGCAGGTCGTTGACGTTGAGACCTAAAGTAAAAGATGGCTCATTTCACTGCTATCAGCCAGCTTCATATTGTTAAAATAGTTGCCTCACCCTCCCTTCCCTCCTCCCAAAAAGAAGAAAATAGTCAAAACAATTCAAGCAGAACAAAATAGATGAATTAATTAATCAATGATTCCATTCCCGAAGTAAAATTTTGGTCAAGTGAAAGTTTAATGAAACAAATTGATCATGTAAAAACATTTTAATTAAAACGAATATAAAAACGCCTGAGAAGATGTTAAATGAGATTGGTAAAAAGAATTTAACGAAATTTATAGTTTTTAATTTTAATGGAATTTACCAAGTGGAATAAGCTTGGTTGTCATTGTTGATGTATTTTATTGTCGTAGTGCCTATTTGACAGCTATGTTTGGATTAATGTTGAATAAAATTATTAGAAATTATCTACAAATTACCTATCGGGTAAATTTTGTTCTCAACTCAATTAATTTTGAAGATTGCAAATCTGATTTTCATTTGAGTGAGAATATTGATTCTGCAATGGACTAACTCAATTCTCCGTACCCGAAATATGACTTCCACATTTTATTCTTCTATTCATCCTTCATCACCACAAAGCGCCTCTGCTGTCAAGATTAACCATCTTTTGATGCCGATGAATGTTGCCTTGTGTTGCTGCAGCATATCGCCATTATCAATGGTGGTTTAGAATTACGGATAAAATTTGTTTTATTCTCGATTCCATTCGTCAAGGAACGTCGGTTGATTCATTTGGAGCCACTTATATTTCTACCAGCACCACTGCCAAATTTGATTGTTCGATTCCAAACTCAACAGCAGAGCAAGGAAATAGTAGAGATATCGAGGAACCAGAGACAGCACTGCCTGCATCCTTTTGGTTTATGATTTGTTTCCTTCCCTTAAAAAATTGTGGCGCTGCAAGAATAAGGGGAATCAAAGAGTAAAGTGAGAAAGCAGAGAAAGAGCAAAGAGGAATGAAGAAGCAGGCAAGTAAGGCAAAAGGGAGGACAGTTTTCTACAAAACGAGAGAGCTTTGCATGTGAGGTGGAGAGAGAGGTGAGCATGGTAAAGGGAGCCGGAGGAAAGAGAAATGTGCCTTTTTTTTAAAAAATAAAAATTAGAGTTTAAGTTAGGTTGTGAAATTTATTTATTTTATTTTGATAGTTATAAATAAATTTAAATTTATTTAAAATTAAAAGATATTAATTTATATTATTTAAAGTTAATATAATATTAAAATAAATTAAATTATTTTTTCTTCCTCAACTGCTGTTAGTGAAATTTACAAAATTATATCTTTTGTTTTATTTTTCTCATTTAATATACTTATATGAAACTTACATAAAAAAAAAATCAACAAAAATCTCGAGACTCTTTCTCAACGAAAGACCCAATCTATGAGAATTTACTTTGCTTGCTTGTACGGAACAAAGGACTTCGTGATTCCAAACAGTTAAATCCCTCTCATCTAGATTTTGTGTTTCAGTTCATCCCCTCACCCCCTTTATTTCACATAAGTACAGTTACTGTTGGAGGAGTTAAAGGGTGGGATGAGGGATTTTGGGTTGCATCTTAAAGTGAGTTACTATTGGGGTCGCATCCTTTGTTTTTCTGTCATTGTCACTTCGGAGTGACAAAATCAATTCCAATGGAAAGGTGATTTTATGATTTTACAATGGAAAGGTGATTTTACTTATGTTATCCACACTTAAACTAATTTACCTAAATCAATTCCAAAAATAATAAATTTAAATACAAAACAAATTAAGGGTTAATTACTTAAAAGGTTGAGCAGTTTTGTTTTTCTATTGATGTAATTGACACAATCAATCATAAGTTACTATATTTTTATTTTTTGGTCTGATATGGCTCATTGTTTGCTACGTGGATTTCCTTTCTCCCATTATGTGTAATTCATTTGCTAAGTTATGAGACTATGATGAGGAATGAAGAGTAAATCATGTCAAATTTAAGAACAATTGTAAAGATTGAATCATTATTAAAATATTATATAATATTATAATAGAAAAATGAAGCATATAAACCACAAGTGAGTCACATTAGCTTTGAAAATAAGAATTTGATAACAAGAAATGATTTTGAATCAATGGCATAAATAGAGAAGCCAAATTATTCAACTCAAAATTAAGGAACTAGATTTCAAGGTATCAGAATCACCCTTGCTCCAATACAAAACTATCTTAATATCATTGTTTTAAAATCAATTCTTTTAAACTCATTTATATTAAAATCAATTTTTCTTAAATAGTTTTCTTCACTAATTTTAAGGACACCTCAAAACAAGAGTTAATTAATGGACACTGTTTGGACACTTATGTCTAGAAACAATAATTTGAAATACAGCTTGTCACTTTAAATTTGAGTGTCATTATACAAGTTATCAATGTTTGTGCATCTTAGTAAACTTGATTATAAGCAATGCATAGTAGGAGAAAACATGAATCATGGAAAATTCCGTTGTAACAAATAAATGATCATTGCACAGCTTGTAGCCACTTTCTCTTATACATGTCCATGTTTCTTCATTGCTCTCATTGCTATCACTTATTTAAAAATGTAAATCCTGCAATGTTTTTCCCTTCGTGTATCCATGTTTTCTGTTTCCATTCCTTCCCATTACCGTCCTACACAAACATTCTTGATGCTGCAGATGCCTTTAGTGCCCCCAATTTATACTATTTTATGAGAACCATCTACAGATGCCTTTAGCGCCCCAAATTTTTGCCTGTTGATCCGTTCTGACATATGATCTCTTTCTTGTGTTTCAGATAAATCAAGGTTTAGAAAAACTACGGACTAAAAACAACCATTGGATCACACCAGCTGCTGAAATGACTGTGCGATTCAATAGTCTCTATGCAGATTGAGTATGTAAATCCCAGTAGCTTCCATTTTGCAAACAAAAAATAAATACATTGTATCCCAATTATTTCTAGCCTACGGATTAGCCTAAGAAACTTTGGACTTGAATAAGTGTAAGGGCTTATCACATTAGTCCACTCTCCACCTTCGACCTTCCTTTATTCGATCGCAGTTGGCTGCTTAAGTAGCTAACAAGTAATAGTGATCAATGATCATTTTCAAGCAACTCATAGCTGTAAGCTTGTGATTTCCAATTCCATTCTCAATGCCAAGCCAGGTATATCAAGCATATCAATGGCATGTGCTGTGCTAGAGCATGGAAATGGAATTGTAGCTCTTCGAAAGGACCTCCAATAGATCAATTTGAGCATGCTTCTGAATTTTAATTATTCAGAAATTATATTCTCATGTACTCTTCACAAAATCCTCACAATTACTATGTATTAAAGCTATGTTTTTCAAATTGTTACATAGCTTTTTCAAATTACTATGCACCTTTTTAATACACCTGTATTACAACTACGCAGATCCCCTGCGTGGCTTTAAAATTTTTCTTAATACACTACATGTTTTCTTTTAAGAGAACAATGCCTGAAGTAGGAGTAGCGTGGCACCAAGATAGAACATTGCCAAGAATCATAAATTCAGCAACAAATTTTATGCGTCGTTATGAAATCTGAATAATCTTTCCTGGTTCTGTTGTCTTGCATAATTTCGGCTTGTTTGTTGTATGTTGAGAGCATGTCTTGCAACCAAAGTAAAGTTCTATGGTGGAATTAAAGTAAGCATGCAGCATATTTGCATGAAAAGAGCACAAAGTTCATTGGAATAAATGTTATAACATTTGGTTTAAAGAATATGAAACACATCTACTAAAATTCAAATAGACGTAACTCAATCATTCCCTCTTTCCTTTGCGGAGAACACCAGGCAACAACCTTTCCAGACTGCAGAAGCCTCAAGGAGTAACTCAAGCTGCAGATGAAATCCTCTATTTTTAGGCCATTTTTCCTAGAGAAGGACTCAAATGAAATTCTGGAATCTGCTCGAAAGACAATTGGCCCTGCAACCTGCAAGTAGAAAATCAAAATGAGTGATGCTTAGCATGTATCCATGAGAGTCAATGAAGCTGCAAATCTAATTCTTACTACTAAAAGTAAATTAATATCATACATTGCAGGTGTCTGTTTGTCCAGGTTTTTTTATTGGATGCTAACATTTATGCTTGTAAAGAGGAGGCCTTTCTATTACTCATCAAGCAGAATGCTGAGCAACTATGGTTTGTTCTTTGATTAGAACTTAGAAGAAGAATTCAATAATAAGATATCTAGGAAAAGCCTGCTTTTAGCACTCACTGCTCGAGTTATGATGGTTTTACTCAAATAGGGTTGGCTTATTCTAAAGCTTTTTTTTTTGTTTTTTGTTTTTTTTTTCAGTTGCGAGACATTTTTCCCCTAAAAAGAGCGGATACCTGCTGTTGAAAGATTATATTCAACCGAGGTGAGGCTGATGGATTTTCACTAATGTCAGTAGTTGAGCTCTTAAAGCCATTCAGAACCTTCTTGGCAAAGGATGAAGCTGAACACATATCAACGCGAGTATCTACCCTGGTTAGATCTCCAAAATCATTTCTGAATTTTCCATGCTGAAACGTATAGCAAACTGAACCATATAAGTCAGCATTAAAAGGGGATCTCTTGCTTCTTCTTCGCATTTCAATATCTTCACTTGAATCAACAGCAGCGTGGCTCTTCCCATCCCAAATCCATGCAGCACCGATGACACCTACAATGCATTATCAATCATTGACACAACAAATAGAAGTATAACAAAAAGTAATCCCAAAAACTTTGGACTAAGATGACAAATGGACAATAGGGTGACAAGTAACATCTCAATAATATATGGCAATCACTTTTTTCAAATGGATTTAAAGGCAATAATTATGAAATACAGAAGAAAGGAAATTGTAAGAAGGAAAAGAAATGAAAAATCACTTATATAATCCCCAACAAAGGACACTTTTCTTCATCCTCCTTAACCTGGTACACAAACCCCAGACTGACTGCAGCTGAGTCTGCATACTGGCTTCAAAAGGCTTTCATATGCGAATATATTCCTGGCAGCTTACAGCCTTTTGCGTTCATGGAATGGGTTAATCTTTGTTTGAATGAGCTTCAAGTCTGCAACCACATTCCCTTTTTCCCAATTTATAATCCGAATATAAGTAAACAAGTTTTCTTTCCTGCTGAATAATAGGGCCGGAGACAGAAGGAAAGAAATGAAACCTACAACTTAACTAGACAGTTTTCAGGAACCTCAAAGATATCACCAAGAGGCTAGCATGAGGCTCAGGGAGGATAAAAATCTCACGATCATGGGATAAGCTTGAGTTTAAAAGCCACTTTGCAAAATTTTTGCTTTCTCTATATTCATGGGCGATGTAAACTTCCCAGGCCTGGGAAATTAAGCTTCTAATGTGCTGTAAAAGCTGGTCCCTGCCCTCATCAGTAAAGGAAGATCTTGTGATAGGATTTCACTATAGAAAGGGTAATTACTAATTACAGAACAGATAGACCTCAATTAAGCTTGAAAATAAAGGAAAAGATAACCTCACTACCCTGAAAAGAACAAGGCAGGCCTTCGGCATTTGAGAGGCTAGTCTCTCCACTACTCAGTTCTTCCTCAACCTTCTCACTGACCGCCCTTTTTCATTCTCACACCATAACTATGTTAAAAGATGGGGCTTGGCTGATTTCTATTGAGCCAGGCGGCAGCCAGCAGCAACAGATTACTCACTAACACTAGTGTTGCCTAGAGGTCCTCCTACTATTGGAGATTTTCCTTTGCTAACCCGCCCATCTTCTAACATTAACTTCTTAATTAAAGGCCTAACTTTCACCCCCAAGAAGACTTACCTTGTATTCAAGGTGAAAAGTTGGGTAGTGCTTATCAATGGTAGCACAATTTCAACGGGCATGTTAAGTTGCTGTACTACCTCAAGAAATGAAGTTGTGCAAAGCTCCACTGTCAATGAGAACTACCACCTCTTCACCACCTATAATCCCCCTTAATTTCATTGTTTTCAGCGCATCTAATCCTATCATACGAGTCAGTGCTAGTTCTATATGATTCCCTTCCAACTCTTCTCTTTGCTCCCATCTTCTATCATTATTGGGCTCATCCTCCTCCCTTCATCAGTGCAAGCAATCAGCAGTTGTAGCTGCCGAAATTTGCAGCAATATTTAGGTCCATACTTCTTATCACATCTAAAACAAAGCCCTCTAGAGCTTAGCTTGATACTCAGCATCGGTTAATCAACAAAAATTCCCTCCTCTTCTACCAATTGAGAAATTGGAAGACCCTTCTCCCCCTTTTGAACCAGTTTTGGCCATTGAAGATACATGGTTCAGTGTGAGGCCTACCCCCTCAGTTACCTTCTGCAGCTTATGAGATGCCCTCTGGATGACAAGAACAGCCTATTCCCTTTTGCTCCAGATTCCACATAAGTGCTTGCTTGAGTATTAGGAGTCACTTTGGGTCGCCTCCGTCCAGCCTCTTTGACCTTACCCAGAGCATCGTTTTTGTCTTCCACGTTTTGGGTCAATGACATAAGGTGGACTAAGCTCTGTAGCCCAAGGAGTCTCCCTTCATCCTTCAGTTTAGTAAGGAAAGCTCCTTTCAAGATCTCATCTGGCCTGTCTTTTTTTTTCTTTTAACAATGCCGAGAATAGCTCAAATTGAGAACGAAAGCCTACCACCAATGCCATTTATCTCAACGCCATCAACTCCTCATGGGCACCCCACCGGAGATTGATGAAACCTCTCTAACAACTCATGTTTGAACTCCTTCCAGTTGGTGATCAGCACCTGTGCCTCCATCCATTGAAGCCAATTCAGGTCTATACCCTCAACACACAAATGCTGCAGGAACCTTTCTGTTTCACATAAGCCGTTAACTTAAAAATATTGTTCAACACAGAATAGCCATCCATAAGGGTCCCCTCCGACGAAGATTGGAAGTTTGAGATTCTTTGGCTGCGAATTGCCTCCATTGCTTAGGCTGCCCTTCATTGGAGATGATGAGTCCCCTTTGCTCGTGAACTGCCCCCCCAGCCCATTATCCCACCGATCATGCAATAACATCAACTCCCACATCTTTGCCATGAACTTCATAACAGCCCCTACGTTTTTACTCAGAGTCGCTATACTCTCCTTCATTTCTTTGAAATCACTCTTCACACCACTTATATCTCTCTCTAGTATTTGTACTCAATCATACATCTTAGAATTAACCATTTCCGCTGGACCAAAGCGCTCTGATACAAATTGATAAGAGTTTACTATCAAAAGGGTAATTACAGAAAAAACAGAGCTCAATTGAGCATGAAAACAAAGGAAAAGATAACCTCTACCCTACAAAGAACAAGGCAGTTCTCTGGCATTCGAGAGGCCAGTCTCTCCACCACTGAATTCTTCCTTACCTCACCAACCTCTTTTACTATCAAAAGCATAATAACAGAAAAAAACAGAGTTCAATTGAGCATGAGAACAAAGGAAAAGATAACCTCTACCCTAAAAAGAACAAGGCAGTCCTCTGGCATTCGAGAGGCCAGTTGCTCCAACACTGAATTCTTCCTTACCTGACCAACCTCTTTTATTCTAACTCCATAACTAACTATTGGAGATTTTCCTTCGCTAGCCTGCCCCTGTCTTCTAACATATACCTTCTTAATCGAAGGCATCAGATCTTGAAACCCTGGCCTTGCTGGTTCTTGGGGCCTTCTGAGCAACAGCATGCGACAATAAAACAATGGGCTTTCAAAGAACATGGAATGGTGCACTTTGAATAGGGCTGAAATTTGGGGTGCCATAGAAGGCCTTCACCACTTCAGCTAGCCTGGAACCTTGGGTTTGAAAGGGTGAACTTAGAAATGGATGCACATGCTTTGGTACAAAATCAAACTGTGTATCTTCTTTCAATTTAGGCACATTTCCTATAGTAAGACTGCCAAGGATTATGTACATGTGCAGCCTATCGAGTAACAAGTAATGCACCAGCATGGAATGGAAATATGGAAATTTGTACAAGTACATTATTGAACCGCATAACAGCCTCATACACAAAAAGCAGCGCCTTTTGTAGCTTTTTTTTTTTCCTTTTCCCTTCAAACTAATATATGCCTCTTTCATAGTAAAAGAAGTGAATTGATGAAATTTTTTTAGTAAATGTAGCCATATTATCAAGCATTAAGAGATCTTGCTCAACTTCAATAAATACTACACGTGTGGTAAGTTTAGTTTTAAAAGCTTATCAAAACCCTGTATTCTCAGCATGGCATTGTGCCTCCAGTATTTGGTTGAGCTAGGTATTCATTCATACTCTTGTAGCTGATAAAATATCATCAAGGAAACCTACTAACTATGCCCCCACACAACTTCTCCATGCCTATCATAAAAGTAAAAAAATTATTACACTATACAAGACAGTCAAGCAGACAATTTGCAATGCTTAAGGCTTAATTATAATGTAGTAATGCCGTTTGAAACAATACTAACAAGCTTCAGCATGCAAAATGAAAAATGAAAGAAAGAGAGAAGCCAAAAACAGCTTTATGCAAACCAAAATATATTTAATAAACCAAGTAAACCATACTACTAAATAAAAAAGTGACATATTATTTCGTGATCACACTAATTATCATCTGAAAAGTAATGATAACATGATGAATAGAAGTTACCAATAATTCCAGATATTGCAGCATGAGGTTCCTTAAGATGCACATCATATGTAGGCGGTGAAGTAGGTGCCTTGTCTGTCATTTGATCCAGATCCTTTGCAGTCTCCTCGTCTCTCCAGAGGCACCTGATCTTCTCATAAGAAATGGAAGCTTTGGCACATAACCCAGACATTAAAGACAGTGGGGGCTTGCCATCTGTGGCATTTACTGCCTCGAGATTACCACTGCTTTCATGTATCCCAAAGTAGTACCGCAACCCAGAACCAGACACTAGAGATGACAAACTAAGGGATATAGACTCAGGTACCTCCCAATATTTTCCCTTGTGGTCAATGAACAGCTGAGGCCACGCAGCCTCCAAAGTGATATCATGATAAGGAAGCTGCATGTCACATTGTATTTTGAGATGGTTCACAATTCACTTAAGCACCAAAAGAAGAATAAAGAAAGAAAGAGAAAGAAAAACAAAAAAGAGAGAGCAAGAGAGCACCCACACCATAAATTCTGAATTAATATTTAAAAAAAAAAAAAGAGATAGCAGAAACTTTTAGACCACTTTGGAAGAAACATCGGTACTACTTATAGGGAACTCTTACCTTCATCTTCGATTGTAATTTTTTTTTTGTTTTAATAAATGAAGAAATTTCATTAATGAGAAGAATGAAGGCAAACAAATAGAGCAGATAATAATATATCTTTATAAACTAGGTCAAAATTTGGAACACAGCAGAAACAAAGAAACTCATCAAGTTATCAGTGTGATAATGCTCTCCAGACAGAAATTTTTATATGCTCATGGATCTCTGCCTCCACAATGCAATGATTGGTCTATGACAGCACACCTGTCTAGGTGGACCAATCATTGGTTTGCAGAGGATATCTCCATAAGGATGTCGAATGTCTCCCCAAATCCCTACATATATCTTTCCCTTAAAGAAATCAAAAGAAGAGAAACAAACTGAGGTCATAAATCCTATAACAAATCTAAGGAAAAAATTGAGTCCTTAAAAATTCAAGCATTACACTCCAGCCAAAGAGCTCATCACATCTATGAATCAGCAACATATTAGTATAATTCTATTGAGCAGTGATGTCCAAAATAAGTACTATACCTTAGAGGGAGGATTGGCATTTCAATAGGTCTTATGAAGGAGGAATGTATTGGAGGGGGGAAAAAGAAAAAATGATTACATCGTAGAAAAATCAAGAGTCCAAAAACTGAATGACAACAAATATGAATCAAACGAAAGAAAACCTCAAAATTTTATATCAATTTTTAGCAACTTATTTACTGACTTATGTACACATTTTTCGATCTAAAAGTACTAAGGCAAAAAGCAATTAATTGCAGTTTGGTATATAATGATATGCTGCTGACTATACTAATATATTGACTTAACATTAACTTCATAATTTTTATTTAAATTATTTTTCAATCACCAGGCACTTGCATGTGTATAATTTTACAAATAACCATTTCAAGCTAGTTTTCTACACTGACAAAGGAAGCAAAAGCGTCCACAAATTCAACACAAACAAATCATATTCTGTCATTGATAATATGGAAAACCTAACATGTTTAAACTGTTCACGCTAGAGGTTAGAAAATGAAGACAGGCAATTAAAATGCATGCCTTTTTAAGAAACATTATTTTGTGGCGGCGTCTTCTTTTTTCACCATGCCCCTCCATGGAAAGCAGCATGTTAGCTGAGGGAGTTAGAGAAAGCTGGGTGCATAAATTAAATGAATAAAGTGCCTTGTCAATGAAGTGCTTTGCAACGTCCTTGACTATGGAGAGCTCCAACTCATCAACATTAGAAATTTCATTTTTTATATCAGAAATTAGTTTCCAGGGACGGAACTGTCCTATCAGCCCAGCCCACCTGTAGCAACAATAATTATATAAAAGTACGCATAAGCTGCATAAGTACACAAAGAGTTGAGATGTCAGAATGATCATTTAAATCAATGGTTCATAAAATGTAAACTGATTGTCCACCACTAATTTGGTTCTCTTGCTTGACAATTAAGTTTCAATACATTGTCCATTTATGACAAACTATGGCTAAGGACTTTTTGGCCACTGGGTCTCACGGAGCCCACCCACACTTGAAGTTAAATTTTGGAGGCATAGATATCCTTGTGCAGAATACATTAAACAAACATATGAGTACACAATCAATACAACAACTATATGAAGCAGAATATCTAGGTAGAGCAAACATAAGCACATGTTTAAGAAGGAACACTAATAGAACTGAAGTAAAATAGTAGAATCTATATACGCTACCACATTGTTTGAAATTTTCTGACAGCATTAACCGAAGTTCTAGAAATGGAAGCCTACTGTATATTACCTATAAAAGGATAGAAGAAATAGAATGTAAGAGAAGAATTGTGTTTCCATTCAATCAGACTAGGTTATATACACTCACAGGAAGTTTAGTTAGGGAAATAAATCGAAAAAAATTCCTACAAATCAGCTCCTGTAATCCCTACAAATCAGCTCTTGTAATCCCTACAAATCAAGACCACTAATCCCTACAAATCAGCCCCTATAATCATGCTAGTTAAATTAGGAAAGTCAACTGTACTAATATACAGATTCTATAACACTTCCCCTCAAGTTGGAGCATAAATATTGATCATGCCCAACTTGTTACAAAGATAATCAACTCGGGTCCCATTTAAAGCTTTTGTGAACAAATCAGTTAATTATTCTCCTGTCTTCACGTATCCAGTGGAGATCAAGTTCTCTTGAATCTTTTCATGAATAAAGTGACAGTCAACCTCGATGTGTTTAGTTCTCTCATGATATACTGGATTCGAGGCAATGTGAAGAGCAGCTTGATTATCACACCACAGTTTTGCTGGCATTGAGTGCTTCATCCCAACTTCAGTCAAAAGGTGATGAATCCATATGATTTCACACGCAGACTGTGCCATTGCTCTATACTCAGATTCTGCACTCGATCGAGATACAACATTTTGTTTCTTACTTTTCCATGATACTAAGTTCCCTCCTACAAAGACACAGTAGCCAGTAGTGGATTTTCTATCAGCCTTGGATCTAGCCCAATCTGTATCTGCAAAACACTCAATACTAGTATGCCCATGATTGCTATACAATATACCCAGTCCAGGTGCTCCTTTCAAGTAACATAAGATTTGCTCCAAAGCTTCCCAATGTTTAACTGTAGGTGTGGACATGAACTGACTAACAATGCTTACTGCAAAAGCAATGTCTGGTCAAGTCATCACAGTCAGATAATTTAATTTTCCCACTAGCCTCCTATATCTTTTTGGATCATCTAAAGGATTACCATCATCTTTTGTTAGCTGTGAATTGGGAATCATTGGAGTACTACAAGGTTTAGCTGCCAATTTTCCAGTTTCTGCAAGCAGATCAAGGACATATTTTCTCTGAGATAGAAAAATACCCTTCTTGCTTCTTGTTACTTCCACTCCCAAGAAGTATTTCAACTAGCCTAAGTCTTTCGTATGAAATCTGGAATGTAAGAAAGACTTAAGAGAAGAAATCCCTGCATCATTGCTGCCTATAATGACAATGTCATCTACATACACCACTAGGAGAATAATGCCAGTTGCTAATTGCCTATAAAAAACTGAATGATCACATTTGCACTTTTTTAGTCCAAACTCTTGTACTACCTCACTGAACTTGCCAAACCAAGCACAGGGACTTTGCTTCAAATCATACAAAGATTTTTTTAGAAGACAGACCTTCCCATACTCCCCCTAAGCAACAAAACCAGGTGGTTGCTCCATATACACTTCTTCTTGGAGATCTCCATGCAAAAAGGCATTCTTGATATCTAACTGGTGTAGAGGCCAATTCTGAGAGGTAGCCATAGAAATGAATAAGTGAACAGAAGTGAGCTTGGCAACCGGGGAGAAAGTATTAAAGTAATTTACTCCATAAGTTTGTGCATAGCCTTTAGCCACCAATCTGGCTTTAAGTCAAGCTACAGAGTCATCTGCATTATATTTAACTGCAAAGATCCATTTGCATCCCACATCCCTTTTGTCTTTGGGTAAATCCACCACATCCCATGTATGATTGTCATCAAGAGCTTTTATCTCCTCAATCATAGCATCGTACCAACCAGGATGAGATAAGGCCTCTTTCACTGTCTTAGGAATTGAAACAGAGTCTAGAGAGGTAATCAAAGATTTAGATGAAGGAGATAAGTGATCATAGGAAACAAAATTAGCAATGGAATAGTTAGGGTGAGGAAGGGTGCATTGACGTGTACCTTTACGAAGACCAATAAGTCTATCAAGATCATTTGGTGAAAGATCAAATGACGAAGGATCTGGTGTAGGAGATGTATCATTGGCCTTTGTCCTCCTGGAATAGACTTGTACAATTGGTGGTTTTGCTGAAGCTGGAGGTTCAGCATTAGTAAACACTTCAACAGTTGACTGCTTAGCTGGAGGTGCCTCCTCTAATTGCTTATTCAGTGATGTAATTGTGTAAACTAGCCATTCTTCTTCCTCCCCCTGGCTTGGAGGCATTGTTAATGAGGAGAAGAATGGTGGTCTCAGAAAAGGCCACATCAGTTGAGAGCAAGTATTTGTTAAGCTCTGGAGAATAGCACCGATAACCTTTTTGCAGATGAGAGTATCTTAGGAATACACACTTTAATGCTTTAGGATCCAATTTAGTAATGTGTGGCCGTACATCACGAACATAGCATGTGCTTCCAAATACCTGTGATTCAACTGGAAACAATGTTTTGTTAGGAAATAGAACATTGTAAGGAATATCTCCACCCAGAATAGTAGAAGGCATATGATTAACTAGAAAGCTGGCTGTAGAAATAGCATCTACCCAGAATTGCTTCGGAACTTTCATCTGGAATAGCAAAGCATGAGCAGTCTCCAAAAGGTGCCTGTTCTTCCTCTCTACCACCCCATTCTGTGCTGGTGTGTCAACACAAGAAGATTGATGAAGAATCCCTTGTTGAGTCATGAAATTTTGAAATGTTTCAGACATATATTCTTTAGCATTATCACTTCTTAATACATGTATAGAAACATTGAACTGTGTCTTACTTTCAGCACCGAAAGCAGAGAAATGAGAAAACACCTCTGAACGATTCTTCATAAAATAAATCCAAGTCATTCTAGAAAAATCATCTACAAAAGTAATAAAATATCTAAATCCGGTTTTGGACAAGACTGGACGAGGACCCCAAACATCTGAATGAACTAATTCAAAGGCAAATTCCGCCCGTTTATTTATTCTAGGACTCAATGTACTACGATAATGTTTGGTAAAATGACAAGATTCACACTCCATTGAAGTTACATCATGAAATTGGGGCACAACTTCTTCAAAACAGGCAGAGAAGGATGTCCCAATCTACAGTGTGCTTCAAATGGAGAGACGACACTAGAGCATGCAACGGACTTAGGCACCCATGCATCAAGAACATAGAGGCCATTTGATACATGTCCCTTACCAATAATCTGCTTCGTCATAAGATCCTGAAAAAGGCAATGGTCAGGAAAAAATGAGATATAACAATTTAAGTCTTTTGTAAGTTTGCTCACAAAAATTAAATTGAAGGTAAGACTGGGTAAACTTAGTACAGAGGATAAGGTAATGGATGAAGTGGGTCTAACAGTTCCAGACCCCTCAATATTATAGTTCGAGCCATCGGCTATAATGACATGAGATGGTGCTTTGTGAGACCGAAAGCTAGAAAAGAGTTTATCATTACCTGTCATATGATCCGTGGCACCAGAATCAATGACACATTTGGTTGAGGAGGAAATAAGGCATTTTTTACCTGACTCAGTAACTGATGGGGATTCTTTGATTGATTCCTGATATTAGGAGAATTTAGCATACTCATCAGCTGAGATTGTGACAGTCTTTTCGGAAGATGAGCTAGAAGCAACAGCAGCCACGGTAGCTGTTGGAGTCCTCTGATTGTGATTCTGTAATTTCTTACAGTACCGCTTTGTGTGACCCAATTCCTTGCAGTAATAGCAAATAATATCATTGTTTCCCCTGCTATTATTATTCCTTTTTTCAGCATCATTTCTACCTCCTCCTTTAACAGCAAAGGCACTAGATTGTTGATTAGATGGAGTATTTTCTATGCGCAATACTCGACTAAAGACCTCTTGGAGAGAAGTGACCTCAGAACTAGAAAGAATCTGGGATTTTGCAGTGTCAAATTCAGATGGAAGGCCAGCCAAGAAACTCATGATTGCCATTTGTTCTCTCTGAGCTGCTCCTTGATATCAGTACTAAATGGCAAGAGCATATTCAGTTCTTCATAAGTCTTCTTGAATTCCATAAAGTATGCTGTAAGTGACTTAGTTTCTTTTTTAGCACGATAAAAAGCCTTGCATACGTCATAAATTCTAGACACATTTCCTTTACCTAAATATAAGAATTCCAAATATTCCATCAACTCCTTAACAAATTCACAATGATTAACCAGACCAACAACTTCAGTTTCAATAGAATTTATAATTTGTAAGAAAAGTTTAGCATCATCTCTAAGCCAAGTTTGTCTAGCATAATCATTTGGAGGATCTTGAAATAAATGATCATCTTTTTCAACACTCCATAGATAAATTCTAACAGTTCTACTCCACTCCAAATAATTATTACCACTCCAAATAATTATTACCATTTAATTTATGCTCAGTAATTTTAGACATAGTAGGAACCAATTCAACTTTAATATCACCCATATTAAAAAATGCAATATTTTGAGTACTTCAAATAAGCCAATTCACGCAATGCTATAGTTACCAGAAGCAAACAATACCCGGAGCCCAAAAATGTAGACCAAAGTCAGCCCAAAATGCAGCCCAAAATGGCAGTCCACAAAATCTCAGCAACCAGAGTCAGCCCAAAAACGCAGCCCACAAAAATTTCTGAAATGGTCCGTAGCCCACAAAAAATTTTTGAAATGCTCTGCAGCCCACAAAGAATTTCTGAAATGGTCTCCTCTCAGGTTTTCCGAAAAAAAGGTTTGCAGCCCGACAGTACTCCACTCCAGCTTGCCCAACAGTGCTCCTCTCCAGCTTCGTCATCTCCTTTCAGCTGAAAATGCAACCTGCTGACAATGCACAATGCCGTCACTACTGCAGCTCCGTATTTGTCTTCAACCTTCGCACCTCACACGGCCGTTACTGGCCTAGACTTCACCGACCTAGCGCCAAATTGAGTCTGAGAGTCGTCCAATACTTCAAACCGCGCACACAGTTGCCACCCAAGCAAGAAAGCTTGAAACTGAGCTTGGAATACGACTCTCAAAGTCACGATCAACCGCAGAGGTTGCTATCCACTCTAATACGACTCTCAAAGTCGTGATCCATGCTTGTCCTGCGATGCTTCAGATCAGAAGATTTGTGGCTGTCACAGAGATGGTGAGCAAATCCTAAAAGTAAGCCTAAAGCTTTGATACCATGTAAAAGGATAGAAGAAATAGAATGTAAGAGAAGAATTGTGTTTCCATTCAATCAGACTAGGTTATATACACTTATAGGAAGTTTAGTTAGGGAAATAAATCGAAAAAAATTCCTACAAATCAGCTCCTGTAATCCCTACAAATCAAGAGCACTAATCCCTACAAATCAGCCCCTATAATCATGCTAGTTAAATTAGGAAAGTCAACTGTGCTAATATACAGATTCTGTAACATTACCTATTTCTTTTTTTTAGAAATTAGTGACAACATTTTATAGGGCAAAAGTATAAGAGAGCCCAAAGAAAGGATCCAACTGAACTGTTATTACTCAGTCGAGCAGAAATTAATTACAACATTTTATTAACTAATATCATATCACATATAACCGCATGAAAAGCTCCCTACACATAAGATCAAAAGCAAGATGTTTTGCCCAAAACTACTCAAAACTACGCATCAAATTGGAAGCAATGAAATAGTTCTAGAAGTCATATTCCACAACACATACTAATATTGAACTCGAAATATGGAAAATCAACAAGAAATTAAATCAATGAATATGGAAGATCAACAAAAACATTGCTTAGGCTAAAATATGTACAGAATCTTTAATACAAAACATGTAAAATTTTTGGTATGTAAAAGTCATATGAAGATTCTATACAGAATGCAGAAACAAAACAATAAAACAGAAATAGGATTGCTAAAACTTATTTTGTGTAGAATTTATGAAACAAAACGTAGAAGTTGAATTGCAATGTAGAATTTGTGGAAGACAGAAAGTGCAGAATGAAATAATGTGTAAAATTTTGACATGATTTTATTTGCATGTAGAGACCTACAGTAAATCAAGATAAAAGGGATGAAAGAATGTGAAAATACATGCATGCCATAATTAATAAAAATGAAAGTTGTAAATACCTAATTTTGTCCGGACCTTAAAAATTAAAGTGGAACCATGCATTAGTTCTAAAATTATTCTACTTGAATATATATTTGTTTAGAAATTAATTGAGCAAAAATAAAAAATTTAAAGATATTTTTGGGTCCCAAATGTGAATAATATTGTTTAAAAATTATTAAAAATAAAAAATAAATAAAAATTAAAAATTAGAAAAAAGGAAAAAAGAGAACAAAAGGAAAAAGAAGTGTGAAAAGGAAAGATGGAAAATCAAAGAAGGTGGGTGGAAAGAGTGAGATGGTTGTTGGCCGTAGGAGGAAAAGAAGAAAAAAGGGAAATTAGGTCAGGAGAAGAAGAGGAAGCAAAAATTGGTGGGTGGGGTTAGCCAAAGAGAGGTGTCGGCAAGTAGCCAAAGAGGAAAATAGAGGCCAGACACCTTGACTCCTGGGAACGGGTGAGAAAGAAAAAGCTGACACCTTCACCTCTATGAAAAGGGGTAAGCATCTTCACCTTGGAGGATTTTTAGAGGAAGAGAAGCTCCTTTCTTGTTGGGTTCAGCAGCCGAGGATCGGCAACCCACATACGTGGGCCAAGGGAGACGAAGCCGAACGCAGAGAGACGAGTTCACAAGCTTACTAATGCCCCTGCACCAAGGTTGATCTCACTTGTGGTATATACTCTTCTTGCCTTCTGTTAAGATAAACTTTTGTAACTTTGTTTGTCTATAATAATTTTATTGCATTGTCATGAGGTTGGAGTGAGTGTCGGTCAAAGTTGTGGTATCTAGGCATAAGGGACTAAGTTGAAAGAGTTCCGAGACCAAGAAGAGCTCACAGTCTTCTTTACTTTTCTCACAATGCTGCCATTTGGCGGCACCGTCATGGTTGCTCGACGTCAGCGGTGGTGTGGGCCGCCACTTGTGACCCGCCAGCGGTGACGGAGACGCCGCATGTTGAGATGGCACTGAAGTAACCCAGCCTTTTGATGGCATGCGCTCCAAATTTCTGGAAAACTGTGCCTACAGGTGCAGTTTCTAAGGAAGAAGGGTGCACCGCACCCTTCATGGGGTGCGATACACCCAATAGTTTTTCTTTCAAAAATAAATCAAAAATAAAAAATATTTTAGAAAAATAAAATGAAATATGCAGTTGAAATCAGCATTTTTTAAGAAAATTTTTGGTATCATTTTCAAAAATTTTGGATAAAGAATGTAAAGTTTAACTGTATTATTTCTGTCTTTTTATTTTGTTTCAAATAAATGTAGAAAAAAATTGATTTTGTAAAAAATTATTTTGATTGTGTCATTTAGTCTAGCAAACTCAGTATTATTTTTCAAAAATCTTGGAAGTCTAATAAAAAAAGTTTCATAAAATTTAGCAGCATTACCTTTTAAATGTATATTATATGTGAATAAAAGAAAGAAAGAAAAAGAAGAAAGAAAAGGGAGAGGAGGCCGTGAATGGACTTCAACCATCACTATATGGGCTTCAGCCCATGCCGTGGGTATCCCATTTTTTGACCTAAAATGAATAGTATAAAAATAAAAATAAAAATAAAATAAAAAATAAAAAATAACAATATAAAAAAATAAAAAAATATTAAAAAAATTAGAAATGATATAAAGAGTTTTTAGAGTTATAATTTTACTAAAATGGAACAAAGAATTCTAGGAAGAATATTTACATTTTAACTTGTCCCTAAATTTCAAATCCTTGATTATCCCAACGATGGATAAATATAGTTGTTAGTCAATTGGCCGCTATTGAACTATCCTGAGGGAAATCATATTTTAAACCTAGTCAGTCAACTGGCATAATTTTATTAATGCATTAAAAATAATCTCGACAATGGAATAAAAATAGTTGTCAGTCAACTGATCGCTATCAAACTATCCTGAGAGAAATTACATCATGAGTTTAGCCAGTCAACTGGCATGACTCTATTGTGGCATTTACAAATAATCTTAAATTACGATCACGTGCAAAAATTAATTTATTTAACAAAAGACAAAGCATAGTTTTGAAATCAAAAGCAGCAAACACCAACGTGGTACCGAAAGAGCATTGTAGGGTGCTAATACTTTCCCTACATGTAACCAACCCCCGAATCCATTTTTTGTAACGTAGGCCATACTATTTGGTGTTCAACTTCACCATTTCAATCTAAGTCGGTGGCAACTCTATTTTCTTTTTATATCATTTTCTAAAACCTCACCTAAACATATATATTTTTTTATTGCCTCGGGATTGCCGCCCCGTGTAGCGTGTCAACAGCTTGGTGACTCCACTGGAGACTTTTAGAGGATTAGGCCACATGGGTTGATGTTTGCTGCAATTTGTTCTCTATTTCTATGCTTTGGTCAATTGTTTAGATTATTTGTCTTATAGGCTTTTGATTTTGGCATTTTAAATGGTGATTTGGATTTCTAACTTTGTATATTGCATTATTTGATTATGTTGGATTAAGCTGTTAGATTAAATTCAAACAATTTACTTTTCCATAATATTATCTGCTATATCTATGTAATGGTTGTTGGTTGATTATTTTACAGGTTGTGAGTAAATGAGTGGATGGCATATTCCCCACACACACGTACACCTACACCACATGGCACTTTAGAAAAGGGGAGGTCCTGACCCCTGAGCTCCATACCCGAGCTCTTAGGAACCTTTAGGCTAATGAGGGCATAAAGTAAGGTTGACCTTCGTGAGACCCTTGGTCTCCATGTAGGCACCTGAACACCCTCACTCAAGTTGACCCTTTAGAGCAATTTGGGGACCTAATTTTAGGAATCTAGATCCTACCCCACACTATTAATAGCCTTAGAGCTACCCCTTGTAAGAGAGGATTTTGGCCTAAAGCCATGAGAGTGAACAGAAACTTAGGATGAATCTTAATCTAACCACTGTGGGAAAAATGCTATTTACTTCATATTGCATGTCCAACTTTGACATTTATGTTCCAAGCATCCTTATGGCACTTATTGTTGTTGCATGCAAAACCTTCTCAACTTGAGTTTGCCTTACCTGAAGGATAGCTAGGGGTCAAGTAAGGCTAACCTTGTGAGGCTTTTAGTCTTTGTACAGATGCATGAATAGGGAGCAAAGTAAGGTTAACCTTCACAAGACTTTTAGTCTCCAGGAAAGTCGAGAATATTAATGGCCAAGTTCCATACAAAATAAAAATGATGAAGTGCTTTGACAATAGAAGGAACGCTTGAAAAATACTTTATGTGTCAGACATTGAACTATATATGCTTGGCATAAAATCCCTTCCTGAATTCATGACTGGTAAAGCGGTTTGGAGCCATGAAGACTCTTGATTAACATTGAATCATCAAGCATAAGTATAAACCTAAGATCATTTCATCACAAGCATGCATTGTCATTTGACCTTTTGTTTAATGGGTCATTTGAAGGTCGGGCCTGAGCATGCCTTACTCAGGTGATATTAAGCATGTTCTGCCCTCTCCCCCGAATTTTTGGCTTTGGGCCCAGTGAGTAACCTAAGGCCCATCAACATGTGCAAACTAGCTGAAGCCCAGTTGCGCAAAGGCGCCTAGTTACCCTTTTTACATGTCTTACTATTCACGCTCAGGTTTCAGTCGGTAACTAACCTGACATCATTCCACGACTGACTAAGAGATTCATTTTTGAAGCCACCCTGCAAAAAAGGAAAGGCTCAAAGGATTCTGGGAAGCATCATTCGAGGGTCCTAATCCACCACCTTACTAGAAAGCCAGAAATGGAGGAAGGCCTTGTAAGGCTTAGAGCCAGATTTCCTTCTCTTCCCCAAGATGCACTTCGGAAGATGTATAAGTGCCGACTTGAAAGAATGAAGACACTCACACATCTAGGACTCCCTGAAGATGTACGTTGGATCATTGAAGCTAAGGTATGCCTAGCAAATGATTTTCAACATTCATTAGTGAAACATCTACCAGGAATGGGAAAAAGCTCATATGCTAAGAAAAGAAGAGCTAAAAGGATGGAGGTTTGTTATAAGTGTGCAAGGTGGACGTGTAATACACGATGTAAGGGAAAAGGAATGGTGTCTGCAAATCAGGAAGACAAAATCCAGTTCATAAAGGATGGACTGAGTAAAGAGTCATTGGATAATATCCTTCAGACTCTTGAGACGCATCCTAGTGGACATGTTCATGGTGTTCTTCTCACTTTGGGGACAACTTCTACAAAGAAAAGGAGCGCCACTGTCTTAAGAAGTTAACACTAAATGACCCTGTTTGCCAGTTCGTAAGGAAATTAGATAGCAACTTTGATCCATGAATAGCACACTGCAAGGATGAAGGAGTGATGTTCCTAGGTAGGAAGACAAAATCATTAAAGATGGACTGAGTAAAGAATCTTTGGATAATATCCAGTAGACTCTTGAGACACATCTTAATGGACATCTTCATGTTTCTTGCCTCAGTGGACATATTCTACAAAGCAAAGGAGCGTTTTGTCTTGCGAATCTGACGTTAAACAACCTTGTTCATCAATTTGCAAGAAGTTTAGATGAAAAAGCAAATCCCTTATGGTGTTTAGTCTATTATTGGATGCAGTATCAGAAGAAAGGATAAGCCAGGATCACTATTCATTAGTCTTGTAATTGCTAGTGAATCCACCACTTTCTTTTCTTGCTTTCCAATTGTGTATGCATGTTTTTGATTTGTACAGTTGTTGTTAGTTATTTTTCCTGTTAATTGTCAGTACGTCTACCATATTCACTGTTTGCTCTCTGACTCCGCATGCTTAAATTTGACAATGTTGATTGTTTTCTGACTTTGCCTGCATGATTTTGATAATATCAGTGTAATTTCTTTTCTCCTTCTTCAGCGCTGGCACATCTATCATATTCACTGTATGCTTTCTAAATTTGCCTGCATGATTTTGATAATATCGGTGTAATTGTCTTTTCTCCCGTTGACACATCTGTCATATTCACTGTTAGCTTTTTGACCTTGCATGCGTAATGTTGACAATGTTGGTATAATTGTCTTTTCTTCTTCTTAATCACTGACACGTCTGTCATATTCACTGTTAGCTTTTTGACCCTACATGCATAATGTTGACAATGTTGGTATAATTGTCTTTTCTCCTTCTTAATCGCTGACACATCTGTCATATTCACTATTAACTTTCTGACCCTGCATGCATAATGTTAACAATGTTGGCATAATTGTCTTTTCTCCTTCTTAATCACTGACACATTTGTCATATTCACTGTTTTCTTTTTGACTCTACCTGCATAATTTTGATAATATCGGTGTAATTGTGCTTTCTTTTTGACAATTGCCAATGCATTTATTAGCTTCACTGTTCACTTTTTGACTTTGCATACAAAACTTCAAGAAAGCCAGCTAGTTGCTTGTTCACTATCGGTAGCCTTACGACTTTCTTTCACTCAAGGACTATCATATGCGCAGGCGTGTCTTGTCTCTTAGACTTTCTTATTGCCATGGTCTGAAATTATTGCCCTGACTATTTTCTGTTGTTCATTGCTCGCCTATAAATACACCTTCACATTGTGTCATCCATGCATGGCTGGGGTAGAAAAAGAAGGAGAAACATCATTGGTACGTAGATTCAAATCTATCTGTGTCTTTGGTGCTTCCATCCTAGGGAAGGATAATGAGTTTATAAAGGTAGCCAATGAACTTGGCAGGGTTTTAGCTACCAAAAAAATAAACTTGGTGTATGGTGGGGGCATCCATGGGATAAGAGGATGTGCAGCTACAACTGCATTTACAGGAAGGAGCCATGTCTTAGACATCCTTATAAAAGGGTTGGCCGACAAAAGAGTCAGTGACTACACCTTTGGTACTGAGTTAAAGGTTTCATCTATGCATGAATGCTTTGGGCACATGTTTTACAATGCTGAAGCTTTTATCGCATTACCTGGTGGTCTAGAAACTCTAGAAGAAATTTCTAGTGTGTTATTCTGGATCAAATTTAACTATCAAACAAGGCCGTTAGGATTATTAAATGTTAATGGCTTTTATGATGGCTTGTTGTCTTTTATAGATTCAGCTGTGAAACAACGCTTCATATCACTAGAGGCTCACCGTGCCATAATAACAGGTTCAGACATCAATCGGTTGATTGATCGACTGCAAGCCTATGTATTTCAACCTTACCCATTGGTGAAACAAGTGGACAAACAGCCTCCCAATGGTAGCAGGAAGCGTAAAATAGATACCATGCTTTGATTGTAATTTATCATGGCTTTACTTTTTATTATTTTTGTGTTATTGGGATAATGTACAAGTCTAGAAAGGAAGGGTGGTTCGAGTGGAAGAGAAGCTAAGCAAAGTTATCGAGATTGAAGTATGTGATGGATGGCAGAGTAAAGAGTTATTCTTAACTCTTGATACGCATCCCATGTGTGTTTTATTAGAAGCATCATATGCATTCTCGTGTTTCCCAAAAAAAAAAAAAGCGTGTTATTTTTCTTTTTTGTGTATGTCTTTCATGGAGTCTTATGGCAGAGTAAATAGTTGTTCTTAACTCTTGATACGCATCCTATGTGTGTCTTATTAGAAGCATCATATGCATTCTCATGTATCCCAAAAAAAAAAGTGTTGTTTTTCTTTTTTGTGCATGTCTTTCATGGAGTCTTATGGTAGAGTAAAGAGTCATTCTTAACTCTTGACACACATCCCATGCACAACTCATTAGGAACATCATAGGCGTCTTCTGTTTCAAAAGAAAATGTTGCATTTCTCTTTACGCATGTCTTTTGTGTAGTGTTATTGCATCTTTTAATGGCCCTGTTCAAGGCCTTGGTAGACTATATGGGGATACCCTTTTAAATTCAATAAGACATCTTGCATGATGAATGTATTGTATGTCATTCCTTCCCCTTTTTATGTCAGTGACTGATGAATGGCAGACGCTTAAGAAGGGGATACCATCATCAGAATGAACCAACAATGAGGGCAATCAGGGTTATAATGTCTTTTCATACATAAGAACAATGAATTGGTGATTAGGTATCTTAAGTTCATCCTAATCAAACTCATTTTACCAATGAAGAAGTAGGATTGCTTAAAGTATTCAATTCTTGGATGGTAAACAGTGCTGCAATGTATTAAAGACTCATAGAACATGGTGCAGCACAAAGTTGGTTGATGACCAGTAGAATAAGTCCAAGTCAAAAATGTTGCATTGAGTTAAAGCTGGGGCAAAGGTGTCATAAAAAAAAAGGGTTAAGAGGGACAGAGATGGTTCATTGGTGATTTCACCTTTAGAGTTCTCAAAGGCTATGGCAGTATCGCCCACTAAAAAAAAAGGTTCTTGCACAGTCCAATGAGATTTATCATGCCTCTTGGTATGTTAGCATGCATCATGACAATATCATTGCATTGCGTGTTAGGGGCAGCTGGATAATTTTGTTTCAATGCATTGACTGGATATGAAATTCACCGTTTGTCCACATATCCTCATTCCTTGACCTTCAGTAAATCTAGATTGCATTTGTAAAGCATGTTGTTGATGTTCAAGAGATCACTCTTACCATACTAAGCATGTCACTAGCATTCAAAAAGAAAAAAAATGTTGTCTTTCTATACATGTCTTTCATGTAGTCTTGTGGCAAAGTAAAGAGTTATTCTTAACCCTTGATATGCATCCTATGCATAACTCATCATAAGCGTCATATGCATCTTTTGTTGCATTTCTTGTGTACGTATTTTTTTTTATGTAATCTCATGGCATGGCTCTGCCCAAGACCTTGGCAATGACTGTATGTGAGCACCCTATTAAGTTCAATAACACATCTTGCATGTATTCTACGTCATATGAGTGATTAATGAATGGCAGACACTTAAGGAGGGTTACCACCACTAGAATGAATCAAGACTAGGGGCGATCAGGGTTATGATACCTTTTCGCATTTTGATACCTAAGAGCAATTAATTAGTGATCAGATATCTTAAGTTCATCCTAACCAAATCTATTTTTGTCAATGATAAAATTGGATTACCTGACAAAATACTCAATTCTCTTGGATGATAGAGTATCTCAAATCATAAGCAGTGGTGAAAGAGTGATGTCTTGTAGCTCATGAGAATGCTATGAGAAAATGAGTTTCCTAGAACTTGTTTGAATGCCCCTTGAAATAATTTGTTGGATGCCACATTAACTAGAGAAGTGATCTAGGCTATCTTTGCAATACCGTTTGAACCTTTCAAGCTAACCTTAAAGTTAAATATCCCTAGTCACCAATTTGAGCCTTAAAAGATGGCAAGGCCACCATCAAATGTTCTTTTTTTACCCTTATTCACCTTAACCTCTCAACCAAGAAAACTATGATCCTTACCCTAAAAGAGAGTAAAAGGAGCACTGGACCTATTAGCCAAGAAAGAATGTTATCAAGAATAACTCAGGAATCCTTTTGCATTTGGTCAAAGCCTTAATTATGAAAAGGCAAGAATAAAAGGAAACGAAAAAATGACAGAATTTGGGAAACTAGAAAAGAAAAGAGCAAGCCCAGAAATAGAGAAAATGAAAGACAGACAAAAGAAAGTTAGTTCCTCCCATGTCCAGATGAAAAAGGAAATACAAGGCTTTATGTGCTCTATCTTGCACTCTCCTTGTTTTACCCTTCCATTTCTTTCTAAGCCATTACCCAAGCCTTACATTACCAGTTAAAATAAAGGCCTAGTGATCCCGGTTAATGTGGTGAAATAACAGATGTGGAAAGGGACATGAACACAAGCTTATGGGATACTTATGAGTGCAAACACTTGTCAAGAGAGTAAATACTTGAGTGCAAACACTTGTCAAGGGGACAAACACTTGTATGAGAACACAAACACTCGAGAGTTTCTTAATTAGGGAGATGCTCAACAAAGAATCCTTGATTCCAGAGAATTGAGTAGTCTTTATCCAATATATGGATTTCTTTTTGGCATGTTCTTAAAAAGGAGATGATGAACTAAGAAAAACTTTTCAACATTTCTTTGCTCGAAGGTAATCAAAGCAAACTAGGGGCAATGACCGGGAGTGAACCTAGAATTTGTAAAATGTTCAAAAGCACAAACTGGGGACAGTTGTTAGGAAAGCAAAGCCAGAGTAAAAAAAAAAAATCTTCCATTGTTTGGAGATTACCAAATTTGAATCGGGGCAAGAATTGAGAGATTGACCCCAAATCCAAAATATCCCTGAAATAGCAGAGAGTGAGGATGAGGATCTATAGAAAAGGCTTCTTAAAAGAGAAAAAGAGTCTCGAGTTTATAAAAGAGTCGGGGAGAGTTACCAAATACCGATATCAAAAGGTATCACTTCTATGGAGTCTGACATTCTAATTCACTCATGATTTATGAAAAGAAAAGAAAAAAACACACGTCCACATCACTCACCATTTGCATTGTGATTTTGGTATCTGTATTAATTTTGCGTGTTAAGCATGTATTCATCACAACCATACCATTTTAGATCAAAACTTTTGCATCAAGCATGTCATTTAAGCTTTTCACATGACAAATGTGTTTTCATGCTCAAGCATTTCAAGTCAAGCATGTCAAGCATGCCATTTAAGGTCAAGCCTTTCACATATCACGCACATTTGTATATCAAACATGCCATTTCAGTCAAGTCCATCATGTGTTAAGCATGTTAGCATGTTAAGCATGTCATGTATGCTATCTTAAGGTCATCCTAGTGTGTCAAGCATGACAAGCATATCATTTTAAGGTCAAGCCTCTCCATGTGTCAAGCCCTATAAAGCAAGTTCGCATGCTAAGCCCTGTCAAGCAAGTTCACATGCCAAATATATCATTTTGAGGTCAAGCCTCTCCATGTATCAAGCATTGTCAAGTAGGTTTGCACATCAAATCCTGCCAAGTAGGCCCTGTCAAGCAAGTTTATACATCAAATCTTGCCAAGTAGGTTCGCATGCTAAGCCCTGTCAAGCAGGCTCGCATGTCAAATATATCATTTTGAGGTCAAGCCTCTCCATGTACCAAGCCTTGTCAAGCAGGTTTGCACATCAAATCTTGCCAAGTAGGCCCTGTCAAGCAGGTTTGTACATCAAATCTTGCCAAGTAGGTTCACATGCTAAGCCCTATCAAGCAGGTTCACATGTCAAATATATCATTTTGAGGTCAAGCCTCTCTATGTGCCAAGCCTTGTCAAGCAAGTTCATATGCTAAGCCCTATCAAGTAGGATCGCATGCCAAATATATCATTTTGAGGTTAAGCCTCTCTATGTACCAAGCCTTGTCAAGCAGGTTTGCACATCAAATCCTGCCAAGTAGGCCCTATCAAGCAGGTTCGTACATCAAATCCTGCCAAGCAGGTTTGCATGCTAAGTCCTGTCAACTAGGTTCACATGCCAAATATATCATTTTGAGGTCAAGCCTCTCCATGTGCTAAGCCTTGTCAAGCAGGTTTGCACATCAAATCTTGCCAACCAGGCCTTGTCAAGTAGGTTTGTACATCAAATCCTACCAAGCAAGTTCGCATGCTAAGCCCTGTCAAGCAGGTTCGCATGCCAAATATATCATTTTGAGGTCAAGCCTCTCCATGTGCTAAGCCATGTCAAGCAGGTTTGTACACCAAGCCCTATCAAGTAGGTTCACATGCTAAGCCCTGTCAAGCAGGTTCACATGCCAAATATATCATTTTGAGGTCAAGCCTCTCCATGTGCCAAACCCTGTCAAGTAGGTTCGTATGCCAAGTCCTATCAAGTAGGTTCGCATGTATCATTTTGAGGTCAAGCCTCTCTATGTGTCAAGCCCTATCAAGTAGGTTCACATGCTAAGCCCTATCAAGTAGGTTCGCATGCCAAAGATATCATTTTGAGGTCAAGCCTCTTCATGTGCCAAGCCTTATCAAGTAGGTTTGCACACCAAACCCTGTCAAGTAGGTTTGCATGCCAAGCCCTGTCAAGTAAGTTCGCATGTATCATTTTGAGGTTAAGCCTCTCCAAGTGCCAATCCCTGTCGAGTAGGTTTGTACACCAAGCCCTGTCAAGCAATTTTGTTAAGCTCTGTCCAATAAGTTCGCATGACAAATACACTATTTTGAGGTCAAGCCTCTCCATGTGTCAAGCACATTATCCTATCAAGCATGTTCGCATGTTAAGCATGCCATTTTGAGGTCAAGCCTCTCCATGTGTCAAGCATCTTATCCTATTAAGCAAGACAAGCTAGAGTCGGGTTTCGTTTGACTTAATTAGTTATCATTTGTGCTAGAGTCAGGCCTCGTTTGACTCATCTTTATCATTTGTACCAGAGTCGGACCTCATTTGACTCATCCTTATCATTTGTGTCAAAGTTGGGCCTCGTTTAACTCACCCCTTGTCATTAATTCCAGAATTGGGCCTTATTCGACTTAACCCCTTGAGCCTAGGTAAGCAAGGAAATCTTAGATCATAATCTTTGGTTCCTATTGGGAGGAACAGTAACTCTTCATGTTAAATCAAATTCATAAGTCATGAATCAAGCCTAGGTAAGTAAGTAAATCCTCAAGTTGTCTTTAAATCCTAGAATGAGTTCCTCTAGGTGATTATTTCAAAACTTGGGACGTGTTACCCCAAGTTCTTTTCTTTAAATCCTAAGACGGGTTACCTCAGGTTATTTTGTTTCAAATCCTGAAATGGGTTTCTCCAGGTAATTCAAGTCTTGGGACGGGTTACCCCAAGTTCTTTTCTTTAAATCCTGAGACGGGTTACCTCAGGTTATTTTGTTTCAAATCCTAGAACAGGTTTCTCCAGGTAATTCAAGTCTTGGGATGGGTTACCCCAAGTTCTTTTCTTTAAATCCTGAGATGGGTTACCTCAGGTTATTTTGTTTCAAATCCTAGAACGGGTTTCTCCAGGTAATTCAAAACTTGGGACGGGTTACCCCAAGTTCTTTTCTTTAAATCCTGAGACGGGTTACCTCAAGTTATTTTGTTTCAAATCCTAGAATGGGTTTCTCCAGGTAATTCAAAACTTTGGGACAGGTTACCCCAAGTTGTTTTTCAAATCCTAAGTCGCTCTTAGGTGTCCCCACTAGGTGGATTAAAACCTTTCAAATCTTGGAACATGATTTTCCAAGATATTGTAACTTGGGACAGGTTACCCAAGTTTCTTTTCTTTAAATCCTGGAATGGGCTTCTCCAGGTAATTCAAAACTTAGGACGAATTACCCAAAGTTCATCCTGAGACGGGTTACCTTAGGTTGTTTTTAAATCTTGGAACGAGTTTCTCCTGGTGATTATCTCAAACTTGGGACGAGTTACCCTAAGTTCATTCTGAGACGAGTTACCTCAGGTTGCTTTAAATCCTGGAACGGGTTTCTCCAGGTAATTCAAAACTTGGGACGGGTTACCCCAAGCTCTTTTCTTTAAATCCTAAGGCGGGTCACCTCAAGTTATTTTGTTTCAAATCCTTCAACGAGTTTCTCCAGGTAATTCAAAACTTGGGATGAGTTACCCCAAGTTCTTTTCTTTAAATCCTAAGATAGGTTATCTCAAGTTATTTTGTTTCAAATCCTAGAATGAGTTTCTCTAGGTAATTCAAGACTTGGGATAGGTTACCCCAAGTTCTTTTCTTTAAATCCTGAGACGGGTTACCTCAGGTTATTTTGTTTCAAATCTTGGAATGGGTTTCTCTAGGTAATTCAAGACTTGGGACAGGTTAGCTCAAGTTCTTTTCCTTAAATCCTGAGACGGTTTACCTCAGGTTATTTTGTTTCAAATCTTGGAATGGGTTTTTTCAGGTAATTCAAAACTTGGGATGGGTTACCCTAAGTTCTTTTCTTTAAATCCTGAGATAGGTTACCTCAGGTTATTTTGTGTCAAATCCTAGAACAGGTTTCTCCAGGTAATTCAAGACTTGGGACGGGTTACCCCAAGTTCTTTTTCTTTTCAAATCCTGGAATGGGTTTCTCCAGGTAATTCAAGTCTTGGGACGGGTTACCCCAAGTTCTCTTCTTTAAATCCTGAGACGGGTTACCTCAGGTTATTTTATTTCAAATCCTGAAACAGGTTTCTCTAGGTAAGTCAAAACTTGGGACGGGTTACACCAAGTTCTTTTCTTTAAATCCTGAGACGGGTTACCTCAGGTTATTTTATTTCAATTCCTTGAACGAGTTTCTCCAGGTAATTCAAAACTTAGGACGGGTTACCCCAAGTTCTTTTCTTTAAATCTTAGGACGGGTTACCTCAAGTCTTTTCTTTAAATCCTGAGACGGGTTACCTCAGGTTATTTTGTTTCAAATCTTGGAACAGGTTTCTCCAGATAATTCAAAACTTAGGACGGGTTACTCCAAGTTATTTTCTTTAAATCCTGAGATGAGTTACCTCAGGCCATTTTGTTTTAAATCCTAAGTTGCTCTTAGGCATCCCCAAGGTTGAATCTAGTACCCTTCAATTTCCCTGTTAGGTGGAGGGTAACCTTTCGCATCCAGACAAAATAGTATCTCTCAACCTTTGCCCATCTTTTAGTCTCTAAAAGATGAACAAAGGGGGGCAATCTGTAAACACCTAAATTTGTTCGGACCTTAAAAACTAAAGTGGACCCATGCATTAGTTCTAAAATTGTTCTACTTGAATATATATTTTTCTAGAAATTAATTGAGCAAAAATAAAAAATTTAAAGATATTTTTGGGTCCCAAATGTGAATAATATTGTTTAAAAATTATTAAAAATAAAAAATAAATAAAAAATAAAAAATAGAAAAAAGGAAAAAGGAAAAAAGAGAACAAAAGGAAAAAGAAGTGTGAAAAGGAAAGATGGAAAATCAAAGAAGGTGGGTGGAAAGAGTGAGATGGTTGTTGGCCGTAGGAGGAAAAGAAGAAAAAAGGGAAATTAGGTAAGGAGAAGAAGAGGAAGCAAAAATTGGTGGGTGGGGTTAGCCAAAGAGAGGTGTCGGCAAGCAGCCAAAGAGGAAAATAGAGGCCAGACACCTTGACTCCAGGGAACGGGTGAGAAAGAAAAAGCTGGCACCTTCACCTCTATGAAAAAGGGGTAAGCATCTTCACCTTGGAGGATTTTCAGAGGAATAGAAGCTCCTTTCTTGTTGGGTTCAGCAGCTGAGGATTGGCAACCCACATACGTGGGCCAAGGGAGACGAAGTTGGACGCAGAGAGATGAGTTCACAAGCTTACTGATGCCCCTGCACCAAGGTTGATCTCACTTGTGGTATATACTCTTCTTGCCTTCTGTTAAGATAAACTTTTGTAACTTTGTCTGTCCATAATAATTTTACTGCATCGTCATGAGGTTGGAGTGAGTGTCGGTCAAAGTTTTGGTATCTAGGCACAAGGGACTAAGTTGAAAGAGTTCCAAGACTAAGAAGAGCTCACGTTCTTCTTTACTTTTGTCACAGTGCCGCCATTTGGCGGCATCGTCATCATTGCTCGGCGTTGATAGTAGTGTGGGGTGCCACTTGTGACCCGCTAGCGGTGATGAAGACGCTGCATGTTGGGATGGCACTGAAGTAACCCAACCTTTTGACGGCATGCGCTCCAAATTTCTACAAAACTGTGCCTACGGGTGCAGTTTCTAAGGATGAAGGGTGCGGCGGTGCACCCTTCATGGGGTGCGATGCACCCAATAGTTTTTCTTTTAAAAATAAATCAAAAATAAAAAATATTTTAGAAAAATAAAATGAAATATGCAGTTAAAATTAGTATTTTTTAAGAAAATTTTTGGTATCATTTTCAAAAATTTTGGATAAAAAATGTAAAGTTTAACTGTATTATTTCTGTCTTTTTATTTTGTTTCAAATAAATGTAGAAGAAAATTGATTGTAAAAAAATATTTTGATTGTGTCATTTAGTCTAGCAAACTCAGTATTATTTTTCAAAAATCTTGGAAGTCTAATAAAAAAATTTCATAAAATTTAGCAGCATTACCTTTTAAATGTATATTATAAGTGAATAAAAGAAAGAAAGAAAAAGAAGAAAGAAAAGGGAGAGGAGGCCGTGAATGGACTTCAGCCATCACTGTATGGCCTTCAGCCCATGCCATGGGTATCCCATTTTTTGACCTAAAATGAATAGTATAAAAATAAAAATAAAAATAAAATAAAAAATAAAAATATAAAAAATAAAAATATTAAAAAAATTAGAAATGATATAAAGAGTTTTTAGAGTTATAATTTTACTAAAAATGGCACAAAGAATTCTAGGAAGAATATTTACATTTTAACTTGTCCCTAAATTTCAAATTCTTGATTATCCCAACGATGGATAAATATAGTTGTCAGTCAACTGGCCGCTATTGAACTATCCTGAGGGAAGTCATGTTTCAAACCTAGTCAGTCAACTGGCATGGTTTTATTAATGCATTAAAAATAATCTCGACGACGGAATAAAAATAGTTGTCAGTCAACTGATCGCTATCAAACTATCCTGGGAGAAATTACATCATGAGTTTAGCCAGTCAACTGGCATGACTCTATTGCGACATTTACAAATAATCTTAAATTACGATCACGTGAAAAAATTAATTTATTTAACAAAAGACAAAGCATAGTTTTGAAATCAAAAGCAGCAAACACCAACGTGGTACCGAAAGGGCGTTGTAGGGTGCTAATACTTTCCCTACACGTAACTAACCCCCGAATCTATTTTTCTGTAATGTAGGCCATACTATTTGGTATCCAACTTCACCATTTCAATCTAAGTCGGTGGCGACTCCATTTTCTTTTTATATCATTTTCTAAAATCTCACCTCAACATATATATTTTTTTTATCGCCTCGGGATCGCTGCCCCGCATCGCATGTCGACAAAAGTTATGCAAACACTATAGCAAAAACAATCCTAGCTATATTAGAATTAAAGTTACATATGATTAAAATTGAACAACATATATGAATCTAAAAGAAAAGAGGAAAGGGGCTTATCTTAAGTGTCTTCCTTTATGTGATTTGAAAAAAGGGTGTATGCTTGTGGTGTGAAGAGTGTGCAATTTAAGGTGAAGTGCAGTTTCTTTTGCTCTTTATGCGTAAATCTTGGCTCCTTCTTTAGCATGTGAAAGCCTTTCTTGTAGGCTTTTTTTCGCTGAAATTGTTAGGCTTTCTTTTCTTCCTTGTAAGCCGTGAAAAAAAACCCCTTATGTTATGTGTGAATGGGTTTTTATAAGTGTAGAATTTTAGAGTTTGCTTTCTTGTTTAATTCTTGTCTTCTAGTTTTACTTATATTTTATCTCTTTTTTATCCTTTCATTATTTTATCTTTTAATCTTTTTATTTATCTTATCATATCTTAAATTTTATCTTATTATCTTTATCATTTTTGTCCTATCTTTGGATATTCCTAATTATCTTTTATTCCTCTTTTTTTTTTGTCTTTTATCTTTGTTTTTTATTTATCCTAATATCTTATCCTCTTATCATTTTATTTATCTCTTTTAATTTTGAATTTATCTTGTATTATTATTCTTTAATTTTGATTTTCTTATCTTTTATTTTTAATTTTATTTTAGTTTTATTTTAAATTTTATTTTTTGGTTATTTTTGGGCTTATTTATTTTATTTTGGATTTTGGTTAAGTTTAATTTTGTATTTAATTGTATCTTGGGCTTATCTTTAAGTTTTGTTACTTTTTACTTTAAATTTGGGTTTGTAATTTATATTAAAGTTTTGAGAAAGTGGGTCGGACAAAATTAGGTGTCTATAGATTGCCCCCCTTTGCTCATCTTTTAGGAACTAGAAGATGAGTAAAGGTTGAGAGACACTATTTTGTCTGAGTCAGTATATAATGTGAAGGGTTACTGTCCATCCAACAGGGACCAAAAACCACATTAGGATTTCCTCTTTTAATCCTAAGTTCGGAAGGATTACCATCCACCCAACAGGGATAAAAATGACCTTAAGATTTTCTCTTTTAATCCTAAGCTCGGAAGGGCTACCGTCCACCCAATAAGAACCAAAATGACCTTAGAATTTCTTCTTTTAATCCTAAGTTCGGAAAGGCTACCGTTCACCCAACAAGGACCAAAAATGACCTTAAGATTTCCTCTTTTAATCCTAAGTTCAGAAGGGTTACTGTCCACCCAACAAGGACCAAAAATGACCTTAGGATTTCCTCTTTTAATCCTAAGCTTGGAAGGGCTACTGTCCACCCAACAAGGATCAGAAATGACCTTACAATTTCCTCTTTTAATCCTAAGTTCGGAAGGGTTACCGTCCACCCAACAGGGACAAAAAATGACCTTAAGATTTTCTCTTTTAATCCTAAGCTCGGAAGGGTTACCGTCCACCTAACAGGGACTAGAAATGACCTTAGGATTTCCTCTTTTAATCCTAAGCTCGGAAGGGCTACCATTCACCCAACAAGGCTAGAAATGACCTTAGGATTTCCTCTTTTAATCCTAAGCTTGGAAGGGCTACCATCCACCCAACAAGGACCAAAAATGACCTTAGGATTTCCTTTTTTAATCCTAAGTTTAGAAGGGCTACCATCCACCCAACAAGGACCAAAACAACCTTAGGATTTCCTCCTTTAATCCTAAGTTCGGAAGGGCTACTATCCACCAACAAGGACAAAAAATAATCTTAAGATTTTCTCTTTTCAAAAGGGTTATTGTCCACCCAACAAGGACCAAAAATGACTTTAAGATTTCCTCTTTTAATTCTAAGCTCGGAAGGGTTACCGTCCATCCACCAGGGACCAGAAATGACTTTAGGATTTCCTCTTTTAATTGGAAGAGCTACAGTCCACCCAATAAGGACCAAAACAACCTTAGGATTTTCTCTTTTAATCCTAAGTTCAGAAGGACTACTGTCTACCTGAGCTTAAGATTTTTTCTTTTAATCTTAAGCTCAGAAGGGCTACCGTCTACCCAACAAGGACCAAAATAATCTTAGAATTTCCTCTTTTAATCCTAAGTTTGAAAGGGCTACTGTCTACCGAACAAGGACGAAAACAAACTTTGAATGGGTTCTTCCCATAATAATGAATTTTCCTTGATATAGCTTGACTTGGTAAGGATGGGTTCTTCCCAAAATGTTTTAGATTGATATAAGATGAGATGCTTATGCTTGTGCATGTTTGTAAAATCCCAATTTTTAATTTTAAGGAAATGCTTAACTTGTGAAAGTTTTAATTTTCTTGAAAATAGTGAAAGTTTTAATTTTCTTGAAAATTCAAGGAATGATGGTATGCTTGTATGCATTGAGACATGATCAATCTAGATGCCAATGATGCAATATTACCCTATGATGATGCATGTTGACACACTAGCAAATGAAATTTTTTTAGATTGTGAAGAAATGCTACTCCATGACTATTGGGAGCTCTTAAGTTAACTTTGGCACTTTTGGGTCTTTCAGCTTGCTCTCTCCAGAAGGATTGCCCTGGTGTCATTGAACTCTTAGTATATTCCTTGCCTCAATTTTTTATTCATAAAGATGTCATCATTTGCTTTATTGCCCCTATTTGCATATCTGGGCTAAAACCCCTTTTGACATAGTCCTTGAATGTATCTTCGTTCTTTCCCTTCTAAGAAAAATTAAGAGTGTGATGCTTTTAGTATTCACTCAAGACATTTTTCATTCATGATGTTTTGAAGTCATAGTTTAAAACTTTTCTTCTCTCATCATTAGAGTTTCGCCAATTTTCAATTTATGTGTTGTCTATTTAGGCAATACCTTTTACTGGCACCTAACAAGTTTTGCTTTACAAGAGAATGCATTTTAAGAAATAAGGATGGCTTATGACACAAAGGATATGCAACTTGGTACATTGGCCTTTTAAAGGAGAGATCAATGGATCAATCAATAACCCATTGCCCTAGTTTGAATAGGTTACAGTGTTGGAAACTTTGGGAATAATACTTTTAGGGATCAAGCTTGATTCTTTTTGATGGGTTATAGCCCCATAGGAGAAGTTTTTTTATAACTTTCTGAGTCTCTCCTTTCTTTAAAGGTGGGTCATTTGGTATGGATTTTTTTATTTGATTGCCCCCAATTTAGATTTTGACTACCCATGAGCAAAAAATGCTGAAAAGAGTTTTTCTTAACTCATTCTCTTTTATTATCCAGGTGATGCCTCAAGGGAATGCATATAATAATTATTCAATTCTCTAGAATCAAAAGTGCCCTGTTAAGCACTCACTCTAATTCTTCTAATGTTTGCACTCTAGTCAAATGTTTGTTCTAATCACTCTCAAGTGTTTGCACTCACAGATACCCCATAGGCTTATTTTTGTGCCCCTCTCCACTTTAGTTAGTTTACCATATTAGCCAAGATCACTAGGACTTTGCTTAGCTTGTGATATAAGACCTAGGTAATGGGTATGAATAAAAGAGATAAAGATTTATCAAATAAGGAGAGCATGAAGTATTGAGTACATGATGTCTCATTTTTCATTTTTTCTTTTTTGGATAAGCTTGTGGCTCAAGGTGAAGTCCATTTCTCTTTACTAGTCTCTTTTTTTCTTTCGGCTAGTCCCCTCTTTTTTGGTCTAGCACTTTTCTTTTTCATTTTCTTTCTCAATATTTTCTTCTCTTTTTTTTTCTTTTTTTTCACATAGTTTTGGAGGGATAATTTCAATCCTTTCACTTGAGCCTTATATTGTTGCTCATAGCATTTTCCTTCTTTGATAGTACGGATACTCCTTTTAGCTCTCCTTCAAGGTAGAGTAATAGTTTTTCAAATTAAAAGGTTAAAGTTGGTGCAGGTCAAAGGAAGGAAGTCGGATGGTGGTCTTGCCATCCTTTTGTAGGATCAAATGGGTGACTATGGGAGTTCTGATATTAAGGTTTGGCTTAAAAGGCTAAATAGTCCAAAGATGGCCTAGGTCAATTCTTGAATAATGTGATGTCTAACAAATAGCCTCAAGGGGCATTTAGACAAGTTTTAGGGTATCCGTTTTCCAATGATAAGCACACTCTCTCTATAAGTTCTCTTTTTCATTTTTCTTTAATGATAAGACACTTAGTCATCTGAGAGAATTGAGTATTTAAGCAAACCAATTTTATCATTGGCAATTGGATTTTTCAAGAATGAGATTAAGAAAAATTTTTCTTTATTTATTAGCTCATGTGCGTCAATATTTGGGATAAACGATATTGCCCCAGTATTGGTTTAGTCTAATAGGCAAAAGGAATTAGATGAAAAGTAATGCATTCATCATGCTAAGCATTTTATTGAATTGAAAGGTACGCTCATACAAACTCTTTGCTAAGGCCTTGGGCAGAGTCATTAGCAGGTGCCATAAAATGAAAAATTGAAAAGATGCAAAATAAATATGAAAGCAGGAACTAGTGCAACTTGTAGTAGGTGGTATAAGATCAAACCCACTATCTTAAACCAACTGGTTTCCTCTGATCACAAGGTCTTGATTTTGTCCATGCCACTCTAGTGTTGAGCATTTGGATTATCATGATTAGGTAAGGGATTACCATGCACATCTGGTTCTGGTTGCTTAGGTTCAAAAGTCAACCATTTGGCGTCAATCAATCCTTGAACCTTCCTTTTAAATGCAGGACATTTATCAACAAAGTCGCCCTTTGCCCTTGCATGGTAAGCACAAGTAAGTTGCTCATTGTACCATGGTGGATATGGGGGTTGAAAGGTAGGCGATGAAACCAAAGACATTAGATTGTTTTGCAATAGCTGGGGAAGAGCTCAGAGTATAGTATTGGGATAGGATCAAAATTTTTAACTTTCTTATTAAATTACTGCCTAGGTTGATTCTGTTGATACCGTTGGGATTGTTGTTGAATGGGCTAAGAAGCTTGCCCGACTAATGCTTGCAGAGTCGGTGTAGAAATGTTTACAATAGGAGTATTACCTTTCCACTTTCTTTTTCTCTGGTATTCTACTGAGTGCACTCCTTCCTTTTTCTTATCATTATGGAATTTCTTTTGGCTCTCAGCAATCAGTTTTCCCATCTTTCTTGATGTGACTCCTCTTTCTACCCTTTCACCAACAATAACTAAGTCAGCAAAATTTGGAGATGTGCATGCCGCAATTGTAGCATAATAAGGATCCTCTAGAGTGCTCATAAAAAGGGTGATCATTTCTTTATTATATATAGGTGGTTGCACTCGAATCGCTATGTTTCTCCACCTCTCAGCATAATCCTTAAATGATTCTTTTTCTCCTTTTCTCATGTCTTGCAGCTGAAACCTATTAGGAGCAATGTTCTTGTTGTATTGATACTGCCTCATAAAAGACTCAGCCAAGTTTTTCCAAGTGCGAATAGAATGGTGATTCAAGCTTAAATACCATTCTGCAGCCTCATCAATCAGACTATCTTGGAAGATGTGCATAAGTATCTTTTCATCATTAAAATAAGTTGCCATTTTTTGAATGTACATGAGAAGATGAGTCTTTGGACAAGATGTCCCATTATACTTTGTAAATTCAGGGACCTTGAACTTTGGAGGCAAGATCACATCAGGAACTAATCCCATTTCCGCGAGATCTAATACATCATCATCGTTTGAGAATCCTTCAATCCTCCTCATTCTAGCTTCCAAAATCTCATATCTCTCTTGGGTCTTGGCCTCATTAGCAGCTTTCCTTAGCTTTTCTTGGTCTGTTGGATCATCAAAGTTTGGGATAACTTCACCTTCTGAGCCCTTTTCCTAGTTATAGTTTTGGGCTTGCTAATCCTTAGGTTGTTCTTGATTGCAAGTATCTTTTGGCCCTCGATAGCAATTTTGAGCTTCTTGTTCTTGATTGTGAGGATCTTTTGGCCCTTGACAGCTATTCTGAGGTTGCAATTTCATCATTTCCATTATTTTAGCTAACTAACCCTTGAGTTGGTAGATCTCTCTCTGCATTTCCTCCATTGTCTTTTCTTACCTAGGGTTTTCCTGATCTAGGCCTTCCATTTGCCTACTTCGAGAATGTGTTGTCCGAGCCATGATTACTTTTTTATCCTTTTGAGTAAACAATGCATTATTGGTATGCAAATGAGAATATATGCATATGAATGTGACGTGATGCATGAAGCCGAAAGTGTGCAACTTATGCAAGTGTTAATGAAGAATGCATGCTTCTTCTTTTTTTTAGACCTATTTCTACCCATGTTTAAAATGGTCTACATCTCCTAGGCAAATCCCTAAATTATTCCCTACTCTAATTTATTTTGTCAAAGAAAGAGTTTTAGAAATCTTAAAAGGCTCTTCCCTTTTTTTTTTTTTGGCCCCCATCTATACTAAATGTATATAAATCTTAACTTAGGAACTTCATGTATATAGAAATAACATGTATATGGTAGGAGAATTGAGCTAAAAATATAATCACAAACACATTATGAGATAAAAGAAATATTCCCCATTGTGCCTACTTTCAGGTAAGTCCTAGGTCCTTATTCACTCTCATGGGCTTGGGCCAACACTGTCTCTCACAAGGGATAGCTCTAAGGCTATTATTAGTGTAAAGGTAGGTTCTATGTTTCCTATATCGGGTCCCCAAATTATCCACAGAAGGATAAATTTGAGTGAGGTGTTTCGGGCGCCTATGCGTAGACCGAAGGTCTCTCGAAGGCTAACCTTACTATACCCCTCTAGCCTATAAGGTATCTTAAATGGCCCGGGTATAGGGCACAGGGGTCATGACTTTCTCTTTATTTTAGTGCATGATGAAAGTGACACTATGTGTAGGGAATCATATCCAAATCTATATAAAAAAAAATCACATGCAAATATATACATTTATAAAAATAAAGTACGAAATTTAAACACCCAAAAATTTCAGAAGCTAGCAAGCGTACCTTTTATTACGTCATCTCCATAAAAATATACCAACAAATCAATCAAAAAAATTAATAAGATCATTTTTAAATTAGCTAACCCTCTAATGTCCCCAGTGGAGTCTCCAAGTTGTGGACTCTAAAATTTAAGTTTTGAAGTCACCATAAGCCTAAATTATTTAAAGTGAGATCGAACACCTAACTATAAAAATGGTCTACATTTCAGAGATTGAGTTCAGTGGTTGGTTATATTTTAGGGAAGGTGTTAGTATCCTAAATGCCCTTTCGGTACCAAAAATGATCTAATTAATTTATCTTGATTAATTATGTTGGTTTTTAATTTTTTTTTAAATAATCCCTGCCCATTTTGGATCGGGATGAAATTGATTTTGAGAAAAATTTTCTTCCTATTCCAGTCCAGAGTTTTAAAAAATAATTTTAAGAAAATTCCCTTCCTATTCTAGTCTAGGGTTTTAAACATAATTTTACAGAAAAATCCCCTTATTTAACTAGCTTAACTAGAAACTAGGATTAAGATTTAAGAAAAGTGGCTTGCTTAGTGTGACTAAGTTAAAGCCAAAATTGCTTAGGACTAAAGAAGAACTCAAGGTGATGATACTAGAGTTTTTTAAGAGATAATCCTAATGCTAGAATTTCATAGAAAATCAATAAGAAATTAAATCAATGAATATGGAAGATCAATAAGAACATTGCCTAGGCTAAAATATGTGCAAAATCTTTAACACAAAACATGCAGAATTTTTGGTATGTAAAAGTCATATGAAGATTCTATACAGAATGCAGAAACAAAACAATAGAACAGAAATAGGATGGCTAAAACTTATTTTGTGCAGAATTTATGAAACAAAATGTAGAAGTTGAATTGCAGTGTAGAATTTGTGGAAGACAAAAAGTGCAAAATGAAATAATGTGCAGAATTTTGACATGATTTTATTTGCATGTAGAGACCTACAGTAAATCAAGATAAAAGGGATGAAAGAATGTGAAAATACATGCATGCCATAATTAATAAAATGAAAGTTATGCAAACACTATAGCAAAAACAATCCTAGCTATATTAAGATTAAAGTATGAGATACATATGATTAAAATTGAACAACATATATGAATCCAAAAGAAAAGAGGAAAGGGGCTTACCTTGAGTGTCTTCCTTTGTGTGATTTGAAAAAAGGGTGTATGCTTATGGTGTGAAGAGTGTCCAATTTAAGGTGGAGTGCAGTTTTTTTTGCTCTTTATGCGTAAATCTTGGCTCCTTCTTTAGCACGTTAAAGCCTTTCTTGTAGGCTTTTTTTTTTGCTGAAATTGTTAGACTTTCTTTTCTTCCTTGTAAACCATGAAAAAAAAAACCCTTATGTTATGTGTGAATGGATTTTTATAAGTGCATAATTTTAGAGTTTGCTTTCTTGTTTAATTCTTGTTTCCTAGTTTTACTTATATTTTATCTCTTTTTTATCCTTTCATTTTTTTATCTTTTAATCTTTTTATTTATATTATCATATCTTAATTTTTGTCTTATTATCTTTATCATTTTTGTCCTATCTTCGGATATTCTTAATTATCTTTTATCCCTTTTTTTTGTCTTTTATCTTTGTTTTTTATTTATCCTAATATATTATTCTCTTATCATTTTATTTATCTCTTTTAATTTTGAATTATCTTGTATTATTATTCTTTAATTTTGATTATCTTATCTTTTATTTTTGATTTTATTTTAGTTTTATTTTAAATTTTTATTTTTTGGTTTGGGCTTGATTTATTTTTGGGTTTATTTATTTTATTTTGGGTTTTGGTTAAGTTTAATTTTGTATTTAATTGTATATTGGACTTATCTTTAAGTTTTGTTATTTTTTAGTTTAAATTTGGGTTTGTAATTTATGTTAAAGTTTTGAAAAAGTAGGTTGGACAAAATTAGGTGTCTACAGTGAGTTGAATCCTTCTTTGGTTGACTTAAAACATCTTAGTCACTTAGACTTGAGAGCCAATAATTTGCAAGGAATTCCCATTCCAAATTTTATAGGATCTCTCACTATGCTATGTTATCTAAACCTCTCTGATGCTCAATTTTATAGAATTGTCCCTCCTCAACATGCAAATTTGTCTAATTTGTATTATGTTGGTCTCTCTTCATTTCCATATACCTTAATGATTAGAGATTTGACTTGGCTATCCCATCTTACTTCTCTTCAATATCTTGATATGAGTGGCATCAACATTAGTAATATTGCATCAAATTGTTGGTTCCCAATATTAAATATGATTCCATCTTTGGTAGAGTTACATTCTTCCATATGTACTCTTCATGTGCTTCGGCCTTTGCCCTTCAATATTAATTTTACATCACTTTCTATCCTTGATCTCTCTTTCAATGATTTGATTCTTCAATTCATCTGTGGCCCTTTAACATCATACCCTTACAAGCCTTTGAATTGAAGGTTCTAGCCTTAGGGGTTCCATTCCTAGTGAAGTTGCATGGAGAAATCTATGCAAGTTGCAAATTTTATATCTATCATCTAATTATCTCAATGGTAACATAAAGAGATCATCAATGCTTTATCCTTGTGCAGCAACAATAGCTTGGAGAAATTGGATTTGAGTTGGAATTTTGATCTAAGTGGGTATTTACTTGATTCTTTGGGACAATTCAAGTATATAAAAGAGCTTAAATTATCCTTCAACTCAATATTAGGTCCAATTCCATTATCTATTGGAAATTTGTCTAATTTGGAAACACTTAGCCTAGACAACAACAAGATGAATGGGACTATTTCAGAATCTATTGGATAGCTAAGCTGCAGTTTCTGGAACTTGTTCATAACTGCTGGGAAGGTACAATAATCAACACTCATTTTGAAAATCTCACGAATTTACTTTGGTTCTCTATATCATCTATAGAATTAGGTTCATTAGCTTTCAAGGTGACTAATGATGGATTCCACTTTTTAATTTACATGATCTAGAAATCAGTGAATGTCAATTTGGCCCAACATTTCCTTCCTGGCTTAGAACTCAAAAGAAACTTTAAGATCTAGTCCTGAAAAATGCTGGAATTTCAAGTAGCATGCCAGATTGGCTTTGGAACATTTCCTCCCAGATTTCAGAGCTAGACCTTTCTCGAAACAAAATCAGTGGTTACCTCCCAAAAGTGTTGAACTTTACCTAGTATGCTTTGGTGAACTTGGCTTCCAACCAGTTGAAGGATTCTATCCCCCCTTGGTCTAGTGCTAGTGAGATTTATTTAAGGGTCAACTCACTTTCTGAACCAATACCATCTAACATTGGTATTTTAATGTCAAATTTGCTTGTCTTGGATCTCTCTAATAATCTTCTTAATGGCAACATCCCTTCTACCATAACCATGCTTAAAAATTTGAGTTATCTTGATCTCTCAAATAATTTTTTGATTGGACAGATTCCTAATGGTTGGATGGGTATGGAAAAGTTATCTATCATTGATCTTTCCAACAACAGTCTCTCTGATGAAGTTCCCACTTTAATATTCTCATTGCCTTCACTTAATTTATTACAATTGAGTAGTAATGATCTTTCTCAAAATTTGTCTTTATCCTTTCAAAACTGTACAAGGCTAACAACTCGATCTTGGAAACAATAGGTTTTTTGGGACTGTACGAGGTGAGATTGGGAAAAGCTTGGTTATGATTTCAGAGTTAATTTTAAGAGGCAATTCCATCAGAGGAAATATTCCAAGACAGATATGTCACCTACCTTTGTTGAAGTTATTGGACCTAGTAGAAAACAATCTTTCAGGTTCTATTCCTGCATGTCTCGGAAATATGGTTGGTTTCAAGGTGCAATATCTTCTTGTTTATTTTAAATTTGGCTATGCTTATGGCTATGTGCCATATACTAAGCACGCTGAGTTAGTTGTGAAAGGGAGAAAAACTGAATACTTAAATTTAATGAAAAGCATAAATATAATTGATCTTTCCAGAAATAATTTGTTTGGGCAGATACCTGAAAAATTAATAGAGCTACTACACTTGAATACCTTGAATTTGTCATGGAATCACTTCCATGGAAATATACCAATGAATATTGGATCATTGAGGAATTTAGAAACCCTTGACCTCTCCCACAACCATCTTTCAAGTCCAATCCCATCAAGCATGGTGTCTTTGACTTTCTTGAGCCATTTGAACTCGTCATACAACAATTTGTCAAGACAAATTCCATTAGCTAATCAATTCAGCACCTTCAATGATCCATCAATTTATGAAGGCAATCCAAAGCTTCGTGGGGCACCGTTGTTAACTAATTGTTCATCATCAACAAATGGAGACTACAATCAACCTAGATATATTGAAAATGAAGATGAAGACATGTTCAAAAAGTTTGGGTTTTATGTTAGCATGGGACTTGGATACATTGTAGGCTCTAGGATTGTCTATGTTAGCTTGGTAATAAAGAGGTCTTGGAGACATGCCCATTTCAAGTTTGTCAATGACATGAGGGATGAACTTATAGTCATAATCACAATCAATTTAGCTCCTGCAAAAAAGAGGTTTGAATTTGGAAGAAATTGATACAATTTTACTGGGTATGTTATTTGAACTATTGTGTGTTATTATGTAATTTGCGATAGTCAATCCTAGTTTGTTACAATTCTTATTTTATTTTTGCTGTCTATTATATTGAATTTAAAACAACTAAGGACATTGGATTTAAAAGTTCACCGTAGAGTTTGTTCTATTATTACACTCGTTTGTTGTATTGATTTATGATTGCAGAGGAGAAACAAACTATTGTATCTTGGTGTTTTTAAAGAAATGAGGATTAAGTTGGGAAAATAAGGTTCACTAGTTTGGCTATTGGGATTACCCAATCAATGGGCATACTCAATAAATTCCAATCATTAAGTTAATGGTAATAAATCAAACGAACAATGAGAAAAATTGACAAATCGATAAAAATCGTTAAAGCATTAATTAGAATTGTTGCAATAGTAAAATGAATACAAAGCTGATTGGCATGTAGTTGAAGAAAATAGCATATTTTATCTGTATCCCACTGCATGGAGTATTGGTGCCACTAAAACAACCCCTTTTTTGCTTGATGCCTGCACCACAATTTTCAAGCGCAAGAGCAGAATTTTTCTGCCCATTAGTAAATAAAATACACCAAAACAAAGGCCCTTGATGAACTCCAACCATGCCTAGTCCCACCTCAATATGTGATTTATTTCTCTGAAAGGACAAGGATTTCTTTTCTTTAACAGGAACATGTGAAAAACTTAAGATGGCTCAAGATACTCCCCTTGACAACCCATTATCTGCCCAATGATGGTGCCAAAAGTGGGTAGCTCTACACCGCAATTGGGAGCAAAAATTTTAGTGAAGTTGTCTCTAGAAGGCTTTCAGTTTACAACATTGTTGTTAGTACAGTTCTCTTTGCACAATTCAACATATTGAAAGGCCATGCACCCAAGACCAGGACTGTTTTTTAGTTGAGGGAGCTTTTGATTTGTTTGAATCATGTTGATAATGTTGACAATATCATTCGTAGGGTTTCCTGTAAGATAGAGAGAGTTCATTCTTATTTTAGATATCATAACCCGCATTTATCTTGTAGAGTGAACATACATCAATTTAATTAAATTGCATGATTTTATACAGAAAATGAGCACGAACAAATATGTGCATTCCTATCACATCTATATGCTTTCCTTCATAGGCATTCATTTGCAAATTGACCCTTGTCTATGAGGGGGAGTTTGGCCTCCCATGAACTTTGAAAAACACCTATTATACCTTATAAAATTTAAAAAATTTTTAGTTTGGCCTCCTAAATTTTGAAAATTTTCACTTATACTATAGAAATTTTAAAAGATTTTAATTTGGCCTCTTGAACTTTGCACATGTATGACTACATGCATACCCATGGCCCACCCCCCTTTGAAAAACATTCCTGCCTCCACCCCAGCCCTTCATAGTCTTCTTAGTAATAATCTCATCCTAGTATCGTCCATATTCGCATTCATACATGAATATAGGTCTTCATTCTACTATGCTAGTACATAATGGAAATCATTGAAAAGACTGGAACCAAAAACACATAACAAATAATTCAATAAAATCAATAGCAAGAAGAAGTGCTCTCTAGCACCTTAAGGGTTTTATTCTAGAAGTCTTTCCCATAAAATAGTATCCGTATTTCTTCCAAATTGCTTGTATAGTCCTCTTGAAGAGAATATATTTTATCCTGACACATAACTGGCGACCAATTGCCAAGATACTTTAAGATCATAGAGATTTATGTCCAAGTTCAAAGCCCAGTAGATATCTATTTCCCAAGTTTCATATACATTATTATCATATTTCCAACATTATTTTCAAATACTCAACTTGCTCCATGTAAGAAGCATGGTCAGCCTTTTAGTTTCAGTGCAAATACCAAATTTAGGCCTTAAAATTTTGGTGAACTCGACTAGCCAAAGATATTTATAGAATTATAAAAACTCAAACCATCCAATAGGCCATATCCTTCGTAAACACTTTTCTTTTCTAATTAGAACCAGATTCATTAAACACTAGCACAATCGCACAAAAATTTTTTAAACTACTCTCAATACAAACATCATTTTAGCAATTTTTTTTATCAAAACTTGAGCATGGAAAGTTTAGATCATTATCTTTAGCATTAAATTCAACTTGAAGATCTAAAGAGCCACAGAGATCAATTACAATTTTGCAGCAATCCTTCTCCATTCAATATCCATCCCTTTGACATTCTTTGTGTAACATTAAGGAAATATAATAGCAGAGGCTTCTCCCTCATGATCATAATCCCAAAAATCTATCCTTTCATCACATTTCAATTAGATTCATTACTCATTTTGAGTCAGGCTTAGACAACTAAACCATCCATCTAAACTTTTTCTAAAATGGATACGCATTCATATTAATTGTGTTATCTTTTCTAACTTCTAACTGCTTACACAAATTGTTGTCCCAAAATCAATCCATATATGATATATAGTTCTTCCAACCACCAAGTGGTCCTACTGAACCACTTTACATTGCTCTGAAACAAACTATTCTTGCTAAATATCAAGGAAAAAGAAGAAAATTTTTTGAGAAAATTGTGTGGAGACCTGATTAATGGGTCCTTGATTAATTATGGACTAGTTTGGTTAATAACTTTTAATATCGTTAACCGATTACTAACTCCTAAACTAAATTAACCAATCAAGTGGTTAATGGGTCCTTGATGGAAGGTATACCTTTGGCAGGTCCCCCATCTTTAATTCTCCTAAAAGTCTTTTCTACAGCATTAAAATAATAAATAAAAAGGAGGAAAGGCCGGATACAGAGAGCTTGCATCATTTGGTCTACTATGTGCCCGAATGAATCATTATGTCCTAACTCTTGTCCTCCCTTCAAGGGAAGAAAACATCAACAAATTAGACCACTTGGGCTAGCTTACTCAAATTCTTAATTACATGATGTTCCAACCAAATTTGGATTGGTTAATCCAATGAGTTTTCCTCTTAAATTTGTGGCATACAAGAAGATAGTAGAATATCAAAGAAATTCAAAATCCTACTTCTGGACGCATGTCGACACAAAAGATACTTGGTTACAATTATATAAAAACTTCCAGTTTCAATTAAGTTATACTAGGGTTACTATGTGAGATTTCATGAACCCAAAAATTTTAACTTTTTGGACTTCAAAGGGGTTTTTGTTTTATCTTTTGCCTACCACACTACTTTAGTTACTAATATCGCCTTTATTAGAATTTGCATTAATCAAGTACACAACTATATATATATATATATATTTTATGTTGAAAAGTTTAGGTAGGTTTGGCTTTGGTCCCCCACCAAGGTTAAGGCATGCTCCTAGGCTCAAAAGTGTTTACAGTGGTTCTTACAAATCACCTACTAATATGGCCCTCACATCAACTAAGGGTAATCGAACTTTTACCAACAAAGCCAAGTACATAACTATTTATTCTAAATGCTTTCTCACATTATAATTTGCCAATCATTATGAATATAACCTGGTCTAGGAAACCTAGGAAATCAATAATATACATAATAAAAAAATATTTGGACTTTTTCTAGGATCAAATAAGAGAGCTGAAAGGTAAAATTAAAGGAAAGAAATCCAATGCAAACTTTACTTACAATTATTTTTTAGGCAAGTTGTAGAAGAGCTTTTGAAGAAGATCAGAGAAGCCAAAGAGTTAATCATACTTGGAAATTCAATCAGATTTAGCTTCATGAATTTATCCACTAATTATTTTATACTTGATCAAAAGGCATTTAATTTTACAATTTAACTTCTCTTACCAAAGCCCCACTAGTAAGCAAACATGGCCAGAGTCTAGCGCAGATCCAATCCAACTTTAATAATGTTCCAAAAAATGGAGAACCAATTTTTGACAGAGCATGCTAAAACAATCATACTCTTTAAGAAAATTAATGGCTAAAAGTGCTACCAAAGCTGCTTCTTGTTATTAGTAGCTTTGAGACAGAAATTACATAAAATTGTATCCCCCTTTGTGTGGCAGACTGTAGATGATCTTGTCCTTAATCAACAAGTGAAAATCTATAAGAAATTATAGAATGATATCTATCTAAAGCTTTTAAGGCTTTAATCTTGGGTTGGCATTATTCTTTAAAAGTATGAAAGATTGAGTAAGAGTAAATCTTCATAGATACACATTAATATAAAGTAGCAGAATCATGGAAGAATGGCCTAATCTATAATGCTCTAAGTTTAAAAAGGTAAAGTTACCATCAGAGAATTGAAGACTATCATTCCCATTTCCTCGTGAATTTTAACGAATTTGAAAGTTTTGTTAGGCTTTTCAGCTAAATGAACTATGATTTCTTTGCAAAAGAGACTACTTTTATCATAATCTTTGCTTCTATCACTAACACAATAAATGGAGCTAGATCAAAGTGGGCACAAGAATTCCATGTTTGTAATTTTGACAATTGCCCATCTAAATTTTGCTCTAAAACATCTAAGGAGAGTAAATATAGAGAAGAGTAATAAGAAGGACAATGGCCATTAATTAGTTAGGACAACTAGCTCTGTTCAACCACGAGGGACTTCTTTTACCATTTGTTTTAGCACCGATAATGGTTAACCAAAAACCATAAGACACAACACATGAAGCAAATATATTTCACAACATTCAACCAGTGCCCTTTTCTCATTTATTGAAAAGTCAAAACTCGGCTTCAGGTTAAAAGTTAAAGGCAAACCTCAAGTGAAAAGTATAAACGATGATGTGTGTTTAGAATAGTTATAGCATCTATGGTTCTTATGTTCACCCCCATTCATGTGATTTTTTATGAACCCCATCACACAGACTTATAGCACAAGTTGCACAACTAATTTAACACAAGATAATATCAGCATAATCTTGCAAAAGCTTCAATTATAGAGAACATAATCATATATAGTTGTATTTGAATTTGTCATAATCCCAAAGTTCCCATTGCTACAAGATACAAGAATGTGAATAAATACAAGAGAAAAGAAAAGAAAGAAATAATACTTTGGTTCTTAGGGTAGACAAGAACTACTAAGAGAAAAGAACAAAAATTGTATAGTTCGTAGCTATAGAGCTTCTTCAACATCATACCAAAGGTAATTAAAAATGGGTTTTACTTTAGCAGGAAGATGAGACAAAATGGAAGGGGAAAAAGAGAACTCTAATTTGTGAAAAAGAGAATTTGTTTCTTTTCAACACAATGGGAGCTTGCTCGATAGGAATGAGAGCTGAAGTTTTTTCAAAAGGAAAAGGAGGGGAGCAAAGCCCTTAATTGCTGATAGTGCTATAGAAACAAGGGACCAAAGGCTCATTTGGAGTGCCAAGGAGTTGTTATCTGCTATCCTTCTAATGTTTTCTAACAAGAAATGTAGCTAATTTCAAAGTCTAGAATTTTGTTGGCCTCATAGTTCTGGTTTTATTATGATGTAGCTAGAAGAACAGATTTGGAAACAGCAGTTGTATTTATCTTTCATGCTAGTGGTACATAGAAAAGCACTTACATTCAAAAAGGAAATTAAATGAAAGTACTACAAAAATTTTCTATCTTTAAGCTACCTCAACATTTTTAGAATAGTTTTATTAAATATTTATTTAAAATAATTAAATTATTAAATTTAAATTAAATTATAAAATTCTACTTTACTTTCGTTTTTATAACATACCTTCTTATATTGTACTAACCTGCCTCATGTACTTATTGTAGCAATTAATAATTTCAATTTTCATTCAGTTAATTGGTAACAATTGGCCAAAAGTTTGTACATTTTGACTAAGGATGGCAATTTTCTCTAACTGGATAGGGATTGGCGGGGAATCCTCAATTTGGATAGGAAATATTGAGAAATTTTTTCCCACAAAATGGGGATCTCATTCCCCACCTTGTAGGGATCCCCAAAAAATATAAGTTTACTATAAAATCCTTATATAATAGTTATATAATATATAATATAAAGATAAATTAGTCATTATATATATGATTAATAAATAATATAAATTTATTCATATTATAAAAAATTTTAAAAATTTTCAAATTTTGGATCCCCTAGGGGATCCATTCCCTCCCAGGGATTGGGGATGGAGAAAAAATTTTCCCCATCCTTGGGACAAGGGGAATTTTTTCCTTTAGGTTGTGGAGCAGGAGACTACTACCCACCCCTACCTCGCCTTATTACCATTCATAGTTTTGATTGCTTTCAACACAAAGGAAGAGGACTGAAGACTAGAACTTAAAGGCCAAAACCAAATCTTCTAGCACAGACCTAACATTTTTTGCAATCCATTATTGTCGAAAAATTTTGTAATTTTCTCATGTTTCTTTGATCACACAAATTTGAATTTGAATGCTCTACCTTTATTATTCTCTAATTTTGGTGACTTTTTGTTTATCTCTCTAATTTAGTAGTAGCATTGGGGTTGCTCGTTTCTCACTTCTAACTCTAGCCATGGCCACACTAGAACTGAAACTTTTACTTCTACTTATCTTGTTCAATTTGCCATTGCTGTTCTTTCACCTTAGGATTAATCTATTTGAAACATTGTTACCAAGGGCATTAACTATGCCACCTTAGGAAACAATCTACTATTTCAAGGTAGAGGCATTTTGTTTAGGATTTATTTTATGGCACCTTAGGAAACCATTTCTAGAGGAAAGCAAGAGGGACTATGGTTCCTTGCGATTTGGTAAATGACCCATTTTATAGATAAATAGGTAAGGAAGTAGGGTCATGTCATGTGTTTAAGGTTTTTGCCATGTCTATTGCTTGGGTGGCATTTAACATGTCATATATGTAATAGGTAATGGTGTTATAACATTTTGTGATAGTAGATACATAAGGCAAAAATAATAGAAACTATAGGAACCCACTGAGATGGCTTTAAACTATAAGGGCCTACTTAAAAATTGGACCTAATTATAGGAACTCATGGAATAATTTAACCTACTTTTTATAGTAAATATTATTTTTCTTAAAATTTCTATGTTAAATTACTTGTTAAAGGTTGTACTAATATTATGTTAGATTACATCAATTAGTTGTACTTTTTTTCATTTAAGTTTTCATGTTGGAAATAGAAATTCATTCAAATAAGAGATCTAGGCAATCCTAGTTAACAACAAATACAAGTTTAGGAGGTACTTCTTCCACGCAAATAAAATTACGGTGTGAGAAAGTCAAATTAGATAACTAATGTGCATTCCTCTTAATAGAGCTAAAGCATTTTGCCAAGTTTTTGTAATCTTCAATGATAAACCCTAAATATGAGTGCATAGGAGAAAACTAGGGAAGGCATTAGCCACCTCTAAACAAACAAAAATCCACAAATCCATTGGCTTGCTAAGGCCATCCTACACAGCCATGACTTTAGCCACTACAAGAGCTATGCTTTCTTGCAATAAATGGCTACTAGCTACCATCACAAACATATCCTCATCACTAATAATCCAACCAACGCCACTATAACTATGGCCCTAACCAACACATCCACATTTAGTTTACAAGCCTCTTGTTGTGGAGGCTTCCATCTCATCATATTCATATGGTTTGAGGCAAATGTGTTCCATCTTGTAGCATTGGAATTGCATAATATGACAAGACATATGCTCTACATTAAGAACACTATAGCAACTTCAAGTTGATCCTTCAAATTTTATGGCACAATTGCTTCTACCAATCCTAAACAACTAGATTAATAGTGATGGCATTCTAAAATTTAGCAATGAGACAAACCAAGCATGCTGTGACCATGAGCACCCTAGAAAAATGTGGTTAATTGTATGTTCCATTCAATCACACAATGGACAAACCAGAGGCACCTCCACCTCTTTATTGCACAAGTTCCACTTAGTTAGAAGACTATTTGTGAAAGCTCTCCATAAAAAGATTTTAATTTGTTCTAGAATTTGTGTATTCCAAATATTATTCTAACCTTCATATCTAAAAAAAAATCAAATTTTCACAACCTTCTACCCATACCATCCAAACAACTTTAAGTAGGAGCCGTTAGGTGTGGTGATGGTGTGGATGAAAGGGTATGGGAGTAGTGGGGTTCACCTTAATTGTCTTCATTAGACCCAATAGCTAATTGTTGCTAGGCTAAAACTCTAAGGTTTAGAATTTGGAATTTATAGGTTAAGGTTTTATAATTTTGCATTTGAGGTTTCACTCTATAGGATTTAAGGTTTGGTGCTTCTCTATTTAGGTTACAAATTTAAAGTTTGGTAGTTTAGATTTTAGGGAGTTTGGGGTTTAAGGTTTTTTGATAGGATTTAGTGTTTCATGGCTTAGGATTTAGGGTTTTGGGAGGATTTAAGTTTAAGGTTGGGGATTTAGGGTTTTACAATTTTGTGTTTAAGCTTTTATGATTTATGGTTTATGGTTTAAGTTTTTAGAGTGTAGAGTTTTAGGATTTAAGAATTTAATGTTTAGGGTTTTGGGTTCTTGAATGCTTCAAGTGATGTGGCACAATGATTATGATTAACAACATTGTCATGTCATTAATTTTAGGCCACATGGCACAATGACTCAATTAACTAATGTTCAAATATTGCCTCTATCAATACTTAATAGAATCCATTAGAAATTGAGCAAAATTTGGTCAAATTTGCAAGGTTGAGGACTTGATTGTACAATTTCAAACTAAAGAGACAAAATTACTTATTTCAAAATTGATATGGCCAAAGGTGTGTTTGACCCTAAAGATTATATAATTATTGGCTCTACTCATCTTCATCAACCTCAGAATTAATCAAATCTTCGTATTCTCAACTTGTACCCTTATCTATGTCTTCCTTTCCTTCAATGTCCATAGTTGGAAATATACAAATGATGATTGATTTCCCCACAAGATGCACTACAAATATCTCTAGTTTATTAGTCCCCTTAATATCATCCAACATACTAACAAAACCCTCGTAAGTGTATACCTCTCTTAATCCATCATATAGGTTCATGCCAAGTACTAAATGTAAACACTTATGGCATTTAAAATATCTAAGATTTCTTAACTTCAATTTTATAAGGTCCCAAAAATAAAGATTCCATAATTTCCACTAATCTATGCATGTTGGACATGTGGAAGTAAATTTAACTTCATAGTGCATAGTTAGAGTCATTAATTAATACATGTTAGTTAGTAAAATCGAAACTAATAAATTATCCTTAATATATATTAAAGAAAATTACACATACAAAAATGCCAATCAATCTAAGATCACAAATCAAACTCTCTTTTAGCCCCATATTCTATAAGGATGTTTGGAAAGAGAGTTCACTCAACATTTTGCACATTGTACAGAAAGGAAACATGCCATGTGAAGAAGGAGTTAAAAAGGGCTTACATTTTTTGCAACCCATGAAGCCCTTGAGTTACGTGAATGGCATTTTTTGAGTTATAAACTTCAATCAAGAACAGCAAAACACTACTTCACTAAGTGAATTACAACCATGCCCAAGAGTAGGGATGGGCATCAATTTGCTTCAAGTAAGTTTCAATCCCACCTCTCAATGGAAGTGAGTTTACATTAAGGAGGGTGAAGACTATGTAATGGAGTGGATAGGGGTGAGGTTAAGATGGAAAGACCTAAAAGTGAATGATTGCATCTCCAAGTTCAATAAGAACTAGTGGAGTAGCTCCCAAAATCAAGTTGAGGAGGCCTAGGAAGAGATTGGATTACTGGGCCTAATTATCTTAATTTTGATTCAAACTTTACATACAAAAGACTTACTTAAATATGATTCTTGTTTAGACGTTTAATTATAATTCAAAAATTTTAATATTTATTATCATATAAATAATATTTTTAAAAAATTAAAATTAAATCCTAAACCCTTAAAAGAAAACTCACAAAATGCTGAAACTCTCTAGAACTCCCGCAAGAAAGGGTAATACTATTTCTACATTACTTTCACCTACATTCGCTATGTCTCCAACGTGGCATCCAATGTGACAATCGATGTGGAAAGGAAAGTGAGCCACGGGAAATGGAGCAAAGCAAAAATGAAAATTAAAGCAGGACAAAAGCGAAAATGAAACACCCAACCTCTCACTTGCTCCCGCTCACTACCGCTCTCCAACTCTCGGTCGCCAGCGTCCTTTTTTGCTCATTTTTTCTTGCACATTAGCTCAACTTTTCAGGCCTCTTTTCCCTCTTTTTTGTCGTCATCACTATCCAGTGTCATGTTGTCTAGTCAGTCCTCCTTCTTTGAACTGTTTTGTGGTTCTCTGCCTAAAGGTCAATGCTCCTCCATCTTTCAATACTATACTATTTGGCTATTTGTATACTTTTCTTTTGGTTGTTGCTATTTTTCAATGTATTGAACTAAAATATTTACTATGTTATGCAATATCTTTTGAATGTCATGTATTTTAGTCAGCTAGTGTTGGAATGGAATTTGCCTTGTCTCCTATTGTAAGCCAGAGAGCTTTTTGTTCTTAGTTTTTTCTGAGTGCTAGTTGACAGCCTTTACATGCTAGTCTTCCTTACTTCCCATTATCATCATGTGCTGCTATCATTTTTTTTATATTGGTAATGGGTAGATATGTGGCAGTTGGTGGTTCATGTACACAACCTTGATGGATCTTGAAAGGCTCTTAGTGAGGTTGATGACATTCTCATTTGTTGGTATCTGAGGGCACAGTGAATATATTTTTTTAGAACAGTTTTTTGGTGTGTTATTTGGTTCATTTCTTCAAATCATTAGTGAGGTTGATGAGTTGCTCATTTGATGATAGTGGGGTAAACTTTCGGGATCTTAAACCTTTTGCTGTATAAGGTTGTGAGGTATATATGGATACATTTAGTGGGTATGTTGTGAGCTGTGAGAGGTTAATAGAGTATATGGTCAATTGAAAAAGGGGCTGTGGCAAGGAATTATGCCTTAGGAATTTTTTAGTCTACTATTGTAATCCTGAAGTAACTGCAGATAATGAAACATATCTATGGGTCCATAAATGATTTCTTTGTTAGTAAGATGAGATATTTCTATGACTAAACTTTTGACGTATGAAGCTGCATATTTAATTCTTGAATTACAAATACAGCTTGACAATAAATGAAACATAGGCCTGTGAATATTTTATAAAATTGTCCTATCTACCATAAATTGGAGCCATTCTGAATGTGTAATAGGCCTAATTGTGCTCTATTTGTGGGAGGTGGCGAAATTATCCTTCATCTGTTGCATGTTACATTTTAACTAACACGTGTTACATGTTAACTATTAGATATTACATTTTAGCTATTGGAGATAACATTTTAGCTATTGCATGTTACAATTCAACTGTTACTCATTAAACATTCCATGTTACAGTTCATGTCTTGCATGTTACATTTTAAATATGGCTTGTTACATTTTGGCTATTACGTGTTACATTTTAGCTATTGAATGTTACATTTCAACTATTGCATTTGAAAATTTTCAGCAATTGTGAACTTTTTTCTAAGTGAAAAGTTATCCCTATGGCCTAGTACACATTAGCCATTGGATTTTACACTTCATCCATCCCATGTTATATTTTAACTATCGGATGTTACATTTTATCTATTGTGTGTTACAATTTAGGTATTGCATATTGCATTTTAAGTGTTGTAGGTTACAATTCAACTATTGCTTGTGAAATTTTATCACTTGCTGAACTTTTTTCTAATTGTCTTAGTGAAAATATGCATGCTTGTGATATGTACAATTCTTAGCATACATGGCTTTAGTATCAATGTAGTTTATTTTCTTGGTTATTGCATTAGTAGTTTAACTTGTCCTCTAGTTAATATTCTTGCATTTTCTTCTCCCTCACTTGTGTCAGTCAATAACTTCCCATTATTAGAGGTTCAAAAGGAAAATGGTTTCTTAGTGATTACTTCTATTAAGCAACAACTTCCTATTACTTTTGAAGAAGCTTATAAAATTTTAGACTTAGTTATAGTAGCACCTCAAAATGTTTAGTTGTTTTAGCTTCCTTGATGTATTAGTATTATATGACTTGAGCATCATGTCTTATATGTTCTGCAGTGCAATTATATTTTCAAATTTGTATGTTATATTTCGATGATTGCATGATATATTTTAACTATTCAGTGTTATATTTTTACTATTGCTTCTTATAACACTAAGTGAAAATATAAGACATTAAAGAATTTTGTTTACCCATGAGTGTCTTAACAAAAGAATTGCATGTCTACTTTATGAGTTTACTTTGGATTGATTAATTTATTAAAAATTGACTACATTAGTTTGGTTTGTAGGATAATGTGCGAGCATGTGAGACCCTCAATTTAGTTGATGATAATAAAAGAAGTTGTGAAGAAGTTAATGCATTAACCCTTGTGGAAGGTAGTAGTCATGCAGCAAATGATGAAAACCAATCAAGCCAGCTTGTCGACCCACCTAAAAGAGGAATGGTATTTGCATCAACAGATAAGGTGAAAGAATATTATAGAAAATATGCAGATCAAGTTGGGTTTGGAATAATAATAACAACAACATCAATTAAGCATGAGGATAGTCAAATTCATTATCTTTGTCTTGTATGCTCAAGGGAGGGTAAACAATCAAACAAACTAACAAAGAACAACAGAAGTTGTCCCTCAATAAAACAAAAATGTGATGCAAAGATTATTGTCTCTTTATGTGATGGTGTCGAGTGACAAATAAAGCATGCAGTCATTGATCATAATCACACAGTTAGTCCAACCAAATCTAGACTTTTTAGAAGTCATAGACACCTTGATATGCATGTGAAGAGAACTCTGGAGTTAAATGATTCAACAAGAGTGTGAATGAACAAGACCTTCCAGACTCTCGTTGTTGAGGTAGGAAGTCATGAGAACCTAACATTCAGTGAAAGGAACTATCAAAATTACATAAAAAAAGTACGAAGGGTCATAGGGAAGGATGGCGATGGTGATGCCCTTCATAAATATTTCTTGAGAATGCAGGAACAAAATGATAAATTCTTCTATGTGATTGATTTAGATGAGACAATGTGTTTAAGAAATGTGTTTTGGGTTGATGCAAGGAGTAAAGCTGCATATGAATACTTTGGTGATGCAAATTACATTTGACACCATATATCTACCAAATCAATATGAAATGCCTTTTGCAGCATTTGTTGGTGTGAACCATCATGGACAATCCATACTTCTTGGATATGGGTTACTATCTTCTGAAGACACAAAATCATTTGTGTGGTTGTTTCAATCTTGGTTGAAGTGCATGCATTGTGTTCCAGCAAAAAGAATCATTATAGATCAATGCAAGGCCATGCAAAATGCCATTGAGATTGTGTTTCCATCCACCTAGCACCATTGGTGTCTATGGAACATTATGAAAAAGCTACCTCACAAGCTTAGTAGTTATGCTACTTACAAGTCCATTAGTCATCATTTGAGGAGTGTTGTCTATGACTCATTAGCTGGTGATCATTTTGAAGAGGATTGGATGAAGCTTGTGGAACAATTTAATCTTCAAAATAACGAATGGTAACAGGATTATTCCATGAGCGAACACGTTGGATTCCTGCTTATTTGAGACGTAGCTTTTGGATAGGTATGTCTACAACCCAGGGTAGTGAAAGTATGCATACCTTTTTTGATAGGTACATAAATATCAAACTAGTTTGAGACTGTTTGTAATGCAATATGACAATGCATTGAGGGATAAGGTAGAGAAGGAGTTTGAAGCTAACTTTCATTCATTCACTACTAACCTTCCTTATGCAACTAAATCACCATTGGAGAGACAATTTCAGTCAGTTTATTGCATTCCAAGTTCAAAATGGTAAAAGTATAATTTGTTAGAAAAAGGGATTGCAAACCACAACTCACTAATATTGAAGGAGATATAAAATATTATGCTATTCTTGAATGCAATATTGTTAGGGACAAGCCAAAGGAAAAAACATTTGAAGTCACCTTTAATAGTGCCAACATTGATATGAATTGTACATGTTTGTTATTCCGGTTTATAGGAATTATTTGTAGGCATTTACTTGTAGTATTTTGGTATAAGGAAATTGAGGAAGTGCGTTCAAAGTTTATCTTGGATAAATGGAAGAAAAATATCAAAAGGAAGTATATGTTAATCAAAACAAGCTATGACATTAAGCAACTTAAACCTCAAATGCAAAGGTCTGAGTTACTTTACAAGAAATGTGATGCTATAGTTAAAGCCGTTGTTGAATCTGAGGATTCCATAGCCTTTGTTGTAGATCATCTTGATCAGTTAAGGTCTAAAATTGGAAAAGTGTCCACCAATTCAAGAAGATGTGTTGAGGACAGAATGGCCACTCATGTTGACAATGTTCTTGAGACCATGTATGGTTCAAGTCTTAAGCCCACTCCATGTTTGTCGAAAAGGGCGACTAGTTTCTAAAAGATTGGTCTCAACATGGGAGAAAAATTGAAAAAAGACAAAAAAAAATGAATGCAATAGAATGGTATGTCCATTAATTTGTGACTATATTTGTATTTTGTTAAATTTGTTTGCAACAATAGTAGGAAATGATATTATGATTGAAACATAGTGGATAGCAATCAAGATGAGGTCATTCATTATTGAGTTCTTCTTATACGATAGTGAATGGTGTTGTAGATCTTGCACACAGCAAATGAATCAAATGAAACAATGGCGACTTCAAGTAACCCATATCCTACAATAATTGCTACTCAGTCTTCTTTACAAGATGATATATTATCTAATAGTGATAGCCTTCTATTGTCAAGCAATAGTTGTGTCTATTCTCAGTTTGAAGAGTCCCACTAGAGTGGACCTCTTTTAGAGGAAGTTTCATTCGAAGACTTGGACTTGCATTTGTAGGTATAATAGGGAACATAATTTTGCTATTCCATGAAGTGTCCAACTATTTGCTTTTATAGCCAAGTCATTACATAACTACTTTGAGTTGTTATTTATGTTTTTTGGTAAATCATTTTATCAGCATATCTTTTTGTGGAATTCTCGCTTAAGTACTTGGTGGACAATATTTGAATACTATTTATTTTGGTAGAAGTAATGCCTTGTTGTATTAAAATCAGTAGATGATCATTTTCTTTGACCTAAAACATTATTTATATTTCTATATCTTTTCTTCAGGTTAGAGGTTGTGCTTCTGTTCATAGTATACCTTGCATATGGCTATAATGAAGGTGGAACGCTCTCATACATTCTTCTCACTCTTAGCAATTGGTTTATGCCCTTATCCTAGTTATATGCTCTGTACTTGTTTAACCCAGCTGGATATGAATGGCAACAGTAAGTTTAGTCTATGCATTGTTGTAGATATACCTCTCTTCTGTACTGATATGTATATTCTGTATGTTTATAGGGTGGTGGAAGAGTTTGGAGATTGAACAAATTGGCTTCTTTACATAGGCGGGATTGGAGTTAAGGGAGAAGAAAGCTGGGAAGCTTGGTGGGATGAACAAGTTCACCAAGTGGCAAAATTTTATATACAACATTCAATAGCTATAATGTAACACCTGATAGTTAACATGAAACACTATTAGGTCAAACAGGTTCACGCTGTGGAAAAATTGTATATACAATTGTTGAATTGTAACAAGTAAATTTAAATGTAACATGGCAATAGATACAATGTAACATGCAATATATAGGTAAAATGTACCCACCATTATGTATTCTCTTTTTCTATCACCATTTGTTTTCTATCTATGCATGAAATATTAATGTCTTGCAATTTACTTTGGATAGTGATACAACTTGTACAAGGCTTTTATGAGCAATTGCCAAGTTGTAACATGCAACTACTTAAGTGTAACATGATGATAGCTAAAGTGTAACACCCAATAGCCAAAATGTAACTTGAGTAGATAAATAGTATCATGCACTAGATGAAGTGTCTCCTTCAAATAGAACATTTACTAAGCTATAGGAAGGAGTTTTGATCAATTGCACTCAAGACAATAGTTCATCTGTAGTGAAGTTTTATGAGCAGTTTCCGAATTGTAGCATGCAACTGCTTAACTATAACATGGCGATAGCTAAAGTATAACATGGTAATAGATAAAGTGTAACACCCAATAGCTAAAGTGTAACATGCCAATAGCTAAAGTATAACATGCAATAGCTAAAGTGTAACATGGCGATAGCTAAAGTGTAACATGTCAGTAGCTAAAGTGTAACATGGCAATAGTTAAAGTGTAACATGCCGAAGTGTAACACCCAATAGTCAAAATGTTACTTACCTAAGAAAAGTATCTCCTTTAAATAGAATGTTTACTAGGGTATAGGAAGGAGTTCTGATCAATTACACCCAAGACAACAGATTATTCGTAGTAAAATTTTATGAGCAATTTTCAAATTGTAACATGCAATTACTTAACTATAACATGGCGATAGCTAAAGTGTAACATACCAGTAGTTAATGTGTAACATGCCAGTAGCTAAAGTGTAACATGCTAGAAGCTAAAGTGTAACATGCTAGTAGCTAAAGTGTAACACCTAATAGTCAAAATGTATCTTCCCTGGTCAAATAGTTTGATGCGCCTACTTATGTGGCATCCAACGTGGCAATCAACGTGGAAAGCTGGGCAAGCACTGGGAAATGGAGTGAAGCGTGCAACAAAAGCTCCCTTCCTCCCTCGGGATTTGAAAAAGAAAAAGGAGCAGCCACTGTGCTTCATTTTCATTTAAGTTTCGAGCCTTTACTCTTTGTCTCATCAGCATCTATACCTCACTCGTCACTTGCTGTTCTGTGTCTCGCTTCTTGCTCACATTCTGGATCTCTGTTGGTCTCTCTCAGTCAGTGTCTGATGTTATATGGGTTCCCTTTCTTGGTCTCAATTGCTCATCATTCTCCATTGGTGGGTCAGTTTCCTTTCTTGGTGATTGTCTGGTAGTGTTTTGTCATTCTATATAAAGGCCAGTGGTTGGTTCCCTTTGTTCACTGGATTATATGTGGGTTTTGTGCCGCATTTTGCTTTATGTGTGAAGGACTTTTTTTTTTCATAAGTCCATCAAACCTGATATCTTTTACCTAAGTTGATTTAATATCTTCAAACCAAATTGATGATAGTGTTTCAAACCAAGGTGATTTAATATCTAGCTTCACCATTAAAACTAATGTATCTATTAATATACATGGAACTTTTGTCACAGATTCACATTGTTGCAAGTGTATTTTGTGCCACATTATCTTCTTTTATTATCTGGTCTCTAATTTCAATGAGATTATGATATTATCTATTAACTTCTACTGTAAACTATTGTCTTGTTCATTATCAAGACTACAGAATGTTGAGCGGCTGGTGGATTACATGATTTTGTTACATTTTGGTGTCATCATAGTGTTTGCTTTGCATTATTTGTCAATGTACCTTCTATAGTAAATTAGTATGAGGAGAGTTGTTGTCATGATTAATATCTTGATTATTTATGCTTGCGAATCTATTGCTATCTAACATACAAAGTTTATTCTTATGCTGAGGAATTGTTTTTGAGGTGACATTTTTTTGTATTTATTGGAAGCCAATTTAAATTTATATGTATCAAAATTTTCTATGAAGGTGTGATTTTCTTTACTAGAATATGTGTGACTTAACTTTTCTGACTTCCTGTGGAGTGTTGTTGATCATATCCTATGTCATATAATTTGGTATTAACATATTAAATTTTTCTTGGACTTATTTGACTATGTTCCATTGGCTATTAATGTTTGGTTGTGAGTTGGTGTCTTTTTAGAAGATGAAATTCTTCTCCTTTGCTGGATTTTGTGTCTTGTAGTATGTTTTATATTTTTACTTGCTATTGTATCTTGTATTGCTTGTTAACTATGGGATGCTACAATTTAGCTTTAATTTTCATTCATTAGATTTATGCATTGTAGGACATATTCACATTCACTAACTAACATGGATTAGAGGAAATTAGCTAAAGGAAAAGCAACTAAACATGTAGTTGAAGCTAAAATTAGAACTCCTATAGTAGAAGAACAACGTAGCTTCAACCGTATGAATGAGGATTTCCACAACCTAGGTATATTTAATATTACATGTAGAATTGCAAATTAGAGTTCCTACCTAAATTGTCTATATATGTTTGTGAAATTGGGACTATCTAATGATGTTATATTTTATCCTATTGTTGGGTTGATAGTGGTATCACCCGGAAGTGAACCGTAGGCACCCAAAGATATATCAATTCATGGCATAAGTTCAGGTTATTTTGTATTTATTTTTTTAAGTTATGAGTTTATTTAGCATTAACTCTCATCTTATATTAACACTAACGTTGATTATGTTTATAGGGTTGAATACTTCTAGAAATCCAACAAAAAACAAAATGTTATTGACGTAAGGATTAAGGAGTTATTTTTGTTTCTTAATGTAATCATCATATTACAGCATTTGATTAACAAAGTTCATCCCTTTATAGGTCAATCACGAAATTCTAAAACTTTAGAAAAGTTTATCAGACGAGGATAAATTGCCTACTAAAGCCCGAGAAGAAGCACGAATGGAGGAGGGAGCACAAAGTCACAAGCTGTGGAAATTATGTGTATCACACAATCTTTACCATCGGGTCACTAATATTCAAATACTAATATAAGTTGTATACATTTGTTTTGTAAGAGATCTCTCCACAAGGTGCTCCCCCTTAAAGTTCAAAACAGCCATCCATGGAATGGATGACTCTAAATGTAATATTGTTCATAGAATGGAGTTTAGTTCATTGATGCAGATTGGGTATGATTCACTCAATCATGACATATGTGTAAAGATTTTAAATGCATTTGATACTAAGAGTAAGATGTTGTCCTTTAGAGGACTATTATTTTGTATAACCCCCAATGAGATGGGCGAGATTTTGGGCATTCCATGTGGTGGAAAACCAATTCCACACTCTGTCTCTGATCATACATTGCCAAATAAAATGAAACAAAATGAGTTTAAAGTGAAGCAATGGAATGATTTAGAGCAGATTATTAGTGGAAAGAGGTGTGACCGCATGTTTGCCTATACCTTCCTTCTTTATACATTGGGCATTCTGTTATGTCCAACTTCTAGTACTAAAATATAAATAAGTTGTTAATAGTAGTTTTGGCATAGAAAATGCTGCTCACTATAATTAGGCAGCATTTGTATATAATATTTTGATAAAAGAAATAATTAAATTTAAGACAACCAAGAATAAGAACTCAAAGGGCAAGACATGGGTTAGTGAATGTTTGTTATTTTTTTAGGTACGTTGTCATTAAACCAATTATTTTTATTTAATTGTTTTTATATTGGTCATCTCTGCATATAACATACCTGTAAAATGTTTTATAGATATTTTTCTTACAAAAGTTCCCTCTCAACTCATTATTGTGACGGCACAAATTGCCCATTGCAATATTGGACAAATCAACTAATCCGAGCTCATCTTATCCTAGAAAAGAAGAGTTAGGAGGTATATATAACTTAACTATTAAGATATATTTGCCCTTACTTACCATATCATTCAGCTAATAAGTGTCACTTTATGTTATAGGGAATTTTGTATTCTAATACTGAAGTGGAGGAGAACGAAATCCCCTCTAGTGATGTATTTCAGCATGCGGTATGCTCTTTGTGTCATTGGTCATTGCATTATTTATATTGTTTGGAATAAGATGTACATGTTAACTAATCGCAATTCACCTATACTTGTAGGTGATTAAAGAAGCATATCAGAATTTAGTCACAACTGAGCTCAAACATGCCAAACAAAAGATACGTGATATGCACGCATTGCTAATTCCCATCAATCAAGCTTTGGGTCAGACAATGTGTTTACCAACCGTTCCTTTGTAAATGGCCCCCTCCTTCAGTGAGTCTAATGATGAGGTTGAGATGATCAAACAAATACAAGAAGCAGCCATAGTGTCTACCTCAAAGCTTGAAAAAAAACCATCAAAGAAGGTGCATTGGGAGGCGGATGTACATAAGTTTTATGTTTTTTGCACAAAAAGAAGAAACCAGATGGATGCCCAAATGTTCGTTTATAGTAACCATACATATTTGATTGGCCAACCATTTAATGTAAAGTATAACCCGATTGTTTCTTTGATTTGTGTTATAGCCTGGTTGTTAGCATGTTTGATTGTCACCTCAGTTTGATGATTGTGAGACATTAGGACCAAGGGGCTAGGTTAACAACATGGTATTGCTATTTCACTTATCTTAGTCCATAGTCAACATTGTTTTGTTATAGTTAAGTACTTCATTCCATATGTTCACTTTGATAAATTTTATGTCATGATGATGGTGGCGAGATGCTGGATGGCAGATCAATTGCAGGAGCATGGCATCATCATCCGATATATATGTGATCAATTTCTTCTAGTAAATGCATTTTTGACACCACAATAACTCATGAACATTAATTAACTCATGTGACTCTTCATTATTACCATACGTTCTTTACTAGGTACATCTCTAATGTTTGTAAGGCCAAATGTTGCATACACGTGATGAGTGGGATATTGATGATGCATGTAAACATCTAGGCCCAGATGGTAGATAGAAGATGATGAAGGCTACAATTGTAATTGGATATCTTCTCATAACTTGATTTACAATTGTTGTTAGTAATAAGTAGTTAGTTGACTTACTTAAATCATGTCGTAGGTGTTCACCCCCATTCTTTATAAGGAGCATTGGTATTGCTATGCTTTGATCCCAAGTCAAGAAACTATGTATGTGTTGGACTCATGGCGAAGTGAGGATAACCAAGAAAGGCACATTTGTGTGCAATCATTGGTAATGTGTTAAGTGTTTCTGCTGTTTCTTTAAATTTCTTGTTTGTGTGGGGTGGGTTGCATCTACCCACATTTTTTATGATGCCATACAACATGCAATACTTTGTGAACTGTACATACTTGTTTTGCAGGAGAAATATTTTTCATGACTATTTTCTAAGCTTGGTTAAAAGAGGAAGCATAAGTGGAACATAAAAATCATCGATGAAGATATGCCGCAGCAACATAATAGGTAAGTTTGATAATACAATTAAGCTGTACAATTTGAATTAGACTAATAATTTTTTGGAATGTAACAATTATTTTTATGAATTTTTAGTTATGATTGTGGGATTCATTGCATGCTAACCATGAAAAATTGGGATGGAGAATGTAAGGATGAATGGGGTGGGAAAACTATGCCCTCATTTATGGAGGTTCGATTAAGACTTCTAATTACTATTATGTATAGTTTGTAAATGATTACAAGTTTGAATGATATAATGCATGATAATGTATATGCAAGATGAGATTAGTGGCTTCTAGCATAAACTATTGTGAGATTTATTTAATCGCAAACAAAATGTTTAGTGGGAAGTCATTCTAGAACAAATGTCGGCAAAGAGAAAAGGTACTTTTTCTCGGACATGTTAATTTTCCCACCACTTGTGTCAGATTTTGTTTTTCAATAGAGTGTTCAATACGTGAATTTTTTTAGATGCTGCCACTTCTTTTAATTTGTAATAAGAAGATGTGTTTGTGGAGTGAATATTCAAATAGGTTTGCTCAATTATTTTCCAGGCTACAAAAAATGAGGGTGTCAATTGATGGAACTTGAGCTGCCGTGATCAAAACTACACTACAGCCCTTACCGTCTATTGAAGGTTGTGGTTATCATTGTTAAGATTAAAGCATGTGATTGTAGTTGTATACAAAATTGTACTTATGGTTTATTCCTATATTGTCATATGAACTTGGCTCTAGTCCACTTAATCTATGTACACAATTTTCAATGAATACTTAACCAATTTGTTGCCTAACCACTTAATTCGTGGAAGGTATTTCATTTAGGTTGGATGATGGTTGTACTAATAAATACATGCATCACTTGACATGTTTGACCTAGATTGTTATGACTACATTCTTCATTTGTAACTTAGTCCAGAAGTAGTATGTTTCCAACAAAGATACTGAGATCCATTTGATCCCATTTTATAGGTACACGTTCGTGAAAGATATAGTTAATCAATTACATGATATTATTTACAAAGGAAAGTTACATTTTGACTATTGGGTGTTACACTTTAGATATTGCCATGTTACATTTTATCTATCGATAGGTTACTTTTAACTATTGCTTGTTACAATTTGTATATTGCACCTAAAATTTCACGGTCGATGAATAACATTGTTGGGCGCAATTGGTCAAAACTCCTTCCTATAGCCTAGTAAATGTTCAATTTGGGGGAGGCACATCATCTAGCACATGATACTATTTACATGGAAAGTTATATTTTGGCTATCAGGTGTTACAGTTTGGTGCTCGCCATGTTACACTCAGCTATCAGCATGTTACACTTTAGTAGTTGCATGTTGCAATTTGGCTATTACACATAAAATTTCACTGCCGATGAATTGTTGTCTTGGGTGTAATTCGTCAAAACTCCTTCCTATAGTATAGTAAGCATTCATTTTGGAGGAGACACTTTAATCTAGGGCATGATACTATCTACCAAGAAAAGTTACATTTTGGCTATTGGAAATTACACTTTAGCTATCGCCAAGTTACACTTTCGCTATCGGAATGTTGTACTTTAGTAGTTGCATGTAAAAATTCACCTATTGAGCATAAAATTTCGTAGCCGATGAACTATTGTCTTAGGTGTAATTGGTCAAAACTCCTTCTTATAGCATAGTAAATGTTCATTTTGGAGGAGACACTTTAATCTAGGGCATGATACTATCTACCAAGAAAAGTTACATTTTGGTTATTGGAAATTATACTTTAGCTATCAGAATGTTACACTTCAGCAGTTGCATGTGAAAATTTACCTCCTGCGCATAAGATTTCATAGCTGGTGAACTATTGTCTTGGATGCAATTGATCAAAACTCCTTCCTATAGCCTAGTAAACATTCAATTTGAAGGAGACACTTCATCTACTTATGCTAATATTTACCATGAAAGTTACATTTTGGCTATTAAGTGTTACACTTTGGCTATCGCCATGTTACACTCAAGCTATTGGCATGTTACACTTAAGCAGTTGTATGTTACAATTCAGAAATTGCACATAAAATTTCACAACTGAGGAACTATTGTCTTTGGTGCAATTAGTGAAAACTCTTTCCCATTGCCTAGTAAATGTTCCATTTAAAGGAGATACTTTGTCTATCGTATGTACTATTTACCTAGGAAAGTTACATTTTAGCTATTGGGTGTTACATTTTATCTATTGCTAAGTTACATTTAGTAGTTGCATGTAACAATTCAGTTATTATGCAAAAAGTTTCACCACCGATGAACTATTGTCTTAGGTGTGATTGGTCAAAACTCCTTCCTATACCCTAGTAAACATTTTATTTGAAGGAGACACTTCATCTAGTACATCAAATGGTGGTGTGTGGCCACCCAGGCTCCCATATTTCACCATCCAAGCATTTAATGTCCAACATATGAAAAATCTCTCAGGTCGCATACTGCCTAGGTGAGGAAATTTTAATGCCCAGGCATCCAAATGGCAAAAAATCTTCATCTTCGAGTGAGACACCGCCCTGGCATTGATTATCCAACATCAGAAAAGTCTCTCGGGTCACATACCACTCGGGTGTTAAGCATCCACCGCCTGGGCAGTGAGTAGGTAGAGACATTAAATTTCCATGTGCTCCATCACTCAAGCGATGTATATATAGTGCCCAGGTGCACGTGGTGCCACATAATATTAAGGGCTTTCATTTTAGTTCTCTCCGTCCATTTGTTTTGAGTCTTTGATAGCCCTAACCCATATTCTGTCTTCTTTGTCTCTATCTCGATTAAAGTATTTGTTTTCAACATCATTTGGTAAGCATCACAAGAAGGTTGTGGGGTCTGTTAAAGAGAGGTTCCTTGTAGCTTACTTCCATCCCTTTTTCATTCATCCAAAGAGGTAAGTTTTCACTTCTTCCCAAGGATTTCAAATCTTGTAAGTTAATTCCTTTTGCATTGGTCATTTGTCACCCTAGGGATAGTTGAAAAAACCATTGGGGGCAAAGAATCAAGGTTGGTGGTGGAAGATTGCTTGTTGAATTAGGTTATCTGTTCTTTATTTTGTTATAGCTTTACATGTTAACTGTTTTGCATGTGAACATGTAATAGGAAAATCAAGAAACTTAGGGATGATTTTGTTGATTTTGAAAGTTTTCGATGGTTGTGTGCAGTGAAATCATTAACATATTGAAGCATTTTGAATTTTTCTGACAGTCAAAATAATTTCTATGGCTGAAATTAGAGTTTTGGGTAAGTGATTGGTTGAAACATTACAGAGTCATTGGATCAATGTTCATCCTTTGGGTGAAGTTTTATATATAAGACTGTCATGAGTAGAATTTTGTACAATTTGCATTTTTTTGGGAACTCATGTTCCTTGACTGATGTAGGATTGTTTATACTTGATGTTGATCAACAAGATTGTGTATGTGCATTTCGTACTATGCCACCAAAGAAAAGAAGGAATGTCTCAGGTACAACATCAAGCAGTGCTCAGTTTGATGCAAACAAATTTTTGTCATTAGCGCATGAAGCTGACGAGGAATGTGGTTTGGGAGAAAGAGTTTGATTTGAAGGAAAATGACTATCAACAAATCCAAACCCAAATCATCCAAAGGAAATGAAGAAAGCTCTGCTCAATTCTTGAATTAGGAAATGAAAATATTGTAAAGGAATTTTATTGTAATGCCTTCCTAGCTAACAACAATGAGGACGATAAGGTCTAACTACCCTGGCCAGTGTGCATATTCACAATTGGTTTCAACACACCTACAAGAAGAGAAAGTTCTTTGAATTCTCTACCGACTAGGAGCTCAATGGGTTTTAGATGCAAGAAATGTTCCTAAGCATCTAAAAAAAGCTTATCTATTACCCATTCCAAAAACCTAGTGTTTGTTTGTACAGTCAAATTTACTTCCCTCCTCTAATCATTCTGAGGTGATGGTAAGACGAGCTCTATCAATTTATGCAATTGTAACGAAACGTCTTGTGAATATAGGTAGGCTCAATACCTATAATATCCACATAGTTGCACAGAAAAAGTAAGATGTTTGTGTTACCCATCACTGATAACAAAATTGTGCATGAAGGCTGAGGTTAATGTGACGGCGGGAGATGTGCCCATTTTTGCTACTTCTCTTATCAATGCTACATAATATCAAGATACTTTCAATGGCAGCCTCAAGGAGGAGAAGCTGCTCATCCATCCTAACAAAGACAACAAAAAAGGTAGCTAACTGTCCCAGAAAGGTTGGATAGAATTGAAAGACGGCAGCAACAAATTTCTAGGTGTCTTTTAAAGAATCAGTATGCCATAGAAAACATGCTTCAGAATTTGGCCGCGCAGCTCCAGGTAAACCCGGATGCCTGGGGAGGCCTTCCTTTGTCAGACAAGCAAATTATGGCTGACATCAATTTTGATGAAGAGAAGGAAGAAGGAGAAGATCATGATGTAGAAGAGGACTAAAAGAAAATAAAAAAAAATTTGTTCAGTCAATAGAATTGTACATATGCTTTATTCCTACACTGTCATATGAACATGGCTCTAGTCCACTTAATTCGTGTACACAATTATTGAATCAATAGATTACCAAATTGTTACCTAGTCACTTAATTCGTGTAAGGTATTTATCGAAATGTGTTACACTTTTATTTGTTTGAGTTGGGAAACCTATCATTATTTCTAGATACTAGGCTAACTATCAGTTGTTACATTTTAGCTATTGCATGTGACATTTTATCTCTTGTCAAGTTACAGTTGAACTGTTATGGGTTACAATTTGACAACTGCATATAAAATTTTTGCCCTTAATCAAATTGTTTAGTGTATAAGTGGTAAAAACTGTTCCTATGGCCTACTTGACGTCCATTTTGAATGATACAGTTTTAGCTAGTGCATGTTATTATATACTGAGTGAAGTTACATTTTAACTATCGGGTATTACATTTTAGCTATTGCATGTTATATTTTATGTATCGCCAAGTTATAGTTTCACTATTGCAGGTTAAAATTTGACAATTGCGTATAAAATTTTCATCATTAATCAAATTGTTTAGTGTATAAGTGGTGAAAACTATTCCCATAACCTACTTGACGTCCACTTTGAATGGTACACTTTTAGCTAGTGCATGTTATTATATACTGAGTGAACTTACATTTTAACTTTCGGGTGTTACATTTAAGCTATTACATATTATATTTTACTGATCGCTATGTTACATTTTAACTGTTGCATGTTACAATTTGACAATTGCATAAAAAATTTTACCAATTTGGCACATCTGTGGGTGCCTAGACCCTGGCTCTTGGCTGCCCAAGTGTCCATGTGGTAGAAGATATCATTTTCGTTACATGTATAAGCACCTTCGTGATGAGCACCCATGTTACTGAAGATAACAATTTTGTCACATGTATGGGCGTTTAGACGCTGCCTCTTGGCCGCTCAAGCACCTATACAGCAGAAGATCGCATTTTTGGGACATGATGGGTGCCTTGGCGCTACCACATAGGCGCTCACGGGATAGAAGATAGCGTTTGTATCACATGTGTGCGCGCTTAAGCACTGCATCTTGGGCGCTCAGGCACCCAGCCACTCCTTTGGCACAAGAAAAATGAATCAAAAACTAAAAGCCTTATACAAGTTGTATCACTATCCAAAGTAAATTGCAAGACATTAATATTTCATGCATGGATAAAAAACAAATGGAGATAGAAAAAGAGAAGAGAGAATGGTCGGTACATTTTACCTATCTATTGCATGTTACATTATATCTATTGCCATGTTACATTTAAACTTACATGTTACAATTCAAAAATTGCATATACAATTTTGCCACAACATGAACTTGTTTTCCCTCATGAGTGATACATGTTAACTATTAGGTGTTACATTATAGCTATTAAATGTTACATTTTATCTATAATCATGTTACATTTAAACTATTGTATGTTACAATTCAACTATTACATATAAAATTTTGCCACTTGGTGAACTTGTTCATCCCACCAAGCTTCCTAACTTTCTTCTCCCTTAACTCCAATCCCACCTCTATAAAGAAGCCAGTTTGTCCAATCTCCAAACTCTTCCACCACCATATAAACAAACAGAGCATACATATCAGTACAGAAGAGAGGTATATCTGCAACAATGTATAGACTATACTTACTATTGCCATTCATATCCAGCTAGGTTAAACCAGTACAAAGCATACAACCAGGATAAGGGCATAAACCAACTGCTAAGAGTGAGAAGAATGTATGAGAGTGTTCCACCTTCATTATAGCCATATGCAAGGTATACTATGAACAAATGCACAACCTCCAACTTGAAGAAAAAATATAGAAATACAAATAATGTTTAGGTCAAAGGAAATGATCATCTGTTGATTTTAATACAACAAGGCGTTACTTCTACCAAAATAAGTAGTATACAAACATTGTCCACCAAGTACCGAAGGGAGAATTCCACAAAAGGATATCCTAATCAAATGATTTACAAAAAATAAAAATTGAAACTCAAAGTAGTTATCTAATGACTTGCCTATAAAAGCAAACAGTTGGACACTTCATGGAATATCAAAATTATGTTCTTTATTATACCTACAAACGCAAGTCCAAGTCTCTGAATGAAACTTCCTCTAAAAGAGGTCCACTCTGGTGGGATTCTTCAAACTGAGGATAGACACGACTATTACCTGACAATAGAAGGCCATCACTATTAGATAAGATATCATCTTGTAAAGAAGATTGACTAACAGTTGTTGCAGGATATGGGTTGCTTGAAGTCGCCACTATTTCATTTGATTCATTTGCCATGTGCTAGATCTACAAGACACCATTCACTAAGAGCCTCTCAACATAATCAAGGTTATGTACATGAACCACCCACTACCACATATCTACCCATTACCAATATAAAAACAATGATAGCAGCACATGATGATAGTGGGAAGTAAGGAAGACTAGCATGTAAAGGCTGTCAACTAGCACTTAGAAAAAACTAAGAACAAAAAGCTCTCTGGCTTACAACAAGAGACAAGGCAGATTCCATTCCAACACCAGCTAACTAAAATACATGACATTCAAAAGATATTACATAACACAGTAAACATTTTAGTTCAATACATCAAAAAATAGCAACAACCAAAAGAAAAGTATACAAATAGCTGAAGAGTATAGTATTGGAAGATGGAGGAGCACTGACCTTCAGGCAGAGAACCACGAAATAGTTCAAAGAAGGAGGACTAACTGGACAGCGTGACACTGGAAAGCAATGGCGATGAAAGAGCGGGAAAAGAGGCTAGGAAAGCTGAGCCAATGTGTGAGGGAAAATGAGCAAAAAATGACACCGGTGACTGAGAGCCGAAGAGTAGGAGAGCGCCACAGAACGGGAGAGCGAGAGCATGAGAGCGGTAATAAGCGGGAGCAAGTGAGAGGCTGGATGTTTCATTTTTGCTTTCGCCCCACTTTAATTTTCATTTTCACTTTGCTCCATTTCCCGTGGCTTGCTTTCCTTTCCACGTTAATTGCCACATTGGAGATGTAGCAAACGTAGCCAAAAGTAATGTAGAAATAGTATTACCTCGCAAGAAAAGGGTTTCTTTCCAAGCCTTCTATTTTACCACCTCTTTTGATCATCTATTTCTCCATGTGTTTTTTCCCTTTCGCCTTATCCATGGCATCCACTTTCGTCACGTTACCAAAACCTTTCCTTTGTAAAAGCAATGCCTTCTCTTCCTCAGACCAGCGACTGACTGGTTCTCTTCACTCTTATAGGCCTTCATTCTCTTCACCTAATTGTCCATTTCGCACAATTTCTTAACCCTCTCTTTCTTTGAGTCTTAACAAAGTTTGCAAAGGAGCTCTCTTAAAATTAACACAATTGCAAAGAAATAGGAACCCACCGAGGTCAATAACTTTAAATTTCATGGATTGGTTATTATTAGTTTTCTTCGCCATTCGTTGTTCTTAATGACACATTTTGAGCTCACCAAATTTGGCTTGCAGGTGACTCTGCAGGCTAATGGAATTCTTTTTCATCTGGAGGAGCTGTCAGAGGTATCCTATAAACTTGTACGATTTAATGTTTAATATTATTTTAAAATTTTAAGTTGGAATAGATGCGTGCAATTGTTTATATTTTCTTTCTGTGGTTTCCATACTTATTTCCTGTTCTCTATAAATATATAGATGTTGCCTATGTTCAAATCAGTCTTATGTAGACATAATGTAAGGTTGAATGTAGGAGTATGATTTTTTTAGTAAGCTTTTCTTGTAAAGCTAGCTTACAATGAGTTATCATAATTATACAAAACCAATGAGATTGTGATATGGAAAAACTCCAATAAGAAGGTCTGAAACATATTTTGAATACAAAGAACTAAATTCTATTAATGACATGGTTTTCTTATAAAGCTGACACATGAGTATTTCATACTCCTAACCCGTGGTGCTTGTCAATCTTACAGTTTGAAATAAGGGAATAGCTTAATCAAGTTCTTTTATACTACTTTTGCCAATTGACATAATTTCATGTAATGGTCCTAGTTGGCTTTCCTGTTCTAGATGTTATAACAATGCTACCCTTTGCACCTGTGAGCTGCACAATAAAAGAGTGTATGATATGCGACTCATATTTACCTGCAACATTTTAAGTTTCTGTCACTGCCCAGGCATGACAATGATGAGAGAAGTAGAGGATCCACATGAGGAGGAGTCTTGGAGTATATTCTGGTACTTCTTCTAGATATGATGCTCAAGTACTGTGCTTCCATATATGTGACTAATTTCATTTCAAGTTCATGATTTCACAGAATGTGATGAGAGTGTATTATAGAACACAAGAAATGCTTGGCTTGATGAGAGTGGAGAGTGCCATATTTTCAACATTTTATGATAAGAGTGGACTAGTGGAAAGTGCCATATTTTCAACATTCTGGGATGAGAGTTGAGAGTGCCATATTTTCAACATTTTGTTAGGTTATCATGCTTCAGACAGGTACCAGTATAGAGTGCATAAGAATTCATTACAATTTCTTTATATGCGATTATGTGTTAAGCTATTGGCTTAATACTCACAAGTGATAATGTCATTCCATATGACAATGCTTATATCTTAATTTGTGGGGTGTTTATTCTTTTTTAATTTTTTTTAAAAAAAGTTTCTATTGGTGAAAAATTATCTATATTTGATTTTTATATAGCTTGAACTTGGTCTAACTTTTCCCACTTAGAATTAAATAATAATGATAGCAATCTTTAAAATCTATATATAATGAGTTTTACAGTACACATTAGTCAGGTTCAACGACCTAATTCAGTTGGAAGAATGATAAATGAATAGACAAACAACCAAGAAAAATTTTATAGCGGAAATAAATTTCTATGACTAGTGAAAATAAATTTTTACTTGGGAATGACTTTGCGTATTGGTTGCTGCATACTCTGATGTATCATGAAGAATTAGTTTTGATATTTTAATTGACTTTGTCATATCATCTTTAGATATTAAAAAATTAAGATTATTTATTCTGCATGCAAAAAATATATCCAATTATGTATGCATTCTGGTATAGAATACAGTTGCTGCAGTTTTGCTGCCCAAGTCAGCTGTTAAATTTGAGCGATATCTCATGGGAGAAGTAAGTAGACATGGATCCCTTTGGTGTTCTAAGGGGCAGAAATATTTTCTCATTAAGATTTTTGTGTTGCATTGGCTGTTTCACACTTGGCTACTTTCTTCACATGGGTTTCAGATTCTTTCTGTTGGTGCAGAGGTTGAACAAGTAGAGCCTGGAAAGAAGGTAAGGATTTCATTGCTATGAAACAGGCTAATTTCTATTATACTCAAATAATGAACTATCATGTTATTGGTACAAGCATTTGGTTATTTGTCGGACTCAATTATAGAGCCGTACAAGCACATGGTAGAGGCTTTCTTATAAAGTTAAAAAAAAAGAGAGGCCATATGTTGGAGAGTACAGATTGGAAGACACAGCACTATTCTTGACTGGGGAGAGTTCATGGTCCAAGGACATACTTTTAGAGCATCAATAACAACAGTATTCTTACTAATTATTTATTTATTGTTTCCTGTCTAATTTATGTTAGGGCCAAAATGGGGCAAGGCCCAAAGGAAGGTCCATCTTGGAAAGTACGATAGAAAGAGAAAAAGGTAGTTATTTAGAGGGTATCTTTGGAAGTATGAATCCATTCACGGGTAATGATTGTCAAGTGAGAGTGTGGTGTGAGGGGAGGCAGTTAGACAATTTTCTTTTGTGTAAGCTTTTGCTTCGGCTAGGGAGATCATTCCCGAGCAAGGAACTTCTTTCCTGGGAGCCAAGAGAGTGCCTTTTGCTCAGCTTTCCATTCTGTTTTTCCAGTACAGTTGAATCCTATTTCAATATTTTGGTTTAAGGTTTCCTCGCATCCTGTGACCTTTTGTTTTTATATGTGTTGCTTTATTTGTATGTAGTATAAAATAGTGTGTAACTAAAAAGGAGAGACCTAGAGGGACCACGGGTTGTCTTGCCTTATATGGTAGTTTGAGAAAACATATTTGTGTGAACCAATTAATGAAAGGCATTTGATTGGGATATTAAATAAAAAAAAAATCATATACTAAACAAGATGCACAGAATGACAATTGATGTCTTTTATAAGAAAGGATAGTTGAGTACGTTCTGGTAATGTAGTATTACCATTATACATTGATAGATGACCCGTATCTTAATATCTCTATAATGGAGTAAGTTAGAGCTTAACTTTATTCAAATCTGTATATGTTATGAGGCTTGTGGAGTAACTTAAGCATGTATTGAATATGTAATATTTTGGTATGATAATGAAATATTTTGTGTATATTTCAACAAAATGGATAAAGTTATGTTTGCATTGTTTTTGGATACTTGGGGATTTTTGGAATATTACTTGAAAGTCGCTAATTGTTTTCCTATGGCAGGTTCTGTTCTCAGACATAAATGCTTATGAGGTGAGAGACCTAAATATTTTCATTTTAAATATGATGATATCTCATTTTTAAAAGTTACTGAGACGCACATAACTTGCTAGAGAAATATTTATTATTTGAAGGACAATTGATGCGAAAAGTATTTGTTACGACCTCACTGGTACTTATGCGTAGACCACGTAGGGTAGAGAGATTACTCAGGAGTAATTGGTATAGAAGAAAACCATATATTTGTTTTTCTTTTTTCATTTTTTTTGGTTTTGGCCAAATTAAATAAATATTCGGAGGTCTTCTTGCCTGCAGTTTTCTGTCTTTTTTTGAATGTATTTACCACAATTATCCTGCCGTTGGCATCAATTATGTCGTCATCGATTAATATGGGTGTAATTCTGTCTGGTGGATTTGGGAACTGATGCAAAGCGCTGCTTGTGTAAAGAAAGTGATTTGTTGGCCATAGTTGAGTAGGGTTTGGCCTACTGTCTGAGATGTAGAAAGGGGAAGCCTATAAGTATCTGATAATACTGGGAATTGCATGGAGGAAACGAAATGCTTTACCAGTTTCAATTCATAGCCCGTGTTGACTTCAATATATGGCATCGGAAGTTTTTGAGACAATTTTCCAAGTGTGGGCTTATCAAAAAATTGATAGAGATGCTATACGCGTGAAAGATAATGTCAGTAGTATAGACTTGTAATCTGATGAACAATTCCGACAAAGACGCCCATCTTGCACTGAGATTGTGCCTGTGCATGACTGAATGTGGCTCTGTGGAATCAGCCAAACTACATTGGCAATGTCAGTTTTCGGCCAAGCAGGTCGTTGACGTCGAGACCTAAGGTAAAAGATGGCTCATCCTCAGTGCTACCAGCCATCTTCATATTGTCAAAATAGCTCCTTACCCTCCCTTCCCTCCTCCTAAAAAGAAGAAAATAGTCAAAACAATTCAAGCAGAACAGAATGGATGAATTAATTAATCAACCATTCCATAGTCCAAGTAAATTTTTGTCAAGTGAAAGTTTAATGAAACAAACTGATCATGTAAAAAACATTTTAATTAAAACGAATACAAAAAGGCCTGAGAAGAATTAAATGAAATTGATAAAAAGAACTTAACAAGATTTATAGTTTTAATTTTTAGTGGAATTTACCAAGTGGAATAAGCTTGGTTGTCATTGTTGATTTATTTCCCTCAACTCAATTGATTTTGAAGAATGCAAATCTGATTTACTTTTCATTGGAGTGAATCTTGATTCTGCACTGGATTAACTCAATTCTCCGTACCCAAAATATGACTTCCACATTTTATTATCTATTCATCCTTCCTCACAACAAACCGCCTCTGCTGTCAAGATTAACCATCTTGTGATGCCGATGAACGTTGCCTTGCGCCATTATCAAAGGTAGGAGTAGGTACGGATAAAATTTTTTTTATGCTCGATTCCATTCGTCAAGGAACGTTGGTTGATTCATTTGGCGCCACATATATTTCTACCAGCACCACTGCCAAATTTGATTGTTCTAATCCAAACTCAGCAGCTGAGCAAAAGGAAATAGTAGAGACTTCAAGGAACCAGACACAGCACTGCCTGCATGCTTTTGGCTTATGAGTTGTTCCCTCCTCTCGTGGAACAAGTACTTGCGCCCCTATAAAATGGTGGCGCTGCAAGAATAAGGGGATCAAAGAGGAAAGAGAGAAAGCAGAGAAAGAGCAGAGAGGAATGAAGGAGCAGGCAAGTAAGGCAAAAAGGATGACTGTTTTCTAGGAAACGATAGAGCTTTGCAAGTGAGGCGGAGAGAGAGGTAAGCATGGTAAAGGGAGCCAGAGGAAAGAGAAATGGGGTTTTTTTTTTTCTTAAATTAGAGTTTAAGTTAGGTTGTGAAATTTATTTATTTTAATAGTTATAAATAAATTTAAATTTACTTAAAATTAAAAGATATTAATTTATTTTATTTAAAGTTAATATTATATTAAAAAAATATTAAAGTATACAAAATTTCTTTAAATTTTAAATTAATTTTAAATTTTTTTTTTAAATTTTAAACATTTAAAAAAAATTTTAAACTATAAAAATTTTTCAAAAAGTTTCTCCCGTTACAATTTTTATCAATTACTAGACGGAAATCCTTTCTTCTCGATCAAATCACAAATTAATTAAAAAAAAATAACCAAAATGATCCTTACTGACCCATTGAAGCTCCTTTGGAACAGTGCTACTACTACGCGATAATGGCTTTCTCCACTTTCGTTTTCAACGAGTGCTTCCCTTAAAAATCTCTGTTCCTACTTTTCTTCAATCCCATAATAAAATAGAAAATGGAAATTTCAATAAGAAAAATAGCAAGCTTTCTTCCTCCCCTCAAATGCAGTTCACGGTTCAAATTCAAAACCTCATCTTTGGTTGCCAACGCTAAATAAGCAGTAAGCACCTTGCTGCTTCCGCAATTTGCCACCAGCAAACCGCAATTTGCCACCAGCAAAATATCATTACGCAATGACTCTTGAGAAATTGGGTTTGAATTTCTGACAAAAATTGGGAGCCACAACAACGACTTGCTTCTTCTGCGGTAAAATCCCAGCAAAATTGTATGCAGGACCGCGTTTGCATTTGCCTTGTAATGACTATCATGTGCCCTTTTCTTCATTAGGGTCCATCTGCTTATTTACCCGTGACAATACCTATGCCTTGTGCAGTTCGTCCCCTTCGTTTGGCTTCCAACAGCTTATTATTCGAAGCGGCACTAACAACAGTAGTGAAACAAAGCTTCCCAATCATGCCAAAGGAAGAGGTCATTCTAAGAGGCTTACTGGTACTAAGAATAACAATAAGAGTGGGGGAAATTCTCAGTCCCTGCCACCACCCTTATCAGTTATACCGGCAGTAGAGTTAAACACCCTGGTAGAAGAAGGTCAGCAGCAGAATCGACCCATTGAGAGGGATGGCTCGAATCGCATGACGACATCGCTGAATGTGGGTGGTATCCATCAGAATGGAGACCCATTTGGCCGAAAGGATCGTGGGAAGTGTGTGGTGAGGTGGATTCATCTTAGTATGAGGGACACGGCGTCTAATTTTGCTTCCGCCGAGATACAAGGTCATTTTGACGGAAATTGTACTGGGCACTGTTCAGAGCTCCAATGGATTGGAAAAGGTCATTGGTTATTTTTTCTTAATAAATTTGAGGTTTGTTAAAGGGGAAAGGGTATCTATCCAACTGTTGCCACGAAAATTGTGATGGAAGTGATTTTTTAAAATTTTTTTATAATTTAAGAAAATTTTATATAATTTAATTAACATAAATTAAATTTCTTTTATTAAATTCTTTTAATAAAGTTTATAAATTGTATCTTTTATTTTATTTTTTTTATTTAATATACTTGAATAAAATTCGAGTACAAAAATCAACAAAAATCTCAAAACTCTTCATCAACGAAAGATCCAATTTCGGAGAATTATACTTTGCTTGCATGTATGAAACAAAGGACTTCGTGATTCTTAACAGTTAAATCCCTCTCATCTAGCCGAGCGCAGTATAGCGCAGTGGCATATGTGCCTGCCTCCCAGCTATGGGCGGCAGGTTCGATCCTAGTGTTGGGTATCCCATTCCCTCTATCCCGCTCCCCTTAATCCCTCCTGTAAGGCTTCAGCCTCTTATATCACCGAAAAAAAAAAATCCCTCTCATCTAGATTTCGCGGTTCGATTCATCCCCTCATCCCCTTTGTCTCACATAAGTACAGTTACTATTGAAGGAGTTAGAAGGGTGGGATGAGGGGATAAGGGGCTGCATCTTAAGTTTACTATTGGGGTCGCATCTTTTGTTTTTTCGTCATTATCACTGTGGAGTCACAAAATTATGACAGATGTAATTTGTCGATTTAATTTTAATTTTTTAATTTTTTAATTTTTGTTTATAAATAAAATAGAAAATTAAAATATTTGAAATTATTGTTAACAGAAAATAATATCTTTTTATTTATAATTTTAAGAGTAAATAAATTTAACAACTGGAATTATAATTTTTTCTTTTTTATATAATTTTACAATTGAAAGGTGATTTTACTAATGTTATCCATACTTAAACTAATTTACGTAAATCAATTCTAAAAGTAATATATCTAAATACAAAACAAATTAAGGGTTAGTTACTTAACTTTAAGGTTGAGCAATTTTATTCTTTTACATATATAATTGACACAAAATCAATCATGAGTCGCCATATTTTTATTTTTTTGGTCTAATATAGCTCATTGGTTGCTCCCATTATAGGTAATTCATTTGCTAAATTATGAGACTATAATAAACGATGAAGAGTAAATCATGTCAAATTTAAGAACAATTATAAGGATTGAACACCGTAAAATCATTACATAATATTATAATAGAAGAAATGAAGTACAAAACCAAAAACAAGCCATATCAACTTTGAAATAAAAATTTGATAATTAAGGATTGATTTTGTATCAATCACATAAGTAAAGAAACGAAATTATCCAACTCAAAATTAAAGGGCTAGATTTCAAGGTACCAAAATCACCCTTGCTTCAATACAAAACTATTGTAATATAATTGTTTTAAAATCAAATCTTTTAAACTTATTTATATTAAAATCAATTTTTTTAATGATTATACCAATCAAACCCTTATAATAGTTTTCTTCACTAATTTTAAGGACACTTCAAAACAAGAGTTAATTATTGGAAACTATTTGAACATTTTTGTCTAGAAACAATAATTTGAAATACAGCTTGCCACTTTAAATTTGAGTGTCTTTCTGTTAGTTATCAATCTTTGTGCATCGAAGTAAACTTGATTACAAGTAATGCCATTGTAGGAGAAAACATCAAATCATGGAAAATTCTGTTGTAACAGATAAATGATCATCACATAGCGTATAGCCACTTTCTTTTATACGAGTCCATGTTTCTTCATTGCCATCATTGCTATCACTTATTTAAAATGTAAATTTGGCAATGTTTTTCCCTTTGTGTATCCATGTTTTCTGTTTCCCTTCCTTCCCATTATTGTCCTACACAAATATTCTTGATGTTGCAATTTATACTATTTTATGAGAACCATCAATAGATGCCTTTAGTACCCTTAATTTTTGCCAGTTGATCCGTCCTGACACATGATCTCTTTCTTGTGTTTCAGTTCAATCAAGACTTAGAAAAACTATGGATTAAGAAAAATCATTGGATCACACCAAGTGCTGAAATGGCTGTGCAATTCAATAGTCTTTGTGCAGATTGAGTATGTAAATCTCAATAGCTTCCATTTTGTAACAAAAAAAATAAATACATTGCATCTCAATTACGGATTAGCCTAAGAAACTTTGGACTTGAATAAGTGTAAGGGCTTATCACATTAGTCCACTCTCCACCTTCGGCCTTCCTTTATTTGATCGCAGTTGGCTGCTTAAGCAGCTAACAAGTAATAGTGATCAATGATCATTTTCAAGCAACTCATAGCTGTAAGCTTGTGATTTCCATTTCTCAATGCCAAGCCAGGCACATCAAGCATATCAAGGGCATGTGCTTTGCTAGAGCATGGAAATAGAAATGTAGCTCTTTGAAAGGACCTCCAATTGATAAATTTGAGCATGCCTCTGAATTTTAATTACTCAGAAATTATATTTCCATGATGTACTCTTCACAAAATCCTCACAATTACTACATATTAAAGCTATGTTTTTCAAATTGCTCCATAGTTTTCTCAAATTACTATGTTGTTTTTAAATGGACCCGTATTACAACTACGCAGATCCCCTCCATAGCTTTATCATTTTTCTTAATACACTACATGTTTTTTTTTTTTAAGAGAACAATGCGTGAAGTAGGAGTAGCGTGGCACCAAGATAGAACATTGCCAGGAATCATAAATTCAGCAACAAATTTTATGCATCGTTATGAAATCAGAATAATCTTTCCTGGTTCTGTTGTCTTGCATAATTTCGGCTTGTTTGTTGTATGTTGAAAGCGTGTCTTGCAACCAAAGTAAAGTTCTATGGTGGAATTAAAGTAAGCATGCAGCATATTTGCATGAAAAGAGCTCAAACTACATTGGAGTAATTGTTACAACATTTGGTTTAAAGAAAATGAAATACATCTACTAAAATTTAAATAGACGTAACTCAATCATTCCCTCATTCCCTTTCAGAGAATACCAGGCAACAACCTTTCCAACTGCGGAAGCCTCAAGGAGTAACTCAAGCTGCAGATGAAATCCTCCATTTTGAGGCCATTTTTCCTAGAGAACGACTCAAATGAAATTCTGGAATCTGCTCGAAAGACAATTGGCCCTGCAACCTGCAAGTAGAAAATCAAAATGAGTGATGCTTAGCATGTATCCATGATAGACTCGATGAAGTTGCAAATCTAATTCTTACTACTAAAAGTAAATTAATATCATACATTGCAGGTGTTCTATTGTTCAGGTTTTTTTATTGGATGCTAACATTTATGCTTGTAAAGAGGAGGCCTTTCTATTACTCATCAAGCACAATGCTGAGTAACTATGGTTTGTTGTTTGATTAGAACTTAGATGAAGAATTCAATAGTAAGATATCTAGGAAAAGCCTGCTTTTAGCACTTACTGTTTGAGTTATGATGGCTTTAGTCAAATAAGGTTGGCTTATTCTAAGGCCTATTTTTCTTTTTTTCTTTTTCCTTTTTTTTTGGTTGCGAGACATTTTTCCCCTAAAAAGAGCAGATACCTGCTGCTAAAGGATGATATTCAACCGAGGTTAGGCTGATGGATTTTCACTAATGTTAGTAGCTGAACTCTTAAAGCCATTTAGAACCTTCTTGGCAAAGGATGAAGCTGAACATATATCAAGGCGAGTATCTACCCTGGTTAGATCTCCAAAATCATTTCTGAATTTTCCACGCTGAAACGTATAGCAAACTGAACCATATAAGTCAGCATTAAAAAAGGAGATCTCTTGCTTCTTCTTCGCATTTCAATACCTTCACTTGAATCAACAGCAGAGTGGCTCTTCCCATCCCAAATCCATGCAGCACCGGTGACACCTACAATGCATTATGAATCATTAACACAACAAATATAAGTATAACAAAAGTAATCCCAAAAACTTTAGACAAGATGACAAATGGACAATAGGATGACAAGTAACATCTCAATAATATATGGCAATCACTTTTTTCAAATCGATTTAAAGGCAATAGTTATGAAATACAGAAGAAAGGAAATTGTAAAAAGGAAAAGAAATGAAAAATCACTCATGTAATCCCTAACAAAGGACACTTTTCTTCATCCTCCTTAACCTGGTACACAAACCCCAGACTGACTGTAGCTGAGTCCACATACTGGCTTCAAAAGGCTTTCATGTACGAATATATTCCTGGCAGCTTATAGCCTTTTGCGTTCATGGAATGGGTTAATCTTTGTTTGAATGAGCTTCAAGTCTGCAACCACATTCCCTTTTTCCCAATTTATAATCCAAATATAAATAAACAAGTTTTCTTTCCTACTGAATAACAGGGCCCGAGACACAAGGAAAGAAATGAAAACTACAACTTGACAGTTTTCAGGAACCTCAAAGATATCACCAAGAGCACAGCATGAGGCTAAGGGAAGATAAAAATCTCAAGATCATGGGATAAGCTTGAACTTAAAAGCCACTCTGAAAAATTTTTGCTTTCTCTATAGTCATGGGCGATGTAAACTTCCCAGGCCTAGGAAATTAAGCTTCTAATGTGCCGTAAAAGCTGGTCCCTACCCTCATCAGTAGCGGAAGATCCCAGGATAGGATTTCACTACAAAATGGGTAATTAATAATTACGGAACAGATCGACCTCAATTAAGCTCAAAAATAAAGGAAAAGATAACCTCACTACCATGAAAAGAACAAGGCAGGCCTTTGGCATTCGAGAGGCTAGTCTCTCCACTACTCAGTTCTTCCTTAACCTTCTCACTGACCGCTCTCTATTATTCTCACTCCATAACTATGTTAAAAAATAGGGCCTGGCTGATTTCTATTGAGCCATGCGGCACCCAGCAGCAACAGATTACTCGGTAACACTAGTGTCGCCCAGGGGTCCTCCTACTATTGGAGATTTTCCTTTGCTAACCCGCCCATCTTCTAACATATAACTTATTAATTAAAGGCACTTTCAACCCCAAGAAGACTTACCTTGTATTCAAGGTGAAAAGTTGGGTAGTGCTGATCAATGGTAGCACAATTTCAACGGGAATGTTAAGTTGCTGTACTACCTCAAGAAATGAAGTTGTGCAAAGCTTCACTGTCAATAGGAACTACCACCTATAATCCCCCTTAATTTCATTGTTTTCAGCGCATCTAATCCTATCATAGGAGTCAGTGCTAGTTCTATATGATTCCCTTCCAACTCTTCTCTTTGCTCCCATCTTCTATCATTATTGGGTTCATCCTCCTCCCTTCATCAGTGCAAGCAATCAGCAGTTGCAGCTGCCGGAATTTGCAACAATATTTATGTCCATACTTCTCATCACATCTAAAACAAAGCCCTCTTAGAGCTTAGCTTGATACTCAGCATCCGTCAATTGACAAAAATTCCCTCCTCTTCTCCCAATTGAGAAACTAGAAGACCCTTCTCTCCCTTTTGAACCAGTTTTGGCCATTGAAGATACATGGTTCAGTATGAGGCCTACCCCCTCAGTTACCTTCTACGGCTTATGAGATCCCCTCTGGATGATAAGAACAGTCTATTCCCTTTTGCTTCAAATTCCACATAAGTGCTTGCTTTAGTATGAGGAGTCACTTTGGGTCGCATCCGTCCAGCCTCTTTGACCCGACCCAGAGCATCGTTTTTGTCTTCCAAATTTTGGGTCAATAACATAAGGTGGGCTAAGCTCTGCTGGCCAAGGAGTCTCCCTTCATCCTTCAGTTTAGTAAGAAAAGCTCCTTTCAAGATCTCATCCGGCATGTCTTTTTTTTCTTTTAACAATGCCGAGAGTACCTCAAATTGAGAATGAAATTTTGCCACCAATGCCACTTGCCTCAATGCCATCAACTCCTCAAGGGCACCCCCCTGGAAATTGATGAAACCTCTCTTACAACTCATGTTTGAACTCCTTCCAGCTGGTGATCAGCGCCTGTGCCTCCATCCATTGAAGCCAATTCAGGTCTACACCCTCAACAAACACAAATGCTGCAAGAACCTTTCTGTTTCACATAAGCTGTTAACTTAAAAATATTGTTCAACACAGAACAGCCATCCATAAGGGTCCCCTCCGACGAAGATTGGAAGTTTGAGATTCTTTGGTTGCAAATTGCCTCCACTGCGTAGGCTGCCTTCCATTGGAGATGATGAGTCCACTTTGTTGAGGAACTGCCCAACCAGCCCATTATCCCACCGATCACGCAATAACATCAACTCCCGCATAACAGCCCCTATGTTTTCAAAGTTGCTATACTCTCCTTCATTTCTCTGAAATCACTCTTCACACCACTTATATCTTTCTCTAGTATTTCTACTCAATTATCCATCTTAGAATTAACCATTTCTGTTGGACCAAACCACTTTGATACAAATTGATAGGATTTTACTGTCAAAAAGGTAATTACAGAAAAACCAAAGCTCAATTGAGCATGAAAACAAAGGAAAAGATAACCTCTACCCTACAAAGAACAAGGCAGTTCTCTAGCATTCAAGAGGCTAGTCTCTCCACCACTGAATCCTTCCTTACCTCACCAAACTCTTTTACTATCAAAAGGGTAAGAACAGAAAAAATTGAGCTCAATTAAGCATGAAAACAGAGGAAAAGATAACCTCTACCCTAAAAAGAACAAGGCAGTTCTCTGGCATTCAAGAGGCTAGTTGATCCAACACTGAATTCTGCCTTACCTCACCAACCTCTTTTATTCTAACTCCATAACTAACTATTGGAGATTTTCCTTCGCTAGCCTGCCCCTGTCTTCTAACATATAGCTTCTAAATCGAAGGCATCAGATATTGCAACCCTGGCCTTGCTGGTTCTTGGGGCCTTCTGAGTAACAACATGCAACAATAAAAAGATGGGCTTTCAAAGAACATGGAATGGTGCACTTTGAATAAGGCTGAAATTTGGGGTGCTATAGAAGGGCTTCACCACTTCAGCTAGCCTGGAACCTTGGGTTTGAAAGGGTGAACTTAGAAATGGATGCACATGCTCTAGTACAAAATCAAACTGTGTATCTTGTTTCAATTTAGGCACATTTCCTATGGTAAGACTACCAAGGATTATGTACATGTGCAGCCTATCGAATAACAAGTAATGCACCAACATGGAATGGAAGTATGAAAATTTGTACAAGTACATTATTGAACTGCATAACATCCTCAAACACAAAAAGCAACGCCTTTTGTAGCTTTTTTTTTTTTCTTCAAACTAATATATGCCTCTTTCATAGTAAAAGGAGTGAATTGATGAAATTTTTTTAATAAATGTAGCCATATTATCAAGCATTAAGAGACCTTGCTCAACTTCAATAAATACTACACGTGTGGTAAGTTTAGTTTTAAAAGCTTATCAAAACCCTGTATTCTCAGCATGGCATTGTGCCTCCAGTATTTGGTTGTGCTAGGTATTCATTCATACTCTTGTAGCTGAGAAAATATCATCAAGAAAACCCACTACCTATGCCCCCACACAACTTCTCCACGCCTATCATAAAAGTAAAAAATTATTACACTATACAAGACAGTCAAGCAGACAATTTGCAATGCTTAAGGCTTAATTATAATGTAGTAATGCCATTTGAAACAATACTAACAAGCTTCAGCATGCAAAATAAAAAATGAAAGAAAGAGAGAGAGAAGTCGAAAACAGCTTTATGCAAACCAAAATATATTTAATAAAGCAAGTAAACCATACTACAAAATAAAAAAGTGACATATTATTACGTGATCACACTAATTATCATCTGAAAAGTAATGATAACATGAATGAATAGAAGTTACCAATAATTCCAGATATTGCAGGATGAGGTTCCTTAAGACACACATCATATGTAGGCGGTGAAGTAGTGCCTTGTTTGTCATTTGATTCAGATCCTCTGCAGTCTCCTTATCTCTCCATAGGTACCTGATCTTCTCATAAGAAAAGGAAGCTTTGGCACATAACCCAGGCATTAAAGACAGTGGGGGCTTGCCATCTGTGGCATTTACTGCCTTGGGATTACCACTGCTTTCATGCATCCCAAAGCAGTACCGCAACCCAGAACCAGACACTAGAGATGACAAACTAAGGGATATAGACTCAGGTACCTCCCAATATTTTCCATTGTGTTCAATGAATAGCTGAGGCCACGCAGCCTCCAAACTGATATCATGATAAGGAAGCTGCATGTCACATTGTATTTTGAGATGGTTCACAATTCACTCAAGCACCAAAAGAAGAATAAAGAAAGAAAGAGAAAATAAAAAGAAGAAAAGAGAGCAAGAGAGCACCCACACCATAAATTCTGAATTAATATTTAAAAAAAAAAGAGATAGAAGAAAACTTTCAGACCACTTTGGAAGAAACATCTGTACTACTTATAGGGAACTCTTACCTTCATCTTGGATTGTAATTTTCTTTTTATTTTAATAAATGAAGAAATTTCATTAATGACAAGAATGATGGGAAACAAATAGAGCAGATAATAATATATCCTTACAAACTAGGTCAAAATTTGGAACACAGCAGAAACAAAGAAACTCATCAAGTTATCAGTGTGATAATGTTCTCCAGACAAAAATTTTCATATGCTCATGGATCTCTGCCTCCACAATGTAATGATTGGTCTATGATGGTACACCTGTCTAGGTGGACCAATCATTGGTTTGCAGAGGACATCTCCAGAAGGATGTCGAATGTCTCCTCAAATCCCTACACATATCTTTCCCTTAAGGAAATCAAGAGAAGAGCAACAAACCGAGGTCATAAATCCTATAACAAATCTAAGGAAAAAAAATGAGTCCTTAAAAATACAAGCATTACACTCCAGCCAAAGAGCTCATCACTTCTATGAATTAGCAACATACTAGTATCACTTCTATTAAGCAGTGATGTCCAAAATAAGTACTAGACCTTAGAGGGAGGATTGGCATTTCAATAGGTTTTATGAAGGAGGAATGTATTGGAAGGGGGAAAAAAAGATTACATTGTAGAAAAATCAAGAGTCCAAAAACTGAAAGACAACAAAAGTGAATCAAGCGAAAGAAAACCTCAAAAATTTACATCAATTTTTAGTAACTTATTTGCTGACATATGTACACATTTTTCGATCTACAACTACTAAGGCAAAAGGCGATTAATTGCAGTTTGGTATATAATGATATGCTGTTGACTAGACTAATATATTGACTTTACATTAACTTCAAAATTTTTATTTAAATTATTTTTCAACCACCACATACTTGCATGTGTATGATTTTACAAATAACCATTTCAAGGTAGTTTTCTACACTGACAAAGGAAGCAAAAGCGTCCACAAATTCAACACAAACAAATCATATTTGCCATTGATAATATGGAAAGCCTAACATGTTTAAACTGTTAACACTAGAGATTAGAAAATGAAGGCAGGCAATTAAAATGCATGCCTTTTGAAAAGCACTATTTTGTGGTGGCGTCTTCTTCTTTCACCATGCCCCTCCATGGAAAGCAGCATGTTAGCTGTGGGAGTTAGAGAAAGCTGGGTGCGTAAATTAAATGAATAAAGTGCCTTGCCAATGAAGTGCTTTGCAATGTCCTTGACTGTGGAGGGCTCCAACTCATCAGCATTAGAAATTTCATTTTTTATATCAGAAATCAGTTTCCAGGGACGGAACTGTCCTATCAGCCCAGCCCACTTGTGGCAACAATAATTACATGAAAGTACACATAAGCAGCATAAGTACACAACAGAATGATCATTTGAATCAATGGTTCATAATATGTAAACTGATTGTCCACAACTAATTTGGTTCTCTTGCTTGACAATTAAGTTTCAATACATTGTCCATTTATGACAAACTATGGCTAAGGACTTTTTGGCCATTGGGTCTCACAGAGCCCACCCACACTTGAAGTACAAGGGTGGTACATGAGTTCAGGAATTTGATATCGGTCAGTACCTTGAAATTTCACATGGTGCATGCAGATAATAGATGTAGAAGGCAGGTTTGATAATTAACACAAATATTAGTTGGAGTTAAGTCAGAGAAGAGCATACCATTAACAATTACATGAACTTAATAGTATTCAATAAATAGAATATACCAAAAACAAAAAGTGAGTGAATTTCACTAACATCAATTTGAAAATTTTCATATTGAACATATTACACCATATAACAGGGAAATATCAAAATGTAAATATATAAAAAATAAGATAATCTCTTTTAATAGGCTGATGAGAGCTTATGCACATAAATCAGACCAATAGAAAGGTTAAATTTTGGAGGCACAGATACCCTTGAGCAGAATACATTAAACAAACATATGAGTACACAATCAATGCAACAACTACATAAAGCAGAATATCTAGGCAGAGCAAACATAAGCACATGTTTAAGAAGGAACACTAATAGAACTGAAGTAAAATAGTAAAATCTATATACGCTACCACATTGTTTGAAATTTGCTGACAGCATTAACCAAAGTTCTAGAAATGGAAGCCTACAGTGTATTACCCATTTCTTTTTTTCAGAAATTAATGACAACATTTTATAGGGTAAAAGTATAAGAGAGTTCAAAGAAAGGATCCAACTGAACTGTTATTACTCAGCTGAGCAGAAATTAATTACAACATTTTATTAACTAATATCATATCACATATAACTGCATGAAAAGCTCCCCACACATAAGATCAAAAGCAAGATGTTTTGCCTGAAACTATTCAAAACTACGCATCAAATTGGAAGCAATAAAATAGTTCTAAAAGTCGTATTCCATAACACATACTAATAATGAACTCGAAACAGAGCATTCTTTCCCCTTTCGTTTCTCCATTCTATTGGCTAACAAAAGAGAGTATTTCATTTCTTATCATTTGGTCCCATTTAACAGCCAATGGCAATCAGCAGCCCCAAACAAGAATTTCCAACTAGAGTAACGAAGAAAGCATAAAAAAAGAGCATATTTTCTCCAGTTCTCTGTTGATTCTAGCATTATGCCTTGAAAATTTTGAAGATAGACTCAAGAAAGGCATAACCTTCAAAATTCTAATGCTAAGTGTCCCTCTTTCTCAAATTCACAAGGTCACAAGAAACTAAAAATTACCAGCGAGGGGACGCAGCTTTGAACACCATACCTGAAGAGAAAATGCCCCTAATTCCTTTGGAGGAGTGGGAGAGTAGGAAGGGATAATGCCCAGAGGAAACCCATTTCCGGAAAAGGAAAGCTGCTAAGCCCGGAGCAATCTACTTGCCACTACCCCGTCCTTAGGAAATGGATCGCCAGGGACAGCCTTGGCAGAACCATCTAAGGTTTGAGGAGAAGCAACGTTCAAATCCCAGAAGGTAGAGTCCATTGCCGTCCTCAGCCTGGCCATTGTGACTCTCTTTGCTTCGTTCTTTGCTTTGTCGACGATGGTTTAGTCCGATGCCTTGCCTGTCAACAGCGCTCCATTTTGAAATGAAGACCAGAGCTCAATGGGTTTTGTATAGTTTGACTTTTGCCCTCAAGAGATACTGTGTCTAATAAAATTGATATATGTTTTAATACATATTATTTTAATGTATCTCATAAATTATTTTTAAAAATAATTAAATGCATGTAAGGAAATTAACATATCATATTAATTGCTTGCTTAATTCCTTTCAATTATAATGTATTTTAATTATACCAAGATACTCCAAAAGAAATACAATTAATTATTTATTTATCATAAATGACTATAATTTACTTGACCTATCATTTGAGAATGCTGAAATTGTGTTTGATTATAATTCAATTTATGAAGCAATCACTATTTGTTTTAATATAATAATAATTGATTATCAATGTTTGTACTTATCCATTCAACATGTTAAAATTGTACTTAACTATAATTAAATATATGAAACAATCACTATTTATTGTAATTATTATAATTGATTATGTTTTATTCCGCAAAATTCCCTTATAGATGTTGTAATTGTGCCTATGGACCAACGACTCATAACAATGTATTTATTTTCTGTTCTATCAAGGACGATGTCATGTTCCATGATTAATAGGATACATATAAATAATTGTTGGACAGTGCTTAAGACGTATTGCAAACTTGTAAATCCTTCTTCTGTTTCCTCTCCTTTGGCACAGATTGTTCAATGGCTCTTGCGAAGACCCCAAGCATATGTTGCTGGCTGTCTAATTATTCTTATTCAGTCAGTTCTACACAAGTTGTATGCTCATCCTTGTACCAAAAGAACATAACTTGGATCTCTCCAAATTTCACGTAAAGTTATGAATACTGCAATTGTGAAAAATGATTGAGTGAGCATTTTAATTTTATATTATTTAGTTTGTTATTTATTTGTAACTATTGTATAATATTCTGATTAATGAATCACCTTTTGTAAATTTTGAATATATGTTTTTTTTTTCTTTTTATTGGTAGCACATTCCTTTCTAATATAATTATGAAAAAAAAAAAGACATGAAAGAAGTCGATGTATAATAATGGTGGTTTCCAAGAATGGAGGAGTAAAATACAGGGAAGGAAAGGTCATAAGAGGGAGTTTAGGTTCTGCTGGGATTCGAAGAAATTCTACACAGACAATAAATCTCAAGTAGAAAATGAGTTTATGTTCTAACTTGTGTACGCAGGACTGAGGGACATATTTGTTCATTTTGAGTGATTTTTATTTTCGATATTTGTTGTTTTCTTAATTTATGTTAGTATTTCATAATTTATTTGGAAATTTGAAACTTTTAATTATAAAGTTAGTCTACCATTTTAACATATTAAAGTTCTTCCTATTTCTGGTTTCACTATGATTTGATTGAAGTAAAATATAAATTACAGGAAATAAAAGATAATGATAACCACTCAAGTCGATATGCATACTATATTATAAAGAATCGATTAAGCTATTGATATACTAAAAGAGAACCTGACAGTGCGTCTGTAGAATATTATTAAATTTAATGATTTCTTATGTCATTTAATCATTTCTAATTTATTAATTAATAAACAATCACAATTGCATTTAGTAAGTATTTAGGTTTGATTTATATAAAAAAATAAAAAAGGAATACATTTGGAATATAAGTAAATTTATATAATCGATTTAATACAACTTGTTGTCATAAGTAGCAAATTATTATCCAAATTAATGGTGACAATAATTAGCAATTGATGGTGGCAATAATCATAAGAAATTGCCCAATAAATTAGCAATATATTTGAGGAGACTACTTATAAATTTTAATAAAAAAATAAATTCAATTGGAAAACTGGAAAAATCTTATCCTCCCAAAACTACTACTAATCCAACTAATGAAATGCACTCAATATTTAAACTGAATTTGGTAACCTCCGATTTCATAAAAAAGCAAGCATTGAAACTTAAATTAAAATTAGATTTAAATAAATAAAAACAATTAAAATAATAATAATTCACTTAATTTTAAATATAAATATAATATAATAATAAAATTAAGGATTCATCTGCACTCAATAATCTGCTATTATTTAGCATCACATTATTAAATTTAACCTTTCACCCATTAGAAAAATTTATTGGCTGCAACACTAACTATTGATTGAGTTCATCAAAGAATTTTTAATTGACTCAATAATCTCTCTCTCATCAGTTACTGCATTTTTTTTTTTTTAGGCATTATTGATGTTACAGTGTACTCTGGGAAAATATGTCCTTCAAAGAAGATTTAAAAAAGAAAATAAATCACACTAGAAGAAAAGTTTATTTTGGAAAAGCTAGCAAAGAATAGCCAAAGCAATTGCATTGTTTTCATAGTCTATTTTTAATTATTTTGTTTTCAAGATTTGATTTTTGTCTACATTCTGCATTGTTTTTATGTTGATAATTAATAACAGCATGTCTTTTGTTTTTTGTTTCGATTTCATCGGATAGGATGATGGGGGAGCTTCATTTGCAAGGAAGATTCCCATCCATCCCAGGATAGTCTTTGCCATTAAAGCAGCCCATGCACTGGGGGATGGATCTCTCTCCTTAAATTTGAACTTTTTCAAGAAGAAAGACATAAAGTTCTTGCTTTTTTCTTTATTTATTGGAGAGGAAAAAATTATGGTGGCATTTGTCTTTTCATGAGTGAATTGAGTATTGTGAGTAATGTAAACATCTTCATTGAGACAATTACGGGGCACTAATGCAAACATCATGTATATGATCCTATCTTGGCATTATCTTTGAGCAGTAGGAGTCCACGTCACAATAGATCCTTTACTAGAACTTGCTAGTATGAAATCTTATATTTACAAAGACAACAACCAAAATGGAGCATCCCACAGACGTGTTACTATTTAGTGCAATATCACATTGCTTTTCACATTAGTAACCAGTTAACCACTTTCTACATTTAGAAAGTTTTCAAAAATTCTTCTGCTCAAAGTAATCCTTCTTTGATGTATAATACGTCCCTTAACTGTAGTTGGACCACAGCTGGATAGCATTCTCCTGTGTTTCTTGGTTCTGGCATTCTTACATTGTTTTAGCTCCATATGTATATACGTGTATGGCTACAAATTCCTGCTCGTTTTTTTTTTGGCATTATTTTATTGTTTTATGTGGGCATTGTTTGCGGCAGTCTTTCCCATTGTACTGTACTTCGTCTTCTTCTTTGTCAACTGAATTGATATTTCCATTCTGTGCATGGGTCAGTATGTTGAATGCTTCCTTGTTTCGGTTCACCTCAGCAATGCTTCTTTGCAGAAGCCAACATAACATATGCTAAATATGATTTCCGATTCATTCAAACAGTTTATGGTATTTAGTCTAGTTTGTTAGGTATGTTACTATTCTACTTTTAATTTTTTAGGTATTCTTATACTAGTTTTTCAGCTGAATTACTTTATCGTTTTCATATTCTCATTATTCCGTTGCAATTTGTCGTTACTAGTTTTTCTTGGAGCTTGCATGTCAATAATTTTATCGTTTTCTCATTTATTTTACGGATAATTTGACTATAATTAATTTTAGATACTATCAATAATATTATTTTTAAATGATTTGTTTTCATTGAAGCTTATTATGAGTTGAATATATTTAATAGCTCATTACTTCTATATATATATATATATATATATATATATAATAATATCAAATGATAAAGGTAATAAACTTTGTTATTCAAAACTTCTATTTTAAATATTCTTATTCTTATAACTCATTACTTAGAAAGAATATTAATCATTTTTAAAAATTTATTTGACTATAACTCATATTAGATAATAAATTACGTAAACTACATTTAAATTTTTTCTTTTCACCTAGCTTATTGTGTAATTTTATTTAAATCATAGTAAAAACTTATTTAATTGTATATGTAATTTATACGGCGACTAAAGGAAAATATATTTAAACTTATTTAACTATAAATACAAGTAATTATTTCTTTTGATTTATTAATACTATTAATACGGAAATTATATATGCTTAAGATTTTTGGGGATGCGAATAAATTTTACATTGTATTTTTGAAGTTATATACAATTTTGAGAATCAGTTTTGGATTGCATATTAGCATCATTATTAATTAGTTTCATCAGTATTTTAACTTTATGTAATTAGTCTTTATCTCTATTTTGGTGGATGCTGGCAAAATGTTTTATTATGCATGTCAGTATATATTGTTGCCCGTTAAATAACTATATAGCTTAATTATTAAAATTCATGTTTGCATTTTCATATTAACTACTCCTATAACAATACTTATTCCTAATGCACTCTAATATATGTTATAAATATGATAAAATTAATTATCTATATCTGTTGGCATGATAGCTAGCATTATATATCAGTATAGAAGACATTTCAATTTCAATTCAACCTATTCTCTAATACGTGTCGTATTGTTACTGAATAAAATGCACATCAATAACAGAATATTATTTTTATTCGTAACTAAATGTTATAACATATAGTTTTTTCTTATACAAGTTAATAGAAAAAGACATGACAGACCAATCCTATCGGATCGGTAGACTAGAAACAAAAAAGGAAAAACAAGACCAGCATCACCATCATAGGCAGTTACCACTTCAATAGAGTAGAGCACCAGAAGACTAGACAAATATACCACTCCAGACCTACGACATCCATATTATATACTAACACATTCATATTTGAAGTGTCATTGTTGGAGTGATAGCGTTGTCCTTCTCAGAGAACTTGGAAAAGAACCTTGTGGTGTTCGCACTTCTTCCCAATCATCGTCATCTCTCTAAGAGGTGTGCCATAACTCTAATCCACTGCCTTTCATTGAAGAAGCTCTTGCCTAATGTCAGGCTTTGGAGCAAGGAGTCGTTGATAATGAGGGTTCCATGCTCATCTGATACAGATGGCATCTTGCGAGATACAAGGTTCACGGGTTTGTGCATGGTGCAAATGGATCCACAGAAAATGTCCTGTCAACAGTAAAGAACACAAATCTCTCTAGGTGGAGATATGTCAAAAAGAGGTAGGTCCAGTGATAGAGGAAGGAAAACGTACCCATTGATGGCGAGGGATGTTAGAGTCTTGCAACTGAGGGAGTACTCTATAGACAGTGTAAAATCCAATGCTCATGTTAATGGTCTGTACTCCATGATCGATGCTAAAAAGTAGCACCTTCTAGAGTGGTGGATTGGATGATACGGTTCGTGGACCGAAATCAAGCTTCCACACCTAGTCAATGTTATTTCAATACCGAATGTACTGCCTAACAAAAATCCAGAAGAGTTCATCTGTGTGGAATTCCTCAAGGTAGAGTTTTAGCGGTGGAACATCTCTCCAGAAATGGATCCAACTCTTGGCCAACACACATGTCATTACTGCTTCAAGGGACGACAGGAATGACAGAATGTAACTGGCAAGTTCCTCCCATAGACGATGGTGTTAAATAGTTTGTAAATATAAAGTCCCACATTGGAAATAATTATAAATATTAAAGGCTATATAAGTGACAATAAAAGGCAATGGTTAAATTATAATATATGGGTTATAACCCATAATATAGCCCAAATTAAATTGCTAAATCAAAGATATATAAAGTCTTTGATAAATAATCATGTTTATTGATGACAGATAGTCATGTTTGTTAGGAACAAATAATCATGATTTTTGAGACAAATAATTATGTTTGTTGAAAATAGACAATCATGTTTGTTAGTGACAAACAGTCATGCCTTTTATGTATAGACAGTCATGTCTATTAAATCAAACAAACAACAACTATTCAAAGGTGTCTTTTGATGTCTATAAATAGAGACTTTCAAATTACTTTTAGAGCATACATTCATCTTCTCCAAAAAGAATTTTAAAGGGCTTTATTGTATTTTAGGGTAACTTGCTTTTCATACAAAAGTAATATTACACTTAAGATAGTGTAATTTCACGCCTCAAAGCCAAAATTTTCTATTGTCTTCATATACTTTTTCTAACAGATGGAACATTCCGTTGTTTGATCATGCACCACCATGTATGTGGGTCCTCTGAGCCCTCTAGTGACCTTTCAGTATCATGTCCATCATCTTTGGTTGCAGAAGATAATGCTCAGTTTGGTTGAGTAGATAGCAAAATGAGTTATAATGTGAGCGTTTAAATATACGGGGAGTAGTGCACTTTAGTTTTCATGTGCGTCATTTACGAGCTTATAGAGCGACATTTGCAATTTCCCTCACACGTCTAGTGATGATAATGGGAGTTCCCACCCAAAGTGGCAGCATTAGAGTGAAGTAAAATTGGGACTTTTTTTCACTCTTCTGATTAATGCTTAGTGGGATTATCATCCTTCGGTTTGCTAACTAATATGCTGTGTCATCAAACAATCCTTCTATTATTGATGCACTGGGATAGTCTCTTCATAATTGGTAGTGTATCTCATTAAATACATCATTTCATTCAGGTTCAATGAGGTGCACGATGTCTTCCCAATGAAGCTAATACACACTGTTAACTAAAACCTATCATGGGTTGGATGTCATTAGCAAAATGATAACAAAATATTAATTGATATAATAATAGTGGCAAACTAGTATTTATTGTGATTTTCACTTGCTACCAAATTGATTATGTTTAGTACAACATGTTTTATTTTATTGGTTAACATCCCCTGCAATATTCCCTCCTAAAGAAAATCTAGGTCTTTACCGCATCAACTCAGTCAACAACTGAAACACTCCTGCTTCACTTTTGATGTATTTGCTGAAACATGTGTTCTTCTTGGTTCTCCGCTTTCTGAAATAGAGCTTGTGTATCATGCAAACTAAAGCAATACCGACGATTTCAAAGTAAACTATTACATTGTTTCTACTATTTTATTTGCCTTACAATTTTCACTAATGCTAAAATCTGTATGAGTTATACGAGTGTGCGCTGTTTCTATTTCAGTCTGCATCAACTGTGATCTTTTTGTGTAGTGGATCATATCCTCTTTGTACATTGAAACTTTTACACTTACTGTCTATGTATTATTGCATTGTTAATCTTCTTGCTTCTTGACTACATGAAATAGAATGTCATATTGTTCTGTAAACAAAAACTACTGAAGTGCCGTTAATCTGCATGTTTTCATTCTTTACATTTTTTCCTCTATTCGATTTTGGGCTAATCTATTTTGCTATAGCTAAGACTAGGAAGAAACATATGCTCTTAGTGGTATTTGTTTGATATGGAACCTTTTCAGTCGAGAAAAGAAAGTGTGTCTTTGACAAAAAAAACTTCAGGTAATTGGTTCTTGGGATTCCAGTTAACATGTTGGACTTAAATATTTTGTTAGATGCTAACAATACCTGCTTGTCATTTGTTTTAGGACCACTATTTATGCAGACAAATTATAATCTCCTATGTGCATTATCATCCAATTCTAACTTATGCATGTCAAAATTAGCATGGTTAGTTAAAATGGGAGATTTTTTTTTTTCCAATATCGTGATTTTAGTTGAGGTATTTAGTTTAAATATTATTGCATTACCACTCTTAACGATATATAATGTTTATTTAAGTTTGTAATTAAATATATAAATATTATCCCATTAATTTAAATATTATTGCTTTATAATGTTGCTGCTACTTTAAACTTAATTAGTTCTTTTCACAATATTCAAATATTAGTTTACTTGCTATCCCGATTATTGAAAAATATGAATTTATTTATTTCCTTTTGTATTATTGAAAAATCAGTTTACTTACTATCGCTTTTATTTAAATATTATTGCCTTATAATGTTGCTCCTATTAAAAGTTAATTAGTTCATTTTGTATTATTGAAAAATAACTTTATTAAATAAATAATTATAACTATATTTCGTGTTCAATATACCAACATTATTTTTAAATAATGTAAATAACTTATTTAAATTATTTGTTTTTATCTAATCAACAAATTATATATAACATGGCTCTTATCAAACTCAAAATATGCAGTGTGCTGTCTGGACATATTATCGCCAAATCAAACACAACACAGCATGATCTATTATGATTACCCATATCATGAGAATGGAGCTCAACGTTCTTCGATTATTGATGAAGTTGGGTTTTGTCTTATCCGTACACCTCAACTTTCGATTAGGATGCCTTTGCAGGATATTTGCAATACAGTGCATTCCATTATTGTCCTATTGCCAATCAAATTTGTGGTTCTTCTTGGATATCGGAAGGTTTGTTATAATATAATAAACTATTATTCGTTTGTAACTTTTTACAGTAATTGTAATTAATACAATTTCAAATTATATATAAATTTCATACTATGTATATTTTAAGCTCAGTTCAAAAGGATGCAAGGACAAAATGCAAGCCTATAATGGCTCAGAAGAAAAAACCAAAGTAGTTCAAAAATTCTCCGATCCCATTCAATTTGGAGTGTCAATCAATCCCTGCATGTAATTTAGTAACTTTCTTATTTCATTGAGGTAATACATATTTTTTTGATTCTAATCTGTAATAACCTTTTAAAAAATACGCAGCTCTGTCCGAAGATAACCTATACACTAATCATTCTGTAATGTCAAGTGTGACAGAGCTCGCTACAGGTTGACCAATGCCACAGTATGCATTTAATCTAATACTTTACAATCTATAAACATTGTGAGATTAATCTTTATTACTTATGTGTTCATGATAATTTGTGCTGACAAATTCATGGGTCATAGATTATATGAACACCTCGGATTGGAATTTGGTGAGTTGCGGGAAGCCGATGCAAGGCATGTAGAAGGTATATTACTTATTGGTTATGCTATTAGATACCTATATTTTTTTAATCTACTCAGATTTTATGCATATCAGAATCTGATTCACTTTAGATATACATATGTATATATATATATATATATATATATATATATATATATATATATAAAAATTGCGGATGCTATTATGTACTCAAATTTTTTAAATCCAAATCTATTTTGTTTATAACAAAAATTGCGTGAACAGAATTTATATGATATACAATGCTACTGGTATTATTTATATAAAATTATATTTTGTATATGCTATATTGTAGTCATATTTTTTTTAAAACAAAAAATCTGACTTCAATTTCTAGCATGCAAATTAATAAAAATGAAATTATCTTTTGGTTTGTTTAAAATTATTTTATTTTACAGTACATATGTATCACATAAACTTATGTCATAATCTTTTTTAATTGTTATTGATATTAACCTTACTTCAATCTATATGTATTCAACATATGTCAATGTTGGAGATCCAACTTTGAATGTACTCATTGTGGGGCACCATTATGATATGAAGAGAGAACAAGGAAAGATCAAACCACACTAAATCTTAAATTTACCTTGTGTTGTATGAATGGGAAGGTTCAAATTCCTTTACTCAAACAGCTACCCTCATTCGACAACATCTTCACAGCAATGTAGATAATGTTTCAAAGGATTTTTTATGGGTATAAAATATGATGTTCTCATTTACATCATTTGGGGGCAACGTTGATGGTTCACTTACTAGAAAATCTAGTCCTTATCAGTTTAGAGTTGGAGGTCAAGTCCACCATTTGATAAGTAGCTTTATTCTGAATGAAAATGATGCCCATGATTTGCACAACTATATATATAAATACATGACACTGATAATGAAATAGATACAAAAAATTTCTTTCATTTAGGTAAGGACAAAACTATATTAAATTGTAAACTTTTTTACTCTATGGTCCACATTGGTATGTAGTGGTTTTAATATGTGTTTGACATTTTGCAAATCCTATGATTTTGAGGAAAATTTAGATCCAATCACTATGTCCATGTTGAAAGAATTGTTGAATGAAGACAATATGATTTAAAAATCATTCTGGTATGTGCTTTAAACAAGATGATTTCAATGGTGTCAAATTGAGACTCATTCGAGAGTGAGACATCGATGGGAGTATGTATAATATACCTTCTACCTCAGAAGTAATAGCTCTAATTGTTGGTGATGTAGATACTTTCGTTAGTGATAGAGACATTATTGTAGAAACAAGAGATAGAAAATTGAAATGAATCACATCCTTTGTCTTTGGTTTGCAATATCCTCTATTATTTCCATATGGTGAAGATGGCTACAGAGATGATGTTCATCTCAACGCAATTCATGGTAACAAATTTAAGTCAAGGGGAACTATTTGTATATGGGAATACTCAAAGTAGAGCATCATAGTCACAAATATTATTTCAGTTAAGAAAGCTTTTCCAACAATTCATTATGATGTATACATGATGGTAGAGGCTGAATGATTGAACTTTATTAGATATAACCAAGACTAGTTGAGGGTAGATTTGTATAATAATGCTAGAGATGCTTTCATTAGAGATGAAGAAGCAGTAGTTGGTAAAAGAAAATGTATTGTTATCCCATCTTCCTTCACAGGCGGTCCAAGTTATATGGCTGAAAACTACAAGAATGCTTTTGCAATTTGCAAATGGGCAAGTTATCCTTGTCTATTTTTTACAATTACTTGCAACTTAAAATGGCCAAAGATTCGAAGGTTCATCAAAGAAAAAGGCTTAACCCAAAGATCGTCCATTTATTCTTTATAAAGTTTTCAAGTTTAAATTAGATCAGATATTGTGTGATTTAAATAAGGGACAATTGTTAGGCAAAGTTAATGCATGTAAGTCTATCATTTCTATCATAAGTTCTTTACTTAATTATTTTACTTTAATTAATAGTTTCAATGTCAACATTCTTATTGATGTTTTCACGATGGAATTTCAAAAGCATGGTTTACCTTAGACTCATGTTCTACTATTTTTGGATCAAACTAATAAGTTAACTAACGACTTTGAAATTGATACATCGATTTTTGCAAAGATACCAAATAAAGAAAGTGAGCTTAAACTTTTTGAAGCTATTAGTAGTTTTATGATGCAGACCTTGTGGTTCTTCAAATATTAATTCTCCTTGTGTGGTTAATAGAAGGTGTTTTAAAAATTTTCCAAAGAGATTCTACACACATACTTTAATTGATGACAAAGGATTTCCTTATTAAAAAAGAAGAAATGATGGAGCAGTTGGTATTAAAAAAAGGAGCAGATCTTGACAATAGGTATGTTGTGCCATCCAATTCCAAGTTGTTGCTGAGATATGAGGCCCATATCAATGTTGAATACACATGCCAAAGTAGTGCAATCAATTATCATTTCAAATACATAAATAAAGGAAATTACTGAGTGATGCCACTATGCATTTCCTACAAAATTTGTGCAACAAAGAAAGTGAACAATAGTGACATACTAGAAAAAGAGGATTTTCAATCAAAAGACTTCAATATGTCCCTCTTGCAAACAATGAAGCTTAGTACCCTTTGAATGTTGATTAATGTGTAAAAAGCATGTACATCATATACTTCAAGACTATTAATGGTATTGAGTTTGCTTCATATAAAGATGCTTGCTATAATTTGGGCTTATAGTCTTAATAAACCATTTGGTTGTAAAGTTGTTGTTCTTGGAAGTGACTTCAGACAAAATTCTATTTTGTGAGGTATACTTCTAAACTTCACATATATTACCCATTATCTTAATGGATCAACCTTTTTTTCATATATAGTTGTTTTATGCTTATCAAAAAATTTGCATCTCCAAGTTGGAAGAGTTAAAACAATTATCAAAAATTTTTTTTCCTTGGGTAGCAATTTGGTATGAAAAGTTATATGTTTATTATGTTTTTAAGTGCCCAATGATGCATAGGAAATTTTGGGTAATAATTGCTATGATAAACCACTTACCTTATAAAGCGAAGTTGTTTATGCTTGAGTCTTTATAGTTGATTGAAATGATGCTCTTGAGATATTGTGTGATCTAATGATTGGGAAGTGCATAGCTACCTTGAAACTATTTCTTTTATGTTAGGCCTACACCTAGGTTTAAGTAAATAGGGTTGAAAAAGGAAAAAAGAAAGACATGAAAAGAAAAGAAAAAGAAAAAGAAAATTGAAAAAGAGAAGGAAAAAATTTCCTTAGTCTAATCTACTCCTTAAGTTGCTTACTAACCAAGGGATTTGACACTACAATTATTGACTTTCATGTCAAATGGTGACTTAGACATGAGTATGAAAAGCACTTTGGTGTCTATTCCTATTGATCAAATTTTAGTTGTGACTCAAAGAAGAATATGTGCATCTCTCTCATTTAATTAACACCCTAGTTTACTAGTTAAGTTTGTAATAGTAAAAAGGAATGGGTTAGAGGTAAGTTGTGTGTGCATGACTTGGTTGTGTAGTTATGAGGTTTGCATTAACTAATTGAAGTACTTGTGGATAGAGATGTAGAGAGATGAGCGTACATGATTTCTTTTATGTAGAATTGCTACAAATGTAAGATAGATGTGTATGTTGAATTAAGAATTGAACACAAATAACCTATGCATTGTGATGGTATACTTAGACATACTTAATATATGATTTATCATAGTTGAACTTTATTTTCTTGACGACTACAAAAGCTAAGTGTGTGAAAATTTGATAAGTACATAATTTTATATTTTTTGCCTTTATTCTATATTGTCCAGTCTATTTCTAGGTTTTAATATGCTTATTAGGGTTCTATTTATGTTAGGACATGATTTGTCAAGCTTTGGGGATTTTATTTGAAAAAGAGAAGAATTCCTATTTTGATAGAAAACTAACCTCTACTCGGTATTCTAGGTTTTAGACCATTGATAAGTTCCATAGTGGAAAACTAGCCTTCAGAGTTTGTAAATTAGATATTCAAGACTTTTTAGAATAGACTAGATTTTTTAATTTGGAGTTTGGTTTCAAACTTAGTGCAAAATTCATAGTTCTAATCCTACTTGGATTAAGATGCTAATTGCATGCAACCAATATTTTGGCAATATCTAAAGTTACAAAAGTACTATTGAATTGAGTCAAAAGGCTATAGAGTGCTAAGAGAAAGGGATACAAGTTTCATGAGATCCTAAACCCAAATTCCACCGTCTTCCAAGTTGAAACTTAACTCAATGCGACACAAATTCAAAATCTTGGAGCTAACTCATTTTAAGAAGATCCATGGGTATAGGGCAACTTTTTATTATTTAGCTTTTGCAAAAGATCCCTTTTTGAACTAGGAGACTAAAAGGCATGATCAATGTATAAATAGACTTCTTAGGATTTATTTTAGAGACCCTCTACTACACCTTCTTGTTCTTCTTCTCCTTGCTACACATAATCTAGAACACTTGTTTTCAATTTTTCAGTATATTTGGCTAAATGTTTCTTTTCAGTTCATGGGGATATCAATCTCTAAATGTATGTTGATGGTTTAATTATTCTAGTAAAGTTATTTCTATTTCTTTCTACGAAGTTGCTTATGTTATTCTGATTTGAAGGCTTATGATATCTATCTTGATTAACTTAAATAGTGCACTTCAAGTTAATTGAGTGCATAGCTATGGCTAAATTTAGTAATTGTGATATATAATAGTCCTTTTCCTTATCATTAAGTGGCACATGGTGGTTTCAATTATGGACAAGTTGTTATTTAATTTACTATGAATAACATAAATGTGTTAAATAATTTGAGCTTGTGTAATTATTGCTTAAATCAACATAATCTTTGTTCTTAATGCTACTACTACATTAAAACTAGTTCTAGGTTATTTAGTAGTTAGATGCTAGTGGAGAGCTTATTTCATTAGTTGAAATTAAAAAAGATTTTAGGCAATAGAGCTTATTATTATCTAAGGTTGATAAATTTATAAGAGGCTAGTGTAACTTAATCTTTGATTATCGCCATTAATTATAAGGGTGAGATTGAACCTAGAATTGAAGTTGTTTCCATTTGATACTTTCTTTTCCATTCAAATTTATTTACTTGTATTGTTTGCTTTGCATCCAAATCCCTGGTTTAATTTACAATTGTTACAAATCAATGTTTGATTGTACATTCTTTGTATGATTAGCTTTTACTCTCACTATCTACTTGCTAGTAATTGATAATGTAAACTGTGTTTAGGGTGTTGATGACATTCCATCAAATTTTGGTGCCATTGCTAAGGAGTGCTTTCTTTTTGTCAAACTTTATATTCCAATTGCTTTAGAAGTATTATTTAGTTGATAGTATTGTCAATTTGTGTTTTTCAATTATTTTGTCATTTTTTCCATTATTTTTTTGGGTGATTATGCATTTTGGTAAATTTTCTGTTGTTCTTTTTTCAAATTTTTAGGAGCATTGGTGGATAAGTCTCCTATTGTAGCCATGAATTTCATTTCAAACATAGCAGTTAACTGACAATAGTATGGCACAAGACAAGATAATCCTATAAGAAAAGTTAATGAGCTAAGTACATATTCACTCCAACAACAAATATTTGATTTTACTCTCTTGTTAGACAAATTGTTGTAGGGAGTGTCCAACAAGCTAATTCATGCAGCACATGTTCTATAATTGGGCATTCAACTGATATATTCCCTATGATGCAAGATGGAGCTAAAGAACAAGTAAATGCAGTAAGGGGATTCCTATGACAAGCAAGGATATATATCCCTACTCTAACACATACAATCCTAGATGGAGAGATCATATAAACTTAAGCTATTGGAACCTATGGATGATTCCTTTCTAAGTAAGCCACTTGGATTCTAGCAAGGTTAGCAAGTATTCTAGCCTAATCAAGCAACCCCATCTAATCCAGGTATGTCTTTAGAAGATATTGTGAAGTCTCTTGCAACTAGTACTCACCAGTTTTAGCAAGACATAAAGCTAGTATCTAGAATTTGGAGAATCAAGTAAGTCAATTGGCTACAACTGTGCGTAGTTTAGAGGCATAAGGTTTAGATAAGCTAACATCCTAGATAGTGGTGAACCCAATAGGAAACACTAGTTCCATCACCTTAAGGAGTGGAAAGGAGCTAGATGCACTAAACATTCAGAACCCTATTGTAGCAATAGTAGAAGAAATTGATGAGAAGGCAAAAATTTCACCAAAGAAAGTTTTTGAAGTTACAAGCAAAATATATCCCTTAGAGATGATAGTCATTAAGCATTTGGAGCTAGAAAAAGAGGAAATAATTTAGCCAAGCGAGGAATTAAAGAAGACTATGACTAAATTGTACTCATTAGAAGTAACTCTAAAAAGGTATGTAGCTTCTTTAATTAAATTGCCTAATGCTTACTAGAAACTTCTACCTTCTATTTTACAAGATCTTAATTTAGAGATGAAACCATTACTTACCCACCATAAAATTAAAGAAGTTGAATAACACTTAACATTGAGCCAACAATGCTAAACAAAGGCGCTGCTTAGGAGGTCACCCAAGAGTGGCTAGCAAGCCACAACCAAATTTGCTTTCTTTCCCTATCTCTTTTATTCCTTCTTTGTCCATTATTTGCTTTATTTCTTTCCATTGAGAACAATGTAAGTTTGGGGGGAGAGGCATAGGATTTATCAATTTCAATTATACAATTTTTAAGACTTTCAATTTAAATTCTATAATTTTCATTTGTGTGTTTGCATTTATAGTGTCTTGCTTGTGTGTGCAGAAATTTTTTTTCCTTAGGCAGTGATTTGGCATGAAAAGATTATATGTTGATTATGTTTTTGAGTGCCCAATGATGCAAGGGAAATTAATTGGCTAATAATTGTTATGACAAACCACCTAGCTTATGTTGTTGGCATTATCTCATAAAGTTAAGTTATATGTGATTAAGTCTTTGTAGTTAATTGCAATTATGCTCATGAGATCTTGTGTGAATCAAGTAATGAAGCATGATTAAAAAGTGCATGGCTGCCTTGAGATTGTTTCTTTTATGTTAGGCATAAACTTGGGTCTAACTAAATTGGGTTAAAAAAGAAAAAAAGAAAAGAGGGAAAAAAAGAAAAAGAAAATAGAAAATGAGAAGGAAAAAATTTCCTTAGTTACTTCACTGTTTAAGTTGCTTAGTAATTGTGGATTCAAAACCACAAGTGTTGATTTTTCATATCAAACAATGGCATAGGCATGAGTATGCAAAGCATTTTGATGTCTATTCATGTTGATTAAATTTTAGGTGCAACTCAAAGAAGAATATGTACATCTCTCTTATTAAATTGACACCCTAGTTTTTTATTTGAGTTCGTAGCAGTAAAAAGGAATGGGTTAAAGTTAATTTGTGCATGACATGTTTGCATTCGTCATAAGGTTTGTATTAATTGGTTGAGGATACTTATGGATAGAGAGGAAGAGAGATGAATGTGCATGATTTCTTTTATTTGTCATTGCTACAATTGTAAGATGGGTGTGTATATTGAATTAAAAATTGAACACAAATAACCTATGCATTGTGATAGTACCCTTAGACATACTTAATATATGATTTACCATTGTTGAATTCTACTTTGCTTGAGGATGTGCAAAAGCTAAGTATGTGAAATTTGATAAGTGCATAATTTTATATTTTTCTTTCCTTTATTTTACAGTTTTTCTAGTCTATTTCTAGGTCTTAATATGCTTATTAAAGTTAGGATATGATTTGATAAGTTTTGAAGATTTTATTTAAAAAGGAGAAGAATTTTTGTATTGATAGGAAACTGACCTTTGCTTGGTTCTTCAGGTCTTAGACCAGTAACAAGTTCTAGAATGGAAAAGTCTAGACATCTAGCAATTATTAGAATTGTTTTGGATCATCCAATTCAAAGTTCGTTTAGTCCTCCTACCAAACCTTCAAAGTTAGTGCAGAATTTGGAGTCTTAGTCTTACTCAAATTAGGATTCTGATTGCGTGGCAACCAATATTTTGCAATATTTGGAGCAATATAAGTCTAATTGAGGTGATCCAAAGGGCTACAAAAAGATAAGAAAAAGGGCACTTTCATGAATAGCCAATTCCAAAGCATCAGCAATGACAAAAACAACCAAGTTCTTCAAACTTTTAGAATGCTTAGTAAATGATGAAGATAATGGCAAAGATGAAGGCAAGTGGGGTTTAGATCTGCCAAGGTTGTGACTTGGTTACTCAATTTGAAATTTTCAATTCATTCAATATGATATCACTAATCTTGATAATGAAATTTGGTTGCAACTTAATTGAAAGGTTGAGTTTCTTCATGTTTCCTTTGCTCAATAGATCCACAATATACTCATTATAAATAGGTTGCAGAGCTCCCTGACTCGACTTGATTACATTAGTGCATGACTTAACCAACTTATTAGCAATAAAAATCTAAAACACTTTTATCTCGTGTTGTATGCTTTGATCAAATTCACAAAAATACATCTTCACCTTATAAGCAAAACTTGAGTTCACTAGAAAATCCCAAGTCACATTAAGTCTTAAGCTCTAGTTTATACCATAAGGCCATTCAGTTAAGTAAACTTGTTCAAGCATTGTGTAATTATCAGCTCCATCTTTGTAGATAGGTTTTAAACGAAAGCCAAAAGCAATAATCCTGCTATCTCCATCCTTTAAGTATAGAAAGTTATCGACAAAATGCTAGAACATTCTGGTGTCTTGCGTAGTAGAAATCTGGGCCCATTGACATTGATCCTATATAAGGTCTCAAAAGCATCATCTTTGCTATCTATTTGTAAAGATTATTGGGAATAAAGATGATTTTGATCCCATGGATGAAGGCATAGGCGTTTAGGTGAGAGTTGCTAGGTGTAAAGTTTAAGTTTAGCCTCTAGTTGGATTCCACATCGATGTAGTACTCTCTTGACTCTATTTGCATGGGATTGTCATCATTCTCCATTGTAAGTAAAGCATTAAAATCTTTGAGAAGAGTGTACTAACTAGATTTCACTATAAAGATAGAGTTAGAGCAATTGAAATTGGAGTACAACATAGGAAAAAATAAAGGTAGAGAAGTTTTGGTTTGCCAAAGACTGAAAGTGAGTAGGTGAACTCAGAGCAAGACAAACATGTAGTGGCATAAGGGATGTTGTCAAGGGGAAGCTCTGATGCATCAGTGGAGATTAACAGCTAGTTGTTTTCTAGTTTGATGAGAGAGAATAATTTGGACTAGACATCTCTGATCTAGTTATGGTTATCTGACGTGGCAATTGAGTTGCTAGTGAAATTGCAATTGATGGGGGAATCTTCTATGGAAACATAGGAGGTAATATGGATAAGGAAAAGTTGTTAAAGAAGGAACAATATAAGAAATGAACTGGAGATGGTTGGTATATTCTTATTGGTGTTTGAATTCACCATAGTTGCAAAGGATTTCATTTGTTGTAACATAAATATTGAGAGTAGTTTGCTTTTTATTTGCTTTACTTTTGCTTTCTTTCTTTTTCCCAGAAGCTGTTTAGGTTAAATGAATAGGTTGAAAGTGTTTTCTATACCCAAGTTTCATGCCTGTTGAAGACTTGCACTAATAATTTGACCAAAGGTCTTGTTTCATTCCATTATCTATCATAAAAAACATAAAAGATTCCTTACACTATCTCTCAAAAAAAGTAAAAATATAAAGATTACACAATTTGTAATATAAAATTATGTTACTATTTTGCAATTTGTTTTAAAAAAGTTACAGTTACCTTCCATCTTAGTTGAAAGTTATATGACACTGAATAATATTAGTAGTCATACATTCTAATAAATTATAATGACATCAATAATATTTACACTGCATTTAATTTTTTTTCTTTTTGTAAAGTTCATTTTTGAAATTTTGGAGTTAAGTAATTGCTAACAATAGGATCTTGGCCACTAAACTTCTTTTTTAAGCTTTTAAAATTGAGAACATATGTTTAACCAAAGAAAATAAAGAAGAGAACATATAGTTTTTCAAAAAAAAAAAAAATTGAGAACATGTACACTAAATTGAAAGCTCTTGGCCTATGGAACACATTTTAATATAAATGCATATGAACCCATTGAAAGAAAGAGCGTCACAACTTGAACCTATAGGTTTTGAGCAATGCACAAGATAAGCTAGTCCAATGGCCTACTTAGCTTGGGTACCCTAATTCAAAATGAATGACTATGCAATAAAACTATGTTCATATAAATTCTTGATATATTACCAAAAATTTTAGTAGAGCCTTCACTAAAATATGGACTTTTCCAAAAATACAATAGCTTGTAAACAATGTTTCTTAATCTAGAATGATCCAACTTACACCTACAATCATAATTACACACTTCAAAATTAGACAATCCACACTTTAAGTGGCCTACATTCCTTAACTTTTCTTATAGCTACAAAATGAGAGAATCCAATAACAAGTCAACAAAAGAGTGATCTACCACAAATTTCTAGGCCTCACCACCCTGACAGATAGTTAACAAGGATGATTCCTATCTGAAAATGAGAAACATAAAGAATGTGAGTCATATGACTCAATGAATGTATAATTAACATAGTGACAAGGAAGAAAAACAAGCACATTGCTCAACAAGATTAGTAACAACTAATCTTGAATTAAATAATTGGCATAAATCTTTAAACCAATAATTTAAAATTTCATAAATGAAATAACTATAGTAGTATATATAAGGACTCTTTACACTAAAGTTATATCCATATATATATATATATATATATATATATATATATATATAGAGAGAGAGAGAGAGAGAGAGAGAGAGAGAGAGAGAGAGAGAGAAGAGAGACATGCGTGTGTGCATATATATAATGTAATGCACACCATAAAGTATGGAAATATAAGCATGGGGAAAATAATCTACAATCCAAACATAGTATACACCAAATCATTCCACATGAGGCCTAAAACAATACACAAATTCAATGACGCTTGTGAAGTCTACAATAGATTATTCCCTATAAGACCTAAAGCAATATTCATCTCTATTGACACCTATGGAGTATACACCAGATCACTCGTCATAGGGCCTAAAACATTATTAATATTAAGGGACACCTTTGGAGTTTACACCAAATCATGCTCTACAGAACCCACATTCTTATTTCAATGTGCACAAATATAGATTTTATTCAACATAATACTCATGCTAAATCAAATATCTATTCAAAAAATTATATTGAAAGGCTTATTTCCCAAAAGTTGTAAGCTATAACTCTAAAATAGACAGCTTCAGAAATGATTATTAGTAAAGGTGATTTATGTGTAGAATGCAATTAGATATATAATGTTTAACTGAATAGAATAGAAGGACATAAGAAAATATAATCATGAAAAAGTTAAGTAGATGTCACAATATAATTATACACTCATTACTAGTATTGCCAAATAAACCCAAATTGTCCCCAATGGCTCAAGCAAGTTGGAGTTGATTAGCTTCTAAAGAATCTATAAAAATAAATAAATAAATTCACTTGTCAAATCATATTTAAAAGCATTAAAATAGGTTAAACACTATTATAAATAGCATAACTCTTATCACTTTACACTAGCATATCTCAAAGTGTTATTTCTTGTTACAACTACAAGTTACATGCTAACATTAACTCTAAAATTTATTCTAAATACCATAAAGGTGTTATCCAATCACCAACATTTATTTCAAGGCTCTCATAGCTTAGAAATACATATTTAGTATTAGATTACCATCCTATAATCACTATCAACTCTGGAAAAATAACATTAATTCATACTACAATCTATAATTAATTTGGAAAGCATATGGCATAAGATTAGGACAATGGTATCAACAGAGAGGAAGTTTAGAGAGAGAAAATTAAGATTAAGGTTTTAATGAGCAATTCTCAAAAAATTATAAAGGTTAAATGAAAATTTTAATTTACCCACTAAATGATGGAAACACAAAAAGCATGAAGCTACCCAAAGACCATTGTCATCACACAATTTTTTTCAATATTTAATTTATATTTGTGACAGAAGGAAGGAAAATTTGAGATTTTTAGAGAGTTAAATGTGCAAAAGGGTGAGATTCATCCTTGGGTTAAATGAGTTTGTGGAGGGAAAATAAAAAGGGATGAAGATAAAGGGGGATTAGGGAAGAAAAATAGACCACAATGAGGGGGAAAGGGTGTCGGCACTACCATCTGAAAGGCGGAGGGATGTGTCGAAGAGTGGAAGGGAAAAGGAGAAAAAAGGTAAAAAAAGAATTAAAAAAAAAAAGTACTTTTGAAATTATGAAACTGCCATTGCTTTTTTTCTTTTGAAAAAACAAAACCATTACAAAGAGATCGTTTCAATAGCTGACAACTACATGAAATTTGGATGTATATTTATTAATTTTAATCTCTTGACGATTCGAAAAAGCATAAGAGTTTGTGCTTATATATAATTTTTTTACTGTAAATGTTTCTTCAATCTCAATTTTATTTATCTTATTTTCTCAAATATTTCTACAAATTTTAACACACTTCAATGTATAGTTATGACATATAATTTGGTATTTATTTTGTAATAATTATATTTTCGATATTCAAAGGAGCCTAATTCACACTCGTTTCTTGTACGCCATTCAATTTGAATGCAATCCACCTTTCACACAGTTGAAGTTGCCATACGCGTGTTGCACGTCCATTCATTATTTGCCATTGTTGACAAAGACTTGAGTTAAATATTTGAGCAACGGTCTTGATTCCATTGTATGTTAGTTTTACATATAAGCTAAATCCAGTTAACTAACTCTAATCCCCTTAACAAAATGTATGACGTCAACCTAATAAAAAGAATTAATTTTATAAAAGAGCAAGGGTATTTTTAATTTTTAATTTTTTAAAAAGAATAATTTACTTTATTAACTTTTAACTTTAAAATTTAGTCTTCTTACATTTATAATCAAGACAATTCAAGTCCTCTACAAATGTAAATAAAAAAATTAGTCTATCAATAAATATAATTGGACCAACTTAATTATTCACATATAAAATTTTTTTCTAATATAATATACTCTGTTAATAAAAATTTAAACTTTATTTTTATTGTTAAAATTTTAATACACTTCCTCTAGTGTAAAGTTATCTTTTTTTTTTTATTAAACTCTAAATCTTAATTTTATGAAACTAAAATATTCTTTTAATTAAAAATTAAATTTATTTAACAGTCACATTAAATTATAATTAAAAAATAAAATTAAAATAATAATTGATAAGTTTCATTAAATTAAAAAAATTTAATAGATAAGTGATTAAATTTTTTTAATTATATTTATAAATAGATTAAAATATTTAATTTAAAAAATTAAATTATTTCTTTTAAATATAAAAAAAATTTAAAGTATCATTTCTTCATTCAGTAAAAAAAATTTCAAGAATAGTTTTTCAAAAAGGCGTGGCTCCATAAACCATACATCCATGGCAAAGAAACGTTATTGATTTAGTTACGCGTGGCATTGTGCAAGTCTGCAAAGAAAGTACAAGCAAATGAGAATGGAACGTGACATGTGCAAAAGTAGTTATGCGAGAACGAAACATAGTGTGAGAGCCCACGGAAGAAAACAATTATGTTATTTTTATAATTTTATTATTATTATTTAATTTATATAATATATAATTTAAATTATTAAGTTTATTAAAATTTATAAATTAAATTATGAAATTAATAAAAATCAACCTAAATCCTTGTAAAATTTAATTGTAGACGTTCCATTATGAGAATAATGTTTTTTTGGAAGAAGATGTGGCTGACTTATATGTCATTTGAAGTATTCCTTTGAAGCCAAATTTATGTATGAACATTTCATTTGCTCTAGTCATTAATCATGAAGAATTTGAGTACAATTTATTGCATCCTTTATCGTAACACTTATAATAGTATCTCAGATCATTACATTAGTAATATTTTGTATGTAAAACAATAGTTACACTATTAGTGGATAAAAAAAGAACTATCGTGATATGTTTGGTGGCGCCCAATAATAACTATCACAATAAAGCAGAGCTCTCTAAAGAGCTAGAAGAGTTACATGTTTTCAGAATAAAATAGTATAGTGGCACACTTTCTCGGTTTCTATTTTATAAGCGACCCACTGCATTGCGAAAAGTATTTTGTGTGTGGGGTTTTTGTGTTTTTTATTTCCAAACCGCATTGTGCTGCCTACGCGTTTCGATCATTATTCTATAACATCTTTGCTCCGCTTTAAGACGAGAGTGAAGGCAAAGTTGGATGAGTTGCAGAAGACTGATCAGTTTCACAAATGGGGTGGGATCAGCGTCTCCGGCGATGAGATATAGTAGGAATTAGCTGCAAGGTTTAAAGTCGTTCAAAAAGTAGAATAGATTCAGATCAAAGCTTGGATAGGCATGGAATTAGCAGGAGTAATCTGGGATGTTGCAAAGTGCTTGTGGGGTTCCAGCAAAGGCCACGCTCTCTATGTTTGTGACCTGCAGGATAATCTAGAGTCATTAAGAAGCAAAGGGAATGAACTTCAAACAATTTGCACTGATTTGAACAGAAGGATTAACGAAGCTGAGGACACAGCAGAAAAGCAAAGAACAGAGCATGTCAGTAACTGGCTTCAGAAAGTTCATCATACTCAACAGGTAACGTACTTGAAACTTGAAAGCGAGCCACAAATAATTCGTTTTCTTCCTTGAATGCAAAATAAATTGAAACAACTTATGATACTTTTGTAAGTCTCTAAATGATGTCCTAAACATGAAATGACATCTAAAACAGAGTAAAAGCGGAAGAAAAACTGACCTCCAGCCATTGCTAACTTCAAGTCGAAAGTTGCCCACGGGATGCTTCTAACTCAGGTTTCTCACTCTGTAATGGTGTGCTGAAGCGTGTTTGGCTTCTGGATGGTGAGAACTGAGCCAGGGGACCCCGTATATATAGTGGCCCAGCGTTGCAACGTCTTCCTATCAAAGACGGCAACGGCCTTCGGAATTCACTCCAACGGTTGTGGAAACACCTGAAACGGACCACATTATGGTCTGTAATGCCGGCTTCAATGGCCAACGTTCAGAAACCTAAGGAGGAGAAGAGGCAACGACTAGAAACCGAAAGACGTTGGAGACCAACGTTCAAAAACGGTTGCCAATGCCTGGCAACGTTCAGAACATGCAAAACCAACATGCAAGTTAAGAAACGTGCACAGACTCACATTCTCCCACTTGGTCCGTATACTCCATAATGTTTCCACAGTTTAAATTCCAACAGTAGAAAACTAAATATACAAATCATGGCAATAAGTCCTCTTAAAGTGAGTATTACCTTCCATGTATTACGATGTATTTTGTTTCCTTAAATCCACTATAACTTAATGAATAAGCCCTATGCTCATTCAAGGTCATCTTAATTGTTGTTATTCTCAAAAATAAATGTGCACGTAAAAGAGAAAACAACATATGTATAAATAAGAGCTTTATTACAAAATGATGAAAATTTTACATCAAAGTCTCAATGTGGGACCAAGTCCCATTCTAATTACATGATCCTTAAACCCTATTGGTGGCATGCCTTTGGTTAAAGGATCGGCTATCATCAACTCAATGCTTACGTGTTCAATGGTGACTTTATTCTCCTCGACATGTTCCCGGATGGCTAAGTACTTAATGTCGATATGCTTGCTTCGATTTTCACTCTTATTATTCTTAGCTAGAAAAATAGCAGCTGAGTTGTCACAATATATTCTTAATGGCCTTGAGATAGAATCCATTATTCTCAGCCCAGAGATAAAGCTCTTTAGCCATACACCATGAGAAGTTGCCTCAAAACAAGATACAAACTCAGCTTCTATGGTAGAAGTAGCAATCAGAGTTTACTTTGTGCTCCTCCATGACACGGCTCCACCGGCAAGCATAAAAATGTATCCTGATGTTGATTTTCGTGAATCAACACATCTGGCGAAATCCGAATCAAAGTAGCCGACCACCTCAAGATGCTCAGTTCGTCTGTATATCAGCATGTAGTGTTTAGTACCTTTAAGGTACCTCATCACTTTCTTTGCAACTTTCCAATGGTCCATTCTTGGATTACTCTGGTATCTCCCTAACATGCCAATTGCGAAAGCAATGTCAGGTCTTGTGCAAACCTGAGCATACATAAGGCTTCCAACAGCAGAAGCATATGGCACATTACTCATATGTTCCTTCTCAAGGTTATTCTTTGGGCGCTGGTTCAAATTGAACCTGTTACCCTTCACAATAGGTGCTACACTTGCTGAATAGTCCTTCATCCGAAATCTCTCTAAGACTTTGTTGATATAGGTTTTTTGTGATAGACCCAATGTATATTGAGTTCTATCCCTATGGATCTTAATGCCAATGACATAAGATGCCTCACCCATATCCTTCATATCAAAGTTCTTTGCCAAAAACTATTTCACCTCATATAGCATCTGTCTATCATTGGTTGCAAGTAAAATATCATCCACATATAGCACCAAGAAATAGATTCTGCTCCCACTGACCTTCTGGTATATACATTGATCCATGACATTTTCCACAAAACCAAATGAGGAAATAATATCATGAAACTTAATATACCATTAGCGTGAGGCCTGTTTCAATCCATATATAGATTTCCTAAGCTTGCAAACCAAATGCTCACCAACACTAGAGGAGAATCCTTCAGGTTGTTTCATATATACCTCCTCCTCTAGTTCTCCATTGAGGAATGCCATCTTCACATCCATTTTATATAGTTCTAGGTCAAAATGGGCAACTAATGCCATTATTACACAGAGGGAATCTTTTCTGGATACAGGAGAGAAGGTCTCCTTGTAATCAATTCCTTCCCTTTGAGTGAATCCCTTGGCCATGAGTCTTGTCTTATATCTCTCAATGTTGCCGGATGAGTTTTTTTTAGTTTTATAGACCCATTTACATCCAATGGCTTTAGAGCCATTAGGCAACTCGATGAGATCCCAAACTCCATTAGACGCCATGGAATCCATCTCTTCCTTCATAGCATTGTGTCACAATTCAGATTCTCTGCAACTGATGGCTTGTGGAAACGTCTTTGGATCATTTTTGGCTCTAATATTGTAGTCAGATTCTTCTAGATATACTGTATAGTCACTAGGAATTGCTGACCTCCTTATCCTAGTTGATCTTCTTAATGTTGTCTCAACATCCTCTTGAAGAGATTGTTGGTCAACTTGTTGTTCAACAATTTCTGGTAATTATTGATCAACTGGGTTGTGGAGTCTCAATGATTGGTCGTTCAATACCCGTTTGTAGTTGAGGGGCATGAATTATAACCAATCTAGCACTTGATGTGGAAGCTTGAGAACCAAAGCGATCTTGTTCAGAATCTAAGTTCTGAATTTGTTCTCTCCTGCTGATCAAGTCATTCTCAAGAAATTTTGCATTTCTTGATTCCACAATCCTAGTACTATGAGATGGACAATAAAATCTGTATCCCTTAGACCTTTCGGCATATCCAATAAAATAGCCACTAATGGTCCTTGGGTCTAACTTCTTCTCTTGTGGATTATAAACCCTAACTTCTGACGGGCATCCCCAAATGCGCATATGTCTTAAACTAGGTTTCCATCCTTTCCATAATTCAAATGGCGTCTTTTCGACAGCCTTGGTTGGAACCCGGTTAAGAATATACACAGCTGTCTTAAGGGCTTTAGTCCACAAGGACTTAGGAAGTTTAAAACTGCTAAGCATGCTCCGCACCATGTCCATTAATGTTCAGTTTCTCCTTTCAGCTATACCATTTTGATCCAGAGATCCAGGCATGGTGTATTGGGCAACAATCCCATGTTCTTGAAGAAACCTAGCAAATGGACCTAATGCTTGTCCATCTTCAGTGTATCTACCATAATACTCACCACCTCTATCTGATCTCACTATCTTAATTTGTTTACCACATTGTTTCTCTACTTCTGCTTTGAAAATCTTAAAGGCATCTAGTGCCTCATTTTTATTATTCAGTAAATAGAGAAACATATATCGTGAGTAATCATCTATAAAGGTGATAAAGTATTTTTGACTACTTGAGTCTATATCTAGACTACAGATATTTGTATGTATGATCTCTAATAAGGTAGAACTCCTCTTGGCACCTTTCTTGGTCTTATTAGTCTGCTTTCCCTTAATGCAGGCTACACAGGTATCAAAGTTAATAAAGTTAAGAGTACTAAGTACTCCATCTTTTACTAACCTTTTCACTCTCTCTATTGAGATATGCCTAAGTCTACGGTGCCACAAGTTAGAGGAATTTTCATTAGTAATACTTCTCTTAATACCTATGTTGCTAGAAACATGCACTGTATCATAAGATGCACTGTCTTGTAATTGAAGTTGAAATAGACCATGATAAACTGTACCTTTTCCAACAACATCAGATTTATAATATAATTGGAATAAATTATCTGAAAAGTTGAAGGAATATTCAAATGGTACAAGTTTTGAGACTGAAATCAAGTTTCTAGAGAAACTTGGTACATAAAAGGTCTTTTTCAGTATCAATACATAGCCAGTATCTAAAACTAATTTGCATGTTCCTACGCCTTCTACTTGTGAGCCCATCCTGTTTCCTGAATAGATGTATTGCTCATTGCCCACCAGCTTCCTTAGGTCTAGAAAACCCTATAAGGTATTAGAGATATGGATTGTAGCACCAGAGTTAATCCACCATGTATTACTACTAACATCTACCATATTAGATTCATAACAAAAGAGTGAGGTTGAGTTACCTTTCTTTTCAAGCCAAGCCTTGAATTTGGCGTAGTCCTTCTTTATGTGTCCTTTCTTTTTACAGAAAAAGCACTTGGACTCCTTCTTGATGCCAGCTTGAATGGGTGCCTTGCCCTTCCCTTTGGCCTTGTATTGTTTTTTACCTTTTTCTTGTATGGCCAATTGTGCACTTTCTCCCATATCAGCTAGGAGCCTTCCCTCTTCTTGGACACACATGGTCAATAGTTTATTAATCGACTATTTCTCCTTATGTGTGTTGTAGGAGATCTTGAAAGGTCCATACTAAGATGGTAAAGAGTTCAGAATAAAGTTCACAAGGAAAGACTCTGACATCTCAACCTCTAGACTCTTCAGTTGAGCCGCAATATCCCTCATTTGCATTATGTGCTCTCGCACACCCCTTATGCCAGTGAGTTTCATAGTAGATAACCTTGTCATCAGGGTGCTTGCCAAGGCCTTGTCGGATGACTCATATTGCACGTCAATGGCCTTCAGTAGGTCTTGGACGTATTCATGCTCTCCTAACAATCCACGGATACCGTCAGATATTTTGGTCTATATATCATCATGCGGAGACGATTAGATCGCTCCCAGCGTTCATAAAGACCTATGTCTGAAGCATTGCTTGTGTTCGTGGGCGTAGGAGGTTTTTCCTTTCTTAGTGCATAGTCAATGTCCATGCACCCCAATTGTAGAAGAATTTTTTCTTTCCAAGTTTTGTAATTGTCCCCTCTTAGTTCAGAAACTTGGACGTTGGAGACATTTATGGGTTGAAAAGCTGCATAATATGCTATGTCAAAATTTGAGGCAACTAACTATTTCTTTATGATATGTTTTACCAATGTAAAGCATATCTTGTAAATCATGAGCCTAGTAACAAATAAAACTGCCTATGGGCTAAGCCTTATTCAGTTATGTTCATGCATTTTTATGATGAAACTGGTAAATTATTTCTATTTCTTAAATCCTGTAAGTAATTAAGAAAAGAAAAATTTTACCATCCCATCCTAATTAAACATATATAATATGATAATAATCCTGTGGGATAATAATTATGACATCATATATATTAATTACAATTTTATATCTTTTACTATATGTGATTTATTTCATAATGTGTAATTTTAAAATAATCAAAGGTGCTGTGGCTAAACTCTAATTAAACTAAAATTATACTAATCACAAGACATTATAGAGAAACTAAATGCTTGCTAATAACTAAACAAATATGTAAAAGCAAGCTTGCATAATAGAAATTTAAATAATTAATTAATCAACTTGTCTAAAATGTGACTAATTAATTAAAAATTTCCCTCAAATAAATATGCCAAAACACTCCCAAAAACAAATTTCAAAAATGGGTATATGGCATTTTTAATCATAAAGTTTGGACAAAAATAAATATTAATTTCTAAAGGATTATGCAAAATTTTGTCCAAAAATAATAAATTATTATTATTTTAATTAATAAATAATACCCAAATATGCAATTTGATCATAGAATACTAAATTCTGAATGGGCCAAGACAAAAAGCCCAAAAATTTAGCCCAATTTCGGCCCAAATCTGAAAAATCCAATGTTTTCCCCTTTTTTTTTAAAAAAAAAGAACAGGTCCAGAAGCCCGGCTCGAAGGCCCAGAATGTGCGGCCCAGAGGCCCAGTTTGCGTGGCCCGGAGCCCGGCCCGAAAAGCATTAATGACACGGTGCATTTCAGGGGTGCTGGGGCTGAATTTCGGCCTAATCAAAACGACGTGTCACTTACAAGAAGACGACGTGTCGTCTTAATAAAACGACGTGTCGTCTTAATAAAACGACGTGTCGTTTATTAAAACGACCTATCATTTGGGTTGTCCCCTACCTCCAGCTAGGTCGCGATGACCCGACTCGATATGGACCCACCGGAAAACCCGACAGTTTCTGGCGATTTCGGACGTGTTTTTCGATGTTTCAAAAGCCCAAATTGATTAGAATTTCATGAGGAATCTATTTATGCAATCAAAACACGAAAAACACGCATGCATGAAGCAACCTGAAGCCAAGAATTTTTTACCATTTTGAAGCTCGAAAATACAGCAAGACAGAGGTTTTTTTAAGCTCTGATACCAACTGTAAGTCTCTAAATGATGCCCTAAACATGAAATGACATTTAAAATAGAGTAAAAGTGGAAGAAAAACTGACCTCCAGCCATTACTAACTTCAAGTCGAAAGTTGCCTACGGGATGCTTCTAACTCAGGTTTCTCACTCTTTGATGGTGTGCTGAAGTGTGTTTAGCTTCTGGATGGTGAGAACTGAGCCAGGGGATCCCGTATATATAATGGCCCGGCGTTGCAATGTCTTCCTATCAAAGACGGCAACGGCCTTCAGAATTCACTCCAACGGTTGTAGAAACTCCTAAAACGGACCACATTATGGTCTGTAATACCAGCTTCAATGGCCAACGTTCAGAAACCTAAGGAAGAGAAGAGGCAATGACTAGAAACCAAAAGACGTTGGAGACCAACGTTCAAAAATGGTTGCCAACGCCTGGCAATGTTCAGAACATGCAAAACCAACATGCAAGTTAAGAAACATGCACAAACTCACAACTTTCACATAAAATTCTTAAATATAAAAAAATTTTGAATTAATAATATTTTTATTCTATTTGATTACTTCATGAAAGCTAGATAGGCATACCTACCATCGGTGAGAAATTGATGAAATATGTATACTTACTTTGGGACAATTGTTGAGTCCCAAAATTTAGTTTATAGGATTCAATATATATATAATAATTTAAATTATGAGTGATAATAATTAATTAAGGATAATGTTAAAGAATGGTGAAACTCAACATGAATAGCTCTAACTTGAAAGAGAGGAAGTATTGCACAATCCTAATACACTTGAATTCCAGTTGAAGGAATCTTCTCAATCATTTTAATTTAGTAAATGTCAAAAGTTCATCTTTAGTTATGCTTAATGCACTAATGGACCAAAAATGCAATTTTCCATAGGATGAAGTACTATAACATCATAAGTTACAGCTGGATATTAATATAAACTTTTGTTCTATAGGTAATAGAGGACATTCATGTTCAAGGTAGCAAGGAAATTCAAAATAAATGTCTATGTGAGTGCTGCCCAAAAAACTGTGTTTCAGGTTATAAATTGGGCAAGAGTGTTGTGAAGATGCTTCAGGCTGTGTATGAACTCATAACCATGGGAGAGAGTCTTAGTAAGGTTATTGATATTGCTTACAAGCTACCAGGCAATCCAATGAACGAGATGCTCATAGATGAGACAGTAGGCATGGATTTAATGCTAAACAAGGTCTGGGAGAGCATTGAAGCAGAGACTGTTGGCATTAGTGGTTTATACGGAATGGGTGGGGCTGGGAAGACGACCCTAATGAAGGGAATCAACAATGAGCTTGGAAAGAGAAGGAATGATTTTGATGTAGTTTTATGGGTGGTGGTTTCTAAAGATCCTGACATTGACAGAATTATGGACAATATTAGAAGAAAATTAAATGTTCCCAATGATATCTGGAATGAAAAAAGCAAAGAAGAAAGAGTGGAAAAGATTTATGAAGCCTTGAAAAAGAAAAAATTTTGTTTGTTACTAGATGATGTATGGAAGAAATTGGACTTAACGATGCTGGGAGTCCCACACCCAAAGGACAATAATTATAAATCAAAAGTAGTATTTACAACTCGATGTGAGGATGTGTGTGCCAAAATGCAAGCTCAAAAAAAATTCAAAGTGGAATGTTTGACAGAAAAAGAAGCATTTGATTTGTTCTGCATGAAAGTTGGGGAGGAAACTTTAAACTCACATTGTGATATTCCAAAATTAGCAAGGGAGATGGCTACCGAATGTGATGGTCTGCCACTTGCTCTAATTACAGTGGGGAGTGCCATGGCTGGGGTGAAAAGTGTTGAATCATGGGAACACGCAAAAAAATTTTTAACAAGTTGTTCTTTGACAGCTCCAGAGTTGGAGAAGGATGTGTTCTCTATTATCAAGTTTAGCTATGACAAATTACCAGATGAAGCCCACAGAATTTGTTTCTTATATTGTGCACTATACCTAGAGGATTATGGGATTAAAGTTGATGATCTTATTGATAGATGGATTGCAGAGGGATTTCTTGATAAGGATAAAAGCCTACATGATATGTACAGTCACGGCAAAATTATACTTGAAAGGTTGAAACTTTCATGTTTATTGGAGGGTGCAGATGCCCACATGTTTTCTTTGACTGGTGCCGTTAAGATGCATGATGTGATCAGGGACATGGCACTTTGGTTAGCATGTGACCAAGATTGAACAATAAAAAAAATTCTAGTAGAAGGGGAAGCATTACCAATGGCGCGAATGATTGATACTGAAACATGGAACACTGTAGAGCGAATATCCATCATGGATATCGGGGAACGGAAACTACCACTTGCATGTCCAAATCTACTGACGCTAGTTGTATTAAACGCTTCCAAATTAAGATCGATTCCAGGATGGATGTTCAATTTGAAAGTCTTGCATCTTGAAAGCTGTTCGATGATTCCTAAAAATGTGGGTCAATCGATTTATTTGGAATATCTTAACCTCTTGGGATCTGACATTTCAATGTTGCCAATAGAGTTGAAGAATTTGAAAAATTTGAGGATGCTACTTTTGGAAAATGCTCGCTTTGGTATTGAATTCATTCCCTTGGAAGTGATGTCAAGTCTTACGCAGTTGAAAGTGTTTAGGCATTATCAATGTATAGTACGTCAAAATTCTTCACAGGAAACTGCCAAAATAGAGAGCTTATATCTAGAAAAGCTAGAATCCCTACCAGCTCTGGAGGAGTTGTGCTTGCAGATATGGACCGACACTGGGAGGAAAAAATTACTTGAGTCCAGCAAGTTAAAAAATTGCATAAGAACTTTAAAACTTCAAGGACGCGTTGAGATGGAAATTACCTTATCATCATTCATAGAATCTATGTCAAAAATGAATCATCTAGAGAGCATTAACTTAGTCTTATTAAATTTTAATGATGTGAAAGGTGCATCCATTCTCAAAACATGCCATTTTTGGAAGCTTTGTATTGTGCAGATCACTTCTTGTCAATCAATCATTGATTTGAACTGGCTAAGGTATGCTTCACTCATTGAAATTCTTCACGTTCATTCGTGCTCGTCATTAAAAGAAGTGACAAAGGTAGGAGCGAAAGATAACATATTCTCCCGTCTGGTGACACTATCATTAAGCGCCTTGCCAAAACTTAACTGCATCCATGAGAGAGCCTTGCCGTTTCCCTGCTTCAAAATGATTCAAATATGGAATTGTCCATACCTGAAGAAGTTACCTTTCGATTCCAGCTCTGCCAGGAATAGCTTGATTGAAATCCATGGAGAAAAAGGGTGGTGGGACAAATTGGAGTGGCAGGACCCACTCATTAAAGACATATTCCAATCAAAATATATAGAATATCATGTGCAAAAAGGTATCTGCTACTATCTATCCCATTTATAATCTTTCTTCGTGCTTGAGATTCTACGATGTCATCTTATGACATTTTTCAGTTGATATTATATTAGATGATAAATTTTGACAGATAATTAAATTCTATATGCTGAATTATCTATTTCATGGTTCCATTCCAGCAATTTATTTACTTTCAACAGTACGTACTACCAACTAATTAAACTCTTTCAATTATATAAAAAACATATTTTACATTTGTTTAAAATCTTTTCCATCAAGACAAATCAATTTTAGACTTGTATAAAGTTTCATGAGGGTGATGCACGTGATGATAGTTTTTTATGAATTATTATTTTTTTTTTTAAGTTTATATCTGTAGCATTTCGGTTTTGAGTGTTTGCCATTTATAGTGTTTGTTGATTGACTTTGCCTTTTCTCAATGAAAAATAGATTTGGCTCCGTTAATCTTTCAGATTTACAGGGCCTAAAACTGGGTAACCATTTTTTATTGGCAAAATATATTCTTAAATTATAGAATTTATTTTCAGATATATATGCTGTAAAAGAATATTCTAAACTACATATGATGTATAATGAACTTTTGTGCTCCACATTAATCAAAATAAGTAACGGCTTGAATCTTTTTGACATGGAGTTGCACCACGTGGTAGTTGTCAAATTAACTATTTAGTGCACTATATATCGATTTGCTGTTCTATTTTCTCAGTGATTGTTTTAGAACTACAGGGTCTAAAACAGGGTGAAATTCTTGAATATCAACTCCATTGGCTCAAAATCTCATAGTAGGAGTTTTTCTTTCTTTTTTTTTGTGTGAAAATCTCATTAGAAAAATTTTAATTAAGTAGCGATGCCACATTCTCTGACCCTTGCGGCACTCTGGTTTTTGCAGGTACCACAATATCAGGGAATTAAGTGATGAAGGGGATGAGTAAAGAGCTTGCATGTTTAAAGCCTCTGTACAATTATGGTACTCTATTTATTTTCTGTTTGTTTAATTTAATGCGGACTTATGGTTGATTACTATTTGTAAGAGTGTTTGTATGATGAAGTGTGATCTCTCCCTTTACAAGTACAACAAACCTTCAGGATTGTCAACAATTGTACATTTGGATTTAAGATCCCAAAGTGTAGGCATTTTTTGAGTCAAATATAAGTAAATAATTATTTCTTAAAAATTAACAATATAACTTATTTCATATTCATAAAATTTGCAATGAATTTTAAATTTTGAGCTTAAAATGAAATTATTCTGCATGTTCTTTAATCAAAAGATAAAAGAAAAATAAGAGTGAAAGCAATAATCATCACTCTTTAGATTTTTTTTTCTCTATTTTTCTTATCAATAAAATGCCAAAAACTGAATAAAACCCCTTAGCAACATATCTTCTCTTTTGTTTTTTGTTTTTAATTATTAACCGACAAACTTGAATACACACCATCAGATATGTTTTGCTAGTTGAACAAGATTCTCAACATGTATTCCAAGGCAGGAGGGATGAAGAATAAACTCTCTAATGCCATGGATTCTTGCACAGTTAGGGGTGCTGTAAAGCAAAAAGTAAAGAGATCTGTTATCATGTTGTTGCTAACAAAAAGACATAAAAGCTTAAATCGCGTAAAATTAGACACAAGCATTCTGAAAACCAAGTAAACAAGACCAAGTCATGGGGTATGCAGTTCTCCTCTGGGATGGATCATCTTTGCTTGCTAGAAAAGTGTGATGTAAAACGGTAAGAGGCATAAGAGATTCCACTTAACATAATTGGCGGTTGGCTCATTCCAGTTTTTCGCATTGCCCTCATTCACGGAATAAATCTTTCCTCTCTTTGGTATCTTTTCATGTTACTAACAATTTGAAAAGCTCTATTGTATTATTCTTCTTTCACATGCTTTAAATCATTCCAGTTGCTGGTGGGATAATATGATTGCAACAAAGACAAATTGAAATTTCCCTGTACAGTTCTGAACTCCATTTACCAATTTCATTGCCACACGCATAGCAGCTTCTCAAGACCAAAAACATAAACAAACACATCAGTTTCAAGCATATCAGAAAATATTAACCAGCAGAACAAAAAATTTTAGAATAAAGAAAAAGAGTTAAAAATGGAGAGGGAGAAATGGCACACCTCTAATGAGTATACTTTATATGAAAAACTCTCTACAAAAAATCCATATATGAGAAAAATACAAGACATGCAAAACTGTCCTTCAATAATGAACCTTTTCCACTTCGATCACTTCTCTTAAAAGAAATTTGTTTAAACTTCACTCATTAGCATAGTACTTATATTGTAAACTATTCACAATTTGAAGATTTGTAAGCTATATAAAACTCAACAACTGACTTTAATAGAAGGGAAAAAAATGATCAATAATCCAATTTAATAGGAAGCATCAATATGATTGATCTATCGAGAAATGATTTATCTGGACAGATACTTGAGGAATTAATAGAGCTACTGCACTTGCGTATCTTGAATTTGTCATGGAATCACATAGATGGAAAGATGCCTAAAAGTATTGGTTCATTAAGAAATTTAGAAGCTCTTGACCTTCCACACAATCATCTTTCAGGTCCAATCTTGTCTTTGACTTTCTTGAGCATGTTGAACTTGTCATCCAACAATTTTTTAGGGCAGATTCCATTAGGTAATCAGTTCAGCACCTTCAACGATCCATCAATTTATGAAAGCAATCCAGAACTTTGTGGGGCTCCATTGTCATCTAATTGTTCATCATTAACAAATGGAGACTACAATCAGCAAGATGATATTGAAAATGAACATGAAGATATGTCTGAAAGATTCTGATTTTTATGTAAGCATGGGACATGGATACATTGAAGCCTTCTGGATTGTTTGTGGTAGCTTGGTGGTAAACAGGTCACGGAGGCAAGGCTATTTTAAATTTGTCATGGACATGAGAGACAAATTTAGAGTCATAATCACAATAAATTTAGCTCATGCAAAAAGGGGGTTTGAATATGGAAGAAATTGGTACTACACTTCTATTATTTCCAGTGTTGTGTCATGTAATGTGCAATAGTCAATTAAAGATATGAATCCAAGTTTGTTTCACATATTTTATTTTTGTTTTCTATATATCGAATTGAAAACAATACTTGTGGTCAATTTTTATACAGCTTGTTTTGTAATTGTAGGACTTGGGAAATTGGATTGAGTCCACTGTGTTGTTTGTTCTAGTATTACACTTGTTTGCTGTACTTTTTATGATTGCACGAGAGAAACGGAGACTTATATATCTTGGTGTGTTCTTGAAAGAAATGAGGATTAAGTTGAGAAAATAAGGTGTAATAGTTTGGCTGTAAGCATTACTCTATCAATGGGCATACTTAATGAAAAACACTTATAAGATTAATGAGAAGTAGTTGATTAGCATTAGTCAACAACTATATATATTCCACTTTTGAAAGATTATAGGGGTGTTAAATTTATTGAGTGTCATAATTTAAATTGTGTGACTTTGTAAATTTAATAATTATATTATTTTAAGTGAAAATTTTATAAATTTCAGTTTATAATAATAAAGAAACTGTTTCTTTGATCTACAATATTTCTTGTAAAATTTTACTTGTTAACTTTCTTAATGACAGTTATTCATTGCATTTAAACTCATTGAGCTATGTATCTGAGCATGTAGAGTTAGCTGTGAAAGGAAAAAGAAAAAATTAAATGCTTCTATCCCTTCAAGTAGCAATTTTGCCACAAGACATAACTAAATGCAGTATGGTCTAAAAGAGGAGTTAAATTAATTACAACAAAGCAAACAAATAAGAAGAAAATTCAACAAATCAAGAAAAAACCTTAAAAGCATTGCAACGAGATGATCTGCATTATCACATATTTATCACAACTGTTGCGACAGGTAAAACGAATACAAAGTTGATTGGCATGAAGTTGAAGAAAGCAGCAATATTGATCTGTTCCCAACTGATTGGCATGAAGTTGATTCTTGCACCACTATTTTCAAACACAAAAGTAGAATTTGTCTGCCCATTACTGAATAAAAATACACCAAAAGAAAGGCCCTTTATGGATTCCAACCATGCTATCAGCACAGTTGCCTTTGCGTAGTTGAACATATTGATATGTTCGATTCTTGTTGATAAAGTTGACAATGTCATTCAGAGGGATAGCTGCCTTCATTGGTTGATAATGCTATATATCTGCAAATCAGACCACTTGGGATAGCTGCCTACGATTGTTGATTACGCAATGGTCTAACCAAATTGGATCAGTTAATCCAATGACTTCTTTCCTCTTAAATTTATGACACACAAAATAATTAGACAGTAGAATATCTAGCAAATTCAAAACTTTCTACTTCTGAATACATGTTGACATGGAAGACACTCAGTCAGCAAACATGGCCAAGGTGTGGCGCCGATCCAATCCAACTTTAATAATGTTCCGAGAACATATAAAAGAGCATGCTGAAATAATCTTTGCTTTTTAAAAGAACTAATGACCAAAAGTGCTGCCAAAGCAGCCCCTTTCTATTAGCAGCTTCGAAGCAGAAATTATATAAAAATTGTATCCCTCTTTGTGTGCTAGACTGTAGACGGTTGATCTTATTCTTGATCAGGCAATGGAAATGTATAAAACGCTGTCCCTCTGAAGCCTTTATGGCTTTAGTGTATAAATATTACATACCCAATGGTATGTGAAAGAGTGTGGACAAAGGTATGTTTTTTTTTTTTTATATATATTTTTAGTATATCAGTTTATTTAAGATTGATTTTAAATGAATTATAAAAATTTATGTAATAAAAAATTAATTTTAAATCAATAATTATATTAAAATATAAAAATTAAAATATAATTTTATTATTATTTTGCTGTCCTTTTATGATTTATTTTATCTTAATAAAAAAACTAAAAAAAGCTTTTGTCTGCACATTCAGAGATGGGGACTTTTTTCAAAGAGAAAGCTATCCAGCATTGATTTATTGTCTGGGCAAGGATAGTCCTACGCTGAGTTTCTTCTAGACGTTATCCTTGTAGTACTTTTTCAATTGATTTGTGCGCGTTTTGCTTTCTTCTAGTCTGTTATGGCTTCCCTGACTTCTCAAATTTAAAGTCAATAATAAATAGTAGAGATAGGCTTATTACATTTATTTATGAAAATTTCTACACAAATATTCAGCATTTCTTCTTTTCTTTCAGTTTGGTTTATATTTCAGAATAAGGAGCAAGGACTACAAAACTGTTTAAGATTAAATATTTTTTAATTCAAAAATTAAATTGAGAATATATTTTAATTTAAAGGTAAAAATAAATTTTAATTAAAAATATAAATATTTTTATCAAATAAAATATAAAAATATTACAATTATATTATAAAATTTTGTCTCACTAAATAGGTTAGGACCACGATTAACCAGGTAGAAAACTTGGACTTCTAATATTAAAATAAAAAAATAATAAACAAGGAAAAGGAAAGATAATAAAAGAGTTGTATTGCGTAGGGTCCGTGAGGGAGAAGAATAGAAAATTCTCCAGCCTCATAGTGCAGCGCAACAAGAGACAAGAAGCGGAGAAAAAATTTTGGAAAAAAAATTATACATGTTTTTATTTTAGGTCAATCGTAAATACATTTATAATTATTAAATTAATATTAATACATCAATTAAATTATTAAAATAATATAAATATATTTTTTAATTATTGATATTTGAAATAATATAAATAAATATGATTTATTTATTTATTATTAAATATAAATAATTATTTAACATGTATATAATTATTAACATATATAATATTTTTAATTAATTATTTAAAAAAATATACAAGCTAGTGTTTCTCTTGGACTCTCTTTTTTTAATTTATTTAAAAATATAATATCATGTATATCTGCATGCTTTGTAATATAAATAAAACTATATATGATTACGAAAAGAATAAACTGTATAGCCAACTTGGGAGACTTGCGGAATGAAGCCAGAACGGTAGAGAGTAAAGTAAATTTGTCAGTGAAATTTTCTTGCTGCTGAAAATGGAAAAAGAAATGAATGAATTTTACTAAGAATCTATTTTGTAACAGAGAAAATAAACTAAAATAAAAAAGAGTACAATTATGATTAAAATTGAATTGAATAGTATTTTAAAAAATTAAATTATTCTAACTTTTTTACTTTTAAATAGCGTCCTTAATCCATTTTGTACTTCTCTTGAATACAAATAAATTTAACATCCTAACCAGAATAGGTAGTTAGATAGTTGGACGTGATTTTAATAGTAATAAACACAAGATAGAAGAAACATGCGTGGTCCATTTTATATATGTATATATATATATATGTATGTAAATACTAATTGGAAAATTATGCACATCAACTTTGAATTTAAAGCAAACAGTTGTTGGCTATTTGTTAGGTCGTTGGTTGTGCTTTTCAAAGAAATAAATACAAGACAGAAACGGTATGCGTGGTCCAGTATGCAAGTTAGAAATTTAAGCAGATCAACTTCCAACCTAATTGTAGCATACAGTTGTAGGTTTTTTTATTTTTTTATTTTTATTTTTTTTTTAGGATAGGCTTCTAACTTCTGTTAAACCATAAACATTATAACGCCACGCTTACTTTTCTTAATATATCCCTCACTGGTAAAATTTGTCGAATAATATACCTTTTTATAGCACTCATTTTTTTTCTGATTTGCTTTGGACAGGGGCCTAAATGTTATCTGCTTCTAAAGATATAAGCCTTTGCTGTATATGAATTTGAACAATTAACAATAAAATAAGATATTTTTTTAAAAAAATGAATTATTGTTATTATATATATTTGATAAAATAGATAAATAGTAAAAATTTATGAATAGATTGAGAGTGAAGAGAACATGTTAAGAAATTAGATTTTTCTAAAAGTCTTTGTTATAATTTTTTTAGTTAAGATAATTTATATAATATGTAATACTTATAAGAAAACATTAAAAGTTAAAAAAATTTATAAAACTCAAATTTATTTTTTAGTAAGAAGACGACCTCATTAACAATAGTGGAGGTCGGCTTATTGCATTCATTTATGAAAATTTCTATATAAATGGGTAGTATTTCTTCTTTTTTTTTTTTTCAACTGGTTTATATTACTGTCTTCAAATTCTTAAAAGATAAAGTATCTCAATTTGCCATTTAGCACCTTCAACAACTAGAATAAGAAACAAAAAATGTCATTTTAATTTGAATTTAAAATATGAGAAGCGGATTTGGTATTCTGATTTAGTTAATTTGGAAAGAAAAAAAAAAAAAAAAAAGATTTCGCTTGCACATTCCTATATGGGGACTTCTTCCAATGAGAAAAGTATCGGCATTCATTTATTGTTATTAATATTAGAGTGAAACGTTTATATTTATATAATTTTATTTAAATAAATTATAAAATTTTTATTATTTGATATTAATTTTAAATTAATATTTATTAAAAACTATATAGCTAGAAAAATATAAGCCTAATATTTTTAATTATTTTCACTAATTACAATGTTCCTTTTTTTTTTTTTTTACATGTGAGTGACTTGTAAGAAGAAAAACTCACCAATCAATAAAGTTTGGCATGATTGATAAATATTTAAAATTTTTAAATATATTATTTTAAATTTAATTTAAATTATATGTATAAAAAATTTTATTAAATGAGATCATATTCACTTTAATAATGTTTTTACTTTAAAAAATTAATTTTTAATTACTAATTAAAAAATACCTCAACTTGAAAAAAAGGAAACACACACACACAATTGTGGAGCTGGACTAATTGCATTCATTTATAGAAATTTCTATACAAATTGGCAGCATTTCTTTTTCTTTTTAATGGGTTTATGCATTAATCAATATTAGTGATTTTTTAACGAGAATTTGTATAAATTATAAATTTTTCTATAATGAAACAAGGAAAAGTATCTAAGATCTTCTGTGTCCTTCGCAGTTAAATCATTTTTAATGACTTAATTAGAAGTATGCATTTCTTGGTGTACTTTTCAAAAATCAAATTTGGACTTCTTGAGATCGTCTTTCTACAAATATTTGGTTTGTAAATTGATAATCCATGATATTTTAAACATGATCTAATAAATAAAAGTCTTTGTCTTGTTTTTTCCTTCATTGTTTTCCAATTGGATTGATTACAACACGAATCAGTAATATACATTAAAATTACAAAAAGCAGCTTATATTTCAATAAAATTAGAAACTATGTAGTGAGTCAATGCTAAAGTTGTACGATTTTACAAACATAAGAAGAAATTAAGACAACGTATTTCCTTTTCATCTCTTGAAAGGCTTATGTAATTTATAGAATTCTACTCCTATATAATTTTTTTATTAAATAAAATATAATAATTTATTTAAAATTAATTTCAAATAAATTATTAATTAAAAATATAAAAATAAAAAAATAACTCTAAAGCAGGTAAGGAAAGTCATGTATTTGAACAATATGGCATTCCACGCGTTTAAATTTGGTTCAAGTGGAAAGAAAGTCATGTACTTCAACAAGACGGCATTCCACGCATTTAAATTCGGTTCAAGTGGAATTCTGTGTCTATGCTATCAATGCAGAAAAGGTAGTCCCACTCTCATATAAAAATTATTGCAGGATTTTAGATAAATTTAGTTCTGCAGATTTAAAAATTTAATAAAATTGTGTAATATTTAATAAATTTAATTATTTAAAATTTTTAAACAAGGATTTAATAACGTCTACATCTGTCAATGAACAAATACTTAACCGAGCCCCACAATCAAAGTACTCGCCATCGTTTATTAATGCAATATTTTGCAATAAAATTGACTTAAACAAAGAAATAGTCACTCTCTTCTATGCCTTTAAATCATATTCTCATATCGTTAAAATTGAGAAGTATCAAATTTAAGACCATGATGATGGCCAGCAAAAAATCCTTCACATCTCATCTTGTTATTCCTCTCCTATTCCTTTGCTCAACGGCTTTGTTTCAAGTCATAACAAGCCTTAATAATAACACTCTTTGCATTGAGGAGCAATCACGGACCGTTTGCGACCACTTCTGTGATTAACACCCAGCTTCACCCCGGACAGTTTTTGGCAGCGATAACTAAAGCTTTGCCGCAATTTATGATTGTTTGATTCATCTAGCAACAAAAGTTGTCTGAATCCAGCATGTTCGCAGCCAAGGTAGTAATATTAATGCTTTTAGATTGAGCAAAAGAAGGGTTATAAAAGATAATTGGTTTCCCACCTTGGCGTATTATTTTTAATGCACCATAGCTGTCCAAGGTTAAGTTCCCAAAATTAATTGTTGAGAATTGGTTCATTTCGATAGGGCAATCCATACAACATAATTTGTTTCATTGAGGATGCAAGACAATACATGCCTATTGCAGAGCATCATGAGGTTGAGGAATTGAGTATATCATCTGGCCTCAAACATTCACTAGCTTTCATAGTCAACGCACAAAAATATACCCCTAAAAATAAAAAAAGAAGCAAGAAGAACATTTCACAACTTGCATCGCCATAATGATCAAGATAGACAATATTGCTCTTTCAATTATAGTAAGAAAGGAGACCATCAAGTGTACCCCATTCCATAAAATGTACTTAATTAATTGGAACTCATCTTTGGTCTATTGCACTTTATTTAAGTACCTTATACTGTTTAAATGTAAGAAAACACAAGCCTAACTACTTGCAAAGGGTACTGATGCCGTGCAACTGTTCAAAGATATAAAAATAAAAATTTTGAACCTTCACCTCATAATGACTGATTCCATGATACAACATAGATTAATGAAAATTATTACTCAAGTAAATAGTGATATACTATTATGCATTTCAGTGAAGAAAACACAGAAAAATCTGTAATTAAGAAGGAATCTGATTGTGGGTAAGAAATAGAAAAGAGCTCTAAGGAGCATGATTCCTTTCGTTGAATGATTCATTTAGTTGGAAGGCATCTGCTTCAAATGGCGCCAACTTATATGCAAGACGAAGGGCAGAGGCTTGAGGGAAGAAAAGAGAAGTCAAGTTAGGTAACGTGTGAATTGAAAACCTGGTAAGTTAAAACGAAAGTACTGGGTTTGTTCCATGTTAATTGGTAGCATTGATGTCTAGTACTTGTTTTGGGGGTTCACATGTGAACTCTCACAGGATGGGGACTATTATACTGTGAGTCCCCCCCACTATTGTGTAGGAAAAAGATAATGGTAGGTGGGGAGAGCATATGCTACCCTACTACTACGGCCTGAAGGAGAAGTTTTTAGTATAGATAGAAAGAAGAGAGTATATGTTTGTATGCATCATTACTCATTACGTAAACCATTGTTTATTAATGTGACATGTTGCAATAAAATTGACCAAAACAAAGAAATAACCACTCTCTTCTATGTCTATAAATAAGAGCTCATATCTTTAAAATTGGGAAGTATCAAATCTAAGACCATGATGGCCGGCACAAAATCCTTCACATCTCATCTTGTTATTCCTCTCTTCTTCCTTTGCTCATCAGCTTTGTTTCAAGTCATAACAAGCCTTAATAATAACACTCTTTGCATTGAGGAAGAGAGAATGGCTCTCCTTAATGTCAAAAAAGATCTTAAAGATCCTGCAAGTTGCCTTTCTTCATGGGTTGGCAAAGATTGCTGTAACTGGCTGGGTGTGGAATGCCACAATCAAACAGGCCACGTTGTGAAACTTGATCTCGGAAGCACTCGTATCCTGGGCAATTTCAACTGTTTTGGCAGTGAGTTTGGTGGTGAGTTGAATCCTTCTTTGGTTGACTTAAAACATCTTAGTTACTTGGACCTGAGTGACAATAATTTCCAAGGAATTCCCATTCCAAATTTTATAGGATCTCTCACTATGCTGCGTTATCTAGACCTCTCTCTTGCTAATTTTTCTGGAATTGTCCCTCCTCAACTTGCAAATTTGTCTAATTTGTATTATCTTGATCTATCTGGCGGCCTTTCATTAGGGGTTAGAAATTTAACTTGGCTATTCCATCTTACTTCTCTTCAATATCTTGATATGAGTGGCATCAACATGAGCAATATTGCACAAATGGTTTGTTCCCAATAGTAAATATGATTCCATCTTTGGTAGAGTTACATTTTTCCTTATGTAGTCTTCATGTGCTTCAGCCTTTGCCCTTCAATATTAATTTTACATCACTTTCTGTCCTTGATCTCTCTTTCAACGATTTTAATTCTTCAATTCCTCTGTGGCTCTTTAACATCAGTACCCTTACAACCCTTCAAATTGAAGATTCTAGCCTAAGGGGTTCCATTCCTAGTGAAGTTGCATGGAGAAATCTATGCAAGTTGCAGATTTTAGATCTATCATTTAATCATCTCAATGGCAACATAAAAGAGATCATCAATGCTTTATCCTCGTGCAGCAACAATAGCCTGGAGAAATTGGATTTGAGTTGGAATTCTAAACTAAGTGGGTATTTGCCCGATTCTTTGGGACAATTCAAGTATATAAAAGAACTTAAATTATCCTTCAACTCAATTTTAGGTCCAATTCCATTATCTATTGGAAATTTGTCTTGTTTGGAAACACTGAGCCTAGGCAACAACAAGATGAATGGGACTATTCCGGAATCTATTGGATGGCTAAGTAAGTTGCAGTTTCTGGAACTTGTTCAGAACTCCTGGGAAGGTACAATAATCGACACTCATTTTGAAAATCTCACAAATTTACTCTCGTTCTCTATATCATCTACAAAATTAGGTTCATTAGCTTTCAAGATGACTCATGACTGGATTCTACCTTCTAATTTATGTAATCTGGAAATCAGTGAATGTCAATTTGGCCCAACATTTCCTTCCTGGCTTAGAACTCAAAAGAAACTTGAATACTTAATCCTGGAAAATGCTGGAATTTCAAGTAGCATACCAGATTGGCTTTGGAACATTTTCTCCCAGATTTCATGGCTAGACCTTTCTCGGAACAAAATCAGTGGCTACCTCCCAAAAGCATTGAACTTTTCCGGGTATGCTTTGGTGAACTTGGGGTTCAACCAGTTGGAAGGTTCAATCCCCCTTTGGTCTGGGGCTACGGTGATTGATTTGAGGAATAATTCACTTTCTGGACCAATACCATCTAACATTGGCATTTTAATGTCAAATTTGCGTGTCTTGGATCTCTCTAACAATCTTCTTAATGGCAGCATCCCTTCTACCATAACCATGCTTAAAAATTTGAGTTATCTTGGTCTCTCACATAATTTTTTGACTGGACAAATTCCTAATGGCTGGATGGGTATGGAACAGTTATCTATCATAGATCTTTCCAGCAACAGTCTCTCTGGTGAAGTTCCCGCTTCTTTATTCTCATTGCCTTCACTTAATTTCTTACAATTGAGTAGTAATGATCTTTCTCAAAATTTGTCTTTAGCCTTTCAAAACTGTACTAGGCTGACAACTCTTGATCTTGGAAACAATAGGTTTTTTGGGACTATACCAGGTGAGTTTGGGAAAAGCTTGGTTATGATTTCAGTGTTAATTTTAAGAGGCAATTCCATCATGGGAAATATTCCAAGACGGCTATGTCGCCTACCTTTTCTGCACTTATTGAACCTGGCAGAAAACAATCTTTCAGGTTCTATTCCTACATGCCTCGGAAATGTGGATGGTTTCAAGGTACAAGATCCTCCTGTTAATTTTGAATTCACCGATCCCCCTGGATATGTGCCATATGTTGAGCACGCTGAGTTAGTTCTGAACGGGAGAAAAATTGAATACTTCTATTCAATGGAAAGCATAAATATAATTGATCTTTCCAGAAATAATCTGTTTGGACAGATACCTGAGAAATTAACAGAGCTACTACACTTGAATGCCTTGAATTTGTCATGGAATCACTTCCATGGAAATATACCAATGAATATTGGATCATTGAGGAATTTAGAAACCCTTGACCTCTCCCACAACCATCTTTCAGGTCCAATCCCATCAAGCATGGTGTCTTTGACTTTCTTGAGCCATTTGAACTTGTCATACAACAATTTGTCAGGACAAATTCCATTAGCTAATCAATTCAGCACCTTCAATGATCCATCAATTTATGAAGGCAATCCAGAGCTTTGTGGGGCTCCGTTGTTAACTAATTGTTCATCATCAGCAAATGGAGACAACAATCAACCAGAAGACAGTGAAGACATGTTCGAAAAGTTTGGGTTTTATGTTAGCATGGGACTTGGATACATTGTAGGCCTTTGGGCTGTCTGTGGTAGCGTAGTGATAAAGAGGTCTTGGAGACAAGCCTATTTCAAATTTGTCAATGACATGAGGGATAAACTTATAGTCATAATCAAAATCAGTTTAGCTCGTGCAAAAAGGAGGTTTGGATTTGGAAGAAATTGATACCACAATTTTACTGCATGTGTTATTTTAACTATTGTGCGTTGTTATGTAATTTACAATAGTCAATTAAAGAAGTGAATCCTAGTTTGTTACAATTCTTATTTTATTTTTGCTATCTTTTATATTGAATTGAAAACAACTAGGCACATTGTATTTAAAAGTTCTCCTAAAGTTAGTTCCAGTATAACACACATCTGTTGTATTGTTTTATGATTGCAGAGGAGAAACAAGATATTGCATCTTGGTGTTTTTAAAAAGAAATGAGGATTACTTTGGGAAATTACGGTTCACTAGTTTGGCTATTGGGATTACCCAATCAATGGGCATACTTAGTAAATTCTGATCATAAGTTAATGGTAATAAATCAAACAAACAATGAGCAAAATCGATAGATCAATAAAAATCCTTAAAGCATTAATCAGAATCGTTGCAACAGTAAAATGAATACAAAGCTGATTGGCATGAAGTTGAAGAAAACAACAATTTTTATCTGTCCCCCACTACATGGAGTATTGCTGCCACTAAAATAACCCCTTTTTTGCTTGATGCCTGCACCACAATTTCGAGCGCAAAAGTAGAATTTATTTGTCCATTACTAAATAAAATACACCAAAAGAAAGGCCCTTTATGAACTCCAACCATGCCTACTCCCACCTCAGTATGTGATTTATTCTCAGAAAGGACAAGGATTTCTTTTCTTTAATAAGAACATGTGAAAAAGCTAGTGATGGTTAAAGATACTCCCCTTGACAACCCACTATCTGCCCAGTGATGGTGCCAAAAGTGGCTAGCTCTACACCACAATTGGGAGCAAGAATTTCAGTGAAGTCGTCTTCAGAAGGTTTGCAGTTTACAACATTGTTATCGGTACAGTTCTCTTTGCACAATTCAACATATTGTAAGGCCATGCACCCAAGACCAGGACTGTCTTTTAATTAAGGGAGCTTTTGATCTGTTCGATTCTTGTTGATAATGTTGACAATATCATTCACAGGAAGTTTCCTATAAGATAGAGTGTCATTCTTATTTTAGATATCATAACCCGCATTTATCTTGTAGAGTGAACATACAGCAATTTAATTAAATTGCATGATTTTATACAGAAAATGAGCATGAACATATATATGCATTCCTATCACATCTATATGCTTTCCTTCAGAGGCATTCATATGCAAATTGATCCCTCGTCTATGAGGGGGAGTTTGGTCTCCCGTGAACTTTGAAAAATTCCTGTTATACCTTATAAAATTTTATAAATTTTTAGTTTGGCCGCCTGAAATTTTGAAAATTTTCACTTATACTATAGAAATTTTAAAAGATTTTAATTTGGCCTCTTGAACTTTGCACATGTATGACTACATCCATACCCATGGCCCACCCACCTTTCAAAAACATTCCTGGCTCCGCCCCGGCCCTTCATAGTCTTCTCAGTAATAATCTCATCCCAGTACCGTCCTCACATTGATACATGAATATAGGACTTCATTCTACTACACTAGTACATAATGGATATCACTGAAAAAGCTGAAACCAAAACAAATAACAAATAATTCAATAAAATCAATAGCAAGAAGAAAATGCTCTCTAGCACCTCAAGGGTTTTATCCCAGAAACCTTCCCCATAAAATAATGTCCATGTTTCTTCCAAATTACTTGCATAGATCTCTTGAAGACAATATATTTTATCCTGACACATAATTCGAGACTAATTGCCAAGATACTGTAAGATCATAGAGATTTATGTCCAGATTCAAAGCCGAATAGATATCTATTTCTCAAGTTTCATTTACATTATTATCATATTTCCAACATTATTTTCAAATACTCAACTTGCTCCATGTAAGGAGCATGGCCACCCCTCTAGTTTCAGTACAAACACCAAGTGTGGGCCTCAACATTTTGGTGAACCTAACTAGCCAAAGATATTTATGGAATTATAGGAACTCAAACCATCCAATAGGTTAGATCCTTTGTAAACACTTTCTTTTCTAATTAGGACCAGATTCATTCAACATCAGCACATTTGTACCAAAAATATTTAAAATACTCTCAAAATTAAATCATTTCAGCATTTTTTTTTTTAAAACTTGAACATGGAAAGTTCATATCATTATCTTCAGCATTAAATTCAACTTAAAGATCTGAAGAGCCACAGAGATCAATTATAGTTTTGCAGCAATCCTTCTCCATTCAACATCCATCCCTTTGATATTCTCTGTGTAACTTTAAGGAAATGTAAAAGCAGAGGCTTCCCCCTTATGATCATAATCCCAAAAATCTGTCATTTCTTCACATTTCAATCAGATTCATTGCTCGTTTTGAGTCAGGCTTAGATAACTAAACCATCCATCTAAACTTTTTCTAAAAAGGATACACATTCATATTAATTGTGTCATCTATTCTAATTTCTCTAACTGCTAACACAAATTGTTGCCTTGAAATCAATCCATATATGATATATAGTTCTTCCAACCACCAAGTGGTCCTATCTAAACCACTTTACATTACTCTGAAACAAACTATTCTTGCTTAATATCTAGGAAAAAGAAGAAAATTTTTTGGGAAAATTGTGTGGAGACCTGATTAAGGGGTCCTTGATTAACTATGGACTAGTTTGGTTAATTAATTTTAATATAGTTAACTGATTACCCACTCCTAAAATATATTAACCAATCAAGTGGTTAATGGGCCCTTGATGCAAGATATACGTTCAGTAGCTGTCCCACCTTTAATTTTCCTAAAAATCTTTTCTACACCAGTTGGTCTACCATGTGCCTGAATGAATCACTATGTCCTGACTCCTATCTTGCCTTCAAGGGAAGAAAACATCAGCAAATTGGACCACTCAGGATAGCTTCCTCCAATTATTGATTACATGATGTTCCAACCAAATTTGGATCTTTTAATCCATTGAGTTTTCCTCTTAAATTTGTGGCATACAAGAAGACAACAGAGTATCTAAGAAATTCAAAATCCTACTTGTGGACACATGTCGACACAGAAGATACTTAGTTACAATTATATAAAGACATTCCAATGTCGATTAAGTTATCCTAGGGTTATTATTTAAGAATTCATGAACTCTAAAATTTTAACTTTTAGGAATTCAAAAGGGTTTAAATTTTATCTGCTGCCTACCACACTACTCTAGTTACTAATATTGCCTTTATTAGAATTTGTATTAATGAAGTATATAACTATATATATTTTTTTATGTTCAAAAGTTTAGGTAGGTTTGGCTTTGATCCCCCACCAAGATCAGGGCATGCTCTTAGCCCCAAAAGTGCTTATAAGGGTTCTTACAAATCGCCTACCAACATGGGCTTCACATCAGCCAGGGGGAATTGAACTTGAACTAGCAAAGCCAAGTACATAACTATTTCTTCCGAATGCTTTCTCACATTATAATTTGCCAATTATATGAATGTAGCCTAGCCTAGGAAACCCATGAAATCAATATTATACTTAATAAAAAAATATTTGGACTTTTTTCAATAACAAATAAGAGAGCCGAAAGGTAAATTGAAGGAAAGTGTTTGGAATTATAATAGATAAATGAGTCAATATTGTCTAGATTCGGTGTACTGTCTAGATTCAATGTACTATCTAGGTTCAATGTATTGTCTAGGTTTAATGTATCGTCCTGGTTCAATATACTGTCTAAGTTCTATATACTATTTTTAATATAAATAGAGAAGTTGGATGTCCTATTGGGATATAGCTTACACAAATCCTTCTTCTCTTTTCCAACATGGTATTAGAGCCATATCATCCACCTTGAATCTTAACCCTTAATTTCCTTTGTTGTTGTTAGTGTATGAAGCGATGAGACGTGAGTAGGATGGCTTGAGCTTTATTTCCTTTGCTTTGTGTCTTGTTAATTTTGGTTGTTTAATTTGTAACAAGCTGAAAACTTAGTGAGCTTTTAGCTTGAGGGAGACTAATATCTCAGCTTAGTGTAGTTTGCCTATTAGGATCTTTGATTTGGTGGTGTTGATTTGGTGCTACAATGAGCATAATTAGAGAGCAGCTTCATTGGTAGTTTGGTAGTGTGAATTTAGTATGTTGATGTTGATTACCTAACCAAGGGAGTTGGAGGTTGTGTGAAGACTAGCTAAAGAAGGTCGATGAGGATTAGGAGAAGCTAGTAGAAGACTTCTTGGGGCTATGTGATGACGTGTTGCTAAGTAGAACAGCTAGAAGAAAGTTAAGAGAGCAGCTCAAGGGAAGCTGGCAAAAGATTTGTGGGAGCTATGTCTGCCAAGGACATCAATCATATGTTATGTTATAATTGTGGTTTGTGGAGCTTAGTGTTCATGAGGAGTTGCTTGCTTGTTGCTGCACATTGTTAGCTTGTTGCGGGTGTGATTTTGTTAAAGTGTCAAGTAATTGTAGTTTTTTTTTGTTATGTTTAGTTAAAAGTGTGGTGGTTCATGTTTTATAACAACCTAAAACTTTTGTTAGTTTTAGTTTGAGGGGGAGTGCTAAGAATTGTAATAGATAAGATGAGTTGTCAGTAAGTCAGCCGTGTATTGTCAATAAATTAGTACTATCTAGATTTGATATATTGTTTAGATTCAATATACTATCTAGGTTCTATGTACTATTTTTAATATAAATAGAGAAGCTAGATGTCCTAATGGGATATAACTTACACAAATCATTTTTCTCTTCTCCAATAGAATGAAATTGCAAATAACTTTACATACAATTGCTTTTTAGGCAAGTTGCAGAAGAACATCTGAAGAAGATTAGAGAAGCCAAAGAGTAAATCATACTTGGAAATTCAATCAGATTTAGCTTCATGAATTTATCCACTAATTATTTCATACTTGATCAAAAGGCATTTAATTTTAACATTTAACTTCTCTAACCAGAGTCCCTCTAGTAAGCAAACATGGCCAAGGTTTGGCATAGATCCAATCCAACTTTAATAATGTTCTAAAAAATGAAAAACCAATTTTTGATAGAGCACACTAAAACAATCATGCTCTTTAGCAGAGCTAATGGCTAAAAGTGCTGCCAAAGCTATTCCTTGCTATTAGTAGCTTTGAAGCAAAAATGACATAAAATTGTATTCCCCTGTGTGTGCTAGACTGTAGATGATCTTGGCCTTGATCAACAAGTGAAAGTGTATAAGAACTTATAGAATGGTATCTATCTAAAGCTTTTAAGGCTTTAATCTTGGGTTAGTATTATTCTTTAAAAGTATGAAAGATTGAGCAAGAGTAAATCTTCATAGATCCACACTAATATAAAGTGGCAGAATCATGGAAGAATGGCCCAATCTATAACGCTCTAAGTTTAAAAGGGTAAAGTTACCATTAAAGAATTGTAGACTATCATTTTCCTGGTGAATTTTAACAAATTTGAAAGTTTTAGTGGGCTTTTTAGCTAAAACAACTATGATTCCTTTGAAAAAAGAGACTACTTTTATCATAGTCTTTGCTTCTATCACTAACACATCAATGGAGCTAGATAAAAGTGGGCACAAGAATGCCATGTGTGTAATTTTGACCAGTTGCTCATCTAAATTTTGCTCTAAAACATCTAAGGAGAGAAAATACAAAGAAGAGTAGTAAGAAGGATGATGGCCATAAATTAGTCAAGACAGCTAGCTTTGTTCAACCACGGGGAACTTTTTCTACCATTTGTTTTGGCATTGATAATGGTTATCAAAAACCATAAGTCACAACACAAGAAGCAAATATATTTCACAACATTCAGCAAGTGCCCTTTTCCCATGTATTGAAAAGTCAAAACTTAGCTTCAACTTAAAACTAAAAGGCAAACCTCAAGTGAAAAGTATAAACCACGATGTGTAATTAGAATAGTTATAGCATCTACTATTCTTATGGTCACACCCATTCATGCGATTTTTTATGAATCCCATCACACAAACTTAAAGCACAAGTTTCACAACTAATTTAACACAAGATAATGTCAACATAACCTTGCAAAAACTTCAATTATAGAGAGCATAATCATATATGGATTATCCAAATTTGTCATCTTCCTAAAGTTCCCATTGCTACTAGATACAAGAATGTGAATAAATACAAGAGAAAAGAAAAGAAAGAAATAGTACCATGGTTCTTAGGGTAGACAAGAACCGCTAACAGCAGAGAACAAAAAATGTACAGCTCATAGTTATAGAGCTTCTTCATCATCATCACCAAAAATAATCAAAAATGGGTTTTCCTTTAGTAGGAAGATAAGACAAAGTGAAAGGGGAAAAAGAGAACCCTAATTTGTGAAAAAGGGAATTTGTCTTTTTTCAACACAATGGGAACTTCCTCAGTAGGAATGAAAGATGAAGTGGGGTTTTCAAGAGGAAAAGGAGGGGAGCAAAGCCCTTAGTTGCTAATAGTATTTATCTTTCATGCAAGAGGTACATGGAAAAGCACTTACGTTCAAAAAGGAAATTAGATGAAAGTACTACAAGAATTATTCCAGCTTTAAGGTATCTCAATATTTTGAGAATAATTTTATTAAATATTTATTTAGTATAATTTCAATTATTAAATTTAGATTAAATTACAAAATTCTACTTCATTGATGTTTATAAGATACCTTCTTATATTGTACTAATCTAACTCATACTTATTGTAGCAATTAATAACTTCAATTTGCATTCTGTTAAATTGGTAATAGTTGACCAAAAGTTTGCACATTTTAGCTAAGGATGGCAATTTTTCTCGGTTGAATAGGGATTAACTAGGAATTCTAGATTCCAATTGGGAAATAGGGAGAATTTTCTCCCTATGGGAATAGGGATCTCATTACTCGCCTTGCAGGGATCTCTGCAAATATAAGTTTACCTTAATATTTGCATATAATAGTTATATAATATATAATATAAAGGGTAAATTAGTAATTATATATAATTAATAAATAAATAATATAAATTTATTCATATTATAAAAATTTTATTTTAAAAAATTTCAAAATTTTGGATCCCCAAGGGGATCCACTCCCCTATAAGGATTAGGGATGGAGAAAAAAATTTTCCTATACTTTGGGATAGGGGAAATTTTTTCCCTTGGGTTGTGGAGTAGGGGACTACTCCCCGCCCCTACCCCTTATTGCCATTCCTAGTTTTGACTACTTTCAACATGAAAGAAGATGACTTGAAGGCTGGAACTCAAACACTAAAACCAAATCTTCCAACACAAACCTAATATTTTTTGCAGTCCATTATTGTCAAAAAATTATCTAATATTCTCATGTTTCATTGATTATCCAAATTTGGATTTGAATCCTCTACTTTTATTATTCTCTAATTTTGGTAACTGTCTATTTATCTCTCTAGTTTATATTAAAATATAGTTTGTGGGCTCTACTTTTTCTTCTACTAACTTTTTGTCTCAGTTTTATATTTTTCCCTCTCTTTATGTCCTTCTCTACCTTTGAAAGATGCAAAGGCAGAGGATTCTTGCCATCGAAATCCCAATCCCCTAGAAACTCTTAAATTGAAATAGGTAACTGAAGGAGAGAATATCAAATGAGTGGATAGATTGCTATCAACACCCTTGGGGAGAAGAACAAGTAGAGGAGAGAGAAGAGATGATTTCTATCTCTAAAATCTTGTCTTTTCATCCATCCACCTCTTCATCAATTTGATTGTTCATTTTACACTGCCTTTCTTCATTTCTTAGTGTTGGAAAATATAGACACAATGAGTCTTACCTTAAATTTTCTCATAGACGAAAATCTCTTTCGCTTTATGATTTGCTCATGTTTTTCACTCATATATTGGATCTACTGCTATAATTTGAGTCACAAACAACATAGCTACCATTTGAATCACAACAAGAATGTAGCTATTGACTGTCAGATCACGAGTATTATGGAGACTCTATTAGAAGCCTTCAAGTATAAATGTTTCAAATTCTAAATGTGTAAAATGGTACCTTGAAGAAAATATTCTAGAGAGATTAGGAAGAACTGAGAGTTAAAAAAAAAATTTGTGCATGAAATTTTTCTCTATTTAATTGTCTAGCCCATTTAATTGGCTCTTACACATTTTAAATATTCAACAATAGTTAAAAACCTATATTAACTAAAACTTCTCATAGGTAGAGTTGTACTTTAATTAGAAGTCTTATATCTTAGGATTAAATCAATTTAAACTCAAACTGACTAGATAATTAGTTAAATTATATTTTTGGACAAATAAAAAATGAATTAACTAATTTATCTCATAGTTTAATTAAAACTCATTTAATCAATTATTCTTAAGAAATATTCTTTAATTAATTGATCAACTAGTAAGTAATAAATTTCATCCTATTACATGTCAATGTGAACATGCCATGTGGCCTCTCCTGCTCATATACATTAAACATACCAATAAAATTGCGATCTCACAAAACATATATCCAGTCATTTGGAAAAATGAAACATGCGATCACAGTAGAATAGGTACAAGAGAATGATTGTTATATTAAGCTACCATTAAACTAACATAACATCACTCAAAATCTCATTGTATCCTAAATCATTTCATTCTCACATCAAACCATTTACATATTTAATCCCATGGAGGCATGCAAAGGTCATTACATGCATTTGTACTCATAGTTATGCCAACTAGTAAAGTAAGCATGAGTGTCTGAACAATAAGTCACAAATTGTAGGTAGACATGAAAATGACTTTTCCTTAAAATACTCATTCCAAGTCATTCAAATTTAGCTACTTTCCCACACATGTTCCACTAGACCATTTCTTTCTTGACCCATGGAGTGCATGCTAAAGTAAAAACACTAGACATAAATTTCATGACATAGTCCTAAGTCATAAAAGGTACTTAGGCTATGATTTGCATTCTTATGTAGGGCTCACATAATAATGAAACAAGGATCTATTCAATCACTCCCCTTTTTGGTCAACTTATGCTCATGCAATATGAACTACATGCTATGGTAGAGCTCCCACTAAGGGTTTGTCACGCTTTAATAAACATCATACAAAACATGGTTATTCAAATCACAAAGAGACTTACTTGAATCACCTCAAATTCATGTCAAACTTCCATTAGGCTTTGTGGAGTCAATAATCTTCACATGTGGACTCATAGAGTCTCATCTTAGCCATATGCTAAGGTGATTATTTTTAACAAAAAAAAACTTTTTGCCACAAAACCAATGAGGGTATCATCTACATTATGGTACCTAATGATCATTTAAGTTTAATCACACTCACTACTTAAGTGTTAGGACAATTTTCTTGCGTGAGAGAAAATTTTTTTTAAGTTTGTTGACAACTTAGATATGTGTCATGAATTAAAAGGGAGGCTCTTTTATTAATATATGAAAATGAATACAAAAAACATAACAAATCCTCAATAACCTAAAACTCCTAATGTTCTTGCAAAAAGCATCTCCAACAATAGATTTGGTAAGGGATCAATGAGCATATCATTGGTGGAAATATGCTGTAATTCAACTAGACTTTGTACAATGTTGGCTCTAATAGTTGACCATCAATGTCGCTAAAACTAGGTTTACACTCCCACCCAGTTAATATAAAGCTAGATTTGTGATTCTTTTTAGATATCTAAGTATTCTTTTGTCTATAACCTAATGAGTAGTCCCAGAATTACTTTGATATTTATTAACCATACCCATTGCAAAACATATGCCGAGTTAAGTAAACAATATAGTATACATTAGATTTCTAACTATACTAGTGTATAGTGCTCTTGCCATTTCTCTTTTCTCTTTCTTTATTTTAAGACATTGTTCCATACTAAAAGCCCTTATCCATTAAAGTATCTAAGGGTTTATAGTTATGCATTCTAAATTCCAAGACTTTTTGTGTTATAAGTTTCTTTAAACATACTTAGAAACCTCTTAAAATGATCCCTTGAGACTTTAACCCTAAGTACATAATCTAGTTCCCCATGTCTTTCATGTCAAAAGTGGAGGACAACCACTTTTTAGTGGTGATTATCAACTCTATGTCATTCCTAGTTAAGAGTATGTTATATACATAAAGTGAGAGAATTAGAAACTTAGACAATTGTTTTAGGCCACAAATGGAACATTTCAAGAACATACCTTGTGTTCTTGTCCCTTGACCTGAAAACCAACTAGTTGATCCATATAGATCTACTTGTCTATCTCTCCAGTTAGAAATGCTATCTTTACATCAATTTAGAATAATTTCAAATCTAGTTGTGCTACAATAGCTAAGATTAGGTGAATAACTGCAAATCTCATCAAAGGAGAAAATGTCTCTTCATAGTCCACTTCCTCTTTTTGGGGTTAGCCTTCCACCACTAATCAAGCTTTGTATTTGTAAATTGATCCATTTGCCTTATTCTTTATTTGTAAGACCTATTTGTTTCTAATGGTCTGCACCTAAGTGGAAGATCCACTCACTCCCATACATTGTTCTTAGCCACAAAACTAATTACGTCTTGCATGATAGCCATCCATTTATTTGGGTTTGGTGAACTTAATGTCTCTTCATGTGAAGAGGGATCACTAACGACCCTTGAAATGCTCAAGTGGGACATTCCCTCCATTTCAAAGTGTTTCTGGGGAACTTTTTCCTACACACTTCAACATAACTATGAATCTTCAAGAGTTTATTCCTCTATGCTCCTACTGTCATCAATATCCTCTTGAATGGATTGTGGATCTATTTCCAAGTTAATAAGTTAGGGCATTTTATTCTTGAGTTCTTCTAACTTAGAGTTCCAAATTTCTCTTTACATCACTAATAAAGGAAAAATATTCTTCTAGAAAATTCACATCATAGGACTTAGTCTCTCTAAGTTACCCATTAGGGTGTTCACTGTACATAATATAGCACTTAAAATTTTCAAAGTATTTAATAAAAATAAATTTATTAAATATAAGACCTAACATTCCAACTTATGGGAAGCATTGTGAACATACCCTCTTGATCCTCATGGATATAAGCCTTCTATATTAGGCTTAATACCATTCCATAAATCTTACAGAATGGTAGAAGTAGATTTTGAAGGCACATGTTTAAGAATGGATATAGTTGTTAAAAGTTCATCCCTCCAAAATTTATTGGAAGGTTGACCTAAGTCATCATTGATCTAACTATGTCTAACAGTATATAATTCCTTCTCTCCACAACACTATTTTGTTGTGAAGTTCTTGGTATCATCAATTGTCTATATATCCCTTTATACTGACAAAACTCTTTAATTGATTAGATAAGTATTCTTATCACCTATCAATTCAAAGAGTCTTTATACTTTTCTCTTTTGATTCTCAAACTCTGCTATGAGGCATTTGAAACAATTTAACGCTTCAAAATGGTGAGACAACAAAAAGATGGAGCCATTTTGTGAGTAATCATCTATGAATATGATGAAGTAGGATGTGCCATGTATAGGCTTTACATTCATGGGTCCACATATATCTAAATAGATTAATTCTAAAAGTTAAGATGCCTTCTTAACCTTATCAATAGGCTTTTTGCTAGCTTTACCAATGAGACAAGACTTACATGGAGGAGGACTAACTTTTGTGAGAGGGCCCAATAGCCCTTCCCAAGCCAGTCTAGCCATTTCTTTCTTACTCATTATGTCCCAATCTGAAATGCCATAATATGAAATTGGGCACCACATTAGAAGAAGAAGTAGTATGGGTAATATTATTGAAACCATTATCTATGTCTACTATGAACAAACCATGTTCAATATGTCCATAACCATATAAAGTTTTTTTATGATAAAGGACAAACCATTATTCTTGAAATTAAATCTAAATGATAAGTTTAATAGTGCATAATATGATAAAAGATTAAATTAGAAAGTGGGCACATGTAAAACATCATGTAGGATTAGTTTGTGTCCATTATGCAATGTCAATTAGTAAATACCAACTCCAACAACTTCTTTTTCATCTTTGTTCCCCACCATCACAAAGTGTTTGCTCTAGTGTCTATGAACCCTACACGATTACAAATTATATGCTTGCTTACTCCAAAGTTTGCAATCCAACCAAGGAAAGAGCAAGCTAGTAACACATGAATACAAACAAAAATACTATAAGGAACAAAATAAGGAAACACCTTTTATTGCTCATGATACTCATGAACAAAATGTCCATTCTTGCCATACTTATAGCATTTGAGCTTTAATTTATATTTCTTATCACCAAGCTTACCTCTAGGGCTCTTAGTGATCTTATTAGAATTTGAACCTTGTTTTTGATTTTTCATTTGTTTTCCCTTATGTTGGGACTTACCCTTGCACCGTCTAGCTTGTGCTACTAATGCAGCACTATGACTCGTATCTCTACATTTTACCTTAAGTTCTAAATAGCAAGAAATGTCATCAAAGGTTTGATTCCCATGCTATATGTAAGCATAAGCTTCACTTGTCCTACGAGGACTCTAGGATGGATCTAATGACTATTAAAACTTGTTATTCATCTATCAAATCACTTACCTTTAAAGATTTAGCTAGTGAATGTTTTAGATCCATAATATATTGGATGAACCTTAAGGTCAAAGCACAAAGCCTTGTGGTAGTGGTTCCATCATATTTGAGCCCCAGCTAGTCCTACATTTTCTTGGTAGTTGGAAAGTTTTCAAACACTCTAATGAGATTGTCATGCATGTAGCTTAACAACATAAAGGATGCACATCTATATCTCTTAGACCAAGTGTAATAGGCTTCTTTTTCACAATGATATTGGGCACTATTGCCCTCAGCAAGTGGATCCATGACATTTGTTAGATGGTCAAGCAACTATTGCTCATTAAGAAAGTACTAAAGCTTTCTCTGCCATATACTTTGTCTCTCTTAGTTAATTCAACAATGATGTTTTGAAGCATTTCACTACATCATTGCATAAATTTAATTAGACACATATTTAACAATTATTATTTATAATTAACACACTAATTTTCACCTATATTACTTGGTTGAAAATTTTACACTAGTGATAGTAATCATTTCTCAAAATGTAGATGAAAATAAGCATTTAATTTCATCTAAGTAAGAACAACTCCCATTTAATTTATGATAAATGTAGTTAAAATATTTATCTAAGACAATGCAAACATATTACATATTTAATTAACAAGTTCAACTAGGAAACTCTATTGATATTTTGGTGCTATGATCAAAATAATAAAATATATACATATTAGGCACACAAACATATTCCTTTACAAGGCCTCAAATAATAAATACATTCTCCAAAAACAATTGCATATGAATTATTTCCTACTGTATCAATCCACTTGATTTTAATTAGGGATATCGCACCATACTTGTATATATTCCGTTATTCTAAAGAAAATAAATAACACATAATTCAATCAAAAGCATTAACAAACTATAAATGCATTAATCACATAAATATCACACATTCACACATAATTCATGATTTTTAAAAATGTGATTAATGTAAAAATTTATTTTTGGAAAAAACAAATTTTTCCAACAAGTAATTTTCTTAAAAAACCCAAAATTAACTATTTTTGTGTAATTTTTATAAATAACACAACATTTTTTGAAAATTTTAAACACATAGCCAAAAATTACTTGAAAAATGGAGTTCATAATACATTTTCGTGAAAATTTGGCCTGGGGACATGTGTCACATACCCACATGTGATGGCAAGAATTTGTTGTTTTGCAACAAAACCACTCTCATAGAGATTGTAGAGGAACCATATGGTGGTTTTGAATACATATTTTAAACCATCTCACCCTTCACTATTGAGTGGTACGTTAATATCCATGAAAAGAGCTTTGGAGGATGGCATATGAGTCACTCTAATGTGGCACATGGGATGGGGTATCTTTAATGCCTTAAATATGAAAATTTTCCATATTTACCATGATGATGTGCCCTACTTTCTGGCCTTGTATCTCCTTAACCAAGCTCCAGTTGGCATAATTTTGGACCCATTAGAAAGAACTTGAAAATCTATTGCATATTATCCAATTCATGCATATAACATGTCAATTTGAAGATATTCTTCCATAGATCAAATCCATACAAAGATGTTATAATAATGTGCCTATTTAGACTCTCAAAATAGCTCAAAAGTAGGCTTCTTAGTAAGCACAAAAATGGATTTAAATATATACAATTTAGATCATGTAAGGACAAAGCACACATAAGACATACAAAGATGAAAGCAAGCATAAAGAGCCTCTAATACTACTATTGGAAAATATGCACACAATAGGTCTTATATTAAATTTTTTTCATAGACCAAGATCTTGCTTGCTTGACAATATACTTGTACCTTTCACTCATGTACAAGATCTACTGCCATGAAATTAGCAACATAGCTACTGTTGGAATTGTAGCATGAACACAGCTACTAGTTGTTAACTCATGAGCATAGCAATCTGATCATAAACACAACAACTACTCTTCCCGTGGTTATGGAGATGCTACCAGAGCTCTCCAAATATATGCATTCAAAATCCCAAAGGTGTTGATGGCACTTCAAGAAAATATTCTAGAGAGAGTAAGGAGAATTGAAAACTAGAAAATTTTCTTGTATGTAAAATTTTCTCTATTAAATATTTAGCCTATTTTCTAGGCTCTTACTCCTTATAAATATTAACTACCAATGAAAACCTATTTTAACTAGGATTCCTTATAGATAATATTGAGCTCTAATTAAGAGTTTTATCTATTAGGAAACTCAAACTGACCAAGATAATTACCTAGATTATATTTTTGAACAAAGCAAAATAAAACCAACTAATTTCTCTTACAATTTACTTAGAACTCATCTAATCAATTATCATTAAGAGATATTTTTTAATTAATTAATGAACTAATAATTAATTAATTTCATTCTATTGCATGTCCATGTTAACACACCATGTGGTCCCCATGCAATAATTAGGGAAGAGAAAAGGATTTGCTTTCTCTCTAAAAATGTCTCTATCTCATATGTCTTTCTCTTTAAGTGAATGAACAAATTGTTAAAGTGATTCGCATTTTTTAAAATTGACAAAAATGTATTAAGGGTTTTTTGGTTGACAAACTATGCTTCACAAAGAAATCCATTAAAGTTTCTACGTGTCTAGAGTGGAGTCCTCTCTTGCCCTTGTTCTTCAACACTTGGCGAAAGAGGATTTGATCAAGTTATACTTTATGAGTTCCATGTGTTGGACAACAATGGCATGCAATGCTTTCCTACTAGGACGAGGTATGTTTTATGGTATTCCTTTTGCCAAATTAGCAATAATCTACAAAAGAACTTAGGCTATAGCATTGCCACTTGAAATTTCAGCTTGTGATACTTTGATCAATTAGCATTTGTCTTCCTTTATTAACATGAAACACCATTGGCCTCACTGGATTTGTAGTGAAAAATTTTGTTTTGGGTTTAAACTTTCAATTCATCTTCCTTCATTGTGGGAAAGGTCAAATTTTGTAGAAGTTTCATAAGCAGTAATTTAGCAAAATGCAAATACAAAGATTAATTGCCACGGTGTTAAAGTAGATAAGGATCAACTCAATCGAAGGTATGTTGTGATAGAGTTTAGTGTAAAAAGTGTCTTTATCATTTAATTTTAAATTTATTAAATTTTACATATTAAGTTATAAAATTTAATAAATTTATAACATAGATTAAATTTTATATCTATTTAATATAAAAATTTTGTGTGCCTTATGTTCTTCTTTATTATTTTAGATTGGTACATAATATTTTTAATTTTACTTATTGTTTATGATTTTAAAAATTTATATTAAATTTAACTTTTAAAAACTCAAATTGTACATACTTTTCAGGTTAAATTAATTCATGAGTCTTTATAGTTAGGCCTTGTGGGTCCATACAGTTTAAAGCAATCTTGGTGGGTCCTTATAATTTTTATCATTTACGCCTTATGTTCCTGCCATCACAAAATGTCATAACAATGTTAACTATGTGCATATTTGGCACATTAAATGCCAGCCAAGCAATAGACATGACAAAAACTTTGAACACATGACATGGCCCTTCTTCCTTACCTGTTTATCTATAAAACAGGCCATTTGACCCACTTACAATATTACACAATAGCCAAGTAGAAAGATCTAAGAAAAGGGAGAATAAGGAGGCTGATCTCACTAGCATCTGCATCTATGGATTAAGCAACAAAGATGAAGTGGTTTTGAGTTCAAGATAGAAGGGGGCAGTAGCTTGCGGTAAGGACGAAGTTAACTTTTCTCTGGTTTAGATGTTTACGGTATATAAACATTGTTGTGGTGAGAGGAATAGGTTCTTTTTGAGATAGAGAAGGGGAAACTTTAAGGGGCAAACATTTATCATCCAAGATTCCTATGAAAGAAATTGAACCCAAGAAAATTTCACATGTTCACACAATAGCAAATTCAAGCAACACAATTGTAGTTCACAATCAAGTCAGAAAAAATTCAATCAAATAAATTTCATTGAGTGAATTCCTAGGGCATTTTTAAATAACAGCCAGTACATAAAGGACCATAAGCTTGCACTTGATGCATGCTCTAGCAGTAGCACTTGCATTGCCCATTTCTCACTTATAACTCTAGCCATGGCCACACTAAGACTAAAACTTTCTCTTTTGCTTTTCTAGTTCAATTTGCCATTGCTACTCGTTCTCCTTAGAATTAATCTATTTTAAACATTGTTACTATGGGCATTAATTATGACACCTTAGGAAATAATTTGCTATTTGAGGGTAAAGGCATTGTATTTAGGATTTATTTTATAGCACCTTAGGAAACCATTTGTAGAGAAAAGCAAGAGGGATTGTGGTTACTGTGTTAGGTGTAGAATGACAGTGATGGGCATGGCTTTGTTTCTTCAGGATTTGGCAAATGACCCATTTTACAGATAAATAGGTAAGGAAGATGGGTCATTTTGTTTGTTTAAAGTTTTTGCCACATATATTGCTTGGGTGGCATTTAACATGCCACATATGTATATAGCTAATAATGTTATAAGATTTTCTGATAGTAAGTACCTAAGGCATAAATAGAAGAAGCTATAGGGACCCATCGATATGGTTTTAAACTGTAAGGACTTGCTTGAAAATAGGGCCTAATTATAGGAACTTGTGAAATAATTTAACCTACCTTTTACAATAAATATATTCTTTTTCTAAAAATTCTTATGTTAAATTACTTGTTAAAGGTTGTACTAATATTATGTCAGCTTACATCAATTAGTTGTGCTTTTTCTTTTAAGTTTTCATATTGAAAATAGAAATTCATTCAAATAAAAGATCAAAGCAAACTTGGCTAATGACAAATACAAGTTTAGGAGGTACTTCTTCCATGCAAATAGAATCAAGGTGTGAGAAAGTGAATTAGCTAACTAATGTGCATTCGTCTTAACACAAAAAAGGAAATAGAGCTAAAGCATTTTGCCAATTCCTATAATCTTCAATGATGAACCCCAAATATGAGTAAATAAGAGAAATACTAAGCAAGGCATTAGCCACCTCCAAACAAACACAAATCTACTAACTTACCAAGGCCACCCTAAACAGCCATGGCTTTTGGCACTACAAGAGCTACCCTCTTTAATAATCCAACCAACTCTTAACTAATGGACCTAACCATAACATCCACATTCAATTTATAATTGCCTTGTTGTGGAGGCTTCTGTCTCATCATATTCATATGGTTTGAGGCAAATGTGTTCCATCTTGTAGCACTAGAATTGCATAATCTGACTAGACATCCACTCTCCATAAGAACACGATAGCAACTTCAAGTTGGTCCTTCGAATTTTATGGCACAATTGCTTCCACCAATCTTGAACAACTAGATTAAATAGTGATGACATTCTGAAACTTAGCAACGAGACAAACCAAACATGTTATAACCATGAGCACCCTAGAAAAATGTGGTCAATTGTATCTTCCATTTATCACACAATGGGCAAACTAAGGCACCTTCACCTCTCTATTGCACAAGTTCCAGCTAGTTAGAAGACTATTTGTGAGAGCTCTCTGTAAAAAGATTTTAATTTTTCCTAGAATTTGTGCATTCCAAATATTATTGCAACCTTCATCTCTAAAAAATAAAATTCTTATAGCCTTCTACCCATGCCATCCCAACATCGATAGCTAATTGTTGCTATGCTATAACTCTTAAGGTCTAAAATTTGGAATTTATAGCTTAGAGTTTTACAATTTTGCATTTAAGGTTCATTGTATAGAATTTAAGGTTTGGGGTTTTGCTTTTTAGTGTTTGAAATTTAAAGTTTGGTAGTTTAGGTTTTAGGGAGTTTGGGGTTTAAAGTTTTATGATAGGATTTAGTGTTTCATGGCTTAGCATTTAGGGTTTTAGGAGAGCTTAAGGTTTAAGGTTTAGGATTTAGGGTTTTATAGTTTTACATTTATGGTTTTATGATTTATGCTTTATGGTTTAAGATTTTAAAGTGTAGGATTTTAGGGTTTAAGAATTTATTGTTTAAGGTTTTGGGTTCTAAAATGTTTCAAGTGACATGGCACAATAACTAGGATTGACATCATTGTCAAGTCCTTAGTTTTAGGCCACATGGCATAATGACTAGATTAATTAATGTTCACATCATTGCATCCACCAATACTTAATAGAATCCATTAGAAATTGAGCAAAATTGTGTCAGCTTAGTAAATTCTAGGACTTGATTGTTCAATCTCCAACTAAAGAGATGAAATTACTCAATTTCAAAATTGATATGACCAAATGTGTGTTTAGCTCTAAAGCTTATATAATTATTGGATCTACCCATCTTCATTAACCTAAGAATTAATGAAATCTTCATATTGTCAACTTGTGCCTTATCTATATTTTCCTTTCCTTCAATGTCCATAGTTGGAAAGGTACAGATGATGATTGGTTTCTCCACAGGATACTCAACAAATATCTCTAGTTTAATAGTCCCCTTAATATAATCCAACATACTAACAAAACCCTCATAAGTGTGCACCTCTCCTAATCCATCATATATGTTCATGCCAAGTACTAAATAGAAACACTTATGGTAGTTAAAATATCCAAGATTGTGTACTAACTTCTTCTTTACTTCAATTGATAGTTCTAGAAGGTCCCATGAGTAAAGATTCCATAATTTCCACTAATCTATGCAAGTGGACATGTGGAAGTAAATTTAACTTCATAGTGCATAGTTAGAGTCATTAATTGATACATGCTAATTAGTAAAATTGAAAGTAATAAATCATCCTTAATATATATTAAAAAAATTACACACACAAAGATGCCAATCAATCTAGGATCACAAATCAGACACTCTTTTAACCCCATATTCCATAGGCATGTTTGGAAAGAGCATTCACCCAACATTTTGCACATTGTACAAAAAGGAAACATGCCATGTGACAAAGGAGATAAAAAGGGCTTACCTTTTTTGCAACCCTTGAAGCCCTTGGATTACTTGAATGGCATCTCTTGAGCTAAAAGCTTCAATCAAGAATAGCAAAACATTACTTCACTAAGTACATTGCTATCATGCCCAAGAGTAGGGATGGGCGTCAGTTTGCTCAAGTAGGTTTCAATCTTGCCTCTTAATGGAAGTGAGTTTGAATTGAGGAGGGTGAAGTACTATGTAATGGAGTGGATCAAGAGTGAGGTTAAGATGGAAAGACACAAAACCAAATGATTACATCTCCAAGTTCCAATATGACTAGTGGAGCAACTTCTAGGTGGAGTAAAGAGTTGGTCAAGGTCTTTGTATCCATGCATGACGAGGACTTCATTTACCCTCATAATGAAAAGTGGCTGGTAATGGTGATAGAATTTGGAGAAAGCAAACAGTTGAGATGTTGATTACACTATTGTGAACCTGTGAGGGGGGTGAAGAAGAAAAAGGTTGAAACCAATGGTATAATGCCATTGATTGGGAACTTCAGATGGAGGATTTAGAAGGTGAAGATTAGTGGAGAACAAAACTAAAGAGGAATACACTTAGTTTTGGTTCAATTTCTTACAAGTGAAATATTCGCAAATCAAATGAATCAATTGTACTCTACATCAAACCATTTGATCTAACACATTTGAACCCAACTTGTGAAACTAATTTGATTGAGATCCCTTTTTTTTTTTTTTTTGCAGTATTGATCTGGTTTAATCAAGCCTCTAGTTTATGCCTGCCCCCATCCAAATCAAAGTCAAGAGAGCTCGTTTATTGAGGATACAATCCTTAAAATGATTGTGCTTTAGTAATAAGAGTTTGAAAATGAGATTGAAGATGACATCTTTTTGAAGAACTTAGATGTTTTCTTCTCTTTTAAGTCAAATAACTTGCGATGTTAATGTAATTAATTATTTGCTATTGTTGCTTTTTTATATCTTTGGTAATACATCACTAATGCTTTAAAAAATGAACTAGTTGGCCCAACTAGTCAAACAATGATTGCCAATAAACTCTTTGAGCTCAATACTCATAATTACTATTAATCAAAATCTATCAAAAATCAACCAAAGTATGCCAAAATTGATCAAAACATTAGATTAGTTGGATAACCAAAACTTTAAAAAACAAAATGACCAAAAATTATCCACCATTACAAGTTGTGTTATCGCTATCACATGTAACCTTTAAATTGATAAAAAATTAAAAATAATTATTAGAATGACAATAAAATCTATATTTTTGTGAATTAAATGTTTTATTGAGTTAAAATCTACATTAATTTGATAAAATAAATGAATAAAAATTTATATAATATTTTTTGTATTATATATTTTATCAATATATAATATTATTTATATAAAATACTATCATTTAATTTGACTATTAATTTAACTGATTGAATCAATTTAACTGCGACTCACTATTTAAAACAATTTATTGACAGCTAGTTTATAAAGCACTATGCATTACAAAATCATTACCTATTTGATATTAAGATTAATGGAAAGGTTAAATTGATAAATAAAATGTTCAAAGAGCCATATGATACAATTGATCAATGTAAGCCAAAATTAATCAACAGTACACTTTTTATGGACCTACATAATAATTTTCTCAAAAATATCAATGTAGGCTAGTCAAGCGGATAGGACTTATACACTTTAAATAAATTATCTTAATTTTGATTCAAATTTTGTGTATAAAAAAAATTTACTTGAGAGAGATTCTTATTTAAGCCTATAATTATATTTTAAAAAATTTTTTATAGTCATATAAATAATATTTCAAAAAATAAAAAAATTAAAATTATTATAAAAATTAAATCCAAAACCCTAAAATAACCAAAAAAAAAAAACACTCAGATAACCCCTGAGCTCTCCCGCTAATGATTAACGGCTTGAAAGAAAAGGGTTTCTTTCCAACTCTTCTATTTTGCTGCCTCTTTTGATCGTCTTTTTCTCCGTGTGTTTTTGCCCTTTCTCCTTATCCATGGCATCCACATTAAACCTTCCCTATAAAAGCAGTGCCTTTTCTTCCTCAGACCATCGCCAGACAGGTTCCCTTAACTCTTATAGGCCTTCATTCTCTTCACCACACTCTCCATTTCGCACAATTTCTTGACTCTCTCTTTCTCTGAGTCTTAACCAGGTTTGCGAAGGAACTCTCTTAAGATTAACGCAATTGCAAAGAAATGGGAACCCACCAAATTCAATAACTTTAATTTTCATGGATTGGTTATTATTAGTTTTCTTCGCCATTTGTTGTTTTCAATGACATGCTTTGTGCTCAACAAATTTGGCTTGCAGGTCACTCCGCAGGCTGATGGAATACTTATTGGTCTCGAGGAGCTATCAGAGGTATCCCATAAACTCGTACTATTTAATGTTTAATATTATTTTAAAATTTTATAAGTTGGAATAGATGCGTACAATTGTTTATATTTTCTTTCTGTGATTTCCATACTTATTTTCTGTTCTCTATAGATATATAGATGTTGCCCATGTTCAAATCAGTGTCTTAGGTAGACATAATGTAAGGTTGAATGTAGGAGTATGAATTTTTTAGTAAGCTTTTCTTGTAAAGCTAGCTTGCGATGAGTGATCATAATTATACAAAACCAATGAGATTGTGATATGGAAGAACTCCAATAAGAAGGTTTGAAACATACTTTGAATACAAAGAATTAAATTCTATTTATGACATGGTTTTCTTATAAAGCTGAAACTTGAGTATTTCATATTCCTAACCTGTGGTGCTTGTCAATCTTACAGTTGGAACTGAGAGAATAGCTTAATCAAGTTCTTCTATACTGCTTCTGGCAGTTGGCATATTTTCATGTAATGGTCGTAGTTGGCTTTCCTGTTCTAGATGTTATAACAATGCCACCCTTTGCACCTGTGTGCTGCACAATAAAAGAATGTAGGATATGCGATTCATATTTACCTGCAACATTTTAAGTTTCTGTCACTGCTCAGGCATGACAATGATGAGAGAGGTAGAGGATCGACATGAGTAGGAGTCTTCGAGTATATTCTGGTCCTTCTTTTAGATATGATGCTCAAGTACTGTGCTTCCATATGTGTGACTAATTTCCTTTCAAGTTCATGGCTTTACAGAATGTGATGAGAGTGCATTATAGAACACATAAGAAATGCTTGGGTTGATGAGAGTGGAGGGTGCCATATTTTCAACATTCTATGATTACAGTGGACTAGTAGTGAGTGCCATATTTTCAACATTCTATGATTAGAGTGGACTAGTGGTGAGTGCCATAGTTTCAACATTTTGTTAGGTCATCATGCTTCAGACAGGTACTAGTATAGAGTGCATAAGAATTCATTACAATTTCTTTATATGTGATTATGTGTTAAGTTATTGGCTCAATACTCACAAGTGAGTATATCATTCCATATGACAATGCTTATATCTTAATTTATGGGGTGTTTATTCCTTTTTTATTTTTTTTTTATAAAAAAGTTTCTATTGGTGAAGAATTATCTATATTTGATTTTTATACAGCTTGAACTTGGTTTAACTTTTCCCACATAGTATTAAATAATAAAGATAGTAATCTGTAAAATCTGCATATAATGAGTTTTACAGTACAAATTACTAAGGTTCAATGGCCTAATACAGTTGGAAGAATGATAATGAATAGAGAGATAACTAAGAAAAATTTTAATTGCACAAATAAATTTCTATGACTAGTGAATATAAATTTTTACTTGGTGATGACCTTGCATATTGGTTGTTGCATACTCTGTTGTATCATGAAGAATTAGTTTTGATATTTTAATTTGCTTTGTCATATCCTCTTTAGATATTAAGAAATTAAGACTATTTATTCTGCATGCAAAAAATATATCCAATTATGTATGCATTCTGCTGCAGAAAACAGCTGGTGGAGTTTTGCTGCCCAAGTCAGCTGTTAAATTTGAGCGATATCTCATGGGAAAAGTACGTAGACATGGATCCCTTTGGTGTTCTAAGGGGCAGAAATATTTTCTCATTAAGATAGTTTGTGTTGCATTGGCTGTTTTGATCATTTGGCTACTTTCTTCACATGGGTTTCAGATTCTTTCTGTTGGTGCGGAGATTGAACAAGTAGAGCCTGGAAAGAAGGTAAGGATTTCATTGCTATGAAATAGGCTAATTTCTATTATATTCGAATAACGAACTATCATGTTATTGGTACAACCATTTGGTTATTTGTCGGATACAATTATAGAGATGTACCAGCACATGGTAGAGGCTTTCTTATAAAAAAAGGAGTGGCCATATGTTGGAGAGTACAGATTGGAAGACACAGCACTACTCTTGACTGGGGAGAGTTCATGGTCTAAGGACAGACTTTTGGAGCATCGATAACAGTAGTATTGTTACCAATTATTTATTTATTGTTTCCTGTCTAAGTCATGTTAGGGCCAAAATGGAGCAAGGCCCAAAGGAAGGTCCATCTTGGAAAGTACGCTAGGAAGAGAAAAAGGTAGTCGTTTAGAGGGTATCTTTGGAAGTATGAATCCATTCAAGGGGAATGATTGTAAGAGGCAGAGTGAGGCGTGAAGGGAGGCAGTTAGACAATTTTCTTTTGTGTAAGCTTTTGCTTGGGCTAGGGAGATCATCCCTGAGCAAGGAACTTCTTTCCTGGGAGCCAAGAGAGTGCCTTGTGCTCAGCTTTCCATTCTGTTTTTCCATTACAGTTGCATCCTATTTCACTATTTTGATTTAAGGGTTCCTCGCATCCTATGACTTCATGTTTTTATATGTGTTGCTTTATTTTTATCTAGTATAAAATAGTGTGTAACCAAAAAGGAGGGACCTAGTGGGACTGCGAGTTGTCTGGCCTTATATGGTAGTTTGAGAAAACATATTTGTGTGAACCAATTAACAAAGGGCATTTGATTGGGATATTAAAAAAAAAAAGATTTCATATACTAAACAAGATGCAAGGAATGACAATTGATGTCTTTTATAATAAAGGATAGTTGAGTACGATCTGGTAATGTGGTATAACCATTATGCATTGATAGATGACCCGTATCTTAATATCTCCATAATGCAGTAAGTTAGAGCTTAACTGTATTCAAATCTGTATATGTTACGAGGATTGTGGAGTAACTTAAGGATGTATTGAATATGTAATATTTTGGTATGATAATGAAATATTTTGTGTATATTTCAACAAAATGGATAAAGTCATGTTTGCATTGTTTTTGGAAACTCGGGCTTTTTGGAATATTACTTGAAAGTCGCTAATTGTTATCCTTTGGCAGGTTCTGTTGTCAGACATAAATGCTTATGAGGTGAGAGACCTAAATATTTTCATTTTAAATATGATGATATTCGATATTCTGGTAATATAAGTTTTTAAAAGTTAATGAGATGCACATTACCTGCTAGAGAAATATTTTTTACTTGAAGGACAACTGATGCGAAAAGTATTTGTTACGACCTCACTGGTACGTATGCATAGACCACATAGGGTAGAGAGATTAGTCAGGAGTAATTGGTATAGAAGAAAACCATATTTTGTTTTTTTTTTTTTTCATTTTTTTGGTTTTGGCCAAATTAAATAAATATTCCGAGGTCTTCTTGCCTGCAGTTTTCTGTCTTTCTTGAAAGTATTTACCACAATTATCATGCTGTTTGCATCAATTATGTCATCATGGATTAATATGGGTGTAATTCTGTCAGCTGGATTTGGGAACTGATGCAAAGCACTGCTTCTGTAAAGAAAGTGATTTATTGGCCATGGTTGAATAGGTTTTGGCCTACTGTCTGAGATGTGGAAAGGAGAAGCCTATAAGTATCTGATAATACTGGAAATTGCATTGAGGAAACGAAATGCTTTACCAGTTTCAATTCATAGCCCGTGTTGCATTTTGTTTTGTTGAGGTGATGTTATATTGACTTCAATATATGGCATCGGAAGTTTTTGAGACAATTTTCCAAGTGTGGGCTTATCTCATCAAAAAATTTATAGAGATGCTATATGCGTGAAAGATAATGTCAGTATAGAATTGTAATCTGATGAACAAATCCGACAAGGACGCCCATCTTGCACTGAGATTGTGCCTGTGCATGACTGAATGTGGTTCCGCGGAATCAGCCAAACTACACTGGCAATCTCACATTACGGCCAAGCAGTTCGATGACGTCGAGTCCCAAAGTAAAAGATGGCTCATCCTCACTGCTATCGGCTAGCTTCATATTGTTAAAATAGTTGCCTCACCCTCCCTTCCCTCCTCCCAAACAGAAGAAAATAGTCAAAACAATTCAAGCAGAACAAAATAGATGAATTAAGTAATCAATCATTCCATCGTCTAAGTAAATTTTGGTCAAGTGAAAGTTTAATGAAACAAATTGATCATGTAAAAACATTTTAATTAAAACGAATACAAAAAAGCCTGAGAAGATATTAAATGAAATTGATAAAAAGAATTTAACAAAATTTATAGAGTTGTAATTTTTAATGGAATTCACCAAGCGGAATAAGCTTGGTTGTCATTGTTGATGTATTTTATTGTCGTTGTGCCTCTTTGTCATCTATGTTTGGATTAATGTTGAATAAAATTATTAAAAATTATCCATACAAATTGCTTGGTGGCTAATTTTTTTTTCTCAACTCAATTGGTTTTGAAGATTGCAAATCTGCCGACTGATGTTGGCACCAGGGGTCGAATCAACCCCGACCCTATCCCCATCCCTCGGTTCGATTCCCTCCCATGTATTCTAAAAAAACTAAAAGATAAGATGGCAAATCTGATTTATTTTTCATTGGAGTGAGAATCTTGATTCTGCATTGGATTAACTCAATTCTCCGTACCCGAAATATGACTTCCACATTTTATTCTTCTATTCATCCTTCCTCACCACAAACTGCCTCTGCTCTCAAGATTTACCATCTTGTGCTGCCGATGAATGTTGCCTTGTGTTGCTGCGGCATGTCTCGCCATTATCAATGGTAGGATTAGATACCGATAAAATTTTTTTATGCTCGATTCCATTCGTCAAAGAACGTTGGTTGGTTCATTTGGAGCCACATATATTTCTACCAGCACCACTGCCAAATTTGATTGCTCGAATCCAAACTCAACAGCAGAGCAAGGAGATAGTAGAGACATCGAGGAACCAGAGACAGCAGTGCGTGCATGCTTTTGGTTTATGAGTTGTTCCCTCGTCTAGTAGAACAAGTACATGCGCCCCTATAAAATGGTGGCGCTGCAAGAATAGGGGAATCAAAGATGAAATAGAGAAAGGAGAGAAAGAGCAAAAAGGAATGAAGAAACAGGCATGTAAGGCAAAAGGGAGGGCTATTTTCTAGGAAACGACAGAGCTTTGCTAGTGAGGCCGAGAGTGAGGTGAGCATGGTAGAGGGAGCTGAAGAAAAGAGAAAAGTGGCTTTTTGTCTATTTAAATTAGAGTTTAAGTTAGGTTGTAAAATTTATTTATGTTAATAGTTATAGATAAATTTAAATTTATTTAAAATTAAAAGATATTAATTTATTTTATTTAAAGTTAATTTAATATTAAAAATAAATTAAATTATTTTTTCTTTCTCAAATTCTTTTAGTAAAGTTTAAGAAATTATATCCTTTGTTTTATTTTTTTCGTTTAATATACTTATATGAAACTTGCATAAAAAAAAAATCAACAAAAACTTTGATACTTTTTTTCTCAACGAAAGAACCAATTTATGAGAACTTACTTAGCTTGCTTATACGGAACAAAGGACTTCGTGATTCGAAACAGCTAAATCTCTCATATCTAGATTTCATGATTCTATTCATCCCCTCATTCCCTTTGTTTCACATAAGTACCGTTATTGTTGGAGGAGTTAAAGGGTGGGACGAGGGGATTTGGGGTTGCATCTTTAGTTACTATTAGGGTCGCGTCCTTTGTTTTGTGTCATTGTCACTACTGAGTGACAAAATTGTGGCAAATATAATTTGTGTAAGTCTTTAAATGATGTCCTAAACATGAAATGACATCTAAAACAGAATAAAAGCGGAAGAAAAACTAACCTCTAACCATTGCAATCTTCAAGTCGAAAGTTGCCCACGGGATACTTCTAACTCAGGATTTCTCACTCTTTGATGGTTTGCTGAAGTGTGTTTGGCTTCTGAATGGTGAGAAACTAAGCCAGGGGACCCCGTATATATAGTGGCCCGGTGTTGCAATGTCTTCCCATCAAAGAGGGCGACGCCCTTCGGAATTCACTCCAAACAGCCGTGGAAACGTCGAAAACAGACCACTTAATGGTCTATTACGCACGTTGGCTCCACCCAACGGTCAGAAACTGAAGTTTCAATGGCCAACGTTTAGAAACTCCAACTTCAATGGTGGCCAACGGTAAAAAACGTAAGAAACCGAGGAGGCAAAGAGACGTTGGCAACCATGAACATTGCCAGCTTCTCAGATTTTGTTCATGCAACGTGTAGTAACTGAAGGCCAACGTTTTACATTCTCCCACTTGGTCCGTATACTCAATAATGTTTTCACAGTTTAGATTCCAACAGTAGAAAACTAAATACACGAATCATGGCGATAAGTCCTTTTAAAGTGAGTATTACCTTCCATGTATTACAATGTAATTTGTTTCCTCAAATTCACTATAACTTAATGAATAAGCCCTATGCTCATTCAAGGTCATCTTAATTGTTATTATTCTCAAAAATAAATAAATAAATGTGCACAAAAAAGAGAAAACAACATATGTATAAATAAGAGCTTTATTACAAAATGATGAAAATTTTACATCATAGTCTCAATGTGAGACCAAGTCCTATTCTAATTACATGATCCTTAAACCCTCTTAGTTCAGGAACTTTGAAGTCAGAGATATTTATGGGTTGAAAAGCTGCATAATATGCTATGTCAAAATTTGAGGCAACTAACTATTTCTTTATGATATGTCTTACCAATGTAAAGTATATCTAGTAAATCATGAGCTTAGTAACAAATAAAACTGCCTATGGGCTAAGCCTTATTCAATTAGGTTCATGCAGCTTTATGATGAAACTGGTAAATTATCCCTATTTCTTAAATCTTGTGGGTAATTAAGAAAAAAGAAAATTTACCATTCCATCCTAATTAGACATATATAATATGATAACAATCCGTGGAATAATGATTATCACATCATATATATTAATTACAATTTTATGTCTTTTACTATATGTGATTTATTTCATAATGTGTAATTTTAGAATAATCAAATGTGATGTGGCTAAACTCTAATTAAACTAAAATTACACTAATCACATGACATTATAGAGAAACTAAATGCTTGCTAATAAGTAAATAAATATGTAAAAGCAAGCTTGCATAATGGAAATTTAAATAATTAATTAATCAACTTGTGTTAAAATGTGACTAATTAATTAAAATTTTCCTCAAATAAATATGCCAAAACACTCCCAAAAACAAATTTCAAATATTGGGTATATAGCATTTTCAATCATAAAGTTTGGACAAAAATAAATATTAAATTTCAAATGGATTATGCTAAACTTTGTCCAAAATAATAAATTATTATTATTTTAATTAATAAATAATACCCAAATATGAAATTTTGATCATATTAAGCTAAATTTTAAATGGGCCATGTCAAAAAGCCCAAAACATCAGCCTAATTCGGCCCAAATCAGAAGTCCAAATCCTTTTTTTTTTGGTTAAAAAACAGAACAGGCCCGGAAGCTCGGCCCGAAGACCCAGAATGCGCGGCCCGGAACCCGGCCCAGACAACATTAATGAAACAGTGCTTTTCAGGGATGCTGGGGCTGAATTTCAGTGCATCGAAACGACATGTCACTTACAAGGAGGCGACCTGTCGTCTTGATAAAATGACATGTCGTTCATCGAAACAACCTGTCGTTTGGGTTGTCCCCTACCTCCAGCCGGGTCACACGACCCGACCCGAACCCGCGTCGGACCCGCCTGAAAACCTGATAGTTTCTGGCAATTCCGGACGTATTTTTTGACGTTTCAAAAGTCCAAATTGATCAGAATTTCATGAGGAATCTATTTATGCAATCAAAAAACGAAAAATACGCATGCATGAAGCAACCCGACAGTCTGGAATTTTCACAAATTTGAAGTTCGAAAATACAGCAAGACGGAGGCTTTTGCAAGCTTTGATACCAACTATAAGTCTCTAAATGATGTCCTAAACATGAAATCACATCTAAAACAGAGTAAAAGCGGAAGAAAAACTAACCTCTAATCATTGCAATCTTCAAGTCGAAAGTTACCCACGGGATGCTTCTAACTCAGGATTTCTCACTCTTTGATGGTTTGCTGAAGTGTGTTTGGCTTTTGGATGATAAGAAACTAAGCTAGGGACCCCGTATATATAGTGATCCAGCGTTGCAACGTCTTTCCATCAAAGACAGCAACACCCTTCGGAATTCACCCCAAACAGTCGTGGAAACAGACCACTTAATGGTCTGTTACGCACGTTGGCTCCACCTAATGGTCAGAAACTGAAGTTTCAATGGCCAACGTTCAGAAACTCCAACTTCAATGGTGGCCAACGGTCAAAAACATAAGAAACCGAGGAGGCCGAGAGACGTTGGCAGCCATGAACATTGCCAGCTTCTCAGATTTTGTTCATGCAACGTGTAGTAACTGAAGGCCAACATTTTACAATTTGTCCATTTAATATTAGTTTTTTCAGATTTTTATTTTTGTTTATGAATAAATTAGAGTTAAAATATTTAAAATCAATTGTTAACAGAAAATAAATATCATTTTATTTATAATTCTAAGAGTAAATAAGTTTAACAAGTTAATTGGAGTCATAATTTTTCTTTTTTTTAATTATTTTACAATTGAAAGGTGATTTTACTTATCTTATCCACACTTAAACTAATTTAGGTAAATCAATTCTAAAAATAATATATCTAAATACAAAACAAATTAAGGGTTAGTTACTTAACTTTAAGGTTGAGCAATTTTGTTCTTTAACTTATGCAATTGACACAAAATCAATCATGAGTCACTATATTTTTATTTTTGGGTCTAATATGGCTCATTGGTTGCTAACTATATTTCTTTTCTCCCATTATGCGTAATTCATTTGCTAAGTTATGAGACCATGATGAAGAATAAAGAGCAAATCATGTCAAATTTAAGAACAATTGTAAAGATTGAATCACTATAAAAACATTACATAATATTATAATAGAAGAAATGAAGTATATATAACCACAAGAAAGCCATATTAGTTTCAAAAATAAGAATTTGATAATTAAATTATCTAACTCAAAATTAAGGGACTAGAACCACAAGCAAACTAGATTGATTTTGTATCAATCGCATAAATAGAGAGATAAAATTATTCAACTCAAAATTAAGGGATTAGATTTCAAGGTATCAAAATCACCCTTGCTCTAACACAAAACTATGTCAATACAATTGTTTTAAAATCAATTATTTTAAACTCATTTATATTAAAATCAATTTTTCTTAATGAATACACCAATCAAACCCTTAAAATAGTTTTCTTCACTACTATTAAGGACACTTCAAAACAAGAGTTAATTATTGGATACTGTTTGGACATTTTTGTCTAGAAACAATAATTTGAAAATACAGTTTGCCACTTTAAATTTGAGTGTCATTATGCTAGTTATCAATGTTTGTGCATCTAAGTAAACTTGATTATAAGTAATGCCATAGTAGGAGCAAACATGAATCATGGAAAATTCCAATGTAACAAATAAATGATCATTACACAGCATGTGACCACTTTCTTTAATACGTGTCCATGTTTCTTCATTGTCGTAATTGCTATCACTTATTTAAAATGTAAATTCTGCAATGTTTTTCCCTTTGTGTATCCATGTTTCCTGCTTCCCTTCCTTCCCATTACCATCCTACACAAACATTCTCGATACTGTAATTTATAGAACCATCTATAGATGCCTTTAATGCCCCCAATTTTTGCCTGCTGATCTGTTCTGACATATGATCTCTTTCTTTTATTTCAGTTAAATTAAGACTTAGAAAAACTATGGACTGAGAAGAACCATTGGATCACACTAGGTGTTGAAGTGGCTGTATGATTCAAAAGTCTCTATGCAGATAGAGTATGTAAATCTCAATAGCTTCCATTTTTTGCATCTCAATTATTTCTAGCGTATGGATTAGCCTAAGAAACTTTGGACTTGAATTAGTGTAAGGGCTGATCACATTAGTCCACTCTCCGCTTTCAGCGTTCCTTTATTTGATTGTTGTTGGCTGCTTAAGTAGCTAACAAGTAATAGTGATCAATGATCATTTTCAAGCAATTCATAGCTGTAAGCTTGTGATTTCCATTTCCATTCTCAATGTCAAGCCAGGTATATCAAGCATATCAATGGCATGTGCTGTGCTAGAGCAAGGAAATGGAAATTTAGTTCTTCGAAAGGACCTCCAATTGATCAATTTGAGTGTGCCTCTGAATTTTAATTATTCAGAAATTATATTCCCATGATGTACTCTTCACAAAATCCTCACAATTACTATGTATTAAAGCTATGTTTTTCAAAGCAGCTTTATCATTTTTCTTAATACACTACATGTTTTCTTTTAAGAGAACAATGCACGAAGTAGGAGTAACGTGGCACCAAGATAGAGCATTGCTAGGAATTGTAAATTCAGCAACAAATTTTATGCATCGTTATGAAATCTGAGTAATCTATCCTGGTTCTGTTGTCTTGCATAATTTCGGCTTGTTTGTTGTATGTTGAAAGCGTGTCTTGCAACCAGAGCAAAGTTCAATGGTGGAATTAAGGTAAGCATGCAGCATATTTGCATGAAAAGAGCGCAAACTTCATTGGAATAAATGTTACAACATTTGGTTTAAAGAAAATGAGATACATATACTAAAATTCAAATAGATGTAACTCAATGATTCCCTCGTTCCCTTTCGGAGAATACCAAGCAACAACCTTTCCAGACTGCAGAAGCCTCAAGGAGTAACTGAAGCTGCAGATGAAATCTTCTATTTTTAGACCATTTTTCCTAGAGAACTATTCAAATGAAATTCTGGAATATGCTCGAAAGACTGTTGGTCCTGCAACCTGCAAGTAGAAAATCAGAATGAGTGATGCTTAGCATGTATCCATGATAGAGTCAATGAAGCTGCAAATCTAATTCTTACTACTAAAAGTAAATTAATATCATACATTGCAGGTGTCTATTTGTTCAGATTTTTTTATTGGATGCTAATATTTATGCTTGTAAAGAGGAGGCCTTTCTATTACTCATCAAGCAGAATGCTAAGCAACTATGGTTTGTTCTTTGATTAGAACTTAGAAGAACTCAATAGTAAGATATCTAAGAAAAGCCTGCTTTTAGCACTCACTGGGTTATGATAGCTTTAGTCAAATAAGCTTGTTTTTCTTTCTTTCTTTCTTTTTTATTTTTTATTTTTTATTTTTTATTTTTCAGTTGCGAGACATTTTTCCCTTAAAAAGAGCAGATACCTGCCGTTGAAAGATTATATTCAACCGAGGTCAGGCTGATGGATTTTCACTCATGTCAGTACTTGAACTCTTAAAGCCATTCAGAACCTTCTTGGCAAAGGATGAAGCTGAACACATATCAAGGCGAGCATCTACCCTGGTTAGATCCCCAAAATCATTTCTGAATTTTCCATGCTGAAACGTATAGCAAACTAAACCATATAAGTCAGCATTAAAAGGAGATCTCTTGCTTCTTTGCATTTCAATATCTTCACTTGAATCAACAGCAGAGTGGCTCTTCCCATCCCAAATCCATGCAGCACCGGTGACACCTACAATGCATTATGAATCATTAACACAACAAATATAAGAATAACCAAAACTAATCCCAAAAGCTTTGGACAAGATGACAAATGGACAACAGGCTGACAAGTAACATGTCAATAATATATGGCAATCACTTTTTTCAAATGAATTTAAAGGCAATAATTATGAAATGCAGAAGAAAGGAAATTGTAAGAAGGAAAAGAAATGAAAAATCACTTATATAATCCCTAACAAAGGACACTTTTCTTCACCCTCCTTAACCTGGTACACAAACCCCAGAATAAGTGCAGCTGAGTCCACATACTAGTTTCAAAGAGTAATGCTATTTCTACGTCATTTTTTCGCTACGTTTGCTACGTCTCCGACGTGGCAATCGAGCAGGAAATGGAGCAAAGTTAAATTGAAAATTTAAGCGCGACGAAAGCGAAAATGAAACACTCAGCCTCTCTCACTTGCTCCCACTCTCGCTCTCCCGCTCTCTAACTCTCGGTCGCCGGCATCCTTTGTTACTCGTTTTCCCTCGCGCATCATCGGCTCAGCTTTCTCGGCTCTTTTGTCGCCATCGCTGTCCAGTCAGTCCTCCTTTTGTGAACTATTTAGTGGGTTGGGCAAAATTTAAAAAAAAAATGAATAAAGCACAACTCGAAGAAAAAGGAAGAACGACTCTTGTTTATTTTCATTTCGAACCACATCCTATAGTTTCTCTCTCCCTGGGGTTTCTGTGGCTCGCTTCTCACTAGCATTTCTGTTTGTATACTGCTTATTCAGGTTGGAGGTTGTGCTTTTGTTCATAATACACCTTGCATATAGCTATAATGATAGGTAAAATGTACCCACCATTCTATCTTCTCTTTTTCTATCGTCATTTGTTTTCTATCCATGCATGAAATGTTAAAATGTAATATGGCGATAGCTAAAGTGTAACGTGCGATACAAAACTGTAACTTACTAATAGCTAAAGTATAACTTTTAATGGAACATTTACTTTACCTAAGAAAATAGTATAATGGGCTAGATGAGGTTTCTCTTTCAAATGGAATGTTTACTATGCATAAGTAGTTTTGATCAATTGCATCCAAATTGAATCATGAAATTTTTTACGCGAAACATGACGATAGCTAAAGTGTAACGTATAATACAAAACTGTAACCTACCGATAGCAAAAGTGTAACTTTTAATGAAATGTTTACTTTGCTTAAGAAAATAGTATGATGCACTAGATGAGGTTTTTCCTTCATGAGGTTTTCCTTCAAATGGAACGTTTACTACACATAAGGAAGTAGTTTTGATCAATTGCATCCGAATTGAATCATGAAATTTCTTACGCGGAACATGGCGATAACTAAAGTGTAATCTCGCGATTGCTAAAGTCTAACATGCGATACAAAACTGTAACCTACCAATAGCTAAAGTGTAACTTTTAATGAAACTTTTAACAAAAGCCGACACTTAGGCAAAATAAACGTTCTATTAAAAGTTACACTTTAACTAGGTTATAGTTTTGTATCGCACGTTACACTTTAACAATCACGAGGTTACACTTTAGCTATTGCCATGTTCCGCAGCAGAAATTTCATGATTCAATTAAGATGCAATTGATCAAAACTACTTCCTTATGCGTAGTAAACATTCCCTTTGAAGGAGAAACCTCATCTAGCGCATTATACTATTTTCTTAGGTAAAGTAACGTTTCATTAAAAGTTACACTTTAGCTATCAGTAGGTTACAGTTTTGTATCACATGTTATACTTTAGCTATCACCATGTTCCGCATAAAAAATTTCATGATTCAATTCGGATGCAATTGTTCAAAATTACTTCTTTATGCATAGTAAACATTCCATTTGAAGGAAAAACCTTATCTAGCACATCATACTATTTTCTTAGACAAAGTAAACGTTTCATTAAAAGTTACATTTTAACGATCGGTAGGTTACAATTTTGTATCGCACATTACACTTTAGCAATCGCGAGGTTACACTTTAGCTATCGCCATGTTCTGTGTAAGAAATTTGATGATTCAATTCGGATGCAATTGATCAAAACTACATCCTTATGCATAGTAAACATTTCATTTGAAGGAGAAACCTTATCTAGCGCATCATACTATTTTTTTAGGCAAAGTAAACGTTCCAATCAAAATTACACTTTAGCTATCGGCAAGTTACAGTTTTGTATCGCACGTTACACTTTAGCTATCGCCATGTTCCATGTAAGAAATTTCATGATTCAATTCGGATGCAATTGATCAAAATCATTTCCTTATGTGTAGTAAACATTCCATTTGAAGGAAAAATCTCATCTAGCGCATTATATTATTTTCTTAAGCAAAGTAAACATTTCATTAAAAGTTACACTTTAGCTATTAGTAGGTTACAATTTTGTATCGCACGTTACACTTTAACTATCGCCATGTTACGCGTAAGAAATTTCATGATTCAATTCAGATGCAATTGATCAAAACTACTTCCTTATGCGTAGTAAACATTCCATTTGAAGGAGAAACCTCATCTAGCGCATTATACTATTTTCTTAGGCAAAGTAACGTTCCATTAAAAGTTACACTTTAGCTATCAGTAAGTTACAATTTTGTATCGCACATTACACTTTAGCTATCACGAAGTTACACTTTAGCTATCGCCATGTTTCGCGTAAGAAATTTGATGATTCAATTCGGATGCAATTGATCAAAACTATTTTTTTATGTGCAGTAAACATTCCATTTGACAGAGAAACCTCAACTAGCGCATCATATTATTTTCTTAGGCAAAGTAAACATTCCATTAAAAGTTACATTTTAGCTATCGGTAGGTTACAGTTTTGTATCGCACGTTACATTTTAGCAATCGTCAGGTTACACTTTAGCTATCGCTATGTTTCGCGTAAGAAATTTTATGATTCAATTCGGATGCAATTGATCAAAACTACTTCCTTATGGATAGTAAACATTCCATTTGTAGGAGAAACCTCATCTAGCACATCATACTATTTTCTTAGGCAAAGTAAATGTTCCATTAAAAGTTACACTTTAGCTATCGATATGTTGCAGTTTTGTATCGCACATTACATTTTAACAATCGCCAGGTTGCACTTTAGCTATCGCCATGTTCCGCATAAGAAATTTCATGATTCAATTCGAATGCAATTGATCAAAACTACTTCCTTATGCGTACTAAACATTCCATTTGAAGGAGAAACCTCATTTAACGCATCATACTATTTTCTTATGCAAAGTAAACGTTCCATTAAAAGTTACACTTTAGCTATCGGTAAGTTACAGTTTTGTATCGCACGTTACACTTTAGCAATCATCAGGTTATACTTTAGCTATCGCCATGTTCCGCATAAGAAATTTCATGATTCAATTCGGATGCAATTGATCAAAACTATTTCCTTATGCGTAGTAAACATTCCATTTGAAGGAGAAACCTCATCTAGCGTATCATACTATTTTCTTAGGCAAAGTAAACATTTCATTAAAAGTTACACTTAACTATCAGTAGGTTGCAGTTTTGTATCGCACGTTACACTTTAGCAATCGCCAGGTTACACTTTTGCTATCGGCATGTTCCGCGTAAGAAATTTCATGATTCAATTCGAATGCAATTGATCAAAACTACTTCCTTATGTGTAGTAAACATTCCATTTGAAGGAAAAACCTCATCTAGCGCATCATACTATTTTCTTACGCAAAGTAAACGTTCCATGAAAAGTTACACTTTAGTTATCGGTAGGTTACAGTTTTGTATCGCACGTTACACTTTAGCAATCATCAAGTTACACTTTAACATTTCATGCATAGATAGAAATCAAATGACGATAGAAAAAGAGAAGACAGAATGATGGGTACATTTTACCTATCATTATAGCCATATGCAAGGTATACTATGAACAAAAGCACAACCTCCAACCTGAATAAGTAGTATACAAATAGAAATGCTAGTGAGAAGCGAGTCACAGAAACCTCAGGGAGAGAGAAACTATAGGATGAGGTTCGAAATGAAAATGAACAAGAGTCGTTCTTCCTTTTTCTTCGAGCTACGCTCTATTCATTTTTTTAAAAATTTTGCCCACCCCACGAAATAGTTCACAGATGGACTGACTGGACAGCGACGGCGACAAAAGAGCCAGGAAAGCTGAGCTGATAATGCGTGAGGGAAAACGAGCAACAAAGGATGCCAGCGACCGAGAGCTGGAGAGCGAGAGAGCAGGAACGAGTGAGAGAGGCTGAGTGTTTCATTTTCACTTTCGTCGCGCTTAAATTTTCAATTTGGCTTTGCTCCATTTCCCGCTGCTCGATTGCCACATCAAAGACGTAGCGAATATAACGAAGAAATAACGTAGAAATAGCATTACTCGTTTCAAAAGGCTTTCAAGTACGAATATATTCCTGGTAGCTTATAGCCTTTTGGGTTCATGGAATGGGTTAACCTTCATTTGAATGAGCTTCAAGTCTGCAACCACATTCCCTTTTTCCAAATTTATAATCCAAATATAAATAAACAAGTTTTCTTTCCTGCTAAATAATAGGGCCCGAGACACAAGGAAAGAAATGAAACCTACAACTTAACTAGACAGTTTTCAGGAACCTCAAAGATATCACCAAGAGGCCAACACGAGGCTTAGGGAGGATAAAAATCTCAGGATCATGGGATAAGCTTGAGTTTAAAAGCCACTCTGCAAAATTTTTGCTTTCTCTATATGCATGGGCGATGCAAACTTCCCAGGCCTTGGAAATTAAGCTTCTAATATGCTGTAAAAGTTGGTCCCTACCCTCATCAATAGAGGAAGGTCCTGTGGTAAGATGTCACTACAAAAAGGGTAATTACTAATTACAGAACAGATAGACCTCAATTAAGCTTGAAAATAAAGGAAAAGATAACCTCACTACCCTGAAAAGAACAAGGCAGGCCTTTGGCATTCGAGAGGCTAGTCTCTCCACTACTCAGTTCTTCCTTAACCTTCTCATTGACCGCCCTCTTTTATTCTCACTCCATAACCATGTTAAAAGATGGAGCCCTGGCTAATTTCTATTGAGCTAGGCGGCACCTAGCAGCAACAGATTACTCAGTAACATTAGTGTCGCCCAAGGGTCCTCCTACTATTGAAGAGTTTCCTTTGCTAACCCGCCCATCTTTTAACATATAACTTCTTAATTAAAGACCTAACTTTCACCCCCAAGAAAACTTACCTTGTATTCGAGGTGAAAAGTTGGGTAGTGCTAATCAATGGTAGCACAATTTCAACGGGAATGTTAAGTTGCTGCACTACCTCAAGAAATGAAGTTGTGCAAAGCTCCACTATCAATGAGAACTACCATCTCTTCACCACCTATTATCCCCCTTAATTTCATTGTTTTCAGCGCATCTAATCCTATCATAGGAGTCAGTGCTAGTTCTATATGATTCCCTTCCAACTCTTCTCTTTCCTCCCCTCTTCTATCATTATTGGGTTCATCGTCCTCCCTTCATCAGTGCGAGCAATCAGCAGCTGCAGCTGTCGGAATTTGCAGCAATATTTAGGTCCATACTTCTCATCACATCTAAAACAAAGCCCTCTAGAGCTTAGCTTGATACTCAGCATCTGTTAATTGACAAAAATTCCCTCCTCTTCTCCCAATTGTGACACTGGAAGCCCCTTCTCCCCCTTTTCAACTAATTTTGGCCATTGAAGATACATTGCTCAGTATGAGGCCTACCACCTCATTTAGCTTCTCCTCTGGATGACAAGAACCTCCTATTCCCTTTTGCTCCAGATTCCACATAAATGCTTTCTTTAGTATTAGGAGTCACTTTGGGTTGCATCCATCCAGCCTCTTTGACCGTACCCAGAGCATCATTTTTGTCTTCCACTTTTTGGGTAAATGACATAAGGTGGGCTAAGCTCTGCTGCCCACAGAGTCTCCCTTCATCCTTCAGTTTAGTAAGGAAAGCTCCTTCCAAGATCTCATCGGGCATGACTTTTTTTTTCTTAACAATGCTGAGAGTAGTTCAAATTGAGAACGAAAGTTTGCCAACAATGCCACTTACCTCAATGCCATCAACTCCTCATGGGCACCCCACCGGAGATTGATGAAACCTCTCTAACAACTCATGTTTGAACTCCTTGCAGCTGGTGATCGGCGCCCGTCCCTCCATCCATTGAAGACAATTCAGGTCTACACCCTCCACACACACAAATGATGCAGGAACCTTTCTGTTTCACGTAAGCCATTAACTTAAAAAAATTATTTAACACAGAATAGCCATCCATAAGGGTCCCCTCCAATGAAGATTAGAAGTTTGAGATTCTTTAGCTGTGAATTGCCACCACTGCTTAAGCTGCCCTCCATTGGAGATGATGAGTCCCCTTTGCTGGTGAACTGCCCCACCAGCTCATTATCCCACCAATCATGCACTAACATTAACTCCTGCATCTCTACAATGAACTTCATAACAGCCCCTACGTTTTTATTCAGAGTCGCTATACTCTACTGCATTTCTATGAAATCACTCTTCACACCACTTATATCTCTCTCTAGTATTTCTACTCAATTATCCATCTTAGAATTAACCATTTCCGCAGGACCAAACCCCTCTGATATAAATAGATAGGATTTTACCATCAAAAGGGTAATTACAGTAAAAACAGAGTTCAATTGAGCATGAAAACAAAGGAAAAGATAACATTTACTTTACAAAGAACAAGGTAGTTCTCTGACATTGGAGAGGGCAGTCTCTCCACCACTGAATTCTTCCTTACCTCACCAACCTCTTTTACCATCAAAAGGGTAATAACAGAAAAAACAGAGTTCAATTGAGCATGAAAACAAAGAAAAAGATAACCTCTACCCTAAAAAGAACAAGGCAGTCCTCTGGCATTTGAGAGGCCAGTCGCTCCAACACTGAATTCTTCCTTACCTCACCAACCTCTTTTATTCTAACTCCATAACTGATCATTGGAGATTTTCCTTCGCTGCCCCTGTCTTTTAGCATATACCTTCTTAATCGAAGGCATCAGATCTTGCAACCCTGGCCTTGCTAGTTCTTGGGGCCTTCTGAGCAACAGCATGCGACAATAAAACAATGGGCTTTCAAAAAACAGGGAATGGTGCACTTTGAATAAGGCTAAAATTTGGGGTGCCATAGAAGGGCTTCACCACTTCAGCTGGCTTGGAACCTTGGGTTTGAAAGGGTGAACTTAGAAATGGATGCACATGCTCTGGTACAAAATCAAACTGTGTATCTTGTTTCAATTTAGGTACATTTCCTATAGTAAGATTGCCAAGGATTATGTACTTGTGTAGCCTATCAAGCAACAAGTAATGCACCAACATGGAATGGAAGTATGGAATTTGTGCAAGTACATTATTGAACCGCATAACAGCCTCAAACACAAAAAGCAGCGCCTTTTGTAGCTTTGTTATTTTTTTTTTCTCTTCAAACTAATATATGCCTCTTTCATAGTAAAAGGAGTGAATTGATGAAACGTTTTTAATAAATGTAGCCATATTATCAAGCATTAAGAGATCTTGCTCAACTTCAATAAATACTGCATGTGTAGTAAGTATAGGACCCAACTGGAGTTTTAAAAGCTTATCAAAACCCTGTATTCTCAGCATGGCATTGTGCCTCCAGTATTTGGTTGTGCTAGGTATTCATTCATACTCTCGTAGCTGATAAAATATCATCAAGAAAACCTACTACCTATGCCCCTACACAAATTCTCCATGCCTATCATAAAAGGAAAAAATTATTACACTATACAAGACAGTCAAGCAGACAATTTGCAATGCTTAAGGCTTAATTATAATGTAGTAAAGCCGTTTGAAACAATACTAACAAGCTTCAGCATGCAAAATGAAAAATGAAAGAAAGAGAGAAGTCAAAAACAGCTTTATGCAAACGAAAATATATTTAATAAAGCAAGTAAACCATACCACAAAATAAAAAAGTGACGCATTATTACATGATCACACTAATTATCATCTGAAAAGTAATGATAACATGAATTAATAGAAGTTACCAATAATTCCAGATATTGCAGCATGATGTTCCTTAAGACGCACATCATATGTAGGCGGTGAAGTAGGTGCCTTGTTTGTCATTTGATTCAGATCCTCTGCAGTCTCCTCATCTCTCCGAAGGTACCTGATCTTCTCATAAGAAATGGAAGCTCTGGCACATAACCCAGGCATTAAAGACAGTGGGGGCTTGCCATCTGTGGCATTTACTGCCTTGAGATTACCACTGCTTTCATGTATCCCAAAGCAGTACCGCAACGCAGAACCAGACACTAGAGATGACAAACTAAGGGATATAGACTCAGGTACCTCCCAATATTTTCCCTTGTGGTCAATGAACAGCTGAGGCCACGCAGCCTCCAAAGTGATACCATGATAAGGAAGCTGCATGTCACATTGTATTTTGAGATGGTTCACAATACACTCAAGCACCAAAAGAAGAATAAAGAAAGAGAAAGAAAAATAAAAAGAGAGAGCAAGAGTGCACCCACACCATAAATTCTGAATTAATATTTAAAAAAAAAAAAAGAGATAGAAGAAAACTTTCAGAGCACTTTGGAAGAAACATCTGTACTCCTTATAGGGAACTCTTACCTTCATCTTGGACTGCAATTTTCTTTATGTTTTAACAAATGAAGAAATTTAATTAATGAGAATGATAAAGGCAAACAAATAGAGAAGATAAAATATATCCTTACAAACTAGGTCAAAATTTGGAACACGGCAAAAACAAAGAAACTCACCAAGTTATCAGTATGATAATGCTCTCCAGACAGAAATTTTTATATGCTCATGGATCTCTGCCTCCACAATGTAATGATTGGTCTATGACGGCACACCTGTCTAGGTGGACCAACCATTGGTTTGCAGAGGACATCTCCATAAGGATGTCAAATGTCTCCTCAAATCCCTACACATATCTTTCCCTTAAAGAAATCAAGAGAAGAGCAACAAACTTAGGTCATAAATCCTATAAACAAATCTAAGGAAAAAAATGAGTCCTTAAAAATCCAAGCATTACACTCCAGCTAAAGAGCTCATCACATCTATGAATCAGCAACATATTAGTATCAATTCTATTGAGCAGTGATGTCCAAAATAAGTACTAGACCTTAGAGGGAGGAGTGGCCTTTCAACAGGATTTATGAATGAGGAATGTATTGGAGGGGAAACAAAAAAAAAGATTACATCATAGAAAAATCAAGAGTCCAAAAACTGAAAGACAACAAAAGCGAATCAAGCGAAAGAATACCTCAAAATTTTATATCAATTTTCAGTAACTTATTTACTGACATATGTACACATTTTTCGATCTAAAACTACTAAGGCAAAAGGCGATTAATCGCAGTTTGGTATATAATGATATGCTGTTGACTATACTAATATACTGACTTACATTAACTTCATAATTTTTATTTAAATTATTTTTCAATCACCATGCACTTCCACGTGTATAATTTTACAAATAATCATTTCAAGCTAGTTTTCTACACTGACAAAGGAAGCAAAAGCGTCCACAAATTCAACACAAACAAATCATATTCTGCCATTGATAATATGGAAAGGCTAAAATGTTTAAACTGTTCACACTAGAGGTTAGAAAATGAAGACAGGCAATTAAAATGCATGCCTTTTGAAAAACCATTATTGTGTGGCGGCGTCTTCTTTTTCCACCATGCCCCCCCATGGAAAGCAGCATGTTAGCTGAGGGAGTTAGAGAAAACCGGATGCATAAATTAAATGAATAAAGTGCCTTGTCAATGAAGTGCTTTGCAATGTCCTTGAATGTGGAGAGCTCCAACTCCTCAACATTAGAAATTTCATTTTTTATATCAGAAATCAGTTTCCAGGGACGGAACTGTTCTATCAGCCCAGCCCACCTGTAGTAACAATAATTATATAAAAGTACGCATAAGCAGCATAAGTACCCAAAGAGTTGAGGTGTCAGAATGACCATTTAAATCAATGGTTCATAAAATGTAAACTGATTGTCCACCACTATTTTGGTTCTTTTGCTTGACAATTAAGTTTCAATACGTTGTCCATTTATGACCAACTATGCCTAAGGACTTTATGACCATTGGGTCTCACAGAGCACACCCTCACTTGAAGTACAAGGGTGGTACATGAGTTCAGGAATTTGATATCAATCAGTCCCTTGAAATTTCACATGTTGCATTCAGATAATAGACGTAGAAGGAAGGTTTGATAGTCAACACAAATATTAGTTGAAGTTAAGTCAGAGAAGAGCATACTGTTAACAATTAATAAATAGAATATACCAAAAACAAAAAGTGAGTGAATTCCACTAACATCAATTTGAAAATTTCATATTGAACATATTCCACCATATGACAGGGAAAATATCAAAATGTTAATAGATAAAAAATAAGATAATCTCTTTTAATAGGCTGATGAGAGCTTATGCACACAAATCATATCAATAGAAAAGTTAAATTTTGGAGGCATGGATATCCTTGTGCAGAATACATTAAACAAACATGAGTACACAATCAATACAACAACTACATGAAGCAGAACATATAGGCAGAGCAAACATAAGTACATGTTTAAGAAGGAACACTAATAGAACTGAAGTAAAATAGTACAATCTGTATACGCTACCACATTGTTTGACCGAAGTTCTAGAAATGGAAGCCTACTGTACAGTACCCATTTCTTTTTTTCAGAAATTATTGACAACATTTTATAGGGTAAAAGTGTAAAAGAGCCCAAAGAAAGGATCCAACTGAACTGTTATTACTCAGTCGAGCAGAAATTAATTACAACATTTTATTAACTAATACCATATCACATATAACTGCATGAAAAGCTCCCCACACATAAGATCAAAAGAAGATGTTTTGCCTGAATCTATTCAAAATTACGCATCAAATTGGAAGCAATGAAATAGTTCTGAAAGTCATATTCCACGACACATAAAAATAATGAACTCGAAATAGAGCATTCTTTCCCCTTTCGTTTCTCCATTCTATTGGCTAACAAAAGAGAGTATTCCATTTCTTATCATTTGGTCCCATTTAACAGCCAATGGCAATCGGCAGCCCCAAACAAAAATTTCCAACTAGAGTAACGAAGAAAGAACAAAAAAGAGCAGATTTTCTCCAGCTCCCTGTTGATTCTAGCATTATGCCTTGAAAATTTTCAAGATAGACCCAAGAAAGGCATAACCAAATGCTAAGGTCCCTCTTTCTCAAATTCGCAAGGTCACAAGAAACTAAAAATTACCAGCGACGGGACGAAGCTTTGAACACCATAGCCTGAAGAGAAAATGCCCCTAGTTCCTTTGGAGACGTCGGAGAGTAGGAAGGGATAATGCCCAGAGGAAACCCATTACCGGAAAAGGAAAGCTGCTGAGCCCGGAGCAATCTGCTTGCCACTACTCCGTCCTGAGGAAAAGGATCGCCAGGGACAGCCTTGGCAGAGCCATCTAAGGCTTGAGGAGAAGCAACGTTCAAACCCCAGAAGGCAGAGTCCATTGCCGTCCTCAGCCTGACCATTGTTATCTCTTCGCTTCGTTCTTTGCTTGGTCGACTATGGTTTAGTCCGCTGCCTTGCCTGTCAACAGCGCTCCATTTTGAAATGAAGGTTCAAGCTCAGGTTTTTGAGGGTTTCGCGGGAGTTTGATTTCTGCCCTCAAAAGATACCGTGTCTAATAAATTTGTTATATGTTTTAATACATATTATTTTAATGTATCTAATAAATTATTTTAAAAAATAATTAAATACATGAAAGAAAATTAAGTGCTTGCTTAATTCCTTTCAATTATAATGTATTTTAACTAAAAACTCTAAAAGAAATACAATTAATTATTTATTTATTATGAATCACTACAATTTATTTGACCTATCATTTTAGAATGCTTAAATTGTGTTTGATTATAATTCAATTTATGAAACAATCACTATTTGTTTTACTAAAATAATAATTGATTATAAATGTTTGTACTTATCCATTCAACATGTTAAAATTGTACTTAACTATAATTAAATATATGAAACAATCACTATTTATTATAATTATTATAATTGATTGTTATATTTGGCAAAATTCCCTTTTAGATGTCCTAATTGTGCCTATATTTTCTATTCTAGCAAGGACGATGTCATGTTCCTTGATTAGTAGGACCCCAGTACATTACACCTACATATAAATCATTGGACAGTGTTGAAAGAGGCATTGCAAATTCTTAAATCCTTCTTCTGTTTCCTCTCCTTTGGCACAGATTGTTCAATGGCTCTCACGAAGACCCCAAGAATATGTTGTTAGTTGCCTAATTATTCTTATTCAGCTAGTTCTACACAGTTATTTTTATTTTCGATATTTGTTGTTTTCTAAATTTATGATAGTATTTCATAATTTATTTGGAAACTTGAAATTTTTAATTATAAAATTAGTCTACCATTTTAAGTTCTTCCTATTTCTGGTTTCACTATGATTTGATTGACGCAAAATATAAATTACAGGAAATAATAGATAACAATAACCCACTCAAGTCGATATCCATACTATATTATAAAGAATCTATTAATCTATTAATATACTAAGAGAGAACCAACTCGAAAGTGCATCTGTATAATAGTATTAAACTTAATGATTTCTTATGTCATTTAATCATTTCTAACTTATTAATTAATAAACAATTATAATTGCATTTAGCAAGTAATTAGGTTTGAATATATAAAAGAATAAAAAGGAAATGCATTTGGAATATAAGTAAATTTATATAATCGATTAAGACAAATTGTTGTCATAATTAGCAAATTATTTATCCAAATTAATGGCGACAATAATTAGCAATTGATGGCGGCAATAATCATGAAGAAATTGCCCAATAAATTAGCAATATATTTTAGGAGAATACTTATAAATTTTATTAAAAAAAATAACTTCAATTACAAAACTAGAAAAATCTTGTCCTCCCAAAACTACTACTAATCTAACTAACGAAATGCACTCAATATTTAAAACTGAATTTGGTAACCTCAGATCTCATGAAAAAGCAAGTATTGAAATTTAAATTAAAATTAGATTTAAATAAATAAAAACAATTAAAATAATAATAAGTCACTTGATTTTAAATTTAAATATAATATAATAATAAAATCAAGGATTCATCAGCACTCAATAATCTCCTATTATTTAGCATCACATTATTAAATTTAACCATTCACCCATTAAAAGAACTTTATTGGCTATAACACTAACTATTGATTGAGTTGATCAAAGACTTTTTTACTAACTCAATAATCTTTCTCTCATGTTACTGCATTTTTTTTTTCTTTTAGGCATTATTGATGTTACAGCGTACCCTAGGAGAATATGTCCTTTAAAGAAGATTTAAAAAAGAAAATAAATCACACTAGAAGAAAAGTTTATTTTGGAAAAGCTAGCAAGGAATAGCCAAACCAATTGCATTGTTTCATAATCTATTTTTAATTATTTTTTTTTCAAGATTAGATTTTTCTCTACGTTCTGCATTGTTTTTATGTTGATAATTAATAACAGCATGTCTTTTGTTTTTTGTTTCGATTTTATAGGTTAGGATGATGGTGGAGCTTCAATTGCAAGGAAGATTCCCATCCATCCCAGAATAGCCTTTGCCATTAAAGCAGCCCATGCATTGGGGGATGGATCTCTTTCCTTAAATTCAAACTTTCCCAAGAAGAAAGACATAAAGTTCTTGCATTTTTCTTTATTTATTGGAGAGGAAAAAATTATGGTGGCATTTATCTTTTCATATGTGAATTGAGTGTGGTGAGTAATGCAAACATTGTCTTCATTGAGACAATTTTAGGGCACTTATGAAAAATTATCATGTAAATGATACTATCTTGGCATTATGTTTGAGCAGTAGGAGTCAACATCACAATAGATACTTTAGTAGAACTTGCTAGTTTGAAATCTTATATTTATAAAGACAACAACCAAAACGGAGCATCCCACGGATGTGTGGCCATTTTACTTCTATAGAATAATTTTTAAAAAAATTTATTTAAATGCATTATTTGAAAAGTAATTACTTAAAGAGTGAATTTTTGCCACATCATATAGCCACCTAAGCTTAGATACTACCACTTATGCTTGCTGTTTGTTCACTCCGTCACATGGTTATCTTCACTCCATTTCTCCCTCAATCTTCCCCTTCGCCTAGTTCGCACTTCACACTAGCAGTATTGGGGTTCCTAACCCTAACCGGCAGCGTTCCCTCTCTCGGTGGTCACTACCAGCATCATTACTAACTCTATCTTGAGCAGAACTCCAAAGGCCTGAACCATTAGTGTAGTGTTCAGCAGCTTTGTCTTCAAGATCCCCTAATCGAAGGTGAGCGATGTTTATGCTCTTCACTCCCATCGCAGTGCTCAATCAGTGTCTTCTCCAATTGAACCCGTTGCCCCCTTTGTGGTCTGATTCTCGATCCCCCCCCCCCCCCAAGTCAACTAAGAAGGTAAATCATGTAACCAAAGTGATGATTACTATAATGTTGACTTTTAGTTGAGGTCTTGCATGGTTGCCTAGGAAGTCCATGAAATTGGATCACAGCATATTTTGTGACAGTTAAGAGAGAGCATTGTTGTGTGTATAATATGCTTCTTAGAGTTTGACTGTTGAGATTCAAGAGTGAAATGGTTAACTTCAAAAATTTAGGAGATTTAGTTTCTTTTGTGAAGCTTAAACAATGCACACTTATTCCATATAATTCTAGAACAAAGAATGTTAAGTAGAAGCAGATGTTTTTAGGGAATTCTTCAAGTTATATATTAAAATGCTGAGCACCTTTGGAAACAATATTATTGGTTTGGGTATGGGGTTAAGTGGTGGTTTAATATGCTGAATATTTGTTGGACTTAGGAGGTTGTGTAAAGTACAATAGCATGATATATGTTAGCCTAGCTACTCATTAGTTAGGAGTATTATTTGCCCTTTGAATGACTTAATTATTGACATTTAACAATGGTTGTTGTAATGATTATATGAAGTGTCAAATTTGTCTATGCTTTTTTGTGGTTGAATGAGCTTGTGATGTGTAGTTTGTAAGTTGCAACTAATTACAAGTGATCATTGTAGTCTTACTTATTTAGCAAATGATGGTGAACCTCCCTCTTTTCTTCACTTGTATGTGTGCAATGTACTAAATATCCATGTCCACTCACTTGCAATGCTTAATGAGCTATGTCCAGTAATTTAGATTTGATTAGGTCAGGAGTATTTGTGAAGGGATCTTTAGAGGTTTATGTTAGTGAAACAGATAATCTATTCCTTTGTTATTTTATGCTTCTTGTGCATAACTAATTGGAAGTAAATTATATTTGCAGAGGTTGAAAGGTTTCTTCTTTTCTAATTGTCAATATTCTAGTGTGGTAATTAGATATCAGAAATGCTTAAAGGTAGTTTACAAACCTCTCCAAAAGCATTGTTGGGTCCCTTGGATTGAGAGGCCTAGTAGATATATGAATTTTGGGTCAGTAATATTTTTCCTTGTTGAATAAATTGGGTTAAAATAGATATGTAGTAGATGAGCATATAGTTTCTTTTTACTACCTTTGAAAATCATTGATACAGAGGTTCCAAAGTGTATAGTCCTCCTTTGTAAAATCCAGATCCATGCTCAAGGGGCTTAATGCTGGATACATGGTTTGCAAATACCTACATTGCAATAAAAGAGCTTGTTAGTGAAGGATGAATTAGATTGAGAGTAGCCTTTTAGTGAGATGATTGAAAAGACAATTAAGTGGTAAGCTACCCCTTGTTGCTGTTCTACAAGGTATTTGAGCATGAAGTTGTTTTTACACCAATTATTTAGGGAAAACTAAACAAGAAAGCATATGACCATCTTTTTAAGTTTACAAATGAAATTTACCAAGAGGGTTCCTTTGACTATTTGTATGTTAGCTTCTCTAATGCTATTGCATGAAATGCATACCTCGTCATTGCATAGGGTGGTTGAGTCTTGGGATTCACACCTTCTTTCTAGTGGTTCTATTGATTTTGCATTTTCACCTAGTGTTTTGTGTTGCAAAAATGGGTGTGAGAAGATTTTCACTGTAATACTATTTGATCTTAAGCTTGGGGTGGATTAGTAATAATCCACCCTTTACTTGTGTTTCATCTGGCTATCTTAGATGTTTATGTGTGTTGATATTTAAGTGTGTGTTATCAAATAGGTAATCTGGCCACCAATTACTTCAAGTTCATCTCTTTGATTTTTTTTTAAATCAATTTCAATATTTAAACAAAGTTCTCCTCTGATGTTACAATGTCGTAATTAAGCTGCGACAGTCGCATAGTCCAAAACATATAATTTTATATAGTCTGTATGTCTTGATCTTAGAGTTTAGAAAATACTCTGTACTGATATGTGGCTTCCCAAGTGAATTAAATTATAAATTTTGAGCCATTTGTTTGTATTTGGTCAAAGATAATAAATTCATCCCAATGTTCTTGAGTTTTAGAATCAATTGTTTATGTAAAGTATATGCTTTTATTTTTTTTTTCTATTTATCTTGTTGGCTTTCAAGAATAGCTAGTGTATTATGTCATTGTGTAGGTAAATCATTTTTTAAATTAAAAGTCTTGTAAGTCCTGTAAGGATTATTTGTTAAAAGAAGTTCTAGATGGACCATGCTCGTTAAAGTTGTTCAGACTTCTATATTGGTCAGTTGGTCAAATGGGTCACTGAATAGCACTAGAATTTAAAGCTGTTGTAGCATATTTAGACAACTTCCATCCACGCATATCTTTTAGGGAGAAATTTTGTTGAAATGTTTAAGCAATTTGATTATTTTTTATTGTGAAAATAATTTCATAGGCTGAAATTAGAATATTGGCCAAGTGATTGATTGAAACATGACAATAAACCATTTGATCAATGTTGAACCTTTCAGTGAAGTTTCGTATATAAGACTATTTTGAGTAGAAATTTGTTAAATTTGCATTTTCAATGAACTTATGCTCCCTCATTGAGGTTTGATTATTTGTACTTGATGTTCAACAGAATTTTGTTCCTGCATTTGAAACTATGGCACCAAAGAAAAGAAGAAATGTGTCCGATGCAGGATCAAGTAGTGCTCAGTTTGATGAACATAAATTTTTGTCATTAGCACATGAAAAAAGGTATAATGATGTTGTGCTAAGAAAGAGCATGGTTTGGGAGAGAGGGTTTGATTTGGAGGAAGGTGAGTATGAAGACATCCAAACCCAAATCATACAAAGAAAATGGGAAAAGCTTTGCTCAATTCTCAAACCAGGAAATCAAACTATTGTTCAAGAATTTTATTCTAATGCATTCTTAGTAAACAAAGAGGACGATATATTCAAGTCTTATGTCAGAGGAGTTCCTATTGATTTTTCAAGAAGGGAGCTAAATAAATACTTTGATTTGAAAAATAGTTACCCTGGACAGTGTGCATATTCAGAGTTAATTTCCAGGCAATTACAAGAACAGCATGTCCTTCAATGTCTCTGCCGACCAGGAGCCGAATGGGTTTTAGATGCAAGAAATGCTCCTAAGGATCTGAAAAAAGCTGATCTACTACCCATCCCAAATGCTTGGTGTACTTTTGTGCAGTCAAATTTACTTCCTTCCTCTAATCATTCTGAAGTGATGATCAAACGGGTTTTATTAATTTATGCAATTGTAATGGAACAAGCTATGAATATAGGTAGTCTCATTGCTGATAGCAAGAAAAGTTAGTAAGTTTGGTTTATCCATCACTAATTACAAAATTATGCTTCAAGGCTGGTGTTAGTGGCATGAATGGAGATGTGCCCATTGGTGTTGCTCCTCCTATCAATGCTGTTGTAATATCAAGATACTATCAAGAGCAGCCCCAAGAAGGACAAGCTCCTCATCCACCTTAACAAAGAAGGTTAAGAAGGCAGTTGACTATCGTAGAAAGGTTGGAAAGAATTGAAAGACAGCAGTGGGAACTACACCGGCAACAACAACAGCAGTAGAGGTAGGTTTTTAGAAGTCTTTTTGATAGTCTGTATGCCCTGGAAAGTATGTTGAGAAATTTGGCCACTCAGCTCCAGTTAGACCCTGATTCCTTGGGAAGCCTTCCTTTGGTTAACATCAATTTTCATGAAGAGGAGGAAGAAGAAGAACATGATGAAGATGAAGACTGATGGTTTGCAGCAAAACAAAAGTTACAGATAGACATTTTTTGCTTGTATATGAGTTCTTGTATTACTTTAGTTTATTTTATCTTGTATATTTAGTTGAAAGCTTTGTATATAAGGGAAAAAAACTTTCAAAAAAAGAAATGAAAAAGGAAAAAAACATTTTGTTCTCTACAGTGAAAGAAGATGAAACTTCTGCATTCATTTCAAAGTAGTAGTTTTTAGGAGTGTAGCAAATGAAAGAAGTGAGTTCTCTTTTATTTTTGCTCATTTATAGTTTTTATGTTTGTTGTCCTATAGGTGTTTGATAAAAGTCCTCTTACAGTTCTCTTCTATTCAAATGTTTATAAGTTTGACTAGGAGTTTAGCTAATTCAATAAATTTGTTTGACCATGGTAGGTAATCTTGTTAAACATCGAAAGTTGATTAGACAAATATTTGAATGATACGTCACCAACACAGAGAATGGTGAGGCTCTCCCATTGTCTCCAATTATAACCACTTCTCAGTGGCATTGCCAATGATAAAGGACTCACTTGCAACTTTCAACTTTACCAATGAATTAAAGGCATCACATCTATAGAAATGAGCACCTGAAAGTTGCAAATTAACATAAGCCAAATGTAAAGTAGTATTCATTAGTCGCCCAGGTGCCCAGTTGGCAGAGCCATGGCTCCTAGGTGGTGATTTTTTGGCGCCCAGGCTCCAAGGAGGTAGATGTATGGCCACCTGGGCAGTGATTTTTAGGTGCCCAAGTGCCAAGGTGGCAGAGGTATAGTGCCTAGGCGATGATTCTTAGAGCCCAGGCGCTCAGTTGGCCGATGGGTAGGTGGAGCGGTTAGAATTCGTGAGTAAAAACCATAAATTTAGTATTTGGTCAAGTGTCTAGGCAGTTCACTTTAGGCGCCCAGGCATCCAGTTGGCAAAGGTGGCACTTGGGCCTGCCTCTTGGACGCCCGGGTGTTGTATATTAGGCACCCAGGCGCCTAATTGGCCAAGGTCAGGTGCTTGGGTACTAAATATAGGGCGCCCAGGTGCTACAGTGGCAGAGGAGTGGTGCTTGGGTGCTGATCTTTGGATGCCCATGAGAAAGAACTCACTTCACTCTTTCCACTTTACCAAAGAAGTAAAGGCATAACATCTATAAAAATTAGCACTTGTTAGTTGCAAGTTAACATATGCCAAAAAGTTCATCAAGTCCACCATGACTTGACAGATCCTTGTGTACAATATGTGTTGATCAACTATTAGTATGCTTTGCATGGGATGTAAGTTGTTATTACCATTGCATTACAATATGTAATGGTCAACCATACTATTTGAAGTTACGTAATACTGATGATCCAATTGCCTGTAGCACCTTCAATTTCAATATCAAAATCAATTGCATCCATGGTAATGATGGTCTAACTCTGTAGCACTTACAAACTGCAGCTTATCTAAGGCATCACTTGCATTGCTGTGAAAAAATGTCATAAATTATTGGGACAATGGTTCTAATGATAAGGTCCTCCCTGGTAAAAGTGAGCTCGTGGCATCTGTTTATTGGGACATGTCTTCTTATCATGATCTGGAGTGTGACATAAAGTGCATATTGATTGTTGAGTGTTTTCTCTCCAATCCATCTCGTTACAGATGCGAGTCGATTTAGGTCTTCCTTTAGGCCGAACGAGTGCAGAATTAGGAATTAACATTAGTCCATCAATTGGTGACCAATAATCTTTATGGCCTAGTGGATAAAAGGGGTAGTTATATGTGCTCAACAAGTTTTTCACCCTATACATTTGATCAACAAACTGATGAGGACTTATGGCAATGTGTGCACATGCTGCAACCACATGGGAGAAAGGATACCTAAAATGTTGAAATTTTCCACAGGAGCATGTTCTTTCTTGCAAATTGATAGTGTGATAGTTACCTCCACCTGTAACATGGTTTCAATCAATTGCCACTTCAAAAACTCCTTGCTCCCTATTGAATTCCATTACTACATGTGCATTTGCTTGAATTCCATTGTCTGCCATCTTCGATGTAATGATGTCAGTGAAGATGTGTTGTGCCTCTTGCACTGCCAATGCCTTTTATTTGTGGCATTTCTAATAAGCAACACATCTCATGAAAGTATGATGCACAAGGGTAGTTATAGGAAGGCCTCTAACTCCCTTAAAGACACCGTCAACGCACTCACTCAAATTTGTTGTCATGTGGCCCCATCTTCTACCATATTCATCAAATGCCAGGGTCCATTGTCACCTAGAAATTCTTTTACACCAATCTGCAGCTTGTGCATTTACACCCCTAATTTTCTCCATGACCTTCAAATACTTTCGTTGTTAATTTTGTGCACCTGAAAAATGCAGTCATGACTAGCCATGAACAACTACTAATTTTACATGCACACCCAACTTACCTAAATGGCATATACAATAGAATTGAGAGAAAGTAATGGCATACCTGCTTTGTAAATCAAATTTTTTAACATTTTATTATTGAACTCTGTGTTGAAGTTACTTTGAATATGCCGGAGGCAATAACAATGATATGCATGGGGTGACATCCATTGTACGGGTTCAGCTCGCACTGCAACCTTTATTACAGCATGCCAATCTGATATGACACATAATTGTTGCCGATCAGTAACAAAATGTCGAATGCATGTTAAAAATCATCTCCAACTGTCTGTATTTTTGCCTTTAACCACAGCAAAAGTTACTTGAAAAATTCTATTGCCTCTATCTTGGCCTGTTGCAATTAACAATGTGCCACAATACTTACCGTACAAGTGGGTTCCATCAATTTGCAAGATTGGCTTACAAAATTTAAAACCCTCTATGCACGGCTTAAAGGACCAAAAGACACGCTTAAATGTTATATGTACTTCATCAACATGTACATTATTGGCATCCATGGTAATGAATTGGTAGACACTACCCGGGTTCAATTGAACCATTGCAGCCATCCATTGAGGTAGTAAATTGTATGAACTATCCCAATTACCATACAGCTTCCTAATGGCTTTTAGCTTTGCACACCAAGCTTTTTTGTAACTAACCATGTAATGATATTTCATACTAATTATAGCAATAATTCCAACAATAGTTTCTCTAGGATTAGCACCAAGCATCCCTTCTATAGAAGAGGCAATTATGTTTGAAGTCAATTGCCGATGGTCCTGTGACATGCTGGGTGCAACACAAGTATGAGGACCTGCGTATTTTTTCATAACCCACATGTTGAGGTTTTTGAATGTGATATTTTGATCCTCTAGTTGCAACCATTCTCGGATCGAGGACAATGTGCTGTTAAATATCTACTTTTAGATTCATCTACAACAAAATCATAGTGCCTATGGATGTGATAATGTTTTATTGCTAAGGTCGCGGCTTCTTTTGATGGAAACTGGAGGCCAATGCGTAATTCATGGGAAGCATCCCAATTGCTCCTTAACATGTCCAGTGGATGTTCAGGTACATCCAAAGCTGCTTAATCAATGTCAGTATAATGAGGTGGAAGATCATCAGCATGAGTTCAATCCAATGGGCTTTCAACTCTGGGGGTTGCCATCATAGTATGCTCAGATCCCATCTTAGGTAAGTCAACATTGCCCCCATCTGCATCAACATCATCATCAAGTCTATCATCACTATACCACTTAGGATCATACCACCTTCAACATCGGATCAATGGTCGGCTTGCCACAAATTTTCTATATTATCATGTGTGTGTATATGCATATCCGCACCCTAACAACTAAAGTTTGGTGGGAAAACATGAGCACAAATGCTGGGATGATGAGGATATTGTGTTAGAGAAGGATATTAGGGACTTTGACACTCAGGCACTACTGTGTATAATGGCTGTATTGGTAGGTGAGGTATATTCAAGTCTACCATATGCTCAGATTGTTGTGCCATGTCATTGTCACATTCTATCTCATGGGATCTCATCTCTACATATATCTCAATGATAGACCATGTATGTGAATAATGTGCATACACCATCAACATCAGCTGTACATGTGTATCCTCACTTAGCATGGAGGCATTATATCTCATGTTGTGCCCAACAACTATTGGACATCTATATTGCATGCTTTGGATTTCTTGATTATCTGGAATTCTTAGTTCCTGAAGTACAATTCCTTTTAGCTGTTCAAGGTTGCAATCAGGTGAAATGAGTATCATTACGCGTGGTGGACCATGAAGACTAACATCTCCACCATCACTTTCTCTAATACTCCCATTCAAATACAAATTCGCGAAAGTTCCTTCACTCATTTTACCTAGATAAATCAAAAGTGTTTAGTTAGACCACAATGAGCAATGTCCAGCACACATCCTACAAAATGCATAGAATGTAGTATCAATTTAAAACCAACATTCATAAATTGTAAGGAGAAAATGTACTGTTCAAGGGTTTTATTTTTTTCACAAATGTATCCTATAGTTATGATATGATATGAAATTTTTGCTCATACTCATGTTAAAACTAACCTGCATGTGTTAATAACAACATTTAATTCATACATTACACCAAAGAAGCGTTTCCCCATGTAGAGATAGAAACTTAGGTCAAAATAATCCAAACTACATACCAATGATAAACTAAAGACAAAATACAATAATTAGTCATCACTATTACCTATTTTAGAGTTAAATAGTGAAAAGAACTGCTTAAATGAGTCCAAAATGTTGTGGTCACCAAACTAGGATAAAAAGTTGCTGCAACTTGTTCTCTATGTTGAAGGTTCTGTGAAGTGGGGGAGACCAGTTGGATGCTTTTAAAAGCCATAATTCGTGGGTCAAACCCATGAATTGTGTTGTCTAGACTGACGCCTCAGTGTTGAAACTTGGTCGCCCAGGCACTAAGTGGGCAGAGAGTGGGCACAGTTAGGTGCCTGGGCACTGATTAATTAGCGCCCAGGTGCTTAGTGGGCAGTAAAGGGGACCAAATTCATGGAATGACTATTGTACTATTAACATTGCACAAAATTCGTGGGTTCAAGGCACGAATTATGTCGCAACAGAATTTGTGGGTTGAACCCATGAATTATGTCGCCAACAGAATTTGTGGGTTGAACCCACGAATTCTGTAAAATGGAACAAATTCGTAAATGGACCCATAAGTTTAATTGTCCTGACAGGCACCTGGGCGCTAGATCTTGGCTGCCCAGGTGCTGAGTGGACAGAGAGGCGAAATTTTTTGGGCACACATGGGCGCTTGGGTGCTCATGGTTAAGCGCCCAGGCACTTAGTGGATAGAAGAGGGGACCAAATTTGTGGAACAACCATTGTGGTGTTGTCCTTGCGCAGAATTCGTGGGTTCAACCTACAAATTATTTCCTTGCACAGAATTCGTGGGTTGAACCCACAAATTCTACTCCTAACAAACACCTCTATCTCATCCCAACAATTTTGGTCTCCTCTTATGCCCACTGAGCGCCTAGGCACTCAAAATGTAGCACCCAAGTACCCAAGGGTAAAAAAAAAAATGTCAGCTCACTTGCATTTTTGTAGCTATCCAATAAATGAAACAGCTATACCTACAAATCGCATGTTCAGATTGGACCTTGACAGCCAACTTCCATTGTTGTAGCTATGCATGTTGCTGCAATATTTTATTTCATTTTATATATTTTTGGGGACCATATTCTTAGTTTAGGGATTTTTGGGACTATAGTACTGCAAAAGTGAAATGATTTGGTATAATCAAAACAAGTACCGTTGCTACTATTAACAAGAAAGAACAAAAATATGTACTTCTATTGATCTAAAATACTTAACCTTTGTCACTTTTTTCAACTACTATTAATCATTGAAATCAATACCATTGCTACTCTTTTTCTTTGTTAACGAAAATTATTAATTACAAAGCCACTGTCTAAAATGAATGTTTAGATGTTGTGCAATCCATCTCCACTCAGCCGCTTCCCTATTGTCAATTATAACGCTGTATAATGCCTTCAATTCTTTTGCATTGGCCTTCTTAAATAGGCTTCTCAGTATAGCATGAACTCCAATAGGCATGTGCTTAATCATTGATCCCCTTGACCATTTATCTCCTCAGATAGCTCCTATAGGTTTGTACTATTTTCATTGTCTTCAAAAGCTTGTAGAATCTATCCTTGAGGCCAGGAGAAATGTCAGGAATCCCAATATTCACTACAGATTTAGACTTTGATCCAAAGCCTCAATTGCTTGGTGAAGGATAGAATATGCATACTATTAAATTGCCTTAAGACCTACCAAAACAAGTTAAATGAAATAGAATACATTTGTGAAATTATTTTGCACATACCAACACTCACTCAGTCTCGTATCTGGGGTGCCTCCTATTTTGTGGTGGGAGAATACATTTGACATATACATGTTGTTTTTTATCCTTTCAAATAACATTTGAGTGAGGTGATGTTTGCTAGTGAATCATATCAAATGTTGAAGAAGGATCTCTAACCTCAGATGCAGGCCTCATAGGGGTAAACGCTGTGCATGCATGCCCATCTAGAAAATTTAATAGTAGCCATCAACACATTGACAATTACATTTACCAATTAATTGAGGAGAAGACAATAAAAGAAGCAAAAACATAGCACATAGCAAAAGATGTTAAACGATTACCAATATCAGCAGCAACAGCCATTGCCTCATCTCCATGTGGGATCGTCGGTGGGGGTGTCATGCAAAGCAGTGAAGAATGGCCACATTCAATTGGTGTACATGATGGGACAAATATGTCTACATTTGATATGGTGCCTACTTGGATGCCGAGTGGCACACACGGGGGATTTGTGACCAAATGTGAAGAGTCAGGGAAAACCAATGGCGATACATGGTCATCATTTGCTGTCGCTTGATGCACACCTGATGTGCTACCCACATTGGGTCCTGTTTGTCGGTGGACATGAGATGAGCAAGGAATATATTTAGTAGAAATCAATCCTCGAACATAGTCATTTCGACGCAATGATACCCACTTATCTCCAAGACTAGCAGGCATTCTTGTCCTTCTCTTGATTTGAGGTTGAGTACGAGGCACAGGTGGAAGCTGCACTGCAGAAGGTGCTTCATCAACATGTCTATCTGCATGAATCCACCTTTCCTCATTCATAAACTTCAACAAAATCTCCCTAATCTGTCATTGTTCACTACTTAGTTGGTGATCAAGTGTCTCCAAATCATTAGCCTAAAAGTCATGATTTATATTAAAATCAATAAGATACTTATATCAAGAAGCATTAAATTATTATACTAACAAGCAATCTATAATTTCAAATAAAGAATTACACCAAATGCAATGATTCTAATAAAATAAAGTATACCACAATCCTCCAGGTAGCACCACGTTTGCTAACCCACCGCCTAGTTACTCCTCTGTACCACTGCATGTATTCTAAGTTCTCAGAAAGTGGACCTTGTGCTTTTAGACAGTGAGTACACGAGTTGCACGTTGTCCCCACAATTCAATATAAGTGGCATGTCTGTGTTCCCATGTATCCTCAACCTTTCCCCTTAAGTCAAGTATATGCAAGCTATCATCCTGTAAGGGGCGAGTAGGTATATGTTGCAACATACCAAACTGTTGCATCACTTTGTCAGGATGATGCCACTCGATGATATGAAAGACTATAAGTGGCACCACCGACTACCAAATTGCATGTCCTCACGTGCAATAATGTGGAAGAGCAGCCATCATCCCATCTATATATGGAACCCATAACATCTGAAACACCAACAATTAATTACAACTGAGGTTAATTGACATTGTTATATTTACGTAGTTGATAGATAATAAAACTTTATGTACATATACCTGATCAGGCCGCTGGCAATCCAAGAGGATTTTATACTTGCTGAGGACGTGTGTGGGGACATGGGTAATGGTTTTATCATCCCTCCACCTATTATTCAATATGAAGGTTAACTTTAATAAAAAAGCACATAATATTCATGCAATAATTATTTGTGATCTTAAATGTAGTCATGACAAAACTTACTAATAACTAAGAGGTCCATCCTAAATATTATGAGATTGAGGACCCCGACAAATAAGGGCTAACATAGGTAATCGGTCCCACACTCAAATCTGGACTAGTACTAGAGACCCAACAATGTCATGGCTATGATAATCGGTTGCACGACATAATTCCCGATAGAGCCACGCCAAGCAAGCACTACCCTAAGAATAGTCACCAGCTGCTGCAAGATCTTACAACAATGGCAAGAACATCAAATGAACCAGGGAATTCATCTTGTTAGGGACAATGGTGCTAGCCATCAATCCCAAAATATAGACCCGCGCATGCCGTTGTATTGTTAGGTCATCAACCTCATCCTGTAGCACAAGAAACTGAATATGTAACCACTCTACCGATAACATTTAGCCCCTAATCTCCTTTTTCAGTGGAACAACACCAAGTAATTGGCCACAAATATTGCCCCATTCACCAATGGTGTAACCTGTGACTAGCTTCCCATCAACTGACAAACCCAACAATATCTCAACATCTTGGAGGGTGATGGTAGCCTCTCCTGTGGGGAAGTGGAATGTATGTGTCTTTGGTCTCCACCTCTCCACTAATGCTGATATGAGATGCCAGTCCACTTATATAAAACACAGCTTAGCAACCCCAAGAAAACCAGCTTGCTCCAAGTATCCTAACAATCTCGGATCTGTTGTGGGTGTATGACCAATTGTGGTTGTCTTTCGTATCCTCAAGACCCAGTCAGGTAATTCTTGCCATACTGTCTCTAAACAGTGTTTTGTTTGTAACGAAAGCAAACTATCATCTAAAGGGCTAGGATGTAGATTATCAGCCATCTATTGTGCCAAATCCATATTGAATAATGTGTGTCTACACAAAAGTGAAAAACTATTAGTACATTGAACATGCATTTATGGTGGTCATCATGAAGTTAACATGTAGCTAAACATACTGCTTAGTTGCATTTGACAAGAATGAAAAGAAATAAGGCATTGATCATTTCCTTAAACTTGACATGTAACTATAGGAATCCAGATCTTAGAGGATTAAAATAGTCTATAATCATGTCATCAATGATATATCATTGTATGTTGCCATTTTTACAAGTTAGCTAAAGGCTAAACAGTACAATGTAACATTTTGTTGAACCACACAAATATACAAAATGCTAGCACTACCCTATCTATCGATCTATTATCATTCAAGATTGAACAAAATATTTTTTGTTGGTCAATATATTGCAGGGTACTCATTCTACTATCAAAAATGTATTGGAGTAATGGGTCTATACGCCTTGTTGGTGTCACATGCAAGTTCCAGTCATTACATACAGGTCCACACAATAAAATTTGCTTTCCACATCAGTAGACAAACTCCAACATATGTATGCCATGATTTATTGATTCATATCCCAACATTAAAATTAAAAATTCCAATTGATAACAACTAATAGAGAAAGAGTGACGGAGAAATGGAGTGAAGAGCAGTTGGGACAAACAAAATGAAAAGTCACTGCAACGTCTGCTGGGAGTCAAAGGGTTCTATGAAGTGGAGAGGACCACGTGGGATATAATAACAATAATTCATGGGTTGTAAGTGCATAGATCAGTGCTTGGCCATTGTTTCTTGGGCGCCTAGGCGCCCAATTGGCAAAGGTGGGGCACCTAGGTGCTCTGTCTTGGGCACCCAGGCGCCTAGTTGGCAGCGGTGGGGAGCCTAGGCTCTGCCTCTTGGGTGCCCAGTTGGCCAATGGGCATTCAAATAGCAATACCAACAAATCTTAGTCTATGAATAAGATTGAACAAAAGGATGATCTATATTGTCCCCATCTTTCTTTGTAAAACAACAACTAGCAATTAAGAGCATTGTGGGGACACATGAAGAAATATAACAACAGAAACTTAGAATTTGTAATAATCTTGAAGAAAAAGCATACATTATCTGTAACTGGGATTCCAACTAAATATTCTTATATTTTAAAGCTCTTCCTAAACAGAAATCAAAACATCACATCCTTACCAGGCACCAAATTACTAATTCTAGTTAATGCACAACAGATTGAAACATAGCCATCATTTTATCTCCCAAAAATATTGACAAATCCTAAAAACTCTCTAAACAAGTAGCACATGAGAGGCAAAGTTGCTGACCAGTTATTAGTAATTTCTTGTCCAACTTACACTTCTATTTCTCTGTTTTCTGTTTGGTACAACCACTATTTCTTTCATTCTTTCTTATTCTCAACTTCTCCTTCATTCTTGACATCTTAAGTGAAAATGATTTGTGACTTTTATGCTTATCATCAAACAACAACTAACATGTTAATTTATTTTCAACTCTCACACATATCTATACCTTATTTTTTACTATGCTTCACAACAGTAATGAAATTCTTATTTTTTTTTCTTTGCTCTCGAGGGCTATTAAATTGAGTTTAAACTCTTATTTATTTTCTCTTAATTCTGTAAAGCTGGTTATGTTGCTAGTTAGAGGGTTTACAAAAAATCAAGGTCATCTAGCTATTAGTTAAGGTCAATTCTACACATTTGTTTTACCACCCAAGATGATGAAGTGAGAAAACAAGATGATAATCCATCAGTAAAGAAGAAAAATCCTCTGTCAAGGTACAAAATTTACTAGTAGTGGCGAAATTAAACATAATAAAGAAAAACATAGGAATCTAATAGAAACATAATAAGAATAGTTCTATCATCAATAGCCTTCAAAGGGTTTAGACAAAAAGCATTTACCTTTCAGATAACTCAATCTTTGTGAGTTGAAGACGAAAGAGAGTGACAGAGCAACATAGTAGTTGAAGTGTGGCTCAATGTCGCAGGAGAGAGGAGAGACAAAATCAAGATAGTGAAGAACACAGAAATGCACAAACAAAGTGGAGTGAAGAGAGTGAGTGTTGCTTCTACTTCAATCTTAATGGAAAGAAAGCTGAGTGAAGATTGATGACAGCGATAGCAAAGTGAAGAGAGACAAGAACCAGAGCAAAGTCAACAGAGATGAGAACAAGAGCAGAGAAAGCCAGACGAGAGCAAAAGCAGAGTGAAAGAGGTGAGAGCAAGAGCAAACAAAGCAGAGTGTCAATCAAGTTACGGGAAAGGTAGTTAGGGCTGGTGAGAGTGAGTCAGAAATGGCGTCAACTGAGCTTGCCATGAGAAGTTTTTGAGCTTCCACTATTGAAGCTGAGTTCGCTGGCTTATGGGGCAAATTTCCCCCCCCCCCTCAAGTTAATACTTTTTAAACAATACCATTTGAGTAAATTTTTTTTAAAAATGTCTTGGAGAGGTAAAATGGCCTAAATGTGTTGCTATTTTGTGCAATATCACACTTTCTACATTTAGAAAGTTTTCAAAAATTCTTCCACTCAGAGTAATCCTTCTTTGATGTATAATACGTCCCTTAACTGTAATTGTACTACAATGGGTAGCATTCTCCTGAGTTTCTTGGTTGTGGCATCCTTCCATTGTTTTAGCTCCATATTTATATATGTGTGTAAGGTACGTCTTTGTCTTCTTCTTTATTGACTGAATTGTTATTTCCATTCTATGCATGGGTCAGTATGTTGAATGCTTCCTTTTTTCAGTTCACCCCGGCAATGCTTCTTTGCAGAAGCCAACATAACATAGCTAAATATGATTTCCGATTCCTTCAAACAGTTTATGGTATTTAGTCTAATTTTTCAGGTATGTTACTATTCTACTTTTAATTTATTAGGTATTCTTATATTGGTTTTTTAGTTGAATTAGTTTATCATTTTCTCATTCTCATTATTCTATTGCAATTTGTCATTAATAGTTTCTCTTGGAGCTCACATGTCATTAATTTTATAGATGATTTGACTAAATTAATTTTAGATACTATCAATAATAATATTTTGAGAAAAACCTTATTTTGGTCCTTCACAAATTAATTAACTTCTATTTTATTCCTTCACTATTAAGAACTTCTAATTTGGTCCTCCACTAATCAATTACCTTCTATTTTGGTTCCTCATTGTTAATAACTTCTAATTTGGTCATCCAAATATTGAAATTAATATCAATCAAATCTCTCATGTAATCAGCATGTGACACCGTTAAGGTTTATGATGATGTGGCATACAGTGCTGATGTGGTAAACTGATGTGGTGAGTGACGTAGCATATCTTGCTAACATGGCACTATTTAATTCCTTAAAAATGCCACATCACTTGCATTGTGCTAACATGACATATGATGCTGACGTGGTACAGTTTGATTCTTTTAAAATACCACGTCACTTGCCACAGTGCTGACGTGGCACAATGACGTGGCATTTCAAATACATCTAACACCACCACGTCAGCACAATGGCATGCGACGTGGCATTCTTAAGAAATCACACAATAACACGTCACCACCACATGCCATGTCATCTGCCACACCAGCACAGTGCAGGTGACGTGGTATTCTCAAGGAATCAAATAGTGCCACGTCAGCAATATATACCACATCACCTGCCACATCAATGTGCCACGTCAGCACAGTATGTCACGTCATCATTAAGGTTAACACCATTATGTGATGTTGAATTGAGGGACTTTATTGATATCAATTTCAAACTGTGGAGGACCAAAATAGAAAAATTGAATAGTGAGGGACCAAAATAGAAGTTAATTAATCTGTAGAGGACCAAAATAGAATAAATGATCTATGAAGAACTAAAATAAAAGTTAATTAATCTGTGGAGGACCAAAATAGGGTTTTAGTCTAATATTTTTAAATAATTTATTTTGATTGAAGCTTATTATGAGTTGAATATATTTAATAGCTCATTACTTCTCTCTCTATATATATTATTATAATATCAAATGATAAAGGTAATTAACTTTGTTATTCAAAACTTTTATTTTAAATATTCTTATTCTTATAACTCAGAAAGAATATTAATCATTTTATAAAATTTATTTGACTATAACTCATATTAGATAATAAATTACGTAAACTACATTTAAATTTTTTCTTTTCACCTAGCTTATTCTGTAAGTTTATTTAAATCATAGTAAAAACTTGTTTAATTATGCAAGTAATTTATAGGGTGACTAAAGCAAAATATATTTAAACTTACTTAACTATAAATACATGTAATTATTTTTTTTGATTTATTAATACTATTAATATGGAAATTATATATGCTTCATTTGTTTAATATTTTTGAGGATGCGTATAAATTTTTCATTATGTTTTTGAAGTTATATACAATTTTGAGAATCAGTTTTGGATTACATATCAGCGTGATTATTAATTAGTTTGCATCAGTATTTTAACCTTATGTAATTAATCTTTATCTGTATTTTGGTTGACATTGGTAAAATGTTCTATTATGCATGTCGGTATATACTGTTGCCTGTTAAATAATTATAGCATTATTATTAAAATTTATGTTTGCATTTTCATATTAGCTACTCCTAGAACAATACTTGTTCCTAATGCACTCTAATCTATGTTATGTATATGATAAAATTAATTCTGTTGGCATGATAGCCAGCATTATATGTCAGTATAGAAGACATTTCAATTTCAATTCAACCTATTCTCTGATAAGTGTCCTATTGTTATTGAATAAAATGCACATCATACAATAACAGAATATTATTTTTATTCATAACTAAATCTTATGACATTTAGTTTTTACTTATACAAGTTAATAGAAAAAAACATGACAGACCAATCCTATCGGATCGGTATACTAGAAACAAAAAAAAGAAAAACGAGACCAGCGGCACCATCATAGACAGCTATCACTTCAATAGAGTATAGCGCCAGAAGACTAGACAAAATATGCCACTCCAGACCAACTACATCCATATACTAATACATTCATATTTGAAATGCCATCGTTGGAGTGATAGGTTTGTCCTTCTCAGAGAACTTGAAGAAAACCTTGTGGCAGCCGCACTTCTTCCCAATGATCGTCATATATCTAAGAGGTGGTGCCATAACTCTAATCCACTGCCTTTCCTTGAAGAAGCTCTTGCCTAATGTCAGGCTTTGGAGCAAGGAGTTGTTGATAATGAGGGTTCCATGCTCATCTGATACAGATGGCATTCTGTGAGATACAAGGTTCGCGGGTTTGTGCATGGTGCGTGTGGATCCGCAGTAAATGTCCTGTCAACAGTAAAGAAGAAAAATCTCTCTAGGCGGAGATATGTCAAAAGAGGTAGGTCCAGCGATAGAGGAAGGAAAACATACCCATTGATGGTGAGGGATGTTAGAGTCTTGCAACTGAGGGAGTACTATGTAGACAGTGTGTAATATCCAATGCTCATGTTAATGGTCTGTACTCCATGATCGATGCTACAAAGCAGCGCCTTCTCGAGTGGTGGATCGGATGATATGGTTCGTGGACCAAAATCAAGCTTCCACACCTAGGCAATGTTATTTCAATATCGGATGTACTGCCTGACAAAAATCCGGCAGAGTTCATCCGTGCGGAATTCCTCAGGGTAGACTTTTAGCGCTGGAACATCTCTCCAGAAATGGATCCAGCTCTTGGTCAACACTTGTCCTTCCTGCTTCAAGGGACGGCAGGGATGATAGAATGTAACTGGCAGGTTCCTCCGACAGACGATCGAACATTCCGTTGTCTGATCATGCACTACCTTGTATGCCGGTCCTCCGAGCCCTCTAGCGACCTTTCAGTATCATGTCCATCATCTTTGGTTGCAGAAGATAATGCTCAGTTTGGTTGAGTGGATAGTAAAATGAGTGATAATGTGAGCGTTTAAATATACGGGGAGCAGTGCACTTTAGTTTTCCATGTGCGTAATTTACGACTTTATAGAGCGACATTTGCAATTTCCCTCACACATCTGGTGATGATAATGGGAGTTCCCAAAGTGGCAGCATTAGAGTGAAGTAAGACTGGGACCTTTTTTCACTCTTCTGATTAATGCTTAGTCGGAATATCTGTTTGCCAACTAATATGCTTTGTCATCAAACAATCCTTCTATTATTGATGCACAGGGATAGTCTCTTCATAATTGGTAGTGTATCTGAGTAAATACATCATTTCATTCAGGTTCAAAGCGGGTGCACGATGGCTTCCCAATGAAGCTAATACACACTATTAACTAAAACCTATCATGGATGGACGTCAGTAGCAAAATGATAACAAAAAATTAATTGATACAATAATAGTGGCAAACTAGTGTTTATTGTGATTTTCACTTGCTGCCAAATTGATTATGTTTAGTACAACATGTTTTATTTTATTGGTTAACGTCCACCGCAATATTCCCTCCTAATGAAAATTTAGGTCTTTACCGCATTAACTCAGTCAACAACTGAAACTCTCCGACTTCACTTTTGATGTATTTGCTGAAGCATACGTTCTTCTTGGTTCTCCACTCTCTGAAATAGAGTTTGCGTCATCATACAAAGTAAAGGAATACCGATGATTTCAAAGTAAACTATTACATTGTTTCTACTATTTTATCCGCCTTATAATATAATTTTCACTAATGCTAACATCTGTATGAGTTATTTAATTGTGTGCTGTTTCTATTTCAGTTTGCATCAACTATGATCTTTTTATATAGTGGATCATAACCTCTGTGTACATTGAAACTATTACCCTTACTGTCTATGTATTATTGCATTGTTAATCTGCTCGCTTCTTGACTACATGAAATAGAATGTCATATTGTTCTGTAAACAAAAGCTACTGAGGTGCCGTTAATCTGCATGTTTTAACGCTTTACATTTTGTCCTCTATTCGACTTTGGGCTAATCTATTTTTCTATAGCTAAGCCTAGGAAGAAGCATATGTTGTTAGTGGTATTTACTTGATATGGAATCTTTTCGGTCGAGAAAAGAAAGTGTGTCCTCAACCAAAAAAACTTCAGGTAATTGGTACTTGGGATTCCAGTTAGCATGTTGGACCTACATATTTTGTTAGATTCTAACAATACCTGCTTGTCATTTGTTTTAGGACCACTATTTTATGCAGATAAATTATAATCCACTTTGTCCATTATCATTCAATTCTAACTTATGGATGTCAAAATTAGCATGGTTAGTTAAAATGGGAGATTTTTTTTTTTTCCAATATCGTGATTTTAGTTGAGGTATTTAGTTTAAATATTATTGCATTACCATTCTTTACCATTATAACCTTTATTTAAGTATGTAATTAAATATATGCATATTATCCCCGTAATTTAAATATTATTGCTCTATAATGTTGCTGCTACTATAAACTTAATTAGTTCTTTTTCATAATTTTCAAAAATCAGTTTACTTGCTATCCCGATTGTTTAGATCTTATTGCTTCGCAATGTTTCTCCTGTTATAAAGTTAATTAGTTCCATTTGTATTATTGAAAAATCAGTTTACTTACTATCGCTTTTATTTGAATATTATTGCTTTATAATGTTGCTCCTATTAAAAGTTAATCAGTTCATTTTGTATTATTGAAAAATAACTTTATTAAATAAATAATTATGAATATATATCGTGTTCAATATACCAACATTATTTTTCAAATAATGTAAATAACTTATTTACATTATTTGTTTATCCAATCAACAAATTATATATAACATCGTTCTTATCAAACTCAAAATATGCAGTGTGCTATCTGGACATATTATCGCCAAATCAAACACAACACAGCATGATCTTGATTATCCACATCATGAGAATGGAGCTCAACGTTCTTCGATTATTGTGAAGTTGGGTTCTTTTCTTATCCATACACCTCAACTTTCGATCAGGATGCCTCTGCAGGATATTTCCAATACAATGCATTCCAGTAATGTCCTATTACCAATCAAATTTGTGGTTCTTCTTTGACATCGGAAGGTTTGATATAATATAATAAACTATTATTCTTTTGTAACTTTTTACAGTAATTGTGATTAATACAATTTCAAATTATATATAAATTTCATACTTTGTATATTTTAAGCCTCAATTCAAAAGGATGCAAGGACAAAACTCAAACCTATAATGGCTCAGAAGAAAAAACCAAAGTAGTTCAGAAATTCTCCGATCCCATTCAATTTGGAGTGTCAATCAATCCCTGCTTGTAATTTAGTAACTTTCTCATCTCATTGAGGTACTACATATTTTTTTTTATTCTAATCTGTAATAACCTTTATGCAGCTCCGTTCGAAGATAACCTATGTACTAATCATTCTATAATGTCAAGTGTGACAGAGCTCACTACAGGTTGACCAATGACACAGTATGCATTTAATCTATACTTCACAATCTATAAACATTGTGAGATTAATCTTTATTACTTATGTGTTCATGATAATTTGTGCTGACAAATTCACGGGTCATAGATTAGATAAACACCTCGGATTGGAGTTTGGTGAGTTGCAGGAAGCCGATACAAGGCATGTAGAAGGTATATTACTCATTGGTTATGCTATTAAATACTCATTTTTTTAATCTACTCAGATTTTATGCATATCAGAATCTGATTCACTTTAGATATACATATATATATATATATATATATATATATCAAAATTGCTGATGCTATTATGTACTCAAATTTTTTAAATCCAAATCTATTATGTTTATAACAAAAATTGCGTGAACAGAATTTATATGATATACAATACTACTGGTGTTATTTATATAAAATTACATTTTGTATACGCTATATTGTAGTCATATTTTTTTAATATGAAAAATTTGACTTCAATTTCTAGCATGCAAATTAATAAAAATGAAATTATCTTTTGGTTTGATTAAAATTATTTTATTTTTTTACAGTACATATGTACCACAAAAACTTATGTCATAATCTTTTTTAAATGTTATTGATATTAACCTTACTTCAATCTATATGTATTCAGCTTATGTCAGCGCAGGAGATCCAACTTCGAATGTACTCATTGTGGGGTACTACTATGGTATGAAGAGAGAACAAGGAAAGATCAAACCACTCTGAATCTTAAATTTACATTGTGTTGTATGAATGGGAGGGTTCAAATTCCTTTACTCAAACCATCTCCTGTCACTCTACAATGTCTTCACAGCAACATAGATAATGTTTAAAGAATTTTTTGTGCAATATAAGGGTATAAAATATGATGTTCTCATTTACATTGCTCGGGGGCAAAATTGATGATTCACTTACTAAAAAAGATCTAGTCCCTATCAGTTTACAGTTGGAGGTCAAGTCCACCATTTGATAAGCAGCCTTATTCTGAATGAAAGTGATGCACCATGATTTGCACAACTCTATATACATAAGTATATGATACTAATAATGAAATAGATAAAAAACTTTGTTCATTTAGGTAAGGACAAAACTATATTAAATTGTAAATTTTTTTATTCTATGGTCTACATTGGTATGTAGTGGTTTTAATATGTGTTTGACATTTTGCAGGTCTAACGATTTTGATGAAAACTTAGATCCAATCACTATGTCCATGCTGAAAGAATTGTTGGATGAAGACAATGTGATTTAAAAATCATTTTGGTATGTGCTTTAAACAAGATGATTTCAATGGTGTCAAGTTGAGAGTCATTCAAGAGTGAGGCATCGATGGGAGAACATGCAATCTACCTTCTACCTCAGAAGTAGCAGCTCTAATTGTTGGTGATGTAGATACTTCCCTTGGTGACAGAGACATTATTGTAGAAACAAGAGATAGAAAATTGAAATGAATCACATCCTTTGTCTTTGGTTTGCAATATCCTCTATTATTTCCATATGGTGAAGATAGCTACAGAGATGATGTTCATCTCAATGCAATTCATGGTGACAATTCTAAGTCAAGGGGAACCATTAGTATGAGGGAATACTTAGCCTTCAAACTTCAAAGTAAAGCATCATAGTCATAAATATTATTTCAGTCAAGAAAGCTTTTCCAGCAATTCATTATGATGCATACATGATGGTAAAGGCTGAATGATTGAACTTTATTAATATAACCAACACTAGCTAAGGGTAGATTTGTATAGTAATGCTAGAGACGCTTTCAATAGAAATGAAGAAGAAGTAGTTGGTACAAGAAAATGTATTGTTATCCCATCTTCCTTCATAGTTGGTCCAAGATATATGGCTGAAAACTGTAGGAATGCTTTTGCAATTTGTAGATGGGTAAGTTATCCTAGTCTATTTTTTACAATTGCTTGCAACCTAAATGGCTAGAGATTCAAAGGTTCATAAAAAAAAAAAGGCCATAACCCTAAAGATCAACCATATATTCCTCATAAAGTTTTCAAGTTTAAATTAAATTAGATATTGCATGATTAAAATAATGGGCAATTGTTAGGCAAAGTTAATGCGTGTAAGTCTATCTATCATAAGTTATTTACTTAATTATTTTACTTTAACTAATAGTTCCAATGTCAACATTCTTATAGATGTTTGCACAGTGGAACTTCAAAAGCATGGTCTACCCGATACTCATATTCTACTATTTGTGGATCAAACTAATAAGTCAACTAATGACTTTGAAATTGATACATTGATTTTTACAAAGATACCAAATAAAGAAAGTGAGCCTAAACTTTTTGAAGCTATTAGTAGTTTTATGATGCATCGACCTTGTGGTTCTTTGAATATTAACTCTACTTGCATGGTTAATAGAAGGTGTTTCAAAAATTTTGATTCTCCACATGTACTTTAATTGATGACAGAGGATTTCCTCATTAGAAAAGAAGAAATGATGGAGTAGTTAATACTACAAAAGGAGTAGATCTTGAGAATAGGTATGTTGTGCCATCTAATTCCAAGTTGTTGCTGAGATATAAGGCCCATATCAATGTTGAATACACGTGCCAAAGTAGTGCAATCAATTATCATTTCAAATACATCCATAAAGGAAATGACTGAGTGATGCCACTATGCATCATACACCTTCAAATGTTGATGGTTGTCATTCACAAGATGAAATAAAAGTCTTCTATGATTGTAGGTAAGAATGTGAAACATATGTTCATTTCAAAATTTAGCGTGTTACCTTAGTGCTTATATTTTATATCTTTTATTTATCTATCTTTTTAGAAATGTATCTACCTATGAGGTTGTTTGGAGAATATTTGGTTTTGATATTCATTATAGAAGTCCTCCTATACAGAGATTATCCTTCCACCTACCATTTGAAAAGGTTGTTGTGTCCAATGATAGTGATTCACTTCATTATGTCAAAAACAAATCTGAAATTAAAAAACAAATGTCTGAAGGATGGATGCTAATAAAAAATATGTAAAAGGTCAAGAATTGACCTATTCTAAGTTTCCTATAGAATTTGTGCAACAAAAAAAGTGAACAATAGTGGCATGCTAGAAAAAGAGGATTTTCAATCAAAAGACTTCAGTATGTCCTTCTTGCAAATAGTAAAGCTTAGTACCCTTCGAATGTTGATTAATGTGCAAAAAGGATGTACATCATACACTTCAAGACTATTAATGGTATTGAGTTGACTTTATATAAAGATGCTTGCTATAATTGTGGCCTTTTATAAGACAATAAGGAGTATATTGATGCAATTGAAGAAGCAAGTTTTAAGGATTAGCTACTTATTTGAGATGTTTTTTTTTTTGCACTAATGTTGTTTTCTAACAATATTATCAGATTAGAATTGAGTTGGTAACAATGTTGGTGACATTTGTTGGATGACATATTTTATCGACAAAGGAAGATTGTTGGACATCAAGGTATGTGACCATTACTAATTTCATAACATTTTTACTAAGCAATAATTATTTATCTCTTTGTACAAGATAATTTATTAATCAATATATTAATTTTTATTCTTCATCAGACTTTCACATGACTAATGTTGAGATTCAAAACATTCTTCTTTTGGAAATTGATAAGATACTACAAAGTAATGAAAAAGCCTTGCTGATTATCCCCCTATGCCAAACATTACTGGTGCCTATTGTTTAATGTAGCAAATAAGATGATTCTTGATGAATTGTGCTTTGATATAGCTTCTTTGCCAAATGAATGCATTAGACTGTTGTCTTTCTTTACTAATGAGCAACGAAATGTTTATGATAAAATTGGCTCAACAATATCTATAAAATAGGGGGTTTCTTCTTTTTGCGTAGTTTTAATGGTACTAGAAAACTTTTATTTGGAAAACTATTTTGGCAACTATTAGATCTAGAGGAGATATTGTTCTTAATGTGGCATCAGGTGGCATTGCATGTTTACTACTACCAGGGGAAGAACATAGCATTCAAGGTTTTGCATTCCTTTGCAAATCAATGAAGATTCCACGTGTAATATAAAATGGAATTCTGTTAATGTTAAATTGCTATCAAAAGCACAACTAATTATTTGGGATAAAGATCCAATTGTCCTTTCGATTTGCTTTAAGCATTAGATAGAACCTTGAGGGACATACTAAGATTTTCTAATATTGATAGTAAGATAAACCATTTGGTAGTAAAGTTGTTGTTCTTGGAAGTGACTTCAAACAAAATTCCACCAGTTATGCAACATGGAAACAGACAACATATATTACATTCCACCATTAACTATTCTCATCTTTGGCAATTTTTTGAGGTATACTTCTAAACTTCACATATATTACCCATTATCTTAATGTATTAACCTTTTTTTATATATAGTTGTTTTTATGCTTATCAAAAAATTTGCATCTCCAAGTTGGAAGCTTTACCAATAAGTTGGAAGAGT